>JAWZYU010000030.1:55365541-56748647 GCA_038380435.1 Ryuthela nishihirai | reverse complement strand
ATTGAAACCCTATTGAACTACAGTGCATTGCTCCAGGTCATCCTGTATTTTACACCAGCTACATTATATATTTTTTTCTTCTTACAAATATTCCATCTGCATCATATAGCCCATGTTATTCTATCATAATTTTTATTTCATCCATTTTTGTCAACTATGCTTAACCTTTGGACACCAGTGTAGTTCAGAGCAACCACAAGTAAACAAGTGTGAACTAAAATACTAATAATAATAAATGAATGACTACTCCAAGGGTAAAGATCATAAAATCCACAAACAGAAATAACTTACTTGTGGTGTTGTGGAACTTGTTTCTTTGATATCGTGATGAATATTCTGGAATGTTTCGTGAACTCCTGAATGCATTTCCTTCATCTGATGCTCTGAATCCGGGAGCATTTCATGAACGCTTTTAACATTATCCTGAAATACAATTTCTTGTTTACTCAGTGATAAATATTAGATACAACTAATACTAATTGAACCTCCTTATTTTTCATTGTAGCCCCTTCAGTGGTAATTTGAAATTCACTTTATATGTCTTATGGAAGATGGTGAACCAGGAACATTGCTTTGCATCACTTGAAGTGGTTAGTATCTAAAATATAAAAGAATACTTTTCTTTGCACTTATATTAATTAGACAGAATAGCTTAAATCTTAACCCTTCCAAGGTCCAAGATGAATATAGGTGTTGATGGATTCTGAAATGAGAGACCCAAGACATCTATGTTCATTTTTAGCACAACAAAAAAAGAAACAGATTTTTAAAAAAAATAGGAAATGTCACTTGAAAATTTTTGCTACATATATATTATAAAAATGTATTATTAATGCTTTAAAAATATTACTTTCTTTTTCCATTCGATGCACATTTTATTAAATTACGATATAAATAATTTGTTAAAGCTACCTGATTACCATTTCTTAGAAGTGCTATGTGGTATTGCCGATTTGCTAGTTAACTCTTTGGTAAAGCAACCCCCAGATTTTAAACTCACAATTTTGGTTTGAACTCTTATCAGAAAATGTTTACTTACATTTTCAAAAATCTCCTGAAAATTAATGAAAAAACTGCTATCTTTAAAAACAAAAGATTTTGGAAGTAATTATGATGTATGTACCTCTTCCCCCCCCCCATTTATTTTTATCATGAATATTTACCAAATTATTTTTATCATGTATATCATTTACTTCAGCATTCTATGTGTTGTCCTGCTCCTCATATCAAAACTTTAAAATAAAAAGTGAGATTTCTTAGCCAGAGCATGTTGTTCCAAGACTGGTTTCAGAAACTAGGTCAAGGCTCAGAGCAGAGAAGGACGTAGATGGTCCACATGTGTGAACTCTGTTCCACATGCCATAAGTGGCTCCAGAGCAGATTGTTTACAGTGTTGTTCCCACATATTGCATATCATCTCCCTTTATAAAGTTAGTATTTTATTTACTTTGGTACATTTAAACCTTAGTTTTCTTTTCTGCAGATTTATTTAATTTCCTTAAATTATCCAACCTTTGTTCAGTTTGGTTGCTTTGGCTTTTATGGCGCATGGGCGGCTGGGCCATAATGTGCCAAACAAATGATATAATAGATAAAATTCATGCACACCCGCAACCAAATTTAAAATCAGAATGCAGCAATGTAAAATAGTAAATCAACAAAGAACAAGAGTATAAGTACAAGTTAAAACAACTGCAGAAACAAAGAATAAAATAATCCCAGGTATAAGAGACCTGGGTGATACATAGAAAATACAAGGTAAAAAACAGTAAAACAGCATGAAAAATATAAGTTATAACAATCCCAGGCGTAAAAGACCTGGGCGATGCAAAATATTAGGTAAATTCAAAATCTATTAAAATAACCACAATATTTTAAAAAGGAAAAAACTGATGGTAAAAAGCAATGATCAGTTAAAAAATGTCCAAGTGTAAGAGGCTCGGACACAAAATCTTGAAAGTTAAAATACATTTTATGTTCGAAATTAAAAGCTTGACATTCAATTAAAACATGCTTAACAGTTAAAATGGGGCCACAAAATTCGCACTTCGGTACGTTGTCCGCCCGTAAAAGAAACGAATGAGTAAGAAACAAATGACCTAAGCAGAGTCGAGCAAGTACAACTTCCTCCTTGCGATTCCTGCTTTAACAAGACTGCCATGATTTGACAATAGGTTTGATCTCAAAGAGTTTGTTTGTAAGCTCTTCTGACCAAGATCTCTGCACTGTGCCCCAAGCTCGATTGTGAAACGCTGGCGGAAATCCAGATATTCAGATCCGCAACAGAGAGTCGGACAGGGGCGTGGCTGACCTGGCAGCAGCATCTGCCAAATCATTACCCCTGATACCGACGTGACCGGGCACCCAACAGAAATGGATGGTTGTGGCTGCCAGACGATGTAGCTGCTGGCAGATTTTAGTAAGAACTGGGTGAGGCCGATGCCTCACCGAGATCAAAGCCTGTAGCGAGCTAAGCGAGTCGGTGTAAAGCACACACCGACGATGATGCTTAGCCGCCACATGGTCCAAGGAGAGACTGACAGCGTGCAACTCTGCAGTGAAGATGGAACACTGCAGTGGGATCTGGTCTGCAATGATTACATCACAGCATACCATGGCCGATTCCACTGATGTGCCGGACTTCGAGCCATCTGCAAAGACAGGCAAGAAGTCCAGGTGCTCAGCACAATGGCTAGCAAAGAGTTGATGTTAATGTCTCTGAGGTAGCCTCGGACACGCAAACCAAAACGACGAATGGCAGTCGGCCGATTTGTGTAAAGCATTTCCCACTTCGGACTGAAAATGCAGTCCTAAGTGGGATGGCCAGGCAGGGATCGCAATTTAGATGCATATTGTAGGGTTGGTTGGTTTGTTGTTTGGAGTTTTATGGCGCATGAGCTGCTGAAGCTATAATGCGCCAAACAAGGTATAAATATGCTAAAAGACAAATACCCCTCAACCAAAATTAAAAAACAAATGCTGGAAAAGGTAAAAAATAAAACCAACAAGATATATATATATAACAGAAACAAAAATAAACGTGTAAAACAACAAAAGTGTATATAAATAAATACAGTAGAGACAAAGGATAAAACTAGCCCACGTGTAAATGACCTAGGTCAGACAGTGAATAATTTACAAATGAATAAAATTAAAATCTGGTAAAATATCCTGTATACTGTAAAAACGCAAAGGAGATAAAATGGTAGTATCAGATAAAAGATGTCCAAGTGTAAGTGGCTCGGACGTAAAATCGTGAAAAGTAAAATACAAACGACGTTCTAGGTTAAAACATGGACATTCAATTAAAATATGTTTGATTGTTAAAATGGTGTCACAAAACTCGCACTTAGGTACATCGTCCGCCCACAGAAGAAAAAAAATGAGTAATAAACGAGTGACCTAAGCGGAACCGAGCAAGGACAACTTCCTCTTTGCGATTCCTGCGGTAACAAGACTGCCATGATTTGACAATAGGTTTGATCTCAAAGAGTTTGTAAGCTGTTCTGACCAAGATCCCTGCCAATGTGCCCGGAGCTTGGTGGTAAAACGCTGCCGGAAATCCAGATATGGAAGGGATCAGGCAGGGATCACAATTTAGATGCATATTGTAGGGACAACTGCTGACAGCAAAGAGATAAAGAAGGTTCGTCGGTCTCAACGTAAAGACTCTGGACTGGTGAGGTGCGGAAGGCTCCCGTACAAACACGGAAAGCCTGGTGATGGAGGGGGTCCAGCACCTTCACCACCGAATCCCAGGCGGAGTCGTACACCTGGGATCTGTAGTCCAGTTTCGATCGGACAAGTGCACGGTACAGGCGGAGCAAAGAACATCGGTCCGCCCCCCAAGAAAGGGAGGAGAGGACCTTGATGATGTTCAATGCCCGCATGCACTTGGATCTGAGATGACGTATGTGTGGTAAAAAGGTCAATTTCCGATCGAATATGAGACCTAGGAACTTGGTCTCCGTCACAACTGGAATGATGTTACCCCCGAGTCGAAGCTCGGGATCCAGGTGAATATTACACTTGTAGCAAAAGTGCACACAAGCGGTCTTCTGCGGAGAGAACCGAAACCCGTTTGCCGTCGCCCAAATAGAAAGATTGTTCAGGGCAATTTGCAGTTGTCTTTCAATGACCCTCATGCTGGACAAAGAGCAAAAGATGCTAAAGTCATCAACATAGAGGGAATTGCCTACTGATGGAGGAAGTTGTCTAGTAATAGAATTAATCTTGACAGCGAAAAGCGTAACACTCAGAATGCAGCCTTGTGGCACCCCCTGTTCTTGGGTGTACGGTCGCGACAGAGTGTTACCGACACAGACACGAAAAGAACGTGTCGATAAAAAGTTGGAGATGAAGATCGGCATGTGACCTCTCAAGCCGAAGCTGTGGAGGTCACGAAGAATCCCGAATCTCCAAGCCGTGTCGTAATCTTTTTCAATGTTGAAGAAAATTGACACCAGGTGCTCTCTACGTAAAAATGAGTTTCTGATAGCCGATTTGAGGTGTATCGGATGGTTAAGAGTTGACTGTTGCCTGCGAAAGCCACATTGGGTGTTGGAAAGAAGGTTATGATGTTCTAAATAGAAGATGAGTCTGGCATTTACCATTATTTCCAACACCTTGCACATGCAATTCATCAACGCAATGGGACGATAATTTGAAGGAATCTTGGAATCCTTTCCTGGCTTCGGGAAGGCTAAGACGATGGCCTCCCGCCAGTAGTCCGGAAACTGCTCCTCGAGAAAAATGTGATTGAAAAGATGGAGCAGTCGATCCTTACTCGATGGTGAGAGATGTTGGAGCATGGCATAATGGACATTGTCCGGCCCTACAGCAGAAGCACGAGAAGAGTGCAGAGCAAGGCAAATCTCCTCTGCTGTGAATGGCCTGTTGTAAGGCTCTAGGCCATTCCAGTGGAAAGACAGCGTAGAACGTTCCACCCTGCCCGAAGACTAACATTTCTCAGCATGAAATAAATCCAGTTCGATTGTATGGCAGACAGGCACTCAGGAAATTCTAGGTAGCAGGGCAGCTAGTGGCTTTCAGGTAAGTAGCCTCAAGCCAGGTCAGGACACCATAGCAGTGTCTCTGGCTTAACAAACAGGTTGAAGGACGTCCCATAAACAAAAAAAAAATGAAAAATAAAAAACTACCAAAAAATGTTTTATTGTGCTCTCTTAATTACTAACAAAATAACAATTAAATCTGTGTTGTGCTACTAATTCTTTTCATGTTTAATGTCCTTAATTTTAAAACACATTTCAAAGAAAATATTATAAACAGTGTATGTTTCGTAGTGATATATTTCTTAAATAGCTGAAAGTTTGTAACTGTTGAATTTATTTTTATTTTTCCCTTTCTTCTGCTCTGCCTTGACCATTTCTTTTACCAAAGCACAACGTCTTCGTTCCTAGCAGGCTCACATTCCTTTCCTACCTACCCCCCACCTCTCTCAGCATTGACGCTCTCCTCACCCATTCAACTTAATCCCCTTTCCCAAAGCCTTAACAGGAAGCGCTCTCAGTACACATGTACTGAATGGTGCCCTCTGTCAGCACCAGCAAAGTTAAACCTTAGCTTCTTCCACTCTTATTTAATATATTAAAAGTAAATATTCATTTCCAGTCAATCTCAAAATCTTTTATTATTATTATTATTCTACGTGACTGGGTGATGACAGCTCCTTATTCAGATTTTCTCAAGTAATTTTTTACTTAGATTAACAGGAGATTAGAAACTATTAAGAAAGTAATGATTATTTTCGTATATTTTCATTCATTTGATACATTTTCTTTTATTTTTTAATTAAAACAATATAATTTTTTTTTAAATTTAACTCTTTTTTTAACTGTTTTTTTTTTAATTTTATTTTTTAAAACTCTTTTTATCCTTTTAATTAATTTGCTAGACTCTATTCCAAAGGGGAGTTTGTAGTAAGAAATTCAGCAATAATTTTATGACTTCAATATTTTTAAATTTAGAAAATTGATTTAAAATAAGGTTAGTTTGAAAATCTAAAATACCTATTTTTCCTAAAGCAGTGAAGAATTCTTCCCTTTTTGGCTGGTATTGTCTCTATTCCCACTTTATATTAATTCCCAAATTCTATTTCCCATTTCCAATTTTTAACATATAAATGTATTTTTTTCTCTCTCTCTCTCTCTCTGCTTACCCTCTTTCTTTCTCTCCCACACTCCAATGAGTTCTCTACTTACATAAATTCACAAACTCGGTCAGTAATTATATTTACCCTCTAAAGCCATTTTTGCTAGCTTTGACCAAATTTCTGTATATTAAATTTAAGTTTCAGAACTCGGGTTGTCACTTTTTCCGCCCCCCCCCCCCCCCCCCCCAGCAAACATTTCGTATCTTTATCTCTCTGCTGCTGTGTAAGCTGCTTTTGCCCAAACTCAAATATGAAAATAATAAATCTTTAAGATCGAATAAATGAAGAAAATTCTTTTATTTTCTCACATTTTACTTTCTTTTATTCGTAAAATTATTATTAACACAGCTAATGATATCGATATGGTTCTGCACATTTTAAATACAGTCCTTAGGGTCGTTATGTACACAAATTCTTAAAAATATTTTTTTTTAAATTAAAAAAAATTAACAGAATCAAACCTATTTTTAAAATTACTGAAACAGTGTGTGTCCATAATTGCCTACTTCTAAATTTATTTTTTAGATTATCCAATGTGTCTCAATATTTCACTTCTTTCCAAAGACCATAAGTATTTTTACAAGAAAGCCAGATTATGCGTAAGCTCTAGCAGGCTTGCATTCACTTCCTTCCCCCCAACTTCCCACCTACCCTTGGCATGCAGTCTCCAGAGACAAGGTCGGATGATGCCTGTCGGGGATTACCTCGACTTGTGCCATCCTCCACGTGACTGCTGGACCGAAGGACGCCCACACAATCTCCGATATGCCACAACTTGCGGAGCACTAACGGCATCCGTCCCTCATCTCAGTTTGGCATGGTTCAATGTTCGTGGAAGCACCAATCCATGTCGATACATATTTTGTGAACGCTTTCGCCGCCACGCCTCCTTTTTACACTTTACTATACTACGTATCCTTCCAAAATTAAAATTAATTATATCAATAATAATAATAAATATTTCTTAAAACTTAAACGTATTCTCATGATTCACATTCCTAACCATAAACACATAACAAATTCAAACACTGTCTAAACTTCAATCAAGATTATATATCTCTTTTTTCTATCCCCCCCATCTTTCTTATTTTATCTCTCACTAATTCCATCCCCCTTTTCTCCCCCCTCCCTTTACTTATTGTTTTTTATCACTATTTTCTTATCATTTCATTCTGCCTCATTACTATTTACTCACCTATTTTTTGTCACCATTTCTTTTTTTCTTTTCCCTCCTTCTTTCTATTCTTATTATTATAGGGACAGGGGTGGCTCAGTTGGTATCATGCCAGACTTATAACCTGCAATTATCAGGTTCGGGTTCCAGCTGGGCAAGTGTAGAGATTATTCTCTGCCAAACTCCCCACCCTGCCTACAGTGAATAGGGGTCACTATTGAGTTGACAAGGTCGCCGTCCGTGGAATGGGACGTTAAGCCGTGGGTCCGTGTGTGGGAGAGAAACACCCGCGCACGTTATAGAACACGCTGGATGGCCTTGACGGGAGGCTGACACCCTTTTCCCAACAGCTGTCCAGTGGGTCCCCTCACCCAACCATCCACAAAACTACGAGAGCTTCGAACTTGGACATCTGTCCCAAATAACTGATATTTAAGTAGCGAATATTATGTTTTAAAAAAATTAAAAGAGCTCGATTTACCTTTAAAAATGGTAGACTTTTGGCACATTCATGTGCAGAATTGCAGTAAAAATTAGACCAAAATGCTACTTAAACATATTGGCAATAAATCATCGGCACGGTTCAAATTCAAAAGTTTCATAATCAGAGATATGAATGAACTAATTGATTTCGAAAATATTAAACTAATGTAGACGATAGGTACTCTCCCAGCTGCTCTGAAGCCTTAATGTCAGCGTTCTAATAGACACCAAACAGCACAAGAGGGTCAAAATTCGAAAGTGCCAAAATTAGAGATATGAATAAACAGAAGATTCCGATGATATAGAGTAATGCAAACGATAGGTACTCTCTCAGCTGCTTGCAGTCTCAATGCCAGTATTTCGATAGGACTCAACCAGCACACGAAGGTGGCTTTTGGTGCCATCCATATGATGTAGTACTGTCCTGTATAGTGGAACGTCGGATGGCATCATTCAATCATATTTAAGCCCTGCCCTTCTGGGCCAGAAACTCGGGGGAGTAAGAAGAAGACGAAGAGATGTAGGAGAATAACTCCCCCAGAGTGTCGGCAATCGCTTGAGGATCAGCAATTGCCTGTCCATTGTGCTCCAGGATCGATAACTAGTGGGACGTGTAGTTACCATCCATCTTCCGGACATTATCCCACACAACCTTTGAACTGGTCGTGTACCTGATAGAAGACGTATATTTGATCCAAGATTCCTTCTGGGTCTGGCGTTGGACGAAACGAGCTTTCGCCCTGGTGCGTTTTAAAT
This sequence comes from Ryuthela nishihirai, assembly GCA_038380435.1. Lineage (NCBI taxonomy): Eukaryota > Metazoa > Arthropoda > Arachnida > Araneae > Heptathelidae > Ryuthela > Ryuthela nishihirai. The sequence continues at coordinate 56,740,062 of JAWZYU010000030.1, read as the reverse complement.
TTTCTAGGTTGGGGGGCATTGGATATCTCCGAAACACCCCCAAAGCCTTGTTCTGAGCCTTACGAGCTGCGGTGCAATCTGGATTCCACCACGGTTTCGGAAAGCGAGGAAACCATTTCGAAGTTTGAAGAATTGTTGATGCAGCTGCATCTATGATCAGTCTGTTATCTCTGCCACTGCAACATTGATGGGCTCCTGGCTGACATAGTAGTCATCGAGCTCAGAGAGCAGCTTGAACCCACCACAGTCAGCCCGATCGAGCCTCCACCACGAAACACATGAAGGGCTACAAGGCTCCCCACGGGAGATGGTGCACACAACGGGGAGGTGATCAGTTCCATAGGGGTTATCCTCGACCTCCCATGTAAAGAGTGGAAGGATCGAGCAGGAGCAGATGGTAAGGTCAATGGCAGTGAAAGAGTGGGTTGGGGAGTGAAAGTAAGTACTGACACCGGTGTTCAACAGGGAGAGAGAAGGATCCAGGAGCCACTGCTCCAGGACCCCGTCCCTCCCGTTGCACTGCCCCAAAGTGGACTGTGTCCGTTGAGGTCTCCATAATGAGGAAAGGGGACGGCAGCTGCGAGACGAGATCATCAAGGTCTTCCTGGAAGACAATGCTCCCAGGTGGAAGATATACAGAGCAGACAGTCAGCGAGAACCCCACGAAGAGACGGATGGCTATCGCCTCCAAGTTGGTGGTGAGGGGTACGACCTGGAATGGAGAATGGTTGCTCACGAGGATGGCGACAGCCCCGCAAGCTGGACCATCTCCATCCCGGTCCCGGCGAACTAGTGAAACATGCCAGATAGTGGGATCTGTGACTGGCTGCAAGTATGTCTCCTGCAGGCACACACAAATGGGCTGGTGTGCCTGAAGGAGGGCCTTGATGTCGTCAAGATTCCTCTGGAATCCACGACAATTCCATTGTAGGAGTGTGGCCATCTCAGGACTTAGAAGAGTGGGCGGACAACGAATTCCTATTCAGCTTAACTGCCACAGAGGACGGTTTAGTGAATAGGGGGCAGTCGGTATCCATGTCCTCGGAATCGTCCGAGGGGCATGGATCGGTGACCGCCCTTCGAGGAGGAGTTATTATTTTCTTTTTGGGCCCCGGTGGGGGCCCCCTTAGGTTTGGAAGGTCTTGCTGTCTGAGGACGGGGAGGAGGAGGCCTTCCGGTGGAAGTGGAAGGCTGCGTTGCAGGAATAGAAACTGGGGTAGATGTCGAGGTCGACACAACCCTCGGTTTTGCCTGCGTCAGGAGATACTTTGCCACGGGCGAGAAAGACTCAGTAGGTGGTACACTGATGTCAGTCTGCACCTCAACCGAAGTCATTGGAACGATGGGCTTTTCAATGACTGCACTGGCATAGGAAACCTTGCCAGGCGGGGCGGGCGGTGCAGCAAGTTTTCTCGCCTCAGCATACGAGATGTTATTCATGACATTGAGGCATTGTACCACCTTTCCTCTTTACACTTCGGACAGTTGCGGGAGTACGCCAGATGTTCGCCACTGCAGTTCACACAGCATGACTCTCCTGCTGTGCAGTCAGGATCAAGATGATCCTTACTGCCACAGCGAGCACAGGTGGGCTTGCCCCGGCATGCTGTGTGGGCATGACCGTATATCTGACACTGAAAACAGTGCAGAGGGTTTGAGATATACGGCCGAACCTCACAATGTAAGTAACCTGCCTTGATGGAAGAAGGCAGGCGTGCGTGTTGAATATCACAATCAGCACCCGGGTGGGTGCCAATTTCCCATCACGGTAGGCCGAAACCCGATGGACCGCTGTTACTCTTGATGTGAGTTCTGAGTGGATTACTTCCTCAGTGACTTTGAGGAGGCCCCACTCAGTGATCACACCCCAAGAGGAATTCAGAGTTTTGTAGGGAGTGACCTCAACAACCACCCCACCAATCTCTGTAACCTTAAGTAGTTCTGAATGTTTAGAACAAGCGGTCTCAACTTGTAAGTCGCCAGATCGTAAGCGCTTGACGGATTTCGGCTCTCCCACAAGACCTTTCAAACCTTTATTAACGAAAAATGGGGACATGTCCCCAAGTACCTGATCGCCAGTGGAGTGGACGATCAGGAATCTCGGGAATGAAGACATAGAAGACGATGGCAGAGATAATGGAGACGAAGATGGGGGCTCATGTCGAGCCCTTTTGTTGGCAGTGATCGCATTAATTTCATCATTCTCTCTCATTTTTTGTTTTGTGTGGTTCAGTGCCCACTGTCCCCACCCTCCACGGAGCCCAACAAGGGGACACCCAGTCGGGCGCCAGGGTTACGCACGCACTATACCCACACAGACAGTGAGCCAAGCCCTCACAAATAAATAGAAGGAAAATAAAAAGAAATGTGCAGAACGAAAACATTTTACACAAAAGAAACAAAACGTAAAATAAAATTGTGAATGGTCAAACTGGCCTCACAAAGAAAGGATAACAAAAGAAAAATGATCTGTGAGGAAACTTGCAAACTTGTACCCGAACTGTGGGCAAGGTTACTCACCACTCTGCACGGTTGACCCTAGCAGGACCTGCCCACCAGCCGATTGCTCCTGGGGAACCCCAGGAGCTCCCGTTTACCGGAAGCAGAGGCCAAAGCAGTGTATAGCAGAGGCCCCGGAATCCGCTGCTCAGCCCCACAACAGACAGGCTTTCCAATGGCAAGGCGGTCAAAGGGGACCCCGCCAGTCATGAGCTGAGGAGAGAAGATGGGGACCCCCGAGCAACTACCAGGAGCCTCCTTTCCCGGGACATGGGTCTCCGCGCACGGCAAACATGCAGGCGAGCATTTAGGACCCTGAGAAGGTAACCGAGCAGCAGAACCTTCACAGGGTGGTCCCCTTTCTGCGTACAGGAGCTTGACTGAGAATTATTCAAAGGAAACTGAGATTAAGAACAAAAGGTATTTACCTGATGTAGGGGCTGGCACAACGGCATTCAGTTTTCAATCTGTCATTTGTAAAAGTTCACTGTACGATGTTCACAGTTGCAGATTGTATTTTCACAAACATTACCAGTCCTTGTCGTATATACCATATGATGTAATGAAGCAATGGTAAATGATTTAACTCCCTCATGATGACTTCAGGTGATCCTTCATGCTTTTAACTGTCATGTCTTTCATCCAGTTGTTGTTAGCTGATGATGCAACTGACTATGATAATAACTAATAGCTAACACTGGTTCATCAGCTAACAACAACTGGATGAAACACAACAGTTAAAAGCACAAAGGATCACCTGAACTTATCATGAGGGAGTTACATCATTTACCGTTGTTTCACTACATCATATGGTACATACCACAAGGACTGGTAATGCTTGTGAAAATACAATCTGCAACTGTGAACATCGTACAGCGGACTTTAACAACTGACAGATTGATACCAAATGCCATTGTGCCAGCCACTACATCAGGTAAATACCTTTTATTCTTAATATCAATTTCCTTTGGATAACTGCAAAGGTGTATGAATTAGAGCTTAAGACTGAATGAATATCAGCTACTTAAGGGGGAACCCCACCCTGAGAGTTTTAAAAAAAATCGATTTTTTTTTTACATTTTTCAAAAGTTTATGAAGTGTAGAATATGGTCCTGAAACAGTTTTTCAAAATTGAAACTCCTTACGAAGTTACGTGATAAATACAAGGTTGTGTCAATCCTGGTAAAAAGGCCGCTAGACTGGATGAGAAGGGAGCGGTCCTTTCTTTGCTATACTTGATGTATTGGATGTGCGTAATCAAAATAATGGTAGGGAACCTTTTTACCATGTAAGCTAGAAACGAAATAAGGACAGCTGTATGGACCAGGAATAGCTGATTAGAGGTATAGTTTGATCATTCTTAATCACAGAGTAAATGTTACTTAAATCTTTAAACGTGTTTTTCTCAAAACAACATTTTTTGAACTGGTAGAGTGCGGATCTCGGGAACCATTCATCCGATTTGCATTTTTTTTTAAATGCGTAGAAATGAATTATCTAAAACCTAGCATAAGTTTTTTTTATATTTTAAATATTCGATTTTTAGCGAGCAATTTAGTGCTCGCAGTTTTATTATTTATTTAGTGCTGAGCAATTTAGTGCTCGCAGTTTAAGGGAAAAAATCTTTTTTTTTTTCTTCAAAATGCAGTCATTTTATCAATTTTTCGAATTTCGAAAAAATCCTACGCTACGCTATAGCCAATGTCTCAAAGTTTGGAAAACTGTTAATAATTTTGTTCTCAGATGTTCCTGCGATGTTTTGTTAATTTTGTTCTCAGATGTTCCAGTGCACTCTACCAGGAGGGCATGTCTTTCGCGCAGAGGTCAACCAATGAGGAGCCACAGGACAACCGTTACAATATTTTTACTTAAAAAAAATTTTTTTTGTACAATAAATATGCTTTAGCAACATGCAAAAAGTTTGGAGTCATTGCATTGTTTATTATACCCAAAAAAAATTCTCAAAATATGACTATTTTTAGAGCGCTCAGGGTGGGATCCCCCCTTAAGATAAGGTTCTATTGTCATAGTTCTAGCCATAGGGCTGTATTTTGTGGCATGGTTGCCATGTCTTGTTATGCATGCCTCAATCTTTACTAGAGTAGTTTAAAATACTTTTTATGTATATTACAGCATATATCATGTATTAAATTGATAAATTTCAATTTCTTTTGTTTAAATGTTAGCATATAATATCCATATTTTACTTTCTAAATAGACCCCATGTATTGTTAATGTTGAACTGTGCTTAGCAGATAACAACTGTAGTACATATTAAAATCACAATCTCTTATGATAATTTACTTCAAACAGTGTATTTTAAATCCTTCAATTGAAACAAAAAAATATTTACACTTAATTCATTTGTTATACACATTTAATTTTATACAGTCCTAATTCAATTAAATAATACTATATTCAATAATGTTATATTACACCATCAACATAACATGTAACAGAACCAAATAGTTAAATCACAAAAATCATTTATAAAAACCAGAAATAGAAGTGGTCCCAAAACTGAGCTCTGAGGTATTCTATTTTTAATATATCAAACATTTCCTCTCTGATTATCAACATATACCACTTGTTTGCAATTTGATAAATAACTCTGAAATCATTTGTAACCAATACCACTTATGCCTCTATTATACAGTTTAACAGTTCACCCATTAAGACGAAAACACATATGTACTTAATCGTAATGACGCCCTTTAGGGCTAGCCTCTTGGCATTGTGAATTGTCATTGCCTCTCAGCAGCACTTGCCAACTTTCGAAGTTCGATCCCAGCTGTGGAAAGCCTCATCTCAGCATGACGTGTTTTCTTCTCCAAGTAGAGCTGCCTAAGTCTGATTTGGCTGATAAGCAATGATGTTCGGAGCTTCAGAAGGATTTCTCTCATGAAGCGAGAATTATATAAAAATCAATGAGTTGAATTCAGATGTCGGTTCCCTGTCTCTGCCTAAATGGCAGCACAATTTAAGATGGCATAAAAGAACTCACTTTGTAGGAAGAGAAGGATAGTCACAAGCATGTGATTGGAATAGCACTAGTATGGTTACAATCTTCAGATAGCTCCCTTTCACTTCATGACAGAATATGGCCTTGCCAGTGAGGTAGTTGAACCCTGAGTTTTATCTGGCCTGTAGAGGCCCTTTGAGATGATTAACCAGAATTTATATGGAGTTTATGACTATGTATTTATGTAAAATTTATTAAGAGGATTTATATGAGATTTATTTGAAGAGATTTCAAGAAATGTCACATGTGGAGCCTAAACATTGTAGGATTTAAAGCGAGTGCATCACAATAGCCTATTTTAAAAAACTGTGGTCAAGTTCAAGGTCACCTCAGTGGCACAGTGGTATCACTGCGACACAAACTAGTAGCATCCAGTTCAAGTCTCAGGCTTGCATGGTTTGTGTATTGTTAGCTCTTAGTGGTCAGCTTTGCCTTCACTCTTAGTGGGGCATGTCCTTGTTTAAGAAGGACTATACAAAACTAGGAGTAGTTTCTGGGATCGTTCTCCATTTTATATGTTGCAAATCAACTTTAAAAAAAAATTATGCTTAACAGAATAAAAAGCTTTTCAAGAAATAATGCAACTTAAAAAACTTATTATTACATTAAAAAACTTATTATTTTTATTATTACTAATGTTAATGTAAATTGTTTTGATTGCACTTCGAATTGCCTTTTCAGTACTTTTTGCTTCTCTAAATCTTCATTGACAATCATGAAAAAAAAAGTTCTTTTACAGGTTTAATCTTTGTTACATAATTTTCTCTAATATTTGTGAAAATTGAGACTGGGCTATAATTGTCATTTAGATTTCTATTACCTGACTAATTAATCACACATTTCAAATGATCATAAAATAAATCAAATTCTATTGAAAACAACTAATTTCATCAGAAAAATTAAATAATAGTGACAGTTTTCAACAATGCAAGACAACCCATCATAACCTGCCCTTTTGTTATTTTCTAAAATATTCATTATTTTATCCACCCTTACCTCAGTACTTTTAATAAACATAGAATCTGAACAAGTGTTAGCTATCAAATCTTTGTTTAATGTAGAATTTTCTCCTTTCCCATAACTTGCAACAGACTGCTTTCAGTCTGCCCAAGTACAAAGACCCTTTGTGGTCTTTGTACTTGATTTGTACTTAATTTACAAAGACCCTTCTGGCTAATTCTCATCTCCCATTCTATGATCTATGTCACCCCTATGAAGGTGTTTCTCTCAGATCTAAACCCTATGTAGGAATTCTGCATAATCAAATCCTGAAGTTTTGCCTAAAGAGAACTGTGAGTAATGGGAATCAAGTGATGTGCACTGCACCACTAATTAATGATACTCATAATCATAACTATTAACAAATCATATTATTTATGATTTCCTGTTTTGCTATATTATGAATATTTTACATAATCAGTGCTGATTTATATCTTAATAATGTGGCAATAAAATATTCTTTTATCCCAAGTAATTACTAAATCTTTTTTTTTTTTTTTTTTGGGGGGGGGAGATACCACATAAACTTAATTCTATAGTAACTATTGCTACTTTTACATTTTTCTAACAGTCTTGCAACAGATTTTACTCTGTCTCATAATGGATGATAACTGGATTATTTTTAAAATTTGTGCAATTTTTCTTTAATGTTTATTACATCAAATTTTCTGTAATCCAAATTTGTTTACTTCTTATCTTATTAGTTTTATTAATTTTAATCATATTACTAAAATCTTCCATTTTAACTTTGAAAAAAAAAATATATTAGTATAATAAGTGAATAAAGCCCATCAGTGTCCCCTACTGACCAAAGGCAGGGCAATGAGTTTTACAGAGATATATCTCAAAGCTGGCCCAGGTGGCACTAGAACCTAGGAGCTGCAGATTACATTCCTGACACTCTATCAACTGAGCCACCTCTACCCCATTTTCAGTGAATATGCAGGATTGGTAAAATGCATATAAGTAGCTTCAGAAGTGGAAGTTTTAAATAATGCAGAACTGTTATACTAAAATAAAATTAGACTTTATTTTTTAATTTCATTCAGAATATTCTCTTTGCTACAGTTACAAAAATGAATGGAAAAGAATTATGTTTTTTGTTTTTACAAATAATGAATAGTTCAAACAAAAATAACAATAAAATGCAAAATTCATTAATTTTTATTGCTAATATGTTACACTGTGCAAAAAAACTAACAATATTTTGAATATCAACCAGAAAAGAATATTTGGAAACAACACTTACTTCAGTTGTTCCTTCTTGATTTGTATTAGGAGAAACAAAGTCTGAGACAGATTTATCATTAGTTTTAGCTTCCACCCATCTACCTATAAAGATTATTTTAAAAAGAACTGTAAAATATACAAATGATAGCTGTAACAAAGCTCAGAGTAAAATATGAATGAAAATTTATCATTAAAAATAACATTCTTTTAAAAGAATTTTACTAAATAAATAAAAATATACATTATTTAAACTATTGATCATATTAGTTTTTTTCTCTAATACATGCACTAGTACACAATAATTAGCATATAAATCATTTCTGAAAGCTTAAATCTTTGCATTGCCATTGCACCCCCCCCTTAAAAATATTTTTTCCTAGAGTGCTAATTCTGATAAGCATCACTAGTACAAGAAATTTAAATTTTTAGGAATAAACATTGCCATTTGAAATATATATCTTGTAAAACTATGTAATTTAAACTTAATAATGTTTACTTTTTGATATGATGCAAACTTTAGATATGCTATAAAATAAAGAACTGTTGCTATTATTCAGATCATTTTGAAGTATCCATTTCAGCATCACCATTATTTCTGTTTATATATGTTCAAGCAATCCTATAATTTCTATTCAAGAGTTCAATTTTTTTTTGCAAAGTTTTGAAATGTTACCAGAAATTAACCATTTTTTTTAATTGAAGAAATTTGAAGAATTGTCAAGTACAACTTTTTTTAATTTTACTCTCTTTTCTGGTTTAACCCTTTAACACCCATAACAGCCCAAAACAGCCGAAATTTTGAAATGGGCTCATCCAAATAGTGCTATTCCTTTGTCTTTAATATCCTCTACCCTTTTATGAAATTTCCTGGGCATTAAAGGATTAAACTATTTCAACATTTCTAGAATTATTTTTATCATTCATTGAATAACTTGTTTTTTAACCTACCTTGTTGAGGTTATTAAAACTGCACTCACACTACTTGATAAAATTTTACTTTAGATAAATTATCAAATCATGAGTTTACTTTGAAGAGAATGCCCTTCATGCCTTCTACTTGAACGAATGCAGATAACCAGCTATTTTTTCACACACAAAAAAATAGCTGGTCATGTGATTTCATTCTAGTGAAAAAAAAATTGTTTTAGGTTAACAGAAAGAGGTGATTTTACATACCAAAATCAAACAGTATTTAATTCTAAATTTTACACAAAATTTCTGACCAAAACAACAAATGAATTTAACCCTTTGTTGGTCATGTTGCTTTATAACAGGATGGTTGCACTGAGTCTGACAAACCAAGGATTTATTTTGCCAAATTAAAACACAGCATGATGATTTGTCATTGCAATTTTTATTTATTAAATATCATCATCCTCCTCCTCCTCAAGCAGACATGGGCTATGGAGGTCCAACCAGACCGTGCAATTTAGTTCTCCAAGGATGACTGAAATTTTAAATGTTTTTTTATGATAAAAGTGTTCCTAAGGATTTACCAGAATTAATTAAAATAATTAATTGATTTATTTTTTTTTACCAGAGCTATTATTATCCCTATTTTTTTTTATAAAGTGATCACAATTTTTGTGACAATTGTAGGGAAATTTATCTACTTTTTGTGCCAGGTGAAATTCTTCCCATTATTGTGCTTAATAAAATAAATTACCCCTCAAGCAGCTACTTGCCACAGAGGCCTGACAGGAGCCTGTCAGTTTAATACACCATAGAGAAAATCTGTGAGGAAGGCAAGACTTCAGTAGAAAGACAACACAAACATCCATGCCTTAGTGGGTCTCGAACCCCTCATCCCTTTGATCAGTAGCCAAGCAGTGTAGATTCAGAAGTGGCAGTTGACGTATAGATCAATGTTTTTCACTTTGTCAGATTCTGAAGAAATGTTTAGAGTTCCAGAAACCTATAATTATTGACTACATAGATTTCAAAAAGGCTTTTGATCATAATTTGTATTTGATCATGATGTCAGGCATATCCGACTAGTTAGCATAATGAAATCTCTCTAAAATAACACTGATTCATGTGTGAGAGTTGGTAAGACTTGTAGCAGTTGGTTTAGTATTGCTTCTGATGTTTGACAAGGTACATTTTGCCTCTTTTTCCTTTAGTTTAGCTATTGATTATGTTATGTGTAAATCTCACAGTAGAGATTTTGGGCTAAAATGGGACGGAGATATGAATATTTCTGATTTCGATTATGCTGATGATGTTGATGAGATGAGCTCTTTCATTCAAGCTATTGATGAGATTGGTAGTAGAGTGGGTTTAGATGATGGTGGTAGAGTAGGTTTCATTTGAGCTACTGATGAGATTGGTAGTAGAGTAGGTTTCATTCGAGCTATTGATGAGATTGGTAGTAGAGTAAGATTCATTCGAGCTATGATGAGATTGGTAGAGTAGGTTTCATTTGAGCTATTGATGAGATTGGTAGTAGAGTAGGTTTCATTCGAGCTATTGATGAGATCAGTAGTAGAGTGATCCCCGTTTATCATAAAGAACACTAAAATGATGGAAATTGGTCAGGCAGCTGAGTTTCAGTTAATCTGAATGGTTGAATCCTTGAGCAAGTGGAACAGATACTGGTGATGTGCAGCATGAGATTAAAGAGAATATGAATTGCTGCTGGGGCCTTAAAGAATCTTTGGAGAGTGTGGAGAAATAGATGTATACACCTAAAGACTAAAATTAGGTTGCATAATAGTTTGGCTGTTTCTAGGGTTAATTATGGTAGGGAAACTTGGACTCTTTGTAAGCAAGATAACAGGAAACTTTATGCCTTTTATTCTAGATACTTATGCGGTATCTTGGTTATTAGGTAGTTTCACTTTGTAAGTAATGATGAGGTTATGCAAAGGAGTCAACAACCTCCTTTAAGCAGCATATTAGGCAGAGAGAGAATTCAATGGTTCTGCCATTGTTGTCTGCATGCAGAACTCAAGGTTGGTGAATAAGATTTTGAATAGTGTGCCTAAACCTTTCCGGAAAAAGGTGGTAACCTAAGATGTGGTTACCACCTTTTTCAGGCAATGTCAAACTGGGCGGCTTTGTTACAATTGGCTTGCTGGCCATATGCAGCAGCTGTAGCTCAGGTTAAGTGTGTTTGGAAGACTAAATTACACAGTCTGGTTGGACCTCCGTAGTCCATGACTGCTGGAGAGTTTTGTATGTATTTTTTAAGTATATTTTAAATTGTATTTTTTAAGGAATATAGTTTCCAAATCATTTTTTCATGTTCTTTATTAGCCTTGGTTATACTCAATATTACAAGCAGAAATTGTTTGGGTGGGAATTATAAAAGCAATTCACCTAATTTGTAGGTTATTCATATGAAAATGTATAAAATAACTTTTAATATGAAGAGTTGGGTTGGGTTGTTTTACCTCTGAGCGGCACTTTTTTGCACACCATGGGCTAAATGGCCAGGTCACATGGACCCCGAAGGCTCAGAGAAGGTTGGGGGAGGAGACCCACTGGAACAGCTGTTGGGAGACAGATGGTAGCCTCCCGTCAAGGCCATCCAGCATGTTCTTTAACGTGCACAGGGTCCATCCAGCATGTTCTTTAACGTGCTCTCCCGCACACGGGGCCACGGCTTAACGTCCCATCCGACGGACGGCGGCCTTTCCAAGCCCATCGGTGTCCCCTACTGACCATGGGCAGGGCGGGGAATTTTGCGGAGATAAATCTCAATGCTGACCCAGCTGGGACTCGAACCTGGGAACTACAGATTACGAGCCTGGCGCGCTACCAACTGAGCCACCCCCGCCCCAATATGAAGAGTTATGCAAATATTCAATTCCATAATCCTACTCTTTTTTTTTATAATAGGTGTCTGTTATATATATATATACACCGAAGAACCAAAACATTGCAAAACTTGTGGCGTTCATGCCTCACCAGGTAAGTGCTGCCAAAACAGCTCTTACCTGGCGAGGCATGAACGTCACAAGTTTTCTAAAGGTGTCTTGTGGTATCTGGTACTAACATGTTACCAGCAGATCCTATAACTCTTGTAAGTTATGTGATTGAGCCACCACAGATCAGATATGCTGTTCCAACACAAACCATAGATGCTTGATTGGAATTTGGAGGATAGGGCAATACCTGGAAGTCTTCCTCATGTTCTGCGAACCATTCTCGAACAATCCCAGTAGTGTGACATGGCACATTATCCTGCTGAAAGAAGGCACTAATAGAGGGATATACTGTTGCCATGAAAGGATGTACCTGGTCTGCAATGCTGTTAAGATATGTCGTAGATGTCATAGTTTCCTGCACATGAATGACAGACCCAGGGTTTCCCAACAGAACATTGCCTGAAGCATTACACTTCCTCCACCGGCATTGTTTTTGTCCCACGGTGCATCCCGGCGCCAACACTTCCCCAGGTAAACAACGCACACATACCCGGCCATCTGCATGGTGCAACAGGAAACGAGATTCATCAGACCAGACGACCTTCTTCCAATCATTCAAGGTCCAGTTTTGATGCTCCTGTGCCCATTATAGGCAGTTTCGACAGTGAACTGAGGTTAGCATGGGCACTCGCAACAGACTTCAGCTATGGAGCCCCATTTTCAGGAGAGTTCAAAGTACTATGTGTTGTGAAACATTACTCCCATCACCAGCATTCAAATTACAGGCGAGTTGCACCACAGTATCCCTTCTGTTGATTCATACCATACAGGTTTGCCTTTGCTCACCTCTAGCATCAATGAGCCTTGGTCGGCCTACACCTTGCCAGCAGTTTGTGATTTTTCCCTCCTCGGACCACTTTTTGAAGGTACTAACCACAGTTGATCATGAACACCAATGCTCTGATCCAGTCGCCTGGCCATTACAATTTGGCCCTTGTCAAACTCACTAAAGTCTACTGCCTTTCCCATCTGAAGAACAAGAATAACACTGACTAACAGGGCTCAGTCTCAGGTGCTATTTATACCATTTCATGACCTTGGTAAAATGGTAAAAACTTGTCGTCCATTCCTGTTTTTACCACTGTGCCCAGAGCTCAATATAAAAACACCCCTCCTTGCGATTCCTACAAAAACATGACTGCCAAAGTTTGACAATAGGCTTGATCTCAAAAAGCTTGTTCACAATTTGTTTTGGCACTTGCCTGGAGCTTCATGGAAAACCACTGCTGGAAGTCCACATATGGAACCAACAACAGAGAGCCAGATAGGGATGTGGCTGGCTTGGCAACAGTGTCTGCCAAGTCATTGCCACTGATGCCAATGTGACTGGGCACCCAACAGAAGAGAATGGTAGTTTAGGCTACCACAAGATGGAGCTGCTGGTGCATCTTGGACAGAACAGGTTAAGGTCAAAGCTACACCAAGATCAAAGTGTGAAGCAAGCTAAGTGAATAAATGTAAATCACATAATGATGCTTAGCCCACTATGTGGTCTAAGGTGAGGCTGATAGCATGCAACAGAAGTGGGATCTGATCCATAATGATTACATCACAGCAAATCATGGCCAGACTTTGAGCTATCTATGAAGACAGGCAAGAAGCCTGGAGTTTCAGCATAGTGGCTCATAAAGTGTTGCTGGTACACACAGTGGGGTGCAAAGGTCTTCTCCATCCTGCAAAGGGAAAAATCACAGTAAAGGGAAACAGAGAACCATGGTGGAAGTGGCTCTCATGACCACATTGACACAGGAAACCTTGACGGGAGGTACAACAAACTTTCTCACCTCAGGATAAGATACATTATTCACTGTTTTCAAGCATTGAACCTCCTTTTATTCCTTTTAATAGATTCTGAAAAAAATTCATCGCCGCCACGGCGGGAATCGAACCCGCATCTCTCCAGATTCATGCTAGAGCGTGCTAACCATTGCACCACGCGTCGGACAACGAATATTTTCAGAATATGACCTTATAAATCTTCTTCCCGAGATGTGACTGAGACAGCGCCATCTATACTCAAGGAGATGCAACTTTTTCAGTCGTTGCATTTGATTATCTCTCCAGATTCATGCCAGAGCGCGTTAACCATTGCACCACGTGTCGGACAACGAATATTTTCAGAATATGACCTTATAAATCTTCTTCCCGAGACGTGACTGAGACAGCACCATCTATACTCAAGGAGATAGAATCTGGAGAGATGCGGGTTCGATTCCCGCCGTGGCGGCGATGAATTTTTCTCAGAATCTATTAATTACTGTTTCTTAACAGGGAATACTGTGCATTCACTTCGAATTGATTTTAATCCTTTTATTCCTTCCATTTAGGACAGTCACAGGAGAATGATAGTTGCAACTACAGTTTATGCATTTTACATTTTCTGCTGCGGAATCAGGATCAAGGTGATCTTGGATGCCATAATGAGCACAGATAGGTTTGACCTAGCAAGCTGTACAGGCATGGTCATTCCTCTGGCATTGATAACAATGCTGAGGGTACGGGATGTATGGCTGTACCCTACAACGAAGGTACCTGCCTTGATGGCAGTAGGGAAGTGTGGTGTGCTAAAAATATTATGCCCATATGGGTACCAACTTACCATCAAGATGCTACGAAACCCAGTGGACTGCTATTACTCCTTGGGCAGAGAGTTCCGAGAGGATCTACTTCTGAAAAACTTCAAGGAGGCCCCAAATGGAATACCTCGATAGGTATTCAGGTGATACCCACCCACCAATCACTGTCATCTGAAGGAGCAGCTCTGAATGTATTGAGCACGAACAGGTCCCAAGAGTTTAAGTGCTTGAGTCACTTGATTTCTAATGCAATATAACATTCCAATTTTTGGATTTTTGAAAAATTTCTTTAAATATAAATAAGTTTAATAATTTTTTGCCACTTTTATCCTTATTTGCATTCTGAAAAGGAGGAGGGGGCTTGCCCCTTCCCCCAGATCTGGCCCTGTCCTTGGACATTTCATAGCAAATAAAAAAAAACAGAACGAAGCTCCAATCATGCAAGTGAGCTATCTGTGAAACAGTAAATTTATATTGCAGGTTAATCAAATAACTAAAAAGTGCTGTGATAAGCCTTGAAAAGGAAACTGAAAACAAGGAACCTCCAACCCCATATCACAGAACAATTCTGTTCTGAAGAACTGGATTTTGGCAATATTGGTGCCGAAAATCATCGGTGAAGAGTTTGGTCTTAAATTAGTAGAAAAAAGATGAGTCGTCATTAGTTAAATCGGTAAGAATACTCTGGCATGTTTCTGGAGAGATGCGGGTTCATGTCCCATATGTTGGTGAAAAAGATTTTTTCCGCAAAATATTTATTGACAGTGTCGAAAGGTATTTATAACAATGTATTTAGCTAGTGCAGGCATATACCTTTAAACTACCGTACAGCTTTAATAGTGCATTATCACTAAACTTACTTAAATATTAAATGAAAAGCTGTGAAATTTTCTGCTTAAACAAATTGTTTAAACAATTTTCAATTTTTGGCATACCTGTATTATTCAACATAATTTTTTGATCAGGTTTTCTAAAGGGGTTGGTGTCCCCCCTTCCTATCAATGTCTATGGTAGCAGTGGCACTGTACACTTGCTCTTTCCCTACCACTATATCCAGTCTTGCACATATTCATTCTTCTATAATTATTATTAGGCACAGATATCTCAGCCATGATTTCACTATATAAAAAAAAGCTGCATAACAAGGGATGGGTGATTCTCACAGCTGACAACAAAATATCACTTATATGCATGTTTGTAGATACAAAACCAATTAAGTGGTGATGAACAGGTCCACAGTGGCAACAGATCGAAATGGAGGTGCTCGTGTTTCCAGTTAAACTGATCCATACTTGAGAAATCTCACCAGTTATTCTCAGTGAGAAAATAATATTTGTACAGAATGCTCTATAACTGACTGGTAGGGATAGCTATGGCAAGGCTTCCCCCCCCCCCCCTAAAGTAAATCAGAGTTGGTAAAATTCAAAGCGACTTTGCAAAATATAGGTGAGTTGTGAAACTTGGACACTTTGTAAACAAGATAACAGGAAAACAGGAAACTAGATGCTTACACAGTATCTTGGGCATTAGGTGGTCCAAATTTGTAACTCATGATGAGGTTAGGCAAAGGAGTTTGCAACCTCCTTTAAGCAGCATATTGTGCAGAGAGAGACTCCGCTGGTTTGGCCATGTTGCCCGTATGAATAATTATAGATTGGCGAATAGGGTTATGAACAGTGTGCCTAAAGGCCTCAGAAAGAGGGGGAGACCTAGGATGCGGTGGGCAGACAATGTCAAACAGGACCTTATTAGAATTGGTGTGCAGTAGCCAGATGCAGTAGATGTAGCTCAGGACAGACTTGCTTGGAGAACTAATTGCACGTTCTGGTTGAACCTCTGTAGCCCATGGCTGCTTGAGGATGATGATGCAAAAATTCGGATTTTTGTTTTTGTAAAGGGAAGTTAGCATAATTAAGAAAACTTGGCAAAATCTAGTGTTGTCAAAATCAAGGAAACTTGGGAAAATCAAGACAGCAAATCTAGGACAGTTGAAAAATCAAGGCAGCAAAATCTAGAGAAATTGGCAAAATTCGAAGTCACTTAGTAGAATACAGGTGAGTTGGAAAAATTCAGATGAAATGTAAAATAATTAAAATTTTTTTCCTGAAAAATTATGGCTGGTTGGCAAAATCTAGGAGAGTTATCAAAATTCTGAGTGACTTTTCTGGTGAGATGTAAAAATTATGGCGAATTGGCAAAATTCGAATACACCTCATAGAATTCAGGAGAGATGTAAAAATTGGGATTGTTTCTGTGAAAATAAGGAGAGGTGGTAGGAGAGTTGGCAAAAATCTAAGAGAGTGGATAAAATTCAAACTGACTTGCCAAATTCAGGTGGGATGTAAAAATTCTTTTTTTTTTCTGTAAAATTATGGCAAGTTGGCAAAATTCGAAGCCACTTGGTAAAATGCAGGCAAGTTGTGAAAATTGGGATTGGTTTTGTAAAATTAAGGAGAGTTGATAAAATTGCAAGTTATTATCAAAATCAGGGCAGATGTAAAAATTTGGTTTTTCTGTAACAATATGGCATCAAGTAACAAATCAGCATTTTAGCGTCAATTTAAATCTTAGAGGAAAAATTGTCTTGAGCCGGGTGGGATATGAACCTACGACCTCGTGATAACATGTCAGGTGCTCTGGACCACTCAGCTACCAGCCGCCGATCAAGATCTCTAATTATTGCATGTTGTCAAATTCTAGGATAATGGGCAAAATTTGAATCCACTTGGTAAAATGCAGTAGAGTTGTGAAAATTGGGATTGGATTTGTAAAATTAAGTAGTTGGCAAAATTTAAAGGGACTAAGCAAAATTAGCCGTCCGTGGCCGAGTGGTTAGCACGCTTGGCTACTGATCTAAGGGACCTGGGTTCGAGCCCCGGAATTAGGCATGGATGTGTGTGTCGTTTTTCTGCTGAGGTCCTGCCATCCTCTCAGATCTCCTACTGTGGCATATAAACTGACAGGCTCCTATCAGACCTCTGTGGCAAGCAGCTGCTTGAGGGGGTATTTATTTTTTTTTTTAAGCAAAATTAAGGTTTAGATGTAAGAACTGATTTTTTTTTTCTGTAAAGTTATGGCAAGATGGGGAAATCTAAGAAGTTGGCAAAATCCCCCCCCTCCCTTAGGGAGTGAAATTATGTGTACGTCTCTGACAAACATAATTTATTTAAAAGTATTATTTTCAAAGTTGGCAAAATTTGATTTCCGAGCTGGGAAATTTTTCGCTTTCTGCCTTCCCCACCCAGTCCTTCGCTATGTCCCTGCTGACTGGGGAATTCAACGATTGAACGTAGCCCCTACTATTGATTACACTGCAGTGAATTTCCTCGGATTGTTTATTTTTTGACACGCTAAATAGTAAAAGCAAATTTGTCCCATTTAAGAATTTAATGTATAATTACAACCTATAAGAGCTACAAAAATATAGCATTTTTGAGATAACTACAAGTCGTATGAAAAGAAATTTCTTCTATACTTACTATTTATCAATGCAATCGAATATATTAAAGTAAAGTACATAGCATTCCGAAGGCATTTAATTTTAATTCCCATTTCTTAACAAATACTGTTGATGCTGCAACTGCAAGAGATTTGTTGATGCAATAAACACATATACGACATGCCTACGCTCCTTGACAAGAGTATGCAAACGCATCCAAACTTCTCCTCATTCGCGATTGGTCAACAATCTACTCCGCGATCAAATCGAAAAAATTGAGAAAGAGCAACACCTAACCGCAACAATTATGTAATTACAAACTCCGAAAGATGGCACGCAAAAACTTTACACAACAGAGGATAGAAATAAAAGATGGCCATCTCAAAATTGGGGGATATTGGAGAAAGGTTGACCGTTTATCCATCGTCTTTGCATTCTTAAGTTTTTTTGTGCTTTATGTTTATAGTTTTTGCATTTTCACTGATAATGTTATAATTTAAGGAGAAGTGATCTAAAAGCGAAATGTTTTTTCAGTGCCATAGGACAGTATATTTTTGTTTTTAAATTTTTCTGTCATCAATGTGTTAATTTCTTTTATGTGCAAGCATCGCACTTCATTCGTGCATATCCATATAAACATTTTGTTCACTAAAGTGAAATAAAATGTAGTGCACCAAACAATGGCGAATTCACCAGACAATTCAAAGAAGCAATACGTTATTGAGACATTATCTCCCTCTACAAATGCTCCTGTTGCAGGAGGATCAATTTTACTCCAAGGTGAAGAAATTACCCGTCTTGCTACAGATTTAGGAATCAGAAATTTCACCGTTTTCCTAAAAGAGAAAAGTCATTCCATTCGTCTCAAAATCTCACACTTCAAAGAGTGCATTATTAAAATATTTCAAAGTTGCAGAAGACATTGCTTCTCTTCGCATTTCAAGGAATAACAGCTTTATTATACGTATTGCACAGCTTCTTGCGCATATGGCCTTCGTATTAAAAGTTAATTTCGACAGAAA
This sequence comes from Ryuthela nishihirai, assembly GCA_038380435.1. Classification (NCBI taxonomy): domain Eukaryota; kingdom Metazoa; phylum Arthropoda; class Arachnida; order Araneae; family Heptathelidae; genus Ryuthela; species Ryuthela nishihirai. The sequence continues at coordinate 56,721,343 of JAWZYU010000030.1, read as the reverse complement.
TAATGCTACTTTACTTACTGATATATTATCTACTCGTTTCTGCTACATAACATAGCACAGATTATTTTGTGATAACATAGATACATTGATGTCACAATGGAGGATGTCCACAATGAATTCCTATTAGATCAACTAATTATTTTCGATCTGCGTCTCAAGACGTGAAGCCTCTACCACAATTCCTATATCCACTGTTCTTGAGACTATTTTAGGCCTTCATTGTTCAAAAGAAGTTCATCTATGATGACAACTTCAGAAAACCGCGATTGTCGCAGCAAACAGCGTTGCAATCGATGCTGCCCCGAGCATTAGCTTCCGTGTGTACATCTATTTCGACTAAGGAAACAAAAAATTCACCTCTGCCATCTCACGTTATATTTCCATATTCTCCATAGATTCCTAAAAGTCCTAGTAGCAATCGATAAGTAGCTCTCAAGACAATTAAACTGAGACTCAAGAGTGCAGCAATTTAAAGCAACTGAAGCACCATATGCTGACCAATTTTCATTTTAGTATTTTTGTCTGTTTATAACCAGACTTACTCTATTACCACCATCATCCACAGCCCTAAGAAAGAATTCATCTCATCAACATCATTGCTAATATGGCCAAATCATCTGTAAATTAATCTGAAATTTTGAAATCACTAGACCATTTAAGGCTAAAATTTTTCCCTTGAAAAAGAATTTCGCAGAGCACAATCAATAACCAAACTAAAGAGAAAAAGAGACAAAATGAAATCCAAGTCCACTAACAATGGTGATTCTGTGTTATTATAGAGAACTTTTATTACACTAAATTCTCATGTATTCCGTGTGATCTAACAATCAACTACAAATTATATCGATTAACAGGATCAAAAGCCTTTTAGAAATGTATAAAGCTAGTAACCACAGGTTTCTGAAACTATACATTTCTCAAAAAAATGCCTAGGTGGATATACTTGATCAATACACTCCCTATTACTTCACCATGCAATTGTCAAGCAACCATGGTTGGTTGTTTGGGGTTTTTTGGTGCATGAGCTACTGAGGCTATAATGCGCCAAACGAGATAAAAAAAAAAAGCTAAAAGTCAAGTACCCCTGAAACAAAGTTAAAACCAAGGGTTAACAAAGTTAAAACCATTTCTCAAAAAAATGCCTAGGTGGATATACTTGATCAATACATTCCCTATTACTTCACCATGCAATTGTCAAGCAACCATGGTTGGTTGTTTGGGGTTTTTTTGTGCATGAGCTACTGAAGCTATAATGCGCCAAACGAGATAAAAAAAAAAAAGCTAAAAGTCAAGTACCCCTGAAACAAAGTTAAAACCAAGGGTTAACAAAGTTAAAACCATTTCTCAAAAAAATGCCTAGGTGGATATACTTGATCAATACATTCCCTATTACTTCACCATGCAATTGTCAAGCAACCATGGTTGGTTGTTTGGGGTTTTTTTGTGCATGAGCTACTGAAGCTATAATGCGCCAAACGAGATAAAAAAAAAAGCTAAAAGTCAAGTACCCCTGAAACAAAGTTAAAACCAAGGGCTGTAAAAGGCAAAAGATAAAACCAACAAGATGCATATATATATAACAGAAAAACAATAAAAACAAGATAACAAAACAACAAGATGGGAATATAACACACACAAAAAGGTGTAAATATAACAAAAACAACAAGATGTATATAGTAAAAGACAACCCAGGTGTAAAGCCTGGGTAAGATATAAAAAACACAAAGTAAAATCAAAGTCGATTAAAATAGCTACAATGCTTCAAAAAGGTAAAAAATGACGGTAAAACTCCCTGAGCTCGGTATTTTTGTCTGCAAAAAACCTTGTGCGATACTCTGCTGCCGGAAGTCCACATATGGAACCGGCAGCAGAGTATCGGACAAGGGCGTGGCTGACTTGGCAGCAGCATCTGCCAAGTCATTGCCCCTGATTCCGACATGACCGGGCACCCAACAGAAGAGAATCGTTGTGGTGGCTGCCAGACGGTGAAGCTGCTGGTGGATCATGGAGAGAACAGGGTGAGGCCAATGCCTCACCAGATCAAAGCCTGTAGCGAACTAAGCGAGTCGGTGTAAAGCACACACCGACGATGATGCTTAGGTGCTATGTGGTCCAAGGCAATGCTGATAGCATGCAACTCAGCAGTAAAGATGGAACACTGGTGTGGGATCTGGTCTGCAATGATTACATCACAGCAGACCATGGCCGATTCCACTGATGTGCCAGACTTCGAGTCATCTGTAAAGACAGGCAAGAAGTCCGGGTGGTCAGCACGATGGCTGGCAAAGAGTTGCAAATACACACGGTCGGGTGTAAAGGCCTTCCCCCGTCCTGCGTAGGGAAAAATCACAGGAAGGGGAAACAGCAAGCCAAGGTGGAAGTGGCTCAGCTGTCAACTGTGCAATGCTATCGATACTGGTGTTGATGTCTCGCAGGTAACCTCGGACACTCAAACCGAAAGGATGAGTGGCAGTCGGCCAATTCTGGTATAACATTTCCCACTGGGGACTAAAAACGTAGTCCCAAATGGGATGACCAGGCAGGGATCGCAATTTTGCTGCATACTGTAGGGACAGCTGCTGACGGTGAATAGATAACAATGGTTCATCGGTTTCAACTTTGAGACTCTGGACCAGTGAAGTGCGGAAGGCCCCCGTGCAAACACGGAGGGCTTGATGATGAAGGGGGTCCAGCACCTTCACCACCGAATCCCGGGCAGAGTCGTACATTGGTTGGTTGGTTGTTTTGGGTTTTATGGCGCATGGGCGACTAGGCCATAATGTGCCAAACAAAAGACAATATAAAAGACAAAAGACGTGTAACCCGCAACCAAATGTAAAAGAAATTAGCTAAATTGTAAAATGATAAAACAACAAAGAACAAGTATAAAAATACAAAGTAAAACAATAGAATACCAGATTGGTTGGTTGTTTGGGTTTTTTGCTGCAAGAGCAACATGGCTATATTGCGCCAAACAAAAAGATATAAACTGATAAAAGTCATTTAACCCACAACCAAATTTAAAAACACACAAAAACATAACAAGCACAAGAAAGATAAGTAAAAATGGCAAAAAGTAACAACAATGTAAAAATCGACAATTAAAATGGGTGTATGGGACCCAGTAAAAAACAGAAACAAGTATAAAATCAAGTTAACAAAGTAAAAAAGGTTCATAAACGCGTAAAATACCCAGTAAAACGTAAAAAATCAAAGACAGGGGTGAAAAGAGAGTAATCGGATAAAAGTTGTCCGAGTGTAAGTGGCTTGAAATCGCCTTGGCGCGTTTGAATGCTACTAGGTTGGGGGACGTCGGATATCTCCGAAACACCCCCCAAGCCTTGTTCTGAGCCTTACAAGCTGCGGTGAAGTCGGGATTCCACCACGGTTTTGGGAACCGTGGAAACCGAGTCGAGGTCTGAGGAATAGTAGAGGCAGCTGCATGGACGATGCAGTCCGTCAACTCCGCCACTGCAACATTGAAGGGCTCCTGGCTGACAGAGTGGTCATCGAGCTCAGACAAGACTTCGAAGCCACTCCAGTCAGCCTGATCAAGCCTCCACCGGGAGACACGCGAAGGACTGCAAGGCCCCCCACGAGAGATGGTGCACACCACGGGGAGGTGATCGCTTCCATATGGATTGTCCTCGACCTCCCATGTAAAGAGTGGAAGGATCGAGGAGGAGCAGATGGTGAGGTCAATGGCAGTCAATGTGCGGGTTGGGGTGTGAAAGTAGGTACTGACACCGTTGTGTCATTACCTTCTTTCACACCCCAACCCGGGTTCAACAGGGAGAGTGATGGATCCAGGAGACACTGCTCCACGACCCGGCCTCTCCCGTTGGTGTCAGCACTGCCCCAAAGTGGACTGTGTCCGTTGAAGTCCCCCCATGATGAGGAAGGGGGACGGCAGCTGCGAGACGTGGTCATCCCGGAAAACGATGCCTTCGGGTGGGAGATAGACAGAACAGACAGTCAACGAAAATCGCACAAAGAGGCGGATGGCAACCGCCTCTAAGTGTGTGGTGAGGGGAATGACCTGGAATGGAGAATGGTTGCTGACGAGGATGGCAACACCTGCGTGAGCTGGACCATCTCCATCCCGGTCTCGGCGAACGAGAGAAAAGTGCCTGATAGTGGGATTGTTGGCTGTCTGCAAGAAGGCACACGCAGAGCGGTTCATGTGCCCTCAGGAGGACCTTGATCTCATCATTATTCCTCTGGAATCAACGACAGTTCCATTGAAGGAGTGTGGCCATTTCAGCTCTTAGAAGAATTGGCGGACGACTTACGATTTATTTTAACCGTTGCCAGTGACGGGTTTGGAAAAATACGGCGGTCTGTGTCCATGTCCTCGGAGTCGTCCGAGCAACGTGGATCAGAGACCGCCGAACGAGAATGAGGTAAAATTTTCTTTTTGGGCCCCGGTAGGGGCTTCTTGGGTTTGGAAGGTCTTGCTGTCTGTTGGCGGGTTGGAGGGAGCCTTCCGGAGGTGGATGTGGAAAGCACAGGAATAGAAACTGGTTTCGATGTCGAGATTGACACCGATGTCGGCTTCACCTGCATCGAGGTACATAGCAGCAAGCGAGAAAGATTCAGCTGGTGGGACGCTGATGTCAGTCTGCACCGCCACTTAAGCCATCTTAACGACGGGCTTTCCAACGACCGCACTGGCATAGGAGACCTTGCCAGGTGGGGCAGGCGGTGCAGCAAGCTTTCTCGCCTCTGTATAGCTAATTTTGTGTAGGGTCTTGAGGCGCTGTACCTCTTTCTCCTCCAACCACTTCGGACAATCGCGGGAGTACGCTGGTTGTTCACCACGGCAGTTTACACAGCATGCTTTTTCTGCTGTGCAGTCAGGTTCAAGATGATCCTGACTCCCACAACGAGCACAGGTAGGCTTGCCCCGGCATGCAGTACGGGCATGGCCAAACCTCTGGCATTGAAAACAACGCAGAGGGTTGGGGATAAATGGCCGCACCTCGCAGTGTAAGTATCCTGCCTTGATGGAGTTAGGCAGGTGTGGTGTATTGAAAGTTAGGTTGAGTACCTGGCTGGGCTCTAACTTTCCATCACGACGTGACAAAACCCGGTGGACTGCTATCACTCCCTGGGCTGAAAGCTCCGAGAGGATTTCCTCCTCAGAAACCTTGAGGAGGCCCCACTCTGAGATCACGGCCCCAGCAGGAATTGAGTGTCTTGTGTGGAGTGACTTCAACTGCCACTCCACCAATCGCTGTAACCTTTAATAGAAGCTCCGAATGCTTGGAGCATGCAGTCTCCACCAGCAAGTCACCAGATCTAAGGCGCTTTACGGATTTCGGTTCTCCCGCAAGACCTTGAATACCCTTATGAATAAAAAACGGGGACATGTCTCCAAGCACCTGATCATCCGTAGAGTGGATGATCAGGAACCTCGGAGACACACACGAAGACGGGGGTTCATGGCGAGCCCTCTTGGTGGCATTGATCGGTAAATTTTGACTTGTAGAACTCCTGTTTGTTTTAAAAGGATTCAGCGCCCGTTGTCCCCACACAACATGGAGTCCAACAAGGGGACGCCCAGTTGGGCGCCAGGGCACCATACCCACACATCCAGTGAGCCAAGCCCTCATAACGAAACAAAAGGAAAATAAAACGAGAAATGGTGAGAAACTCGTCTGTTCCCACAAAAGAAAATAAGCAACAAATCAATAAAGTGTGAGGTAAGAACTGGCTTCACAAAAGAAAGAAAATTACAAAATTAGTGAATGTGTGGGGAAACTCGCAAACCGTTGTCCGGACGTGGACAAGGTTACTCACTGATCTGCATAGTTGACCCTAGCAGGACCAGCCCACCAGCCGATTGATCCTGAGGGGGCCACCCCAGGACCTCCCATTTACCTGAAGCAGAGGCCAAAGCAGTGTATAGCAGCGGCCCCGGAAGTTGCTGCGCAGCCCCACGACACGCACCCCAATGGCCAAAGGGGACCCCACCAGTCATGGGCTGGGGAGAGAAGACGGGGACGCCCGAGCAACTGCTAGGATCCTCCTTTCCAGGGACACGGGTCACCGCGCACGGCAAACACGTGGGCGAGCGTTTAGGACCCTGTGAAGGTAACCAAGCCAGCGGAACCTTCACAGGGTGGTCCCCTCACCACGGACAGTCACTCGCACCAAGGGGAAGCTGTTTACACGTTTATTATGCTCGTTGCAATGCCGTCTGTTAGGACATATTAATCCTGCACTTCCTTCTTTCAGATATATGTTCCATAGCTTTATCACTCAAATAATTTTTTTCTGTTCCCTTTTTCCCAATACTGTTGGTTTCAAGAAATGCCAGTTTAAACTGTCCCATTCTTTCTTAATTACAGCAGTAAGCAAACCACGATTATCATAACGATTGGGTAACCTATCATGGTATGCTTTAGTTATATCTGGATTTTTCAGATATCCAGTGTTTAATTCTCTTAACCTTCAGTTGAAAAACACTTTTGACCAGGTAATGGCAAAAGAACCGGCCGACTCTACTTCTCGTGGTGCAGGCCGTTAGTACTTTTCAAAAGTGGTATTTGTTTTTTGTTGCATGATATTTTAATCGTGCCATTTATGTATGGGTGAGTTTGTGGGGGGGGGCTTTTGAAATGAGAGAAACTGTAAATTGCTGCTTTTATATGTATAGTATGCAATTTTAATTGTCATTTGTATGACCTTGGATTTCCTTCTGCCTCAGCTGATATAAAAGTTTATATGTGGTTTTTGTTGCATGAAATTTCAATCATATCATTTGTGTGTGTGTGGGGGGGGGGCTTTTGAAATGAGAGAAAGTGTATTGTTTTTTTTATATATATATTGCATGCAATTTTAATTCTGTCATTTGTTTGTGTGACCTTGGATTTCCTTCTGCGTTAGCTGATATAAAAATTTACAATATTTGTTTTTTCATAGCATCAAATTTCAATTATGCCATTTGTGTGGTAGGGGCGGAATTTCTCTATCCTTCAGCTGAATAACGAGCTTATAATATTTTGTTCTTTTTATAGCATGAAATTAAATTGTGTCATTTATTGGGAGGAGATTTGATTTCCTGCCTCAGCAGTAATGATGAGGTTAGGCAGAGTCGACAACCTCCATTGAACAGCATATTGTGCAGAGAGACTCCATTGGTTTGGCCATTTTGCCCGTATACATAACTTAGATTAACGAACCGTGTACCTAAAGGTCTCAGAAAGAGGGAAGGACCTAGGATGTGGTGGCAATGTCAAACAGGATCTGGTTAGAATTTGTCTAGTGGCTAGATTAAGCAGATGTAGATCAGATGTGTTTGGAGAACTAAATGCACAATCTGGTTGGACTTTCATAGCCCGTGGCTGCTTGAGGAGGATGTATTTAATGGTATTTAGTAAAAAAAAAATTCCACTCTTTTCTTTTTAACGAGAAAGAAGTTTTAAATTTGTAGCATATATTTCTTCAGTTGACAATGAGTATATTCTTCCAGCAGGAAGAGTATTATCTTTACTTAACAATTTTATGATATATACCAGTGAAATATCTGGTTCTACTACATAACAGTAAGAAATAGATGGATCGAATGGCTGTAGAGTTTTTATTTCTTCAGTCCATCAGTGGTGTATAAAAGAACCTACTGACCCTCATTCTGTGTTCACAAAAAATATGAAGTTCCAACTGAACAAGCTAAACTGATTTGAACTTGGAGAATTGGAATACAGTGTAATTAATATTTTGCTTTCAAACTATTAGTTTCTCTGTACCTAGTCCATCTGGTTCCTAAAATTATGTATCAAACCTGACACACAAAAGCTCAACTGTGTACAACTAGAATACACATTTGAAATATTATTTTCTTCAATTTCCAGTTATATCCACGCTATGCTGGCAATCACTTTACAACAGGTATGCTAATCGTATTTAAAACTTTTCTTGTTAAAAACGGCATTGTGTGTAGCTCATAAATTTCCTTTACCAAATAACTCTCACTACATTTAATTTTTATTGACAACTAGCTGAACTGTAAGCAGCATTCCTTGGAGTCTCAATTTTAAAATGCAACTTGTATATGTATTCTGCTTTTCACTGCACTTTAGGCTAATTTTACGAGTACCACCTCCTGCTTGCCCCTAATACGAATTGCCTGATATCGCCCAGGTCATAACTGACGTCAGTGTGCACTTTTATAGCCCATGGTTTCGTTTCTACACTACTTTATAGAAATAGCTGTGGTTTTGTGCAAACATGCCCAACTCAAAACTCTCGAATTCATGGCTATCCCAAGATAAAATTTTCAAAGATGATGTTGGCTAATATGTTCCGACACTTTATATAAATAAAAAAAAAATTAAGTTTCGTGTTTTGCAACATTTGAGACCATTTTTTAGACAATTACCTTGAAATTTTAATTTATTATTAAATAAATATGGTTTTCATTTTAAAGCATATTTTAAGATCTTTCAAAGATCAATTTTAATACTGTACAATAGAATGTGAAATATTAACACTTAAAGAATGCTGAAAAAAATTTTGAAAATTTCTGCACTTCTGAACACAAAATAACTTGAAAACTACTGGACAGAAAAGCAAAAAATTGCTTTTCTGTTTACCCACGAGTATTGCCAGTATAGCAAATTTCATCAAAATCGGTGAGGTAGACAACACTACATGCAATTTCATCTCTTTCATAGTATTAGGTACGGTTTTACATTGCAAAAAATATTTTTATCATTTCAGAGAATTTAGTTCAGCGGCAATGACACACTACAGATGGTGGATTGTGTCACAGCTAAATTACTCCAAGTAGTGGTCTTTATTTCCATTCATAATATTCACACCGAAGAGCCAAAACATTATGACCACCTGCCAAATACGATGTTGGTCCTCCATGTGTCGCCAAAACGGCTCTTATCCAACGAGGCATGGCTGCTACAAGATTTCTAAAGGTGTCTTGTGGTATCTGGTACCAACAGGTTACCAGCAGATCCTTCAACTCTTGTAAGTTACGTGGTTGAGCCGCCGCAGATCGGATATGCTGTTCCAACACAAACCACAGATGCTCGATTGGATTGATCTCTGGGGAATTTCGAGGCTAGGGCAATACCTGGAAGTCTTCCTCATGTTCCGTGAACCATTCTGGAACACTCCGGGCAGTGTGGCATGGCGCATTATCCTGCTGAGAGAAGGCACTACTAGAGGGATATACTGTTGCCATGAAAGGATGTACCTGGTCTGCAAAGATGTTTAGGTAGGTGGTAGACGTCATAGTTTCCTGCACATGAATGACTGGACCGAGTTTCACAGTAGAATATTCCCAAAGCATTACACTTCCTCCACCAGCTTGTTTTCATCCCACGGTGCATCCTGGTGCCAACACTTCCCCAGGTAAACACACGTACCCAGTCATCCACATGGTGCAATAGGAATGAGTTTCATCGGACCAGACGACCTTCTTCTAATCATTCAAGGTCCAGTTTTGATGCTCCTGTGCTCATTGTAGGCAGTTTCGACAGAGAACCGAGGTTAGCATGGGCATTTGTGGCTATGGATCCCCATTTTCAGCAGGGTTCGATGTACTGTGTGTTGTGACACTTTACTCCCTTCACCAGCATTCAAATTATGAGTGAGTTGTTCCACAGTATACCTTCTGTTGGCTCGTACCATACGGGATGGCCTTTGCTGACCTTTAGCATCAATAGCCATGGTCGGCCGACATCTTGTGGTTTTTCCCTCCTCGGACCACTTTTTTGAAGGTACTAACCATGGCTGACCGTGAGCACCCCACAAACCTTACTGTTTTGGAAATGCTCTGACCCAGTCGTCTGGCCATTACAATTTGGCCCTTGTCAAACTCACTAAAGTCCACTGCCTTTCCCATCTGAAGAACAAGAATAACACTGATTAACAGAGCTCAGTATCAGCTGTTATTTATACCGTTTCACGATCTTCACACATGCTGCTGTTTACCTGCAGTTGCTTCGATTTGCATAAAGACGTGCTGGTCATAATGTTTTGGCTCTTCAGTGTATGATACAATATCATTTACAAAATATTTTTGGAAATTCATAACGCAACAATCCCAATTTGAAAGCTGTAGGAAGAAATAAAAAGAATGAAGAAAAATATTGAAAATTAGAAATATAGGAAGTCCCCCCACCACCTCCAAGTTTTACTGTAAAAACTGGTTGTAAAAATATAAATATTAGGCAAATTTGAACTGTTTATTTTATGTCTATTATATTCTATACAAATGAAACAGATTACATTTTCATAACTGATAAACCACAACAAATATAGTCCAACTAATGAACTTCTTGTTTACTTAATACTTCATAGATCGGCAGTTGCCCACATACCATAACTTAAAAAATACCGCTAAAATATAATGATTCACCTTCGATAATGGGTAACCTAGAATATGTAACTTTCATCAGAAATACACAATTTATGACCCTAAGTTTTGTTGTAAGTAAAAGGTTGGAGTACTACATTAAAAAATTCACAGTTGAAAAGAGTTAACTATTTTATTACCAGTCTTACTCCAAAACATAAGTGAAATTTTATTCAGCAGTCAGTAAAAATAGAAGTTTATTACAAGAATGATCTTTTAAATACACAATCTCAATTGTTTGTATCTTCTTGATTTATTGTTAGTTCAATACCTTCGTAAATTCTTTCTAAACAATCCACTCTTGGAAATGTATTCTATAAGAAAGGGCACAATTGTTAAACTAACTGAAGAAATAATTGTTAAATTATTTAATATACATAGATACACAAGTCTTATCTATGGAATAGAAACACAAACTTTTAATTCTAAACGTATTACTCGACAATATATTCAAAAACTGGTGAGCTACTTGAGTAAAACCAGATTTCAGCTGTCACAGCAACTGAGTTGCAACTGATTTTAGAATATCATTTAGGATTTGCCATCTGAGATATAAAGCCATAAATGAAAAATTTTCCCCAAAAACGAAAAAAAAAACTCCATTCAGTGATTTTCTTATCAGTTAGTAACTTACCAAAAGTTAAAAATTCATATGAACTTTATTTTTTCATTTGTTTCTTGAACCATACTACTTCTACTTTTACTTTTATAATTAAAACTTTTGTTATCGATCGTTCAGAGTCATGATATGTCGCTGGCCTTGACAATGGCGGCCTACAACTTGTTGCTAAGAAAATTTTTTAACATTGCATTTAGGTTATATGTTAATTTTTCATTTATTATTTCTTCAGTTTCAAGTAAAAAAGCTTTGATCCTTTATCGTTTCCTGCAAATGAAGTCATTTTGGATAAAGAAGCAAAAAGCCTTGGCATGGAAATCTCTCCTACGGTTGGAAGGGCAATTTTGTCACTGGTGCTATAACGCCCCCCTTCAATACCTTGGCTGTGCCGTTCTGAGTATATTGATGTCTTTTAGCCTTCATGCGCCACTTTTTGGGGCTTTGCCAAGATCCCCAAAATTCAAGAGAGGAAAAAAATAAGTTAAAAAAAAATCAGCCACGAAGGTGTTCACCATTTCATAACCAGTTCAGAAAATCCTGTGAATTATGAGAAGTTCTGGTCATCTTGTATAACACAGGCCATGTTTACATACCATACTGAAAACAATTATAAAGCAAATAAAAATCATATTTCAAGCAAATATTATATTATTTAGGAAGAAATTTCCTTTCAATTAATATATAATTTAACTATTTTTATTCATCAGGTTTTCCAAAATTAAGCCACAATTGTATAGTTTGATCCACCTTTTTCCTTATATCACAATAAAAAAAAAGTCTTATTAAAATCATGATTGTAAATTTGTGTAAATTATTTTTCATAAAATTCTGTTTAATTTGATATGTAACATCAACTATTTAGGTTGATTGGTTATTTTTTTAACAAAATTCTAAAGCTGATTTGTTATGACTAAGCACAGTTGGCAGAAGCTAGATTTTTATCCAAAAATTATAGTCATTTTGTAGTTTCAAGAAAATTTTTATTTTTCTCCTACTCAGAAATAAATAGCCTTTCTATTCATATGCATTAAATATTTGTTTATTTTTTAAAATAAGTTTTTATATCCATTGCCAGATGCATTTTTGTCTTTCTTTTGTTAAATATTTTATTTTCAGAAAATCCAGAATTAAATGATGATGATTTGGCATATAACATGCCATAATTCCTTTCAATAGTTATTTGGCAAAAAAGTTCTAAAGTAATTCTTTTTTGATTGAGCACACGAAAAAATAGCTTGGCCTCTGGATGTAAAGCATTTCATTCCATAACTTTTTCTGGCTGGGCCCTGGAAGGGTTACATGTTTAGTAGATGTTTTAGCACACAAATTCTCTTAATCCTTAAAATTTCCAAAGGCTACCATTCAAAAGTTACCACTTTTCAAAATTAGGCTTAAGTAGCCATCATTTTAATTTGAATTTCTTTTATTATTCAGAATAAAATGCTCTTTCATTTGTGCATTTATTATTCAGAATAAAATGCTCTTTCACACGACTTAATACAGTTGAACTTGGTTACAAAGAGAACCAGGGATCTACAAAATTTCCTCGTTATAAGCATTATTCACTATATCAGTGATGAGTTAAATCTACCTCCTTTTTTAAATTCTCAATAGCTTGATAAAAAAGATAGTTAAAAATAACCTAAAATTCTCTGTAGTTGAGAAATAAAATTTTAAAGTTTATTCTCCAAACTATTTGCATGTTAAAGTTTTTTAGGAGAAAACTTAGAAGTTTTTCGGAGCAAGGGCAGCGCTCCCTCTTCAGTGAAGCGACACTATGTGGTGACGTCAGGGCTGTTTATAGCTTCTTTCCACATGTCGTGAATGGCGAAACAGATATCAGACAAACTAAGCTAACAACGGCCACTGCCAAGCTAGCAGTACAACATGTGGCAACAATAGACTGGGAGCACACCACTTCTTGCATGTGCAGCCACTTTCTATGCAACCATAAGTTCATGAGGCTATTGAAATAATGACCTCACTCATCCCCAGCTGCAACCAAGACACTGGAATTGCTTTTCACGACATGTGGAAAACTCTAAATAGTCCTAACGTCACCACATAGTGCGCATTTATTGAAAATGGAGCACTGTCCTTGCTCCGAAAAGCTTCCGAGTTTTTTACTAAAAACTTTCAACATGCAAATAGTTTGATGGAGACACTTTAAAATTTTATTGCTCAATGACAGGTTATTTTTAATTAATTACTGAGCAAGAAGGTCCTTTTAATTGTGTATAAAAAAGATAGATTCAAACAACAAAAGAAATATTAAAGAGAAAAAAATATTATTACATATATAAATATTATTTGTATTAATATGCTTGTACAAACTACAATACACTTATATTAAACACAATTTATTTTTTCTGTAATTTTTTGTTTCACTCATGTTGTTTCCCAGTGCCAATATGTAAACATCTTTATTCTTCCACGGTGTCAATACTGTTGAAGAGGACAAAGAAAACTTTTTACACACTTCAACATTTTTCACACCACATTCTAACTTAGGAATAATTTTGACTTTTTTGCGAATTGATACACACTTTTGTTTGTTAGTACGTTTCCAACAGAAGGGTTCGTTTCTGATTTTACAGTCATAGAAGTGTTTGGGAAAAGTCATGAACAAGGCTGGAGGCTAGACACTGGAGAGGTAGGTAGAGTGGGGATGGTCCCTAAGGAAAAGGTTAGGTCATAAACTGGCCTGTAATCCAATGCAGGTGGTCATAAAATAAATTAAAAAAAATGAAAGGATTAAAATATGCAAAGTCTATAAGATATACAGTACTCAGTATTCTAACCCTTTCAGGGTCCAAGATGAATAGAGATGTTGACAGAATCTGAAATGAGAGGCCCAAAACGTCTATGTTTGTTTTAAATACAACAAAAAAATTTGACTGTTTAAAAATGTATATTCCAATTTGAAAATTTTCTTACATATATCTTTTAAAAATATATAATTCAAGTTTGAAAATAATGCTTTCTTTTTTCAATTGCTGCATATTTTATTAAACTACAATATAATAATTTGTTAAAGCCATCTGCTTTAATTTATTTAAATTTATACTATATTAAAATTATTTATATTATATTAAAATTTGATAAAGCCATTTCCTAGAAGCGCTATGCAGTATTGCCGATCTGTTTATCGTACTATACTATACATAACATTACTATATGTGAAGCAACTCTGATTTAAGATCACAAGTTTGATTTAAACAATTAAGAGGAAATTTTTCATTAAAATTTCAAAAATCTCCTGAAAATTAACAAAAATCTGATATTTTTCCCTTTTTTACACTCTTTTCTGGCTTAAACATATTTCAGTATTCCTAGAATTGTTTTTATCATTTATATCATTTATCCCAGCATTTTATGTGTTGTTCCTACTCTTCAAATTGAAACTATAACTAGAAAAAAGCCTTCATTGCTAGTCTTTTTCAAGACTAACTGCAGCCCACAGCATCACGGGAGACGAAGTTGCAAGTGTTACTAATTGCTCATTCACACATGGGATAGTGATGAGAGCCTTCTGCTAAATGGCTACATGGTAGTTGTTTGGATGGTTAATTTAAGTCCAAATACTTCCTCCCCATACATAGATCCTCTCGCTTCATAAAATTAGTATTTTATTTCCTTTAAAATTCTATTAATATGAGCAGTGCAAGTTACCTTGTATAACACTGGCCAGTGTTTCAAAATATACCACACACACTGAAAAGTATCATTAAAAGAAATTAAAATCATGTTTCCAGTAAATCAGTAAATATTATGGTATTCAGGAAGACATTTCCTTTTGATTAATGTATAATTTAACTGTTTTTATTTATCAGGTTTACCAAAATTAAGCCTTAATTGTATAGTCTAACAGAGCTGTCAATTACTCTGATTTTATCAGATTTTCTCCAATTTTTTGGTTCAAAATCCAAATATTCAATTTTATCTTAAAAAATCGATTATTAGGGTTTATGCAATTTTACACTAATGAAAATCTGCCTCCAAATTCTACAGTATTTTTGCCCTTTTCCTAAAAGAAGAATGTTAATGAAAAGGAAGAATTGTTTCAGATTTAGCTTTTTTATTGTACTAAAGGTGCAACTGTGTCCCGACTCCCTAATCTGTGCTTGCTTGTGAGCTCACCTGCGAATGAATCAGAGGAAATTTGACTCCAGCTGACATTTTCTGGTCTGAACACATGGCAAAGTCCACACCTAAATTCTTTTACAGAGTTGAAGGCTATTTAATTGTTTCTTAATGGGTATTTATTGAAACTATACCAAACTCTTCCGGTCTGGTGAACTAAAAGCTAATTGGATTACTTAGAATGGAAACTTCATAGTGAAGGATATAATATAGATTAGAGAAATTCCTTAATCTGTTTATAGGAAATTTAATCCATAATCAGTTAATGATATGAAGAAATAACATAAAATATGATAAGAAATACCATAAAATGATCATCGCTAAACTCTGATTGTTTAAATGGGAAGGCTAATTTGTTTGCACCTGTAATTGATCAAGGCTCACAAGATGCTGAGACTATTGTGTGTGATTTTTGTGTTTTGCAAATTTATCTTAATCGCTAGTAACTAAGCATTTTCTCTCTCAGGAATGTGGAATGTGAGAACGTTACATAAAGATTATTCTCTTGATGTCCTCACACAGGAATTCCAGCATTATAACCTAGATATTTAGGCTTACAAGAGACCAGATGGACAGGTAAAGGTGAGATACTTAAAAATAACTTTAAATTTATCTTTTCAGGGAGAGACAATGGAAAACTTCTCCAAGGTGTAGGTTACTTCCCAGCAGACATGCTAGTGATGCTCTTCTAGGATATGACCGCATTAATGAAAGATTTCTTACAGCAAAATTTAAAGACTTTAATGTCATCTGTTGTTATGCTCCCACAGAGGGACTCTGATGAGAATGAAAAGGATACATTTTACAGCCAACTTGAGGATATTTTGAATTCTGTGAGGAAAGGAGATATTTCTCTTGTAGTCTAGTTCGTGAAGTCTAGGTGACTTCACTGCTAAAGTTGGTACCGACTCTGATCTTTGGGCAGGAGTTTTAGGTCCCTTTGGCATTGGTAGTTCCAATGGCAATGGGGAACGTCTCCTACAGGCAAGTAAACTTAATGGTTTATGAACAACTAATACATTCTACACACAACAGGACATTTATAAATATACCTAGGTTTCACCTGATGGGTTGCAAAAGAATATGACATTTTATATTTTAAATGACAGCAAATGGGTCAGTTCAGTTTGAAATACCAGATCATACAGGGGAGCTGAAATTGGGTCTGACCATTACCTGGTCAAAAGTGTCTTGCAGCTGATGCTTAAGAAGTGCTAAGGTTAAAAAAATTACCTTTAACACTGAAGGTCTAAAAGATCCTGATGTAGCCAAAGTATACCATGATAGGCTTAGTCATTATGACAATCATGGTTTGCTTATTGCTGAAGTTGAGAAAGAATGGGATCAGTTTAAACAGGCTTTTCTTGAAACTAACAGTACTCTTTTGGTTAAAAGGGAACAGAAGAAACAAAATTATTTGAGTGATAAAGCTATGGAGCTTATTTCTGAAAGATGGAAATGCAGGATTAATATGAATAAACAACCTACTATTCCTAACAGAAGGCATTACAATGAGCTTAATAAACATGTAAAGAATCAGTTATCAGCTGACAAGAATCTTTGGCTTGATAGCTTGGCTGACAAAGCAGAGGAAGCAGTTAGACAGCACACAACAGCAGGGGTTGTACCAGAATATTAACATTTTATGTGGGAAGAAACAGACAGGTACACAGGGATTAAGAGATAAACATTGCAAGGTGGTTGAAGGTGAGGATTCTGTGATGGCTAGGTAGGCTGAGCATTTCCGAGATGTTCTAAATAATGTGATTATTTCTACTCCCATTGTTTGAAATGAGGATAGATGCATTACTGGCTTTAATGATGGCCCTATATCACATTCCGAAATCACTTTGGCTATCTCTAAAATTAAAACTGCATATGATCTCCAGGAGTGGATGAAATCACTACTGAAATGCTTAAAGCTGGGAACATTTGCATTATCACATCGCTGACTGAAATTGTGAATATTTTTTGTGATAAAGGTGTTGTTCCTAAGAATTTTACTAGAGGTATCATTGTCCTGATTTTTAAAAAAGGTGATCACAGTTCTTGTGATAATTATAGGGAAATTAATTTACTTTCTGTTCCAGGTAAAGTTCTTTGCATGATTATACTTAATAGAATTAAGAATTTGATTGATGGCAACTGCATGATGAACAGTGTGGATTCAGAAGTGGTAGGGGATGTATTGATCAAATATTTTCACTTAGGCAGATTCTTGAGAAATGTTTAGAGTTTCAGAAACCTGTGGTTACCAGCTTTATAGATTTCAAAAAGGCTTTTGACTCTGTTGATCGACATAATTTGTGGTTGATTGTTAGATCATATAGAATACCTGATAAATTAGTTAGTGTAATGAAAGTTCTCTATAATAACACTGAATCATATGTGAGAGTTGGTACATTTTTCAGTGACTGGTTTAGAATGTCATCAACATATAGTTGAGCTGTCAAAGTTCACTGGACAAACACTAAAGGTGTTCTGGAATCATAACTGATGGCACCTCACACTAGAATGTTGGGTGTGCAAGCACTGTGGCACTCCTGGATGTATGCCAGATCCCGCTGCTGGCCAAAGTGATGCCAACCCTGATGTAACCATCATCTGCATCCAAAAAGATGAGTGACTCATCTGATATGATGTGGCACCATTCCCCCTTTCACAACACGTTCCATGCACCACAGACACGCCTGTCAATGATTAGCAGTCAAAGGCAATGTGTGAAGGGACAACGTACCTGTAGTTGGTTGGTTGTTTGGTTTTTCTTTGGCACAATAGCAACTAAGGCTATATTGCACCAAACAAACGATAAAAAGGGTAAAAGACATGGAACCCACAACCAAATTTAAAATAGACACAAACAACACAGCATAAAAACAAGATGTATAAAAAGAATAAAAGAAAGCAACAAGTGTAAAATCAACAATAACAATGGGTGCATAGGACCCATGTGAAAAACAACAGGTAAACCACAGGTAAAAAATCCAGTAAAACAGAGAAAATTCATAAACGAGTAAAATAACCGGAAAAGCATAAAAATTCGAAAACAGGAGTTAAAAGTGAATCATCAGATAAAAGATGTCCGAGTATAAAGGGCTAGGAGGTAAAATCGTGAGAGGTAAAAACAAACCTCGGTAAAGGTTAAAAGCTGGACAATGAATTAAAATATGTTTAACAGTTAAAATGGTGTCACAAAACTCGCACTTAGGTTCAGCGTCCGCCTTAAGAAGAAAAGAGTGTGTTAAAAACGAGTGACCTAAGAGGAGCCGAGCAAGGACAAATTCCTCCTTACGATTCCTTCAAAAACAAGACTGCCACGGTTTGACAATGGGCTTGATCTCGAAGAGCTTGTTAGCAACCTGTTCAGACCAAGATCTCTGCCACTGTGCCCGGAGCTCGATGGTGAAATGTTGCCGGAAATCCACATATGGAATCGGCAACGGAGAGTCGGACAGGGGCGTGGATGATCTGGCAGCAGAATCTGCCAAATCATTGCCCCTGATTCCGACATGACGGGCACCCAACAGAAGAAAATCGTGGTGGTGGCTGCCAGACGATGGAGCTGCTGGCGGATCTTGGAGAGAACAGGGTGAGGCCGATGCCTCACCGAGATCAAAGCCTGTAGCGAGCTAAGCGAGTCGGTGTAAAGCACACACAGACGATGATGCTTAGCTGCTATATGGTCCAAGGCAATGCTGATAGCATGCAACTCAGCAGTGAAGATGGAACACTGCTGTTGGATCTGGTCTGCAATGATTACATCACAGCAGACCATGGCTGATCCCACTGAAATGCCGGACTTCGAGCCATCTGTGAAGACAGGCAAGAAGTCCGGGTGCACAGCACGATGGCTGGCAAAGAGTTGCCGGTACACACAGTCGGGTGTAAAGGCCTTCCCCGTCCTGCACAGGGAAAAATCACAGGAAGGGGAAACAGCGAGCCAAGGTGGAAGTGGCTCAGCTGTCGACTGTGCGATGCTATCGAGACTGGTGTTGATGTCTCGCAGGTAACCTCGGACACGCAAACCGAAAGGACGAATGGCAGTCGGCCGATTCTGGTATAACGTTTCCCACCTGGGACTGAAAACGCAGTCCTAAGTGGGATGGCCTGGCAGAGATCGCAATTTTGCTGCATACTGCAGGGACAACTGCTGACAGTGAATAGATAATGAAGGTTCATCGGTCTCAACGTAGAGACTCTGGACCGGTGAAGTGCGGAAGGCCCCCGTGCACACACGGAGGGCCTGATGATGGAGTGGGTCCAGCACCTTCACCACCGAATTCCGGGCGGAGTCAAACACCTGGGATCTGTAGTCCAGTTTCGACTGGACAAGTGCACGGTAGAGGCGGAGCAAAGAACATCGGTCCGCCCCCAAGAGAGGACCTTGATGATGTTCAATGCCCATGTGTACTTGGACCTGAGATGTCGAGTATGAGGTAAAAAGGTCAATTTCCGGTTGAAGATGAGACTGAGAAACTCGGTCTCCGCCATAACTGGAATGATGTTACCCCCGAGCCGTAGCTCGGGGTCCAGATGAAGATTACACTTGCGGCAAAAGTGCACGCAAGCGATCTTCTGTGGGGAGAACCGGAACCCATTGGCCGTCGCCCAAACCGAGAGATTGTTCAGGGCAGTTTGCAGTTGTCGTTCAATGACCCTCATGCTGGACGATGAGCAAAAGATGCTAAAGTCATCAACATAGAGGGCATTGCCTACAGTCGGAGGAAGTTGCCGTGTAATGGAATTTATCTTGACAGCGAAAAGCGTAACATTAAGGACGCAGCCTTGAGGCACCCCTGTTCTTGGGGGAAAGGCCGCGATAGAGTGTTGCCGACACGAACACGAAAAATACGAGAAGATAAAAAGTTTGCGATGAAGATTGGCATGTGACCTCGCAAGCCGAAGCTGTGAAGGTCACGAAGAATGCCGAATCTCCATGCTGTGTCGTACACTTTTTCAATGTCGAAGAAAATTGACACCAGGAGCTCTCGACGTAAAAACGCATTCCTGATTGCCGATTCGAGGTGGATCAGGTGGTCTAAAGTAGACCGGTGCCTGCGAAAGCCACACTGGGTGTTGGAAAGGCCATGATGTTCCAAATACGAGGCCAGCCTGGTATTTACCATCCTTCCCAACACCTTGCAGACGCAGCTCGTCAATGCAATTGGACGATAATTGGAAGGAATCTTGGGATCTTTGCCTGGCTTAGGGAAGGCCAAGACGATGGCCTCCCGCCAGGAGTCCGGAAACTGCTCCTTGATGAAAATACGGTTGAAGAGTCGGAGCAGTCGATCCTTACTCGATGGTGAGAGATGTTGGAGTATGGCATAATGGACATTGTCTGGCCCCACAGCAGATGCATGAGAAGTGTGCAGAGCAAGGCGAAGCTCCTCCGCTGTGAATGGCCTGTTGTAAGACTCCAGGCCATTCGAATGGAAGGACAGCAGAGAGCGTTCGGCCCTGCTCTTCTGGGCCAGAAAATCGGGGAAGTATGAGGACAGAGAAGAGATGGTGGAGAATGACTCCCCCAGAGTGTCAGCAATTGCTCGAGGATCAGCAATTGCCTGTCCATTGTGCTCCAGGATCGATAATGAGTGGGATGTGTACTTCCCACCCATCTTCCGGACCTTATCCCACATGACCTTAGAACTGGTTGTGCGGGTGATAGAAG
This sequence comes from Ryuthela nishihirai, assembly GCA_038380435.1. NCBI lineage: Eukaryota > Metazoa > Arthropoda > Arachnida > Araneae > Heptathelidae > Ryuthela > Ryuthela nishihirai. Next base: position 56,700,532 of record JAWZYU010000030.1, on the reverse strand, counting down.
ATGTATATTTCATCCAAGATTCCTTCTGGCTCTGGCGCCGGACGAAATGGGCTTTCGCCCTGGCGCGTTTGAAGGCTTCTAGGTTGGGGGACTTCGGATATCTCCGAAACACCCCCCAAGCCTTGTTCTGAGCCTTACGAGCTGCGGTGCAGTTGGGATTCCACCACGGTTTTGGGAACCATGGAAACCGAGTCAAGGTCTGAGGAATAGTAGAGGCAGCTGCATAGACGATGCAGTCCATCAACTCTGCCACTGCAACACTGATGGGCTCCTGGCTGACAGAGTGCTCATTGAGCTCAGACAAGAGCTCAAAGCCACTCCAGTCAGCCCGATCAAACCTCCACCGGGAGACACGCGAAGGGCTGCAAGGCCCCCCACGAGAGATGGTACACACCACGGGGAGGTGATCACTTCCATAGGGGTTGTCCTCGACCTCCCATGTAAAGAGTGGAAGGGTCGAGGAGGAGCAGATGGTGAGGTCAATGGCAGTGAATGTGCGGGTTGGGGTGTGAAAGTAGGTACTGACACCGATGTTCAACAGGGAGAGCGATGGATCCAGGAGACACTGCTCCAGGACCCGGCCCCTCCCATTGGTGTCAGCACTGCCCCAGAGCAGACCGTGTACGTTGAAGTCCCCCATGATGAGAAGGGGGACGGCAGCTGTGAGAAGAGGTCATCAAGGTCATCCCAGAAAACGATGCTTCCGGGTGGGAGATAGACAGAACAGACAGTCAACGAAAATCCCACAAAGAAGCGAATGGCAACCGCCTCTAAGTGTGTGGTGATGGGAATGACTTGGAATGGGGAATGGTTGCTCACGAGGATGGCAACACCTCCGTGAGCTGGACCATCTCCATCCTGGTCCCGGCGAATGAGAGAAAAGTGCCGGATAGAGGGATTGTTGGCTGTCTGCAAGAATGTCTCCTGAAGGCACATGCAGAGGGGTTCGTGTGCCCACAGGAGGACCTTGATGTCAATATTCCTCTGGAATCCACGACAGTTCCATTGAAGGAGTGTGGCCATCTCAGGTCTTGGAAGAATTGGCAGACGACTTGCGATTTATTTTAACCGTCGCCAGCGACAGTTTTTGAAGAATAGAGCGGGCGGTGTCCATGTCGTCGGAGTCGTCCGAGCAACATGGATCAGAGACCGCTGAAGGAGAAGGAGGTAAAATTTTCTTTTTTGGCCTTGGCGAGGGCCCCTTGGGTTTCGAAGGTCTTGCTGTCTGTGGGCGGGATGGAGGGGGCCTTCCGGAGGTGGAAGTGGAAGGCACAGACACAGAAATAGAAACCGGTGTCGATGTCGAGATTCACACCGACGTCAGCTTCGCCTGCATCAAGAGGTACTTTGCAGCAGGCGAGAAAGATTCAGCTGGTGGAACGCTGATGTCAGTCTACACTGCCACGGAAGACATCTTAACGATGGGCTTTCCGACGACCGCACCGGCATAGGAGACCTTGCCAGGTGGGGCAGGCGGTGCAGCAAGCTTTCTCACCTCTGGATAGCTGATTTTGTGTAGGGTCTTGAGGCGCTGTACCTCTTTCTCCTCCAACCACTTCGGACAGTCACGGGAGTACGCCGGATGTTCACCACGGTAGTTTACACAGCATGCCTTTTCTGCTGTGCAGTCAGGTTCAAGATGATCCTGACTGCCACAACGAGCACAGGTGGGCTTGCCACGGCATGCGGTGTGGGCATTGCCAAACCTCTGGTATTGAAAACAACGCAGAGGGTTGGGGATAAATGGCCGCACCTTGCACTTTAAGTATCCTGCCTTGATGGAGTTAGGCAGGTGTGGTGTATTGAAAGTTAGGATGAGTACCCAGCTGGGCTCTAACTTTCCATTACGGCGTGACGAAACCCGGTGGACTGTTATCACCCCCTGGGCTGAAAGCTCCGAGAGGATTTCCTCCTCAGAAACCTTGAGGAGGCCGCACTCGGAGATCACGCCCCGGGAGGAATTGAGCATCTTGTGTAGAGTGACTTCAACTGCCACTCCACCAATCGCTGTAACCTTTAATAGAAGCTCCGAATGCTTGGAGCATGCAGTCTCCACCTGCAAGTCACCAGATCTTAGGCGCTTGACAGATTTCGGCTCTCCCGCAAGACCTTTCAAACCCTTGTTTATAAAAAAGGGGGACATGTCTCCAAGAACCTGATCACACGTAGAGTGGATGATCAGGAACTTCGGAGACAGAGACACACACATGAAGACGAAGGCAAAGACAAAAAAGTTGGGGGTTCATGGTGAGCCCTCTTCACAGCATTGATCGGTGAATTATGAGTAGTTGTACTCATGGTTGTTTTTGAGGGATTCAGTGCCTGTTGTCCCCACCCACCATGGAGTCCAACAGGGCTGCCAGGGCAACATACCCACACAGCCAGTGAGCCAAGCCCTCACTACAAAACAAAAGGAAAAGGAAAAGAGAAATGGTGGGAAACTCGTCGGAGTTCCCACAAAAGAAAAGAAGCAACAAAGCAATAAAGTGTGAGGCAAGAGCTGGCCTCACAAAAAATAGAAAACTACAAAATTAGTAAGTGTGTGGGGAAACTCGCAAACCATTGTCCGGACGGTGGACAAGGTTACTCACCGATCTGCATAGTTGACCCTAGCAGGACCAGCCCACCAGCCGATTGATCCTGAGGGGGCCGCCCCAGGACCTCCCGTTTACCTGAAGCAGAGACCAAAGCAGTGTATAGCAGCGGCCCCGGAAGTCGCTGCCCAGGCCTGCGACAGACAGGCTCCCCAATGGCAAAACGGCCGAAGGGGACCCCACCAGTCATGAGCTGGGGAGAGAAGATGGGGACCCCTGAGCAACTGCCAGGATCCTCCTTTCTAGGGACATGGGTCTCCGCGCACGGCAAACATGCGGGCGAGCGTTTAGGACCCTGTGAAGGTAACCGAGCCAGCAGAACCTTCACAGGGTGGTCCCCTCACCACAGACAGTCTCTCGCATCGAGGGGGGGCTCCCGAAGCCGAGACGAAGAAGTGAGCGTTGCACAGTCCGTGCACTGACTTCCCAGGTTGGAAGCTGTGTTCAGATGGAAGGTGATTTCACATAATGTCTGGCCCCTATTGGTCTGTACGATGCGGATCAGATGGCAAAGCTCCCGATCATTCAAAGCTGGTTGTCGTTTGCAGTTTGTCTGGGTGCTTGTTTGCCGGAATTTTCATATTCCCGGAACACTCTTGAAACTGTCATATGAGAAAATCCAAGTTCGTTGACAATTTCGGAGATCGAGTGTCCCATCCATTGGGCACCTACGATCTGCCTTCTGTCAAATGCATCTAAATCCCACACCTTTCCCATTATGCTTCTCATGACAAATGCTTGGGGAAGACAAAGCTGACAGCTATTAAGACCAGAGTTTCAGTCATGCATGTGCGCAAATGTGGAACTTTTGGTACTGAATTTGAATAATGTCTCCCTCCTATCCCTAATTCAATGGCACTTCAGTGTATAATGCTCCTTTGATCATATTGTGATTTTTTTGTACAAATATGATAATTCTCTCTGAAGTGTTAAAAAATATCTTGGGAGTTCAATGACTGATTTCAGGTGGGTTGATTTACCTGTTAGCAGGACTTTTTTTGCCCACAATGCACTAAATGGCTAGATCATAAGGACACCAATGCCTCAGAGAAGGTTGAGGAAGGGGATCCATTGTACAGCTGTTGGGATGTATGCCTCATGTCAAAACCATCCAGTATGTTCTTTAATGTGCACAGGATATGGTTCTCCTGCACGAGGCCATGGCTTAATGTCCCATCCAATGGACGGCAGCCTTTACAAGTTTTCTGTGAGAAAGGAGTTCCAAGTTGCTCAGAGAATAATGAATCTCCTTTCTCACTGAGGGCAGAACATGAGTTAGCAGAGACAATTCTCAATGAAAGCACAGTTGAACTCAAACCTGGAACTACATATTATGAGCTTGGAGGGCTACCAGCCGAATAAATCCCAGCCCCACTGATTTTATGAGTGACAAAGTTTATGAAGCATGATCACTCAGTTACATAAAGGAATTACGTAGAATATTATGAATTTAGCAAGCTTGTTCACATGAGACTGATAACAAAGATAATTATGGAGGGATTTCAAGAAGCCACATGAAAGAATATTCAATCACAAATGATATACACTGACAATATTGAGAGTTCAAAATAACAAATAATCAAGAGTTTCTGACTAATAGTCAAGTTTTACAAAAGATCAAGTTGAAGAGATTTCGAAAAGCCACAAGGAAGAACATTCAATCACAAATGATGCCCACTACAATGATCATGTTTTACAATATATGAGGCTGCAAAGGCAAAACGTAATTGTCTTTATTAAAGATGAATGTCCTGCAAAAAGAAATTAAGAAGAAATTGTTTAATTTTTCTCCAACATTTAGCTTTCAGGGGATTGCATATTCTATTTTTTAAGTAATTTCAATTCACCACAGAATACCTTACTATTTTAACTAAAATCCCTTAAAATTATCTTTTTAATGAGTAAATTTCAGTTAAATAACCAACTATTAATAATAATTGAGATTTGAGCAGACCTATTAAAACTCAATAGCTTCACACAAATAATTAGTTCCAGTTTTACATCAAGATGCTTCAAAATTTTCAAATTAAAGAACTAACCTGAAACAAAGGGATTATGGTTCCAATTCCAAATGGTTTATTGGCATCCTTCAGTAAAACAGCCAGATAGTACAAAACGCGATGCTGGAAATAGTAAAATATCAGCTTCAATAGCATATACTTCAACAGCAGTAAACAATCTACACAATTAAAAACAGGATTCAAAACCTGTAAATCAAAAAAAAAACATTTATGAACAGAAAAAATTCAAAATAAATTATGTTATTTTACTACTTTGGATCATGTCATCAAAGCATATTCACATATACTACATTTAAGTGATTTAAAGAAACAGGATATAATCAAGGATTATTTCAATAAATAATGATTGCAATTCTTGAATAATGATCTATGGAAAAATATATTAGTCCCATTTATACACTTTTGCCATTTTATTGAAATCCTCCTCCTCCTCAAGCAGCCATGGGCTACAGAGGTCCAACCAGACCATGAAATTTAGTTCTCCAAGCATGTCTGTCCTGAGCTATATCTGCTGCATCTGGCCATTGCACACCAATTCTAACAAGGTTCTGTTTGACACTGTCTGCCCACTGCATCCTAGGTCTCCCCCTCTTTCTGAGGTCTTTAGGCACACTATTCATAACCCTATTCGATAATCTATAATTATCCATACAGCAAACATGGCCAAACCAACGGACCAACAAACTAGTCTCTCTCTGCACAATATCCTGCTTATAGGAGGTTGCTGACTCCTTTGCCTAATCTCATCATTACTTAAAAAGTTGAACCACCTAATGCCCAAGATACTGCGTAAGCATCTGGTTTCCTGTTATCTTGTTTACAAAGCGTCCAAGTTTCACTACCATAACTAACCCTAGAAAGAACCAAATTATTAAACAGTCTAATTTTAGTCTTTAGGTGTATACGCCTATTTCTCCACATTCTCCATAGATTCTTAAATATCCCGGCAGCAATCCCTATATGTCTGTTAATCTCATGCCGCACATCACCAGTATCTGTTACATAGCTTCCAAGGAACTTAAACTGTGACACCTGCTCAAGACTGCAACCATTCAGATTAACTGAATCACAGCCTGCATGACCCATCTCTGTTTATAACAAAACCTACTCTACTACCAGTCTCATCAACAGCTCGAAATCTCCTCAACATCATTTGCCAAAAGGGCTAAATCATCAGCATAATTTAAATCACTAATTTCAGTGTCTCCAGACCACTTAAGGCCAAAATCTTTCCCTTGAAGTGAGTTTCGCATAACATAATCAATAACCAAAGTAAAGGGAAAAGGGGACAAAATGCACCCTTGTCGAACACCAGAAGTATTGCTAAACCAATTGCTACAAGCCTTACCAACTCTCACACATGACTCAGTGTTATCATAGAGAGCTTTCATTATGTTAACTAACTTGTCAGGTATACCATATGATCTTATAATCAGCCAAAAAATATGTCAATCAACAGTCGAAAGCCTTTTTGAAATCAACAAAGCTAACAACCAAAGGTTTCTTGAACTCTAAACATTTTTCAAGAATCTGCCTAAGTGAAAATATCTGATCCACACATCCCCTACTACTTCTGAATCCACATTGCTCATCACGCAATTGCCTGTCAACCAGATTCTTAATTCTATTAAGCACAATCATGCAAAGAACTTTCTCTGGAACAGAGAGTAGGCTGATATCCCTATAGTTATCACAAGAACTGCGATCACCTTTTTTGAAAATAGGGATAACAATAGCTCTGGTAAAATCCTTAGGAACCACGCCTTTATCATAAAAGATATTCAGAATTTCAGTCATCCAAGTGGTAATCGAAACATTCCCAGCTCTAAGCATTTCCGTAGTAATTTCATCAACCCCTGGGGATTTATGTAGTTTAAGTTTAGAAACAGCCAAAATAACTTCAGATTGTGTTATAGGACCAGCATTAAAGCCACCAATGCATCTATCATCATTGCAAACAATGGGAATAGAACTAACCGCATTGTTTAGAATATCACTGAAATGCTCAGCCCACCTAGCCATGACAGAATACTCACCTTCTATAACCTTACCTTGTTTATCCTTCAATCCCTGTATACCTGTCCGTTTTCTACCATACAAAACATTAACTCTCTGCTGTTGTGCTGTCTAACTACTTCCTCGGCTTTGTCAGCCAAACCATCAAGCCAAAGATTCTTATCAGCAGCTAATTGATCCTTTACATCTTTATCAAGCGTTCTGTAATGCTTTCTATTAGGACTAGTAGGGTATTGATTAAGGACATTCCTGCAGTTCTTTCTTTCTGAAATAAGCTCAAGTGCCTTATCACTCAGATAATTCTGCCTCCTCTGCACCTTTTTTCCTAAAAGAGTACTGTTAGTGTCCAAAAAAGCCTGTTTAAAATTATCCATTCTTCCTCAACTTCAGTAGTAAGCATACCATGACTGTCATAATGATTAAGTAACCTATCATGGTAAGCTTTGGCTATAACAGGGTCTTTCAGAGCTTCAGTATTAAAGGTAATCCTAGCACAACACTTTTTAAGTTTAAGTTGCAACACACTTTTAACAAGGTAATGGTCAGATGAAATTTCAGCTCCCCTATATGACCTGGTACTCCTAACAGAACTAGCCCATTTGCTGTTAATTAATATATAATCAATCATATTCTTATGCAGCCCATCGGGTGAAACCCATGTGTACTTATGTATGTCGTGGTGTTTGTAATAAGTGTTAGTTATTCTGAAACCATTGAGTTTACTTACCTGTAGGAGACGTTGCCCATTGCCATTGCAGCTACCAACACCAAAAGGGCCTATTACTCCTCCCCACAAGTCAGAGTCAGTACCAACTTTGGCACTGAAGTCACCTAGAACAAGGGTAATATCTCCTTTCTTGACAGAATTCGAAATAATCTGAAGTTGTCCATAAAACCTACCCTTCTCATCCTCAGTGGGGCATAACAACAGAAACCATAACAACAGAAACATTCAAGTCTTTAACGCTTATCTGAAATTTTGCTGTAAGAAACCTTTCATTAATGTACTCGTATTCTAGAAGAGCATCACTAGCGTGTCTGCTGAGAAGTAGACCCACGCCTTGGTGATATTTATTGTCTTCCCTCCCTGAAAAGAGAAATTTAAGATTATTTTTAAGAATCTGACCTTTATCTGTCCATCTGGTCTCTTGCAAGCCGAGAATGTCTAGATTATAATGGTGGAATTCTTGTGTGATGACATCAAGAGAAAAAGCTCTGTGCAGAGTCCTCACATTCCAACTACCTATGGAGAGAAAATAGTTAGTGGGATGTTTAAAGAAACTGTTTTTTGAGAGAGGGAATGCCGACAATATCAAACATCTCCCTAATTGCAGACATGGGGCAAAGACCCGTTCCCCCACCACTAAAGCTGAAGCCCATCTACACTGGAAGATTTCCTCCAATGTAGAATTTGATGATGCCAATAGAAGCAAAGAGTTCAGGTGCCTGCGATGACCTCTGCTCAGGATTATCCACCAGCTGATAAACATATCCTGCGAATCTATTCACTTGGGGCTGTCAACCCACAAACAAACAGAAAACACAGCGGAAGATTTTCCCTCCACAGAAGCCCACCAGTGCAGCAAATTCAGGATCCATAATCATGCTCAGAGCCATATATCTGTCCAGTCCAGTGGGTTTATATGGTCAGCACCAGGACCCTGTGTGGTTGACCACTCCTCAGCAAGGTAGAAAAAAAAAGAAAAGTCTCCACAGTTGTCCAGATTATTAGGCCACACTAATCTGGCAGCCCTCCCCTTCCGTTCACTTCCACAAGAGAGTATCTCTTTTGAAAGGTACTAACGGTCTGCACCACGAGAAGGCGGGGTCGGACATTAGGTGCTAGGCTTGGCTGGTTCTATGCATCATCACAGGGGATTGGTGCATAGCTCTCCTTCCAGTGACTACCTAGGTACCATTTACAGAAAAAGTTCTAGTCTAGCATAAAAATCTTTTAATATATAATCCATATCAAAATCAGTTACATAAAAAGAAACATTTAGAAACAATGTATTTTTTACTGCATCAGTTTACTCAAATTGTACATTAATTACCATAAATAAATCTTGTTACTACCTTAGCTATTGTTACTGCTGTCTCTTAAAACAAGCAAGTACAAAAGAGCAGATGATTTAAGTTGACAATAACAATAAACAGAAACATACCATTGTGATGCCTTCATTAATAACAATATCCTGAATATGCTGTTGTTGAATAAACTGTGATGCTCGCCGACCAGTTACAAAAGTTGTTGTCAATTGAAGTCCAAGTGATGCGATTATTAACAAGGATTCTATAAAAGTGAGCATATGAATTAGATAACTAAATTCATATTTTAATTTGAGTGCTAAATCAATTATTTCCCAAACAAAGTTTGTATACTTATTAAAAATGAGTACTAAATTAAATATATCATTTCAACAAAAGCATTTTATACACAAGGCTAATGAAATATAAGGAAATATTTGAAAACTAGGAAAAGCCTTATAGATATTTGGCAAATATTTATTTTACAGATATTCCATAATGCTACTGATGCACAAACTTTATTATTATTATCATCAGTTATCTTGAATTCCTTAATCCTATAGTTCAGACAATAAAGTGGTCTAAGGCAATAAGCATACTCTATAACAATCCATAAATTATAATACAGTGGAATTCTTGCACTGATGGACTAATTTGTTTCAAACCATTACAGCCCATCCCAAATTTACTTCTCAAGTGCAAGATGTTTCAAAAGTTGATTTACAACTTTGAGTTGTTTTACCCTTAGCAGCATTTTTTGGACACAGTGGGCTAAATGAATGGCCAGGTCACAAGGTCTCCAATGGCTCAGAGAAGGTTGGGAAAGGGAACTCAATAGATAGCTATAAGACTATCCCACGTTCTTTAATGTGCATAAAGAATGACTCTCCTACAAGTAGGGAAATAGCTTAACATCCCTTATGACGAATGGCATTTTTTCTAAGCCCTTAGTGTCACCTTCATCATCAAGAGCAGGATGGGGTTAGCAGAGATTCATCTCAATGCTGGCACATCTGGCACTCAATCAGATTAAGAGCCTGATGTATTATTAACAGCCAATTCCTGCCCCCTTCCTCATGCGTTAGATAAAGTCATTCTAGGAAAAGGGGTATCATGTTGCTAATTTCATATTGGGGCAAATGTCTCAATAGGCATGATGCATTTAAGTAGATCAATAAAAATTTATACATTTTTAACTTGTCCACTTTTCATCTGAATGACCTTTATACCATTTAAATAAACTATTAAAATTAATATATTTCACTTTTTTGTCATTTTCCTTTATAAGATTTCAAAAATGCTTTTTACTTTTTGCATAGGACATAATCTATTTCTGCCCATCTTTTCAGGATAAGTCTTCTACACTTTGAGCCAAGCAATGGTACTTCTGCCAACCTGTCAGTTTTTGCCAAAGTTGAGATTATACTCAAAGAATTTCCAATGTCTTCACAAAATCAGATTAATGATATTGGTATAACTGTTGGGCTCAAATTGTTCTTTTCTTCTGCTGGGAGCAGTTAAGTTTTAAAAACTTGGTATATTACCTACCTTCTTTAACTTTCAAATGTAATTTAATTATAAGAATTATGCAAAGAAGAAAGCATATTACTCCCAGGATACTGATGTCCTGAAATGAAAAATACAATTTTTCAAAACTTTAACCAGAATGTATTGTAATGAACAAATAAGTATTGATTTTAAAATGGGGTGACCAGATTTAAAGAAAAAGATATAGGGACTTTTGAAAATTAATTTTAAAGATTTAGCAGATGTCCCACAAAGCAGGGACTTCTGCTCATTCTAGTTAGAGAGCTCGCAATTCACAACTTCTATTATAAAAGTTGTCATAATTTTTCATTTACTTGCATTATTGACCGATTTTTTTTTCAGAACAATGTTGCCACTATTATTCCAATAGTAAAACATCTGCCCATGGTGTAATTAATTTAATACTTTAAAAAGATATAAAAAATTCTGGGGATATTCATTCCTTGGGGACAGAGATTTTCATCCAAGGACTGTCCATGGAAAATGGGGACATCTGGCAACCCTATTTTACAAACTGTCTTCAAAAAATCTTGCAGCATAACTTTCATTAAATTATTTCTACTGTTAGTTGTTTTAAAAACTCAAGATCTTGATAAGCAATTTTAAATCCATTTTTTAAATATCATTTTCAAAGAAAATGAGATAATGGTTTTATTTTGTCATCTGTCTGTCCATCTGCAGACATCCAACTTTGTTTATAGAGATTAATTTAAAATTCTTTTTGTGTTGGACAAGTATTGAAGAATATTACAATCTGCACTTTCTAAATATCCCAAAAGCAATAATTGCACCCTCTAAGAGTGAAAAAAAATTGAAAATTCCAAATGAATATTGCAAACTATGGGTTGGGATGTTTTACCTCTGAGCGACACTTTTTTGCACACCATGAGCTAAATGGCCAGGTCACAAGAACTTCAAAGACTCAGAGAAGATTGGGAGAGGGGACCCACTGGAACAGCTGTTAGGAGACAGATGGTAGCCTCCCATTAAGGCCATCAACGTGTTCTTTAATGTGCACAAGGTGCACTCGGGGCCACAGCTTAACATCTCATCCAACCGACGGTGGCCTTTCCAAGCCCATCGGTGTTCCCTACTGACCGTGGGCAGGGTGGGGATTTTGTGGAGGTAAATCTCAATGCTGACCAAGCTGGAACTCGAACCTGGGAACTACAGATTATGAGCCTGGTGTGCTACCGACTGAGCCACCCCTGCCCCTATGTGTTTATGCTAGAATTTGAAATTTTAGTGGTGGAATGTGAAGGTCATGAAGTTTCCAATGGCAAAATGAGTTGACCCCTTAGACACAGGGGGAAGGATGGAAATAAAAATAAAAAAAAATAAATACCCCCTCAAGCAGCTGCTTGCCACAGAGGTCTAACAGGAGCCTGTCAGTTTATATGCCATAGTAGAAGGTCTGAGAGGATGGCAGGACCTCAGCAGAAAAACGACACATACATCCATGCCTTATCCAGGGATCGAACCCAGGTCTCTTAGATCAGTAGCCAAGCGCTCTAACCACTCGGCCATGGGAACACAACTTTTTTTTGTTTTAACAGATAATTGTTTTTAGAGATATGTTAAAAATTCTTTTTAGGTTGGATAGGTATTGATGACTTATTATTCACACTTTCTGAATCTCCCAACAGCTATAAACATGCATTTAACAGTGGAAAAGTTGAAAAGTCCAAAATTTAAAGTGAATATTAGAAGCAATGTATTTACGTCAGAAATTTAAAATTTTGGTGGTGGAATGAGTAGGTCATAAAGTTTCCAATGTCAACAACAAGTTGATCCCTTAGACCAGTGGTTCCCAATCTTTTTACACCAGAGGACCACATTCCCAAATCATATTTGAGTTATGGACACACCACTCGGTCTGGTTTCACATCTTTCATTGTCATCAACATGTTTTCTTTTAAAATATCCAACATTTTAATTTGCAATGGAAGGGATAAAAAATAACATGTAAAAAAAAGAGTTCCTACTAAAACCATTCACAATAACTAAAGTCTACTCATTTGCAAGACAGACTAGATGTTAACAAACATTATCACGTGATAGATGTGTTGTCATGTTGCAATTGGTCTCCCCACTCTCACACATGCAGCAGTTCGCCTTTCGGTCCCAACTTTATCTTTCCTAGGTTCAGTAGTTGGCAGCAGTGGTTGAGAATTAGATTAAAGATGAAAATTTTTATATTGGCACCACAGTCACAGACCACAGGTTGGAGAAACACTGCCTTAGACCCATGGGGGTGGGAAAATGCAATTTTTTGCTTAAAAGCTAATTGTTTGTTTTTAAAGATCAAGGATAAATATTGATGAAATATTACAAACTGCACTTTTCGAATATCTCCAAAGCTATAACTGTGCTTTCTAACATTGGAAAAAAAATAGAAAATGAAATGAGTATCAATCAGCAGTATGTACTTAAGAAAATGCAGCTTACATAATAAGAACTACGAGCTCCATGGACAGTGATACAAATGGCCAAACATCGCAGTTGCAAGTCAAATGATTAAAGATGAAAATTTTTATATTGGCACCACAGTCACAGACCACAGGTTGGAGAAACACTGCCTTAGACCCATGAGGGTGGGAAAATGCAATTTTTTGCTTAAAAGCTAATTGTTTGTTTTTAAAGATCAAGGATAAATATTGATGAAATATTACAAACTGCACTTTTCGAATATCTCCAAAGCTATAACTGTGCTTTCTAACATTGGAAAAAAACAGAAAAAGAAATGAATATCAATCAGTATGTACTTAAGAAAATGCAGCTTACATAATAAGAACTATGAGCTCCATGGACAGTGATACAAATGGCCAAACATCGCAGTTGCAAGTCAGAAAGGTGTGAATGTCATTCTGGTGAATACTGAGCCATACTTCATGCACCTGTGCTGTGAGCTGGGCAACAGTGGTAGGGGGCTAAGAGGCAGTGATCAGTGAATGTCTCATCATATTCCAAATGTGTTTGATGGGTAAAAAATCTGGGGAACATGCAGAGAAGCATATATCTGCATCATATAGGCATTATCAAGACATGAGAGCAATATGTGGGCAGGAACCTGCTGAAAATAGCATTTGGGATGGAGCTTAAGGGCAGAAGCACTGATCCCAGAATGATTTTAACATAATGTATTTCCATCACTGTGCCTTCAATAACAATCATGTGAACAATTATCGTAACTGATGGTGGTTCTACATATCATCATGATTCTGGATGTTGGCCCAGTATGACATTTCCTGATACAGGCTAGATTCCAGTAGGTCTCCAGATATGCACAAGGCCATCACTAGATCCCAAAGAGAATGCAATTCCTAATTAAAAGCACATGATAACAGTCTTGTCCCCAAGTGGGTCTCTCCCTGCACCATTGCAGATGCAGCTCCAGATAGTATATAAGCTCAGGAAGTTTTCAAATACTGAAAAAATTTACATTAGTATGCATTGCGGAATTTAACAGGTGACTTTAACATTTGTTGCAAATTGTATATGGACAAACCACTATCATGTTATTCTATGATCAGCTGACTCTTCAATCATTAATTATGCCAACTTCTATGGCTATTTTTCTTTTTTTCTTCTATCCTGCTGAGGAGTAATCAACCATACATGGTCCTGGTACTGACCATATATATCAACCTGAATAAAATAAAGGCTCTGAGCTGGATTATGGATTGTGAATTTGCTGCATTGGTGGGCTACTGTTCAGGAAAAATCTTTCGCTGGGTTTTCTGTTTGTGGATTGACAGCCCTAAGTGAATAGATTAACAGGAAATGTTTTATTAGCTGGTGGATAGTTCTGAGCAGAGGCCATTGCAGGTACCACAACTCTTGCTTCTACAGGGATGGTCAAATCCGACATTGGAGGAAGTGTTGGTTGTTTGAGGATTTATGGTGCATGGGCGACAAGGCCATAAGGCACAAACAAAAGACAATATAAAAGATGTGTATACATGCAACCAAATTAAAAAAAATGCTACATTGTAAAATGGTAAAACAACAAAGAACAAGTGTATAAGTACAAAGTAAAACAACTTGAGAAAGACATAATAAAATAATCCCAAGTGTAAGAGACCTGGGTGAGATATAGAAAATACAAGGTAAAAATCAAAGTCAAGTAAAATAGCCACAATGTTTTATAAAGTAAAAAACTGATGGTGAAATGCAATGATCAGATAAAAGATGTCTGAGTGTAAGAGGCTTGGACATAAAATTATGAAAGCTAAAATATAAACGATGTTCGAGTTTAAAACATGCACATTCGATTAAAATATGTTTAACATTAAAATAGTGTCACAAAACTCACACTTAGGTTCGTCATCCATCCATAGAAGAAATGAATGAGTAATAAACAAATGACCTAAGCAGAGTCGAGCAAGTACAACTTCCTCCTTGCAATTTCTGCGGTAACACGACTGCCATGGTTTGACGCTGGGTTTGATCTTAAAGAGCTTGTTCATAAGCTGTTCTGACCAAGATCTCTACCACTGTGTCCGGAGCTCGATGGTAAAACACTGCTGGAAATCCAGATATGGAACCGGCAACAAAGAGTTGGACAGGGGCGTGGCTGACTTGGCAGCAGCAACTGCCAAGTCATTGCACCTGATACCAACGTGACTGGGCACCCAACGATGGAGCTGCTGGCGATCCTTAGAAAGAACTGGGTGAAGCCAGCCTCACCGAGATTAAAGCCTGTAGCAAGCTAAGCAAGTTGGTGTAAAGCATACACCAATGATGATGCTTAGCCACAATGTGGTGCAAGACGAGACTGAAAGCGTGCAACTCTGCAGTGAAGATCGAACACTGCAGTGGGATCTGATCTGCAATGATTACATCACAGCAGACTATGGCTGATCCCACAAATGTGTCAGACTTCGACCCATCTGTGAAGACAGGCAAGAAGTCCGGGTACTCAGCACGATGGCTGGCAAAGAGTTGCAGGTACATACAGTCCGGTGTACTGTCTGTAGTACACTGGAGTATGTGTACCTGCAACTCTTTGCAGAGGGGGTCCAGAACCTTCACCACCAAATCCCAGGCGAAGTTGTACACCTGGGATCCACAGTTGGTTGGTTGGTTGTTTGAGGTTTATTGGTGCATCGGCAACTGAGGCCATAATGCACCAGACAAAGACAAATAGTAAATAAGAGATAAAAATAATGTAAACCTACAACCAAAGCTAAAAGCAACATCTAAAGGTCATAAAATACAACACAAAAGCAGCAACAAGTGTAAAACCGGGAAAGACAAAAACCAACAAAATATATATATAACAAAAGCAACAATAACAATTTGTGTAAAACAACAAATATTTATACAATATATATATATACAGTATATTCAATGGATAAAACTAACCCAGGTGTAAATGACCTAGGTCAGATGGCGAATAAATAAGAAATCCATAAAATCCCAACCTGGTAAAATAACCTGTATACTGGAAAAAAGCAAAAATTGGAGGTAAAAAGCAATAATCAGTTAAAAGATGTCTGAGTGTAAGAGGCTCAGACACAAAATCGTGAAAGTTAAAATACATTTTACATTCAATATTAAAAGCTTGACATTCGACTAAAATACGTTTAACAGTTAAAACAGTGTCACAAAACTCGCTCTTAGGTACGTCGTCCGCCCGTAAAAGAAATGAATGAGTAAGAAATGAATGACCTAAGCGGAGCTGGAACTTCTTCCTCCTTGCAATTCCTGCAGTAACAAGACTGCCATGGTTTTATGATAGGTTTGATCTCAAAGAGCTTGTTCATAAGCTGTTCTGACCAAGATCTCTGCACTGTGCCCGGAGCTCGATTGTGAAATGCTGCCGGAACTCCAGATACGGAACCGGCAACGGAGAGTCAGACTGGCAACGGTTTGGTTGTTTGGGGTTTTTTGGCGCAATAGCAACTAAGGCTATATTGCGCCAAACAAACGATAAAAAGGGTAAAATACATGGCACCCACAACCAAATTTAAAATAGACACAAACAACACAGTATAAAAACGAGATGTATAAAAAGAATAAAAGAAAGCAACAAGTGTAAAATCAACAATAACAATGGGTGTATAGGACCCATGTAAAAAACAACAGGTAAAACACAGGTAAAAAACCAATAAAAAAGAGAAAATTCATAAATGAGTAAAATAACCGGTAAAGCGTAAAAAGTCGAAAACAGTAGTTAAAAGTGAATCATCAGATAAAAGATGTCCGAGTGTAAGGGGCTCGGACGTAAAATCGTGGAAGTTAAAAAACATACGTCGTTCAAGGTTAAAACAATGACATTCAATTAAAATATGTTTAACTGTTGTAACGCTCCAAACAATGTAGAATACTTAAAGTTTATTGCTCCGGATAGCTTTGACGGGCGCCAGGCAATCATTAACAAATTGCCAAAAATGTAGAATAAGTTGATTTAGGGTTCCAATGCCAGTGAGCGTTCATAAGTGAGAGTCAAAATTATTCATAACAAATAAGAGTAAATGTAAAAAAGGTTCTAAATCAGCGTTGCTCAAGATAAAAACTACAGACTCAAAAGTTTGTAACATAACAAAATAGATTTATTTCCAAAAATAAGTAACTCACCAAGACATCAATGAAGAAACTAAAATCTGTGCTATACGCACGGTGCTACGCACCTTACTACATCTCTCTGCTCTCTCTACAACTCTCAAGTGCTAAATCCCCCAAGTGCCTCGCAGGGCACGGTTTTGACAAAAGACCGGCGCATGCCGGGAAAGACATTTGCATACAATGACGGACGCAAGCTATGACGCAAGAGGGGGCGTGTCCTTGGCACGCGCTTTAACGGTTACGGTCGGAAGTTCGGAGTTGCGCGTACGCAACTCCTAGAAACTTGAAAACGAGTGCTGTGATGCCGAAACGGAAATAAAAATCCCCAAAATGATAAATATAACGTAAATTAAACAAAAACTGGTTAAGGTAAAGCAAAAGTGAACGATGGGGCATCACAGTTAAAACGGTGTCAAAAAACTCGCACTTAGGTACTGCGTCCGCCTGAAGAAGAAAAGAGTGGGTTAAAAACGAGTGACCTAAGCGGAGCCGAGCAAGGACAACTTCCTCCTTACGATTCCTGCGAAAACAAGACTGCCACGGTTTGACAATGGGCTTGATCTCGAAGAGCTTGTTAGCAACCTGTTCAGACCAAGATCTCTGCCACTGTGCCCGGAGCTCGATGGTGAAACGCTGCCGGAAATCCACATATGGAACCAGCAACGGAGAGTCGGAGAGGGGCATGGCTGACCTGGCAGCAGAATCTGCCAAATCATTGCCCCTGATTCCGACATGACCGGGCACCCAACAGAAGAGAATCGTGGTGGTGGCTGCCAGACGATGGAGCTGCTGGCGGATCTTGGAGAGAACAGGGTGAGGCCGATGCCTCACCGAGATCAAAGGCTGTAGCGAACTAAGCGAGTCGGTGTAAAGCACACACCGACGATGATGCTTAGCTGCTATATGGTCCAAGGCAATGCTGATAGCAAGCAACTCAGCAGTGAAGATGGAACACTGCTGTGGGATCTGGTTTGCAATGATTACATCACAGCAGACCATGGCTGATCCCACTGAAGTGCCAAATTTTGAGCCATCTGTGAAGACAGGCAAGAAGTCCGGGTGCTCAGCACGATGGCTGGCAAAGAGTTGCCAGTACACACAGTGGGTGTAAAGGCCTTCCCCGTCCTGCACAGGGAAAAATCGCAGGAAGGGGGAAACAGCGAGCCAAGGTGGAAGTGGCTCAGCTGTCGACTGTGCGATGCTATCGAGACTGATGTTAATGTCTCTGAGATAACCTTGGACACGCAAACCAAAGGACGAATGGCATTCGGCCGATTCTGGTATAACGTTTCCCACCTGGGACTGAAAATGCAGTCCCAAGTGGGATGGCCTGGCAGGGATCGCAATTTTGCTGCGTACTGCAGGGACAACTGCTGACGGCGAATAGATAATGACGGTTCGTCAGTCTCAACATAGAGACTCTGGACCGGTGAAGTGCGGAAGGCCCCGTGCACACAGAGTGCCTGATGATGGAGTGGGTCCAGCACCTTCACCACCGAATGACGGGCGGAGTCGTACACCTGGGATCCATAGTCCAGTTTCGACTGGACAATGGATCCCACGGTAGAGGCGAAGCAAAGAACATCGGTCCGCCCCCCAAGAGAGGGAGGAAAGGACCTTGATGATGTTAAATGCCCGCGTGCACTTGGACCTGAGATGACGAATGTGAGGTAAAAAGGTCAATTTCCGGTCGAAGATCAGACCGAGAAACTTGGTCTCCGCCATAACTGGAATGATGTTACCCCCGAGCCGCAGCTCGGGGTCCAGATGAAGATTACGCTTGCGGCAAAAGTGCACACAAGCGGTCTTCTG
Source organism: Ryuthela nishihirai (assembly GCA_038380435.1). Classification (NCBI taxonomy): domain Eukaryota; kingdom Metazoa; phylum Arthropoda; class Arachnida; order Araneae; family Heptathelidae; genus Ryuthela; species Ryuthela nishihirai. The sequence goes on along the minus strand of JAWZYU010000030.1, from coordinate 56,681,943 downwards.
TGGGGAGAACCGGAACCCATTGGCCGTCGCCCAAACCGAGAGATTGTTCAGGGCAGTTTGCAGTTGTCTTTCAACAACCCTTATGCTGGACGATGAGCAAAAGATGCTAAAGTCATCAACATAGAGGGCATTGCTTACAGTCGGAGGAAGTTGCCGTGTAATGGAATTGATCTTGACAGCAAAAAGCGTAACACTCAGGACGCAGCCTTGAGGCACCCCCTGTTCTTGGGGAAAAGGCCATGACAGAGTGTTGCCGACACGAACTCGAAAAATACAAGAAGATAAAAAGTTTGCTATGAAGATCGGCATGTGACCTCGCAAGCCGAAGCTGTGAAGGTCACGAAGAATGCTGAATCTCCATGCTGTGTCGTACGCTTTTTCGATGTCGAAGAAAACTGACACCACGTGCTCTAGTCGTAAAAAGGAATTCCTGATCGCCAATTCGAGGCGGATCAGGTGGTCTAAAGTAGACCGGTGCCTGCGAAAGCCACACTGGGTGTTGGAAAGAAGGCCGTGATGTTCCAAATACCAGGCCAGCCTGGTATTTACCATCCTTTCCAACACCTTGCAGACACAGCTTGTCAATGCAATTGGACGATAATTGGAAGGAATCTTGGGATCTTTGCCTGGCTTAGGGAAGGCCAAGACGATGGCCTCCCGCCAGGAGTCCGGAAACTGCTCCTCGATGAAAATACGGTTGAAGAGTCGGAGCAGTCGATCCTTACTCGATGGTGAGAGATGTTGGAGCATGGCATAATGGACATTGTCTGGCCCCACAGCAGATGCACGAGAAGTGTGCAGAGCAAGGCGAAGCTCCTCCGCTGTGAATGGCCTGTTGTAAGACTCCAGGCCATTCGAATGGAAAGACAGCGGAGAGCGTTCGGCCCTGCTCTTCTGGGCCAGAAAATCGGGGGAGTATGAGGACAGAGAAGAGATGGTGGAGAATGACTCCCCCAGAGTGTCGGCAATTGCACGAGGATCAGCAATTGCCTGTCCATTGTGCTCCAGGATCGATAATGAGTGGGACGTGTACTTCCCACCCATCTTCCGGACCTTATCCCACACGACCTTAGAACTGGTCGTGCGGGTGATAGAAGATGTATATTTCATCCAAGATTCCTTCTGGCTCTGGCGCCGGACGAAATGGGCTTTCGCCATGGTGCGTTTGAATGCTTCGAGGTTGGGGGACGTCGGATATCTCCGAAACACCCCCCAAGCCTTGTTCTGAGCCTTACGAGCTGCGGTGCAGTTGGGATTCCACCACGGTTTTGGGAACCGTGGAAACCGAGTCGAGGTCTGAGGAATAGTAGAGGCAGCTGCATGGACGATGCAGTCCGTCAACTCCGCCACTGCAACATTGATGGGCTCCTGGCTGACAGAGTGCTCATCGAGGTCAGACAAGAGCTCGAAGCCACTCCAGTCAGCCTGATCAAGCCTCCACCGGGAGACACGCGAAGGGCTGCAAGGGCAAGGCCCCCCACGAGAGATGGTACACACCACGGGGAGGTGATCGCTTCCATATGGATTGTCCTCAACCTCCCATATAAAGAGCGGAAGGATCGAGGAGGAGCAGATGGTGAGGTCAATGGCAGTGAATGTGCGGGTTGGAGTGTGAAAGTAGGTACTGACACCGGTGTTCAACAGGGAGAGCGATGGATCCAGGAGACACTGCTCCAGGACCCAGCCCCTCCTATTGGTGTCAGCACTGCCCCAGAGCGGACTGTGGCCGTTGAAGTCCCCCATGATGAGGAATGGAGATGGCAGCTGCGAGACGAGGTCATCGAGGTCATCCCAGAAAACGATGCTTCCGGGTGGGAGATAGACAGAACAGACAGTCAACGAAAATCCCACGAAGAGGTGGATGGCAACCGCCTCTAAGTGTGTGTTGAGGGGAATGACCTGGAATGGGGAATGGTTGCTCACGACGATAGCAACACCCCTGTGAACTGGATCATCTACATCCTGGTCCCGGCGAACGAGAGAAAAGTGCCGGAGAGTGGGATTGTTGGCTGTCTGCAAGAATATCTCCTGAAGGCACACGCAGAGGGGTTCGTGTACCCTCAGGAGGACCTTGATGTCAATATTCCTCTGGAATCCACGACAGTTCCATTGAAGGAGTGTGGCCATCTCGGGTCTTGGAAGAATTGGTGGACGACTTACGATTTATTTTAACCGTCGCCAGCGACGGTTTTGGAAAAATAGGGCGGGAGGTGTCCATGTCCTCGGAGTCGTCCGAGCAACATGGATCCGAGACCGCCGAATGAGGAGGTAAAATTTTCTTTTTTGGCCCCGGTGGGGGCCCCTTGGGTTTCGAAGGTCTTGCTGTCTCTGGGCGGGGTGGAGGGGGCCTTCCGGAGGTGGAAGTGGAAGGCACAGACACAGGATTAGAAACCGATGTCGATGTCGAAATGGACACCGACGTCGGCTTTGCCTGCGTCAAGAGGAACTTTGCAGCAGGCGAGAAATTCAGCTGGTGGAACGCAGATGTCGGTCTGCACCGCCACGGAAGCCATCTTAACAATGGGCTTTCCAACAACCGCACCGGCATAGACCTTGCCAGGTGGGGCAGGCGGTGCAGCAAGCTTTCTCGCCTCTGGATAGCTAATGTGTAGGGTCTTGAGGCGCTGTACCTCTTTCTCCTCCAACCACTTCGGACAGTCACGGGAGTACGCCGGATGGTCACCACAGCAGTTTACACAACATGCCTTTTCTGCTGTGCAGTCAGGTTCAAGATGATCCTGACTGCCACAACGAGCACAGGTGGGCTTGCCCCGGCATGCGGTGCGGGCGTGGCCAAACCTCTGGCATTGAAAACATGCAGAGGGTTGGGGATAAATGGCCGCACCTCGCAGTGTAAGTAACCTGCCTTGATGGAGTTAGGCAGGTGTGGTGTATTGAAAGTTAGAATTAGTACCCTGCTGGGCTCTAACTTTCCATTACGGCGTGATGAAACCCGGTGGACTGCGATCACCCCCTGGGCTGAAAGCTCCGAGAGGATTTCCTCCTCAGAAACCTTGAGGAGGCCCCACTTGGAGATCACGCCCTGGGAGGAATTGAGCGTCTTGTGTGGAATGACTTCGACTGCCACTCCACCAATCGCTGTTACTTTGGAAAGCAGCTCCGAGTGTTTGGAGCATGCAGTCTCCACCTGTAAATCACCAGATCTAAGGCGCTTTACAGATTTTGGTTCTCCCACAAGACCTTTCAACCCCTTGTTTATAAAAAAATGTCTCCAAGCACCTGATCACCCGTAGAGTGGATGATCAGGAACTTCGGAGACGGAGACACACACGAAGACGAAGGCAAAGACAAAAAAGTTGGGGGTTCATGGCGAGCCCTCTTCGCAGCATTGATCGGTGAATTATGAGTAGTTGTACTCATGGTTGTTTTTGAGGGATTCAGTGCCTGTTGTCCCCACCCACCATGGAGTCCAACAGGGCTGCCCGGGCACCATACCCACACAGCCAGTGAGCCAAGCCCTCACTACAAAACAAAAGGAAAAGTAAAAGAGAAATGATGGGAAACTCGTCGGAGTTCCCACAAAAGAAAAGAAGCAACAAAGCAATAAAGTGTGAGGCCGGACGGTGGACAAGGTTACTCACCGATCTGCATAGTTGACCCTAGCAGGACCAGCCCACCAGCCGATTGATCCTGAGGGGGCCGCCCCAGGACCTCCCGTTTACCTGAAGCAGAGGCCAAAGCAGTGTATAGCAGCGGCCATGGAAGTCGCTGCCCAGCCCCATGACAGGCAGGCTCCCCAATGGGAAAACGGCCAAAGGGGACCCCACCAGTCATGAGCTGGGGAGAGAAGACGGGGACCCCCGAGCAACTGCCAGGATCTTCCTTTCCAGGGACACGGGTCTCCGCACATGGCAAACATGCGGGCGAGCGTTTAGGACCCTGTGAAGGTAACCGAGCCAGCGGAACCTTCACAGGGTGGTCCCCTCACCACGGACAGCGGACCGGCAACGGAGAGTCGGACAGAGGTGTGGCTGACCTGGCAGCAGCATCTGCCAAATCATTGCCCCTGATACCGACGTGACTGGGCACCTAACAGAAATGGATGGTGGTGGTGGCTGTCAGACGATGGAGTTGCTGGCAGATCTTAGAAAGAACAAGGTGAGGTCGATGCCTCACCGAGATCAAAGCCTGTAGCGAGCTAAGCGAGTTGGTGTAAAGCACACACCGACGATTGGTTGGGGTTTATTGGCACATTAGCAACCTAGTCTATAATGCGCCAAACATATGTCCAAAAAGTAAAAGGATAAAAATCGTGTTACACCTCGACCAAAGTTAAAAATAAATTACAAAGACCAACAGGAAAATAGAATTCAATAAAATAGAAGAACAATAAACTATGTATAAATATGGTATATTAATATAAACATAAAAATAACCCAGGTGTAAGTGACCTGGGTTAAACATGTAGAATAAGAAAAAGGGGACTAAAACTATAAGCGAGTAAAATAACCAGTATATCGTAAAAATGAAAGAGAGGTAATTACAATGGTCTGATAAAAGATGTCTGAGTGTAAGGGGCCCGGATGAAAAATCATGAGAGTTAAAAAACATTCGTCTTCCAAAGTTAAAACAATGACATTCAATTAAAATATGTTTGATCATTAAAAAGGTGTCACAAAACTCCCACTTAGGTTTGTCGTCTGCCCCTAAAAGAAACGAATGAGTAATAAATGAATGACCTAAGCGGAGCCGAGCAAGTACAACTTCCTCCTTGCGATTCCTGCGGTAACAAGACTGCCATGGTTTGATGATAGGTTTGATCTCAAAGAGCTTGTTCGTAAGCTGTTCTGACCAAGTTCTTTGCCACTGTGCCCGGAGCTCGATGGTGAAACGCTGTCGGAAATCCTGATAGGGAACCGGCAACGGAGTGCCGGACAGGGGCTTGGCTGATTTGGCAGCAGCATCTGCCAAGTCATTGCCCCTGATACCGACATGGCCGGCCACCCAACAGAAATGGATGGTGGTGGTGGCTGCCAGAAAATGGAGCTGCTGGCAGATCTTAGAAAGAACAGGGTGAGGCCGATGCCTGAGATCAAAGCCTGTAGCGAGCTAAGCGAGTGGGTGTAAAGCACACACTGACGATGATGCTTAGCCGCCACAGGGTCTAAGGAGAGACTGATAGCGTGCAACTCTGCAGTGAAGATGGAACACTGCAGTGGGATCTGGTCTCCAATGATTACATCACAGCAGACCATGGCCGATCCCACCGATGTGCCGGACTTCGAGCCATCTGTGAAGACAGGCAAGAAGTCTGGGTGCTCAGCATGATGGCTAGCAAAGAGTTGCCGATACACAGTCGGGTGTAAAGGCATTCCCCGTCCTGCACAGGGAAAAATCACAGGAAGGGGAAACAGCGAGCCATGGTGGAAGTGACTCAGCTGTCGACTGTGCAACGCTATCGAGACTGGCGTTGATGTCTCTTAAGTAGCCTCCGACTCGCAAACCAAAAGGACAAGTGGCAGTCCCAAGTGGGATGGCCAGGCAGGGATCGCAATTCAGATGCATACTGTAGGGACAACTGCTGACGGCGAAGAGATGGTTGGTTGGTTGGTTGGTTGTTTAGGGTTTAATGGCGCATTAGCAACTAAGGCTATAATGCGCCAAACGAATGCCCAAGATGTAAAAAGATAAAAGTCATGGAACCCTCAACCAATTTTTAAAAATAAACTAGAAATTTAACGATACAAATGTAGAATAATAAAATAACATGCAGTGAATAACAATAAACAAATGTAGAAATATTTTGTAATAATAAAAGTAAACAACCTGGGTTAATCATTTATAAAATAATCAGTAGAGTAAAATTATAGACGAGTAAAATATCCAGTATATTTTAAAAATTGAAAAACAGCATTAAAACAACAATGATCGGATAAAAGATGTCCGAGTGTAAGTGGCTCGGACGTAAAATCGTGAAAGTTAAAATAGAGTCGACGTTCAAAGTTAAAAGCGGGACATGAAAGTAAAATATGTTTGATCGTTAAAATGGTGTCGCAAAACTCACACTTAGGTACGTCGTCCGCCCCTAAAAGAAACGAATGAGTAATAAACGAATGACTTAAGCGGAGCCGAGCAAGTGCAACTTCCTCCTTGCGATTCCTGCGGTAACAAGACTGCCATGGTTTGATGATAGGTTTTATCTCAAAGAGCTTGTTGGTAAGCTGTTCCGACCAAGATCTCTGCCACTGTGCCTGGAGCTCGGTGGAAAAACGCTGCCGGAAATCCAGATAGGGAACCGGCAACGGAGAGTCGGACAGGGGCGTGGCTGACCTGGCAGCAGAATCTGCCAAATCATTACCCCTGATTCCGACGTGACCGGGCACCCAACAGAAGAGAATCGTGGTGGTGGCTGCCAGACGATGGAGCTGCTGGCGGATCTTGGAGAGAACAGGGTGAGGCCGATGCCTCACCGAGATCAAAGCCTGTAGCGAGCTAAGCGAGTCGGTGTAAAGCACACACCGACGATGATGCTTAGTCACCACGTGGTCCAAGGCGAGTCTGATAGCGTGCAACTCTGCGGTGAAGATGGAACACTGCAGTGGGATTTGGTCTGCAATGATTACATCACAGCAGACCATGGCCGATCCCACTGAAGTGCCGGACTTCGAGCCATCTGTAAAGACAGGCAAGAAGTCCGGGTGCACAGCACGATGGCTGGCAAAGAGTTGCCGGTACACACAGTCAGGTGTAAAGGCCTTCCCCGTCCTGCACAGGAAAAAATCGCAGGAAGGGGAAACAGCGAGCCATGGTGGAAGTGGCTCAACTGTCGACTGTGCAACGCTATCGAGACTGGTGTTGATGTCTCTGAGGTAGCCTCGGACACGTAAACCAAAAGGACGAATGGCAGTCAGCCGATTTGTATAAAGCATTTCCCACTTCGGACTGAAAACGCAGTCCCAAGTGGGATGGCCAAGCAGGGATCGCAATTTAGAAGCATATTGTAGGGCTCCTAAATTGCGTCAGCAGTTGTTGCTGATGGCGAAGAGATAAAGATGGTTCGTCGGTCTCAACGTAAAGACTCTGGACTGGTGAGGTGCGGAAGGCTCCCGTGCAAACACGGAGGGCCTGATGATGGAGGGGGTCCAGCACCTTCACCACCGAATCCCGGACCGAGTCGTACACCTGGGATCCGTAGTCCAGTTTCGATCGGACAAGTGCACAGTACAGGCGGAGCAAAGAACATCGGTCCGTCCCCCAAGAGAGGGTTGGGTTGTTTTACCTCTGAGCGGCACTTTTTTGCACACCAAGGGCTAAATGGCCAGGTCACATGGACCCCGAAGGCTCAGAGAAGGTTGGGGGAGGGGACCCACTGGAACAGCTGTTGGGAGACAGATGGTAGCCTCCCGTCAAGGCCATCCAGCGTTCTTTAACGTGCACAGGGTATGGCTCTCCCGCACACGGAGCCACAGCTTAACGTCCCATCCGACGGACGGCGGCCTTTTCAAGCCCATCGGTGTCCCCTACTGACCGTGGGCAGGGCGGGGAAATTTTGCGGAGATAAATCTCAACGCTGACCCAGCTGGGACTCGAACCTGGGAACTACAGATTACGAGTCTGGCGCGCTACCGACTGAGCCCCCCCGGCCCCCCCCATGAGAGGGAGGAGAGGACCTTGACGATGTTCAATGCCCGCGTGCACTTGGACCTGAGATGACGTATGTGAGGTAAAAAGGTCAATCCGATCGAATATGAGACCGAGAAACTTGGTCTCCGCCACAACTGGAATGATGTTACCCCCGAGCCGCAGCTCGGGATCCAGATGAATATTACGCTTGTGGCAAAAGTGCACACAAGCGGTCTTCTGCGGGGAGAACCGAAACCCGTTTGCCGTCGCCCAAACCGAAAGATTGTTCAGGGCAATTTGCAGTTGTCTTTCAATGACCCTCATGCTGGACGATGAGCAAAAGATGCTAAAGTCATCAACATAGAAGGCATTGCCTACTGATGGAGGAAGTTGTCTAGTTATAGAATTAATCTTGACAGCGAAAAGCGTAACACTCAGAACGCAGCCTTGTGGCACCCCCCGTTCTTGGGGGTACGGCGGCGACAGTGTTACCGACATGGACACGAAAAGTGCGTGTCGATAAGAAGTTGGAGATGAAGATCGGCATGTGACCTCTCAAGCCGAAGCTGTGGAGGTCACGAAGAATGCCGAATCTCCAAGCCATGTCGTACGCTTTTTCAATGTCAAAGAAAATTGACACCAGGTGCTCTCTAAGTAAAAAAGAATTTCTGATAGCCGATTCGAGGCGTATCAGATGGTCAAGAGTTGACTGTTGACTTGTTGTTGATCGAGGAGGAGCAGATGGTAAGGTCAATGGCAGTGAAAGTGCGGGTTGGGGAGTGAAAGTAAGTACTGACACCGGTGTTCAACAGGGAGAGAGAAGGATCCAGGAGCCACTGCTCCAGGACCCCGCCCCTCCCGTTGGTGTCAGCACTGCCGCAAAGTGGACTGTGTCCGTTGAGGTCCCCATAATGAGGAAAGGGGACGGCAGCTGCGAGACGAGATCATCAAGGTCTTCCTGGAAGACAATGCTCCCAGGTGGAAGATATACAGAGCAGACAGTCAGCGAGAACCCCACGAAGAGACGGATGGCTACTGCCTCTAAGTTGGTGGTGAGGGGTACGACCTGGAATGGAGAATGGCTGCTCACGAGGATGGCGACACCCCCGCGAGCTGGACCATCTCCATCCCGGTGAACTAGTGAAAAGTGCCGGATCGTGGGATCTGTGACTGGCTGCAAGTATGTCTCCTGCAGGAACACACAGATGGGCTGGTGTGCCTGAAGGAGGGCCTTGATGTCGTCAAGATTCCTCTGGAATCCACGACAATTCCATTGTAGGAGTGTGGCCATCTCAGGACTTAGAAGAGTGGGCGGACGACGAATTCCTATTCAGCTTAACTGCCGCAGAGGACGGTTTAGTTAATAGGGGGCGGTCGGTATCCATGTCCTCGGAATCGTCCGAGGGGCATGGATAGGTGACCGCCCTTTGAGGAGTGATGAGTTTCTTTTTAGGCCCCGGTGGGGACCCCTTTGGTTTGGAAGGTCTTGGTGTCTGAGGACGGGAAGGAGGAGGAGGCCTTCCGGTGGGGTGGAAGGCTGAGCTGCAGGAATGGAAACCGGGGTTGATGTCGAAGTCGACACCACCCTCGGTGTCGCCTGCGTGAGGAGGTATTTCGCAGCTGGCGAGAAAGACTCAGTAGGTGGTACACTGATGTCAGTCTGCACCGCAACCGAAGTCATTGGAACGATGGGCTTTCCAATGACTGCACTGGCATAGGAAACCTTGCCAGGTGGGGCGGGCGGTGCAGCACGCTTTCTCGCTTCAGCATACGAGATGTTGTTCATGACTTTGATGTGTTGTACCTCCTTTTCTTCCTTCCACTTCAGACAGTCGCGGGAGTACGCCGGATGTTCGCCACTGCAGTTCACACAGCATGCCTTTTCTGCTGTGCAGTCAGGATCGAGATGATCCTTACTGCCACAGCGAGCACAGGTGGGCTTGCCCCTGCATGCTGTGCGTGCATGACCGTATATCTGACACTGAAAACAGCGCAGAGGGTTTGGGATATGCGGCCGAACCTCACAATGTAACCTGCCTTGATGTAAGAAGGCAGGTGTGGCGAATTAAAGGTTACAATCAGCACCCGGGTGGGTGTCAATTTCCCATCACGACGTGTCGAAACCCGATGGACCGCTATTACTCCTTGAGGTGTGAGCTCCGAGAGGATTTCCTCCTCAGTGACTTTGAGGAGGCCCCACTCGGTGATCACACCCCGAGAGGAATTCAAAGTTTTATGGGGAGTGACTTCGACAGCCACCCCACCAATTTCTTTAACTTTCAGGTGCAGTTCCGAGTGTTTGGAACAAGCGGTCTCAACTTGTAAGTCACCAGATCGTAGGCGCTTGACGGATTTCGGTTCTCCCGCAAGACCTTTCAAACCTTTATTAACGAAAAAAGGGGACATGTCCCCAAGTACCTGATCACCCGTGGAATGGATGATCAGGAACTTTGGGAACGAAGACACAGACACAGAAGACGACGGCAGAGATAACACAGACAACGAGGAAGATGGGGGCTCATGTCGAGCCCTCTTGTTGGCGGCGATCGCATTATTTTCTTCATTCTCTCTCATGTTTTTTTTGTGTGGTTCAGTGCCTGCTGTCCCCACCCTCCACGGAGCCCAACAAGGGGACGCCCAGTTGGGCGCCAGGGCTACGCAGGCACTATACCCACACAGACAGTGAGCCAAGCCCTCACAAATAAATAGAAGGAAAATAAAAAGAGAAATGTGCAGAACAAAAACGTTCTACACAAATGAAACAAAGCGTAAAATAACAAAATTGTGAATGGCCAAACTGGCCTCACAAAGAAACGATAACTACAAATGGAAAATAAGTTGTGAGCAAACTTGTAAACCTGTACCCGGACTGTGGCCAAGGTTACTCACCGCTCTGCACGGTTGACCCTAGCAGGACCTGCCCACCAGCCGATTGCTCCTGGGGGGGCCACCCCAGGAGCTCCCGTTTACCGGAAGCAGAGGCCAAAGCAGTGTATAGCAGAGGACCCGGAATCCGCTGCCCAGCCCCGCGACGGACAAGTTCCCCAATGGCAAAACGGCCAAAGGGGACCCCCACCAGTCATGAGCTGAGGAGAGAAGACGGGGACCCCCGAACAACTACCAGGATCCTCCTTTCCCGGGACACGTGTCTCCGCGCACAGCAAACACGCGAGCGAGTGTTTAGTACCCTGCGAAGGTAACCGAGCCAGCGGAACCTTCACAGGGTGGTCCCCCTCACCGCGCGAAGAGATAAAGAAGGTTCGTTGGTCTCAACGTAAAGACTCTGGACTAGTGAGGTGCAGAAGGCTCCCGTGCAAACACGGAGAGCCTGGTGATGGAGGGGGTCCAGCACCTTCACCACCGAATCCCGTGCAGAGTTGTACACCTGGGATCCGTAGTCCAGTTTCGATCGGACAAGTGCACGGTAGAGGCGGAGCAAAGAACATCGGTCCGCTCCCCAAGAAAGGGAAGAGAGGACCTTGATGATGTTCAATGCCCGCATGCACTTGGACCTGAGATGACGTGTGGTAAAAAGGTCAATTTCCAATCGAATATGAGACCAAGAAACTCGGTCTCCGCCACAACTGGAATGATGTTACCCTCGAGCCGCAGCTCGGGATCCAGATGAAGATTACGCTTGTGGCAAAAGTGCACACAAGCGGTCTTCTGTGAGGAGAACCGAAACACGTTTGCCGTCGCCCAAACCGAAAGATTGTTCAGGGCAATTTGCAGTTGTCTTTCAATGACCCTCATGCTGGACGAGGAGCAAAAGATGCTAAAGTCATCAACATAGAGGGCATTGCCTACTGATGGAGGAAGTTGTCTAGTAATCCCAGCAAAAAGCGTAACACTCAGAATGCAGCCTTGTGGCACCCCGTTCTTGGGGGTATGGCTGCGACAGAGTGTTACCAACACAGACACGAAAAGAACGTGTCGATAAGAAGTTGGAGATGAAGATCGACATGTGACCTCTCAAGCCGAAGCTGTGGAGGTCATGAAGAATGCCGAATCTCCAAGCCGTGTCGTACGCTTTTTCGATGTCGAAGAAAATTGACACCAGGTGCTTTCTACGTAAAAATGAGTTTTTGATAGCCGATTCGAGGCATAACATACTGACGATGATGCTTAGTCGCCATGTGGTCGAAGGTGAGACTGATAGCGTGCAACTCTGCAGTGAAGATGGAACACTGCAGTGGGATCTGTTCTGCAATGATTACATCACAGCAGACCATGGCCGATCCCACCGATGTGCCGGACTTCGAGCCATCTGTGAAGACAGGCAAGAAGCCATATATCTGACACTGAAAACAGTGCAGAGGGTTCGGTATATATGGCCGTACCTCACAATGTAAAAAACCTGCCTTGATAGAAGAAGGCAGGCGTGGCGTGTTGAATGTTACAATCAGTACCCGGGAGGGTACCGATTTTCCATCATGGCGTGTCGAAACCCAGTGGACTGCTGTTACTCCTTGAGGTGTGAGCTCCGAGAGGATTTCCTCCTCAGTGACTTTGAGGAGGTCCCACTCAGTGATCACACCCTGAGAGAAATTCAAAGTTTTATGGGAAGTGACTTCGACAGTCACCCAACCAATTTCTTTGATTTTCAGGAGCAGTTCCAAGTGTTTGGAACAAGCAGTCTCAACCTGCAACTCGCCAGATCGTAAGCGCTTGACGGATTGACTCTCCCGCGAGACCTTTCAAACTTTTGTTGACAAAAAAAGGGGACAAGTCCCCAAGTACCTGATCACCTGTGGAGTGGATGATGAGGAATCTGGAGAATGACACAGACAAAGAAGATGACAGCGATGATAACTGAGACATTGAGGAAGATGGGGGCTCGTGTTGAGCCTCTTGGCAGCATTGATCGCATTAATTTCTTCATCTACTCTCATGTTTGTTTTTGTGTGGTTCAGTGCCCACTGTCCCCACCCTCCATGGAGCCCAACAAGGGGACGCCCAGTCGGGTGCCAGAGCTACGCAAGGCACTATACCCATACAGACAGTGAGCCAAGCCTTCACAAATAAACAAAAGGAAAATGAAAAGAGAAATGTGCAAAACAAAAACGTTCTACACAAAAGAAACAAAGTGAAAAATATCAAAATTGTGAATGGCCAAACTGGCCTCACAAAGAAAGGATAACGACAAAAGGAAAATAAGTTGTGAGGAAACTTGCAAACCTTTACCCGGACCATGGGCAAGGTTACTCACCGCTCTGCATGGTTGACCCTAGCAGGACCTGCCCACCAGCCGATTGCTCCTGGGGGGGCCACTCCAGGAGCTCCCGTTTACCGGAAGCAGAGGCCAAAGCAGTGTACAGCAGAGGCCTCGGAATCTGCTGCCCAGCCCCGTGACAAACAGGCTCTCCAATGGCAAAAGGGCCAAAGGAAACTCCACCAGTTATGAGCTGGGGAGAGAAGTCAGGGACCCCCAAGCATCTACCAGGATCCTCCTTTCCCGGGACACGGGTCTTCACGCACAGCAAACACGCGGGCAAGCGTTCAGGACCCTGTGAAGGTACCTGAGCTAGCGGAACCTTCACAGGGTGGTCGCCTCATCATATACAGGAGCTCGCACCAAGGGGGGGATCCATAGTCCAGTTTCGACCAGACAAATACATGGTGCAGGCAGAGCAGAAAACATCGGTCAGCTCTCCAGGAGAGACCTTGACAATGTTCAATGCCCCCATGCAATTGGACCTAACATGACATATGTGGGGTAAAAAGGTCTATTTCCAATCAAAGATGAGACCGAGATACTTAGTCTCCTCCACAACTGGAATGATGTTACCTCCAAGCTGTAGCTCAGGATCCAGATGAAGATTATGCTTGCGGCAAAAGTGTACACAAGCAGTCTTCTGTAGGGAGAACCGAAACCTGTTGGCCGTCTAAAAGATAGTTCAGGGCAATTTGCAGTTGTCTTTCAATGACCCTCATGCTGTACGAAGAGCTACTTTGCTGCAGACAAGAAAAATTCAGATAGTGGTATATTGATATCAGTCTGCACCACCACAGAAGTCAATGGAATGATGGGCTTTCCTATTACTCCACCAGCATAGGAAATCTTGCCAGGTGGGGTGAGCGGTGCGACAAGCTCTCTCTCTTCAGGATAAGAAATATTATTGATGGTTTTGAGGCATTGTACCTCCTTTTCCTCCTGCCACTTCGGAGCCATGGGAGAATGCCAGATGGTTGCCACCACAGTTCACACAGCTTGCCTTTTCTGCTGTGCTGTCAGGATCAAGGTGATCACAGCTGCTATAGTGAACAAAGATGGGTTGTCCAGGCAAGCTCTGTGGATGCAGCTATACTTCTGACACTAGAAAAAGCACTGAGGATTTGGTATATGTGGCAGTACTTCACAGTGAAGGTATCCTGCCTTGCTGGAAGTGGCACATTGAATGTTAAAATCAACAAGTACTTGGGTGGCTACCAATTTACCATCACAGCATGTGAAAATCCAATGGGCTGCTGTTCCTCTTCAGATGGAGAGATCTGAGAGGATTTCTTCCTCAGTGACTTTGAGAAGTCCCCATTTAGAGATCACACCCCAAGATGAATTGAGCAATTGTGGGGTGTAACTGTGACAACCACCCCACCAACCATCATAACCTTAAGGAGTAATTACAGGTGTTTCGAACAAATTTTCTGAACAAGTAAGTCACCGATTGCAGTGCACCCACAAGACCTTCCAACCTTTGTTAATGAAAAATGGTGATGTGTTCCCAATTACCCATGGAATGGATGATCAGGAACAGGGAAACAGAAGAAGCAGACATTGAAGATGAGGATGCAAAAGAGGACAAAACTTCTTTGCAGACAAAGCAGAATACAATGCAGTAATTGATCTTATGTTTGTTTTAATGTGGTTCAGTGCCATGGTCCCCACCCACCATGGGGTCACCTAATCAGGTGCCAGGGCTGCTGGGTACTATACCCACACAGACACTGAGCCAAGCCCTGACAAATAAATAAAAGGAAAAATAAAAGAAGTGTGAGGAACTGAACTGTTGTCACAAAACAAAGATAACAGGAAAAGTATAAAAACATGTGGGCAAACTCATAAATTTGTACCTGGACAAGGCACTCACTGTATTGCTCAATTGGCCCTAGCAGGTCCAACCCACCAGCCGATTGGTCCTGAAGGGGCCAACCTCAGGAGCTCCTGCTTACATAAGCAAAATGTAGCAGTAGCCCTTGAAATTACTGCCCAGCCCTGCAACAAACAGACTTTCCAATGGCAAGACAGGCCCAATGGGACTCTGCTAGTCATGAGCTGAGGAGAGCAGACAAGGACCCCAGACCAACTACTAGTATCCTCCTTTCCAGTGACATGGGTCACTGTGCACAAACATGCAGACAAGTGTTTAGGGTCCTGTGAAGGTACCTGATCCAGTGGAACCTTCACAGAGTGGTCCCCTCACCATGGACAGGAGCTCACACTGAGTGGGTTTAAACTGTGATGCAAACTCTAAATATAAATCAAGAAATAAGGGATCAAACTGGAAATATCAAACTGGAAGAAGGCAATATATTATAGTTCGAAATTGTTATAAAAAATTATACTACATTTGAAATACTTTTGTTTAAAATGAAATTATGTGTTTCACTTACAATTTTCCATTGAATTCTCAACAGGGATTCAACTAGTATGATTTCAAATAAAAATGTGTTGCAGTATGAAAGTAAAATTATAAGCAAAATGGGTCTCTTTATCCACCACTGGAATGGTAAGCAAACTACATATTGATTTTGGTGTAGTGTTCATGCAAAATGTTAAAAACTTTCAATTGGGAATTCTCATTTTTAAAGCATACTAAAAGTGCATATCAGTGCCAAGGGGTAAAAGTGCACATCAATTTTATAAGTGCAGCATTTTCTATCAGCAATTTTATATGTGTGAAAACACTGAAAGCACATATCAGTACCTAGCGTGGAAAGAGGGGGTTGAGGTTATAATTCTTCCCCTTGAAAGTATGAAAAATATCTAATTTCTAAGGTATCTGAAAATAGATTCTTAAGACGTTTCCCCCCCACTTCCATTAGACTCAAACATGCACTCCCCCCCCCCAATAAATACTTCTGGGTATGCCCTGGTGCATATTATCTTACTTTTGAAACATTAGTTTATATCAGAGCCATTGATATAGCTCCCCAAATACTATGAAATATATTCCTGGCCCTTGGAAAGTTTCTCTGTAGAGAATTTTAAAACTTATGAAAAAAAAAAGAATATTTGCTTTTGAAAATAAACTATGAAAAACAAAAAGGTGGAAATTGCAAAGTATACACATAAAATGCTATTATTTCTGGTTTTTTGCATTCAAGCAATTTTTTTCTACTATTTACTCAAAATAAAATTCTATTTAACATTGAAATTCAAAGGTATAAACACAGTGTTCAGAATTAAACAAAGATTAAAGTAACTCTAGCACGCTTGGCTACTGATCTGAGGGACCTGGGTTCGAGCCCCGGGCAAGGCATGGTTGTGTGTGTTGTTTTTCTGCTGAGGTTCTGCCATCCTCCCAGATCTTCTACCATGGCATATAAACTGACAGGCTCCTGTCAGACCTCTGTGGCAAGCGGCTGCTTGAGGGGGTATTTATTTATTTTTATTTATTTATAAACACTGTAAGTAATGTATTAGTCACGTGGTATTGGGAAAAACAAAATCAGCTCATTGACAACAAATGGAATAACTGATAGTCGTATATTGGTGGAGTGCAGTTCAGGTTAATTAATTAGTCATACTCTCATTGGCTTCGTTACTGCATTTTTCATGAGACATCCTCTTCAGTTGTGCAAGGAGGGAAAGTGTAGATTGTGTATTGTTCTTCACAGTAGCTGGCACTTTCAGATCTGGTGGCTTCTCTTGTTGGGGTTGGATTAGTTTACCTCTGAGTGCCACTTTTTTGCACACAATGGGCGAAATTGCCAGGCCATAAGGACCCCGAAGACTCAGAGAATGTTGGGGAAGGGGACCCACCAGACAGCTGTTGGGAGACAGATGATAACCTCCTGTCAAGACCATCCGGCATGTTCTTTAACATGCACAGGGTATGGCTCTCCCACACATGAGACCACAGCTTTGCATCCCATCCAACAGTGGCCTTTGCAAGCCCATTGGTGTCCCCTACTGACTGTGGGCAGGACACAGAATTTTGCAGAGATAAATCTCAATGCTGGTCCAATTGGGACTCAAACCTGGGAACTGCAGATTACAAGCCTGACACACTAGACTCAGTTACTCCCACCACAACTTGTTGGGGACTAAGAGTTCTGTCTTGCTATGGTGTTACTAATCAGCATTCTGCTCTCTGTGGTAGTTGCTGTGGTATGAGTGACTGGGTGTCACAGGATTCTGAACTGCACACTTCTATTAGTGCTCCGAATCAGTTGATTATATGAGATAATTGTGACTAGGCTTTCATTGCTAAGCATTTCATGCTGTCTGCTTCGGTATCAGGCAACACTTGCCTGACCAAGTGCCAAAGCGGACGGCATGAAACACATAGCAATGAATGCCTAGTCACAAGTATCTCATATAATCATTCAGCTAGGAGCACTAATAGAAGTGTGCAGTTCAAAATCTTGTGACATCCAGTGACTCATACCACAGCAACTACCACAGAGACAGCAGAATGCTGATTAATAACACCCAGCACAACAAAACTCTGTCCCCAACAAGTGAGAAACAACACACAATCCAGACTTTTCTTCCTCATACAACTGAAGAGGCTATCTCAAAAAGAATGCAGTAACAAAGTCAGTGCAGGTATGACTAATTAATTAACATGAGCTGCGCATCAATATAAGATTATCAGTTACTCCATTAGTTGTCAATGAGCTGATTGTTTTTCCTAATACCACATGACTAGTACATTACCTAGTGTTTATAGAGTTACTTTAATATTTATTTAACATTAACAACATAAGGTGATTTTCCACAATAAATTTAGGCTAAATTCAATGAAATAAAAATCAATGGCAATTAATAGCTTTTGTCAATTCTGTTTAAATTTCAAAACACAATGCAATAAATTTCGCCATTAGCAAAATATGTAAACAAAATTTCACTCACTTTTCTTTAGAAGTTTTATTATTTTACTGTGCATGATTAAAGGGGCATTTTTGTACAAGAAATGACTTATCTCTGTTATTTACTTCAGTATAATGTTCTAAATTTTTATTTACCCAAATACAATTAAAAAATGAGGTAGCCAATAGTTTTAGTTTTGCAAGTGGTGTGGTAAGTTTGTCTGTAATACTTGTAATAACAGTGTTTCTGTGTATTAAAATTTTGGTTCATTTTAATAAAAGTAAAAAAAGCTTTGAATTTTATATTAAAAATATTTTAATAGGATCAGTATTCTTTGAAAAATATATACTATTTCCGCAGATAAGACGATAGTTGAATCATAAAAAAAGGCCCCCAAAATCCGGGTCGTCTTATAGGACAGATACAAAAAAAATTAGATTGAAATTTATATAAATTGAAACCATTATTACTACAACTATTCGAAAAATCCATCATATTATTTAAATACACTATATGATAATACATTACACTGTAATAGTAAATAATACATTACATTGTAATAGTAAAACAATACTAAAACAAAATAAATATTAAAAGTTACGTTTATTGAGCTACTGAGGAAAAAACGGACAAACCGTAATTATTTACTAGTACAGAGTAGGGTATGTCCACAAAATAGAATAGCCCATACGACGCTTTTGTGAATAGTCAAGGTCATTACCTGAATGCCCGAATCAGTGCGAATGTTTGCGAATAGGACATAATTCCGTATACGCTATACAGAATTATTATCCAGATGATGATCGCCGATCTAAACTAAATTCATAGGCCGTTGATAGTTTGGGGTCGTCTTGTAGGACAGATATATGCTAAAACTATAAAACTTTGACGAAAATTTATACCTTGTCTTATCTGTGGAAATATACGGTATATTAAAATGAAAATGAGAGAAATATAAAAGGGTAGTGATGAAGTATTAGCTTAGTAAATGTACTTACCTTGTTGTGTAATTCAGAATAAAAAGCAAGAACACTAAATAGTGTCATAAATAAAAACCAGCGTTTAAAGCTAAAGGCTTCTTTAGAAATGACATATTCTTTACAATTTGATGAAAAACCATGACAGATTACATAAAACATCAAATTGCCTCCATAAATGTCTTGAGCTTTTTTTGCTATACATTTTTTTCCTTTAATGCTATTGTGTCTGTTTAAAGTTTTAAATTTGGAACTGATATTCAAATGTTTTTCAACCATAAGAGCAGAGAATCACATCTCTGACTTGAGGTTATATAGTAAATCTTCAGCTGCAATGCAAACCTTGCTTTATTTTCCACACTCTTCCTTCATTTGCTTTAAACTGAAAAATAACATAATTCAAATAAAATATAAATCATAATTATATTTATATATACTGCAAAAGTAAACCAAAAGACATCATATACAGGATTATTAGCCCGTTAACTACATATGATAGATGTACAGATACCCTTAACTTAGGACATATTTCACGATTTCACGAAACACAATTTCATTCAGAAAGGAGATTTCATGCAGTATTAATATGAAAATAGATCGGCAAGACATTCCCCTCAGAGTTTTCCCTTATTTTCTTAGTGAAGATTAAAAAGTAATGAAATTATTTATCTAGCATACCAAAAAGCAGGGGGATGCAGTCAATAAAAAATTGTTCCGAATTTATTTTCTTGTAAATGTTTTTTAGAAAATGATTTGTGTTAAAGCAAAGTTAACAGAAATGCATTCATTCTTTTCCCTATTTAAGGTTTTTAATGTTAAATCATAATTATTAAAATAAATATAATTATTATATATTTTTTTTATTTTGTAGCAAATCAAATAAGTTCATACAGAAAAGCAAATGTAATAATAAATAAATAAATACTCCCTCAAGCAGCTGCTTGCTACAGAGGTCTGGCAGAAGTTTAATACACTATAGTAGAAAGTCTATGAAGATGGCAGAACCTTGGCAAAAAAAACAAACACAAACATCCATGCTTTCGCTGGGACTCAAACCCAAGTCCCTTTGATCAGGGGGCAGGGAGTGGCTCAGTCAGTAGTATGCGAGGCTCGTAATCTGCAGTTCCCAGGTTTCAAGTCCCTGCTGCGTCAGCAGAGATTTATCTCTACAAAACTCCCCACCCTGCCCACAGTCAGTAGGGGGCACTGATAGACTTACACAGGTCATAGTCTGTCGGATGGGATGTATTAAGCCATGGCCCTGTGTGCAGTAGAGCCATACCCTGTACACATTAAAGAAAACTAAAAAATGATAGACACAGCTATTTAGAAAAAATTTAATATTACACGAATAATGCTGTTATATAAAATTTCTTAAAAATTTCAAATCTCAAGAGATGAGGAGTGCCATATGAGTAATGTGTGAAGAAGTGTTACACACATGCCCTATGGCCAATATCTCTGCACCTTTCAACTCTCATTTGCACCTTAAATACCGTAAACCTTTAAATTGCCCTTTGTTACTCACCCCAAAAGTAAATTAGAGTAGCCCTCGGGTTGGGTTGTTTTACCTCTGAGCGGCACTTTTTTGCACACCATGGGCTAAATGGCCAGGTCACATGGACCCCGAAGGCTCAGAGAAGGTTGGGGGAGGGGACCCACTGGAACAGCTGTTGGGAGACAGATGGTAGCCTCCCGTCAAGGCCATCCAGCATGCTCTTTAACGTGCACAGGGTATGGCTCTCCCGCACACGGGGGGCAACGGCTTAACGTCCCATCTGACGGACGGCGGCCTTTCCAAGCCCATCGGTGTCCCCTACTGACCGTGGGCAGGGCGGGGGAATTTTTGCGGAGATAAATCTCGACGCTGACCCAGCTGGGACTCGAACCTGGGAACTGAAGATTACGAGCCTGGCGCGCTACCGACTGAGCCACCCCCGCCCCTAGAGTAGCCCTCAAGTAACTGGTAAATACCTTTATCATATTATCTACTCTAGCTTACCTTTGGGATGAGTAACAGAGGATAATTTAGGGGTTTACGATAATTAAGATACAAATGAGTGAGTAGAAAGGTTGGTTTGGTTGTTTTATTGGTGCATGAGCTACTGAGACTATAATGCGCCAAATGAGATAAATAGAAGCTAAAATTCAAATATCCCAGAACCAAAGTTAAAACCAAGTGCTGTAAAAGAGAAAAGATAAAACCAACAAGATGTATAGAGATATAACAGAAAAACAAAAACAACAAGATGTATATAGTAAAAAACAACCCAGGTGTAAAGCCTGGGTTAGACATAAAAACTATAAGGTAAAATCAAAGTCGATTAAAATAGCCACAATGCTTCAAAAAGGTAAAAACTGGCAGTAAAACACAATGATCAGATAAAAGATGTCCGAGTGTAAGAGGCTCGGATATAAAATTATGAAAGCTAAAATAACATTGACGTTCGAAATTAAAACATGGACATTCGACTAAAATATATTTAATAGTTAAAATGGTGTCACAAAATTCGCCCTTAGGTTCGTCATACGCCTTGAGAAGAAATGAATGAGTTATAAACGAATGACCTGAGCAGAGCAAGTACAACTTCCTCCTTGTGATTCCTGCGAAAACAAGACTGCCACGGTTTGAGAATGTAATAATGTGTGACAATCCCGGTGCACCGCAGTACGAGGAGTGCATATCACCATAAGGGAGTTGCCACTGAAATACCCATCGACTAACTAGGTTCCTGCTTTTAAGCTTAATGGGCTTGATCTCGAAAAGCTAATTAGCAACCTGTTCAGACCAAGATCTCTGCCACAGTGCCAGGAGCTCGGTGGAAAAATGCTGCCAGAGTAAGTCCCAGGACCTAGTGCTTACCTGAAACAGCGGCCCCAGAATTCACTGCCCAGCCCCACGACAGACAGCTCACCAATAGGAAGACAGCCAAAGCGGACCCCCTCCCCCCCAGTCACAAGCTGAGGAGAGAACATCGGGAATCTCGAGCAACTGCCAGAATCCTCCTTTCCAGGGACAAAGGCATTCACACACAGTAAACACCTGGGCGAGCGTTCATAATCCTGTGAAGGTACCCAAGCCAGCAGAACCTTCACAGGGTGGTCCCCTCTCTGCATACAGGATCTCACACTGAAGGGTCCTCAACTACCAACAACAAAAGCACCTATCATTCCTCCCAAAAGGTCAGAGTCAGTACCATCTTTGGCATTGAAGTTACCTAGAACAAGGGTAATATCTCCTTTCTTGACAGAATTCAAAATATACTGAAGTTGTCCGTAAAACCTAAACTTCTCATCCTCATCAGCATCCTCAGTGGGAGCATAACAGCAGATAACATTCAAGTCTTTAATGCTTGTCTGAAATTTTGAAGAAACCTTTCATTAATACACTCATATCCTAGAGGAGCATCACTGGCATGTCCGCTGAGAAGCACACCTATGCCTTGGTGATGATTTATTATCTTCCCTCCCCGAAAAGGGAAATTTAAGATTATTTTTAAGAATCTGACCTTTATATGTCCATCCGGTCTCTTGCAAGCCCAGAGTATCTATATTATAGCGGTGGTTTGGTTGTTTGGGTTTTTTTGGTGCAACAGCAACTAAGGCTATATTGCGCCAAACAAACGATAAAAAGGGGAAAAAGACATGGAACCCACAACCAAAGTTAAAATAAACACAAACAACAGGTACAAAAACGAGGAGTAAAAAAGAAATAAAAGGAAGCAACAAATGTAAAAGTCAACAATAACAATGGGTGTATAGGACACATGTAAAAACAAACACAGGTAACAAAAAAAAAAGAGGAAAAAATGTAAAAATTCAGAAACAAGTAAAATATCCGGTAAAGCGTAAAAATCTGAAAACAGGTGTATATTATAACGGTGGAATTCTTGTGTGAGGATATCAAGGGAATAAACTCTATGCAAAGTCCTCATTCCAACTACCTATGGAGAGGAAATGGTTAGTAGGATGTTTAAATAAACTACATTTGAGAGAGGGAATGCCGACAATATCAAACAGCCCCCTAATCAAAGGTATGGGGCAAAAACCAGTTCCCTCACCACAAAAGGCTGAAGCCTTCTACACTGGAAGACTTCCTCCAATGTAGAATTTGAGATGCCTGTAGAAACAAGAGTTCAGGTGCCTGCGATGACCTCTGCTCAGGATTATCCACCAGCTGATAAACATATCCTGTGAATCTATTCACTTGGGGCTGTCAACCCACAAACAGAAAACACAACGGAAGATTTTCCCTCCACAAAAGCCCACCAGTGCAGCAAAATCAGGATCCATAATCAAGCTCAGAGCCATAATTCTGTTCAGGTTGGTATATATGGTCAGCATCAGGACCCTGTGTGGTTGACCACTCCTCAGCAGGGGAGAAAAAAAAAAGAAAAGTAGCCATAGTTGTCCAGATCAATAGGCCACACTAATCTGGCAGCCCTCCCCTTCCGTTCACTTGCACAAGTGAGTATTTTGAAATATACTAACGGTCTGCACCACGAGAAGGCAGGGTCGGACATTAGGTGCTAGGCCATGGCCGGTTCTGTACATCATCACGGAATTGCTTTAGAGTTTCAGAAACCTTTGGTTACTAGCTTTGTTCACTTCAAAAAGACTTTTAACTGTTGATCGTCATAATTTGTGGTTGATCACAAGATCATATGACACACCAGATAAGTTAGTTAACATAATGAAAGCTCTCAATAATAACACTGAGTCATGTGTGAGAGTTAGGCTTGTAGCCATTGGTTTAGCATTGCTTCTGGTGTTCGAGAAGGGTGCATTTTGTCTCCTTTTCTCTTTAGTTTGGTTATTGATTATGTTATGCAAAATTCACTGCAAGGGAAAGATTTTGGGCTTAAATGGTCTAGAGATCCGAAAATTTCTGAGATAGATTATGGCTGATGATTTATCCCTCATGGCAAATGCTGATGATGAGATGAACTCTTTCATTAGAGCTGTTGATGAGGCTGGTAGTAGAATATGTTTGGTGACAAATAGAGAGAAAACTAAAGTGATGAAGGCTGGTCAGTCAGGCTGTGATTCAGCTAATCTGAATTATCACAGTCTTGAGTAGGTGTCACAGTTTAATTATCTTGGTAGTCTATGTAACAGTGGTATGATGTAGAGATGTATCGTGGTAATCTATGTAACAGAAACTGGTAATGTGCAGCATGAGATAAACAGATGAATAGGGATTGCCCTGGGAATATCTTGTACACAAAATATCTTTAGTACAAATGAAAAATAACGAAGCTATTTCTTATACATGGTGATTCAATACTCTTGGGCCAAACTTTAAGGGGTGATAAACACACCTAACAAGCACTTTTCGTCATACAATGCATGGTCGGAACTCAAGTGAAGCGTTAGGGGTTAGCAGTTACTGTGTAAGGAAATGACGAAAAGCAAGAATGACAGAAGAGGTTTGAAACAATTGCAGAAATCACAGAACAGAATTTTATTGAACAAATTACAGAAACTGCTCAAAAGAGCGACCGCCAACATTAAGGCAGGCTTCACACCTTCGAAGTAGTGATCGGCGTACACGGGCGAAAACACCAAGCATTTCTTGACAGCGGCAATAGAAATCCTGCCAACAAGGTCCGCATTGGAATCGATGGGGCTATCGTAGATGAGGCTTTTCATATGGCCCCATAGAAAAAAGTCCAGACATGAGAGATCGGGTGATCGTGGCAGCCAAGCGATGAGACCACCCCGACCAATCCATCATCCTGGAAATGTTGCATCCAAAACGTTCCTCACATCCATGCCGAAATGGGGTGGTGCTCCATCATGTTGGAACCACATATGTGCTTGAACAGGGTTCAGTAATTCTGGCAAGACTTTTTGTAAAAGATACGAGGAACATTCTCCCTTTCAGTCGGGCTGGCAGAAGGTATAGGCCAATCAATTGGTCATGGAGGATTCCAGCCCAAACATTTATGGAGAAACGCCGCTGGTATGAATGTGGACGTATGGAGTGCGGATTACTGGTGGCCCACACATGTGAGGTCTGCAAATGGTAGCTAGGTAGTCACTGGAAGGAGAGCTATGCACCAATCCCCTGTGACGATGATGCATAGAACCGGCCAGGCCTAGCACCTAATGTCCGACCCCGCCTTCTCGTGGTGCAGACCGTTAGTACCTTTCAAAAGAGATACTCTCTTGTGGAAGTGAACGGAAGGGGAGGGCTGCCAGATTAGTGTGGCCTATTAATCTAGACAACTATGGCTACTTTTCTTTTTTTTTCTACCCTGCTGAGGAGTGGTCAACCACACAGGGTCCTGGTGCTGACCATTAAACCCACTGGACAGATGTATGGCTCTGAGCTTGATTATGGATCCTGATTTTTCTGCACGGGTGGGCTTCTGTGGAGGGAAAATCTTCCGCTGTGTTTTCTGTTTGTGGGTTGACAGCCCCAAGTGAATAGATTCACAGGATATGTTTATCAGCTGGTGGATTATCCTGAGCAGAGGTCATCGCAGGCACCTGAACTCTTTGCTTCTATTGGCATCGTCAAATTCTACATTGGAGGAAGTCTTCCAGTGTAGATGGCTTCAGCCTTTAGTTGTGGGGGAATGAGTCTTTGCCCCATGTCTGCGATTAGGGGGCTGCTTGATATTGTCGGCATTCCCTCTCTCAATAAACATAGTTTCTTTAAACATCTCACTAACCATTTTCTCTACATAGGAAGTTGGAATGTGTGGACACTGCACAGAGCTTTTTCTCTTGATGTCTTCACACAAGAATTCCACCATTATAATTTAGATATTCTCAGCTTGCAAGAGACCAGATGGACAGATAAAGGTCAGATTCTTAAAAATATTAAATAAGTAATGAAATAGGCTCGACGTATTTCAAATCAATCATAGTAAACAGGCACTTTAGCGTTGATTTTAAATTTTTTTTTGAGGAAAAATTGTCTTGAGTCGGGTGGGATACGAACCCACGACCTCCTGATAACATGTTAGGTGCTCTGGACAACTGAGCTACTGGTCGCCGATCAAGATCTCCTCTAACTAGCGCTATGAACATTCCCTTTATTTCATATAGGATGATAGATTTATGTTTCATCGATCAGCAGCCGGTAGCTCAGTGGTCCAGAGCACCTGACATGTTATCAGGAGGTCGTGGGTTCGTATCCCACCCGGCTCAAGACAATTTTTCCTCTAAAATTTAAATCAACACTACAGTGCCTATTTAATAAAAAAATAAATAAATACCCCCTCAAGCAGCTGCTTGCCACAGAGGTCTGACAGGAGACTGTCAGTTTATATGCCAAAGTAGAAGATCTGAGAGGATGGAAGGACCTCAGCAGAAAAACAACACATACAACCATGCCTTATCCGGGGTTCGAACCCAGGTCCTTTAGATCAGTAGCCAAGCGCGCTAACCACTCAGCCATGGGACGGTGCCTATTTACTATGATTGATTTGAAATACATCGAGCCTATTTCATTACTTATTTATTACCTGCATACTTGTCGTACATGCTTCCATCTATTGGCCAATATAAATGCCGCATGTGGCTAGAAATATTGCCTGAACAGCGCTTATATGAAACAAAGGGAATGTTCATAGCGCAAGTTAGAGAAAATCTTGATCGGCGGCAGCTCAGTGGCCCTGAGCACCTGACATGTTATCAGGAGGTCGTGGGTTCGTATCCCCACCTGGCTTAAGACAATTTTTCCTCTAAAATTTAAATCGACGCTAAAGTGCCTATTTACTATGATTGATCTTAAAAATAATCTTTAAATTTCTCTTTTCAGGGAGGGACGACAATAAACACCACCAAGGCGTAGGTCTGCTTCTCAGCAGACACGCTAGTGATGCTCTTCTAGGATATGAGTGCATTAACCCGTAACTGGTATGGTATATTTGAACTATCAAGAAAAATAATAGCGCTGGGGTCTGGTAGACCCCGCCATACCAGTTATGGGTTAATGAAAGGTTTCTTACAGCAAAATTTCAGACAAGCATTAAAGACTTGAATGTTATCTGCTGTTATGCCCCCACTGAGGATGCCGATGAGGATGAGAAGGATAGGTTTTACGGACAACTTCAGGATATTTTGAATCCTGTATAGAAAGGAGATATTACCCTTGTTCTTGGTGACTTCAATGCCAAAGTTGGTACTGACTCTGACCTTTGGGGAGGGGTGATAAGCCCTTTTGGTATTGGTAGCTGCAATGGGCAATATCTCCTACAGGTAAGTAAACTCAATGGTTTCAGAATAACTAACACTTATTACAAACACCACGACATACATAAGTACACATGGGTTTCACCCGATGGGCTGCATAAGAATATGATTGATTATATATTAATTAACAGTAAATGGGCTAGTTCTGTTAGGAGTACCAGGTCATATAGGGGAGCTGAAATTTCATCTGACCATTACCTTGTTAAAAGTGTGTTGCAACTTAAACTTAAAAAGTGTTGTGCTAGGATTACCTTTAATACTGAAGCTCTGAAAGACCCTGTTATAGCCAAAGCTTACCATGATAGGTTACTTAATCATTATGACAGTCATGGTATGCTTACTACTGAAGTTGAGGAAGAATGGATAATTTTAAACAGGCTTTTTTGGACACTAACAGTACTCTTTTAGGAAAAAAGGTGCAGAGGAGGCAGAATTATCTGAGTGATAAGGCACTTGAGCTTATTTCGGAAAGAAAGAACTGCAGGAATGTCCTTAATCAATACCCTACTAGTCCTAATAGAAAGCATTACAGAACGCTTGATAAAGATGTAAAGGATCAATTAGCTGCTGATAAGAATCTTTGGCTTGATGGTTTGGCTGACAAAGCCGAGGAAGTAGTTAGACAGCACAACAGCAGAGAGTTAATGTTTTGTATGGTAGAAAACGGACAGGTATACAGGGATTGAAGGATAAACAAGGTAAGGTTATAGAAGGTGAGTATTCTGTCATGGCTAGGTGGGCTGAGCATTTCAGTGATATTCTAAACAATGCGGTTAGTTCTATTCCCATTGTTTGCAATGATGATAGATGCATTGGTGGCTTTAATGTTGGTCCTATAACACAATCTGAAGTTATTTTGGCTGTTTCTAAACTTAAACTTCATAAATCCCCAGGGGTTGATGAAATTACTACCGAAATGCTTAGAGCTGGGAATGTTTCGGTTGCCACTTGGATGAATGAAATTCTGAATATCTTTTATGATATAGGCATGGTTCCTAAGGATTTTACCAGAGCTATTGTTATCCCTATTTTCAAAAAAGGTGATCGCAGTTCTTGTGATAACTATAGGGGTATCAGCCTACTCTCTGTTGCAGGGAAAGTTCTTTCCATGATTGTGCTTAATAGAATTAAAAATCTGGTTGACAGTCAATTGCGTGATGAGCAATGTGGATTCAGAAGTGGTAGGGGATGTGTGGATCAGATATTTTCACTTAGGCAGATTCTTGAGAAATGTTTAGAGTTTCAGAAACCTTTGGTTGCTAGCTTTGTTGATTTCAAAAAGGCTTTCGACTCTGTTGATCGTCATAATTTGTGGTTGACTGTGAGATATGATATACCTGACAAGTTAGTTAACATAATGAAAGCTCTCTATAATAACACTGAGTTGTGTGTGAGTTGGTAAGGCTTGTAGCAATTGGTTTAGCATTACTTCTGGTGTTCGACAAGGGTGCATTTTGTCTCCTTTTCTCTTTAGCTTGGTTATTGATTATGTTATGCGAAATTCACTTCAAGGGAAAGATTTTGGCCTTAAATGGGCTGGAGATACGAAAATTTCTGATTTAGATTATGCTGATGATTTAGCCCTTTTGGCAAATGATGTTGATGAGATGAACTCTTTCATTCGAACTGTTGATGAGACTGGTAGTAGAGTAGGTTTGGTTATAAACAGAGAGAAAACTAAAGTGAGGAAAATTGGTCAGGCAGGTTGTGATTCAGTTCATCTGAATGGTTGCAGTCTTGGGCAGGTGTCACAGTTTAATTACCTTGGGAGTTATGTAACAGATACTGGTGATGTGCGGCATGAGATTAACAGACGAATAGGGATTGCTGCCGGGACTTTTAAGAATCTATGGAGAGTGTGGAGAAATAGGCGTATACACCTAAAGACTAAAATTAGACTGTATAATAGTTTGGTTCTTTCTAGGGTTAGTTATGGTAGTGAAATTTGGACACTTTGTAAACAAGATAACAGGAAACTAGATGCTTTTGATTCCAGATCATTACACAGTATCTTGGGCATTAGGTGGTTCAAATTTGTAACTAATGATGTGGTTAGGCAAAGGAGTTTGCAACCTCTTTTAAGCAGCATATTGTGCAGAGAGAGACTCCGTTGGTTTGGCCATGTTGCCCGTATGGATAATTATAGATTGGCGAATAGGGTTATGAACAGTGTACCTAAAGGCCTCAGAAAGAAGGGGAGAAAGAAGGGGAGATCTAGGATGCGGTGGGCAGACAATGTCAAACAGGACCTGGTTAGAATTGGTGTGCAGTGGCCAGATGCAGTAGATGTAGCTCAGGATAGACTTGCTTGGAGAACTAAATTGCACGGTTTGGTTGGACCTCCGTAGCCCATGGCTGCTTGAGGATGATGATGACACGTGAATTGCGGGTATTAAAAATGCCCTCATGTGTAAAGGTGCATTTGCCAGTGAATAAGATATGTGCATCAAAGTCCGGTTGTGCTGCAGTCTGCTGCAGAAACAACTGTGCAAAATCCAGACAAGGCCAATAATCTGCAGGTGTCAAGGCGTGCACCCTCTGTGCATGGTAGGGGTGTAATCATTCATCTCGTAGAACTCGCCATACCATCAATTGGGGGCACTTGTGCAATTGCTGAAAGGTTTTACGATCAGGCATGCGTCTGGTCAGAAAGTGCTCCCGGTAATTTTTGGGCTTCCCTCACATTCCCGTATGCAACTCCGTACATGAAATGCATGTCCGCCTTCTCCTGATTCATGAAACAATCCATCCGTTCTGCAATCCACGGTATAAATGACTATGAGTGTGAAAACCAGCGCTTCTAAGTGTTCACTGGAAAGTGCCCTCTAGCACTTCACCACTTGAGTTCCGATCATGCATTGTATGACGAAAAGTGCTTGTTTAGGTGTGTTCTATCACCCCTTAAAGTTTGGCCCAAGAGTTTTGAATCACCCTGTATTAAATACACTATAGGAAATAAAAAATGCAACACTTGCAAGAAGTTTTGCAAATGTGATGAAATTTAGGGAGACAATAGTATAAGTAAATACATGGAAATGATTATGTTTGCAGGACGATAAAAATGATTGGACAGGTGTGAGCTGATGTCACAGGTGCAGAGCAGTCAAACACTGATAGAAGCAACCAAAGCTTCCTGGTTAACAAAACATTGTGGAAATTGTTCTACACCACTAAAGATACCCTTAGGCAGATGTTTACAGCCATTCCAACAGTTAACAGACTTTGAGCATATAAGAATCATCGGCATTAGAGAAGCTGGTTTATCATACAGAGATGTGGCCAACCTGGTTGGCTGCAATCCCAGCACCATCGTACACATACGGCGCCAGTGGGTTCAAGAAGGATCCAGCACACGCCGATAAGGATCAGGAAGACTGATGACCTTCGAAGTGACAGGACCGCCATTGCGTGCCAGATTCACGACTACAACGCAGTTGCAACCAGATTCACGACTACAACGCAGTTGCAAAGGGATTGGCAATAGGTAACACATCGAATATCTACCAGGCAGATGGTAAACAACAGACTTTTAAGTTTTCATTGTGAGCCTATCGTCCGGCACTGATTTTGCCCCTCACATTTTCCTACATGCAAGCACGTTTTCAGTGGTGTGGCCTCAGGCAGAACTAGAACAAACAAGAGTGGAGAACCGTGGTGTTTAGTGATGAATCTCATTTTTGTTTTGTCAAGGGGGTATTTCAGTAAGATGGTAGACATGTTCTCTGTCATCCAGGGGAATGAAACACCACCCAGTGCATGCGACGTCACACAGCTCCAGCACCTGGTGTCTTGCTGTGGGTGCATTAGTGCATCTCGGTCAGAGATGGTCATCATAAGGGTATCTCTAACTGCCCAACAACATGTTACCAACATTTTGCAGCCAGTGGCTGTCCCATTTTTTCAGCAGCATGGAACTTTTTACCAGCAAGATAACACCCATCCCCACACAGCCTGCATTAATCTACAGTATATACATGTGCAAAACGTTCAGGTACTACCATGGCCAGCACGCTGGCTGGACCTTTCGCCTATTAAACGTCTGGGACATATGGGCTGACAACTCCAACAACACTCAAGAGGTGCGACAACCACTGTCGCTGAAATGGAACAGTGACTTCGCACATTTCACGTTCTATCCCTCAGGAAGGCATTATAGAGCTGTACAATAGCTCTGCTGTACATAGCTGTTTACTGGGTAGGTAAAGTGGAAATTTTTCAGATTTTTTTGATAATATAATCAATCGCACATTTCAGTGTACGCTAACAGCTATGTACATTTCAATAAAATGGCATTAATCCTTCCAGGTGTTGCAATTTTTTTCCTGTAGTGTACATGTCAGTGGTGTTGTCCAGTGGTTCACACAAACTGGTTGTTAAAAGGCAAATTAAAAGTGCATAAAGTTTAATAACCAGAATATAAAAATAATTAAACAAATACGTAATAAGCCCATTTCACAATAAATTTTTTTAACGCAACTAAAAAGGAATGGGGTATCTGCCTTTCTACTAGGGATGTTTAGACTTTCTGGTCTGTTAATGGTAGCTAAGTATACATTAGAAGGAGAGCTTTATACCAATCCCCATGATGATGCACAGAACTGGGCAGGCCTAGCACCTAAAGTTCAATGCTATCTTTTAGTGGTGCAGACTGCTAAGTACCTTTCAAAAAATACTCTGTTGGAAGAGGATGTCTACCAGATCAGTGTGATCTATTGATCTTTGACTGGCATGTCTTGCTTCTCAGAAGACATGCTAGTGATGCTTTTCTAGGATATGATTGCATTAATGAAAGATTTCTTACAGCTAAATTTGAAACAAAAATTAAAGGAATGTCATCTGTTGTTATGCACTCACTGAGGACTCTGATGAGGATAAGAATGACAGGTTTTACTGACATCGGAATATTTTTATTTCTATCAAGAAGGGAGATATTACTCTTGTGCAAATAAGTGACTTCGGTGCTAAAGTTGGTACTGACTCTGACCTTAGGGGAGTTATGATAAGTCCTTTTGGTATTGGAAGTTGAATAGGGAACATCTCCTATAGATAAGTAAACTTAATGATTTGAGAATAACATTACAAATACCACAACATATGTAAATAAAAGTGGGTTTCACCAGTTGGGTTGCATAAAACATGATTGATCATATAATAATTAACAGCAAATGGGCTAGTTCAATTAGGAATACCATGTCATATTGGAGAGCTGAAAATGAATCTGACCATTACCTTGATAAAAATGTCTTGCAACTTAAAAAAAATATTGTGGTAAGGTTAAAAAATACCTTTAATGCTGAAACTCTGAAGCATCCAGCCAAAGCTTTTACCATTATAGATCATTTAATCATTATGACAATTGCAGTTTACTTACTATTGAAGTTAGGATGGGACCATTTTAAACAATTAGCATTCTTTGGGGTAAAGAGTAGAGACAAAGTTATATGAGTCTGATGGAATAACCATAATGAACACACTATTACTCCTAGCATATGACATTACATAGAGCTTAATAAATGTGCAAATGATCAGTTGGAGGCTGATAAGAATCTCTGACTTGATAGCTCAGCTGACAAAGCAGAAGAAGCAGTTGCACAAGACCGTTAGTTGATTATTTGAGGTTTAATATTAATTCTCAAAGTGTACAAAGCGGGTTTTTTGTTGTTAGACTAAGTACCCCTCATATTCATTTCTGTTATTTTATTATTCAGATTATTCAGGATGTTCTTTCAATGACATGTAACATGACAGAAATGCTCATTCATTTGAACGATATGCACAGCATTAAGAAAATTCACCATATAATTTTTTTTTTAAATACCCCCTCAAGCAGCTGCTTGCCACAGAGGTCTGACAGGAGCCTGTCAGTTTATATGCCATAGCAGGTCTGAGAGGATGGCAGGACCTCAGCAGAAAAACGTCACATACATCCATGCCTTACCCGGGGCTTGAACCCAGGTCCCTTAGATCAGTAGCCAAGAGCGCTAATCAATCACTTAATATAATACATACAGATTGCATGGTCCATCACTATAGATAGCATTGGAAATGACTGCCTTTTGCTTTTTTGCATGCACTAATATGCTTAATTTTACTGCTAAAGACTTAACAACATCCTCTTATATGATTGATTGCTTTAACTGAATAATTGCAATTTTGAATTTGATGTGTGAGATTGTTCCCATACACCTTTGCTTTCTCAGCTCCACAAAAAAAAAAGCAGTCTGAGATGTAACTGGAAACCTTGAGGGCTAAATCACTTCAGAAATTACTCTCTCCAAAAACTTTATCCAGCAGCTTCATGAATTTATTGGTTGTGTGAGCTATCCTGTTGAAAATAGGCAGTCAATTTCATTCTTATGGAGCTCAGCAATGAATGGAAATAAAATGTCACAGTAGTGTTGAGTCTGTTTGATGGAAGAAACTTGGTTGGTTCACCTCTGAGAAATGGCAATCCACACAACCATCTTTTGGCCATGTAAAAGTGTTTGGTAAAGTGCATTCCAGTTTTATGAAGAACAGAGGCATGAATTTACATAGTTTGACAGATGAAACCATGCTTCATCAGTGTAAAATGTGTCCTCCAGAACATCTTTGCCTTTTTCCTGTAAGAGAGTGTTGAGCCAATCACAATATTGAAGACATTTAGCATTATCCATCAGTTTTAGTTCACGTACAGTTGAAATTCTGCATAGGAAAAATTTAAATTTATCATGAATAGCTTTGTGAATAGTACTGATGATTACATTGATTTCCCAACCTTCGCAGAATTAAAGGGGCTGTGAAGCATTTTGTTCGATATTTTATCGAGTTTGTGGTCTGCAAGCTCTGTTTGTTGGCTGTTACATGGTGCATCTGCCATGGATCCTTTCCACCAAACTTGCTCACCAAAATTTTAAAACTGTGTTCTGATGACTGCACTGTTTATGAACTGTACAGAGAATCAGGTCTTCACTTTTGTTGTGTACTGCCCTTCACAAAGCACATGCTTAATCAGAAAGACATGTTCTTCTAGGGATAACATCATTACTGATAATTGATTCATCCAATACTATACACACAATTGACAAGTGGTTTTATTTTGCTTAGTCTGCTGGCATTGCAAGTGCTGTGACATCACACTGCCAATGTTGCCAGGTCATATATTACTATATAACTGCACAGTTACTTTTTGAATGCACTGTATGTCTGTTACTCACTGAAAGCTAACCTAAGGATTAAGTACATAATCTATTAATGGGTACCACAAAATGACCGCTGTTAAATTCTAATCATTTGAATGGGAATGGGGAGGACATTTTGATTTTCCTTGTAATAGATCATGGTTTGTAAGGTTTCAGGGAGCTGTGCTGTAGTACAGATCGCGGGCCTCAGCCGCCATTTTGTTTTTGACGCAACGTAACAAAACGGCCCTTTTAGTTGATTCCCACAACTCCCGAGACCCTAACCCAAACAGGAGTTTCTAGAAAAAGGATTGTTTTTTTCGTTACCATAGTAACGAAAAACCCGAGTTTACGTCAACGCAAAGTACCGTTACCATGGTAACGGTAATTTGCTTTTGAAAAGAAACAACGTAACAAAAAAAAAAACGAGATTTCACTAAAAACATCCCACACAACCACATATTCTTAAAAAAACCATAAACAATGAAAATAAAGTTGCCTTCCCATATACTACAAATACCTGAAATACCCCCCCCCCCCCCCCTCTTTCTCCAATAATTAAATCACTATACAAATATATTTCCACAAACTAAACTGATCAATCCAGTCACACATACGTTTAATTAGCCTAAATAAATCACCGGAATTAATGAAATCGAACACTCTCAAAACCAAGTTCATCATCGACAATGCATCGCTGACCGGCATTATAAAATAGCCCCCAAAACTAAATATCGTCATAACACATACCAAAAAGCAAAAAATCGGCAACAGTGCACCGCCGACCGAATTATAAAAAAGCCCCAGAACTAAGTAATGTCCACCCAGGCAACACAAACCGAAAAACATGAAAATCGGAAACAGCGCACCGCCGACCGCATTATAAAAAAGCCCCAGAACTAAATAATGTCTTCCCAGGTAACACAAACCGAAAAACATGAAAATCAGAAACAGTGCACCGCCGACCGAATTATAAAAAAGCCCCAGAACTAAATAATGTGCTCCCAGGCAACACAAACAGAAAAACATGAAAATCGGAAACAGTGCACCGCCGACCGAATTATTAAAAAAAATCTGACAAAAAAACATCTTATCTCAAGTAACCATCCCCTAAATTACAATGTCATTTTACCTCTGAGCCCCACTTTTTTTCCACACCATGGGCTAAATGGCGAGGTCACGTGAACACCGAAGGCTCACAGAAGGTAGTGGCAGGTTACCCACAGCTGTTGGGAAACAGATGGTAACTTCCCGTCAAGGCCATCCAGCGTGTTCTTTAACGTAAACAGATTAAGACTCTCTCCCACACAGAGCCACGGCTTAATGTCCCAACCGACGGACGGTGGTATTTCCAAGCCCATCGGTGTCCCCTACTAACCATGGGCAGGGTTGGGAAATTTGCCGAGATAAATCTAAACGCTGACGCAGCTCGGACTGGAACCTTGGAACTACATATTACAAGCCTGGCGCGCTACCGACTCCGCCACTCTCACCCCACCACCCCTAAATTTTTCATTAACTTTCCTGATTCTATGAAAAACTGCC
This sequence comes from Ryuthela nishihirai, assembly GCA_038380435.1. Lineage (NCBI taxonomy): Eukaryota > Metazoa > Arthropoda > Arachnida > Araneae > Heptathelidae > Ryuthela > Ryuthela nishihirai. The sequence continues at coordinate 56,646,433 of JAWZYU010000030.1, read as the reverse complement.
GTTTTTTCAAACACCGACAATTCTACAATACCCATAATTACTACATTACCCCATAATTACATCAAAAAGCCGCCAAACGTTCCACATATTAATGATAAATCATATAACTAAATTTAAAAGACTCTAAATATACAACAAACTTAAAAAATCATAATACATTAATAATTACCATACTACACGTAACTACTAAAAATATTCAATTCACCCCAAACTATTCTAACGAAATACATGGGTTCTTTACTATCGCCATTTTCAATCCCACACGCAAAAACTTGCATTCTTTCCCTCAAGCATACTCCCCCCACTACACGGGCCCCAAAATATCTTTAATAACTAATTATAAACCATATCTTAACCAATTTTCAAAAAAAAAAGCTGGAACATATTAATTATTCGTATCCTACCTATCACTGAACCCCCCCCCCCCATATTAAATATATAATACACACGCACTTACCTCTAACCATATAGGTATGTTATGCAAAGTCATCAAGCAAAAATGGCGAAAAAAACCAAACGTAACTTCACATTCTCGTCAAATCACACACATAACATGTGACTCCACATTACCCACCCAAAAGAAACAAAGGAGCCATAGGCCACCAACAACCAACAGTTACGTTTCTACGTCATACTTTACAAATCGACATCATACTTTACACTTGACGCCACACGCCACTTGAGCAGTTCCATCTATCGGCTGAGGACCGCAACCACTACACGGGCCAAATCATTTGTTTTTTCTTATAATGTGGCAAGTGATTTACTCGGAAATCTGAATCGGTCTGACGCCCATTAACTGGAAAAGGACATAGCCTAAACTGGAATCTATAGTTTCCAAAATAACCCAAAGTGCAAAATAACCGTCTGTCCCCCCCCTCCTTTTCTTTAAAGAAATTTTTGGGGAAATTTCTCTTTTCATATTTTCAACTTCTGGCAACCCTATACAGAACAAATATTTTTAAAATTTGCCAAAGACATATATTCCATAAATACCTTCTTTTTAGTTCGATAAAACATGATAATCACATTTATTGTTTTCCTAAAATCCATTGCAAACGAAAAATAAGTGATTCAAAATAAACGTAACTGTGATGATTTCAAGTGTTTCTTGTCAACAGGACATTTCCTGATGCTTTATTACTTAAGGAAATTTAGTATCCCTTTTTAACTGTCTCTCATAAATGGTGCACATAATCTGAAAAAGAACACTAAAAATTTCACGAACATAAAACAAGAGACATACCCGACATCTGCTAATATTTTATTTCCCGTTACTTTTCCGTACTATACTACTGTAGCCAACAGAAAGTATGTAATAATGATCGTAATGCAATTACTGGCATCAGGCAGGGTTAGAACTAAACTACGAATTTAAATCATATCGTTTTCTATCTTTGAATAAAATAACCCACTCATTTCCTTTTACATTACATATAATACAAAATTTTCCGCCCAGCTACACTTACCGGTACATCACTGACTAAGACTATTCATCTGCAAAAATTGTGGTTGTCGTCAAGCGGTTAATATGTGCTGTGATCGACACTGTTACCTCATGCTAACCAACATACCATCTGTTACCTTGGAAACCGTTGCGATGTGCATTAATGCACTTACTTCGACTACACTACACTTCGTTTGTATCATCGCAATGGCAGAGGAGCTTGAATGGGTATTTGATTCTCTCGTCGAGTTTTTGAGAGGACCAGTGTGGAATATTCCGATTTTAACATTCATTGAACAGAAATCAGTAGGTATGTATAAATTTAATTCTTATAAAAGTATATTTTCAATATGGATCATTATCTTTAACAGGAACTAAATATTTCCACGTGTCCTCATTGCAAACTTCCTTTATCTTTTCTACGAAGAAAAATAAATACCTGCCATAATGATTCAGATTAATATTAGGGTAACGCCATCCTCTCAGATCTTCTACTGTGGCATATAAACTGACAGGCTCCTGTCAGACCTCTGTGGCAAGCAGCTGCTTGAGGGGGTATTTATTTTTATTATTTATTTAACTAGACGTCCCCCTTTTCTGGACAGTCCATAGATGAAATTTATTTAAATTATATTGGAAATTAGATATTAAGCAACCTCTCTAAAATAGTCTGCAATGGGAATGCAAACTCTTCAAAGGGTGCTTTGTATTTTTAATTCCTCTCTAACGGACACTTCGACACTCCAAGATGAAAATTTTGGGTTTATTTACAATATCCTACTCTGTCAGTCAGCCGTACCTGTTAAACAGACCGCTCAAATAATAAAATGTTTTCTACTCCCAAGATTTTTAAAGCTAAGTATGTTGAAATTTCTTTTCAAGCAACCTCAACTTGAAACTGTCTACCAAGCGATATCACTTCTTTAAATTCTAAAACTGAATTCGAAAACTATATTATTCCACTCCGATTAGAATATTAAAATGTTTGACGGACAATATCTGTTCAGTATTTGCCCACTCCCCATCTTTGCTGTTTCAATCATTCGCAATCTTTTTTCTTCTGTTCATTAATTTAATATTACTCTCTGTTGTCTTAAATCTTTTTTTCCTCCCACCTGATTTTAAATTCGTTATTTTTATTTTTATATAACAAATAATTATACAATTCCTGTAAATATATTTGTAGTTTTAAACTATCCTTAATATTTCCTTTTAATTTCTCAATTCTCAAATGTACAGGGGCATCAAGCCACTTGAACATTTAAATTAATATCCAAAATTAACGTAATAAATTATTATGTGTAAAAGAGATAAAAACTCTAGCTAAAGTGGTTTCTAACCTGGCACCACCATCTATAATGTTAAGCTGTGTTCCTTACGTGTGCGTTTTTTGTCATCTATTTCAGGACTGTAGAGAATTTTTCGATAGTTTATAGATCCAGACCCAATTAAAACGAACTGATATGTCTCGAAAGCTGTAAACTTTAAAACACAAAGTAGGAGTGATAGAGTTTGCGGGGAAACAAAAGTGTGGAGTTCAAATGAAAGTTGAACATTTGAAATAAGTAAAACTTCAAGAGCATCAATGATTTAAATTTAATACTCTCTTGAAATTAACAGTATTATTTTCGGTAAAAAGGAGCAGAGGAGGTGAAATTTTTGAATGATAAAGCACTGAAGCATGTTTTTGAAAGAAAGAACTGGAGGAATATCCCTAATCAACATCTCATTAGCGCTAATAGACAACATCACAAAGAGTTTATAAACGTAAAAGATCAGTTAACAGCTGATGAGAATCATTGGCTTGCAAAGCATAGGAAGCAACATAACAGCAAAGAGCTGTACCAGATATTTACTGCTTTGTGTCAGAATAAGCGAACAGATATACAGGGCTTAAAGGATAAACATGGTAAGGTTATTGAATGTGAGGTAAGTATTACATGTGAGATTTCTGTCATTGCTAGAAAGGCTGAGTATTTTAGTGATGTTCGTGGCCGAGTGGTTAGCACGCTTGGCTATTGATCGTAGGGACCAGGATTCGAGCTCCGGGTAAGAAATGGATGTGTGTGTTGTTTTTCTGCTGAGGTCCTGCCATCCTCACAGACCTTCTACTATGGCATATAAACTGACAGGCTCCTGTCAGACCTCTGTGGCAAGCAGCTGCTTGAGGGGGTATTTATTTTATTTATCTAAGCAATATGGTTAGTTCTACTCCTATTATTTGTAATGATGATAGATGCATTATTGGCTTTAATGTTTGCCCTATAATACACTCAGATCTCCTACTGTGGCATATAAACTGACAGGCTCCTGTCAGACCTCTGTGGCAAGCAGCTGCTTGAGGGGGTATTTATTTTTATTTATTTATAATACAATCTGCAGTTATTTTGGCTGTTTCTAAACTTAAACTACATAAATCCCCATAAGTAGATGAAATTACCATGGAAATGCTTAGAGTTGGGAATGTTTCAGTAACCATATGGATGACCGAAATTTTTAATATCTTTCATTATAAAGGCATTTTTCCTATGGATTTTGCCAGAGCTATCATTAACCCTGTTTTTTTAAAAAGTGGTCGCAGTTCTTGTGATAACTATAGGGGTATCAGCCTACTTACATTCTCTTCCAGGTAAAGTTCTTTGCATGATTGTGTTTAATAGATTTAAGAAACTTGCTGATGGATAATTGTGTAATGATCAGTATGGATTTAAAAGTGGTAGGTTTGGTTTGGTTGTTTGGGTTTTAATAGCGCATTAGCAACTAAGGCTATAGTGCGCCATACGAATGTCCATAAGAAAAAAAAATAAAAGTCGTGTAACCCTTTACCAAATTTTAAAAGAAACCACAAATATATACTAAGAATGTAAAGCAATAAAAGGAAACATAATTGACAACAAGAAACAAATGTCTAAATAAGTTATAAATATAAAAGTAACCCAGGTGTAAGCATCATCATCATCATCATTCTCAAGCAACCATGGGCTACAGAGGTCCAACCAGACCGTGCAATTTAGTTCTCCAAGCAAGTCTGTCCTAAGCTACATCTGCTGTATCTGGCCACTGCACACCAATTATAATAAGGTCCTGTTTGACATTGTCTGCCCACCTCATCCTTGGTCTCCCCCTCTTTCTGAAGCCTTTAGGCACACTGTTCATAACCCTATTCGCCAATCTATAATTATCCATACGGGCAACATGGCCAAACCAACGGAGTCTCTCTCTGCACAATTACCTGGCAATTAATACATGAAATATTAGAAGGAAAACAGAAAAATCAGCGGACGATATAATAATTGACAATATGTCCAAAAAGAGATTATCTGTGGAAGAAAGAGCAAATAATTACAATGACATTTATAATACACTAATTTTACAGATAAGAAATACAAATCACCAAGACGATATAAATTATGTTCCAACCATGATGCAAAGAGTTTTGAAATCTATCTATATACATGAAATCACTGAAAAACAAACTGATGAAATAATTACTTCATTAGACACCAATAAATTACCTGGTTACGATAATGTTTGCATTAAACATATAAAATTTAATAAAGAGATACTACTTAATATTATATCAAAAATTATAAATCAGATTATATTTACTGGGAACATACCTACTGAACTCAAAACAGGTATTTTAAGACCTATTTTTAAAGGTGGTATTAAGGAGGATTTTTCTAACTATCGACCAGTAACAATTATGCCTATTTTTTCGAAAATAATGGAAAAATATATTTATAATACTGTTTTTAACTTTTTACTTAAACACAGCATAATTAATGAAAATCAATTTGGCTTTCAAAAAGGAAAAAAACACAATTCAACTAATTTCCGAAACTGCAAATAATATTAATAAATCATTGAATAATGGAGAAAAAATTGTAACTATGTTCTTAGATTTAAAGAAAGCCTTCGATACGATAAATCATAGCATTTTACTAAATAAATTGGAAATTTACGGTATTCGCGGTATATTGTTAGATTGGTTTAGAAATTATTTATCAGATAGATACACAATTACTAAAATAAAAAACTGCTACAGCAGAAAAGTAATTACACGATATGGAATTCCCCAAGGCTCAATTTTAGGTCCTTTACTGTTCTTAGTATACATAAATGATTTGTTCAATACAAAATTAAATAGTGCTATTTATCCATATGCTGACGACATTGTTTTATAAACAGTCAGAAATATTTTAATGATGGCATTTCAGAGGTTCAAACAGATTACAATAACATTATTAAATGGTTAAATCATAATAAAATCTATTTAAATGAGAAAAAAACAAAACTGATGATTATTCATTCTCCAGGATTTCATATTCATCAAAACCTCTTTATCAAAACTCATAAAATAAATTGCAGAAAAAAGGATGCTTCAAATTATGAATCGTTATGTAGTTGCCCACTTGTTGAGCAAGTAAATAAAATAAATTACTTAGGAACCATTTTTGATGAATATTTTATGTGGAATGCCATATATCTCACATATGTGAAAGCTTGAGAATATCGGTGATAAAAATTCAAAAATTGAAATACGTATTAAATATGGAAACCTGTGTAATATTTTATAAAGCAATATGCAAATCTATTTTAAATTATGGAATAATTGTGCATGGAACAACTAACTTAACTAACATAAATAAAATAGAAAAACTGCAGTCTATAATAGCTAAAAATATTATTCCGTTTCATTTGCAAAAAATTTATAAAACTTCCACCGATAGATTAAAATTTTTTAAATCTTTTATCCTACAGCAATTTATATAAATATAATGTAATAATTAAAAAATTTTTTGACGAAACTTACAAACTAAAAATTCAACATAACAAAAGTACAAGACTTCAAAACCAAGGTTATTACAAATTGCCAACTTTTCGAAATAATTATGGGAAACATACCTCCAAATATCAAGTACCACTAATATTTAATGCTATTCCAAAAGAATTACTAAATATAGATTCTTTTAGAAGACTTAAAATGGAATTAAAAATTATTTGGTATTTTCTAGTTAGCTGATTATTATGTGTTGCGTTTTGTGGATTTATTTGATGTACATCATTTTTGTGGCTGAATGACCTATATTTAATATAATTTATTCATTTTCCTGCAGATAAGCAATTTAGCTTTGCGGGTCAAATTGTAAATGTATTTGTATTCTTTACTCTTATGAATAAAAATTATATTCTTTTAAAAAAAAAAGGAGGTTGCAAACTCCTTTGCCTAACCTCATCATTAGTTACAAATTTGAACCACCTAATGCCCAAGATACTGTGTAATGATCGGGAATCAAAAGCATCAAGTTTCTTGTTATCTTGTTTACAAAGTGTCCAATTTCACTACCATAACTAACCCTAGAAAGAACCAAACTATTATACAGTCTAATTTTAGTCTTTAGGTGTATACGCCTATTTCTCCACACTCTCCATAGATTCTTAAAAGTCCCAGCAGCAATCCCTATCCGTCTGTTAATATCATGCCACACATCACCAATATCTGTTACATAGCTCCCAGGATAATTAAACTGTGACACCTGTTCAAGATTGGAACCCTTCAGATTAACTGAATCACAGCCTGCCTGACCAATTTTCAGCACTTTAGTTTTCTCTCTGTTTATAACCAAACCTACTCTACTACCAGTTTCATCAACAGCTCGAATGAAAGAGTTCATCTCATCAATATCATCTGCCACAAGGTCTAAATCATCAGCATAATCTAAATCAGATATTTTCGTATATCCAGCTCATTTAAGGAGACCATTTACAGAGAGTAGGTTGATACCCCTATAGTTATCACAAGAACTGCAATCACCTTTTTTGAAAATAGGGATAATAATGCCTTTGGTAAAATCCTTAGGTTGGTTGGTTGGTTGGTTGTGGTTTTTTGGCGCATGAGCTACTGAGGCTATAATGCGCCAAACGAGATAAATAGAAGCTAAAAGTCAAGTACCCCTGAACCAAAGTTAAAACCAAGTGCTGTAAAAGGCAAAAGATAAAACCAACAAGATGTATAGAGATATAACAGAAAAACAATAAAAACAAGATGTAAATATAATAAAAACAACTAGATGTATATAGTAAAAAACAACCCAAGTGTAAAGCGGTTAGACATAAAAAACACAAGGTAAAATCAAAGTCGATTAAAATAGCCACAATGCTTCAAAAAGGTAAAAACTGGCAGTACAACACAATGATCATTTAAAAGATGTCTAAGTGTAAGAGGCTCAGACGCAAAATCATGAAAGTTAAAATACATTTTACGTTCCAAATTAAAAGCTTGACATTCAATTAAAGCATGTTTAACAGTTAAAACGGTGTCACAAAACTCGCACTTAGGTACGTCGTACACCCGTAGAAGAAACGAATGAGCTAAGCGGAGCCGAGCAAGTACAACTTCCTCCTTGCGATACCTGCAGTAGCAAGACTGCCATGGTTTGATGATAGGTTTGATCTCAAAGAGCTTGTTCGTAAGCTGTTCTGACCAAGATCTCTGCCACTGTTCCCAGAGCTCGGTGGTAAAACAATGCCGGAAATCCAGATATGGAACCGGCAACGGAGAGTCGGACAGTGGCATGGCTGACCAGGCAGCAGCATCTGCCAAATCATTACCCCTGATACCGATGTGACCGGGCACCCAACAGAAATGGATCGTGGTTGTGGCTGCCAGACGATGTAGCTGCTGGCAGATCTTAGTAAGAACTGGGTGAGGCCGATGCCTCACCAAGATCAAAGCCTGTAGCAAGCTAAGCGAGTCGGTTTAAAGCACAAACCGACGATGATGCTTAGCCGCCACGTGGTCCAAGGTGAGACTGAAAGCTTGCAACTCTGCAGTGAAGATGGAACACTGCAGTGGGATCTGGTCTGCAATGAATACATCGCAGCAGACCATGGCCGATCCCACTGATGTGCCGGACTTCGAGCCATCTGTAAAGTCAGGCAAGAAGTCCAGGTGCAAAGCACGATGGCTGGCAAAGAGTTGCCGGTACACACAGTTGGGTGTAAAGCCTTCCCCGTCCTGCACAGAGAAAAATCACAGGAAGGGGAAACAGCGAGCCATGGTGGAAGTGGCTCAGCTGTCGACTGTGCAACGCTATCGAGACTGGTGTTGATATCTTGCAGGTAACCTCGGACATGCAAACCGAAAGGACAAGTGGCAGTCGGCCGATTCTGGTATAACATTTCCCACCGGGGACTAAAATCGCAGTCCCAAGTGGGATGACCAGGCACGGATCGCAATTTTGCTGCATACTGTAGGGACAACTGCTGACGGCAAAGAGATAATGATGGTTCATCGGTCTCAACATAGAGACTCTGGACTGGTGAAGTGCAGAAGGCCCCCGTGCAAACACGGAGGGCCTGATGATGGAGGGGGTCCAGCACCTTCACCACCGATTCCCGGGTGGAGTCGTACACCTGGGATCCGTAGTCCAGTTTCGACCGGACAAGTGCACGATAAAGGTGGAACAAAAAACATCGGTCCTCCCCACAAGAGAAGGAGGAGAGGACCTTGACGATGTTCAATGCCTGCATGCACTTGGACCTGAGATGACGTATGTGTGGTATAAAGGTCAATTTCCGATCGAATATGAGACCTAGGAACTTGGTCTTCGTCACAACTGGAATGATGTTACCCCTGAGTCGAAGCTCGGGATCCAGGTGAATATTACACTTCTAGCAAAAGTGCACACAAGCGGTCTTCTGCGGAGAGAACCGAAACCCGTTTGCCGTCGCCCAAATAGAAAGATTGTTCAGGGCAATTTGCAGTTGTCTTTCAATGACCCTCATGCTGGACGAAGAGCAAAAGATGCTAAAGTCATCAACATAGAGGGCATTGCCTACTGATGGAGGAAGTTGTCTAGTTATAGAATTAATCTTCAGACAGCGAAAAGTGTAACCCTCAGAACACAGCCTTGTGGCACCCCCTGTTCTTGGGGGTACGGCCGCGACAGAGTGTTACTGACACGGACACGAAATGAACGTGTCGATAAGAAGTTGGAGACGAAGATTGCCATGTGACCTCTCAAGCCAAAACTGTGGAGGTCACGAAGAATGCCGAATCGCCAAGCCGTGTCGTACACTTTTTCGATGTCGAAGAAAATTGACACCATGTGCTCTCTACGTAAAAATGAGTTTCTGATAGGCGATTCGAGGCGTATCAGATGGTCAAGTGTTGACCGTTGCCTGCAAAAGCCACACTGGGTGTTGGAAAGAAGGTCGTGATGTTCCAAATACCAGGCCAGCCTGGTATTTACCATCCTTTCCAACACCTTGCACACGCAGCTCGTCAACGCGATGGGACGATAAATTGGAAGGAATCTTGGGATCTTTGCCTGGCTTGGGGAAGGCCAAGACGATGGTCTCCCGCCAGGAGTCCGGAAACTGCTCCTCAATGAAAATACGTTTGAAGAGTCGGAGCAGTCCATCCTTACTCAATGGTGAGAGATGTTGGAGCATGGCATATGGACATTGTCTAGCCCGACAGCAGATGCATGCAAGGAGTGCAGAGCAAGGCGAAGTTCGTCCGCGGTGAATGGCCTGTTGTAAGGCTCCAGGCCATTCGAGTGGAAAGACAGCAGGGAGAGTTCCGCCCTGCCCTTCTGGGCCAGAAACTCGGGGGAGTAAGAGGAAGATGAAGAGATGGAGGAGAGTGACTCCCCCAGAGTGTCGGCAATTGCTTTGGGATTAGCAATTGCCTTCCATTGTGCTCCAGGATCGATAACGAGTGGGACGTGTAGTTCCCACCCATCTTCCGGACGACCTTAGAACTGGTCTTGTGGGTAATAGAAGACGGATATTTGATCCAAGATTCCTTCTGGCTCTGGCGCCGGACGAAACGAGCTTTTGCCCTGGCACGTTTGAACGTATCAAGGTTGGGGGTCGTCGGATATCTCCGAAATACCCCCCAAGCTTTGTTCTGAGCCTTACGAACTGCGGTGCAATCTGGATTCCACAACGGTTTCGGAAAGCGAGGAAACCGTGTCGAAGTTTGAGGAATTGTTGATGCAGTTGCATCTACGATACCGTCCGTTATCTCCGTCACTGCAACATTGATGGGCTCCTGGCTGACAGAGTGGTCATTGAGCTCAGAGAGCAGCTCAAAACCACCCCAGTCAGCCCGATCGAACCTCCACCACGAGACGCATGAAGGGCTGCAAGGCCCCCCACGGGAGATGGTGCACACCATGGGGAGGTGATCGCTTCCATACGAGTTGTCAAAGACCTCCCATGTAAAGAGTGGAAGGATTGAGGAGGAGCAGATGGTGAGGTCAATGGCAGTGAATGTGCGGGTTGGTGTGTGAAAGTTTGTACTGACATCGGTGTTCAACAGGGAGAGCCATGGATTCAGGAGACACTGCTCCAGGACCCGGCCCCTCCCATTGGTGTCAGCACTGCCCCAGAGTGGACTGTGTCCATTGAAGTCCCCCATTATGAGGAAGGAGGACGGCAGCTGCGAGACGAGGTCATCAAGGTCTTCCTGGAAGACAATGCTCCCAGGTGGAAGATATACAGAGCAGACAGTTAGCGAGAACCCCACGAAGAGGTGGATGGCTACTGCCCCTAAGTTGATGGTAAGGTTTATGACCAGAATAGACAATGGTTGCTCATGAGGATGGCGACACCCCAGCGAGCTGGACCATCTCCATCTCGGTCCCGGCGAACTAGTGAGAAGTGCCGGATCGTGGTATCTGTGACTGCTTGCAAGTATGTCTCCTGCAGGCACACACAGATGGGCTGGTGTGCCTGAAGGAGTGCCTTGATGTCGTCAAGATTCCTCTGGAATCCATGACAATTACATTGTAGGAGTGTGGCCATCTCAGGACTTAGAAGAGTGGGCGGACGACGAATTCCTATTCAACTTAACCGCCGCAGAGGACGGTTTAGTGAATAGGGGGCGGTCGGTATCCATTTCCTCAGAATCGTCCGAGGGACATGGATCGGAGACCGCACTTTGTGGTGCAGTTATTTTCTTTTTTGGCCCCGGTGGCGACCCCTTAGGTTTGGAAGGTCTTGTTGTCTGAGGACGGGGAGGAGGAGGCCATCTGGTGGAAGGCTGAGTTGCAGGAATGGAAACCGGGGTTGATGTCGAAGTCGACACCACCCTCAGTTTCACCTGCGTAAGGAGGTACTTGGCTGCGGGCGAGAAAGACTCAGTAGGTGGTACAGTCGCTCAAAAAAGTATCCGAACGCTATGATTGATTTCAGAATTCAGAAAAAATATCTGGCAACGATTTTTTTTAGAAATTAGTGATCTGGCAACCTTCGTGTCACGTGACAAGAAGGTGGCCAGATCACTAATTTCTAAAAAAAATCGTTACCAGATATTTTTTCTGAATTCTCTAATCAACCATAGTGTTCGGATAATTTTTTGAGCGACTGTACACTGATATCAGTTTGCACTGCAACCAAAGTCATTGGAACGATGGACTTTCCAGTGACTGCACCGGCATAGGATCTCTTGCAAGGTGGGGCGGGCGGTGCAGCTACCTTTCTTGCTTCAGCGTTTGAGATATTGTTCATAAATTTCAAGCGTTCTCCTATTCCTCCTTCCACTTCGGACAGTCGCAGGAGTATGCCGGATGTTCGCCACTACAGTTCACACAGCTTGCCTTTTCTGCTGTGCAGTCAGGATCCAGATGATCCTTACTGCCACATCGAGCACAGGTGGGCTTGCCCCGGCATGCTGTGCGGGCATGACCATATATCTGACACTGAAAACAGCGCAAAGGGTTTGGAATATACGACCGAACCTCATAATGCAAGTAACCTGCCTTGATGGAAGAAGGCAGGCGTGGCGTATTAAATGTCATAATCAGTACCCGGGAGGGTACCAATTTCCCATCATGGCATGTCGAAACCCGATGGACCACTGTTACTCCTTGAGGTGTGAGTTCTGAGAGGATTTCCTCCTCAGTGACTTTGAGGAGGCCCCACTCAGTGATCACACCCCGAGAGGAATTCAGAGTTTTGTGGGGAGTGACCTCGAAAGCCACCCCACCAATCTCTGTAACCTTAGAGAGTAGTTCTGAATGTTTAGAACAAGTGGTCTCAACTTGTAAGTCACCAGATCGTAAGCGCTTGATGGATTTCGGCTCTCCCGCAAGACCTTTCAAACCTTTATTGACGAAAAATGGGGACATGTCCCCAAGTACCTGATCGCCAGTGGAGTGGATGATCAGGAATCTCGGGAATGAAGACACAGACACAGAAGACGATGGCAGAGATAACGGAGACAATGAGGAAGATGGGGGCTCATGGCGAGCCCTCTTAGCGGCATTGCATTATTTTCTTCATCTACTCTCATTTTTGTATTTTGTGTGGTTCAGTGCCCACTGTCCCCACCCTCCACAGATCCCAACAAGGGGATGCCCAGTAGGGCAACAGGGCTACGCAGGCACTATACCCACACAGACAGTGAGCCAAGCCCTCACAAATAAATAGAAGGAAAATGAAAATGGCCTCACAAAGAAAGGATAACGACAAAAGAAAAATGATCTGTGAGGAAACTTGCAAACCTGTACCCGGACTGTGGGCAAGGTTACTCACTACTCTGCACGGTTGACCCTAGCAGCACCTGCCCACCAGCCGATTGCTCCTGGGGGGGTCACCCCATTAGCTCCCGTTTATCGGAAACAGAGGCCAAAGCAGTGTATAGCAGAGGCCACGGAATCCGCTGCCCAGCCCCGTGACAGACAGGCTCCCCATTGGCAAGGTGGCCAAAGGGGACCCTGCCAGTCATGAGCTGAGGAGAGAAGACAGGTCCCCCGAGCAACTACCAGGATCCTCCTTTCCCAGGACATGGGTCTCTGCGCACGGCAAACATTTAGGATCCTGTGAAGATAACTGAGCCAGCGGAACCTTCACAGGGTGGTCCCACTCACCGCGTACATCCCATGGTATGATGGAGTGTCTTTATGCATGAGCTTGTGGATGTGCCCTCATTCAGTTCTGACATTATCTGCTCCACGGTAGCTGTGCGATTCCTTTTAATGATGCAGGACAGTCTATGCTCTCTTATAGAATCTATTGCACGATTATGTTCCGCATTTCTCCCGCTGGTTTGAAGTTTTGCCATATTTCACATTGTCTTAGTATACACGTGCAATGGTCTGACATAGAAATCCCAACAGTTCAGCAGTTCTGGTGATTGAACAGCCAGCCTTTCTCATATCTACTATCTGGCCACGGTTAAACTCACTTATGTCGCTACCTTTACCCATGATTATTTTTCTGTGACTGGTTTCCAATGTGTAGAGACCTGCTCTATTTATAAGCATTGACAGTTTCAGCGTCTCCCATGACTGGCCGCGATGCTTCTGGTTTGCATATTGTTATCGGGGTTATATAATAATTTGGCCATTCTGTGTATATTACTAGAGTTCCTTGCTCTGAATGTGTTGAAGATACACTGATTTAGATCATTTGATATGCATCAGCACTTTCAAAGGCTGTCCTTGGGGAAGTGACGTTAGTGCTCAAGAACCACAGTGACATATATAGAGATATTTTTTGACGACTTTCAAAAAATTGCTTGGAGGAAGCATTCGATAGCTGGGTTAGGATTAAGTGATCCTTCCAGTTATATATCAATTTGAGAATAATTCGAAGGAAACTAAAATATGCTCTGAGGTCATGCCACTCTGAAGGACTGAAAGTTTTTCTCACTGAACTGAAATTTCTCGATTAAGAGAATATTCGGACATTAATCATACTGTGAATTCTTTTATTTTCAGTATTTGAACCAGGAGCTGGAAATGTGGAGGAATTCAAAAAAATACACGATGAATATAAAAATTTGGTGAGTAGAACCATCTTCGAAAAGTTTATTTACTTCAAACTTGATACAAACTGATTTAAAAAAAACTATATATTAGGTAGAGTTGAAATACACTGCTCGACATTGAAAGTGCCCCACCTAGAAGGACATGTCATACAAACATGCAAATAGAAGGGTGGGTGTGCACAGTTCAGATATGCAAATGTCAATCTGGAGCCAATGATGTATGTGGCTCAAGAGATAAATGTCTCTATGTAGAGACTGACGAACCATCGTTATCTGTTCGCCATCAGCAGTTGTCCATACAGTATGGAGCAAAATTGCGATCCCTGCCAGCCATCCCACTTCGGATTGCGTTGTCAGTCCTCGGTGAGAAATGTTATACCAGAATCGGCCAACTGCCATTTGTCCTTTCGGTTTGCGTGTCCGAGGTTACCTTATTGGACATGCAAACCGAGGTTTTCGGTTTGCATGTCCGTAACATCAACACCAGTATCGATAGCATCGCACAGTCGAGAGCTGAGCCACTTTCACCTTGGCTCACTGTTTCCCCTTCCTGCGATTTTTTCCTATGCAGGATGGGGAAGGCTTTTACACACAACTGTGTGTATTAGCAACTCTTTGCCAGCCATCGTGCTGCGCACCCAGACTTCTTGCCTATCTTCACAGATGGCTAGAAGTCCGGTACATCTGTGGGTCAGCCATTGTTCTGCTGTGATGTAATCATTGCAGACCAGATCCCACAGCAGTGTTCCATCTTCACTGCAGAGTTGCATGCTATCAGTCTTGCCTTGGACCACATAGCAGCTAAGAGTCATCATCGGTGTGACTCGCTTAGCTCGCTACAGGCTTTAATCTCAGGGAGGCATCGACCTCACCCTGTTCTCTCCAAGATCCGCCAGCAGCTCCATCGTCTGGCAGCCACAACCACGATTCTCTTCTGTTGGGTGCTGGGCATATTGGGATCAGTGTCAATGACTTGGCAGACGCTGCTGCCAAGTCAGCCACGCCCTTGTCCGACTCTCCATTGCTGGTTCCATAATTGGACTTCCGGCAGCATTTTTCCATCGAACTCCGGGCACAGTGGCAGAGATCTTAGTCTGAACAGGTTGCTAACAAGCTTTTCGAGATCAAGCTCATTGTCAAACCGTGGTAGTCTTGTTTTTGCACGAATCGCAAGGAGGAAGTTGTACTTGCTCGGTTCCGCTTAAGTCACTCGTTTACCACTCATTCATTTTTTCTTAAGGCTGACAACGAACCTAAGTGGAGTTTTGTGACACCATTTTAACCATTAAGCATATTTTAATTCATTGTCCAGCTTTTAACCTTGAACATAGAATGTATTTTATCTTCCACAATTTTAGAGCCGAGCCTCTTATACTCGGCCATCTTTTATCTGATGACTTGCTTTTACCTCCTGTCTTTGATTTTTTACGTTTTTGTGGCTATTTTAACCGGTTGTAGTCTTTTACCCTTGTTATTTTTACATGGGCCATCTACACCCATTGTTATTTTCCCGGTTTTACACTTGTTGATCTTTTTACATTCTCTATTTTTATTGACTTCTGTGTGGTGTTTTATAACTTTTCCATGTTGCTTTTAGCTTTGGTTGTGGGTTTACATGATTATTTTCTGTTTTTCCTTTTTGTCTTGTTTGGTGCATTATGATCTTAGAAGCCGATGCGCCATAAAACCCCAAACAATCAACCAACCAACCAATCAAGCAGGGATGGTATTGTGTTTATGCAAATGGAAGTCATGCGAACAGTTGAGATTAGGTGGTTCCGCTTGGAAATTTTTCAGCGCAGGCCGAAAATGCCTGGTACACACCGTTGGCAGGTTTATCGCCATTTGAATGCTTTTCAGAGAGGAAGAATTATAGGCCTATGTGAAGCTGGATGGACCACATGTCGTGTTGCTGCCCAAGTTCATTGGGATGTACAAGCTGTATGAGCTTCTATCGTGTCATGCAGAGGGAGTGGTGTCATCTGACAGACGTCAGCACGGCTTGATAGGCGCATTGTTCGACATGCTCGTTCATCACCACACATCACTGCAGGCGATATTCGATGGATTGTGTCAGCAGCAATGGGCGTCCCCATAACGATCCGAACGGTAAACCGAAGGTTGCATGAGGCACACCTGCGCTCTACGCAACTGTTACACCAGCAGCCATTGACTGCAAACCATCTCAGCCTTCGTCTGGCTTGGTGCCGAAGTCATGCAAACTGGGGTCACGAATGGAACACTGTTGTATTTGGTGATTAATCTCGTTTCTGTCTGGTTGCTGACGATCGATGGGTCCATGTATGGTGACAACCTGGCGAGAAGACGGATCCAGCTTTTGTTTGCGACTGGTACACTCCCTCTCAGCCAGGCATAATGATATGGGGTGCTGTTGGATATGATAGCAGGCTACCTCTTGTCCACATCAGGGGAACACTGACAGCTGCACGATACGTTAGCATGGTTCTGCAGCCCGTTTTGTTACTGTTCCTGGGAGGCATGCAGCAGCTCATTTTCCAGCGTGACAGCGCCCGTGTACACACTGCTTGCAACTTGTTCAAGTATTGCCATGGCCAGCACGATCTCCAGTTTTATCCCTAATAGAAAATCTGTGGGACCACATTGGATGATGTATGCGATCCTCTCACTGGCTAGCGTGGAATCTTAATGAATTATGGGAGCAAGTCAATGCTGATAAGTCAACGCCAGATAAGTCAGGGCTGCTTGGTGTGCAATTCCTCAGGACCATATCCGTCGACTGTATGACTCCATGCCACGCCTGTGTTGCAGTTCACTGCAGTGCAACCACCTACCGAGGCAGTCACATTGTGCTACATTATCTCATCTTCTAACCGTGTAAGTGGCTGTAAATTAAATCATGGCGTGCCAATATGTATTGCTATGTGTGTGCTCCATTTCACCCCTATCCCCTCACTTCTTCTGCGTGGGGCAATTTCAATGTCGTGCAGTGTCATACAAGTAGTTTTTTGACAATAAATGAATGAAATGACAACGAAAAAAATATGCTTGATCTATTTTAAATGAGTTGAATATTAGCGATACAATAAATTCAAAACTAATTTGATATCTTCTGAAATGCAATGATATTAGATTCAAATTCTGAAATTGTAAGCTGTATATAATTAACAGTTCGTAATCTAAATAAAGCATGTGCGAATCATCTTTGTCTGAGTTCAAATGAGAAAGAGAATGGTGAGTTACAGTGATATGCCAAGTTGAAATGAATCAGGGAGAAGAATGGACAAATTTCTACACTTCCCAAATACATGACTCAACACCATAGATAACGTTCTGTGTTTTAATATTCTCTAAAACATTAGAGTTGTTTGAAGACAAGGAAAGCTACAACAACACAAAAAGCAGTTGGATCGATTTTAGCGTTAGAAGCATTTCCATAGTTTCTGGCGTCTGCAAACAAATCCATGTTCAAAAACCGATGGAGCCTCACGCCAAACTGGAGTGTGTGCTTTGACTAACCTCCGTGATTGGATATGATTTTGACTTAAGACGTTAATTTGGAAGTGTTCGTAACGCCTATTGTAATGAGGAGAGGAAAGAATCGCACGATAAGATGTGATTCATTGATAAACCCATTTTATGACAATTTCCAGAAGATGGAGAACATGTGTTATACAATTAGGGCGATATTTGATATGAGCCATACCTTTCTCAATAAACCTAAGTTTCCACAAAAAAAAAAAACCTGCTAAAATTCCTTAGCAAAGTTTTCCTGAAACATGAAGAACGGATGTCCTCACACAGGAATTCCAGATATAAAATTGGACATTTCAGGGTTGAAATAAATTAGATGGACAAATAAAATCTCCAGAAAATAAAACTTTAGCATCTCCCAAATATTTCCAAAGGGTGTAACAAACTAATCCAGTAATTATAGGTTATAATACAATTATTTTATAATAATAAAAAATAAATACCCCCTCAAGCAGCTGCTTGCCACACAGGTCTGACAGGAGCCTGTCGGTTTATATGCCTTAGTAGAAGGTCTGTGAGGACAGCAGGACCTCAGCAGAAAAACGACACACACATCCATGCCTTATCCGGGACTCGAACCCAGGTCCCTTAGATCAGTAGCGATGACTAAGGCTAACCACTTGGTCACACCTATAATTATTATATAATTATAGGTTATAAAATAATAATTAGTAATTATAGGTTACATACAAATCAGTAGGCGATGTTAGCTGAAAAAACTAAAGAAATTTAATTACTTTGAACAAAATTTCAAAATCATCTCTCTTATTTAAATATTCCCTCAGTTTATGCTTAAAAGAATCTGATTGTTTAAGTTTCTGATATCATCTGCTAATGAATTAACCATTTTTGCAGCTAAGTAGAAAATTGTTTCTGCCAGACATGTTTTTTTGACCTTCGGGATATCATATATTCTCTCCGATTTTCCGGAGGGATAAGACTTTACCTTTAATTTAAACCATTCAGAGTTATTGTAAAGAAATAGAATGGATTTGAATATAAAGAATTTTTTGAGTGTTAAAACAGAATTATTTGAGCTAATATTCAGCAAGGTTTCATCTCATATTCATCACATATTCATCTCATATTCATCACAGATTCATCTCATATTCATCTCATATTAACCACAGATTCATCTCATATTCATCTCATATTCATCTCATATTCATCACAGATTCCATATTGAAAAGCATAATAAAGAATCTTTAAAAAATTACCATCAACTACTTTTTTTACATAATAAAGTTTATAGAATATTAATCTTCATTTCTTAACCAAGCAATTTATATGTGATTTTCAATTAAAATTTTTATAATACCAAGAAATTTATAAATCGTTACTAGCTCTACTCTTTGACACGTACAAGGATTAAAATATTTACATATAACACAATGAAATTTCACATTTAAATGTTGAAAGTAACTGCGTTTTAACTGAAAATTAATAAATCTAGTTTTAGTAATATTTACAGTTAATTTATTTAATTTAAACCATATACTTAATTTGAACAAATCCTCTTCGATATTATTTTTTAGTTCTAATAGATTTTTACCTCCTTATATTAAGGCAGTGTCATCAACAAATCCAACAATGTCGCTATTTAAATCAAAGTATGCAAATCATTTATGAAAAATAAGAATAATAACGAGCCCAAAACTGATCCATGAGGAGCACCTTTATTTAAAAGCTGAAAGTTACTCTGAAGATTATTAATTATTACTGCTTGACTTCTATTATTTAAATAAGATTTAAGCCATTCATAGATATTTCCTGCAATTTCTAATTTATACATTTTGAACGATAGCAATTCATGGTCAACTGCATCCAATGCTTTTTCTAATATCGATATATAAAGCAATAGCATTATTTACTTGATCTACATGTGAAAAAAAATGTTATTTGTAAATTTCAAAATATAATAGTTTGTTCTGCATTTTGATTTTTACGAAATTTGAATTGATTATCGAAAAAAAAATTGATAAAAAGAAGAATTGTTAATTCTTTGGATCAACTTTTTAATTACCTTAGAAAATATCGGTAGAATTGATATAGATAGGCCTATAGTTATAAAAACAATTAACATCTCCTCTCTTATAAATTGGGATTATAATTGCTCTTTTAAGAATATTTGGAAAAACACCAATTTTAAATGACATATTTACAATTTTTAAGCCAAATCACCACGATAATTAAATATGGCTTTTATAATGATCACGTCAGACCATCAGATCGAGCTTTTTTATTAACATCTAATGAATTTATAGTTGACTTGGCTCATTTATATCGCAATAAAAAAACATAAAATTTTCATTGTTTTGAATCAAATTAAGATACTTTTTGTTTCCAAACGGGTAACTACTGTTATCTTCTAAATTTTTACCTAAATTTGTGAAAAAAAAATTTAAAAAAATATTTTTGCGGGGCTGTCCCGTTTTCCATAGGAAAATCCCGAGTCGCTCCTTGACAGCGAAGAAGCCAATCAAAGTCGCAACAGTGTCATCCCTTCATCTTCTCTCCCAGTTCTAGTAGGAAGCTTTTGCAGCGCAGCAATTAATGAGCCTTTCATATTATACATTTATTTCTCTTAAATTTAAGTTTATTTTCTACTTTAAAATATTATTTTACATATTGCATTGTATTTCATATTTGAATTTGAATTTTTCGGCGCTGTTATAGACACAGGAACATACTCCCCATAATCGAATGCAACGAAATAGGGGAAATTAAGCTACTGCAGGAACGTACTTCAGCTCACCTGAACGTTTCAATTACAGCAGCAAGATAACAGGAAACTAGATGCTTTTGATTCCAGATGCTTACGCAGTATCTTGGGTGTTAGGTGGTTCAACTTTGTAACTAATGATGAGGTTAGGCAAAGGAGTCGGCAACCTCCTTTAAACAGCATATTGTGCAGAGGGAGACTCCGTTGGTTTGGCCCATTGACTTAACATAGGGATTTTCCTTAATTTATGGAAACCATTTTATTTTCTTATTTCGCCGTATGTTATAAATAGTTTTCGGATGTTAAATTTCGTTTTATGGATTTTTATGTTAAACAGGAACATAACAAACACATTGTAGAAAGTGTGAGACATATTCATCGTAATATTTGACCTTTATTTCTTCCGAAAATGGGAGACTGATAACGAGGCAACGTTCGCCTCCCCCTTCCTGCTATTTCTTCCATTCTTTAAACCATAATACTGGGGGGGGGACCCTCCACCTTCTACCCCATTCCTCCCCCCCCCCCCCTATTCCTCCCGTTGAATATATTTTTAGTGTTGCCTGATTCCCGAAATGTCACTAAGAGATTTGAGGGTGCTAGGGAGAGAAAAAAACCTGGATTTGAAGCGTTTCGAGTTGGAAGAACCAGCGTCTGCTTTTCTGCCATTGTCACGAGTCTCCCAGCATCCTCCAGTCTCGTGGGGGAAAAGGAATCCGTAACGAAATAAATTAATGTTGAAAAATCGGAGAGTTTTAAATTTATGCTGAAGATTTTAGGAATATTTATTTAATGATGGTTTTTTTATTTTGTGTTTTCTTTCAGGTTGACTTTATGCTGGGAAGTTACATGGAAGACCTGGAGATCTCACCGGAGCAATTCGAGAGGGCGTGCACGGTGGCATCGAAGAAAGCGCTTACTCAATTCCACCAGGTGACTCTGTTGCAGATGCCGATTGGCTTCTCGGGGGCAATGACGTCACTTGTCTCCCATCTAAAGGGAATATTTCATTGAAGGGGTTCTCCACAGAGAATGAAGATGTCGGGTGAAAGGGAGGCGGGGGACTTCGGAGAAGAGATCTCAGTTCCCTTTTTCCAAGCCAAAAACAACTTCAATTAAAAATTATTGCAATGAAACCTTTAAGCATAATAACATAGTAATTGAATGTAATATGAATTTTTTTAAATGTCGGCACAGTGGGCATTTCCTTCAATCCGATATAAATCCATTGCCTAAGATCATTTTTACCCAATCACTTTTTTCTGAAATGCTAAGAGCATCGTTTTCAAGCGATTCGCAAGCCTCTAATTGATGGACTGGCAATGCACTCCTTCTCACAACGCCCCCCCCCCTCTCATCATACAAAGTGACGTCACTGTCCAAGAGACTTTAGCCGATTCTTTAATGCAGCGGTTAACAGACGCTTATTTATTTATTTATTTATTTATTTATTTATTTATTTATTTATTTATTGAATGCACATAGCACCGAGAAAGCCAGAAATTATTCGAATGTTGTAGAGGTTTTCTGATCCTCGAAGGCCATGCCAGCTGAGAGAGTTCTTCCTTTTTTCTTTTGCATCCCTGAGCACCAGGGCTCTCTTTGCATCAGTGAGCAATAGGATTAAAACCCGTCGATTCATGTTGTCCTGCCCTGCAAGTAGATTCGGCTGTTTTGACTCTGAGCGGTAGTTTCGTGCCCACAAAGGTCGAAATGATCAGGTGACAAGAACCCCAAGGCTGAGAAATGGGGAGTTGAAGGAGAGTCAATGGGAAGATGTTAGGAGACATTTCCAAGCCTCGTGGCATTCCGCGTGTCCTTTGAAGAGGGCATGGTTCTTCTGCACATGGGTAAAAGGATGTCGCTCCATGCAGACACTGTTGGCACTTGAACCAGGAATCATCAGCATTCCAACTCCTCCCCTGGAAATCGGTTAAATAGCAATTGGGGGGGGGGGGCAATATAGGGAACAAATAGCAATTTAAGTAGCGCGGAAGGGTTCCCCCCAAAAAAATCCGGTCAAACTTGCCTACCTTCTTCAAAATCCAAAACAGTTGTCTTTCTATAATCCTATTTTAGCCCCATATTATATGTTCGACACTAAAAATAGATTTAGAAAACAACTGCCAAATTTTCTTCCATATAGAATATCATTTTAATTTTCGCTGTCGGGCGAAATGTTTTGGTAATTGGGAAACCCTCCTCGAGTCTTTTTACATCCCCCTCCCCGACACGAAATTCTCGGATACCCCCCCCCCCTAAAAAACAAACTAAATCGAGAGTTCGTGCACGCTTCTCATTATCATGAGGATCGAGTCCCCATTGTGCTGGCGCTGAGATTTTCTCCACGCTGCTCTCAGTGAGAAAAGGTATCTGATAATGACATGTTAAAGGAAAAAATCTCGTCGAACCCATGTGCACGTGAAATGACCCGCTGGATGGTCTTGCCCGGAGGAGGCTCCCATCTGCTTTCCTGACAGCTGTACAGTGGATCTTCCCTATCCGTCTGCTTTCCTGACAGCCGTGCAGTGGATCTTCCCTATCCGTGTCGACTTCTGGATTGTCATAGTCTTACCTGACCGCGAATCAACTCTCCCTGCTCTCTGGCAATCATAAAAATGACATTTCACTTCTAATGGAAATCAAAAAATTGTCTCTTGCATCCCCCCTCCCCGCATGGGGAAGGTCAATGCAAAGTGACCTCCTTCACTGCAGACAATCACAAAACGACCTTTAGCCTCCAAATGTCTTTTTCATTTTTCACAGAGCCACTGGGAGAGTGGATCGTTGATCATTCTTTCAGTTACGACTAACTTCGATCACCATGGAGACTCGATGGAGAGTTTCCAGATGCACTCTCGTCGGTTCAGTGAAACCAACTGATGTCGAGAAATGACCCAACGGAAAGTGACGATCTCATCTCCCAAGAGAACGGAAATATCATTCGCATCTCTAGAGCAGCGCGAAGGAGTTTTTAGGTGTTCACAGAGCACTTCACGATCTTTATTCACATCAGTGAAATAACACACACATAATGAATTATGATCATTTTCACTTCTTGAAAACATGAATTCTGTGAACACCTGAAAACTCCTCTCGAGATGAGAATGATATTTCCATTCTCCTGTGAGATGAGATCGTCACTTTCCTTTGGGTCATTTCTCGACATCAGTTGGCTTCACTGAACCGACGAGAGTGCATCTGGAAACTCTCCATACGAAGCGAGGGGCTTTTCTGCAGAACATTTTGCATCATATGGAACAATTCCACTTCAGCTGTTGAAAAATTTTATAATCACGGATAGAAATTTTTGACAATGTATATGATTAGCAACAAGTCGAGAAAATGAAATAAACAAATGAATTTACAACATATAAACAGCAAGGGATTTATTTGTCATGTTTTTAAAAACCTTTTTCTGCTTTATTTTTGATAGTGGCATATCTTTCAAACTGTAAATCATGGCATTGCATTAAACGTTAATGACACCTGATGCGTTGAGGTATTTTCTCGTCGCTGGTTGGTTGGTCATTTGGGGTTTTATGGCGCAGGAACAGCTCGGCTATATTGCGACAAACAAGACATAAATGGATAAAAGCCTCGACTGAGCCCACATCCAAAGTTAAAATTCACAGAAATAAAATGCTACAATAAAGATGAGTATAAAAAAAGAGGAATAAAAGGAATCAACAAGTGTAGAAGTGAACAGTAAAAATGACTGTATAGGAACACATTTAAAGTAAGTAACAAGTGTATAATCTAGGTAACAAAGTAAAAAAAATCATAAACGTGTAAAATTTCCAGTAAAACGTAAAGATGAAAAAACAGTGGGTGAAATAGTGTATAGCAGCGGCCCCAGAATTCGCTGCTCAGCCCCGCAGCGGACGGGCTCCCCAATGGCAGGACGGCCAAAGGGAATCCCTCCAGTCATGAGCCGAGAAGAGACGACGGGACCCCCGAGCAACTGCCAGGATCCTCCTTTCCAGGGACATGGCACACACGCGGGCGAGCGTTCAGGACCCTGTGAAGGTACCCGAGCCAGCTGAACCTTCACAGGGTGGTCCCCTCACCATGGACAGGAGCTCGCGCCGAGGGGCTATCACGTGGCCGAATGATTAGTGCGCTTGGTTGCTGATCAAATGGACTTGGGTTCGAGTCCCGGAGAAGACATGGAGGTTTGTGTCGTTTTTCTGCCGAGGTCCCATCATCTTCGCAGACCTCCTACTTTGGCATATTAAACTGGCAGGCTCCTTGTCAGACCTCTGTGGCAAGCGGCTGCTTGAGAGAGTATTTTTTTATTTTCGTTTTTATTTTTGATTTTAGGTTTTTTTTTCAATTACGAATTCTTTAGTAAAGTCATAGTTTAAAATAATTATATATTTGTATGAAACGTCGACTCGGAAGATGGGTAACGTAAAAGAAACTTTTCTTCTTGAATCTGGAGTTACCAAAAGGGTGCGTAAATAATATTGTTTTTAAAATACTGTTTTGTGTCCTAAAAATGCGGTCAGTGTGAGAGGAGTAAGTTAAGCCATCGAATAATAGATTCACATAAAGATTTGAACACTGAGACACATGTACGTCACACAGATTATTAATACGGGTTTTCCATCTGAAATGCTTATCAATAATCAGTCCTAAATGATGTGACCTGTTCTAGAACAGACACCGTCATCGCTTTTCATCAACTGAAAATGAGTTTCGTTTATACCTATATAAATTGGAGTGAGCTTTGATAGATTCTACCGTTCTAAGTTTATTCGAGGTGAGTGGAGATACATAACTGGACTCTCAGTAGTGTTCGTAGAAATGTGATTTTTATTTAACCATTTTTCTAAGATCATGTTGAGAGTTACGAGTTACT
This sequence comes from Ryuthela nishihirai, assembly GCA_038380435.1. Lineage (NCBI taxonomy): Eukaryota > Metazoa > Arthropoda > Arachnida > Araneae > Heptathelidae > Ryuthela > Ryuthela nishihirai. The sequence goes on along the minus strand of JAWZYU010000030.1, from coordinate 56,621,100 downwards.
GATTCCAGATTATAATCCGTATTTACTCCTACAATATCATTTCGGTATATGAAGATAGATCCTGAAAAATTAATATCTAATAAGTTGACCCTTGAGGTACATCATACTCTGTAGCTCGGGGAGAGCTCTTGTAGTTTTTCATTTTGGTTGTACTATATTGGTCCTTTAAATAAGCTTTGAACGATCTAAGAAGTTCTCTCCTCCTTCCTGAGCAAGATATCTGAATCCAAGGTCAGGAGTCTTTTTAAGAAGATACAAGCTACAAGTTCATCTGCATTTCATTTGCCATTGACGGTGTGAGCAAAAGTTTCTAAAAGTAAGTAATGTTCTGCAGTGAAGTAGAATTTCCCCCTCAAGTAACTGCCTTCCACAGAGATCTGACAGGAGCTGTCAGTTTAATCCGCCGAAGTAGACGAATCTGCGACGAAGTGAATCCCTTTGCTTGCAGCCAAGGAGGCCGCTGCCACCAATATTAAAGGAATAGGATTCAAAATTTCCTAATGATCATATTATATGACAAGTGATCTCATTTCTAGACCGTCACTCAGACAAATGTGTCAAACGAAAGCTTTTGACACTGGAAGTGTCGAGGCTATATAAAAAATTGACGCCCCCCCATTGCATTTCCCCCCTAAAAACGGGGAAAGATGGAAACGATTGTTCCATTACGTGTTCGGAACGCGAGTGCCGAACGTAACGCGTCGTATGCCAGATGAAAGCTCGTGACATGGGGAATGTTGGAGGTAAAAATCTCCTCCCATCGCTTTCTTGTCCCCCAAAACGGGGAAATGGGAGAGTCTTTCTTCTGCTCTATCTTCCCGATGCGAAAGTCTACAGTTACGAGTCAGGTGCAAATGAACGCCCACGTGACGACTGTCAAACACTACTTCGTTTTATGCCCCCTAACATTCCCTCCTTCCCTCCTTCCCTCAAAAGAGGACGGAAATTTAGCATTGGGGGGGGGGGGGGGGCGACTTTAACGAGTTATAAATTAAAACTTATAACGTCTGCAATGTCATGTGCTACCTCAAACACAACTCCAAAAAAGGCGAAGGAAAAATGTGGTCGATGTTTCTGCATCGTACGTAAAATAAAAGTTTCTGAAGTTAGGTGAACTTCTTCCTCCATTTGCGCCTTAAAAAGGACGAAATGAAACTTCCTCAGATCTATGCAACCCCGTCTTCCTTTCAAGTGAATGCGAATTCAGTGACTGATTGCACCATCAGTAGGTTTTACGTTTATCCTTGGGATTAGATATTCATTTCAAAATTTCATAACGTAACTGCTTGAGGGGGTATTTATTTATTTGTATTATTTCTGCTATCAAAGAGCCAATCACCGAGGCGTCACATTTTCGCCTTCTGCCACAGATCGAAGAGTGCCCGGATTGGAAATTTCGTCAAGTTTCTAAGATCGACGATTTGGAAGAACACTAGGCACCAATTTTCCCGTTTCCAGGCACTTGCAGATCATTTGCAGATCACGTCGGAGTCAGTTGCGGATTTTCTCCAAGATCTGCGACTCGGATGACCTCTAAGGGCCAATTTTCAGAGCTCTTCCACTTCTGCACGAGAGTTGGAATGAGCGCGGTCCCCTTCCACTCACAGTCATCGATAGGTAAGATGTATGGGATACGATAAGTGAATCGTCTGCTTCTGGCCTCTTCTCTCCTCGATCGTACCTTTGACCCCTATTTGACTTTGAATTTTATCCCCCAGCCCCCTCTCCCAACTCAATTACTCGCAATCATAACTGTATATTAGACATCTTTAAATCACGATGTTGAAATATAAATTTCATTTTGGGGGTTAACTTCTTGGAGCTAGATCATCCTCCACTTCTCGTGATTAATCCCCTGGCTGGGATTCCATTCACCGATTTCTACTCCTTTAGTTTAATGGCCGAGATCTCTTTGCCAGTGGCAAAAAGGGAAACGGAAATGGACAAAAGTGCACATCATTTAAGATGGTAGATCTTAAGCAAACGCAACTGATTGCAGAGTTATTCTGGGCATGACGAAATTGTGTCATATGCGCGCATGCTCGAAATGAAATCATTCTCTTCCATAATGGAGGCGATAGAATCAAGGAACAACAGACGTTAATAATGGCCTCCCCCTGACATTGCGGTCTCATTCTATTCACAATGAGGCTGATGATGTTTTGTAATATAGCTCATTTTTCCCCCTGCCTTCTAACAGCCATCAGTTGTGGCCCCGCGATCTTCTCTGATCCCTCGGGGGCCTTGTGACCTGGCAATTTAACCCATTGTGTGCAAAAAAGTTCCGCTCAGAGATGAAATAATCCGACCGAAGTCCATAAGAGCAGATCTCAGTCTGCGAAGAGCTCCAGGTCAGGTTCAGGTCACACGATACTTCACTTTCAAGGAAATCGTCGACCCTATGGGGATGGACATTATTGTCCCTAAAAATGATATCAGGTCCGAGAGCATCCCTGAAAAGCTTCACTTCGAGAAGACAAGAATCTCGTCTGTTTATGGCTGAGCAGAGAGAGATTTCTGGAAGATGTCACCATGATGGCAGACCATCCCACAACCGATACCAAAGTGATCTCTTTCTCTGATGTTATAGTCATCCCACAACCGATACCAAAGTGATCTCTTTCTCTGATGTTATAGTCATCCCACAACCGATACCAAAGTGATCTCTTTCTCTGATGTTATAGTCATCCCACAACCGATACCAAAGTGATCTCTTTCTCTGATGTTATAGTCATCCCACAACCGATACCAAAGTGATCTCTTTCTCTGATGTTATAGTCATCCCACAACCGATACCAAAGTGATCTCTTTCTCTGATGTTATAGTCATCCCACAACCGATACCAAAGTGATCTCTTTCTCTGATGTTATAGTCATCCCACAACCGATACCAAAGTGATCTCTTTCTCTGATGTTATAGTCATCCCACAACCGATACCAAAGTGATCTCTTTCTCTGATGTTATAGTCATCCCACAACCGATACCAAAGTGATCTCTTTCTCTGATGTTATAGTCATCCCACAACCGATACCAAAGTGATCTCTTTCTCTGATGTTATAGTCATCCCACAACCGATACCAAAGTGATCTCTTTCTCTGATGTTATAGTCATCCCACAACCGATACCAAAGTGATCTCTTTCTCTGATGTTATAGTCATCCCACAACCGATACCAAAGTGATCTCTTTCTCTGATGTTATAGTCATCCCACAACCGATACCAAAGTGATCTCTTTCTCTGATGTTATAGTCATCCCACATGAATTCTCATCAAGAATTGGTGTTCAATTTGAGTCCGCGCTCATTGCTGAAGAATACATTTGCTTGCTGGCTTGACCTTAAAAGAACTCTTTTCTTTTGAAGGGAGTGAGGAAGACATAAACCTTTTGTCTTCGTTCCTGCAGTCTCCTGTCTCCAATGAAGTCTCGATGCTGTCATTCTGGTCGCCTGTCGTTTTGCTCAAGTTATTACGACGAGAAAGGATCCTATCCGATCTCTGTTTGAGCGGGAAATTCTCTCTCCTTGACGTCATTATTCAGTCACCTGTGGAAATATCAAAACGCATTCTTGCTACACTCGAAATGCGAATGAAACTGAAGGTAGTCATAAATGTTAAAGACAGACAGAAGTTGTCTTCAGCAGTTGCGGTTCTCGCTTTCCTTGTTCTGCTTGCTGGAATTATCATTAAAGTCTTGAGAGGACGTTTTAATCTTCGATCTGGGAGTGATGCACTTCCATCCCACCTGATGATCTCCATGGCACCTAAGCATCTGAAATGCACTGCTCAAAGTGCAAATCGTAGCACCGCAAAGGAAGTGATGTATACGTCCGAAACAGGAAGGATGGAAGCTAGGAGGGTAGAAGTGCAAATGATCAAAAAACGGCACGTGAGAACGCAAGGTACCCGTGTTTCTTGCAGATTCATCAGCACATTGGAAGCCCTTCTCGGGAGGTGATACAAGCCTCTAGACGTCTGTACCAGGTACGCCACCAGAGGGAGCTGATGAAGGCGATAGCCCATTAGGTCCCACACATGCTCAATGGGTGACAACTCCAGGGAGTATGGCGGCTATGAGAGAATGTCCACACCTTGGAGACTGTTCATCATTGCACGTGGTAAGCAAGGGTCGTGCCACAGCATTAATTGTGCCATCAATGTGATGTCTCGCAGTTAGCACACTAGAAACGTGGAGCAGAAGTGTCTGCTCACCATGTGTGATGCCACTCCATATTATGGTAGGGAGCCATTCGGTGGCTAATTGAATAGGCTTCCTCGTGTCATTGAGAATGCTGATGTCATGCAGACAAAGGGCCATCTGGCATATTAAAACAGTATTGGGGTTCATCTGTGGAGCAATTTCCTCCATCCGTAGTCCAATGTTGCCTCTCTCGACACAGCTGCAGACCGCATAACTGGTGATGTCACTGCAGCAGTAGATGTCAGATTGGACGTCTCGTCATGCAAAAGTTGTAAAATGGTTTGAGTGGAGACCATGGCACCCGTAGATGGCCACAAATTACACTCTGCATCGAAGTCACTGTGGTGAAAGATTCTCGTACAGAGCACGCGTTCTTCACTTCCTGTGGTGCGTCTGATGGTCCCGAACATTTCGTTCGTGTCATTTGGTGGTCCAAGATGTTGCATGAGATTCACCATTGCGCTCTGCAATCTGCGCAAAGGCTCAATCCGAGCTCTCGCATATCGACGATTCGTTCTGTCTCAGGCGGCGTCACTTGCGCATAAGGGTCCTGCCAGTGTCTCCAAGATATGTTCTGAACATTTTCGCAGTATGCACGCCAAGTTGGGGTGGGGCTGGGGGGCTCAGTCGGTAGCGTGCCAGGCTCGTAATCTGCAGTTCCCAGCTGAGTCAGCATTGAGATTTATCTCTCCGTAAAACTCTCTGCCCTGCCCATAATAGGGGACACCGATGGGCTTGAAAAGGCTGCTGTCAGATGGGACGTTCAGCCATGGCCCCGTGTGTGGGAGAGCCATACCCTTTTCACGTTAAAGAACACACTGGATGGCCTTGATGGGAGGGTACCATCTGTCCCTTCCCCCAACCTTCTCTGAGCCTTTGGGGTTCTTGTGACCTGGCCATTTAGCCCATGGTGCGCAAGAAGGTGCAAAACAACGCAACCCACACACAGGTTCACTGTCGCCAAGTTCACTGTCGGTCGTGCTATGATACGAGGTCGTGGATGCCTGGTATTTATCCATGGCTCAGCTAGGTGTCACATGTCCATTTGCTGTGGAACATTGCATATCTTCGATGGCCGATTGCTTTCTGCAATTTATATATCTTTAGTTCCATTCGTTCTTGATGTTGCGATTTCCATTTTGAGCAGTATAAAATATTGCAACGGAAATAAGCGGTGACGACGATCACGTGCTCTTTTATAACAACCCTGATTTGCATGCTCATGCAATGTTCCTCTTCCTTATTGCAAAATTCACACATCCACCGCACGTGACGTCTTTCCCTTGCATACCTTTCCAGTTGCATTATTCACCGCACGTGATGTCTTTCCCTTGCATACCTTTCCAGTTGCATTATTCACCGCACGTGATGTCTTTCCCTTGCATACCTTTCCAGTTGCATTATCCTTTTAGCTTTGAGAACTTGTTTACTGATGAAAATTGGAATGTGTTTAAAAGTGATAGCCAGATTTCTAATCTTGAATCCCTTTTGCAGAATCTTTTCGAGCAAGTATGGGCAGCCGATGACTTCGAGATATTTCGTCGCATGATGACCCAGAAGAATTTAGAGCTTCAGCTGCAAGCACTCGAGGTTCTCGCCCAAAGATACGGCTTGGCTGCCGATCTCACGGAGCCCGGCCCGAACTGGAAGCCGAGCGAAGACGAAGAGAACGTCATGAAGGAAGTTCTCAGGTGGGAAACGGGAAACATCACGGGCACATATGGCGCTTATCAGGAAATGCAGATTAGAATAAAGGCTGAAACAGATCAAATGGATTGAATATATGGGTACGAGGCTCCGTTGGTCTCGTGCGAGCCCTTTGTTCATTTTTGCTGGCTTTCCAAGCCCTTTGATAAAACTGAATTAAGTTCATTTAATTAAAAACTGTTTCATTTTAATTGAAATGTTAATCCTAAGAACGCGAGTATGAAACAAAGGGAAAAATACATCGCATAAATAAAGGGCCGTCATTCGACCCAGTGGAGGAGACCTACTGGGTGGGGTCAGTTTGCCTCATATAGAACGAGGCCATTTTCAATTGATTGGTGGCATTACCTCAATACAGGACTGGTTCTAGGTGTGGGGGAGGGGACCATGTCCCCCCCCCCCCTTGAAAATGCTAAAAAGGGTAATGGAGGCCAAAAATAATAATCTTTTGCATTTTTCATGCATTTTTTAAAAATTTTTAAATACTGAAATAAAGTTGAAAATGTAACAGTGCAATGAAAATTCAGTTTCCTGCGTTTCCCCCCTTAAATTTTTTTATAGATCCCGGCCTTCCCCCCCCCCCCCCCACCCTTTTATATTCTTATACATACAGATCCCAACAGATTTGCTCTAGCTCTGAAATCAATCAATTGACTCTTTTGAATTGAGAAAAGTAAGTAATTTTATTTTCTGTTTCATGTACACTTACAGTGCATGGTTGCCACAAAGTAATAATTAAAATAATAACTCTTTGCTCCATACTACATCTAAGTTTAAATATATATTTTACACATATATATATATAACTTTAAACCATGCATTCATTTCTTACAATCAGAAAGTTATTTGCTATTGTGCATTTCCCCCCTATATTTTTGCCATTACAGTAACATTACCAAAAATCTTATATAATAGGATCATCCCACACGAGTAAAACTCCCTTCTGGGTTTTATAAATAAAAAACATATTCATACACTTGGCATGATCTTTAAAATTTAACGACTCATTTTACATTTAAAGTTTCCATATAATTCTTTCTTTTTATTAAAATTTAACGTTTTCTAAGTTTAGCTCCAAAATCCATTTTCTGATCTTTAACAAAATAATTAACCTTTCTTAAATCCTTTATATAATTTGGAATCAAATTAAATAATCTTTGGGATATATAAATGTAATGCCTGGTAGTAATATTCTTTGTTACAAAAAGCTCTTCCAATAATAAGTTTTTGGATAATCTAGTATTAACTGCAAAGGCTCTGATATCATTCCAAGTTTTCTTTACATGTTTGATTACATTAAAAATATATAGTTTTCTCACTTGCAAGATGTCCAATATTTGATAATCCTGAATTATTCTTTCTCCTCATATCATGCACCTTATTATATGATTTTGGACTCCCTCTAGCAGTTTAATGTATGTATTATAACTGTTATTTTTTATTTGCAAATTCCAAGTTATTTTTCTCTCTATAATTATTCCTAAATGGCAATAACTCTCTCTACTCCTTCAATACTTTCATATCACCACAACAGGATCTTTGATGATAATTTAGCATCCCTTTAAAGTAATCTTTCATTTTCCCTAATTCTAATATTCATATACTTCGTTTAACATCAATCTATTCTTACGGAACCAGTCTTTTATTTTACATAAATCATCGTTTATTTGGTTAACTAATATGTCCTCTCTATCAGAAAAAAATACTATTGTGTCATCTGCTAAAGTAATTATTTTACCATTAACCGTAAATCACACAAGTCATTAATATAAATTAAAACTAACACTGAACCCAATACAGATCCCTGGGGCACTTCAAATTGCAATGTAGCTTCATTACTGGTTTTATTTTTAATTCTTACCCCTTGTTTCCTGTCAATTAAATAGCTTTGAATCCATTTCAACCTAACACCAATAAACGCAGGCTGCTTGTAATTTGCACAACAAAATTCCATGTGATACAGTATCGAAGGCTTTTTTATATCTAGAAATAGAAATACTGATTTTTAGTTTTTGTTTAGACTCTTATACATTATGGAAGTCAATTCAATCCTGCATTTTCTGTTCCTGTACATTTCCTGAATCCAAACTGATTTCGAGAAATAAAGCTATTTTTTATCTAAGAAATATATATATTTTTCGCTTTACAAGTTTTTTATATATTTATATATAAATGAGCAAATTGCTCAAAGGTCTGCTAATATGTAACTTTTATTTTATTTATTCTTTTTTGATTTGCGGTAATATTATTTTCTGTATATATATATATGCAAGTCTTTGTATTGTATTGTTATTATTAAATTATTATTATTATTATTTTCGAGATTAAAGACAGCAATGATATTGGTCTATAATTTCCCAAACGTTTTGCCTCCCCTCCCATATCAATCGGTACAATAATTGCTATTTTCAAAACTGCTGGGAAAATACCTTGTTGAAAGGATTTATTCAATAATAAACATATATTATATTTTTGGATAAATTCCCTTAACAATTTTTGCAGTAATGCCATCCAAACCAATTGATTTCCCATTTTCTAGGCTATTTATAACTTTGGTGATTTGTGGATCCGCAATGTAGTCCACAAAAAATGTGTTTTTTTTACGTGTCCCTATATATCACAAATAAAAGTTTATCGCTACTTCCAGAAGTAACTAAAATTTCAACAATTCTTTACGATACTTATTAAATCTGTTTACTAGCAAAAGATGATTCCTATTCATAGAGTATCCTCCCCCATCATCATTAATTTCTAGATTTAAATTATTTCTCTTTATGTCATTCCCACATAATTCATTTAGAGTATCTCAGTTTTTCTTTGAGTTTGATTTAATTCCTACAAACGTATTTCTATAATATAGATATTTTTTTCCTTCCCTAATTAATGATGGGAGTAAGTTTATATAAATCTTACAGTTTATAATATCCTGTTCAAACATTAAATTTGGTTTATAAGGTTATCCCAATCCCCCCCCCCTCCCCCTCCGTGGTGAGGGGACCACCCTGTGAAAGATCCACTGGCTTGGGTGCGTTCACAGTACCCTGTATGCCCGACTCTCGGGATCTTCCTTTCCAGCGCCATGGAGCGTTTAGGATGCTGTGAAAGGACCGAAACCAACAGAACTTTCGCAGGGTGGTCCCCTCCTCGTGGAGAGGAGCTCGCGACAAGAGGCCCGCAAGTCGGAGTCCGTGCCAGTGGGCCAATCAGCCGATGGCTATATACCAGCTACATCCCGCTGAAGGTTTGGCACGAGACATCTGTCCTTTGCGATCTTTTTCTGTTCTCCATAGAAAACATCTGCTCCGTTCGTAACTTTCAAGGCAGCCGGGGGGGGGGGACGGCAGAGATTCCGAACACTCGCAAAGGGTTTAATCCCCAGACAGGAAATCAAAGTCTTGACCGGAAACAGGAGGAACCATCACACCAAAAATGGGACGGTCGAAGAGGTGAGGAATTACAGGGGCACGGAAACTGCAGACGAGCACGTTTTTATATTTTGGTTTTTCAACAACGAAAAATATTTTCCAGTGTTTCATTTTTATTAACAATGAAAAAAGTTTCTGAGAGCAATGAAAAGAATCGTTATGTTAATTCTGTGGAAAATTCGGGGAGGGGGGATTTCCCTAAGTGGGAAATAAATGCGCGAAGTAGAAAAAGGTAGGCCCAAGGTGCTCAGGTTTTCCTAAGTATGCAGGCAAAGTTTAAGCCTTCTTAGGCTTCTTGATTTTCAGGTTACAGCATTATGGGCTAAATTGACCATGTCACAAGGACCCCGAAAGCTCAGAGAAGATTGGGGGAGGGGACCCACTGGAACAGCTATTAGGAGACAGATGGTAGTCTCTCTTCGAGGCTATCCAGCGTGTGTTCTTTAACTTTTCACAGGGTATAGCTGTCCCGCACACAGCCCACGGCTTAATGCCTCATCGGACGGACTGAGGCCTCCCCAAGCCAATCAGTGTCCCTTCCTTACCGAGTGCAGTTCCACGTTGACCCACTTGAGACACGAACTGGAAACTGAAGATTACGAGTCTGGTGTGCTATCGATCGAGCTGCCCCCTGCCCCAAGATGAAACAAGCATTTCGCTTTACTTTGAAGGAAATATAAAAAGTGTTTCACGAGTATGTAGAAAAATATGAGAGAACACACTGAGGTAACAATCAGGAAGAAAAACACAGCATTAGGATTAGCTAAATAATAATAGTGCTTTATTCTGTTGAATGGCCAGAAAGTTAAATGAGGATTTCTTTAAAAGTGAAAGCTTAAGTAGAAGGTGAATTCATTATAATGCACACAAAGAGCTTTTTCTCTTTACTGGAATGAACTGCCCCATGCCTCAGAGTGCGAAATGTGACGGAAGCATTTTGAAAGGAATCTCCATCTTATGGATTCGATCCATGGCACCCAAATAATGGCAATCGAAGAGACGTTGCCCACATTTGGCAATCAGGCAGGCAAACGCAAGCAAGGGGTAATTTTACACCGTGCCACGAATTCATTTCTTTCTTTGCAGTAATAAATGTTAAGTTCTTATTTTTATTTAAATCCTTGATCATTGTTGAGTAAAAAGAACAATATTATTTGAAGTTCCCATCTCAGTATCTGTTGTTTATTTTCTGAGTGATCTGATCTTGTTCTTTGGTTGACATTGTGCAGACGAACCATGGAAGAGAATTCTGATCCTCCTCCAAGGGAGTCAAAGGAACAGGATGATCATCCTCACAGCAATGCAATAAAAGCCACCCTGGCAGATAAATCGCGACTCGAAGCGGAGAGACAGAAAGAGAAAGAACTGCTCGATCAGGTAAGCACTAAAGCAAAAACATCAGAAATGCACTCCCTTACTAAACTGACGAACATTTCATAATTCTCACGGTGTTTCAAAACCTGTTCCAAATTTGTCACAATGTTTTCAACACTATTTCAAATTTCTTACGTTTCAATATATTTCAAACCTGCTAGAATGTTTCAACATTTATTTCAAATTTTCACACTGTCAATCAAATCAATCAAAATACTTTATTTTCAACACATTAGACTATATATTTAATACAATATAAATAACCCAAAAGCATTCGCTTATCTAGGTTGTTATAATTAACATTACATGAAATAACAAAAAAGAAAGTTCAACTTATTTCCACAAATTACAACCTAATGATCCACACAAGGTGAATTGTGACAATCTTTAATGTTCTCGCATTTTAGCAAATATAAAAATCAGTATTTTCATTTGAAAAGAAAAAAAAATAGAAACCACATTTTCTACATACAGTATAAGAAGTGTACAAAATAAAACTTTGAATTCTAATTTTTATCGTAGAACTGTAAACATAAAATCTAAGTCGAGTGTATGCGAGAGATAAAACTTTAATTTTTTCTTGAAGATAAATACTTCACCAATACAATTTCGAAGCTCACTAGGTAACAGATTAAACGTTTTTGGTGCTAAATATAAAATATGTTTCTGTAATATTTCCTTTTTTACATACTTTCTGCCATCTAAACTAAAATTATAATTATCCACTTTTAATTAAAAAAAATGACTATGTTTATAAATATAAATCACCAATTTATAAACAAACAAGTAACTGAAGGGTTGTAGTTTCTAATTTTGAAGTGTGTTATTTCCATTTTGATGAATGCGTCCATCAGTTATCGTTTAATAAATTTTATTTCGAAGTGCGTCAGTAGTTGCAGGGTTCACCTCTAAGTACCACCATAATACACTGCAGAACGAATCCAATTGTTACAACATTTGGTGATTCACAATTTTTTTAAGTAGTTCACTTTACACAACATTGCTCTAGATTTTTTTTATTAACTTTTGAACGTGTGGCCTCCAATTCAGATTTTGATCAGTTGTTATTCCTAAATACTTTATTTCATCCACTCTATCAATAGAGTGGTCTGTAAATGGCAGCTAGGTAGTCACTGGAAGGAGAGCTATGCACCAATCCCCTGTGATGATGCATAGAACCGGCCAGGCCTAGCACCTAATGTCCGACCCCGCCTTCTCGTGGTGCAGACCGTTAGTACCTTTCAAAAGAGATACTCTCTTGTGGAAGTGAACGGAAGGGGAGGGCTGCCAGATTAGTGTGGCCTACTGATCTGGACAACTATGGCTACTTTTCTTTTTTTTTTCTACCCTGCTGAGTGGTCAACCACACAGGGTCCTGTTGCTGACCATATAAACCCACTGGACTGGACAGATATATGGCTCTGAGCTTGATTATGGATCCTGATTTTGCTGCACTGGTGGGCTTCTGTGGAGGGAAAATCTTCCGCTGTGTTTTCTGTTTGCTTGTGGGTTGACAGCCCCAAGTGAATAGATTCACAGGATATGTTTATCAGCTGGTGGATAATCCTGAGCAGAGGTCATCGCAGGCACCTGAACTCTTTGCTTCTATTGGCATCGTCAAATTCTACATTGGAGGAAGTCTTCCAGTGTAGATGGCTTCAGCCTTTCGTAGTGGGGGAACGGGTCTTTGCCCCATGTCTGCGATTAGGGGGCTGTTTGATATTGTCGGCATTCCCTCTCTCAATAAACATGGTTTCTTTAAACATCCCACTAACCATTTTCTCTCCATAGGTAGTTGGAATGTGAGGACTCTGCACAGAGCTTTTTCTCTTGATGTCCTCACACAAGAATTCCACCGTTATAATTTAGATATTCTCAGCTTGCAAAGAGACCAGATGGACAGATAAAGGTCAGATTCTTGAAAATAATCTTAAATTTCTCTTTTCAGGGAGGGACGACAATAAGCATCACCAAGACTTGGGTCTGCTTCTCAGCAGACATGCTAGTGATGCTCTTCTAGGATATGAGTGCATTAATGAAAGGTTTCTTACAGCAAAATTTCAGACAAGCGTTAAAGACCTCAATGTTATCTACTGTTATGCCCCCACTGAGGATGCCGATGAGGATGAGAAGGATAGGTTTTATGAACAACTTCAGGATATTTTGAATTCTGTCAAGAAAGGAGATATTACCCGTGTTCTTGGTGACTTCAATGCCAAAGTTGGTACTGACTCTGACCTTTGGGGGGGGGGGTGATTGGTATTGGTAGCTGCAGTTGGCAACGTCTCCTACAGGTAAGTAAACTCAATGGTTTCAGAATAACTAACACATATTACAAACACCGCGACATACATAAGTACACATGGGTTTCACCTGATGGGCTGCATAGGAATATGATTGATTATATATTAATTAATAGCAAATGGGCTAGTTCTGTTAGAAATACCAGGGCATATATGGGAGCTGAAATTGGATCTCACCATTACCTTGTTAAAAGTGTCTTGCAATTTAAACTTAAAAAGTGTTGTGCTAGGGTTAAAAAATATGCTTTTAATACTGAAGCTCTGAAAGACCCAGTTATAGCCAAAGCTTACCATGATAGGTTACTTAGTCATTATGACAGTCATGGTATGCTTACTACTGAAGTTGAGGAAGAATGGGATCATTTTAAACTGGCTTTTTTGGACACTAACAGTACTCTTTTAGGAAAAAAGGAGCAGAAGAGGCAAAATTATCTGAGTGATAAGGCACTTGAGCTTATTTCGGAAAGAAAGAACTGCAGGAATGTCCTTAATCAATACCCTACTGATCCTAATAGAAAGCATTACAGAGACCTTAATAAACTTGTAAAGGATCAGTTAGCTGCTGATAAGAATCTTTGGCTTGATGGTTTGGCTGACAAAGCCGAGGAAGCAGTTAGACAGCACAACAGCAGAGAGCTGTACCAGATAGTTAATGTTTTGTGTGGTAGAAAACGAACAAGTATACAGGGATTGAAGGATAAACAAGGTAAGGTTATAGAAGGTGAGGATTCTGTCATGGCTAGGTGGGCTGAGCATTTCAGTGATATTCTAAACAATGCGGTTAGTTCTATTCCCATTGTTTGCAATGATGATAGATGCATTGGTGGCTTTAATGTTGGCCCTATAACACAATCTGAAGTTATTTTGGCTGTTTCTAAACTTAAACTTCATAAATCCCCAGGGGTAGATGAAATTACTACGGAAATGCTTAGAACTGGAAATGTTTCAGTTGCCACTTGGATGACTGAAATTCTGAATATCTTTTATGATAAAGGCATGGTTCTTAAGGATTTTACCAGAGCTATTATTATCCCTATTTTCAAAAAAGGTGATCGCAGTTCTTGTGATAACTATAGGGGTATCAGCCTACTCTCTGTTCCAGGTAAAGTTCTTTCCATGATTGTGCTTAATAGAATTAAGAATCTGGTTGACAGTCAATTGCGTGATGAGCAATGTGGATTCAGAATTGGTAGGGGATGTGTGGATCAGAAATTTTCACTTAGGCAGATTCTTGAGAAATGTTTAGAGTTTCAGAAACCTTTGGTTGCTAGCTTTGTTGATTTCAAAAAGGCTTTCGACTCTGTTGATCGTCATAATTTGTGGTTGATTGTGAGATCATATGGTATACCAGACAAGTTGGTTAACATAATGAAAGCTCTCTATAATAACACTGAGTCATGTGTGAGAGTTGGTAAGGCTTGTAGCAATTGGTTTAGCATTACTTCTGGTGTTCGACAAGGGTGCATTTTGTCTCCTTTTCTCTTTAGTTTGGTTATTGATTATGTTATGCGAAATTCACTTCAAGGGAAAGATTTTGGCCTTAAATGGGCTGGAGATACGAAAATTTCTGATTAAGATTATGCTGATGATTTAGCCCTTTTGGCAAATGATGTTGATGAGATGAGCTCTTTCATTCGAGCTGTTGATGAAATTGGTAGTAGAGTAGGTTTGGTTATAAACAGAGAGAATACTAAAGTGATGAAAATTGGTCAGGCAGACTGTGATTCAGTTCATCTTAATGGTTGCAGTCTTGAGCAGGTGTCACAGTTTAATTATCTTGGGAGCTATGTAACAGATACTGGTGATGTGCGGCATGAGATTAACAGACGAATAGGGATTGCTGCCGGGACTTTTAAGAACCTATGAAGATTGTGGAGAAATAGGCGTATACACCTAAAGACTAAAATTAGACTGTATAATAGTTTGGTTCTTTCTAGGGTTAGTTACGGTAGGTGAAACTTGGACAGTTTGTAAACATGATAACAGGAAACTAGATGCTTTTGATTCCAGATGCTTACGCAGTATCTTGGGCATTAGGTGGTTCAACTTTGTAACTAATGATGAGGTTAGGCAAAGGAGTTTGCAACCTCCTTTAAGCAGCATATTGTGCAGAGAGAGACTCCGTTGGTTTGGCCATGTTGCTCGTATGAATAATTATAGATTGGCGAATAGGGTTATGAACAGTGTGCCTAAAGGCCTCAGAAAGAAGGGGAGACCTAGGATGCGGTGGGCAGACAATGTCAAACAGGACCTTGTTAGAATTGGTGTGCAGTGGCCAGGTGCAGTAGATGTAGCTCAGGACAGACTTGCTTGGAGAACTAAATTGCACGGTGGTTTGGACCTCCGTAGTCCATGGCTGCTTGATGATGATGATGATGATGATGATGATGATGATGATGATGATGATGATGATGATGATGATGATGATGATGATGATGATGATGATGATGATGATGATCAATAGATACACAGGAACAGCCCTCATTAAGATCACATTCAGTTCATCGTTTTTAACCGTTAAATTATCTACAGTATCAAATTTATTTTTTAGAGTGTACAATATATATTTCGTTTCAGATAAATTTAGAGTTCGCTTATTTATTTTAAACCATTTTATAATATCTGTTAAATCATTATTTATTATACTTTGTTGGTCAGCAAGAGTTTCTGCTGTAAATGTAATAGCAATATTATCTGCAAAACTGTTAATCATACCATTGATTTTTAAAGAGCAGAAATCATTGATAAAAATTAAAAAGAGAATTGGCCCTAAGACAGAGCCCTGAGGGACTCCGTGTTTTATTTCCAACTCAGAGATAAAAGTTCTATTAATCTTCACAGTTTGTATTTTATTGCATAAATAACTCGAAAACCATTGAGAGCAAAGCCTCTGCCAACTATACATTCCAATTTATGTAATAAAATATGATGGGAACAGTATCAAGTGCATTTTTTATATCTAAAAAGTATAGTTGACGTTAAATAATTATTGGCAATAGAGTCATAACTTATCATAGCATCTTCTGTTCTTTTTATTCTCTCTGAACCCAAATTGTTAATTGGAGTAGAAAGCATTACTAACTAGATGACTATTCAGTGTTTTTTTTACGAGTTTTTCCGAAATGTTTCCAAAGAGCGGAATAATAAATATAGGTCCGTAATTTGAGAGTATTTTTGTTTCCTTTTATGTAAATAGGAATTACGACTGCTTTTTTTTAATCTATCAGGAAATACCCCACTTGCAAGCAAAAAATTAAAAATGTTTGTCAGTGGTGAAACAATATGTTTAAAACATTTTTTTAAAGTTGTTGGAGTGAAGCCGTCATCTTCTGAACTCTTATTTTCCTTAATATGATTACCAATATTTTGAATCTCTTCTTCAGTAGTTGGAGGTTAAAAGATGGAATTGCGATTCCTAGTAATATAATTACTTACGGTATTTAAATTATAGTTAACTTGGTTTCCAATCATTTTCTGGAACATGAACGAAGCATGTATTAAAATCATTAGAAATTTCCGCAGAGTTATTACTTTTCTATTGGATCAGGATTAGGATAATTTCGTAAGGCAGGTTTAGAATCCTTTTTCTTATCTATTAAATTATTGATAAATTTCCATTGCTTTGTATTGTCGCCGTTGAATTTAACGAATTGTGTCTTAAGATAATTATTTTTAGCTGATTTTAATAAAATATTAAGTCTATTTCTAACTATTTTGTAATTATCTTCGTGTATAATATTGTGAGGATATTTCTTATGCTTCTTATATAATTTAACTTTCTAATTTAATACCTTTTTTGATATCATCTGTTATCCATTGATTTTTATTTCTATTGTTAGATTTTTAATAGTATATTGTTTAGCATCTTCCATCAATTCAGAGAATTTATAAATAAACAACCAGTAGCACAAATTGGCATCATTAGTTTCTTTAAGTTCTTCCCATCTACGATTTATTAGTTTTTCCTTCAATGCTACGAAATTTATTTTATACACTGCATTCCGGACTGTTGTCTGATCTTCGTTCATCCTTTGATCACGTATCTCAATTCTTATTCCTACAGAGTAATGATCAGCAATATCAGTACGTATAACAACTGTTCGTACTCCAATATTATATGTGCGTATCAAACTTCCCAGCACCTATTTCAGTTTTATTTGTCCCAATGTTTCAACATCTATTTCAAATTCGTCACAATGTTTCAATAGATATTTCAAATCTGTAAGAATGTTTTAACACTTACACTGCTCAAAGTGGAAATCGCAATACCAAAAAGGAAAGGGGGTAGAGATATGTAAATAGCAGGAGGCAATCGGAAATATGCAAATGATCACAAAGTTCCGCAACGAATGGACACGTGATACCCATCTGAGCCATGGGCAAAGCACACCCACAAGCTCATATCACAGGACGACCGACAGTGAGTTGGAGTCCATGCTGCGAAAATGTTCAGAACATGCCTCGTACACACCAGTGGGGCCGTTATGTGCAATTGCCGCCTTCTGGAACAGAACAAATCGTCGATATGCGAGGGCTCGGATTGAGCATTTGAGTGATCGGTGCAAGCATGGGGCACAATGTGAGCACAGTGCAATGGTGTGTCGCATGCAACATCATTGAACACCACGACACGAAGGACAAGTATCGACCAACATGCCGCACCACAGGACACGAGGATCGCATGCTCAGTAGGAGGGCCTCTCGCGACCCTTTCACCACAACGACTGTGCTGCAGAATGATTTGCGGACCACTGTGAGTCCGGCAAAATCGCTTGCATGACGCAGGAATGAGGGCAAGACGTCCAAGTATAGCATGTGCTGTTGCAGAGACATCACCAGCTACACTGTTTCCACATAGAGACATCACCAGTTACACTGTTTCCATATAGAGACATCACCAGTTACACTGTTTCCACATAGAGACATCACCAGTTACACTGTTTCCACATAAAGACATCACCAGTTACACTGTTTCCACATAGAGACATCACCAGTTACACTGTTTCCACATAGAGACATCACCAGTTACACTGTTTCCACATAGTAGACATCACCAGTTACACTGTTTCCACATAGAGACATCACCAGTTACACTGTTTCCACATAAAAACGTCACCAGTTACACTGTTTCCACATAGAGACATTACCAGTTACACTGTTTCCACAGAGACATCACCAGTTACACTGTTCCCACTGATGTCAAGCGAGGCAACATTGGACTATGGAATAGAGCAGAATGTTGTTCACAAAGGAGTCCTGATTCCGTTTTGGCATGCCAGATGGCCGTTTGTGGGCATCGTCAATGACATGACGAAGCCTATTCCATTAGCCGCCACATGGCTCCCACCGTGAAACAATGGTATGGAATGGCATCACATATGGTGGCTAGACACCTTTACTCTGTATTTTGGGCGTGCTAACGACAAGACATTACATCGATGATATCGTTAATCCTGTGGCACGACCCTTTCTTACCACTGGACTGGACTGTTTCTGCAGCAGGATAACATCACCCCACACACTACACGTACAATGATGGACATTCTCTCATAGCTGCCATACTCCACGGACTCGTCTCCCATTGAGCATGGGTGGAACCGTATGGGTCGCCGACTTTGCCAGCTCCCTCTGGCGACGAACCTGGTACAGTTGAGTGCCAAATTGGATGATGTTTGGAACACCATACCTCAGGACACCATTAACCATCTGATTGATGGGATACCTTCAGTCAGATGGAGCTAGAGGCTTGTATAACTTCCCGAGATGGGCTTCCTATGTACTGATGAATCTGTAAGGAACACGTACCTTGCGATCTCACATTCCGTTTTTTGATCGTTTGCACTTCTCCCTTCATAGCTTCTGATCTGTCAGCTTGGGGTGATGCAATACCAAAACACGACTTCAGTGACACGTGCAGCTTCAGGCTTCTTTGCTGTATTCAATTTTAAATCAGTTAATTCGAAGCAAATGCACTTACCTTTTCTCTCTTTTGAAAGCTTGACGAATGCAGACGCGTTAGAACCAGCACAAGTGAAGGAATGAACATTTCTACAAACCTTTCAACACTGAAAAGTTTCCCTTTCCAGGAGCGCAGTTTCGAAGCATGCTGTTTGGACACAGTTTAGAAGCCATTGCCAGATCCAAGGAGATGAATCTTGAAAAAGGCATTTACGACTCGTGCAGACACGTGTCATGAACTTTTTGATTTCTCTCCGTGAGATGACCGTCCACTGAAATGTCTCCTGGCGGAGGCAAAAAGAATCTTTGAAAGGCAGTCGAGGCTTCTTTATACGCAATGGGTGGGACTTCTTAGAAGACGTTGCATAATATCTAGTATCAAGCCAAAATATTGAAAATATGTAAATTATTCTAATATATATTTTTAAATACAACTTTATTAACGAAAAATCCCCCCCCCCCCCTATAAAGCACTTATAATACAATCCAGAAAAACAAGTAATACTCCAGTTTTCTCTACGTCAACCGGCACGAAACTCTATAATAATAATAGAAAGATAAACTTTCAAAAAAATCTATTATCTCAATTCTATTCACATCCAAATCACAAAACAAGGCTAATATTATTCAATGAACAATAAAATCATGTTAGGAAATAAATATTCAATCTAACGAGAATATCCTTTCCAATTCCCCAACAAACTAAATAACTATACACTAAATGACTTCCTTCTGAGGTTTTAATCCTCAAGTACTCCAAAACTGTGGCTAAGTGGACTCGTTTATCAGAACCAATTCGCGGGCGGGGTGGCTCAGTCGGTAGCGCGCCAGGCTCGCAATCTACAGTTCCCAGGTTCGAGTCCCATCTGGGTCGGCGTTGAGATTTATCTCCGCAAAACTCCACGGTCAGTAGGGGACACCGATGGGCTTGGAAAGGCCACCGTCCGTCGGATGGGACGTTAAGCCGTGGCCCCGTGTGCGTTAAAGAACACGCTGGATGGCCTTGATGGGAGACTACCATCTGTCTCCCAACAGCTGTTCCAGTGGGTCCCCTTCTCTGAACCTTCGGGTTCCATGTGACCTGGCCATTTAGCCCATGGTGTGCAAAAAAGTGCCGCTCAGAGGTAAAACAACAGAACCAATTCTTTTCAGACGTTGATCACCACACAGAAGACGACGAATTCTTCTTTTCCTTTACCAGCTTACCAACACGATCCACACCAATACACCAGTCAACCTTCTGCGCATTCACCATATTACAAAACTTCTTCCCTTTTTACACCCGTCGCGTATATACTGAAACTAATTATGCTTCCTTTCGGATATCCACAATTCCAACATTACAATTCCATCTTTCCTATTTTTCAGATCGGTTCTGTGTTCCGATTCGTCGGTTAAAATAAATCTCCCGCAGAAGCATACGCGAGCGTTCATGACACATTTATCATAAATTCCCTGTAGCACGTTCATCTGTTGTAACAAGAGGTGACATTAACATTCATAGCTTTAATTTAGTAGATGGGAAATGAATTTTCGCAATCTCTCCTCATCATGTTATTTTTTCTTTGTTAGGCAGTGAAGCTTTCTCTTTTGGAGATTCCAGCACCAGATGGCGATCAAGAAGCTTCCTCATCCTTTCCGGCTCCTCCTTCTCTTCCTCCCTTTCCTCCTCCACCAACTGATGCGGCTCCGGAACCCTTTCCCATCGCTCCCTCCGTCCTCCCTCCTGTTCTTTCTCCCCTCCCCCCTCCTCCTCCTTACGAAGAAGAGAAGAAGATGCCTCCCGAAGAGCGTCCTTGGTCCGAAGGGGACGAAAAGGTCTACGAGAACACTCAGGTAAATGATAAAGCGCTCTTTTCATTCACTCAACTAAATGATAAAGCGCTCTTTTCCTTCACTCAACTAAATGATAAAGCGCTCTTTTCCTTCACTCAACTAAATGATAAAGCGCTCTTTTCCTTCCGTCAACAAAATGATAACGCGCTCTTTTCCTTCACTCAACTAAATGATAAAGCGCTCTTTTCCTTCACTCAACAAAATGATAAAGCGCTCTTTTCATTCACTCAACAAAATGATAAAGCGCTCTTTTCCTTCACTCAACTAAATGATAAAGCGCTCTTTTCCTTCACTTAACTAAATGATAAAGCGCTCTTTTCCTTCACTCAACAAAATGATAAAGCGCTCGTTTCCTTCACTCAACAAAATGATAAAGCGCTCTTTTCCTTCACTCAACAAAATGATAAAGCGCTCTTTTCCTTCACTCAACTAAATGATAAAGCGCTCTTTTCCTTCACTCAACTAAATGATAAAGCGCTCTTTTCCTTCACTCAACTAAATGATAAAGCGCTCTTTTCCTTCACTCAACTAAATGATAAAGCGCTCTTTTCCTTCACTCAACTAAATGATAAAGCGCTCTTTTCCTTCACTCAACAAAATGATAAAGCGCTCTTTTCCTTCACTCAACAAAATGATAAAGCGCTCTTTTCCTTCACTCAACAAAATGATAAAGCGCTCTTTTCCTTCACTCAACTAAATGATAAAGCGCTCTTTTCCTTCACTCAACTAAATGATAAAGCGCTCTTTTCCTTCACTCAACTAAATGATAAAGCGCTCTTTTCCTTCACTCAACAAAATGATAAAGCGCTCTTTTCCTTCACTCAACTAAATGATAAAGCGCTCTTTTCCTTCACTCAACTAAATGATAAAGCGCTCTTTTCCTTCACTTAACTAAATGATAAAGCGCTCTTTTCCTTCACTCAACAAAATGATAAAGCGCTCTTTTCCTTCACTCAACAAAATGATAAAGCGCTCTTTTCCTTCACTCAACTAAATGATAAAGCGCTCTTTTCCTTCACTCAACAAAATGATAAAGCGCTCTTTTCATTCACTCAACAAAATGATAAAGCGCTCTTTTCCTTCACTCAACTAAATGATAAAGCGCTCTTTTCCTTCACTCAACTAAATGATAAAGCGCTCTTTTCCTTCACTCAACTAAATGATAAAGCGCTCTTTTCCTTCACTCAACTAAATGATAAAGCGCTCTTTTCCTTCACTCAACTAAATGATAAAGCGCTCTTTTCCTTCACTCAACAAAATGATAAAGCGCTCTTTTCCTTCACTCAACAAAATGATAAAGCGCTCTTTTCCTTCACTCAACTAAATGATAAAGCGCTCTTTTCCTTCACTCAACAAAATGATAAAGCGCTCTTTTCCTTCACTCAACTAAATGATAAAGCGCTCTTTTCCTTCACTCAACTAAATGATAAAGCGCTCTTTTCCTTCACTCAACTAAATGATAAAGCGCTCTTTTCCTTCACTCAACTAAATGATAAAGCGCTCTTTTCCTTCACTCAACAAAATGATAAAGCGCTCTTTTCCTTCACTCAACTAAATGATAAAGCGCTCTTTTCCTTCACTCAACAAAATGATAACGCGCTCTTTTCCTTCACTCAACTAAATGATAAAGCGCTCTTTTCCTTCACTCAACTAAATGATAAAGCGCTCTTTTCCTTCACTCAACAAAATGATAACGCGCTCTTTTCCTTCACTCAACTAAATGATAAAGCGCTCTTTTCCTTCACTCAACAAAATGATATAGCGCTCTTTTCCTTCACTCAACAAAATGATAAAGCGCTCTTTTCCTTCACTCAACTAAATGATAAAGCGCTCTTTTCCTTCACTTAACTAAATGATAAAGCGCTCTTTTCCTTCACTCAACAAAATGATAAAGCGCTCTTTTCCTTCACGCAACTAAATGATAAAGCGCTCTTTTCCTTCACTCAACAAAATGATAAAGCGCTCTTTTCCTTCACGCAACTAAATGATAAAGCGCTCTTTTCCTTCACTCAACTAAATGATAAAGCGCTCTTTTCCTTCACTCAACAAAATGATAAAGCGCTCTTTTCATTCACTCAACAAAATGATAAAGCGCTCTTTTCCTTCACTCAACTAAATGATAAAGCGCTCTTTTCCTTCACTCAACTAAATGATAAAGCGCTCTTTTCCTTCACTCAACAAAATGATAAAGCGCTCTTTTCCTTCACTCAACTAAATGATGAAGCGCTCTTTTCCTTCACTTAACTAAATGATAAAGCGCTCTTTTCCTTCACTCAACAAAATGATAAAGCGCTCTTTTCCTTCACTCAACAAAATGATAAAGCGCTCTTTTCCTTCACTCAACTAAATGATAAAGCGCTCTTTTCCTTCACTCAACAAAATGATAAAGCGCTCTTTTCATTCACTCAACAAAATGATAAAGCGCTCTTTTCCTTCACTCAACTAAATGATAAAGCGCTCTTTTCCTTCACTCAACTAAATGATAAAGCGCTCTTTTCCTTCACTCAACTAAATGATAAAGCGCTCTTTTCCTTCACTCAACTAAATGATAAAGCGCTCTTTTCCTTCACTCAACAAAATGATAAAGCGCTCTTTTCCTTCACTCAACTAAATGATAAAGCGCTCTTTTCCTTCACTCAACTAAATGATAAAGCGCTCTTTTCCTTCACTCAACAAAATGATAAAGCGCTCTTTTCCTTCACTCAACAAAATGATAAAGCGCTCTTTTCCTTCACTCAACAAAATGATAAAGCGCTCTTTTCCTTCACTCAACTAAATGATAAAGCGCTCTTTTCCTTCACTCAACAAAATGATAAAGCGCTCTTTTCCTTCACTCAACTAAATGATAAAGCGCTCTTTTCCTTCACTCAACTAAATGATAAAGCGCTCTTTTCCTTCACTCAACTAAATGATAAAGCGCTCTTTTCCTTCACTCAACTAAATGATAAAGCGCTCTTTTCCTTCACTCAACAAAATGATAAAGCGCTCTTTTCCTTCACTCAACTAAATGATAAAGCGCTCTTTTCCTTCACTCAACTAAATGATAACGCGCTCTTTTCCTTCACTCAACTAAATGATAAAGCGCTCTTTTCCTTCACTCAACTAAATGATAAAGCGCTCTTTTCCTTCACTCAACAAAATGATAACGCGCTCTTTTCCTTCACTCAACTAAATGATAAAGCGGTCTTTTCCTTCACTCAACAAAATGATAAAGCGCTCTTTTCCTTCACTCAACAAAATGATAAAGCGCTCTTTTCCTTCACTCAACTAAATGATAAAGCGCTCTTTTCCTTCACTTAACTAAATGATAAAGCGCTCTTTTCCTTCACTCAACAAAATGATAAAGCGCTCTTTTCCTTCACGCAACTAAATGATAAAGCGCTCTTTTCCTTCACTCAACAAAATGATAAAGCGCTCTTTTCCTTCACGCAACTAAATGATAAAGCGCTCTTTTCCTTCACTCAACTAAATGATAAAGCGCTCTTTTCCTTCACTCAACAAAATGATAAAGCGCTCTTTTCATTCACTCAACTAAATGATAAAGCGCTCTTTTCCTTCACTCAACAAAATGATAAAGCGCTCTTTTCCTTCACTCAACTAAATGATAAAGCGCTCTTTTCCTTCACTCAACAAAATGATAAAGCGCTCTTTTCCTTCACTCAACAAAATGATAAAGCGCTCTTTTCCTTCACTCAACAAAATGATAAAGCGCTCTTTTCCTTCACTCAACAAAATGATAAAGCGCTCTTTTCCTTCACTCAACTAAATGATAAAGCGCTCTTTTCCTCTTCCATCCAACATTAGCATTTAGAAGCAGAATCTGCAGCCGACGAAAAGACATTCCACCAACTGCTGATGAACACAGATTGTTTATTTCCTTTTTGACAGAGCGAGCTCATACTGCAATTTCCAATAATCACTCATACTCAGAATTATCTTTTGGCAGCGATGAACGTGAAATCCGTTAAGCTGCAGATTTAGGCGGAAGCATATTGATACCAATTAACTCTACAATATGTTTGCACCCCTTAGCGCATCGCTACCAATTAGCTATGCGTTGTGCCTACACTCTCGACCTGTCCCGCAATACTCCCCGCCCTGCCCACGGTCAGTAGGAGACACCGATGGGCTTGGAAAGGCCGTCGTCCGTCGGATGGGACGTTAAGCCGTGGCTCCGTGTGCGGGTGAGCAATACCTTGTGCACGTTAAAGAACACATTGGATGACCTTGACTGGAGGCTACCATCTGTCTCCCAACAGCTGTTCCAGTGGGTCCCCTCCCCCAACCTTCTTCTGAGCCTTCGGGGTCCTTGTGGCCTGGCCATTTAGCCCATGGTGTGCCAAAAAGTGCCGCTCAGAGGTAAAACAACTCAACAACCCAGCTCAACCTGTCCAGTCTAAAGTTGATAAAAGATTTACCGTCTTCGATTGTACAGATGAGAATGTAAAAGCAGATTAACTTAAAAAAAAGCTACTGCTTCTGCTGGACGTTAAATCTTCGCAAATTCAGACATTTTGACTTAGAATGGGTTTTTTAAAAGGTTTCTAAGGGAACGGGTGCCATTCTCTGAGAGAGCTTCAAGTGATCAATTAATGACGAATCTGACGCGAATTGTCGAAAAATGCTTTAAAGGATTTTCAATGGGATCAGTCGTAGCGATACGAGTGAACATGGGGATGGCAACGCCGGGAAACAGCAGAGGAAAGAAAATCTCATCAAGCACTCTATTGACTCAGATATGCAAATTGATTGCCTCATAGGGATCGAGATACGCATGCCCGGTCTGAGATTGGGAGACATCGCGCTGTGCGTTTCTTGACTGGAGAGATCATCATCCAATGGCATAGCTCACCAATGCCTACTCTGCTCTACCATTCGTGCCAACGTTCTTCACTACCACTGTTCTCTTCTGTTGGGTGCCCGGTCATGTCGGCATCAGGGGCAATGACTTGGCAGACGCTGCTGCCAAGTCAGCCACGCCCTTGTCCGAATCTCCGCTGCGGGTTCCATACTTGGACTTCCGACAGCGTTTTTCCATCGAGCTCCGGGCACAGTGGCAGAGATCTTGGTGTGAACAGATTGGTAACAAACTTTTCGAGATCAAGCCCATTGTCAAACCGTGGCAGTCTTGTTTTCGCAGGAACTGCAAGGAGGAAGTTGTACTTGCTCGGCTCTGCTTAGGTCACTCGTTTATCACTCATTCGCTTCTTCTTAAGACAGACGACGAACCTAAGTGCAAGTTTTGTGACACCATTTTAACTATTAAACACATTTTAATCGAATGTCCTTGTTTTAAATTTGAACGACTTTTTTACCTTTCACAGTTTTATCTCTGAGCCCCTTACAACACTAAGACACCTTTTATGAGATGAATCGATTTTAACTCCTATCTTTGAATTTTTACGATTTTGTGACTATTTTAACCGATTATAAACTTTTACCTTTTTAATTATTTACATGGGCCCCGAATGTGTTACCTTTCCCTACCTTCATGCCCTTTCTCTGATAGTTTTGTCTCCCCGAAGGTGCTACCTTTCCCTACCTTCACGCCCTTCCTCTGATAGCTTCGTCCCCCAAAGGTGTTACTTTTCCCTACCTTCATGCCCTTCCTCTCGTAGTTTCGTCCCCCCGAAGATGTTACCTTTCCTTACCTTCATGCCCTTCCTCTCGTAGTTTCGTCCCCCGAAGGTGTTACCCTTCCCTACCTTCATGCCCTTCCTCTGATAGTTTTGTCCCCCGAAGGTGTTACCTTTCCCTACCTTCATGCTCTTCCTCTCGTAGTTTCGTCCCCCCGAAGGTGTTACCTTTCCCTACCTTCATGCCCTTCCTCTTGTAGTTTCGTCCCCCGAAGGTGTTACCTCTCCCTACCTTCATGCCCTTCCTCTGATAGTTTCGTCTCCCCGAAGGTGTCAACTTTCCCTACCTTCATGCCCTTCCTCTCGTAGTTTCGTCCCCCTGAAGGTGTTACCTTTCCCTACCTTCATGCCCTTCCTCTCGTAGTTTCGTCCAACCTGAAGGTGTTACCTCTCCCTACCTTCATGCCCTTCCGCTGATAGTTTCGTCTCCCCGAAGGTGTCACCTTTCCCTACCTTCATGTCCTTCCTCCCGTAGTTTCGTCCCCCCGAAGGTGTTACCTTTCCCTACCTTCATGCTCTTCCTCTCGTAGTTTCGTCCCCCCGAAGGTGTTACATTTCCCTACCTTCATGCCCTTCCTCTCGTAGTTTCGTCCCCCCGAAGGTGTTACCTTTCCCTACCTTCATGCCCTTCCTCTCGTAGTTTCGTCCAACCTGAAGGTGTTACCTCTCCCTACCTTCATGCCTTTCCTCTCGTAGTTTCGTCCCCCCGAAGGTGTTACCTTTCCCTACCTTCATGCCCTTCCTCTCGTAGTTTCGTCCCCCCCCGAAGGTATTACCCCTCCCTACCTTCATGCCCTTCCTCTGATGGTTTCGTCTCCCCGAAGGTGTCACCTTTCCCTACCTTCATGCCCTTCCTCTCATAGTTTCGTCCCCCGGAAGGTGTTACCTTTCACTACCTTCATGCCCTTCCTCTGATAGTTTCGTCTCCCCGAAGGTGTCACCTTTCCCTACCTTCATGCCCTTCCTCTCATAGTTTCGTCCCCCGGAAGGTGTTACCTTTCACTACCTTCATGCCCTTCCTCTGATAGTTTTGTCTCCCCGAAAGTGTTACCTTTCCCTACCTTCATGCCCTTCCTCTGATAGTTTCGTACCCTGAAGGTGTTACCTTTCCCTACCTTCATGCCCTTCCTCTCCTAGTTTCGTCCCCCCGAAGGTGTTACCTTTCCTTATCTTCATGCCCTTCCTCTCGTAGTTTCGTCCCCCCGAAGGTGTTACCTTTCCCTACCTTCATGCCCTTCCTCTCGTAGTTTCGTCCCCACCGAAGGTGTTACCTCAACCTACTTTCATGCCCTTCCTCTGATAGTTTCGTCTCCCCGAAGGTGTCATCTTTCCCTACCTTCATGCCCTTCCTCTCATAGTTTCATCCCCCCGAAGGTGTTACCTTTCCCTACCTTCATGCCCTTCCTCTGATAGTTTTGTCTCCCCGAAGGTGTTACCTTTCCCTACCTTCATGGCCTTCCTCTGATAGTTTCGTCCCCTGAAGGTGTTACCTTTCCCTACCTTCATGCCCTTCCTCTCGTAGTTTCGTCCCCCCGAAGGTGTTACCTTTCCTTATCTTCATGCCCTTCCTCTCGTAGTTTCGTCCCCCCGAAGGTGTTACCTTTCCCTACCTTCATGCCCTTCCTCTGATAGTTTTGTCTCCCCGAAGGTGTTACCTTTCCCTACCTTCATGCCCTTCCTCTGATAGTTTCGTCCCCTGAAGGTGTTACATTTCCCTACTTTCATGCCCTTCCTCTCGTAGTTTCGTCCCCCCGAAGGTGTTACCTTTCCTTCAATTCGTGCCCTTCCTCTCGTAGTTTCGTCCCCCCGAAGGTGTTACCTTTATTACCTTCATGCCCTTCCTCTCGTAGTTTCGTCCCCCCGAAGGTGTCACCTCTCCCTACCTTCATGCCCTTCCTCTGATAGTTTCGTCTCCCCGAAGGTGTCACCTTTCCCTGCCTTCATGCCCTTCCTCTCGTAGTTTCGTCTCCCCGAAGGTGTTACCTTTTCCTACCTTCATGCCCTTCCTCTCGTAGTTTCGTCTCCCGAAGGTGTTACCTTTCCCTACCTTCATGCCCTTCCTCTCGTAGTTTCGTCCCTCCCGAAGATGTTACCTTTCCCTACCATTATGCCCTTCCTCTGATAGTTTCGTCACGCCGAAGGTGTCACCTTTCCCTACCTTCATGGCCTTCCTCTCATAATTTCGTCCCCCCGAAGGTGTTACTTTCATGCCCTTCCTCTCGTAGTTTCGTCCCCCCGAAGGTGTTACCTTTCCCTACCTTCATGCCCTTCCTCTCGTAGTTTCGTCCAACCTGAAGGTGTTACCTCTCCATACCTTCATGCCCTTCCTCTGATAGTTTCGTCTCCCCGAAGGTGTCACCTTTCCCTGCCTTCATGCCCTTCCTCTCGTAGTTTCGTCTCCCCGAAGGTGTTACCTCTCCCTACCTTCATGCCCTTCCTCTCGTAGTTTCGTCCCCCCGAAGGTGTTACCTTTCCCTACCTTCATGCACTTCCTCTGGTAGTTTCGTCCCCCCGAAGGTGTTACCTCTCCCTACCTTCATGCACTTCCTCTCGTAGTTTCGTCCACCCCGAAGGTGTTACCTCTCCCTACCTTCATGCCCTTCCTCTGATAGTTTCGTCTCCCCGAAGGTGTCACCTTTTCCTACCTTCATGGCCTTCTTCTCGTAGTTTCGTCCTCCCGAAGGTGTTACCTTTCCCTACCTTCATGCCCTTCCTCTCGTAGTTTCGTCCCCCGTGAAGGTGTTACCTCTCCCTACCTTCATGCCTTTCCTCTGATAGTTTCCTCTCCCCGAAGGTGTTACCATTCCCTACCTTCATGCCCTTCCTCTCGTAGTTTCGTCCCCCGAAGGTGTTACCTTTCCCTACCTTCATGCCCTTCCTCTCGTAGTTTCGTCCCCCCGAAGGTGTTACCTTTCCCTACCTTCATGCCCTTCCTCTCGTAGTTTCGTCCCCCGTGAAGGTGTTACCTCTCCCTACCTTCATGCCTTTCCTCTGATAGTTTCCTCTCCCCGAAGGTGTCACCTTTCCCTACCTTCATGTCCTTCCTCTCATAGTTTCGTCCCCCCGAAGGTGTTACCATTCCCTACCTTCATGCCCTTCCTCTCGTAGTTTCGTCCCCCGAAGGTGTTACCTTTCCCTACCTTCATGCCCTTCCTCTCGTAGTTTCGTCCCCCCGAAAGTGTTACCTTTCCCTACCTTCATGCCCTTCCTCTGATAGTTTCGTCCCCTGAAGGTGTTACCTTTCCCTACCTTCATGCCCTTCCTCTCCTAGTTTCGTCCCCCCGAAGGTGTTACCTTTCCTTATCTTCATGCCCTTCCTCTCGTAGTTTCGTCCCCCCGAAGGTGTTACCTTTCCCTACCTTCATGCCCTTCCTCTCGTAGTTTCGTCCCCACCGAAGGTGTTACCTCAACCTACTTTCATGCCCTTCCTCTGATAGTTTCGTCTCCCCGAAGGTGTCATCTTTCCCTACCTTCATGCCCTTCCTCTCATAGTTTCATCCCCCCGAAGGTGTTACCTTTCCCTACCTTCATGCCCTTCCTCTCATAGTTTCATCCCCCCGAAGGTGTCATCTTTCCTTACCTTCATGCCCTTCCTCTCATAGTTTCATCCCCCCGAAGGTGTTACCTTTCCCTACCTTCATGCCCTTCCTCTCGTAGTTTCGTCCCCCCGAAGGTGTTACCTTTCCCTACCTTCATGCCCTTCCTCTGATAGTTTTGTCTCCCCGAAGGTGTTACCTTTCCCTACCTTCATGCCCTTCCTCTGATAGTTTCGTCCCCTGAAGGTGTTACATTTCCCTACTTTCATGCCCTTCCTCTCGTAGTTTCGTCCCCCCGAAGGTGTTACCTTTCCTTCAATTCGTGCCCTTCCTCTCGTAGTTTCGTCCCCCCGAAGGTGTTACCTTTATTACCTTCATGCCCTTCCTCTCGTAGTTTCGTCCCCCCGAAGGTGTCACCTCTCCCTACCTTCATGCCCTTCCTCTGATAGTTTCGTCTCCCCGAAGGTGTCACCTTTCCCTGCCTTCATGCCCTTCCTCTCGTAGTTTCGTCTCCCCGAAGGTGTTACCTTTTCCTACCTTCATGCCCTTCCTCTCGTAGTTTCGTCCCCCGAAGGTGTTACCTTTCCCTACCTTCATGCCCTTCCTCTCGTAGTTTCGTCCCTCCCGAAGATGTTACCTTTCCCTACCATTATGCCCTTCCTCTGATAGTTTCGTCACGCCGAAGGTGTCACCTTTCCCTACCTTCATGGCCTTCCTCTCATAATTTCGTCCCCCCGAAGGTGTTACTTTCATGCCCTTCCTCTCGTAGTTTCGTCCCCCCGAAGGTGTTACCTTTCCCTACCTTCATGCCCTTCCTCTCGTAGTTTCGTCCAACCTGAAGGTGTTACCTCTCCATACCTTCATGCCCTTCCTCTGATAGTTTCGTCTCCCCGAAGGTGTCACCTTTCCCTGCCTTCATGGCCTTCTTCTCGTAGTTTCGTCCTCCCGAAGGTGTTACCTTTCCCTACCTTCATGCCCTTCCTCTCGTAGTTTCGTCTCCCCGAAGGTGTTACCTCTCCCTACCTTCATGCCCTTCCTCTCGTAGTTTCGTCCCCCCGAAGGTGTTACCTTTCCCTACCTTCATGCACTTCCTCTGGTAGTTTCGTCCCCCCGAAGGTGTTACCTCTCCCTACCTTCATGCACTTCCTCTCGTAGTTTCGTCCACCCCGAAGGTGTTACCTCTCCCTACCTTCATGCCCTTCCTCTGATAGTTTCGTCTCCCCGAAGGTGTCACCTTTTCCTACCTTCATGGCCTTCTTCTCGTAGTTTCGTCCTCCCGAAGGTGTTACCTTTCCCTACCTTCATGCCCTTCCTCTCGTAGTTTCGTCCCCCGTGAAGGTGTTACCTCTCCCTACCTTCATGCCTTTCCTCTGATAGTTTCCTCTCCCCGAAGGTGTCACCTTTCCCTACCTTCATGTCCTTCCTCTCGTAGTTTCGTCCCCCCGAAGGTGTTACCATTCCCTACCTTCATGCCCTTCCTCTCGTAGTTTCGTCCCCCGAAGGTGTTACCTTTCCCTACCTTCATGCCCTTCCTCTCGTAGTTTCGTCCCCCCGAAGGTGTTACCTTTCCCTACCTTCATGCCCTTCCTCTCGTAGTTTCGTCCCCCCCGAAGGTGTTACCTCTCCCTACCTTCATGCCCTTCCTCTGATAGTTTTGTCTCCCCGAAGGTGTTACCTTTCCCTACCTTCATGCCCTTCCTCTCGTAGTTTCGTCCCCCTGAAGGTGTTACCTTTCCCTACCTTCATGCCCTTCCTCTGATAGTTTCGTCCCCTGAAGGTCTTACCTTTCCCAACCTTCATGCCCTTCCTCTCGTAGTTTTGTCCCCCCGAAGGTGTTACCTTTCTTTACCTTCATGCCCTTCCTGTCGTAGTTTCGTCCCCCCGAAGGTGTTACCTTTCCCTACCTTCATGCCCTTCCTCTCGTAGTTTCGTCCCCCCCGAAGGTGTTACCTCTCCCTACCTTCATGCCCTTCCTCTGATAGTTTCGTCTCCCCGAAGGTGTCACCTTTCCCTACCTTCATGGCCTTCCTCTCATAGTTTCGTCCTCCCGAAGGTGTTACCTTTCCGTACCTTCATGCCCTTCCTCTCGTAGTTTCGTCCCCACTGAAGGTGTTACTTCTCCCTACCTTCATGCCCTTCCTCTGTAGTTTCCTCTCCCCGAAGATGTTACCTTTCCCTACCTTCATGCCCTTCCTCTCGTAGTTTTGACCCCCTGAAAGTGTTACCTCTCCCTACCTTCATGCCCTTCCTCTGATAGTTTCGTCCCCCCGAAGGTGTTACCTTTCCCTTCCTTCATGCCCTTCCTCTCGTAGTTTCGTCCCCCCGAAGGTGTTACCTTTCCCTACCTTCATGCCCTTCCTCTCGTAGTTTCGTCCCCCCCGAAGGCGTTACCTTTCCCTACCTTCATGCCCTTCGTCTCGTAATTTCGTCCCCCCTGAAGGTGTTACCTTTCCGTACCTTTATGCCCTTTCTCTGATAGTTTCGTCTCCCCGAAGGTGTCACCTTTCCCTACCTTCATGCCCTTCCTCTCGTAATTTCGTCCCCCCTGAAGGTGTTACCTTTCCCTACCTTCATGCCCTTCCTCTCGAAGTTTCGACCCCCCCCCCCGAAGGTGTTACCTCTCCCTACGTTCATGCCCTTCCTCTGATAGTTTCGTCTCCCCGAAGGTGTCACTTTTCCCTACCTTCATGCCCTTCCTCTCGTAGTTTCGTCCCCCCCCGAAGGTGTTACCTCTCCCTTCCTTCATGCCCTTCCTCTCGTAGTTTCGTCCCCCCGAAGGTGTTATCTCTCCCTACCTTCATGCCCTTCCTCTGATAATTTCATCTCCCCGAAGGTGTCACCTTTCCCTACCTTCATGCCCTTCCTCTCGTAATTTCGTCCCCCCCGAAGGTGTTACCTTTCCCTACCTTCATGCCCTTCCTCTCGTAGTTTCTTCCCCCCGAAAGTGTTACCTTTCCCTACCTTCATGCCCATCCTCTCGTAGTTTCGTCCCTCTGAAGGTGTTACCTTTTCCTACCTTCATGCCCTTCCTCTCGTAGTTTCGTCCCCCGAAGGTGTCACCTTTCCTTACCTTCATGCCCTTCCTCTCGTAGTTTCTTCCCCCCGAAAGTGTTACCTTTCCCTACCTTCATGCCCATCCTCTCGTAGTTTCGTCCCCTTGAAGGTGTTACCTTTTCCTACCTTCATGCCCTTCCTCTCGTAGTTTCGTCCCCCGAAGGTGTCACCTTTCCTTACCTTCATGCCCTTCCTCTCGTAGTTTCGTCCCCCCCGAAGGTGTTACCTTTATTACTTTCATGCCCTTCCTCTCGTAGTTTCGTCCCCCCGAAGGTGTCACCTTTCCTTACCTTCATGCCCTTCCTCTCGTAGTTTCGTCCCCCCCGAAGGTGTTACCTTTCCCTACCTTCATGCCCTTCCTCTCGTAGTTTCGTCCCCCGAAGGTGTCACCTTTCCTTACGTTCATGCCCTTCCTCTCGTAGTTTCGTCCCCCCCCGTAGGTGTTACCTTTCCCTACCTTCATGCCCTTCCTCTCGTAGTTCCTCCCCCCCCCGAAGGTGTTACCTTTCCCTACCTATATGCACTTCCTCTGATAGTTTCGTCCCCCGAAGGTGTTACCTTTCCCTACCTTCATGCCCTTCCTCTGGTAGTTTCGTCCCCCAAATATGTTACCTTTCCCTACCTTCATGCCCTTCCTCTGATAGTTTCGTCTCCCCGAAGGCGTTACCTTTCCTTACCTTCATGCCCTTCCTCTCGTAGTTTCGTCCTCCCCCGAAGGTGTTACCTTTCTCTACCTTCATCCCCTTCCTCTGATAGTTTCGTCCCCCGAAGGTGTTACCTTTCCCTACCTTCATGCCCTTCCTCTGATAGTTTCGTCTCCCCGAAGGCGTTACCTTTCCTTACCTTCATGCCCTTCCTCTCGCAGTTTCGTCCCCCCCCCGAAGGTGTTACCTTTCTCTACCTTCATCCCCTTCCTCTGATAGTTTCGTCCCCCGAAGGTGTTACCTTTCCCTAGCTTCATGCCCTTCCTCTCGTAATTTCGTCCCCCCCGAAGGTGTTACCTTTCCGTACCTTCATGCCCTTCCTCTGATAGTTTCGTCTCCCCGAAGGTGTCACCTTTCCCTACCTTCATGCCCTTCCTCTGATAGTTTCGTCCCCCAAAGATGTTACCTTTCCCTACCTTCATGCCCTTCCTCTGATAGTTTCGTCTCCCCGAAGGCGTTACCTTTCCTTACGTTCATGCCCTTCCTCTCGTAGTTTCGTCCCCCCGAAGGTGTTACCTTTCCCTACCTTCATGCCCATCCTCTGATGGTTTCGTCCCCCGAAGGTGTTACCTTTCCCTACCTTCATGCCCTTCCTCTCGTAGTTTCGTCCCCCCGAAGGTGTTACCTTTCCCTACATTCATGCCCTTCCTCTCGTAGTTTCGTCCCCCCGAAGGTGTTACCTTTCCCTACCTTCATGCCCTTCCTCTGATAGTTTCGTCTCCCCGAAGGCGTTACCTTTCCCTACCTTCATGCCCTTCCTCTGATAGTTTCGTCCCCCCGAAGGTGTTACCTTTCCTTCAATTCGTGCCCTTCCTCTTGTAGTTTCGTCCCCCCCGAAGGTGTTACCTTTCCGTACCTTTATGCCCTTCCTCTGATAGTTTCGTCTCCCCGAAGGTGTCGATCACCCCCTTGGACGTGGAGCGTCGACAGAGCTACCTGCGCCAACAGAGGGATCGTCTTCTCTCCTTGAAGCGCCAAGAGAGGACCAAGCACTTGGCGAAGTACGAAGAGACGAGCGTGCAGAAGCGCCCCCGATCCGCTCGTGCTGCACGGAAGGTCCTCAGGGAGGAGGAACACGACGTCGATCCGGAGACTTTGGCCTTTCGCAGATCCCTGGCCAGTCGACTTAGGAGCGAAGTTGTAGGTAAGTAGTAGTTGATATTCGCAGTGGGGCGGGAGGCTCTTTGGCTGCAGGTGATCACTTTCGCTGTCGTTCACAAAGATCCTCAGAGTCCGGAAGAAGTTGGGTAATGGGAATCGGTTGCATCATCCAGCAGAGAGAAATCGATTCGCTTCTTCCCGCTTCATCTTCAGAGAAATGGATCTGCTGCAAATGCAAAGAAAAAACCACAGATGAATTAAATAATAGAAGGGAGGAGAGATTTTTAAAGAGGGAATAAAAAATGCCGAGGAGTCCGATGACATGAGTTTTCAAACGCTGAAAGTGGATGAGAACATAAACTTCGGACATGTCAAGTCAATTTTGACCCAAATAGGTCACAAATTAGTGACTCTGTTACAAATGAAGACAACATTAGATCGTGTTGAAAAGTCGTTAGAATTCCTGTCTGACAAATATGATCAGCTTCTGGATGAAATAGTTGAATCGGAAAAAAGAAATGAAATGTTAGAGCCAGAGGTTGAAAAGAACCACAAGGTCATCGAAACATTAGAAGATAAAATTAAGGAACTGGTTATAGCAAATAATAACCTAGAGCAGTATAGTAGGAATAGAAATGTAGAGATTTCTGGAATTGAGCAAGAAAATGGGGAAAGAGAAGATGATCTTCTGGGAATAATGGAGAAGCTGGCAAAGGAGTCGAAAATTGATTCGTTTTCGACAGAAAGCATTGATGTGTTATATAGAATACCACCAAAAAAACGTGGACAGACTCCGAACCTTTTGGTGCAATTCAAGAACAGAAAAGATAAGGCCAAATGGATTGAAAACAGAAAGATTCGTTTGGGATGCGGAACAGTGTTTGCAGGAAAAGAGGATTGCCCTATCTACATTAATGAAAATTTGACGCAAATGAATCGGGATTTACTTTGGAGAGCAAAGAAAATGGTTAAGGATAAAAGTTAGAAATTTGTTTGGTTTAAGAACAATAAACTTTTCATTAGAAAGAATGAAACTGAGCAAGTGATTATTATTATTAGCAGTGTTCAGAGCCTAGACGATTTGGAAAAAGAAGGCTGAAGTAATTGTCTTTCCTAAATTTAAATAGTCTTCTTTTGCTTCTTTTAATGTTTATTCCAGATATTGTTGAGAATGATGCAGTAGATAAGGAATTGTATTGTGATGACTTAACTGATGTGAACGTTTGGTTTCAAGGGTCGAGTGATAAAATGTTAAAATTGATGTATTTCAATATTAGATAACTGAAAAAATATTGGGATAATTTACTGGTTCATATTGAACTTCTTGAATTCCAGTTGGATTTGATTATTTTGGTTGAAACAATGGTAACAGGAATCAGCTACATTTAATATTGAAGGGTATAACAAGCTTATTTTAACTGCAAAAAAAAAATAAACAACGTGGGATCATTATTTTTTATCTAAACAAAATTAATTTAGTACAACTGGATGAAACTATTGGGGAATCAACAGAAGCAATAATTACCAAATTATTAATTAATAATATTGAAATTAATATCATCGCAGTATATGGATCTCCTAGTAAAAATATTAACTGGTTCCTAAAAGAAATTTCTGAGTATTTATTAAAAAGGGCAGGAATTAAAAATTTAATTATTGTTGGTGATATTAATATTGATGTGGCAAATACTAATAAATAGGGTTGTGATATGTATTTAAATACTTTGATTGAATTTGGTTCAGAACAAATCGTTAAGGGTTTTACTAGAGAGGACGAAACATTAACTAAATTTTACAAGGACGTTAATTGATCATGTTTTGGTTAAAACAAGTAGTTTTGATGTTAAAAGTAAAACATATAGAAATCAATTTGCAGACCATTATGGTATCTTAATTAAGATTTTGAAAAAGAATATTAGCTCTAATGATGTTACATTTTTGGAAGAGGATTCAAACCTAGATTTTAAAAAATTTTATAATGATACTCTTATTATTCAAAAATTGCAAATGACACAGTGGAATGATATAGTTGAAGACATGAGTACAAAATTAGTATATCAGGAAATATTAAGTAAAATTGATGAAATTCGGGAAAATTCTTGTTGTAGTAAACAAATTAATAATTGTAAAACTAAGAGAATAAGGAAAGAATGGATTACAGATGACATTATTTTAGCAATTAAAAATAGAGATAAATTATGGAAAAGATACAAAGATAATGTTAATAATAAACAAAATTATTACTTATATAAAATGGAAAGAAATAGGATAAACATCATTATAAGGAACCAAAAACGCATATTTTATTCAAAGCAATTCATAAAGGTAATAGTACTAGAATGTGGGAATTAATTAATGATATTATTGATGATTAAAAAAAAAGGATGTCAATCGACGAAAATATTGAAAGACACTTGATTAGAGATGACACTCCAAAAGAAATTCCAAATAGTTTTGTTAAGTTTTTTTGTAACAATTATTAGTGAGATGCAAACAGAATTTGCGACGATGAATACCAGGTCAGATAAGGTTTACGAATTATGTTACATAAATAAGAATTCTATGCATTTTCCACTAGCTAGTAACTTCGATGTTGCCAATATTATAGATCACTTAAAATATAACACATCTCCTGGATTTGACAATATTAAACCAAAATACATAAAGGAAAGTAAATGCAATTTTGTTCATGTAATAACAATTCTTATAAATAAAATTTTTGAAAATTCGCAAATCCCAATAGCTTTGAAAATTGGAATTATTCGTCCGGTATATAAAAGTGGATCCAAAAAGAATTTTAATAATTATAGACCAATCACTCTATTAACAATTTTTGA
The DNA here is from genome assembly GCA_038380435.1 of Ryuthela nishihirai. NCBI lineage: Eukaryota > Metazoa > Arthropoda > Arachnida > Araneae > Heptathelidae > Ryuthela > Ryuthela nishihirai. Next base: position 56,583,432 of record JAWZYU010000030.1, on the reverse strand, counting down.
TAAGATAATGGAAAAATACGTTGGAGATCGCTTGCAAAATGTTTTGAGTAAAATGAATTTTCTGTCAAGTCAGCAATTTGGGTTCCGTAAAGGTATGGGAACGCAAAGTCTTTTGGAAGATCTTATTAATAATATAAATATTAATTTAAATATGGGAAAGAAATGCGTTGCGGTATTTATGGACTTAAATAAAGCATTTGATTCAGTTGACATTGACATTTTGCTACAGAAATTATATTTACTTGGTATAAGAGGGAATATTTTTGAAGTTTAAAAGCTACTTATTACATAGAGAAATAGTTATAAAAATAAATGATAATTTTAGCGATAAATTTCAGATCGATTTTGGAGTTCCACAAGGATCTATTCTCGGACCTATGCTATTCCAAATATACATAAATGATTTGACTAATATTAATTTCGATAGTAAATTATATATGTATGCTGATGATACAGTGCTAATGAACTTCCACTCTGATTTAGAATACGCTATTTGCAATCTACAAAATGATTTTAATAAAGCAGTTAAATGGTTTGTTCTTAACAAACTGAGTGTAAACGAGAAAAAAACTAAATTTATGTGTATTGGTTCTCAACAACCTACACATAATAGAAGAATTACTGAGCATCGAATAAGTTGTACTAGGCTGGATGGTTTATCACCTGGTATATGCAATTGTCCTAAAATAGAAGAAGTAAACGAAATAATTTACCTAGGCTTGAAAATGAATTCGAAAATGAAATGGAATAAACATATTGATTGAATGTGTTCAAGACTACGATTTGTAGCATTTAAAATTAGGAAACTTAACTTATTTGTTGATACACAGATAACTATTTTAGTATATAAAGCACTTTTTGAATCTATAATTAGATATGGGATAACAGTTTATGGGACAGCCTATAAAACAGAATTAAATAAAATTAAAAGAATACAATTATGTCTGCTAAAAGGATTGTGTAATTCAGAAGTTAAATATTCCCTTACAACGAAAGATGATTTATTCAGTTTGTTCAAAATTTTACCTATTGAAAGTTTATATGTGTTTGTTACTGTTATCAATAACTTCTTTGATTCTATAAACAAAATATTTGCCACAATAAGTTTACTAGAAAAAAAGCTATCGGTTTTTTGAAACAACCAAAATTTTATAGTAATTATGGACGAAATTCCAAAGAATATCAAATTCCCTACCTATTTAACTTGCTTCCTAGAGAAATAGTTAACTTAAAAAAAATTTGTGATGTTAAAGAAAAATTTTTTCAATGGTTGATGAAAATGTGATGTTTTTATTTGGAAACTTTCATCATTTTGTTGGTTTTCTTTTTCATTTATTCTTTTTTTTCTCTCCTTCGTTTTATGTACTACTGCTGTAATCTAGATCTTATCTGTAAAACATATATGTACATTCCCGCTGATAAGCTTCGGCTTAGTGGAATTTTTTACGTAAAATAACTATAGATAATACTTATTGAAAAAAAAATAAATTTGAATTTGAATCAACAAGATACCCATTGGTCGACTGTCGTCAGAAATTTTTAGGTGAACAACGGAATTAAAAGCACTCGACAGATATTCGCACGTGATGCACGTTGCCTGACTGGAAGTGAAGAGAGGCTTTTCTTCCAAAGGAAATTTTGCTATCTCCTTCATCGCTTGTGAGGAAAGGCTTTTTCTTCCAAAGGATGTTTTGCTATCTCCTTCATCGCTTGTGAGGAAAGGCTTTTTCTTCGAAAGGCTGTTTTGCTATCTCCTTCATCGCTTGTGAGGAAATGTTTTTTCTTCCAAAGGATGTTTTGCTATCTCCTTCATCGCTTGTGAGGAAAGGCTTTTTCTTCCAAAAGCTGTTTTGCTATCTCCATCGCTTGTGAGGAAAGGCTTTTTCTTCCAAAGGATGTTTTGCTATCTCCTTCATCGCTTGTGAGGAAAGGTTTTTTCTTCCAAAGGATGTTTTGCTATCTCCTTCATCGCTTGTGAGGAATGGCTTTTTCTTCCAAAGGCTGTTTTGTTATCTCCATCGCTTGTGAGGAAAGGTTTTTTTTCTTCCAAAGGATGTTTTGCTATCTCCTTCATCGCTTGTGAGGAAATGTTTTTTCTTCCAAAGGATGTTTTGCTATCTCCTTCATCGCTTGTGAGGAAAGGCTTTTTCTTCCAAAGGCTGTTTTGCTATCTCCTTCATCGCTTGTGAGGAAAGGCTTTTTCTTCCAAAGGATGTTTTGCTATCTCCTTCATCGCTTGTGAGGAAAGGCTTTTTCTTCGAAAGGCTGTTTTGCTATCTCCTTCATCGCTTGTGAGGAAATGTTTTTTCTTCCAACGGATGTTTTGCTATCTCCTTCATCGCTTATGAGGAAAGGCTTTTTTCTTCCAAAGAATGTTTTGCTATCTCCTTCATCGCTTGTGAGGAAAGGTTTTTTCTTCCAAAGGATGTTTTGCTATCTCCTTCATCGCTTGTGAGGAAAGGCTTTTTCTTCCAAAGGCTGTTTTGCTATCTCCATCGCTTGTGAGGAAAGGCTTTTTCTTCCAAAGGATGTTTTGCTATCTCCTTCATCGCTTGTGAGGAAAGGCTTTTTTCTTCCAAAGAATGTTTTGCTGTCTCCTTCATCGCTTGTGAGGAAAGGCTTTTTCTTCCAAAGGCTGTTTTGCTATCTCCTTCATCGCTTGTGAGGAAAGGCTTTTTCTTCCAAAGGATGTTTTGCTATCTCCTTCATCGCTTGTGAGGAAAGGCTTTTTCTTCGAAAGGCTGTTTTGCTATCTCCTTCATCGCTTGTGAGGAAATGTTTTTTCTTCCAACGGATGTTTTGCTATCTCCTTCATCGCTTATGAGGAAAGGCTTTTTTCTTCCAAAGAATGTTTTGCTATCTCCTTCATCGCTTGTGAGGAAAGGTTTTTTCTTCCAAAGGATGTTTTGCTATCTCCTTCATCGCTTGTGAGGAAAGGCTTTTTCTTCCAAAGGCTGTTTTGCTATCTCCATCGCTTGTGAGGAAAGGCTTTTTCTTCCAAAGGATGTTTTGCTATCTCCTTCATCGCTTGTGAGGAAAGGCTTTTTTCTTCCAAAGAAATTTTTGCTATCTCCTTCATCGCTTGTGAAGAGAAAGCGTCAGGCCCTGATGAGAAAAGTTTCATCGGTTTCGAATGTAACGATAAGGATAAGCCAGATTATTCAGATACGGGATGGTGATTGGTCAACTTACCAAGCGACTGGTCTCAACTCTCAGATCTAAGCGAAAGATCGGATTATTTTGGGTGTTGTAAACTAGTCCTTGTACACATGAATATAAACTGCCTTGTCCGAATTATTACGAACATTGCGCACAAAGCAAAGGGCCACGAGACGTGCCAATGTATGCAAAATTTGTTACTGACGTAAGTGTTCTGTCGCTGCGAAATACTCGAAAGCAGTGACGACATGGCGAAAGCAAGTGCGGCAATGGTAATAGGCTGATGGAACTGACTTCGAAAGGGGGATCATCGTTGGAGCGTGATGGGCAAGCGAGCTTTCGTAATGGAGGGCACAGCATCCCAAGTGGATGGAGAATGGCAACGGTCTCAAAAAACATCCTCCACTCGTTACAGATGCGGGAGGGAAACGACAGAAAGGGCGAACTGTGTGTGTGTTTGGGGGGGGGAAGACAGGTGATCTCTCAGCTGATCAACTGGAGCAGCATTTCAAAATTCTCTTCAACGAGACTCTCTGTCTTAGTAGCATTTTAATTAAAAACAATTGAAGTGTTCCCTAATCATGATTCGTCAGAATGGAGCCACTACAGTGAAGCTTCCTTTCAAAAATGGCATCGATCCAAATAGGCATCAGATGAGAGTCGTTTAATCTAGACTTTGAACTCTCTTTTATAATTAACATCAGAAACAAAATTACAATTTTCTCTGACATAACAAGGAAACAGGAATTGAAATCGTCCCCGTGATCATCATCGATTCACTTAATTTTTTTTTTCTTTGCAGATAAAAGCATTTGAAACGATGTGAAGATTCGTCTGCGAGGCGGAGTTCTATTCTCAGAGATTCCAAAATCAGTAGCCATGTTGAGACAGGAACCTCTTCCGCTGCAGTCAACGTCCACGATCTTCTGTTTCTTCAATCAATGTTCTTTCTCGTGTAGATCAGTTGCGAAGCCAATCGCTTTCGTTCCTTGTAAATAGGCACTTCGACTGAAACGAATTGTATGAAGACGATTTTAGAAATGCTTCTCAGAATAAAGTGCAATGTAGAATCAGTGCAAGGGATGTGTCCTTCGCAATTCTTCTGCCCTTCCGGTTCAATGGCGAAGCAAACGGACGACGTGGCCTCAGGGTCTGAAATCTCGGCTCTCGTTAAGGAATTCCACTTGGAGAAAAGCAGACGAAGTCAGCGGTCGTCTGTTCTCGTCTCAGAAATCTATTTCAAATAATCTCGATTTCTACGCAGCAAGTGCTCCCTAGAAATTTAAACCTTTTTTAATGTGCATTGATCGGGCGACCGAGTTTTATCCCTAATTCCGCAGATAACTTTGGAAGCAGCTGAGATTCACATGATTACTCAAAAATAAACCCTGTGGCAGGAGGGGGAGGGGGGGGGGGAGGAAAGGCGAGAGCGTCATGAATCTTGCTGACGAATGTTTTCCGCTGCTCGTAATGACGCATGTCCGATTTCAAGTGTCTCGTGAAAAGGAGAAAGGAAGATTTCTGAATTCAAATATGAAGAAGAATTTCGAACACAGGAAGCCTTCATTTTTGTTCTTCTAATTTTTCATGACTGTTGCCAATGACCTCTAACATTAAGAATTTCTTCAGAGCTGAGATCCGCTCAAAATAAGTCATCTAAAAATTGACAAAAATCGAATCATTTCACAAACTTGTAAAATTTTATTTATTTCGGAAATCAGTTGATTTCGTTTTCATTAACTTTTGAGAGAAATTGGAAGAAATCTGCCAATTTCTATTCGCTGATGAAATTATCGAGCTCAAATTCTGTCTATTAGCTCATATTGTGCACATTGATTATTTCACGAGCTGCATGGGTTGACTCTAAATCGTTTGAAGACAAAAGCGTACTTTCCATAGAATGGCGCAAAATGAAATCCATTACCAAAGAGAAAAGGAGACAGAATGCACCCTTGTCCAACTCCATTAGCAATGCTAAACCAATTGCTACAAGGCTTACCAACTCTCACACACGACTCAGTGTTATGAGAGAGCTTTCATGATGCTAACGGGGCCGGGGGTAGCTCAGTCGGTAGCGCGCCAGGCTCGCAATCTGTATTTCCCAGGTTCGAGTCCCAGCTGGGCCAGCGCTGATATTTATCTCCGCAAAACTCCCCGCCCTGCCCACGGTCAGTAAGGGACACCGATGGGCTTGGAAAGGCCGCCGTCCGTTGAATGAGACATTAAGCCATTGGCCCCGTCTCGCAACAGCTGTCCAGAGGGTCCCCTCCCCCAACCTTCTCTGCACCTTCGGACTCCTTGTGACCTGGAAATTTAGCCCATTGTGTGGAAAAAAGTGCCGCTCACAGGTAGCGCAACCCAATCCAACGATCTTCATCTAACTTCCAATCCCTCAGACACTAGACACGCAACTTCTTAAAAAATGCACACAGCCTGGTGCGCTATCCCCGGCCCAGTTAACCTAATGAAAGCTCTCTATAATAACACTGAGTCGTGTGTAAGAGTTGGTAAGGTTTGTAGCAATTGGTTAAATTTTAGCAACCTCTATTGTTCGACAAGGGTGCATTTTGTCTCCTTTTCTCTTTAGCTTGGTTATTGATTATGTTATGCGAAATTCACTTCAAGGGAAAGATTTTGACCTTAAATGGACTGGAGATACGAAAATTTCTGATTTACATTATGCTGATGATTTAGCCCTTTTGGCAAATGATGTTGATGAGATGAACTCTTTCATTCGAGCTGTTGATGAGACTGGTAATAGAGTAGGTTTGGTTATAAACAGAGAGAAAACTAAAGTGATGAAAATTGGTCAGGCAGACTGTGATTCAGTTAATCTGAATGGTTGCAGTCTTGAGCAGGTGTCACAGTTTAATTATCTTGGGAGCTATGTAACAGATAATGGTGATGTACGGCATGAGATTAACAGACGAATAGGGATTGCTGCCGGGACTTTTAAGAATCTATGGAGAGTGTGGAGAAATAGGCGTATACACCTAAAGACTAAAATTAGAATGTATAATAGTTTGGTTCTTTCTACGGTTAGTTATGGTAGTGAAACTTGGACACTTTGTAAACAAGATAACAGGAAACTAGATGCTTTTGATTCCAGATGCTTAAGTAGTATCTTGGGCATTAGGTGGTTCAACTTTGTAACTAATGATGAGGTTAGGCAAAGGAGTTTGCAACCTCCTTTAAGCAGCATATTGTGCAGAGAGAGACTCCGTTGGTTTGCCCATGTTGCCCGTATGAATAATTATAGATTGGCGAATAGGGTTATGAACAGTGTGCCTAAAGGCCTCAGAAAGAGGGGGAGACCTAGGATGCGGTGCATATTGAAACAGGACCTTGTTAGAATTGGTGTGCAGTGGCCAGATGCAGTAGATGTAGCTCAGGATAGACTTGCTTGGAGAACTAAATTGCATGGTCTGGTTGGACCTCCGTAGCCCATGGCTGCCTGAAGATGACGACGACGATGATGATGAATGATACTCAGAGTCATTACACGTTGCAGTCAGTATAAGTTGTCCACACAAAAATCCTGTGTGATTCAACACTCCTCAGCAGGGTGTGGGGAAATGGAGAAAATAGCCAGAGATGACCAGATCAATAGCCACACTGATCTGGCAACCATCTCTCTCCGTTCCCTCCTATCTCTTTAAAAAAAAAATACTCCCCCAAGCAGCTGCTTGTCACAGAGGTCTGACAGGAACCTGTCAGTTTATATGCCAGAGTAGAAGGTCTGAGAGGATGGCAGGACCTCAGCAGAAAAACGACACGTACATCGATGCCTTACCCGGGGCTCGAACCCAGGTCCCTTAGCTCAGCAGCCAAGCGCGCTAACCACTCGGCCATGGGACGGCTATCTCTTTGGAAGGTTCTAATGGCCTGCCCCAGGAGAAGGCGGCTCAGCTGGGTGTGGTCGGTTCTGTGCATTATCATCGTCACCGGGTATTAGTATGCAGCTCTCCTTCGAGTGCATGCCGAGATGCAATGGACATACCGTGGAAGTTGACCACTGAGTCACTCTGGGGGTCATCGCAGTCTAAAATCGGTTGGGATTTTAACACCTCAGATGTTGGAATGTTGAGGCCTAACCCTCGAAACAAAGGAACTCTTGAAGCCAAAGGTATTAGGTAATATGAAATAATACCTTGCCAAGTGTCTATTTTCCATTTCACATGTTTAAGTTCAAGTGCCTGGAATGTATTTGTCAGGACTGTTCGTCATTAGGGGCCAACGAGTCCCTTCCCACTCCAACTTTAAATATTTTAGTGTGCATTAGAGCACAATTAGTGTGCTCTAATGCACACTAAAATATTTAAACCGGAATAAAAATGAACAAGCAAAACAGCAATCTGTTGAAAATTCAATACTTTCAAATTGTACTGCAATGAGAACTGAATGGCAATTCTTGCATTTTGAATGAAAAGGAGGTTGACGAAATACTTCATAAAATACATTAAGTACTTTTCATAAGTTTAAATCAACTCATCATTGATGTCTATTGTATACTTTTGACTAGTCTGGATGCGAAGATATTTTTAGATCGGAAATTGCTTCTCCTGCTGAGCTTTTCTTCGCAGATGCTCTTCACAGCGACAACCTCCTTCTCAGACCTTCATTGCAAGCAGCTGCTTGAGGCACGATTGATTTTTGTTTGCTCCATGAAACCCACCTCTGATGTTGCTGGAAGCTTCGTCGCTTCAAGAGAGAACTTCGGTCATTAGTCGCTGATTGTCTCTCGTCTGGGGGGGAGACTAATGCCCTCTCTCCCCTGACTAGTTGTTTAAAAGCTGACCAGCCACCAGGTGGTGTTGGTTAGCACTTAATAGTGCTAAACATGGTCTGCACATGGTGACTAGGTATTCACTGGCTGCTTGAGTAGGATGATGATGATGATAGTGACTACAGACTGCATCAAAAGAAATGTTGATTGGAAGTGATCTCAATAATTTGTCAGAGTTGGTAGAATTTCGTTTTCATTCTCTACACGCACAGCTATTGGTCCATTAGTAATTCAATGTTTCAAAGGGAAAATTATAATCGCACGTTTTTCGCAGACGATAGAGCTATTTGTGGTTAATTTGCAGGAACCCTTAATCTCCATTGTGCACATGATTTTCGTTTCTGCAACCGAGACTAAGAGCTCTGTTGATGTGATTCTGTATCGCCATTTATCGAGCTCTAATTTATTCATGGTATATTTTGCATAATAAGGAAAGAAAGATAAAATAGCTTTTATTTGTGCTTACATTACAATTCGATTTCGTATTGCTCTTAACAAAGAATACATTAGGCATGGAAAGTGGGATGGAATTCAGGTGTTCATTTTCAATCAACAATTCGAACGGGAATGATGACACAGAAGATGCAATTATCTTGATCGTCTGTAAGCTTCCACTTCACATCCAGTTCGATCTAATATGCAAAAATTTTAAAGAAATAAGAAAATCTACTCTTATTTGATTATTCAAAGAATCGAAATAAAAGCGATTAAGATTATCGATGAACATTGTAACCAGGGTTGCCATTTGTCCCGAATTTTAATCTTTTGTCGGGGGAGGGGGGGGGGGGGGGGGGGCTAGAATTCTGCAGTTGATATCTGTGCCAGCGTCGAGATTCATCTCCGACCCCCCCCCCCCCCCCGCCTTCGGTCAGAAAGGGGACACCGATGGGCATGGACAAGGACGCCATCCGTCGGTTGGGGCATTAAGCCGTGGCCCCGTGTGCGGGAGAGCCATATCCTGTGCACGTTAAATGGTGTCACTGGAGGGCTTTGACAGGAGGCTACCGTCTGTCTCTGAACCCTTGGGGTCCTTGTGATTTGGCCATATAGCCCATTGTGGGCCAAAAAGTGTCGCTTGGAATTAAAACAACTCGATCTTTTCCACATAAACAACCTTCGAGAGGCAATTTTTTTTTTCTTTATTAAATCGTAAAAAGTGGAACTCGGGCCATATCGTGTTCAAAGATGATTCCTGGTTCGTCCCTTTCACTTGCTCTCAGGAGTGTCCTCTTCTGTGAACATTGAAAGATTTCGTCTCGTTGAAAAATGAACTAAACGAGAAATTCAAAATGTCTCCTTTCATCAACAGAAATGTAAAGTTGGCTAAAAATGTTCTCCGCTCAGATGTTGAAACGACTCGGCAAGGCAAATTGAAGATCTGCGTAAAAATAACCAGAAATGAAAAAACTTCTGTGAACAGATCTCCTTTTCAATCTGCAGGTGAACACGAAACGTGACGCCATTTCGTGTTCGGTTATTGTTCGACAGAATCCGAGCTCTGTCAGGCAGGGCTTTGAATATCGATGTGTTGATGTATTGATGACGAATGGGGGATCTCCCTCTCGATACAGCTCAACATTCCTGAGGTGAGAATAAAACCGCAGACGATATCGTCCAAGCTATGTGCTGCCACTTAGCAGGCTGAACAAATTTGCCTCGAATTTTTCGAAGCTAAAAAGCGAATTTTTCGGCATCATTCCAAAAATATCCCTAATTCTTACGTTTTGGGGGAAATATAGGGCAACAACCAGCGGGAGAAATGCGGACGTAAACGAGCAATTGATTCTCGAGGTGAGCGCGGACTGTCCCGCATCTCCAGGAGCATTCAAGTGAGTTTACAAAACTCGAATGCCCCCCCCCCCTCCCCTCGATTGCCGAACCTCAACCCCATTGATAATTTGTGGGACGCATTGGAAGGATCCGTTTGAGTCCGGCAACTGTGGATGTTCCACGACACGCGATCCTCGCTACGTGGTCGGCAATGCCACCGCCGTGACTTCGACATCTCACGAGTCCTTACCGAGACGTCTGGCTGCTGTTGGGAGCGCCAAAAGGGGGATTCAGTGGATCTTCTGCAATACTTCCTGCCGATACTTTCTCTGAGTTTTGTGAAGAGTGGATGGTTTTTATGTTCGGCGTGATTCGTAGGAAATTCTTTTGAAGTTGTTCTTGCAATCTGATTTTTAAAGTGGATATGCCAGGAGTGAAATATTTGGCAGGTTGGAAGTTGCTCGGTACAGAATTTTGAAGTTTTGTGTTTATGCTAATGCTTAGCTTTCTTTGTGTGTGTTGTTTCTGAGGCATTGGGAGTTGGATCTGTTGATGGGTTCGGCTAACTCTGAGCGGCACGTTTCTGCACACAAAGGGGCTTAAATGGCCAGGTCACAAAGACCCCGAGGGCTCAGAGAAGGTTGGGGGAGGGGACCCACTGGAAGAGCTGTTAGCCTCATCAAGACCATCCAGCACGTTCTTGAACGTGCTGGATGGTCTTGATGCACAGGATGCACAGGATATGGTGCACAGGATATGGCTCTCTTGCTTGAAAAGGCCATCGTCTCTGGTACGGTGTGTTAAGCCGTGGCTCCGTGTGCGGGAGAGCCATACCCTGTGCACATTAAAGAGCACGTTGGATGGCCTTGACGGGAGGCTACCATCTGTCTCCTAACGGCTGTTCAGTGGATCCCCTCCCCCAACCTTCTCGCAGCCTTCGAGGTCCTTGTGACCTGGCCATTTAGCCCATGGTGTGCAAAAAAAGTGCCGCTCAGAGGTAAAACAATCCAACCTAACGGAAGCGTTTCCTTCGGTATTTGGTTGGAAATAGATTTACATAAAACATCAAATAACTCTTAAATTAACATAATGATGAGCGTTTCATTTCGACTGGAAAACCGTAGAAATTCGTAGATATTACTGTTAAACTATTCGTAAATTTCTATATACGACAAACAATTCTTCAATTGCTTTTATAGAGAGAAAATTGCTTTGATACCATGTGGGTGGGTGTCAGAAAACGATTGCTGCTGTGAACGGAAGAGATCTTGCGAAAACTGCAAACTAACAACTGGACAAGAAATTAAAAGAAAATGAAAAGGGAAAAGGAGAATGAAAATTAAGAATGCGATCCTCGAAGCTCTTGCGCCATCAGCAGATTTTTCTTTTTTGAATGGCGGGGGGGGGGGGGGGGGCACAGATGAAATAAACTCTCGGTGCCCTTACTTAGCAGTTGCATTCAAATCCCAGAAACGTTGGTGGCTTTTAAAGGAATTGAAAATCGGACCACAGGAAATATCGTCTTCCCTCCGTGATGAATTGGAATTATTAACATTCATTTCATGCGGGGGGGCGTTGCGGAAAAGCCATTAACGTTTTGGGGTTCAATGTAGAAGTCATTTTAGATATTTATGTAAGTGTTCAAGTGGCTTGATGTCCCAGTACATATGGAGATATATTAAAAGAAAATACAAAAATGCAATCGTGTATACAGATATTGCATAAATATTTGATTCATAAATAAAATAAGAAGTTGCAGACGAAGACAAACATATATTAAGAAATACAACAATAAACGTAGGAAAGGGAAAATTTAGGGACAACAGAGTGCGATATTATCGTTTGATTGTTTTAAGGAATAATTGTTTGGTTTCAAAGTGCTGATGGAATATTACGATTCCGAGTCTCCCAAAAGTTAAATTGCGCCCTCTAACGGTGAAACATTACGAAAATTGTAAAATTTAAACGAATATTGCCAGAGATGTGTTTGTGCAATTTAAAATTTTGATGTTAGAATGTGAAGGTCGCGAGATTTACATTCGCAACCGATAAATTGCAACATCCACCAGGGGGGAGGGGGGGGGGGCAAAACAACTATTTTGTTTTAAGAGCTAATTGGAAAAATTCTCCTTCAGTTGTATTGGTACTAATGAAACATTAGAATTGGCTCAGTACATAATCCCTATTACTCTCAATTTAGATGATAAAGATGTGGTCACCAAGACATCTTTCACTTACTTTTGCCTAATTTTTAAAGGATATAATCCCACGCCGGAAGTCCCTTGATTTTGCACTGTTGTCCATGCGTATGTCCACAGTTTCGATTTCGTTTTTCTTCCGGTGATAGTTAGCCTTCAGTTGCGATGACACTGCACTAGTTACAAAGGGGCACTGTAGGTCTTTTGCACAGTCTTTGGATGCAGTGCCCCTTTATAACTAGTGCAGTGTCAGCGCAACTGAAGGCTAACTATCACCGGAAGAAAAACGAAATCGAAACTGTGGACATACGCATGGACAACAGTGCAAAATCAAGGGACTTCCGGCGTGGGATTATATCCTTTAAAAAATAGGTAAAAGTAAGTCAAAGATATATTGGTGACCACATCTTTATCATCTAAATTGAGAGTAATAGGGATTATGTACTGAACATACGTAATCGCTTGATTACTTTGGAAATTACAATTTGCATTTTTCAAATCTCGAGGTCGTTAGAAGATATGAAATGTGGAAAAGGCGAAACTTTGAACGGATATTGCACGTGATATATTTATAGTAGATATCTTAAATTTCAGTGGTAGCGTGTCAGAAGAGATTTCAATTCACAACTGATCCCTTTTCACAGAAGGGTTGGAGGGGGGGAAGAAAAATAAATCACAAATATTTTTTATGTTGCATAATTAACAATAAAATATTATTTTCATTTTCCTAATCATTCATCAGTTTGAATTATTAAAGAGTTGAAAAGTATGCCAATGAAAACGAGACGCCCGTATTCGCCAGAGAGAGATTTAAGATAAAAACATTTGGCGCGCTTCCGCACTAGCTGAGAAATCGCCTTCCGTTCCCCCTCAGTGGACCCAGGGGAAGGGTCAAGGGAGGGGTCAAGGGGCGGGCCTCGCCGTTGCCCAAAGGCTAACAGACAGAGAGAACCAATGGCGCACTTCGATTCGGTTCCCTTTCTGAGAGTTGCTCCCCTCCCCAGGCAGTGTGACAGGGCGGGGGGGGGCAATAGACGGGATTTCCATTTCAGTATAACATCTGCTCCCTCCAATTTACAGGTCAAGAAAAATTTCTCGAAAAATGCACGAAACATAAATCAATTTAATAATATATTGCCTCTATCACCAATATTAACATTCTGAAAGGAGGGGAGGAAGGTATCGGTCCCCTTTTCCCATCCCCTGGCGCAGTGGTTCTCAACCTTTTATGCCTCACGTACCCCCTGGAAATGTGTATGCAACTGGCGTACCCCTTGTATAGATAAGAAAAAATATAGTTATAGTATAGCAATGGGAATAAAATTAAACATATATACATATAACTAGCGACTTTTGAGCTCTCACGGCGTACCCGAAACACCTTTATCGCGTATCCCACGTTGAGAACCCCTGCCCTAGAGGGTGGAAGATATAAACATAGCGAGAGAGCTTGAATAGGATTGAATGATGCCATCCGACGTTCCACTATACAGGACAGACTACATCTTATGGATGGCACGAAAATCCCCCTTCATGTGCTGGTTGAGGCCTATCAAAACACTGACATTGAGGCTGCGAAGCAGTGGAGGGAGGACCTGTTGTTCACATTGCTTTAGTATTATCGAAATCTTTGATTCGTTGCATTCTGTAATTTTGAACTTTCGAATTTTGAGCCCTGTGTGCTGGTTGATGTCTGTCGGAACGCTGACATTAAGGCTGCGGAGCAGCTGGGAGAGGACCTTTCGTCTAAATCAGTTTAATGTTATCAAATCAGGCAGTTCATTCATATCTCTAATTACGGAACTTTCGAATTTTGAACCATGCCGATGATTTATTGCCAATAATGATTGGGTAGCATTATGGTCTAATTTTTACTGCAACTCTGTACATGAATTGTGCCGAAAGTCTGCCATTATTTAAGGGATAAATTAGAGCTCTTTTAATTTTAAATCATGATATTCGCTACTTAAATATTAGTTATTTGGGACAGATGTCCAAGTTCGAAGCTCTCGTGGTGTCGTGGATGGTTGGGTGAGGGGACCCACTGGACGGCTTTTGGGAAAAGAGTGTCAGCCTCTCGTCAAGGCCATCCAGTGTGTTCTTTAACGTGCATGGGTGTGTCTCACACACACGGGACCACGGCTTAATTAATGGCACGTGTCGAGGTGATCCCCGACAGGCATCGTCCGACCTTGCCAGTGCAGACAGCGTGCCAAGGGGAGGGGGGAAGTGGGGGGGGAAGGAAGTGAACGAAAGCCTGCTGGAGCCGACGCATGGAGTGCTGGCATGGAAAAAGACTCGTGGTCTTTGGAAGGAGGGGAAACGGGGAGGCACATTGCATAATCGAAAGAAGAAATTTTCAAGTAGACGATGATGCAACACACACTGTTCCTATCATTTTCAAAATAGGTTTGATCAGCGAGAACTAACCTTGGGATAATACGCCTTCACTGGAATCTGAGCAGTGTAGATGTAGTCTTTGCCGTTCTCTAGAGGGCACTGCACACCACATCCGAGGCATCCATCCCTCTGAGGAATCGCATAACTGATCGCCATCCCGTTTATAATGCCATGAACGGCAGGCTTTAGAGCTCCAGCATCAGTAGCTGAAAGGGGAAAATAAAAATTACTATTGTACGTTCGAAAATGAAAACTAAATATTTGTTTGCATCTGACGGAAACACATGTTAATCGATCGATCTCAAATATTGAGGCAAGATTAACTCTGCGGAAAATGTGAAAGTTACCGAGTCAAGGGAATGTCTTCGAAGGAGACGAAGGAGTGATTCTGCTCAACAGATTCTGATTCCTCTTCCTTAGCAAGTCTCCTTCTCATTGATGCGAAATAAAACATCTCCGTTCGTCTCTTCCTTGTTTCTTCTTTTCATATCTCAGAAAAATATATTTCAAACTTTTATTTTTTTTAATCTCCTTACTTATTTCGGGCGAGAGGAGACAACCTCTCTTTTTTGTAAATCAGAAGAAGCCAAATATTATCTTCCTGGAGGGAGAGTCGCAGCCTTCCTCAGTCTAATCAATCAGAAGAAGCTAGAAAAACTTGGTTGCTTTTGATTGGCTCATTTGAAGGGGAGCCAGAACCTTCCTTTCAGGAAGCTGACACTTCCCCTCAATGATCTTGATCTCTTTCGCTAACCCTCGAAAAGACTAAAAATTATTTGTTGTTCATCTGCTTCATTTTTGTTGGGGAACTTCGAGGACTTCTCTCTTCCTTTTGGTAAATCACGACAGGCTTAATAAAAGGTCTTCGATGTCCCCCTTCCTTTTCGCTTGAGAAACTCTAGACCCCAACGCTCTAAATAAAGCTCCTGGTGTATTCCTCTTCCTTTTGTTGAAGTGTCCTGGTATTTTTGGTTTTAATAAACCAGGGTCAGTTAAATAATGCTTTGTCTCTTTCCTATTGCAGTTGGGGATCTGGAGGCTTCCCTTTCAGTGAGCCAAAGAAGCTCAAGATCCTAATCCTCCTTTATCTCTTTCCCATTGCAGTTCGGGATCTGGAGGCTTCCCTTTCAGTGAGCCGAAGAAGCTCAAGATCCTAATCCTCCTTTATCTCTTTCCTATTGCAGTTGGGGATCTGGAGGCTTCCCTTTCAGTGAGTCGAAGAAGCTCAAGATCCTAATCCTCCTTTATCTCTTTCCTATTGCAGTTGGGGATCTGGAGGCTTCCCTTTCAGTGAGTCGAAGAAGCTCAAGATCCTAATCCTCCTTTATCTCTTTCCTATTGCAGTTGGGGATCTGGAGGCTTCCCTTTCAGTGAGCCGAAGAAGCTCAAGATCCTAATCCTCCTTTATCTCTTTCCTATTGCAGTTGGGGATCTGGAGGCTTCCCTTTCAGTGAGCCGAAGAAGCTCAAGATCCTAATCCTCCTTTATCTCTTTCCTATTGCAGTTGGGGATCTGGAGGCTTCCCTTTCAGTGAGCCAAAGAAGCTCAAGATCCTAATCCTCCTTTATCTCTTTCCTATTGCAGTTGGGGATCTGGAGGCTTCCCTTTCAGTGAGTCGAAGAAGCTCAAGATCCTAATCCTCCTTTATCTCTTTCTTATTGTAGTTGGGGATCTGGAGGCTTCCCTTTCAGTGAGCCGAAGAAGCCCCAGGTCCTAATCCTCCTTTATCTCTTTCCTATTGCAGTTGGGGATCTGGAGGCTTCCCTTTCAGTGAGTCGAAGAAGCTCAAGATCCTAATCCTCCTTTATCTCTTTCCTATTGCAGTTGGGGATCTGGAGGCTTCCCTTTCAGTGAGTCGAAGAAGCTCAAGATCCTAATCCTCCTTTATCTCTTTCTTATTGCAGTTGGGGATCTGGAGGCTTCCCTTTCAGTGAGCCGAAGAAGCCCCAGGTCCTAATCCTCCTTTATCTCTTTCCTATTGCAGTTGGGGATCTGGAGGCTTCCCTTTCAGTGAGTCGAAGAAGCTCAAGATCCTAATCCTCCTTTATCTCTTTCCTATTGCAGTTGGGGATCTGGAGGCTTCCCTTTCAGTGAGCTGAAGAAGCTCAAGATCCTAATCCTCCTTTATCTCTTTCCTATTGCAGTTGGGGATCTGGAGGCTTCCCTTTCAGTGAGCCGAAGAAGCCCCAGGTCCTAATCCTCCTTTATCTCTTTCCTATTGCAGTTGGGAATCTGGAGGCTTCCCTTTCAGTGAGTCGAAGAAGCTCAAGATCCTAATCCTCCTTTATCTCTTTCCTATTGCAGTTGGGGATCTGGAGGCTTCCCTTTCAGTGAGCCGAAGAAGCCCCAGGTCCTAATCCTCCTTTATCTCTTTCCTATTGCAGTTGGGGATCTGGAGGCTTCCCTTTCAGTGAGTCGAAGAAGCTCAAGATCCTAATCCTCCTTTATCTCTTTCCTATTGCAGTTGGGGATCTGGAGGCTTCCCTTTCAGTGAGCCGAAGAAGCTCAAGATCCTAATCCTCCTTTATCTCTTTCCTATTGCAGTTGGGGATTTGGAGGCTTCCCTTTCAGTGAGCCGAAGAAGCTCAAGATCCTAATCCTCCTTTATCTCTTTCCTATTGCAGTTGGGGATCTGGAGGCTTCCCTTTCAGTGAGCCAAAGAAGCTCAAGATCCTAATCCTCCTTTATCTCTTTCCTATTGCAGTTGGGGATCTGGAGGCTTCCCTTTCAGTGAGTCGAAGAAGCTCAAGATCCTAATCCTCCTTTATCTCTTTCTTATTGTAGTTGGGGATCTGGAGGCTTCCCTTTCAGTGAGCCGAAGAAGCCCCAGGTCCTAATCCTCCTTTATCTCTTTCCTATTGCAGTTGGGGATCTGGAGGCTTCCCTTTCAGTGAGTCGAAGAAGCTCAAGATCCTAATCCTCCTTTATCTCTTTCCTATTGCAGTTGGGGATCTGGAGGCTTCCCTTTCAGTGAGTCGAAGAAGCTCAAGATCCTAATCCTCCTTTATCTCTTTCTTATTGCAGTTGGGGATCTGGAGGCTTCCCTTTCAGTGAGCCGAAGAAGCCCCAGGTCCTAATCCTCCTTTATCTCTTTCCTATTGCAGTTGGGGATCTGGAGGCTTCCCTTTCAGTGAGTCGAAGAAGCTCAAGATCCTAATCCTCCTTTATCTCTTTCCTATTGCAGTTGGGGATCTGGAGGCTTCCCTTTCAGTGAGCTGAAGAAGCTCAAGATCCTAATCCTCCTTTATCTCTTTCCTATTGCAGTTGGGGATCTGGAGGCTTCCCTTTCAGTGAGCCGAAGAAGCCCCAGGTCCTAATCCTCCTTTATCTCTTTCCTATTGCAGTTGGGAATCTGGAGGCTTCCTTTTCAGTGAGCCGAAGAAGCTCAAGATCCTAATCCTCCTTTATCTCTTTCCTATTGCAGTTGGGGATCTGGAGGCTTCCCTTTCAGTGAGTCGAAGAAGCTCAAGATCCTAATCCTCCTTTATCTCTTTCCTATTGCAGTTGGGGATCTGGAGGCTTCCCTTTCAGTGAGCCGAAGAAGCCCCAGGTCCTAATCCTCCTTTATCTCTTTCCTATTGCAGTTGGGGATCTGGAGGCTTCCCTTTCAGTGAGTCGAAGAAGCTCAAGATCCTAATCCTCCTTTATCTCTTTCTTATTGCAGTTGGGGATCTGGAGGCTTCCCTTTCAGTGAGCCGAATAAGCTCAGGATCCTAATCCTCCTTTATTTCTTTCTTATTGCAGTTGGGGATCTGGAGGCTTCCCTTTCAGTGAGCCGAAGAAGCTCAAGATCCTAATCCTCCTTAATCTCTTTCTTATTACAGTTGGGGATCTGGAGGCTTCCCTTTCAGTGAGCCGAAGAAGCTCAAGATCCTAATCCTCCTTTATCTCTTTCCTATTGCAGTTGGGGATCTGGAGGCTTCCCTTTCAGTGAGCCGAAGAAGCTCAAGATCCTAATCCTCCTTTATCTCTTTCCTATTGCAGTTGGGGATCTGGAGGCTTCCCTTTCAGTGAGTCGAAGAAGCTCAAGATCCTAATCCTCCTTTATCTCTTTCCTATTGCAGTTGGGGATCTGGAGGCTTCCCTTTCAGTGAGCCGAAGAAGCCCCAGGTCCTAATCCTCCTTTATCTCTTTCCTATTGCAGTTGGGGATCTGGAGGCTTCCCTTTCAGTGAGTCGAAGAAGCTCAAGATCCTAATCCTCCTTTATCTCTTTCCTATTGCAGTTGGGGATCTGGAGGCTTCCCTTTCAGTGAGCCGAAGAAGCTCAAGATCCTAATCCTCCTTTATCTCTTTCTTATTGTAGTTGGGGATCTGGAGGCTTCCCTTTCAGTGAGCCGAAGAAGCCCCAGGTCCTAATCCTCCTTTATCTCTTTCCTATTGCAGTTGGGGATCTGGAGGCTTCCCTTTCAGTGAGTCGAAGAAGCTCAAGATCCTAATCCTCCTTTATCTCTTTCCTATTGCAGTTGGGGATCTGGAGGCTTCCCTTTCAGTGAGTCGAAGAAGCTCAAGATCCTAATCCTCCTTTATCTCTTTCTTATTGCAGTTGGGGATCTGGAGGCTTCCCTTTCAGTGAGCCGAAGAAGCCCCAGGTCCTAATCCTCCTTTATCTCTTTCCTATTGCAGTTGGGGATCTGGAGGCTTCCCTTTCAGTGAGTCGAAGAAGCTCAAGATCCTAATCCTCCTTTATCTCTTTCCTATTGCAGTTGGGGATCTGGAGGCTTCCCTTTCAGTGAGCTGAAGAAGCTCAAGATCCTAATCCTCCTTTATCTCTTTCCTATTGCAGTTGGGGATCTGGAGGCTTCCCTTTCAGAGAGTCGAAGAAGCTCAATATCCGAATCCTCCTTTATCTCTTTCCTATTGCAGTTGGGGATCTGGAGGCTTCCCTTTCAATGAGCCGAATAAGCTCAGGATCCTAATCCTCCTTTATCTCTTTCTTATTGCAGTTGGGGATCTGCAGGCTTCCCTTTCAGTGAGCCGAAGAAGCCCCAGGTCCTAATCCTCCTTTATCTCTTTCCTATTGCAGTTGGGGATCTGGAGGCTTCCATTTCAGTGAGTCGAAGAAGCTCAAGATCCTAATCCTCCTTTATCTCTTTCCTATTGCAGTTGGGGATCTGGAGGCTTCCCTTTCAGTGAGCCAAAGAAGCTCAAGATCCGAATCCTCCTTTATCTCTTTCTTATTGCAGTTGGGGATCTGGAGGCTTCCCTTTCAGTGAGTCGAAGAAGCTCAAGATCCTAATCCTCCTTTATCTCTTTCTTATTGCAGTTGGGGATCTGGAGGCTTCCCTTTCAGTGAGTCGAAGAAGCTCAAGATCCTAATCCTCCTTTATCTCTTTCCTATTGCAGTTGGGGATCTGGAGGCTTCCCTTTCAGTGAGCCGAAGAAGCTCAAGATCCTAATCCTCCTTTATCTCTTTCCTATTGCAGTTGGGGATCTGGAGGCTTCCCTTTCAGTGAGCCGAAGAAGCTCAAGATCCTAATCCTCCTTAATCTCTTTCTTATTACAGTTGGGGATCTGGAGGCTTCCCTTTCAGTGAGTCGAAGAAGCTCAAGATCCTAATCCTCCTTTATCTCTTTCCTATTGCAGTTGGGGATCTGGAGGCTTCCCTTTCAGTGAGTCGAAGAAGCTCAAGATCCTAATCCTCCTTTATCTCTTTCTTATTGCAGTTGGGGAACTGGAGGCTTCCCTTTCAGTGAGTCGAAGAAGCTCAAGATCCCAATCCTCCTTTATCTCTTTCCTATTGCAGTTGGGGATCTGGAGGCTTCCCTTTCAGTGAGTCGAAGAAGCTCAAGATCCTAATCCTCCTTTATCTCTTTCCTATTGCAGTTGGGGATCTGGAGGCTTCCCTTTCAGTGAGTCGAAGAAGCTCAAGATCCTAATCCCCCTTTATCTCTTTCCTATTGCAGTTGGGGATCTGGAGGCTTCCCTTTCAGTGAGCCGAAGAAGCTCAAGATCCTAATCCTCCTTTATCTCTTTCTTATTGCAGTTGGGGATCTGGAGGCTTCGCTTTCAGTGAGCCGAAGAAGCTCAAGATCCTAATCCTCCTTTATCTCTTTCCTATTGCAGTTGGGGATCTGGAGGCTACCCTTTCAGTGAGCCGAAGAAGCTCAAGATCCTAATCCTCCTTGATCTCTTTCCTATTGCAGTTGGGGATCTGGAGGCTTCCCTTTCAGTGAGCCGAAGAAGCTCAAGATCCGAATACTCCTTTATCTCTTTCTTATTGCAGTTGGGGATCTGGAGGCTTCCCTTTCAGTGAGCCGAAGAAGCTCAATATCCTAATCCTCCTTTATCTCTTTCCTATTGCAGTTGGGGATCTGGAGGCTTGCCTTTCAGTGAGTCGAAGAAGCTCAAGATCCTAATCCTCCTTAATCTCTTTCTTATTACAGTTGGGGATCTGGAGGCTTCCCTTTCAGTGAGTCGAAGAAGCTCAAGATCCTAATCCTCCTTTATCTTCTTCTCTTCAGTTCGGTAGGCTTGGGAGATTTTAACCACCGTTCGGTCTTCTTGTTTCCTTTTCTTCTGGAGCTCTAGCTCTCTTAATTTTAATAAGTCGGCAGAAATGAAAGAATGCTGCTTGCTTACCTTCTTTCCATTTTCCTGAGAAGTACCAGATTCCTTCGTTTTAGCGAATCAGAACGAAGCTTCTCTGCTATCGGATTCCTTTCACCTTTCGCTAGATTCGATCTCTTCTCCGATTCCCTTTTCCTCAGGGATCCCATTCCTTCGCCCTTCTAATAGGGGTGGGGGTGGCTCAGTCGGTAGCGCGCCAGGCTCGTAATCTGTAGTTCCCAGGTTCGAGTCCCAGCTGGGTCAGCGTTGAAATTTATCTCCGCAAAAATTCCCCGCTCTGTCCACGGTCAGTAGGGGACACCGATGGGCTTGGAAAGGCTGCCGTCCGTCGGATGAGACGTTAAGCCGTGGCCCCGTGTGCCGAGAGCCATACCCTGTGCACGTTAAAGAACACGCTGGATGGCCTTGACGGGAGGCGACCATCTGTCTCCCAACAGCTGTTCCAGTGGGTCCCCTCCCCCAACCTTCTCTGAGCCTTCGGGGTCCATGTGACCTGGCCATTTAGCCCATGGTGTGCAAAAAAGTGCTGATCAGAGGTAAAACAAAACAACCCACACAACAACAACCCTTCTAATAAGTTCAGAGAAGAGAAAATTTCTCATAATTCTCTTCTTCCTTTCTACCTTTCATTAATCAGGAGAAAATAAAACTTTTCCCCTTGGAGAGAAATATCTCCATTTTCGTATATCAAGACAAGCCAAAGAAATTCCTTTGCTTTGGGAGTCTCGGAATTTCTCTTTCCATAAATCAGGAAAGGCTCCATTCGAAATATTATTGGTCATCTGTCTCCTTTGGATCTTTAAGCGATCAGGACTATTCCCTTTCGCTGGGGAACTCTACCTAGTTCCCGAAAACGTCCTCAAGCACGTGCGTGCAACCTCCCCCCGCATTCCCATCCCCCCTCCGATAGCGACCCAGACTCGTAATCTGCAGTTCCCAGGTTCGAATCGCTCCTGTGCTAGCGTTGAGATTTATCTCTGGAAAACCCCGCAACCTGCCCTCGGTCTGAAAGGGGACACTGAGGATCTTGGAAGGGCAGCCGTCGATCCGTGGCCTCGTGTGGGGGAGAGCCACGGCAAAGAACACACTCGATGGCCTTAACGGGAGGCTGCATCTGTCTCGTAACAGCTGTTCCGTTGGGTCCCCTCCCCCAACCGTTTTGGAGCGCTTGGAACCTGGCCATTGCAAGAAATTGCCCCCTCCGAGATCCCCCCCTAGCAAGCTGTTGAGCTGACAGAGTGTCGGTCTGCCCCCCCCCCCCCCCCCCCCCCCCTCCCATTACTGTCCAATCAACAGCCTGCTGGGGTAAGAGACGAGAAAAGAAGCTGCAAGAGTGGACTTTTCCGCAATTCAGCAGCTTCAGACGCAAAATCGCAAAAGGCCCAGCCCATTGTGTCGCAATATTTTCCCGTTTCACTGCCACGGGGCCCTAGAATATGAGGCACTGCTGCCGAACACTGCCACTGCATTTGCTACCTAGAAAACGACGGAAATACGAATGGTAAGAGGCGTAAATACAAAATAGGTCATGATTTGTCAACGACGCATCGCGGGGTCTTGGTTGAAGTTGCTGTTCTTTATAAAATACAAACGATTCACGTTTTAATAAGCATCGAAAATTAGGCAGGGCTTTGTAACACTTACTTGAGAGGAAATGTACGGAAAGCTCAGAAGTTTCTCCTTTTTTAAGAGGACACCGGATCAGACCTTCACATCCTTTGACCTCAACGTCCTTCACTTTCCCACGAGGGCAATCTGAAACAAAGAAATCAGACATTGACACGAAAATGTTGCGTTTCTAAAGATGGCAGCAAACGTTAAATCCACGAGACTATTATATGGAAGGTATTTTAGGTACATTTGCATGGACACACGCGATGTCTTTGAGGGTTCCCCCCCCCCAAAAAAAAAATATGAAATCTTCACGGACACTGTCTTCCCCCCCTCCTCGCTTTAAAGAAATATCGAATTTTTTCTTTCCCCCTTTCACCTCCACGTGTGCTCGAGTTCCTCATAAATAAATCTTCTGCAATCCTCTTCGTTCCTCGTTTGCCAGCAGAGTTGTCGAATCGATGTCTCTATGAATCGGCTGCTCGAAGTTTCCTTTTCCCTCGCAGACGCTCCTCCGTCGGAATGGCAACTGGGGAGAGTCCATTCCTTTTCTTCGCAAGGGAAGGCAGAAAATAAAATGCCTGCTCAAGTCCGACACATGCGAGGAAAGGGTTCATCGAAATATCTGCGCTTGTGTGAACTGGGTGATAAAATTCTCCGCCTCGTTCGTTCGTCACTACCCACCCCCCCTACCCAAATACGAGTGCATCAGTCACGGCCGCGAAAAAATGTGCGGAGATGGGCACTTTTTAGTTGCACTCGTCACGCCTCCTTCACTTTTTAGTTGCACTCGTCAGGCCTCCTTCACTTCACACTAAATACGTCACCGATTGAGCAAAAAAGAGAAACCTTTCGTCACCGATACAATTCGAAGATTCCTTTTAACCCTGAATCTTACCGCACTGAGTGTAAGACGTCGCCGTGCTCTCCGATCCGAAGACAGCGGCAATGCAGAAGATCAGAAGGCACTTCATTCGGCTCAGTTGCTCTCCTAGGAAATGACACACTTCAAAAATGCAGTCTATAAAGAAGGAAGTTGGCGGCGCTCTTGATTCACGTGCGAGAGGGGGGGAGGTGAGAATTGAGACATGACTGAATGATGAATTGTCAGGGTTCTTCACCAACTGTCCTTACAGCTGCCGCCACATCAAATATTGGCAAAGACAGATTCAGCAGTGCCCGGCTCTTCTGATTCATTTTTACATACGTATGCAGTGTTCGAAAGGCAGCTGACTAAATAAATCTCTTTCAACTCCCCGCCCTCCCCCCCCCCCCACCCTTTTTTTTTTCTTTTTCACGCTCCTCTTTTCTCCCAACTGGAAAAGAATCTTGAGTCTCATTGTTTGCCACCAGAGCGGTATCTGGAAAAAAATATCCCCGAGGAGGGGAAGTTATTGCTATTTACAAATAACACTCCTCCCCCTCCTGTCCCCTCTTAGTCTCTTTTTATTTTAAAGTCTAATTTTTAATCCTGGGTTGCACGAGCATCTTCTTCCAGGATTTCTAGGAATCTCTTTATCTTGTAGAGCGAACGTGAATTTATTGAGCTCGTGTTGCGTGACAGGATCGAGCAGGTCAGCTGAGACAATACGTGTCCCCCCCTCCCCCTTTTGTTTCCGTACCTAGAGGAGCAGGGAAGGTCGCGCGCCCCAGCTACATTCCCCGAGGATCAGCTCTGCCGTGCTGATTGCACGAGCAAAGCTGGACAGAGCCAAGAGCCGAGAGCGAGCGCAGACGGTACAAAAAGAAGGCTCC
This sequence comes from Ryuthela nishihirai, assembly GCA_038380435.1. Taxonomy (NCBI): domain Eukaryota; kingdom Metazoa; phylum Arthropoda; class Arachnida; order Araneae; family Heptathelidae; genus Ryuthela; species Ryuthela nishihirai. The sequence continues at coordinate 56,559,185 of JAWZYU010000030.1, read as the reverse complement.
TCTGTCAAGAGCGCGATGAGCAATGAGAGCAGATTCAATGGTACCGAGTGGGGGAGAGAGGGGGGGAGAGAATCGAAGCTTCACGGGCAGTGTGCTCCGGCTCCCTCATCACTCACCGTTCCTTCGCTAACTCTTGTGCCGATCCCCTTAACTGAGGAAGTCTTTCTGCAGACTGTGGCCCACATGTCAGATGCCCATCCCCACAGATTGCTTCAGGATCTACCCCCAGGACATCAAATGGGTCGATGCGTTACAGGATCGAATCAGAATTCTGGGACTCCAAACTATTACCATATCGCAGGCGATAAATCGTAACGTAACGCTGGCATTACTCGCAACGGAAGCAGCAACGGACGACAATGGCCAATGTAGAAGGTAACGGATGCACCATTCGAGACAAAAGCATTGAAATCGAGCAAAATGGCATTGCATCGTGAGAAGGGATATGGCGAAACAATCTCACTTCATATCCACGGAAGAGTTGAGCAGAGCGCTCCAACCTTTCGGAGAAGTGAACTCGTGATGATTAATACTACGCACAAGATCACTGAAAGAAGATGCAAACAGGAACAAGAAGCGCAGAAAGGAAGCTAAGAGACGACATCCCCCAACATCCCTCGAATCAACACTTCTGACGTCACTGCGGAGCACCGAGGCGGAACAGAATTGTGCAACAGATGGAGGAGAGGAGCCTCTTGGCCGTCAGCTGACCCCGAAATGAGAAAAAGACAGAAGCAAAACCCAGCGCCAAGCCTTCTATCTTCGCAGAAGAGAAAACGCTACAAAGGGAGAAGAGGAGAAAGGCGAGGGACGAAAAGACATGCCGACGGAAAAAATAATTCCTCAGGGGAGGAAATTTTGATCCTGAAAGCTCAGCTGCAGATGTAGAAGAGGTCGGATCAAAAATTTACGAAGAACTATCAGAAATGGAAGGTGAAGAGACACAAAAAAAAATTAAGCACATATCAAAAAGAAAAGAAACACTGAAAGGGAAAACGCGAAACTCGCCAATCAGAAATAAGGAGCTCAAAAGGGACGACTGGGGAGCGGGTTCGTTCGACCTTTGACGAAAGACCCGAGCAATGCAGCTCGGGTCTTTCGTCAAAGGGTGTGATTGGGTGAACTTTGAACTTCTCAGTGAGATGCTAAATAGAAGAGGAAAAATTAAACCCCCAATTTAGGGAAATTCTCAACGCAGAAAATTTCGAAAGGCAGCCAAACGCGACCATCAGACTCGTGAAGATCCGCAGGCTGTTTCAGGAATTGCAACCTCTCTGCGACAGCTGTTTTCTGCCCTTTGACCTACATTCCGTTCCTCCTTTCAGCTGTTTTCTGCCCTTTGACCTTCATTCCGTTCCTCCTTTCAGCTGTTTTCTGCCCTTTGACCTTCATTCCGTTCCTCCTTTCAGCTGTTTTCTGCCCTTTGACCTTCATTCCGTTCCTCCTTTCAGCTGTTTTCCACCCTTTGACCTTCATTCCGTTCCTCCTTTCAGCTGTTTTCCCTTTGACCTACATTCCGTTCCTCCTTTCAGCTATTTTCTGCCCTTTGACCTTCATTCCGTTCCTCCTTTCAGCTGTTTTCTGCCCTTTGACCTACATTCCGTTCCTCCTTTCAGCTGTTTTCTGCTCTTTGACCTTCGTTCCGTTCCTCCTTTCAGCTGTTTTCTGTCCTTTGACCTTCGTTCCGTTCCTCCTTTCAGCTGTTTTCTGCCCTTTGACCTTCATTCCGTTCCTCCTTTCAGCTGTTTTCTGCCCTTTGACCTTCATTCCGTTCCTCCTTTCAGCTGTTTTCTGCCCTTTGACCTACATTCCGTTCCTCCTTTCAGCTGTTTTCTGCTCTTTGACCTTCGTTCCGTTCCTCCTTTCAGCTGTTTTCTGTCCTTTGACCTTCGTTCCGTTCCTCCTTTCAGCTGTTTTCTGCCCTTTGACCTTCATTCCGTTCCTCCTTTCAGCTGTTTTCTGCCCTTTGACCTACATTCCGTTCCTCCTTTCAGCTGTTTTCTGCCCTTTGACCTTCGTTCCGTTCCTCCTTTCAGCTGTTTTCTGTCCTTTGACCTTCGTTCCGTTCCTCCTTTCAGCTGTTTTCTGCCCTTTGACCTTCATTCCGTTCCTCCTTTCAGCTGTTTTCTGCCCTTTGACCTTCATTCCGTTCCTCCTTTCAGCTGTTTTCTGCCCTTTGACCTTCATTCCGTTCCTCCTTTCAGCTGTTTTCTGCCCTTTGACCTACATTCCGTTCCTCCTTTCAGCTGTTTTCTGTCCTTTGACCTTCGTTCCGTTCCTCCTTTCAGCTGTTTTCTGTCCTTTGACCTTCATTCCGTTCCTCCTTTCAGCTGTTTTCTGCCTTTTGACCTTCATTCCGTTCCTCCTTTCAGCTGTTTTCTTTTCAACTGTCCATTTCTCTTCCATCGAAAGAGGGCGACGGAACACCGAATTTCGACAGAGAGGTGATTACGGAAAAAAAATACAGTACGTAGAAAGACAGGCAGTTGAGTCTGCTCCGTAGTGTTGCTTAGCGCAGGCGGACCAACGCACGGGCGCCACGCTCGATTTTGTAAAAGTTGGGAAGAGAAATGGCAATTGTTTGCTCATCTTAACAATGGAAGAAATCGTTTTCTTATTAAGTGAAGTGGTTCGAGTCTGACTTAAAGGAGAAATCTTTCGCTCCATTCGCCTCAAACGTGCGTCTGCCGCCCCCACGTCCGGGTACTGCAGAGCACTCGGCAGTTGAGTTGGCGCCAGATGCCACGTGCCTCCTTCGAACCAATGGCTTCAGTTCAAAATGCGAAAGCAATAACCAGGATCTAGAAAGTGCGAGGACCATTTTATTATCATTGAGAATACCAGAATAATGAAAATATCAGTTGAACGAAATTAAAATCTATCCAGTTGCAAAAAATATGACAATTATAATGAAGTTTTTAAAAAGAAAATCCCTACACAATATGTGCAATGTAGATTTTAGCACCTGGCAACGCTGCGAAATATCGAACCAATCACAGAGCTAGGAATCAGCTTTTTTTTTTCTGAACTTAATGTTTTCTGTACAGAAGTTCTTTACCATGGCTGTCTGTACGTGTCGTCATAATGCTTTACAACGGCGTTGCCACCTTTCCCTACCATAAAAAGGGATTTCCAAACTTGGAGATCGACGCGATTCTGATTTTATCGCATTGCAAGTAAAGGAGGCATCAGCGAAAAGTTCCCTTCTGCAGATAAGCTGTTGGCTTTGCGGGACATCTGTAAATAAGGAAGGATTTATTTGAATGTCTCAATAAATAAATGATTTAAAAAAAAAAAAGTTCCAATTCACGCTATTCATTTCATCAGTTTTTAAATTTAAGCTATCATTGATTGTTTTAAATAAGTTCGTCAATCAGATTAGTTTCCCCAATTAGCAGCCAATATGGCGCGAAGTCTCCGCCGTTTCGTGAGGTCAGGGGAAGATATTCCTGACGGTGTGGGTTGCGAAATCATTTAAGAATTCACGGACAGACGCTTCTTCAGAAACAGCAATGGCGAAGCGTCTCCATGGAAAAGGGAAAGCGATGTCCGAACGCATTGCTCAACTGTCATTGGAACGCTGTTCCAGTAATGGTTTTTTAAATCAATGAACCGGAACGCAGTTCTGATATTTGAAGTCATAAAATCATTGAAGCAAATCGATATTTGATATTTCTGAATCACTGAGCTCTGGAAGCTCTATGCATGATGGGAGGGGGGGGGGCTTACAGAATGCAAATGAGGAGGATAGAGGCAAAAAAATTATTACACCTATTTACATTTGGTGCATTTTTCAAGAAATGTTTTAAAGAACTGTAGTCGTCTCGTGGCCGAGTGATTAGAGCGCTTGGCTACTGATCTAAGAGACCTGGGTTCGAACCCCGGGTAAGGCATGGATGTATGTGTCATTTTTCCTGCTGAGGTCCTGCCATCCTCTCAGATCTTCTACTATGGCATATAAACTGACATGCTCCTGTCAGACCTCTGTGGCAAGCAGCTGCTTGAGGGGGTATTTATTTATTTTTATTAAAACAGAGGGGGAATTGTTATACGGCGTTTGGAATCCAGTCTCCTGCCCCTCCCCCTCCCCACCTGGTTTCCTCCCCCCTTCCTCGATTTTTTTTTTCCTGATCCGGAACTGGTTTTATGCATAATTTTAAAGTATATTTCTGTGTAACATTACTCTTATGTAAAGTGTAGAAGAGAGAAGGGGATGGCTAAGACAGATTCCTTTCATCAAGTGTAGAAGAGAGAAGGGGATGGCTAAGAAAGATTCCTTTCATCAAGTGTAGAAGAGAGAAGGGGATGGCTAAGAAAGATTCCTTTCATCAAGTGTAGAAGAGAGAAGGGGATGGCTAAGAAAGATTCCTTTCATCAAGTGTAGAAGAGAGAAGGGGATGTCTAAGAAAGATTCCTTTCATCAAGTGTAGAAGAGAGAAGGGGATGGCTAAGAAAGATTCCTTTCATCAAGTGTAGAAGAGAGAAGGGGATGTCTAAGAAAGATTCCTTTCATCAAGTGTAGAAGAGAGAAGGGGATGGCTAAGAAAGATTCCTTTCATCAAGTGTAGAAGAGAGAAGGGGATGGCTAAGAAAGATTCCTTTCATCAAGTGTAGAAGAGAGAAGGGGATGGCTAAGAAAGATTCCTTTCATCAAGTGTAGAAGAGAGAAGGGGATGGCTAAGAAAGATTCCTTTCATCAAGTGTAGAAGAGAGAAGGGGATGGCTAAGAAAGATTCCTTTCATCAAGTGTAGAAGAGAGAAGGGGATGTCTAAGAAAGATTCCTTTCATCAAGTGTAGAAGAGAGAAGGGGATGGCTAAGAAAGATTCCTTTCATCAAGTGTAGAAGAGAGAAGGGGATGTCTAAGAAAGATTCCTCTCATCAAGCTTCATTGACAATAGTATTAACCAAATATTTCCAAATCACAGAGTGGCAACACTTTTAAATAATTGTGGCTGCCGATTATATAATACATGAGATGTGTTTAATCTCTAAATTGTGCCATTTCCTTCTTAGATAAAAGCTATTTGTCGCTGTGTTGGGCCCTCGAATGAAGGCACTATTATTAAAAAAACAGAAAATTTCTGCATCCCATATTGCCTCCTATAACAAACATCTGCGGAAGATGCGTCATATCTTCCCAGCAATGATCTGTGAAGGGTATTTCGATGACTTTGTTTGGCAGAAGAGAGACCCAATGGCTCCTCGCGCTCCCTCTCGAGGGCTTAAAGATCATCGCATGGGAGTGCACAGAAGAATATCGACATCAAAAGAAACCGACCGTCAGCATAATGTCAAGATCAGCCATTCTTGGAGCACGAAAGTTCCTAAAGGAGAATTTTCTTCTGCGCCCACTCTTAAAAAATTAGAGGACGTTATCTGTGAGACAGCTTACAGTTATTTCTATCCCTTTGGGTGGGACGTTTTCAAAATTAAACACGACTGGCAAAAAAGTTATTAATTTTGATCTCATTGAATTTAGCTGAAATGCAATCCATTGAATTATTGTCGAAAAAGAATCTTATATCGCTAATGTTAACTAAAATTATAATACGAGGAAAAGCTAGAAAAATATGGTTTGAAGGCAAACACCAGAATTAATAAAATTGCACGAAGGATCATTATGCAATATATGCAATTTTAAATACTTCCCCCTCCGCTCCCCCCTCCCTTCCCTTTGAGGAGGCAAGTGCAACAGAATTGAAAAATATATTACACATACGCATTGCACGTATCTTTCAAAAATTCCTTTAAAGACCATTAAAATAGAAGGAAAATTTTTACACCAGAAGAGAGTTCGAAACTCAGTCTTCACCCTCCTATCTGATCATTTTCTAGAAACGGGCTGGCATCGAGGGAAATGTATTTCACCATTTCCACCCATTTGCTTTTCATAATTTTCGGAAAAAAATATCCTTCTCGTTTGTTTTTTTTTTTTTAATTCTCCACCATACAATTCCTCTAAGACGACGAATACATTTCGTGCCTTTTTTTTTATCTCAGGGACTCTGATATAAACTAATGTTTCAAAATTAAGATTATATGCACTGGTGGCGTATCCAAGAATTTTCAGTGGGTGGTGGAGGTGACATATTTGAGTCTAGTGGAGGGTAGGGGCCAGTTTCACATCTGGAGTATCCCTTTTCAGAGACTTTTAAAAAATACATATGCACTTTATTGAAATTTTGAAAGGAAGGAGTATAACCCCTTCCCTCTTGACCCCGAGGTACTCCGCTGAAATGGTCTCTCCCCTTCCTATGCTTTAGAAATGAAAATGAAAAATAGAGAGGTCTTAACATTTTGCATGAAAACTACACCAAAGCCAATAGCCAATGAGAGCTGTCATCTCGGCTCTCATTTTTCCTTCCTACAACTCCTTATTTCACTTGAAATCACACTATCTGAATGCCTGTTGAGAAATTAATCGCAAATCTTAATTAGAATATGTAGTTTCGTTCTAAAAAGTTTATGAAAGGTGGAATGATTGCTATACGAAATTCAAACTCTGATGTAATATTGCCTCACTACAATCGTTCCCGATAGTTTCATCCCTTATTTTTCGATTTGTATTTCAAAATGAATCACAGTTAAAATTGTTTCAAGTTCGAGCCTATGCTCTAAGTACAGAGTTGAATTTCCAATACAAACTGTTTCAAGCTCGAGCCTATGCTCTAAGTACAGAGTTGAATTTCCAATACAAACTGTTTCAAGTTCGAGCCTATGCTCTAAGTACAGAGTTGAATTTCCAATACAAACTGTTTCAAGTTCGAGCCTATGCTCTAAGTACAGAGTTGAATTTCCAATACAAACTGTTTCAAGTTCGAGCCTATGCTCTAAGTACAGAGTTGAATTTTCAATACAAACTGTTTCAAGTTCGAGCCTATGCTCTAAGTACAGAGTTGAATTTCCAATACAAACTGTTTTATGCTCAGCGACGAGTTCCCGTAAAACATCGACATGAGTGAAACCTTTTCAACAGAACAGAGGATTATACTCCAGAGCCTCGATTATATTTATAAGTTAATAAAAAATACGCATTTGTCATATCGTGACAGACAATATGTACAAACAACAGCAATTATTGAATACAGAAGAAAGCGATGCACAATTCTGTTTTAAATTTGTTACCTAAGAAAAAGTTTTTTATCAACTTAAGCATCTGACGATCATTTCCTCTCTTGTTGAGAGGGATTTCTAGAGTTAGGCACGTTTTGTTCACAAGGATTACGTCACAGTAACATAATGGTGATACGAAACTAACACAACGGTGATACGAAACCCTGTTGATAAGAGTGATTCCATTAGATATGCATTTCTTACCAAAACAAAACAAAATGCATGAAAAGGCAAGTATTTAAATCAGATGCAAACGGCACTTTTAATAAGAACTGAAAATGGAGAACGACAAAATTAATTCAGCTTTAACAAAACCTCATTAAGAATCAGGAACATTTCTTCATATTAGTTTCATTCCACTAACACTTTTTTATGATCCTATATAACAAGGAAAAGTTTTCAAAAACATGAAGTTAAAATATGGCCATATCATTTCCAATCTTCAAGACTTCTTTTCAAGAAATGACTAAAATGTCTCACTGAGAGTCAACAACTCTAATCTCAGTTGATCCTACTCTTACCAGCTCTCCATTGGCACCTGTTTCATTGTTCTCGTCTGCTCCATTGGCACCAGTTTCGTTGCTCTCGTCTGCTCCATTGGCACCTGTTTCGTTGCTCTCGTCTGCTCCATTGGCACCTGTTTCGTTGCTCTCGTCTGCTCCATTGGCACCTGTTTCGTTGCTCTCGTCTGCTCCATTGGCACCTGTTTCATTGCTCTCATCTGCTCCACTGTGCACACAGAAGCCTTCAAAGGCACTTCCCGAAATGCTGACTAAAACGATTAAAGCTGCTAAATGACGCATTCCTTTAAGTGTTGATAATACTCGCCGAAAACGCTCGATTCATCGTCTTTATCGTTTATGCCTTTTCAACGTAATGGCAGTTATTTCGTTGAACAGCTATTTGCTGTCAATATTATAAAAAAAAAACATCATAGAGTATATAATTCCGGGTTTTTTTATATATATATATAATGCCGTGGGCTGTATCTTAGAAATGCAAAAAACGGTAGGAATATAAAAAAAAAACGCGTCAGATGTTGATGTTGATGGCGGCCATTTTATAAATTTTCACGAGCGTCGATTTCTACGTTTCTAGACCTTCATTGATTTCAACAATTGATTTCGACTGTCGCATTATAAAAAAAAAGGCCCGGAAGATAATAAATCATTTATTTTTGTTCTTCTTTTTTAGTGTGGCAGGCGATTCACTCGGAAATCTGAATTGGTATCGTCCGAGCAGAATTATGCGCCACCCGAGATTCCCGATAGCTGATGTTAAAGGAAATGGAAAATAACAATTTCATCTCCGGAATAGAAACCTCACTCAGTTTAAGAGGAAGAAAAAATCGGAAATATGATCTTTGTGATCGATATTTCTCCCCAGTCGCGTTAAGATAGTAAACCAAAATGGTGGTTTTGAAAGCGTTTCGAGCTTGTTGAAATGGGCGTTTTAAGCGACCCGGAGTAGCGATTCGGAAGATTGACAAAAGTATCAGATTATTTTAGCAGCGGATCTATATCGACTTTGATGGCGTTATATTAACGAATCGATTCGCTGCTGGCGAACGGAAGGTTTTACGAAATTCATGTATAATTTTGAGGAAGTGTAAAACTAAACAATATTAAGTACATTTAAAATGTCTACCGGACATAAAACAGTAAAGGAAAAACTGATGTGTCCATCCAAATTTGTCCTCCTATGAATGGACCAAAATGTTTAATTCCGAGCAGAGGCTCGGTTAAGATCAAAGATCGTCAATGACTGCGAGAGAAGCGGGCTGAGAGCGCATGCGTGCTTCAACTGAGTTCACCAGAGATGGGAGGAAGAAGAGTTCAATCGGCATTGCCGAAGTGGAAACCACTAGGATAGGTTGCGTAGGGGAAAAAACTGGATCAACGAAAAATGGACCAGAGGAGGGGGATAAACTGCCCTGAACCACGGAAAAATTGACCAGAGGGTAGAAATTGCACTGGACCACGGAAAAATGGATCAGAGGAGGGGGAAGAAACTGCCCTGAACCATAGAAAAATGGACCAGAGGGGATAAGTTACACTGGACCATGGAAAAATGGACCAGAGGGGGAGAAATTGTCCTGGACCATGGAAAAATGGACCAGAGGAGATAAATTACACAGGACCATGGAAAAATGGACCACAGGAGGGAAAAAAGAAGGACAAAGGAAAGGCAGAAGAGGAGAAGTGACGAGGAAGGGGGCAGCAGTACCTAAGGAAAGAGTGCTCGTCTAATATGGTCTTGCATCTTTTCTAGCGCTGGCCACGGATAACCTCGTATTGGAGGGGATACTTGAGTGTCACCCTGGATGGTTGAGTTTCTCACCAACCATGGTGCTGCTGGAGCAGACCTTAATGTTGACTTCTGCAGTCATTGTAGTTTCTGAAGATTAGTCTCCAAACAGGGCCAGCATACACGAAGATGGGTCTTATAACCTAGTTATGAAGAAAGTCTTTTTAGAGAGCCGAGAGCGAAGACTTTTTCTCTCTTAGTGGAAAGAGCCTCACCCGCCAAGCTGTAGCCATATTTATAACGCTAATATCTTGTGGATTGTAACCCCAAGTTATTTCGCTTCATCACTCCAGGAAATGTTTATCGAAGAGGAGGAAGTTGACGTGATGATGAATTCTCTTCCTAGTAGTGAGGATAGCAACGCATTTGTCTCTATTGTTGTGCGCCAGTCCGTGCACCAGTTTCCATAAGATTTCAGCACAGCCTGCATACGCTCGCAGGCTTTGGGAACTGAAATTAAGGAGGCCAAGAATGCCGTGTCGTCAGCATACATAGCTCCCATAACACGTTCCATGCAGGTGATATATAAATATTAAATAGGGTTGGGCCGAGAATCGAGCCTTGCGGGATCCCCGCCTCAATGCTTCTCCTGGTCGATATCTTGCTTCCGACACGTACTTTAAAGATACGGCCATCGAGGTATGAACTTCTGGCGGGAAACCAAACTATTAGCTTGAAAACTAGCCCCTCGGCGCAAACCCTATCGGATGCTTTAGCAATGTCCATGTAGACAGCAACTGTCGACATCTTTTTTATTGCAGGGCAGTGGCAATTGCCTCAACGACTCATAATATTTGGTGGGCAGTCGATTGTTGACGTCGAAATACAAATTGTTCTTCAGGCAAGCAGCAGACTGATAGGTGGAAAGTTTTCGAGGAAAGGAGGATCCTTCCCCGGTTTGGGAAACATAGCTATGATTTTTAGGCATTTCTTAAAGATATTTAAGAATGAAATTTTTGCTTTTTAGGTAGATTTTTGAAGGCAAGATTTCTGACATTGTTAAATCCTGCGGCTTTGTTTCGCTTTAGGTGGTGGATAATTTCGATTAATTCCTTCTAATCATCAAGTTTAACGTGATCCTGTTCAAGATGCAAGAAATTTATTAACCCTGTCACTCACCTCGTCGATAAGTCGCTCATTTGCATATTCCTCCATTAGGTTGGAATTGAAGATCCAGGGAATGTGCAAATGTTTCAGTGTTGTCCAAGTCCAGTAAATGCCTCGATCTATGGAGTGAGGACACGGGGCACCTGTCCGCCATATTGAACCATCGCCTTACCATTCTCCATATTGAACCATCGCCTTACCATTCTCCATACTGAACCATCGCCTTACCATTCTCCATATTGAACCATCGCCTTACCATTCTCCATATTGAACCATCACCTTACCATTCTCCATACTGAACCATCGCCTTACCATTCTCCATATTGAACCATCACCTTACCATTCTCCATACTGGACCATCGCCTTAACATTCTCCATATTGAACCATCGCCTTACAATTCTCCATATTGGACCATCACCTTACCATTCTCCATATTGAACCATCCTCTTACCATTCTCCATATTGAACCATCGCCTTACCATTCTCCATATTGAACCATCGCCTTACCATTTTCCACATTGAACCACCGCCTTACCATTCTCCACATTGAACCATCGCCTTACCATTCTCCACATTGAACCACCGCCTTACCATTCTCCACATTGAACCACCGCCTTACCATTCTCCACATTGAACCATCACCTTACCATTCTCCATATTGAACCATCGCCTTACCATTCTCCACATTGAACCATCGCCTTGCCATTCTCCACATTGAACCACCGCCTTACCATTCTCCACATTGAACCATCGCCTTACCATTCTCCACATTGAACCACCGCCTTACCATTCTCCACATTGAACCATCACCTTACCATTCTCCATATTGAACCATCGCCTTACCATTCTCCACATTGAACCACCGCCTTACCATTTTCCACATTGAACCACCGCCTTACCATTCTCCACATTGAACCATCGCCTTACCATTCTCCACATTGAACCACCGCCTTACCATTCTCCACATTGAACCATCGCCTTACCATTCTCCACATTGAACCACCGCCTTACCATTCTCCACATTGAACCACCGCCTTACCATTCTCCACATTGAACCATCGCCTTACCGTTCTCCACATTGAACCATCGCCTTACCATTCTCCACATTGAACCACCGCCTTACCATTCTCCCCATTGAACCATCGCCTTACCATTCTCCACATTGAACCACCGCCTTACCATTCTCCCCATTGAACCACCGCCTTACCATTCTCCCCATTGAACCATCGCCTTGCCATTCTCCATATTGAACCACCGCCTTACCATTCTCCACATTGAACCATCGCCTTACCATTCTCCACATTGAACCATCACCTTACCATTCTCCATATTGAACCATCGCCTTACCATTCTCCACATTGAACCATCGCCTTGCCATTCTCCACATTGAACCATCGCCTTACCATTCTCCACATTGAACCATCGCCTTACCATTCTCCACATTGAACCACCGCCTTACCATTCTCCACATTGAACCACCGCCTTACCATTCTCCACATTGAACCATCGCCTTACCATTCTCCACATTGAACCATCGCCTTACCATTCTCCACATTGAACCATCGCCTTACCATCCTCCACATTGAACCACCGCCTTACCATTCTGCACATTGAACCATCGCCTTACCATTCTCCACATTGAACCATCGCCTTACCATTCTCCACATTGAAACATCGCCTTACCATTCTCCACATTGAACCATCGCCTTACCATTCTCCACATTGAACCATCGCCTTACCATTCTCCACATTGAACCACCGCCTTACCATTCTCCACATTGAACCATCGCCTTACCATTCTCCACATTGAACCATCGCCTTACCATTCTCCACATTGAACCATCGCCTTACCATTCTCCACATTGAACCACCGCCTTACCATTCTCCACATTGAACCATTGCCTTACCATTCTCCACATTGAACCATCGCCTTACCATTCTCCACATTGAACCATCGCCTTACCATTCTCCACATTGAACCATCGCCTTACCATTCTCCACATTGAACCATCGCCTTACCATTCTCCACATTGAACCATCGCCTTACCATTCTCCACATTGAACCATCGCCTTACCATTCTCCACATTGAACCACCGCCTTACCATTCTCCACATTGAACCATGTGGAGAAATAGGCGTATACACCTAAAGACTAAAATTAGACTGTATAATAGTTTGGTTCTTTCTAGGGTTAGTTATGGTAGTGAAACTTGGACACTTTGCAAACAAGATAACAGGAAACTAGATGCTTTTGATTCCAGATGCTTACGCAGTATCTTGGGCATTAGATGGTTCAACTTTGTAACTAATGATGAGATTAGGAAAAGGAGTTTGCAACCTCCTTTAAGCAGCATATTGTGTAGAGAGAGACTCCGTTGGTTTGGCCATGTTGCCCGTATGAATAATTATAGATTGGCGAATAGGGTTATGAACAGTGTGCCTAAAGGCCTCAGAAAGAAGGGGAGACCTAGGATGCGGTGGGCAGACAATGTCAAACAGGACCTTGTTAGAATTGGTGTGCAGTGGCCAGATGCAGTAGATGTAGCTCAGGACAGACTAGTTTGGAGAACTAAATTGCACGGTCTGGTTGGACCTCTGTAGCCCATGGCTGCTTGAGGAGGAGGAGGAGGAGGAGGAGGAGGAGGAGGAGGAGGGTGGTGGTGATGATGATGATGATGATGATGATGATGATGATGATGATGATGATGATGATGATGAACAGTACTCTTTTAGGAAAAAAGGAGCAGAAGAGACAGAATTATCTGAGTGATAAGGCACTTGAGCTTATTTCGGAAAGAAAGAACTGCAGGAATGTCCTTAATCAATACCCTACTAGTCCTAATAGAAAGCATTACAGAGAACTTAATAAACGTGTAAAAGATCAGTTAGCTGCTGATAAGAATCTTTGGCTTGATGGTTTGGCTGACAAAGCCGAGGAAGCAGTTAGACAGTACAACAGCAGAGAGCTGTACCAGATAGTTAATGTTTTGTGTGGTAGAAAACGGACAGGTATACAAGGATTGAAGGATAAACAAGGCAAGGTTATAGACGGTGAGGATTCTGTCATGGCTAGATGGGCTGAGCATTTCAGTGATATTCTAAACAATGCGGTTAGTTCTATTCCCATTGTTTGCAATGATGATAGATGCATTGGTGGCTTTAATGTTGGCCCTATAACACAATCTGAAGTTAGTTTGGCTATTTCTAAACTTAAACTTCATACATCCCCAGGGGTGGATGAAATTACTATGGAAATGCTTAGAGCTGGGAATGTTTCGGTTACCACTTGGATGACTGAAATTTTGAATATCTTTTACGATAAAGGCATGATTTCTGAGGATTTTACGAGATATATTATTATCCATATTTCAAAAAAGGTGATCGCAGTTCTTTTGATAACTATAGGGGTATCAGCCTACTCTCTGTTCCAGGTAAAGTTCTTTCCATGATTGTGCTTAATAGAATTAAGAATCTGGTTGACAGTCAATTGCGTGATGAGCAATGTGGATTCAGAAGTGGTAGGGGATGTGTGGATCAAATATTTTCACTCAGGCAGATTCTTGAGAAATGTTTAGAGTTTCAGAAACCTTTGGTTGCTAGCTTTGTTAATTTCAAAAAGGCTTTCGACTCTGTTGATCGTCATAATTTGTGGTTGATTGTGAAATCATATGGTATACCAGACAAGTTAGTTAACATAATGAAAGCTCTCTATAATAACACTGAGTCGTGTGTGAGAGTTGGTAAGTCTTGTAGCAATTGGTTTAGCATTACTTCTGGTGTTCGACAAGGGTGCATTTTGTCTCCTTTTCTCTTTACTTTGGTTATTGATTATGTTATGGGAAACTCACTTCAAGGGAAAGATTTTGGCCTTAAATGGTCTGGAGACACTAAAATTAGTGATTTAAATTTTGCTGATGATTTAGCCCTTTTGGCAAATGATGTTGATGAGATTTCGAGCTGTTAATGAGACTGGTAGTAGGTAGGTTTGGTTATAAACAGAGAGGGGTCATGCAGGCTGTGATTCAGTTAATCTGAATGGTTGCAGTCTTGAGCAGGTGTCACAGTTTAATTTCCTTGGAAGCTATGTAACAGATGCTGGTGATGTGCGGCATGAGATTAACAGACATATAGGGATTGCTGCCGAGATATTTAAGAATCTATGGAGAGTGTGGAGAAATAGGCGTATACACCTAAAGACTAAAAGTAGACTGTATAATAGTTTGGTTCTTTCTAGGGTTAGTTATGGTAGGTGGAACTTGGACACTTTGTAAACAAGATAACAGGAAACTAGATGCTTTTGATTCCAGATGCTTACGCAGTATCTTGGGCATTAGGTGGTTCAACTTTGTAACTAATGATGAGATTAGGCAAAGGAGTTTGCAACCTCCTTTAAGCAGCATATTGTGCAGAGAGAGACTCCGTTGGTTTGGCCATGTTGCCCGTATGAATAATTATAGATTGGCGAATAGGGTTATGAACAGTGTGCCTAAAGGCCTCAGAAAGAGGGGGAGACCTAGGATGCGGTGGGCAGACAATGTCAAACAGGACCTTGTTAGAATTGGTGTGCAGTGGCCAGATGCAGCTCAGGACAGACATGCTTGGAGAACTAAATTGCAGGTCTGGTTGGACCTCCGTAGCCCATGGCTGCTTGAGGATGATGATGATGACAAAATCGAGGCAACTTGGCAAAATCTAGGGAAGTTGGCAAAATTAGAAACCACTTGGTAAAGTACAGGTGAGTTGTAAAAATTGGGATTGGCTTTGTGAAATTAAGGAGTTGGAAAAATCGAGAATTGGCGAAATTCAAAGCCACTTGGTAAAATACAGGGGAGTTGTGAAAATTGTGCCTTTCTTGTGCAATTAAGGAGAGTTGATAAAATTCGAAGTGACTAGGGAAATTCAGGTAAGATGTAAAAATTGCGTTTTTCTTCTTTAAATTACGGCTAGTTGACAAAATCCAAATCCACTGTAAAATATAGGCGAGTTGTGAAAATTGGGATGTTTTGTGAAATTAAGGAGTGTTGGACAAATTGAGAAAACTTGGCAAAATCTTGGGAATTTGAAAATTTTGAAGTGACTTGGCAAATTTAGCAGAGATGTAAATATTTGTTTTGTGAAATTAAGGAGAGTTGTCCAAATCAAGGGCAGTTGGGAAAATTCACGCCCACTTGCTACAATTCAAGCGATATATAAATTTTTTGATTATTTCTGTGAAATTATGGCTAGTTGGCAAAATTGGAAGTCAAATGGCAAAATGCAGGAGAGTTGTGAATTTCACAGTTGGCAAAATTTGATTTTAGATTTGGAAAATTTTCAATTTCTTCCCCCTCCCAATGCACAGTCCTTCGCTACGCCCCTGTGTATATACAGAGTGTCTCAAAAATATAGGTACAAACTTTTAGGGCAGGTAGATAACATCTAAAGGAATGAGAATTGCATAGGAACCCATAAACAGAAACGTCAGCGTAAGTCAATTCAGCGTGGCGCTGTTCATCAGTGCGCTAGAGGGGAAATTCCGGATTTCCTCATTCGAGCGGTAGTCGGCTTACGAAGAGCATACAAAAGTATTCGAACAGGGAGATAGCCGACATGCACTTAGTGTACGGAATAGCTAAGGGCAACGGACGTGCCGCTCAATGAATGTATCAAGAACGCTTCCCACACAGACATGTACCGGGCCACGGTTTGTTTGTGCGTGCGCATCAAAATTTGTGCGAATATGGGTCATTAAGAGGTAGCAGAAGTGAGGGCAGGCCATGATCGACGCATACTCCTGCAATGGAAGAAAGTGTGTTGGATGCCGTGGAGACTAATCCTAGTACCAGCACACGTGCTGTTGCCTGCCTTAGGAGTGTCTCATTGCAGTGTACAGCGTGTTTTGTACGGCGAGTCCTTACACCCCTTTCATCTCCAAAGGGTTCAATTACTTCTCCCCACAGGTCATCCTGCACGTGTGCGTTTTGCGCAGTGGTATCTCCAAGAAAGTGCCCAAGATGTGAATTTCCCAGCTTATGTTTTGTTTACTGACGAGGCCAGTTTCACTCGGAATGGCTTATTCAATCAGCACAATGCGCATTTGTGGGCTCACGAGAACCTCCACGGTGTGTGCACCCATGCGGCACGTTTCGCAGTAAATGTGTGGGCAGGTTTGGTCGGCGACTGCTTAGTCGGGCCATACCTTTTACCATCTCGCATGACTTCCGCGAAGGATCTGATCTTTCTGGAACAGGTTCTACCAGGCTTACTTGCCCATGTTCCAGCAAATGTGAGATGCAACATGTGGTTTTAATATGATGGGGACCCCATTACGGAAGGTGTGTTCGTGCGCATTTGAACATGACTTTTGGGCAACGATGGATTGGGCGTGCTGGACGTTGCCTGGCTCCCACGCTCACCTGATTTAACGAGCATTGATTTCTTTCTGTAGGGGACCCTCAAAGCTAACGTATATGAATCGTCTGACATGGATCTCGTGGCAAGGCTCGTCTGCGCTGCTGCTATTATCAAAGAAATTCCAGGTGTGTTCGGCTGTGTCCGGCAATCAATGCTCCGTTGGTGTAACACGTGCATCGCGTCTCATGGTGGAAACTTTGAGCATCTGCTGCAACATTATGAAATGTATCATCTAGTATGCCATTTGTAATAATTATGTCCAATAAATGTTTTCCCATTAATCCCTGTCTTGTGTCCTTTCAGATCTTGTACCTCTGCTACCACTTTCCCCATGACGTTTCCGGTTATGGGTTCCTATGCAATTCTCATTCCTTTAGAAGTTATCTACCTCCCCTAAAAGTTTGTACCTATATTTTTGAGACACCCTGTATATATATATATATCACGTAAGCCTAGTGCGCTATTAATGTCACCAGTTTTCCTCATCCTGAAAAGAGGTAAACGAATGTATCAATTTATACTCCTAACCTGGATAGTTCATTCGGCGGGCCCAGAAGAAGGTAGTCTATATTATTCATGTACAATCAGTTGTGCAATTGTAGTATGGTGTTTTCAAAAAAATTTTGCGTTTTTATTAATACCAGTTAATGAACCAATTTCCCTTCAAGCAGCTTCTTGCCAACGGGAATCTGACCAACACCGATCAGTATAACAGGAAAACTGCACTCCACCCCCGTTACCAGACTATATATTATTATCTGGTTTAAAAGCAGAAAATTACTTTCACTCAATGATTTGGAAACATCGAATACCGGAACGGCATTCCTCTTCAACGATGTAGAAATTCGAGTTAAGAACGGGTGTAGATGGTCGGCAAGGATGTACATATACCTTGTTCCGGTGAGGACGGTCTCGACGGGTCCCAAGGAAGAACATGTAAACGCAGCCAAATCTGTTACACCGCCTCCACCTGCCTGTATGACCCCAAATTGGCAAGCTGGGTTCATCCTTTCATGTGGTTTACGCCACACACGCACCCTCCCATCAGCGTGAGAGTTGAAACTGATTCATCAGACCAGATGTTTCCAGTTCTCCACACTCCCATTGTGATAGGCCTTTTCAAACTGCAACCTAATCTTTCAGTGCCTTGCAATCAACAAGGGGATACGATGTGGACATCGACTGTCGTAGCCTTTTTTCCCCATGGTATGACGCATATCTTTATGCATAAGCTTGTGGATGTGCCCTCATTCAGTTCTGACATTATCTGCTCCACGGTATCTGTGCGATTCCTTGTAATGATGCAGGGCAGTCTGCACTCTCCTCCAGTCAATTACATGATTACGTTCCACATTTCTCCCGCTGGTTTGAAGTTTTGTCATATTTCATGTTGTCTTGGTATACACGGACGATGGTCTGACATAGAAATCCCAACAGTTCTGGTGATTGAACAACCAGCTTTTCTCATACCTACTACCTGGCCACAGTTAAACTCACTTACGTCGCTGCCCTTACGGAGATTACTTTTTCGTGACTGGGTTCCAATGCGTAGAGACCTGCTCTAGTTATAAGCTTTGCCACTTTCAGCATCCGTGCGATTGGACGTGATTTGCATATTGTTATTCAGGGGTTTATGATAATTTACCCATTCAGTGTATTTTTTCAGAAAAATCTATTTCTGAATCCACTACAAATCCTTAATAATAAGCTGAAAAAAAAATTGGTTTTCCCATGAGTGGGATTTGAACCCATTTTTCTGTTTATTTCATGAGTTCCATGTCTATAAGACATATCCAGTCATTCTTTACTACATATTTTTAAATTTTATGAAATTTGCCGTCTCACCCCACGGTTTTTTATGTATTCTCTTAAATTTCACGTTATCCAATTTAGAGAAAAATTTGTCTTGAGCCAGTTGGGCTACGAACCCACTGCTTCCTGATAGCAAGTATTCCATCCAAATGAAAACAATTTTCCCTCTATATTTAATATAAGCGTAAAACTACTACGCATGATTGCATATTTTTCTGTTGAAACCGGCGCAGATAAGTTTATTAACTTCGTAACTATTAGTTATCTTTTATGATCGAGCAATAAGCAAAATTTATCAAAATTAGTCACAAGACACGTCGATCTTCATTTGGTATCAAAATTACAGAACTTTTGTTGTCCATTAAAATAGTGTTTTTGAATTTTATATATAGGTCACCATCTTAAAATATAAGAACGAATGGTCATTATACCCATAGCTGATAACGTCCTGGTACTGACCATATAAACCCACTGGAGATATATGGCTCTGAGCTTGATTATGGATCCTGATTTTGTTGCACTGGTGGGCTTCTGTGGAGGGAAAATCTTCCGCTGTGTTTTCTGTTTGTTTGTGGGTTGACAGCCCCAAGTGAATAGATTCACAGGATATGTTTATCAGCTGGTGGATAATCCTGAGCAGAAGTCATCGCAGGCACCTGAACTCTTTGCTTCTATTGGCATCGTCAAATTCTACATTGGAGGAAGTCTTCCAGTGTAGATGGCTTCAGCCTTTAGTGGTGGTGGAACGGGTCTTTGCCCCATGTCTGCTATTAGGGGGCTGTTTGATAATGTCGGCATTCCCTCTCTCAATATATATAGCTTCTTTAAACATCTCACTAACCATTTTCTCTCCACAGGTAGTTGGAATATGAGGACTCTGCACAGAGCTTTTTCTCTTGATGTCCTCACACAAGAATTCCACCATTATAATTTAGATATTCTCTGCTTGCAAGAGACCAGATGGACAGATAAAGGTCAGGTTCTTAAAAATAATCTTAAATTTCTCTTTTCAGGGAGGGACGACAATAAGCAATATGCTTCTCAGCAGACACGCTAGTGATGCTCTTCTAGGATACGAGTGCATTAATGAAAGGTTTCTTACAGCAAAATTTCAGACAAGCGTTAAAGACTTGAATGTTATCTGCTGTTATGCCCCCACTGAGGATGCCGATGAGGATGAGAAGGATAGGTTTTACGGACAATTTCAGGATATTTTTAATTCTGTCAAGAAAGGAGATATTACCCTTGTTCTTGGTGACTTCAATGCCAAAGTTGGTAGTGACTCTGACCTTTGGGGATGGGGGTGATAGGCCCTTTTGGTATTGGTAGCTGCAATGACAACGTCTCCTACAGGTAAGTAAACTCAATGGTTTCAGAATCACTAACACTTATTACAAACACCGCGACATACATAAGTACACATGGGTTTCACCTGATGAGCTTCATAAGAATATGATTGATTATTTATTAATTAACAGCAAATGGGCTAGTTCTGTTAGGAATACCAGGGCATATAGGGGAGCTGAAATTGGATCTGACCATTACCTTGTTAAAAGTGTGTTGCAACTTAAACTTAAAAAGTGTTGTGCTAGGGTTAAAAAATTTACTTTTAATACTGAAGCTCTGAAAGACCCGGTTATAGCCAAAGCTTACCATGATAGGTTACTTAGTCATTATGACAATCATTGTTTGCTTACTACTGAAGTTGAGGAAGAATGGGATCATTTTAAACAGGCTCTTTTGGACACTAACAGTACTCTTTTAGGAAAAAAGGAGCAGAAGAGACAGAATTATCTGAGTGATAAGGCACTTGAGCTTATTTCGGAAAGAAAGAACTGCAGGAATGTCCTTAATCAATACCCTACTAGTCCTAATAGAAAGCATAACAGAGAACTTAATTAACGTGCAAAAGATCAGTTAGCTGCTGATAAGAATCTTTTGGTTTCATGGCTTGGCTGACAAAACTGAGGAAGCAGTCAGACAGCACAACAGCAGAGAGCTGTACCAGATAGTTAATGTTTTGTGTGGTAGAAAACGGACAGGTATACAAGGATTGAAGGATAAACAAGGTAAGGTTATAGAAGGTGAGGATTCTGTCATGGCTAGATGGGCTGAGCATTTCAGTGATATTCTGAACAATGCGGTTAGTTCTATGATGATTCAATGATGATAGATGCATTGTTGGCTTTAATGTTGGCCCTATAACACAATCTGAAGTTATTTTGGCTGTTTCTAAACTTAAACTACATAAATCCCCAGGGGTAGATGAAATTACTACGGAAATGCTTAGAGCTGGGAATGTTTCGGTTACCACTTGGATGACTGAAATTCTGAATATCTTTTATGATAAAGGCATGGTTCCTAAGGATTTTACCAGAGCTATTGTTATCCCTATTTTCAAAAAAGGTGATCGCAGTTCTTGTGATAACTATAGGGGTATCAGCCTACTCTCTGTTCCAGGTAAAGTTCTTTCCATGATTGAGCTTAATAGAATTAAGAATCTGGTTGACAGTCAATTGCGTGATGAGCAATGTGGATTCAGAAGTGGTAGGGGATGTGTGGATCAGATATTTTCACTTAGGCAGATTCTTGAGAAATGTTTAGAGTTTCAGAAACCTTTGGTTGCTAGCTTTGTTGATTTCAAAAAGGCTTTCGACTCTGTTGATCGTCATAATTTGTGGTTGATTGTGAAATCATATGGTATACCAGACAAGTTAGTTAACATAATGAAAGCTCTCTATAATAACACTGAGTCATGTGTGAGAGTTGGTAAGTCTTGTAGCATTTGGTTTAGTATTACTTCTGGTGTTCGACAAAGGTGCATTTTGTCTCCTTTTCTCTTTAGTTTGGTTATTGATTATGTTATGCGAAATTCACTTCAAGGGAAAGATTTTGGCCTTAAATGGACTGGAGATACGAAAATTTCTGATTTAGATTATGCTGATGATTTAGCCCTTTTGGCAAATGATGTTGATGAGATGAACTCTTTCATTCGAGCTGTTGATGAGACTGGTAGTAGAGTAGGTTTGGTTATAAACAGAGAGAAAACTAAAGTGATGAAAATTGGTCAGGCAGGCTGTGATTCAGTTAATCTGAATGGTTGCAGTCTTGAGCAGGTGTCACAGTTTAATTATCTTGGGAGCTATGTAACAGATAATGGTGATGTACGGCATGAGATTAACAGACGAATAGGGATTGCTGCCGGGACTTTTAAGAATCTATGGAGTGTGTGGAGAAATAGGCGTATACACCTAAAGACTAAAATTAGACTGTATAATAGTTTGGTTCTTTCTACGGTTAGTTATGGTAGTGAAACTTGGACACTTTGTAAACAAGATAACAGGAAACTAGATGCTTTTGATTCCAGATGCTTAAGTAGTATCTTGGGCATTAGGTGGTTCAACTTTGTAACTAATGATGAGGTTAGGCAAAGGAGTTTGCAACCTCCTTTAAGCAGCATATTGTGCAGAGAGAGACTCCGTTGGTTTGGCCATGTTGAACGTATGAATAATTATAGATTGGCAAATATAAATAGGGTTATGAACAGTGTGCCTAAAGGCCTCAGAAAGAAGGGGAGACCTAAGATGCGGTGGACAGACAATATCAAACAGGACCTTGTTAGAATTGGTGTGCAGTGGCCAGATGTAGTAGATGTAGCTCAGGATAGACTTGCTTGGAGAACTAAATTGCATGGTCTGGTTGGACCTCCGTAGCCCATGGCTGCTTGAGGATGATGATGAGGATGACAGTTATGTCCATGGTAACGTGTAATTTCAGTATATCCTGGTTCAGGTGTCTACAAGAACAAATTCTAGTACTGTAAAATTTACATTTTGTTTTAGAATGGCAAGTTAAAATGCCTTTTCTTCTGGAAGGTGGTGGGGTCAGAGCTATGCAAGTTTGCTATTTAGACAGACATGCAAATACAAGAATGTCTTTATTTTGACATTATGCTGAGAATTCTGCTTTCCATTATATTTAAGTATTATCAAACTATTGATAGTTTCAGAGTAAAAAAAAAATAAAATTGTATACCTAAATACATTTGCTTATTACATAAAAATGAATAAATTTCGTTTTGCAGTTTTTGCTGATCTTAAGAAGTAATTTTTGCAGGGATAAGAATACAGAAGATATCTTGACTGTTCTCATCTTGAAGTTCCCATTTCACATCCACTTTTACCTGCAAAACAAATTTACAGAAAATACGTTGAAATGTCTTAATTAGCATAAAAAAAAATCATATACAAAGCAGAATTTACATTTCAAGCACTCCTATGCACATGCAGCAGAGGTGCCATTTTCTTTTCTAACTACTTACGAAAGTTTATCTTTATGGATGCAAAATAAAACAAAATTTAATTGAAATGAGCACGGAATTTCAAAGAAAATACTAGAATTTCACGACCAAATTTCATTAAAAAATATGAATCTATTTATTATACAAACATTCTGTATACAGTAACATATAAAGTGTCCTTTTTTCCTTTAGTGTTTTTGGTTCTGTGAATGAACAATTTATGTTTTTGGAACTGTAGATATTGGGAACTGTAGATATAAGGTTCCCTTTATATCTACAGTTCCCAACTTTTTTTTAAGCCCAGTCCCCCCCACTTTTGCCAACAATTATTTTCCAATGCTCCTTAATCAAAATAAGTTTTGTTGTATAAAACTAGTTGAAAACTAGATGCTGGTAGCACCTCTGTTGTTGGTTTCACAAACCAAAATGCCCCTTCCCCATCGGTGTATTGGCAGCCATGTCAGGAATCACTCACTACATTATGTAGATAAGACACTTTTGCACTGATAGATGTTACAGTGGTAAAGAGCCAGTATTTAAAATTAATATTAAAAGCACAGTAACAAGTCATTACATTTAGATTTTACACATAATCACTAATCCTACTTCAGCCTAGTGAAGTAAACCTTTCAAATCACTATCAACCTGAATCACATTATACAAGTACATGTAATGAGAAACACATTACACGAGTACATGTAAATACATTTACATATCGTGAGATTCGGATTGATAGCGATTTGAAAGGTTTACTTCATTAGGCTGAAGTAGGATTAGTGATTATGTACAATAACTAAATGCAAGAGTCAGTATAGATTGTGTATTAACATTTAATCTTTTACAGCATATTAAACTGATAAGTTCATTAGTGAGTAACCCTGGACGAAACTTTAATTAAGAACATTAAAAGTTCCAACATTTCATACAATAAAGATGTTAGATTCTATTTGTTGAAGAATCTAACGAACAATATAGTTTCAATGTGATAAACTACAATTCACTGTTGATTTGAATGTTTAATAATAATTATCAGTGTGATTTTGAAAGTTTCAAAAAGTGTCATCAGATTAATAAGTTCATGAAATGATGTTGCTTTAAAGTGCCAATAAAATTCCATGATATTTAGAACAGCTTGTGCTTTTTTATGGCATGCAAATTGCATGATGTGCTGCTGTGACGCAATTGTTGTCATGTTCCTCATGTGCTCATTGATGATGAAGTAAGCTCTACATATGGTTACAGCTAAAATTTTATGAAGTTTATTTATAAATTTCAAAATGAGAAAGAATTAATTAAATAATAATTTCCAAGCTGAAAGCATATTAAGAATATCAATATTGCAACATTCTGAATAATTTATTAAAAGTTTCAGTATATTTTAACATGAATTTTGTATGGGGAGAAGGGATCGTGAAAGATTTATTGTATAAAGCCGTAACTTGTTTTGAACTTTAATTGTAGATAAAGCAGCGCTGTTTCCATCATTTCTTATATCTGCTTTGTTTATCGCCTTTCCAAGTTTTATCTAATTTACTGGAGCTTTAAAGCAACATCATTTGATCAACTTATTAATCTGATGGAGTTTTTGAAACTTTCAAATCATGATGATTATTATTAAACATCCAAATCAAAGATGAATTATAGTTTATTTACATTGAAGTGTAGTATTCTTCAATTATATGCTGCTTGTTCAAGAATCAAAGATCTTTATGTATAAAATGTCCGAACTTTAAGAACATTAAAAGATTCAAGTTTCATCCAGGTTTACTGACTATGGACTTATCACAACTTGAGATGCTATAAAAGATTAAACATTAGCAATACACGAACTATACAGACTCTTTACCATTGTAACAACTATCAGTGCAAAAGTGTCATATTTACGTATTGTAAAATTGTCACCAAGTTATTATTACATTGTTGGGAACCACTTTTTTTTTTTACCAAGAGAGCACATTTAAATGCTCTAGAACCATGGATTGCAGCAAATATTTTTTTTACTCTTCAAAAAGTCCTTTATTTCACTTGAATAAATAAAATATAACAGTGGAATTAAGTAAGTGCCCCATGTGCCTTATGGAAAATCTGGCTATGATCATGTGCCTACTAGAGTAATTATTTTTCTCACAGGTTCTTCTTTTGATAAGAGACTGCAGGGGGATGGCCATTTGGTATATGGGTAACTCATGCTGGGTTGTTGGAATTCACTAAAACAAGTTGTTTATAATCAAATTACAACTGAAGTTTCCTTATTGTTTTCATGTTATCGGTATTAATACTCTTTTAGCATATGCCAAAAAGCGAATTTTAATCAGCTACTACCATTAGCAATTTAACACCAAGAACCCTCCTCACAAAAATTATAACCAAATGGGAGGAAAAGAAAAAAGTGTTTCATATTTATATTAAGAAGTTTTGGATTTTCCTGTAATTAACATTTCTAGAAAACATCTTTAATGTGAACTGTATGTACACAATTTCAAATACAGCATTTCATACGTTGTAATGGGGAAAAAAAAAAGCTGTTGAGGTGATAGTTATGAAGGGCTGGGTTGGGTTGTTTTACCTCTGAGCGGCACCCCCCCCCCCCTCTCTCTGACACACACACACACACACAAAGGACTAAATGGTTAGGCTACAAAGGAACCCAGACAGAAGGCTGGGTGAAGGGGACCCACTGGACAGTTGTTAGGAGACAGATGGTAGTCTAACAAGGCCATCCAGCATGTTAACATGCACAGGTATGGTTCTCCTGCAAATAGGGTCACAGCTTTTATGTCTCATCTGACAGACAATGGCCTTTCCAAGCCTGTTAGTGTCTCCTTTGTGACCCCCTGGGTAAGGGTTTAGCAAAAATAAATCTCAATGCTGCCACAGGTGGGCCTTAAACCTGGGAGCTACAGATTATGAGCATGGCACACTACCTTACTGATTGGGTGAACTGAGCCAAACCCTACCCCCAATTTCTCTCATGCAGAAGTTAATTAGAAATGGTTACAGAAATTTTAAAACCATTAATGTTGTACTAAAGTAGACGTAATAAATTATAAATACAGTATTCTTAGTCCACGCTTTCCAAACTCTAAATAACTACCCTAAATTCAAGTTTAAGATTTAATACTCAGTATACAAATAGTCAAAACTTTAGACTATTTTTCTGTGTTCAAGGATACACACCATGATGTATGGTAAACATAAAGAGGGGGGGGAGGGAGTTATAAATCATAAAATTGAATTTGACTGGAATTTGCCATCTTTTAATGTTTGAAACATGTCAAGAGAGCAATCTTAAAGGTTAAAACTTTAAAATCCACCAATATTATCATCTTGCTTTGTCAAGATGCAAGAAATTGTATGGATATAAATCAAGATTTATATATATTTTTTAAATTACTTTTAATACCATTTGGGGTCAAAGTGTTAAGGTGTTGTTTTAAATTTGAGACTGAACTTAAATACTTGTACAATATCCAGTATTTCGACAAAATGAAACTGAGTATTGGTGTAACTGCAATATTTAAGGTGTTAAACTAGTTACAAAATTAATGTCAAAAGCACTCCAAAAATTTATAAGCTAACTTGTGTATTCAGTGTAATACAAGGAATGCAAGTAAGACAATGCAGTAATTCTTGATATAAAAAATTAAATCATTGAAAACTGATCTAGAAGATAAACAACACTTCAACTATCATTGTAACCGCATCTGAACTTTTCAATATGTTTAACGCGTACTTAAAACATAGATCACAGAGCAGAACTATATTTTCACATTATATGATCTATTTAGTTAATTATTCAATCTGAATGGTAATGTCAACAGATTATGAATTTTTCCAGGTTCCAGAACAAAGGAATTTCCAGGTAAATATTTTTTGGATAATATCTAAATGTAAGAAAAAATATTTTAAGTGGAGCAATCATTAACAATAAAATATCAATTTCTTTTGAAAGAATGCATTTTTCCACCTATCATTTTAAATTTTGGTAAGTGCAAGAAAAGTGATATGTGGCATATACTTTGCCACATATCACTTTTCATCGTTTTAACTTGGAAAAACTTTTTTTCCAAGTTAAAACTACTTTGTTTTAAGTTCTTACTGTATCTATACAATGTTACAGATGCTTTCAAAAAGGAAATTAATTATAATCAGTATGATCAAGTAGGATATCATTTAATTAGCTGTTAACAATGTCATGTTGCAAAGGAACTATTTACTTTAACAAATTATGCATTACACAGTAAAATACCAATAAATTACTTCCCCTACATTGCTGGTTTAAGGTTGCCCAAAATAGTTTTGCATCCTGGAAAATTAACGTAAATTAGTATTCCATTTCAAAATTAAAGACAGTAAATAAACTTCACAGAGTCCCCTGTTGACTTTATCATCAATAAATATTTTTGTGGAAAAAGATTTTGCTGACGGGTAGGATTTGAACCCATGTCTCTCTAGAAACATGCCAGAGTATTCTACCATTGAACTAATGTCTTTTTTTCCATTTAATATTTTATTTATTTACATCTTATTTATCGCAACATTTAAAAAAAAGTTGCTGTCCTGGATCATAGATGGCACCAAGATCACAGTTAGAGTGAAAAGTCATATTAAATTGGTGCTTAACAGCAAACAGACTCAATGTGGGTTGGGTTGTTTTACCTCTGAGCGGCACTATTTTGCACACCATGGACTAAATGGCCAGGTTACATTGACCCCGAAGGCTCAGAGAAGGTTGGGGGAGGGGACCCACTGGAACAGCTGTTGGGAGACAGATGGTAGCCTCCCGTCAAGGCCATCCAGCGTGTTCTTTAACGTGAACAGGGTATGGCTCTCCCGCACACAGGACCACGGCTTAACGTCCCATCTGACGGACAGCGGCCTTTCCAAGCCCATCGGTGTCCCCTACTGACCGTGGGCAGGGCAGGGAATTTTGCGGAGATAAATCTCAACGCTGACCCAGCTGGGACTCGAACCTGGGAACTACAGATTACGAGCCTGTCGCGCTACCGACTGAGCCACCCCCGCCCCTGACTCAATGTGCACTTATATTACATACATAATTACAAAAATAATTTTAATATACAATGACTTACTTCAGGATAAGAAGGTCTCACTGGAATATCTGTAGTGTAAGTGTAATCTTTACCCTTCTCCAAAGGACACTGCATACCACTATTTTTGCAACCATCAGCTTCAGGAGGGGGGAAAGGCATTGGAATACCAGCAATGTATCCATGAACTACGGCTTTTGTAGATTTAGCATCTCCACCTAAAACAGTGAAAAAGCTTTGCGTCAAAATCAAAATAGTAACAATACATAGTTCACCACATAGTCAAAAATTTTTACATGCTTTTTTCTTATACCAAATGAGAATTTACTTTTTTAAATAACCATAAAAAAAAAAGCTCTGAATGACGACAATGTGTTCAGGAGGTTTGAAAACAGTAGTATTCAAATCTTTCGTTGTAAGGTCGCTCCTGAAACTTGCTGCAAATTTATTAATCTGATGGCAAAATCTAAAATGCATCCAGTAGTGGGGGGGGGGGAATCCCAAAACTTCAGCCATCCAGTGACAGATTTTTTTTTTGCTAACAACCAAGAAAACACCAAATTATGATTCCAACAACAGTTGGTTCCTGAAATCCATATTCCTGGCACCTAGCATATACATATTTTTCTATCTCTTCATTTCTCTATTATCAACAGTCAAGTACAAAACTTTATGCTGAAACCATAGAGAGTAGTTCCTCCCAACCATATGGGTATGTTTCAAACTTTATCTATAGTTGACAAAGCCTAGTTTGCAAGTACCAGGCACAGAGAAACTGGAAGTTGGGGTAGTGATCCTTGAGAAAGAGAGATACCTAAAATCCCACAATGTACATTTCATATTTCAAAATGTTGTTAGTGTAATTGCTGCAGCAGCAGCATAAAGGGACTGGATTTGAGTCCTGATAAGGACTAGATTTTCATTTTCCTTTTGTGTTCCCTAGTTTTGCTTTCCACATAGATTTTCTCTGTGGCATATTATAAAGATAAGGCCCCTAGAGAACCTTTGTGGCAAAAAAGGTGCTAGAGGAACAGTATTTTCTAATCATTTTTTTCAAAAATTATATAGAAGTACATTCACTGGCCTAGTGGTTAGCTTACCTGACTATACTATTCCAGTAGGCACGTCCTTGTACGTTTGTATTGTGTATGAGAAACCAACACAAGTCAAAAGCTTACAGATTATCTCCGTCCTTTTTTTTTTTATAAAATGACAAGTGGAGGAATATTCAAGTTCTTGTGCTTTGCTAATGCACATCTCACTGCAATAGGGTAAAATTAATTAGGGCTGCGAGGAGAAATGCAAGTACTCAAGATTGAAAACTGCGATTGGTAAAACAGTATATAATTTAATAAATATGGTTGGAAGTGGACATTTAAAACTGACTGCTAATTACACTTAACATTTTAGGTTGGTTGAAATTTAATGACACATTGGCTATTCAGGTGATAATGCATCAAACGAATAACAAAATAAACGATAAACGTCAGAAAAACCCACAACCAGAATTTAAAATAACAACAACAAAAGGGAAATACACAAATATATCAAAGATGGAAACAACAAAGAATGTGTATATAATTAAAATCAATCCAAAGTGAATGCACAGTATTCCCTGTTAAGAAAACATTAATTAACAGATTCTGAAAAAAATTCATGGAGAGATGCGGGTTCGATTCCCGCCATGGCGGCGATGAATTTTTTTCAGAATCTATTAATTAATGCTTTCTTAACAGGGAATACTGTGCATTCACTTTGGATTGATTTTAATTATATATTAACGTCTTAGCGCTAGCGACCTTCTCATTAACATCTGATAATCAAATGCAACGACTGAAAAAGTTGCATCTCCTTGAGTATAGATGGTGCTGTCTCAGTCATGCCTCAGGAAGAAGATTTATAAGGTCATATTCTGAAAATATTCATTGTCCGACGCGTGGTGCAATGGTAGCACGCTCTAGCATGAATCTGGAGAGATGCGGGTTCGATTCACGCAGTGGCGGCGATGAATTTTGTTCAGAATCTATTAATTAATGTGTATATATAATTCAACACAAAATAAAATCAACCCAGATGTAATCGACCCGGGTTACATATGAAAAAAACAACATAAAATCGGTCTATTAAAATATCCAGTATATCATAAAAATGGAAGCAGCGGAGTAAAACTGCAATGATCTGATAAAAGATATCTGGGTGTAAGGGGTTTGGACATAAAATCATGGAAGTTAAGATAGAAAAAGTTTTTCCAGGTTAAAACAAGGATAATCAACTAATATACATTTAAGAGTTAAAATGGTGTCACATAATTCACACGTAGGTTCCTCATCCACCATGAGAAGAAAAGAATGAGTAATAAATGAATGAGCTAAGCAGAGTAAATACAACTTCCTCCTTGTGATACCTGCAAAAACATTACTGCTGCCATGGTTCGAAAATAAGTTTGATCTCAAAGAGCTTATTCACAAACTGCTCTGACCAAGATCAATGCCACTGTGCCTGGAGCTCAATGATAAAACACTCCTGCAAATCCAAATATGAACTAGTAGTGGAGAGCCAGATAGGGACATGACTGACTTGGCAGCAGTGTCTGGCCATTGCCCTTGATGCCAACATGACACAGCACCCAACAGAAGAGAATGGTGTTGGTGGTGGCTGCTAGACAATGTATCTGCTTGCGGATCTTGGAAAGAACAAGGTGATGTGGATGCCTCACTGAGATCAAAGTGCGTAACAAGCTAGGCAAGTATGTGTAGAGAACACACTGATGATGACATATGTTCCAAGGTGAAGCTGATAGCATGAAGCTCTGCAGTGAAGATGGAACACTGCAGTTGGATGTGGTCTACAATGATTACATCACAGCAAGCCATGGCCAATCCCACTAATGTGCAGGACTTCGAGCCATCTGTGAAGACAGACAGGATGTCTGGGTACTCAGAATGGTGGTTAGAAAAAAGTTGCTGGTACACACAGTCAGGTGAAAAGGCCTTCACCATCTTGCAAAAGGAAAAATTGCAGGAAGAAACAACGAGCCACAGTGGAAGTGACTTGGCTGTCAACTGTGCAATGCTATTGAGACTGGTGTGGACTCAGACACACAAATCGAAAGTACAAATGGCAGTCAGATGATTAATACAAAGCATCTCCCACTTCTGACTGAAGATGCAGTCAGTGGGATGGCCTGGCAGGGATTGCAATTTAGATGCATATTGTAGGGACAACTGCTGACAACAAAGAGATAAAGATGGTTCGTCAGTCTCAATGTAAAGACCAGACCAGTGAGGTGCAGAAGGCCTCTATGCAAATGTGAGGGCCTGAGGTAGAGAAGGTCCAGCACTTTCACACCAAATCATACACCTGAGATCCATAGTTCACTTTTGATTGGACAAGTGCATGGTACAGATGGAGCAAAGAACATTGGCCCGCTCCTCAGGAGAGAGATTTGGGTTGGGTTGTTTTACCCTCGAAGTACTTTTTTGCACACCATGGGCTAAATGACCAGGTCACAAGGACCCCGGAGGCTCAGTAAATGTTGGGGAAGGGGACCCAATGGAACAGCTGTTGAGAAACAGATGGTAGCCTCCTGTCAAGGACATCCAGTGTGTTCTTTAATGTGCACAGGGTACGGCTCTCCTGTACGCGGGCTTAACATCCCATCTGATGGATGGCAGCCTTTCCAAGCCCATCGGTGTCCCCTACTGACTGTGGGCAGGACAAGGAATTTTGCATAGAAAAATCTCAATGCTGACCCAACTTGGACTCGAATCTGGGAACTGCAGATTACAAGCCTAGTGCGCTACTGACTGAGCCACCCCCGCCCCAAATCTTGACAGTGAAAAGCATAACACTCAGGAGGAAGTCTTGGGGCAGCCCCTTTTCTGTGTCTACAACAGAGTGTTGCCAACACAGGCTCAAAAAGAACGAGAAAGAAAGAAATTGGCAATGAAGATTGGCATGTGAGCTTGCAAGCTAAAGGCATGGAGATCATAAAGAATGCCAAATCTACACAATGTGTGGTATTCTTTTTCAATGTCAAAGAAAATGGACACCAGGTGCTCTCATTTTAAATATGAATTTCTGATAGCTGATTTTAGGTGTATCAGGTGGTAAAAAATTGACTGTTGTCTGTGAAAGCCATACTGGGTATTGGAAAGAAGGTTGTGATGTTCTAAATACCAGATGAGTCTGGCATTCATCATTCTTTCCAACACCTTGCACAAGCAGCTAGTCAATGCAGTGGGATGATAATTTGAAATGAATCTTAGCCTTCCCTAAGCCAGGAAACAATCCTAAGACAATAGCCTTCCACCAAGAGTCCATAAACTGCTCCTCCAGAAAAATGTGGCTGAAAAGACAGAGCAACCCCCACCCCCCAAAAAAGCCTATTTTTAGCCTTATTATAGCTGCAGTGAAATTAGAATTTCACCATGGTTCGGAAAACGAGAAAATCATGTCAAAGTCTGAGGAATAGTTGAGGCAACTGCATGGGCGATACAGTTAGTCCTCTTCGTCATTGCTACAATGATTGGATCCTGGCTGAGAGAGTGGTGGCCAGACTTGGAGAGGAGTTCGAACTCAATCCAGTCTGCCCAATCAAGCCTCCACAGTGATATGTGAAGAGTTACACGGGAAATGGTATATACTACAGGAAGGTGACTGCTTCTGTAAGGGGGTACACATTCCACAGGGAGGTGATCACTGATGTTAAGAGTGGAAGGTTTGAGGAGGAGCAGATGGTCAGATCAGTGGCAGTGAATGTGCAGGCCGGAGAATGAACGTAGATACTGACACTGGTGTTCAATAGGGAGAGTGAAGGACCCAACCTCTCCCGTTTGTGTCAGTGCTAACCCAAAGAGGACTGTGTCCATTGAAATCCTCCATGATGAGGAAGGGGGGCAGCAGCTGGAAGACGAGCTCATCAAGGTCTTTCTGGACATTGCTTCTGGTTGGAAGACATACATGGCAGACAGTAAATGAAAACCCTACAAAGAGGAGAATGGCTACTGCCTCTAGAGTGACATGGATAGGTATGATTTGGAATGGAGAATGGTTGATCACAAGGATGATGGCACCTCCGTGAGCTGTACCATCTCCATCCCAGTCTCTGCAAATGAGAGAGAAATACTGAATCGTGGGATCTGTGACTGGCTGCAAGTATGTCTTCTACAGGCACACACAGATAGGCTGGTGTGCTTGAAGGAAGACCTTGATGTTGTCAAGATTCCTCTGGAATCAGCAGCAATTCCACTGCAGGAGTGTGACCATCTCAGAACTTAAATGATTGGGCAGATATTTTTTTATTTAGTTTAACTGCTGTGGATGAGTTTATTAAAATATGGATGGTCACTATCCGTGTCCTCAGAATCATTCGAGGGATGTGAATCAGTTATTTCCTTTTGATGAAGGGGGACTGTTTTTTTTTTTTTTTTTTTTGGGGGGGGGGGGGGGACTCAGTGGGAGTCCTTTTGGTTTGGAAGATCTTGCTGTCTGAGGGCAGGAAGGCCTTCCTGGATGGAAAGCTGGGGGTTACAGGTATGGAAACCAGGGGAGGGGGGGGGTGATGCTGACACCAGTCTCAGTTTCACCTGTGTGAGGAGGTACTTTGCCACAGGTAAGGTTCAGTAAGTGGTACATTGATTCAGTCTCCACTGTCACAGAGGTCATTGGAACAATGAGCTTTCTAATGACTGCACTGGCATAGGAAACCTTGCTAGGTGGGGTGAGCAGTTCACGGAGCTTTCTCATCTCTAGACAAAAGATATTACTAATCGTTTTGAGGCATTGAACCTCCTTTTTCTCTTTCCACTTGGGACAATCGTGGGAATTTGGCAGATGGTTGCCACTATAGTTCACACAGCTTGCCTTGTCTGTTGTGCAGTCAGGATCAAGGTGATCCTGGCGGCCACAGCAAGCACAGATGGGTTTGACCCAGCAAGCTGTGCAGGCATGGTCATACTTCTGACACTGGAAGCAGTGCAGAGGATTAGGTATTAATGGCCATTCCTCGCAGTAAAGGAAGATATTCTGCCTTGATAGAAGTTGGTAGGCATGGAGTGTTCAAAGTTAGAATCAGTACTCAGGTGGATAACAATTTATCATCATAATATGATGATAAATTGTTATCCACCCCATCATAATGATGGGCCATTGTTACTCCCTGGGGTTAGAGTTCCGAGAGGATTTTCTTCTCAGTGACTTTGAGAAGTCCCCACTCAGAGATCACACCCAGAGAGGAATTCAGTGATTTGTGGGGTGTAACTATGGCAGCCACCCCACCAATCACAGTAATCTTAAGGAGCAATTCTGAGTGTTTTAAACAAGCAGTCTCAACAAGCAAATCATCAGATCATAGGCACTTGATGGATTTTGGCAAACCAGCAAGATCTTCCAAGCCTTAATTAATCCTTTGAGTGTTGGAAACTGATAAATAGTTGTTTTTTAAACCCCTACAAACTGCAACATTTTTTTAATGCTTACCTACCATTTTTTTCCTTTTAAATTTTATATATTTTATTAAGAATTAAATGCTCTTTCTTTTAGTATGTAATATAAACCATTTTATTCATTAGTTGTTTCGTAATGAGTTTCAGAAGTTGAGTTGCATTTTTAGAGAAAAAAATCTGACACTCTAAGTGTTAATGGAAAGTGGGGATGTGTCACCAATTCCTTGGGGAATGGACGATCAGGAATCACAGGAAAGAAGATGAATGGTGTAGACGACGAAAAATATGGGGGTTTATATCAAGCACTTTTGGCAGCATTGGGTCTATGACATATATATATATGATTAATGTCTGTGACCAATATGATTAAGCATCTTAGCATCTATGACAGAGCAGATAGTGCCAAACCAGATCACTCTCCATTCATTAGATCACAGAGGCAGGCAAGGGCACCCAATGACTTTGTTTCTAACAAAAGTTTTTTAGAAATCTGTTAAAAGTTACATTCGTCAGGTATATACTATTCTCGCATAGTAAAATTGCAGGAAATTTTCTTGTTTATCTTATTCCATCCCTTGTGGTACAAAACATTGGTTCAATTATTGTACGAAATGATCACTGATTGACAGATGTTTTATTGTACTTTAATATTTCAAACTTGTTACATTCATTAAAAAATACTTCACAGATGATTTGTGTTTAAAAAAGTAGTTTAGTTTCACATTGATATCAAATTTAGAGGGAAATTATCTTGAGCAGGGGTGGGATACAAATCTACATTATAAGAAGGATGTAACTAAAATTGATAACGTATATTCTTTTTAAATGCATTACTGCACGAAAGCCACCATTTACAAAGGAGGATGGCACAGCAGTTAAAAATTAGCTTATATTTGATGTTTTATAAGTCCTTCGTTCCATGGCCAGTGTAACTGGTACAGCTGCTCAAGGCAGTACCAGTTACACTGGCCATGGAACGAAGGACAGTTTTTTTAAGGGGCAGCAAATTTACAAACAAACTAACAGCCACAGCTGCAGTAAGATTGATCAGAGTAAGTATAGCCTATTTTTCAACAGACGATTTTCAATAGCTTTCAAAAATGGAATTAAATTTAGTTAATTAATAGACTTGGAGAAATGAGTGGCAGAGTCCAAGTTCACTCCTGGAGACAGATATCAGAGTTCACAGCTGGTGGCAAAATAGCTGGCATCAGCCCTGCTTGGTTCAATACCATAGTGGGAAAGTGCCATTTTTTTTAGTATCACATGGACAAGAGTTTTCACTTATGATTAAGAGATAGCTCTTCCACACCTGTACTATACAACTCATCATTTAACTATGTTTAACTTTTATACGTGGTTTGGAGGGGGGGGGGGAGATTCTTTCTTTAGTTCTTTTATCTCCAGTGACACTTTTGCACACACACAATGGATAGATCACAAGGATTCCATGATCCCACTCAGTGGCAGATAAAAGATATCTGAAGGCCCAAAATGATTTGAAAGCCCCCACCCCTTCCATCACCACCGAAATGTCTGAGAATGTGAAGGGTTGGAGTGGAAGTAATCTACAAAAAAATTGCCTCCTATGAATGGAAAAAGAAGTGCTTAGAGCATGATAAATAAAATTACAGAAATGCATAAAATGTACGGTTAACATGTATTACTTAAAACTTACAGACACTGAAAAAAAGTTAGCTATACACCCAAATATCTGTTCATTGCAGTGTACTTAACAAGTTGTATCAAATTGAGATTAACCTAAGTAAAAAAGATGTGTATGTGAACAGTAGATTATAAATTTGTTTTTAATATAATATTTCAGAGTTTTGTCTATTTTGAGGTTCCCATGAGTGTATCATGTGGCAATCTGCCACTGATCCCAGTCAATTGATCACTTAGCCCATTGTTTAGGAAAAACACTGGAATAGCTACCCAATTAGTGGGAAGATTAGCTTTTGATTTTAGTTAGGAAAATGCTGGGAAAACAGTACATAAAGACCCAAAGGGCTCAGAGTTGGATAGAAGAAAATTCACTGAATAGCTGTTAGAACTTGTATGGGAGCTTCCCACCAAGGAGTAGTTGTTTGGTGTTCTATGATGCAGTGGCACCCACAAAGGACATCCAGCTAGTTGTTTAACCTTTTAACGTCCATAACGGCAAACAATTTGAAATGGACTCGTCCAAATAGTGCTATTCCTTTGTATTTAATACACTCTACCCTTTTCTCAAATTTCTTGAGTGTTAAAGAGTTAGCATGCATGGGGCAAGACTTTCATGGATATTATTTAGGGTGGCCTTAAGTCCCCATTTTCTGCAGAGTCCCTGGATTTAAGCCTCTGTCCCTGGTAAATAAATTCTTGGTCGGTTTGCTGTTCACAGTCCTCAGCCAACAGCTAGCACTACTCAAAAAGCATACGACATTGAGGTGTAAAGTATGATGTAGAAACATAGCCTTTGGTTGTTGGTGGCCTATGGTTCTTTGATTTCTTTTGGATGGGTAATGTGTAGTCATGTGTCACATATGTGATTTGATGGGAATGTGAAGTTACGTTTGATTTCTTTTGCCATTTTTGCTTGATAGCTCCTTGGGATAACATGCCTGTGGCTAGAGGTAAGTGCATATGTATAATATATTTAATGACGGATTTTTAATGATAGCCAGAATAGGAAGAATTAATATGTTTCTGTTGTTTTCTTGAAATTTAAGATATGATAAATAATAAGTCATTTAAGATATTTTGGAAATGAAATGATTTAATATTAGGAGGGTTGTTGGTGAAAGTGTTAGTGAACTGTTTTGCAATGTTATGGTCACATCGTATGGAAGTGGGAGTTCAGTAGCTTTTTATGGCTGTGTAGGGGGAATGTTTTTGCAAGTTGTTTGGAGTGAGGGGCATTTGAAGGGGAAGGAGTGGTTAACCAGACAGAATTATTCTAAATCTTTTTTTGTGTTTAGTATGGTGTAGTAGAATGCATTTTGTTGTCAGTGGAAAAAAAAAAAGGCAAAAGTTTATAATGTGGGGTAATTAAGTTTCAAAAATGAGTTTTTATGGGGTATTACGGTTTTAGGAGATAGTTTTTGGTGAAAAGTATAAAGTGAGTTTTCGGAGGATTCTAATGTAGTTGAGGGGGAGTATGCTTGGGGGAAATAACATTGGAAGTTTTTACAAGTGGGACTGAATATGGCAGTATCAAACACATGTATTTCATTATAATAGTTTGGGATGAATTGAGTAAGTTTTAGTAGTTACATGTAGTAGGCAATTATTAGTGTATTATAGTCTTTTATTAATTTTGTTATCATCATCATCATCATCATCCTCAAGCAGCCATGGGCTACGGAGGTCCAACCAGACCACGCAGTTTAATTCTCCAAGCATATCAGTCCTGAGCTACATCTGCTGCATCCGGCCACTGCACACCAATTCTAACAAGGTCCTGTTTGACATTGTCTGCCCACCGCATCCTAGGTCTCCCCCTCCTTCTGAGGCCTCTAGGCACACTGTTCATAACCCTATTCGCCAATCTATAATTATCCATACAGGCAACATGGCCAAACCAGCGGAGTCTCTCTCTGCACAATATGCTGCTTAAAAGAGGTTGCAGACTCCTTTGCCTAACCTCATCATTAGTTACAAAGTTAAACCACCTAATACCCAAGATACTGCGTAAGCATCTAGAATCAAAGCATCTACTTTCCTGTTATCTTGTTTACAAAGTGTCCAAGTTTCACTACCATAACTAACCCTAGAAAGAACCAAACTATTATACAGTCTAATTTTAGTCTTTAGGTGTATACGCCTATTTCTCCACAATCTCCATAGATTCTTAAAAGTCCCGGCAGCAATACCTATTCGTCTGTTAATCTCATGCCGTACATCACCATTATCTGTTACATAGCTCCCAAGATAATTAAACTGTGACACCTGCTCAAGACTGCAACCATTCAGATTAATTGAATCACAGCCTGCCTGACCAATTTTCATCACTTTAGTTTTCTCTCTGTTTATAACCAAACCTACTCTACTACCAGTCTCATCAACAGCTCGAATGAAAGAGTTCATCTCATCAACATCATTTGCCAAAAAGGCTAAATCATCAGCATAATCTAAATCAGAAATTTTCGTATCTCCAGCCCATTTAAGGCCAAAATCTTTACCTCGAAGTGAATTTCGCATAACATAATCAACAACCAAACTAAAGAGAAAAGGAGACAAAATGCACCCTTGTCGAACACCAGACGTAATGCTAAACCAATTGCTACAAGACTTACCAACTCTCACACATGACTCAGTGTTATTATAGAGAGCTTTCATTATGTTAACTAACTTGTTGGGTATACCATATGATCTCACAATCAACCACAAATTATGATGATCAACAGAGTCGAAAGCCTTTTTGAAATCAACAAAGCTAGCAACCAAAGGTTTCTGAAACTCTAAACATTTCTCAAGAATCTGCCTAAGTGAAAATATCTGATCTACACATCCCCTACCACTTCTGAATCCACATTGCTCATCACGCAATTGACTGTCAACCAGATTCTTAATTCTATTAAGCACAATCATGGAAAGAACTTTACCTGCAACAGAGAGTAGGCTGATACCCCTATAGTTATCACAAGAACTGCGATCACCTTTTTTGAAAATAGGGATAATAATAGCTCTGGTAAAATCTTTAGGAACCATGCCTTTATCATAAAAGTTATTCAAAATTTCAGTCATCCAAGTGGTAACCAAAACATTCCCAGCTCTGAGCATTTCTGTAGTAATTTCATCTACCCCTGGGGATTTATGAAGTTTCAGTTTAGAGATAGCCAAACTAACTTCAGATTGTGTTATAGGGCCAACATTAAAGCTGCCAATGCATCTATCATCATTACAAACAATGGGAGTAGAACTAACCACATTGTTTAGAACATCACTGAAATGCTCAGCCCACCTAGCCATGAGAGAATCCTCACCTTCTATAACCTTACCTTGTTTATCCTTCAATCTCTGTATGCCTGTCCGTATTCTACCACACAAAACATTAACTATCTGGTACAGCTCTCTGCTGTTGTGCTGCCTAACTGCTTCCTCAGCTTTGTCAGCAAAGCTATCAAGCCAAAGATTTTTATCAGTAGCTAACTGATCCTTTACACGTTTATTAAGCTCTCTGTAATCTTTTCTATTAGGACTAGTAGGGTACTGATTAAGGACATTCCTGCAGTTCCTTCTTTCAGAAATAAGCTCAATTGCCTTATCACTTAAATAATTCTGCCTCCTCTGCTCCTTTTTTCCTAAAAGAGTACTGTTAGTTTCCAAAAAAGCCTGTTTAAAATGGCCCCCTTCTTCCTCAACTTCAGTATTAAGCAAACCATGACCGTCATAATGACTAAGTAACCTATCATGGTAAGCTTTAGCTATAACTGGGTCATTCAGAGCTTCAGTATTAAAGGTAAATTTTTTAACTCTAGCACAACACTTTTTAAGTTTAAGTTGCAAGACACTTTTAACAAGGTAATGGTCAGATCCAATTTCAGCTCCCCTATATGCCCTGGTATTTCTAACAGAACTAGCCCATTTGCTGTTAATTAATATATAATCAATCATATTCCTATGCAGCCCATCAGGTGAAACCCATGTGTATTTATGTATGTCGCAGTGCTTGTAATATGTGTTAGTTATTCTGAAACCATTGAGTTTACTTACCTGTAGGAGACGTTGCCCATTGCCATTGCAGCTACCAATACCAAAAGGGCCTATCACCCCTCCCCAAAGATCAGAGTCAGTACCAACTTTGGCATTGAAGTCACCAAGAACAAGGGTAATATCTCCTTTCTTGACAGAATTCAAAATATCCTGAAGTTGTCTGTAAAACCTATCCTTCTCGTCCTCATCAGCATCCTCAGTGGGGGCATAACAGCAGATAACATTCAAGTTTTTAATGCTTGTCTGAAATTTTGCTGTAAGAAACCTTTCATTAATGCACTCATATCCTAGAAGAGCATCACTAGCATGTCTGCTGAGCAGCAGACCCACGCCTTGGTGATGCTTTCCATCCTCCCTCCCTGTAAAGAGAAATTTAAAGTTATTTTTAAGTATCTCACCTTTACCTGTCCATCTGGTCTCTTGCAAGCCTAGAATATCTAGGTTATAGCGCTGGAATTCCTGCATGAGGACATCAAGAGAATAATCTCTATGTAATGTCCTCATGTTCCACGTTCCTGCAGAGAGAAAATGATTAGTAGGATTTTTAAAGAAATTAGGTTTATTGAGATTGGTAGGGCCAACAATATCAAACAGCCCCCTGATCGCAGGCATGGGGCAAAGACCTGTTCCTCCTCCGCTAAAGGCTGAAGTCACCGATGCTGGTAGGAACTTCAAGCACCACCTTTTCAAGTGGACTTTTTCAAGAGCCACATGGCCTGCCTGAGACGCATTACTCCAGTTTAGGCTTGACGATGCCCAACTAGCTAAGTAAGGTTCAGGTACCTGCGATGGCCTCTGATTAGGATTATCCACCAGCTGATATAAGGTATCCCATGCCTCTGTTCACTTAGAGCTGGCAACCCAGAAGCAAACAGAAAACACAGCGGCAGACTCTCCCTCAACAGAGGCCCACCAGTGCAGCAAGTCCAGGATCAATAATCAAGCTCAAATCCATAAACAAGT
This sequence comes from Ryuthela nishihirai, assembly GCA_038380435.1. Classification (NCBI taxonomy): domain Eukaryota; kingdom Metazoa; phylum Arthropoda; class Arachnida; order Araneae; family Heptathelidae; genus Ryuthela; species Ryuthela nishihirai. The sequence goes on along the minus strand of JAWZYU010000030.1, from coordinate 56,517,993 downwards.
CCAGTCTAGTAGGTATAAATGGTCAGCACCAGGACCCTGTGAAGTTGACCATTCCTCAGCAGGGTTGAAAAAAAAGAAAAAAGTGGCTGTAGATGACCAGATCAGCAGGCCATACTGAACTGGCAGCCCTCCCCTCTGTTCCCTTCCAAAAGAGAATATCTCTTTTGAAAGGTACTAACGGCCTGCACCACGAGAAGGCGGGGTCGGACATTAGGTGCTAGACCTGGCCAGTTCTGTGCATCATCACTAGGGATTGGTACACAGCTCTCCTTCCAGTTTACTCCTAGCCACCATTTACAGGCCAATTTTGTTATATGTATATTTAAAAATCTTTCAAAGTTACATATATGATTTATTGTTAATATGTGGAAGCGTTTGGCAGCTTTTTGATGTAGAATTGTTGGTGTCGAAAAAAATGGGAGTTTTTGATGGAGTCAAGAAAGTTAATCAATAATTTAAGGGAGGGTTATTTGAGATGTAAGATGTTTTTTTTTTTGGTTGTTGTTGTCTCTGATGAGATTATTTGGTTTCAGAGGCTTTTTTATAATTTGGTCAGCAGTGCACTGTTTCCAATTTTCACGTTTTTTCAGTTTGTGCTGTCTGCAAGAACATTTAAGTTTCAGAGTTTTTTTTCCATGATTCGATCGGCAGTGCACTGTTTATGATTTTCGTGTTTTTCAGTTTGTGCTGTCTGCGAGGACATTATTTAGTTTCGGAGGTTTTTTTTATAATTTGGTCAGCGGTGCACCGTTTCTGATTTTCATGTTTTTTTGGTTTGTGCTGTCTGCAAGGACATTTAAATTTTAGGGGCTTTTTTATAATTCAGTCAGCAGTGCACTATTTCTGATTTTCATGTTTTTCGGTTTGTGCTGTCTACGACAACATTATTTAGTTTCGGAGGCTGTTTTATAATTTGGTCAGTGGTACACTGTTTCCGATTTTAATGTTTTTTTGGTTTGTGTTGTCTGCGAAGACATTATTTAGTTTCGGGGGCTTTTTATAATTCGGTCAGCAGTGCACTATTTCCGATTTTCAGGTTTTTTCAGTTTGTGCTATCTGCAAGGACATTACTTAGCTTTAGGGGCTTTTTTATAATTCTGTTGGTGGTGCACTGTTTCTGATTATTATGCTTTTTGTTATGTGTTATCACCAATGAGATTATTTAGTTTTGGGGGCTTTTATATAATAACGGTCGGCAATGCATTGTCAATGATGTTCTTGGTTTTGAGATTGGTGTTCGATTTCATTAATTCTGGTGATTTATTTAGGTTAATTATTGTATGTATGACTGGATTTATTAATTTAGTATGTGGAAATATATTTGTGGAGTGTTTTAACTAATGGGAAAAGAGGGGTGATAGTTCAGGAATTTGTAGTATACAGGAAGGCAAATGTGTTATCGTAGTTTCTTTATGGTTTTTTTTTATAATTTTCATTCTTTTAGTAATTTGTGGTTGTGAGGAATGTTTTTTAGTGGAATCGCATTTTTTTGTTACATTGTGTTTGTTTACAACACAAATTACCATTACCATGGTAATGGTGCTTTGCCTTTGAAGTAAACTCTAGTTATCATTACCATGGTAATGAAAAAAAAATCTATTTTTTTAATAGGAACCCCTGTTTGGGTCTGGGGGGGGGGGGGGGTTGTGGGAATCAATGAAAAGAATCATTTTGTTACGTCTTGGCCAACAATGATAGAGTACAGGCCTATGCAATTGCCAGGAAAAGGCACCTTTACGCAAACCTCTTATAATATAAAATCTCACTAGATGGTGTGCAAACACTTGACAGACAAACTAAATATTCGAAATTATGGTGGTGGAAAGTGAACGTCCTGAAGTTTACATAAGAAACAATTAATTCACTTCTTAGACCCAGGGTGGGTGGGAAATTGCAATTGTTTTGTTTTCAGCAAAATTTCTTTACAGAGATAAAACTTTTTTTTTTTGCACTGGACAGGTAATGATGAAATATTTTGATTTTCCCTTCCCTAGTCTCCCAGAAGCTATAAAATGCACCTTGTAACGAAAAATTTGAAAATTCCAAAATTTCAAATGAATATTGCGAATGATGTATTTATGCTAGAACTTTGAAATTTTGCTGGTGGAATGTTAAGGTCACGTACCATTGGCAATTATGAGTTGACCACTTAGACCCAAGAAGGTGGGAAAATTCAATTTTTTTTATTTTAAGAGAATATTGTTTCTTTATAGACATAAATTAAAAAATGATTTAGTGTTGCATAGTGAAATTGGATCTCACCATTACCTTGTTAAAAGTGTCTTGCAACTTAAACTTAAAAAGTGTTGTGCTAGGGTTAAAAAATTTACCTTTAATACTGAAGCTCTGAAAGACTTAGCTATATTATTGAAAGATTTCAATAATATAGCTAAAGCTTACCATGATAGGTTACTTAGTCATTATGACAGTCATGGTTTGCTTAATACTGAAGTTGAGAAAGAATGGGGCCATTTTAAACAGGCTTTTTTGGAAACTAACAGTACTCTTTTAGGGAAAAAGGAGCAGAGGAGGCAGAATTATTTAAGTGATAAGGCACTTGAGCTTATTTCAGAAAGAAGGAACTGCAGGAATGTCCTTAATCAGTACCCTACTAGTCCTAATAGAAAGCATTACAAAGAACTTAATAAACGTGTAAAGGATCAGTTAGCTACTGATAAGAATCTTTGGCTTGATGGCCTTGCTGACAAAGCTGAGGAAGCAGTTAGACAGCACAACAGCAGAGAGCTGTACCAGATAGTTAATGTTTTGTGTGGTAGAAAACAAACAGGTATAGAGGGATTGAAGGATAAACAAGGCAAGGTTATAGAAGGTGAGGATTCTGTCATGGCTAGGTGGGCTGAGCATTTCAGTGATGTTCTAAACAATGTGGTTAGTTCTACTCCCATTGTTTGCAATGATGATAGATGCATTGTTGGCTTTAATGTTGGCCCTATAACACAATCTGAAGTTAGTTTGGCTATTTCTAAACTTAAACTTCATAAATCCCCAGAGGTGGATGAAAGTACTACGGAAATGCTTAGAGCTGGGAATGTTTCAGTTACCATTTGGATGACTGAAATTTTGAATAACTTTTATGATAAAGGCATGGTTCCTAAAGATTTTACCACAGCTATTATTATCCCTATTTTCAAAAATGGTGATCGCAGTTCTTGTGATAACTATAGGGGTATCAGCCTACTCTCCGTTCCAGGTAAAGTTCTGTCCATGATTGTGCTTAATAGAATTAAGAATCTGGTTGACAGGCAATTGCCTGATGAGCAATGTGGATTCAGAAGTGGTAGGGGATGTGTAGATCAGATATTTTCACTTAGGCAGATTCTTGAGAAATGTTTAGAGTTTCAGAAACCTTTGGTTGCTAGCTTTGTTGATTTCAAAAAGGCTTTCGACTCTGTTGATCGTCATAATTTGTGGTTGATTGTGAAATCATATGGTATACCAGACAAGTTAGTTAACATAATGAAAGCTCTCTATAATAACACTGAGTCATGTGTGAGAGTTGGTATGTCTTGTAGCATTTGGTTTAGTATTACTTCTGGTGTTCGACAAAGGTGCATTTTGTCTCCTTTTCTCTTTAGTTTGGTTGTTGATTATGCTATGCGAAATTCACTTCAAGGGAAAGCTTTTGGCCTTAAATGGGCTGGAGATACGAAAATTTCTGATTTAGATTATGCTGATGATTTAGCCCTTTTGGCAAATGATGTTGATGAGATGAACTCTTTCATTCGAACTGTTGATGAGACTGGTAGTAGAGTAGGTTTGGTTATAAACAGAGAGAAAACTAAAGTGATGAAAATTGGTCAGGCAGGCTGTGATTCAGTTAATCTGAATGATTGCAGTCTTGAGCAGGTGTCACAGTTTAATTATCTTGGGATCTATATAACAGATAATGGTGATGTGCGGCATGAGATTAACAGACGAATAGGGATTGCTGCCGGGACTTTTAAGAATCTATGGAGTGTGTGGAGAAATAGGCGTATACACCTAAAGACTAAAATTAGACTGTATAATAGTTTGGTTCTTTCTAGGGTTAGTTATGTTAGTGAAACTTGGACACTTTGTAAACAAGATAACAGGAAACTAGATGCTTTTGATTCCAGATGCTTACGTAGTATCTTGGGCATCAGGTGGTTCAACTTTGTAACTAATGATGAGGTTAGGCAAAGGAGTTTGCAACCTCCTTTAAGCAGCATATTGTGCAGAGAGAGACTCCGTTGGTTTGCCCATGTTGCCCGTATGAATAATTATAGATTGGCGAATAGGGTTATGAACAGTGTGCCTAAAGGCCTCAGAAAGAGGGGGAGACCTAGGATGCGGTGCATATTGAAACAGGACCTTGTTAGAATTGGTGTGCAGTGGCCAGATGCAGTAGATGTAGCTCAGGATAGACTTGCTTGGAGAACTAAATTGCATGGTCTGGTTGGACCTCCGTAGCCCATGGCTGCTTGAGGATGATGATGATGATGAGTTATTGACGATTTACACTTTCCAAAGTTAGTATTAGCGTGATCCTCTATCAGTCAATCATGCACAATTGACTATATATTATATATTACTCTGTTAATGATTTGAATTATTAATGTGAATATAATATTCTATGCAATAGCGGCAAAAGATATTTAATGCCAGAAAGATGCAAAAAAAAAAAATGACTTCCTTTCTTCCGATTAACCTGTTCTGTTTATTAAACTAGTCTTATTGATAATCAGTGCCACATCCTCAGCATCTGAGTGGAAAAATTTTGTGCCCTTGAATGCCAAACACTCAGCTTCATCGTGTTTTCATCTATTTTATTATCTCTGCAAAATTTCCTACCCTGCCCACGGTCAGCAGGGGACACCGATGGGCTTGGAAAGGCCGCCGTCCATTGGATGGGACATGAAGCTGTGGCCCTGTGTGCGGTAGAGCCATACCCTGTGCATGTTAAAGAACACACTGGATGGCCTTAATGGGAGGCTGTCATCTGTCTCCCAACAGTTGTTCTGATGGGTCCCCTCCCCCAACTTTCTCCAGCCTTTTGCAGTCCTTGTGACCTGGCCATTTAGCCCATGGTGTGCAAAAAAAGTGCCACTCAGAGGTAAAACAACCCAACTTTCTATTTTATTTCTCGTGTTATTTTGCTTTCATCCTTCTGGTTTTCATCTGAAAATTACAATGCATTTTCAGCTTGTCTTTCTGATTTTTTTTTTAAATTGATATAGTTCATAGTTGTTTTAAAAATTGATTGTAAAAGGTATCAAATTTCTCTGCCAAGAGAACAAGGCAATCAAAGGCGCAAGGATATATATCAGATGACCCACTACCCAACTTTTTTCCTCACCCCGCTCCCCATAACTTCAGGGCACGGGGTTCTGAAGGTAATCCAATTTGCAGTCAGTTGTCTAATGTGGGAGGTGGGGAATGGGGGAGTCCCATCCATTTGAAATCACACACACATCCTTTGAACACGTGATACGTAGCTTTTATGACCTTTGATCTTCAACTCCTGTCCCTTTGTTTTTATATCATACGCACCTGTTCGGGACTGACACATCGAAAAACAACATATCAGCATCTTTAAGAATAGAGAAAATTTGAAAAGTTGTGCATTAAAAATTTTTAGTTTTGAAGAGATTGCAGTTTTAAATCTGAATGCAGAAAGCATTCTAATGAAAACCTATGCAGACAACATGGTTTGTTTGTCAAGTGTTTGTGCGCCATCTGACGGGTACTTTTTGCATAAGAGTGCCTTGAGAAAACTCCAAATGGGCAGGCCTGTACTCTATCATTGTTGGCCAAGGTTACGTTGCGTCAAAAAAAATGGTGGCCGAGGACCATGATGTGCACTACTGCCAAATTCTCTAGAATTAGGTTTTAGGTATTTTTTTTATTAAAATGTACAGCTTAGGCAGATCTTTGTTAATAGAAGTGGCAACACAGTTATGAAAATTTTTTCATAGTACAGGTGATCAAAAAATTGGGACCAGAATCATGATAGTGGTATCCATGCTAACCAGTAAATAATGCATGTCCATCTTCTACTTGATGATATCATTGCATGTCATATGGTTTTCAATGGCTTAATTACTATGAGAGTTGTTAAATTTTCTTCCTGTTTTAACAGTTTTCAGTGTCCTGTAGTTCCCTCTCCCCCTAGATCTGCTATGTTACTCTGTGTTGTTTCAAAGAAGAAAAATAAGTGTCCTAACCTGCATTTGTATAAGGTTTAGAACCTTGAACAGCTTTGCAAATGAGAGATCTGGCAATGGTGCAGCATCTAACACTCTGCTGTGACTTTCTCAACTTGTGAAAAAAAAAATGCCAGAGGAAAATTCCCCTTTCCATCTAATTAAAAGAATTTTAAAAAATATGAACTTATATGAACTGAAGAAAAATCATTTATCAAAGTGGACATCGCGAAGGCTTTGCTGCACATGAAACAAATTTTCATGTCTCTTATGAAATCTTCAATGCAAAATTTGATAAAAATGAAAATATTATATAGAAAACACATTCATGGGTAAAAATGTTTTTTGTTAATCAAGTTGTTTTACTTTGTTCTACTAGATATTAAGGTTATTATTAATGTGTAATAATGTATAAAATATGTTCTAAATAAAAAAAGATTGCATTACTTATTAACATAATTTCATTAAAAGCCAATTCTTTAGACAGAATTTTTCTACATCCCCCAGTTTTTCTTTAAATCTGGTCATCCTAATATTATTTTCATTTTTGTTTTTCACTGATCAGTTTAGTATCATTTGCTAAAGAATGAAAAAAACAGATCTTAGCAATCTTACCTGATTGGAAAGCTACAGACATAGAGGCAGATGATCCTTTTTTAAGTGGACAGACGTCTTGGTCTTCGCAGCCACTAATTTGAACATTTGTTATTTTCCCAGTTGAACCTGAAATAACACCCAAAAAAATATTGCTGTTAAATCCATTTGGTGCTCCTGGAATATCAGAGCATTATCTGACCTTAATTTGCATTAAATATTTCTCTAATTTTATCAAAATTCGTAAAAAGGTCAATTTAAAAGCATTTTTCTGGTTAAGCATGCTGAAATGGCTGGACAAAAACAGATACTTTCACCAAATTTTCTCGAATATCGTTATCCATGTGCAAATAGTAACAGAAAATATACATTGTAGCTTAAATATTATAAAATTCGTACTGAGCGGCATATTACACTATCATTATTACCACTAATTGGCCTTCAAATAAACCTTACCACAATCCGTATATTTCAAAGCCAACGTCTTTGACCATAAAGCAACAGCAATGAGGGCAATCAGAATGGATTTCATTTTTAAACACACGACACCAAGAGAACAAAGTATTTTAAAAGAGCCTGTAAGCTAAGCACACCGAGACACTTTATCGCACACTTTTATACCAAGTAAGAGATAAATTGCCTGTCAGAAACAAACTACTTCGCTTCCGTGTGACAAATACCATGTGTCAAATATTTAGTCATCCTTAATCTCCAAGAACTTTGCCCTCCATTTAATCACGCCACCGCAAGTGATATTTTTATTTTTATGGTCACGTGAGATAACGACTGCCGGAATACAAAATATATAGCAAACAGGAATTTGATTTATTACGGAAAAATATAATATTCATTTACTGACCAAAATTCGAGGATTTCTAAAGTTAGGAAGGCTGTATTTTCAACTGAGAATTATGACAGAAACAAACAAAAATCATTGACTTCGTGATATTTGACTTAAATGAGTAATACAAAAATTCATAAATATTGCGGGGCGTGGCCTAACAGTTGATACATCATTATCAGACTTAAGGAGTTAGTTATAATGCATGTTAAATAAGTCTGCATTTTCCGTAACAGATGAATGATATACGTGATTGCAAATCCAAGATATTTAGTAAAAAATGAGTCATATGTAGTTGGCAGGTTCAGATAATAAAGGTCACCTAATTTTCAGTTTCTTGTTAGACTTATTAATCTAATATCGTTGAACTGTGGTCAACACGGCTTAAACTCAGTGATACTATATACGTAATTACAACAGAACATTGCTTAACGAAACTGAATTTATTCTACACTGGCAGATATTGAAAAAAGAACACCCAGAAGGAATTCCTTTAGGAGCGCCATATTATAATATGTTAATAGTTAAAGGCAGCAGAAACATTGAGATAGTAATATTAGAGACCGGACTCCGATTCCCGTACCATTGGCCGCCATGATCACAGGCGAATGTGCCAGCAGACTGCTTAAGCAGGCAAGAATACCTATGATGCCTTGCGAATGGCTGGTAAATGACGATGAATGCTATGGGTGGAATGCTATATTAACTAATGAGTACCAAACGATGAAATGAAGCAGAATTTTGCTGTTTTTAATTTCATTAAGGTTATTACAATATAGTAATTAAAACAAAAAAACAAATTAAATTAATGCACATTTGTCGACTTATATCGGATGAAAAGCGAAGAAATTGGAAACTGCTGCTCTTTCAAATTGAAGTTTTGTATCGAAAATTTCGAAAAAATTCAATATGCTCTTAATATGTGGCTAAAGCTCGACCAAATTGACTGGAAACTTAGCAGACTTTACTTTGAACCCGTTTAAAACAGGGACAATGGTAAATATATTTTAAAATCTAATACATGATGAAGTCTTTTAGTTTAAGCAAAAGTCCGCTAAATTTATAGATCTTAATTATGCAAATCAGCACATTAAAACAACATGAAAAGTAAAAATTTTTTTCTACTTTCATTAAAAATATTAATTTCTATTAATATTATAATATAATAAATTTATATAATATTTATATTATTACTATGTCTTATCTGAAGGAAAAGTTGGAATAAAATATAAAAATGGGATTAAAAACAAACTGCTTTAGTAATTCATTAGGACAGTTTGCAACACAACTATATAAGTGAACTTTCATGCTGTAAAAAAATAGCCATATAGTGTAAACTTTTTTTTTTAATTCAGTTGAGGCAGGATATCAAACTCCCCCCCCCCCCCCCGAAAAAAAAATTGAATTTCATGCTATAAAAAACCCCAAATATTGTTAGCTTATTAGTTTGGATGAGGGAGAAGAAAATCAAAGTCCTCCATTCACCCCCCACAAACACACATAACTGAAAATTCGTGCAATGGAAAAATACATATTGTAAACTTATTATTTATTTCAACTGAGGCGGAAGGAAATCCAACCTATACACACGCACACAAATGACGTGATGAAATTTCATGCTATGAAGAAACAAATATTATAAACTTTTATTTTAACTAAAGCAGAAGGAAATCCCAGTTACACACACACACACAAATGACAACGGAAGTTAAATACTATTAAAAAAAAGAAAAAAATTGAAACTATTTTTATTGCAGTGAGGCAGTAGGAAATCCAAATCACACACACACATTAGAAGAAACACAGTTGCTGCAAAATATATTTTTGTCACGGTTTTATGCAAATTTAGATCAGTTTGCTCTGAGATGTATTTTAATTTTTCTGTCCTCAATTTGTAATATTAATCTAAAAGGACAAGCTGATTAACCTGTTTTCAAAAATTGCTGCAAATGAACCTGGAAAATGTTTTTTTTTATGCTCCCCTACTATTTTTTACTTATTTTTACTACTTATTTTTTCCCTTTTATTATTTTTTCTAGAATTAAATGCTTTTTTTACATGTAATGTGGACTATTTCAGTCATTGGTTGCTTCATATTAAGGCTTAAAATTTGTTGTTTCTTAAAGAAAAAAATTGTTTCTGTAAAGGTTAATAAATGCAGATATGGAAGACTGCATTAGGTCAGAGTCAATGCTAATTTACATTCTATACAAGAAATTTTTCTTAATTTTTTTTTGCTATAAAGACAGCTTATAAAAATGACATTTTCCAAATTCAGAGAAATTTTTGGAGATACAATGACCTCCATTGTTTTACTGTGATTTTTTGATATTTCCCACATGTGAGAAACACTTAAAAAAATCATTGGGCATTTCATGAATGCTGCCAATGATTTTAATTTCATTGAAATTTAAACAATTGCTATTTTTCTTATTAATTATCAGCAGGTTAATTATTAACTGCATATGTGCACTTTGGAACTAAAGATCATTAGGTTATTATAGTACCCCTCTTTTGTTCATATAGCTAAAAATAAAAAGTTGAATATGGTCCTGGCTGAATTGGTAAGTCAAAAGATATTTTGAGCAAGACAAACCAACTGTTAAAAAAATAACCTATGGAGAATTTTCCAGCTATATATAACTGAAACGATCATAAAAACTAGAGTTTCAGAAGTTATATATGAATTTTCATCATTAGCATTATTACCATAATCCACAATACATTTACCATTGAACAGTATTTGTTTCCAAATTCACTTCTCATCAAATAATAAAGTGAATATATTCTTCTGCTTATTATCAGCAAAATTTTCCATAGAGAAAAGCTTCTTCAGTAAATCCAGGAAGGCCATCTATAGATCTGCACCAAGTTAAAATTGTGGAGCTATTTGGGGAAGAAGTGTTTCTCTTACAAATTCATAAGCCTTTGGAGAATGAAAATATAATATCATGGCAAACCTATTTACTTCTTGGAAATAAAATTTTCCATTGCTTCTTTTAGCATTCTGCTGTGAATTTCTGAACAATTTTAAAGTTAATTCTATAAACACAGGCTTTGGTGTCTCAATGTCACCTAGATGAACTTTAGAGTTTTAAACAAATCTAATATTTCTTTCAAAGAAGAAGAATCTGATTGTTTGACTCTTAACTGTGAATAATATCATGAAAGCATTTCCTTTAAGCTTTGGATTTCATTTTGTGCTGACATAAACTTTCTCTTTAAATTTCAAGAACTCTTCTCTCTTACACAGCATGAGTGATCATTTTTATAGGCAATATCTGTTCTCATTGCAATTTCTATCATATCTTCTACAAGTGTCTCAATACAGGAGGTTTCGAATTTGACAGTGTGTCATTTGATACAAATGTGAATAAAGTTGGCACAGTATCATTACTTAATCCTACTGTGTCATTCTCCGAAGTTTTATTTTTAAAACAGTAAAATGCTGGGAACAGAATAGTACTAACTACTGTTTAAAGACAGTGGAGCATCTACACTATGTAGAAATAAAAATGATTCAAAATCTGTTTAGCCTTTTTGCTGATTATACCACTATGTTCAACTCATCTAAGGGTATATTATAAACAACGTGTACAATACATACATTCGATCTTAATTTGTAACATTATGTCTTTTCTTAATTTTACATTAGAAAACCATTTTAAAATTGCAAAATTTCTCTGTGTTGCATTTTAAACCTCTTTTTTCTTCAGGAAAATCAGCTTTGATGGTGATATTCTAAGTAACAGACAATTTTGAAATCAACCCAAGACTAATGATGTGCTCTTGATATCAATCATGCATAATGCATATTCATAACGTCTACTACCACAATTGTTAAAACCATAGTATTTCAACTCGTAAAATTTTTTATCTAATATTAAAAGAAAATTTTTAGGCTTCATTTATCACATGCAAAATTATAAACATCCCTATTTCAGGCGTTTCGTTTGAAAGAAAAAAAGCAATTTGTGTTATTTTTGCAAAATAAAAATGCAAAGCATAAGTCAAAAAATTAATGTCATAAGTTTAATATTCCTTTTTGTAACAAAATTCACGAAAATATTTTATAAATTTCATGCTGTTTCAATCTGAAAATCACCTTCTTTTCATATGTAAATGCTATTAGTTTTCAAATATTGAAAAATCGTGAACTACCTTTGATACTATACCAAGAACAGAACGGTATTTTGAAATGCTTTATTTATTTTTAGGCCTCTGTGCTTTAACAATTTAAAAGCATTTCACAATTTTCATAAAATACTAACCTATGAAATGTCGAATTGCTGCTTTTACAATTTTTTTTACTTTTTAGTAGTTAGTACACAATTCAAATAAGTCTAAGATGGGTGAAAGATCTGTTTACACTGACAAAAAATGCCTCTCTCTCTCTCTGCCTCTCTGAGGAGTAGGCTTAAGATTTTGTACATGTTCATGGATGAAATAATGACGTCACTGAGGATGACAGCATGCAAATGTACGCAGCGCATAGTTAAGGACTAGGGCGTGAAGATAGAAGTTATTTGTCTTGTGTCGTGTTGTTCAGTGCTCTTTGAAGAAGCTACCATGCCTGGACGATGCACCCGCGAAGCATGTGTTCAGTTAGCAGAGTTTTAGTGAGGGCTTAGAGTGGGTTTTTGGGAAGTAGGTTGATCTTTTCGTCAAATTGCACACTACATGGGACGAGAGGTATCAGCAGTGGTACGATGGTCAGAAGAGCATTCGTACACTTGCAGACGTGATTCCAAGAAACACAGAGTTACGGATGCACAGGATGATCGGCATTTCAGGAAGGCAGCGGCGGTGGCAGAGCAGACGGCTATGAAGTCACATATTCGATTTTCTGTCGTACCAAGAGTGTCTACAAGAACGATAAGCAATCGTCTCTTGGAAGCAGGACTATGGGCATGAGTGCTGCTGGCACAATTACCACTGTCGAGTACGTTTGCAGTGGTGTCAAGAATGAAGTCATTGGAGGGAAGAATGCAGTGTGTTCTGCAGAAGCCAATTCTGCTTAGGAGTGTCTGATGGTCGTTTATGCATCTGAAGGTGATAAGGCAAGCGACTTCTTCCATTGTGCATCCTCTAGTAAAACCTAGGGCCCATGTCGGGCATCGTGGTGTGGGAAACCATTAGCTATCACTCTTGTATGTCTCTGGTGTTTGTGCAGGGTATACTGAATAGCAATTGATCTCTATGTTGCGATCTTGTGCAACCACGGCAATTCCCGGTTCCGTCTGACAGCACTACCTGGTTTAAGAAAAGCCATGACTATCTAGAGCCGGGGGCAAGGAATACGCCCTATAGGCGCACCTCAACCCCGGCCTCACATGGCAGCAGTCCTATAGAAGGAAACCTAACTTTAATCTATTCCCCGGTTTGCAAATGTGCAAGGATATAAAGATCCAAGCTCGATCGGCACCCGGGGTGGAGACTCTTAGTAAGACCCAGACTTTTTGGACAGCTCGTGCCTACTAGGCAGGAGGAACCTTTCGACCGAGCTGTCGAACTGACCACCCAAGGTCCCTGAAAGGTGAGGTCTCCGACGCCGTCACCACCCGACCGGCAATCAAGCCGGCCAGCAGCGTCTTCAACCTCGGTTGGCCTTGGCCATGTCCAACCGGCGCCCAACCCGGTCGGCACAGCCTTCAGCCGGGTTGCTGGGCCCTAGGCCCCCCCACCACGACAAGGTGGTCCCCTATCGGGGGGGCTACTGAATAGCAATATGTACATCAGCGCCATCGTACAGTCGGTTGTCCCATCATATTTGAGTGTAATCCCAAATGCGATATTCCAGTAGGATAATGCACGCCAACACTCAACATGCTCTTCAAGCAGTGCACCAACTCCCTTGGCCAGCACGCTCTCCAGACTTGTCTCCAATCGAGCATGTCTGGGACTGGATCGGACAGTCTTCCATGGACCGTGGCTGGCAACGACCATCGCTGAATTACACGTCCAAGTTGAAAGCACATGGAATGTATCCCCCAGCTTGATACACAGCATTTGTACAACCAATTGCATGTCAAATTGGAGGCTTGTATTGCTGCTCGAGAAGATTCGATACATTATTAAAATGTGCTTTCTGTAAAATGTAATAGTCATTAAAAACGTAAAATAAACATTGGATCACTTCACACGTCTGATCACTGTTCTTTCTCAACAAGTTGTTGCTACTAAATAAATCTCATAGATTAAACTACAGTTGTTAATGTTCTTTTTTCAAGTTCCGCTAGTGTATCATAGCGCATTACAATGTGGATTTAATATTTCTATAGGAATTAAAACGAGTTTAATTCATTCAAAGACATTTATTAAGATATTTAATATCAATGCTCAATTAGTAATAAGCACGTGTCTAAGGACTCCGAAAGTTAGCCCCCATTATCCGGTGGGTTGACTGTTATAAACGGTATTAGTGATGTCAAAAAGAATTTAAAAAAAGACATATATTGTTGCACATAAAAAAAGGAGTTGCAAGAGTCCCTCAAAGAATTTCTTGTGCGATCGTGGCTTATAATGCTTAACCACGAAAGCCAATTTTAGATGCAACAGCTAAATATCTATCAATCCCATGATCAAATCTCAACACATTAGGGAATTCAGTAGTAAAGAATAACAGAATGTATCTTGTAGACATGGAAACCATGAAATAATAAACTGAAAAAAATTGAATTTGCCGTGAATGAGATTCGAACCAATGTCTCCTGTAAATGTTTTACATTGCGAATGCACCATATTTTAACAAATATTAACTCTTAAATACTTTAACATTGAAAGAAAACCTTTAAACAAAATTCATGCTAAGCTTAGATTTTCAATTTCAACAAATTTTTTTTAAAACCGTTCAAAAGTTTATTGATAAGGTTCACAACCAACATGATATGAGTTGATCTTCTTAAAATGAAGGATTTTTCTAGTCCAGGACTGTCATTTGTTTCAGTCACTTTTTTGTATACTTTCTATGTCATATTGTCGTCATCTAGATCAGGGGTTTCCAACCAAAAAGTGCCCGAGGGCCATAATTGAATCCACGAGTCTAGCGGTGGGCCACATCATAATTTGTCGAGTTATGCAAAAAACAACAGATATTTAATTATGAATGAAATAAGAGGTCATAATTTAAACATGTTTAATTACATATTAAACGCACTTTCCGACTAAAATATATTATATACTAATATATAATCTTGTCTCTGGCACTACTATGCTTTGATATGTTAATGTAATACAGCAGATGTAAGGAAGATATTAAACTTCGGTATGTATAAAATCTTCAATGTTGAAAATTGAGGTCAATCTGCTGCAATCACTAAAGCAGGAATGTCCACCTCGAGTTCCATTGTTGCAGTCTCAATAGGTGAAGTGAAGAAGAATCTGTGAGGGGACTTCTGATGTGGTTCTTGATGAACTTCATCGTGGAGATCACACTTTCACATATGCATGAGCTACCAAACCTTGACCCCATTTTCCGTCCAAAATTTCGTAGGTTTTCAAATCGTTCATCTGAGAGCAGTTGAAAGAAATCTGGTCCCTTTTCTTGTCTGGTGGTGCAGGTCAAGCATCAGCTTGCAAATCACACAATTCAAGTTGAAGGTCAACTTGTTGTTTTTCGATGTCAGCGCCAAGAGGATTATTAAAGAGAAGGACGTTACATTTTAGCATTTCAATTTCTTTGAATCTTGTGTTAACGACATCGATGATCTCTTTTATATTTGCACCAAATTCTGAAAAATCGAGTATTTCATCTTTAAACTCTTCTGCTAGTCGCCGACAGCTTGAAAAATGGGCCAAGTCATTTTTTTTTTCAAAGAAAATCTGAAAATTCTAAATTTATTACGAAACCCATTTCTGTTTCCCATTAAATCTGACACCAACTGGTTTCTCTGCTGGAGATTCAGGGTGAGTTCGTTGAGAAGAGTGGTGATGTCTGTGAGAAAAGTCAGTTTCAGGAAATCCGTACTTTGGAGCTCTCCTTCCAATTGTGTAGTATCCGATGAAATAAACTGATTGAGGAATGCAGGGATTACTTTTCTTATTCCAAAGAATCGCTCGAGACACTTTCTTGCACTCAGCCACCTCACTTGGTTGTAAAGAAGCAAGTCCCCATATTCTGCCTCCATATCCTCAAAAAAGTGTTTTAACTGTCGATGTAATGAGCTCCACATCACATTGATAACAGAAACGACTGACTGGGAGTCATGTTGAAACCTTAACTACAAATTTAAAAACTTGATTTGGCTTCACTAATTTTCCACACAAAGTTCCTTGGTGAATAACACAATGAATTGTCGGACAAGTCACCCCATTTTTCCCTAAGAAATCCAATCAATCCCGATTTTCCCCCTACCATCACTAGTGCACCACCATGAAAGCTCCAACTGATGTTCATTCAGTAATAAACTTTATTGCGCTCTATTTTTATAATAACTTGTGTATCCGCATGAGTTCTATTTCCTTCAATCCCTGTGATTGATTAAGTAGACTCGCCCAACCTATTTCCTTCCACCCCTCCGCTAGACTAAGTAGATTTGCCCAGCAGGTGTGCTGACCTCCTACAAATATGCAGCTCCTCCTACAAGAGAGGCCGTACAGCTACGTCACAGAAAAATGACAAAGTCTAGAGCCCCTATATACCAGGCCGACCTACCCGCCAGTCTTATGCCAACCAACACCACCTAGAGGAGAAGGCCATACCACTGATTTGTGACGTCAGCATTACTAGAGCGGACTACCGGCAGAATAGATTGAGAGATAGCTTATCCTTGTTAATAGAACTTCCCATTTAGATTTTGAATATTCACTAATAAATCATTAAAACAATTTGTTTTCATATAATTAAAAAAAAAAAATCCCACTTTTTTCTAATTTTTTTTTAGAGATAACATTTTTTTGCTTTGATTAGTATTGATAAACCATTAATTACCGTTTCCGATTATACAGATAGCTTTAAATTATTATTTAGATAATAACACTCTTTAAATGTTCGGAAATTTCAAAACTTTTAACGAATTTTGCAAACGATCGATTAATGTATTGAACAAGTACTAAATTTTCATTCTTAAAGGATTCTAGAAGTGCGAAATATATTTAGAAAAAAACTACTTGTTACAAAATACCACAGATATCTATTTTTTTTTCACAAATATGTATGTATATATATATATGAGGTCTAAAACATTATTTAATGAAAATAGTATGTTTCAATATTGCATATGTTAAGAAAAACAACCAACAAATTCCTCATTAAAAAAATACTTTTATTTACAATATGAGAAAACAAATATATATAGGATACACATTACAATGAAACAAATATTTCATTGTTTACTTTATTTTTAAGAAAATTGTGCAATTAAAACAGGAAAATTCACTAATCATATGGGAGAATTTTTAAGCAATATGAAGGAACTTAATATTGTGCAATACTATTTAAATTGAAAAAGAAAATTTTATGATATTCCATAGATCCCAGTTGAACTCTTTTTTTTAAAATAGTTTAATAATGAAAGCTGTTTTTAAAATGCATCACATTAATAAAAACTGTTTCTAGGACAAAAGTGACTTTTAAATAAAAAGAAAAGAAAAATTGCTTTCCCAAATTTTTTCACCCTAATGCATATTAAAACTAATTTCTTCACATAACATAGAAATTTTTATCCTTTTTGCTATCATAATAAACTTTAATAATAGAAAAAAAAATTCTGAAGAAACATGAAAGCAACATCTAAATACATGTGGTCAAAAGGTTTGAACAGATTCAAAATACAACAGAAATATAAAATACAATGAGTATTATACAATGTAAAAGTCACATTGAAATATCCATATACACTCAGTAATTATGAAACCTAATTCCATGTTATGTCAATGGAAAGCTAATTTCAAACCTTTGTAACTTTGAAAATGAGCTTTTATGAAAAAAATGAAATGAAGATCAATTAAAGATCTCAATCAAATTTATCTAAATCTATGTTCATTAAAAATCAAAGAATTATGAAAACTGGGATATTTAATATGAACAATGGCTGTTTTAAAATATTGATCTGGGAAGTAGTTGAAATAAGTTAATCTCAAAACAGTATCCCATATTAAATTTTATTAGCATAGCTTTAGCAGAAAATGTAACAATTATTTAAATTTTCACCAACTCTGCAGAATGCACATTATTGTTTAAGATGTTGATATATAATAAAATACCCCTTCAAACAGCTGCTTACAACAGAGGTCTGACATGAGCCTGTAAGTTTATATGCCATAGTAAGTCTGTGAGGATGGTGGAAACCCGGCAAAGAAACAACACGAACGACCATGCCTTACCTAGGGCTCGAACCCAGGTTAGTAACCAAGCGAAGCCTCTTTAAATACTAAATGAATATTATTGGAATATAGAAAATTAAGATAGATTTTTAACTTATATATATTCAGTCATATTTTCCCATGAAATATTTATTTTAGAAATTACAGAGCTTTGAAATCATCTTTCCATTGACATAACATGGGATTGGGTGGTCATAATTAACAGAGTGTATATGGGGTAGTTTCATGGCAGCAAACACAGACTTTTATAACACAGAATTGAAAATATTTATGATAATACATTTGTACATACATGTAGTAAGAAAAGATTTAACTTGTAAAATTTGCAGCTAATATAATTAGTAGAATTGTAGCATCATCAGCAACTCAGATTTAATGACATTGCAAAACTTGAATTAAGTAAAAATAAAGTACTACAAGCAATATATATCAACTATTGAACATTTTACTAACATTGAATAGATAGAATTAGCATCTAAAATTTTCTTATATTTTTATAGAGGTCAAGCTGTTTCAAATGATTCAGTATACTCCAAATGTGCAAATTAAATTGAAGAATTAAAAAAATATCTAGATGTCATTTACATAAAGGTTGATGAAGGGGCAAAAATAAACTACACCAGTAGGTTCTTAATGGGATTCCTTCCCAAAGGCAAGTCAATAAAATAACTTTAAATTTGTATGGTGTCAAAAATATACAGAACAGAAAAAAATGTTTTGCTATTTTGTAAAGAGCATATACTTAACATGCCTGGAAACATATTAAATAAAAACATTATTCTAATCTTGACCTTCTGCAGAGTTTTTTAAACCTTAAGTCATTAACTATTATGCATATCTTAACTGCCATATCTGGTGAAGATACTTTCGAATGCTAAGAGCAACAGGGTATTTTCCCTTTATAAACAGATATTCTTACATTAAAATTTTAATATTACTTTAACTCACTATCAGTGTAAAACCAATTAACAAAGAACTTGGAAGAAGAAAATGTGTATCAGAACCAGTACAAGGTTTCTAATAACATAGTCAATCATCTCCCTCCAAGCAGAAACTGACATCCCCCAATGATACAGAAAACCTTATTGATCTGTTGATCAGGCTAGTTCATAGGCATATCAAACACCCATTGACAATCACTATTAGAAATTTAAAAAATCCTACATTTGCAAGGCAGAAGAAGCCACAAGATATGCATATATATTAAAGAAAATCAAGGAATAAATTAACTTCCTAAATCTCCCATGGCTTTTACAAAAACCAAAGATTGACACTTAAGTTTTCTGCTTATAATGTTCTCAATTTAAAGTAATGAAGGAAAAATAATATTCAGAAAATTCTATTTGCAGTTTAATGAGTTTCAGTTGATCATTTTATCCAGAAACTGGTGGTATATGTTCCAACAGAAAATTATAAATTTCATACCCCACTAAATGCATGTATAACATAAGCAATGAAATGGATTGGAAAGAAAACCATATACTGTCACATACTGCATCCGTACTGAATAGCTGTCCAAACAAAAGCATCCACCCCAAGTATTTGATACATTGATAAAAAAATTTAAAGACAACCAAAAATATAATTTATCTTCAGGGGTCCAGCCATAAGAGTATAGTGGGAAGTGAAAATGTTGTGGAATTGGCAAAAGATCACTCAAAAGTAACACTAAACACAATATTAAGAAAAAAACCTACTGACAAGTGCAGGTAGAGATTCCCTTTGATCATAGATTTAGCCACAAAAGACATGAAATCAGTAAAATAAAAATGAAATAAATCTAGTAGACTCTGTACAGTAGCAAAATATAGTTAAAGGAACTGAAAATAGCTATTGCAGCTTGCATGCAATAAAATTTCCACTAAAATATTGCAAAATATTTGACAATAAAGTTAATCAGTTTTTGTGTCTAAAAAACAATGGTTGAAACAATAGCACACCATTCCAAAGGGGTTTCCACCAATGTATTTATAGGGCTATGATTATTTGAGTCAAAAAAACAATACTCATTAAATATACTATAAAATATATGGTGCAGTGATTTTTATTCCTATTTCATAAACAATCAAAGGTTATTTCACCTAAAGTGTCATAATGATTAGTAACTATGCACTGTCATAAAAGGTATTTCACCTAAAGTGTCATAATGATTAGTAACTGTGCACTGTCATAAAAGGTAAACTTTCTGTTACTTCAAACTCTGACTGAGGTAGTGGTCAGCAATGATTTCAGTTTTGGGCATAATATTTTTTTTAAAGTGTATTTGTGGATGCTTTAAAAGTAATTGAACAGTACGCCCATTAACATACTGGTCATATAGCAAACATTCCCTCTCCATCAGTATATGGATACTTTAGAGGTCAGCAAGCTTTCTCCCAGTTTTCATGTCAAACATGCTGGTTTCTCTTTCAACATCAGATGGTGCAAAGTGGAGTTCACACACCTATGTATGCAAAAGAAATATTGAGAATATGTACAAAAAAACCTCTGATGAATGATAAACATTAAAACAAAAATCCAAATACCAGGAATACTGTTCACCATACACTAAAAAATTTTATTCAGAACTGAAGACTTTTTACCTTCAAAAGTAAAAGCTATAATTGTATTCAAAACAATTCTATAATCACTGTATTTTCTAAGATTTCAATAAAAATCCATGGTTAAAAGAATGAATTCTCCCAAGGAATGCACCTATTCTACCAGTAAGCTGGTTTTTCTCAATATTTATAGCACTTCTTTTATCATATATAGTTCACCTTGAAAGCTAATGCTAACCATCTAATAGCATTCCACTGCTAGTACTAACCATAAAGTGCTTTTGGTAATGCCACTATAAGGTGATAATGTAAAATAAAATGCGAAAAATCATACTGAGCTGAAAATCATTTAAAACAACACTCTTATGAATGAACGTTTATAGGTTTGAAATATTCCTGTCCAGGAATTGAGCCTGAAAACAACTCCAGTAATAAGTTTATTGTTTCAGACAATTTCCTCTTACTGTAATTTTCAGTTTATTAGGCATAAATTTGTTTATATAGACAGCACCTGGTATTATACTAATGCTGAAAGGTATTAGGAATTGATTGGTCAGGAAGTTTACTGTTGTCGACAGTTTCTACAATAAACTTTTACCATTACATATCAGTAAAATCAAAATACCTCAAATTTTTGTGATAATTTTTGGATTTCATCATTTGTAAAATCCAAACCAGTGGTCAGTACAGAGGATAAACTTTGACATTAACTCGAAAACAATATTGTATGCATTTGTGGTGTTTAACATATTTATATTCACATAATAGGTGAAATGACAGATATCCCCTCAAATATTCTCTAATATGATTATAGAATACATTATTTGTAACAAAATTAAAACAAAACCTGCAATCACATGCAGTAAAGATATGACAGTAGACTGTTATACCTTTATTATAATATACCTGACTTATCTCATTTTACAATGAGAGTGATTGGAAATATATGCACTTTTAATTACTCCTTTGAAAGTAAAAAATTCTTTAACTTTACTATTAAATCCTTTTTCAAAATATCCTTTCATTTATTATTTCATATGTACGCTAGATGTAGCCCACCCATTCTTTAATATCCACTATAACTTGACCTGATTTCAGAGATATAATTATGCAGATTAATTTAATGATGAAAGTTATTAGGAATTGATTGGTCAGGAAGTTTACTGTTGTCCACAGTTTCTACAATGAACTTTTACCATTACCTGTCCTGCTTTTATTAAAAAAAATAGCTGATGTGTGAGGTAGGCAAAACTTCAGCAGGAAAATAATACATATTCACAAAGCCATCTCTAGGCTTTGAACATGGGTCCAATTTGTATCCAAGTATACTAGTAATAACACCAAAATAATTTCTAATACTTATGCAGAGATTTTGTATTTAAAAGTAGGTTTTCCCATGATCTTGCCTTTGGCTTATATATGTATTTCAAGTTTAACAGTATTATCGTATTAACTTATACGAGATATATTTGAACTCTATGGATATATAAATATAGTGATATAACATTAGACCCTGAAACTATCCCAACAAAAGTACCAATTTTTAACTTACTACTGTAATCTATTAACTAAAAAGTCTGGTCACTGTCAAATATTCCTTTCTATTTAAGCATTTTAACAAACGTACATTCGACATTTTTTATTCCAGCATATTAGGTTTCTTACTTAATAAAAATAACGTCAAATTAATCCATAACAGATCAATGATATTATATATGTATATTATATAAACGTAACATACAATAGTTAAAACGATAATTTTTACTTTAGAAGTTCATAAGTATGACAACAGATATTAATACAGAATAAAGTTCTTCTTACCTTGGATGCTTTCGTTGGACAGAAGTTTTGCCTTGGTAATTGAACGAATCCATTTCTGTCGCAAATCGATATCTTCTGGAAATTTAAAAACTGAGAATACTTGTTCCCCATCGTAATTGCTCCTGCACTGAGGAAAGCAGCAGCGCGATGGCATTTCGCTAAAAAAAAATCAATGAACGTAATAACAAACCACACTAAATCATACGTTTTGCAGAACTAGCTAAACACTAACAAAGGCAAGATGGAGGCGACGCTACTAGCTACGGGTCGACTAAATTGACGTCATCAGAATCGCTTCACCGAGTGGTAAGGCCTTCTCCTCTAGGTGGTGTTGTGCCAACTGGTCACGTGACTTGTGTTAAAGTTAATGCAGCCGCCTTGTGCACCGCAGTTTTTCGAATCCTTAGTATATAAAAAACAATTATTATCGGAAGATATTCAGCTGCGAATTCTCTAAACAGCTATAGGAAAAACTGCACAGTGTTTAAATTCCAGGCTGATCCAATTAAATTTAAAAAAAGTGGGTTGAAACAATTCGACCGAAAACGTACATTAGGCTTACAGCGTTCTATAATATATAATACTTCTGACTATTGCTTCTGTATTTTAATGTTAATTTATGTGATATATCCATTAGTAACATGTAGATGAATGACAGCTGCATTTAAGTTAGTAGTCATTCATCATTTACGATGAAGTTTAGTTTGGTTAATATAAAATATGCATGCGACAAACTTCGATCGTGACGGCCGTAACCCTCCGCTTCCCGTTCGGGCATATCGAGATCGGCGACTACTGTAATCGCTAAACGCCAATCGTCGCTGGTCGGCCTGGTATATAGGGGCTCTAGAAGTAGTCATTTTTCTGTGACGTAGTTGTATGTCTCTTCTCTTGTAGGAGGTGTTGCCTTGACTCCCAGTCAGTCGTTTCTGTTATTTCACGAAGTGTACAAGCGCTATGTCTCACAAGTTATGTGTTTTCTTTAAAAATCTGTGTTGTGAGTCTATGATTATTGTTCCATTTTGTGGTAAATATCAGAGTGAGTAGAATTTCAAAGAAACGTAAGATTGAGAGTGAAAATAGAACTTAAAAGGAACGTTGGGAAAATGATTATTTAATTACGAACAATAACGTGAAGTTACAGTGTTTGGTGTGTGTGCAAATCTTATCAGTGCCTAAGGAATATAATGTGAAAAGACATTATTCAACAATGCATGAAGAAAAGTATAAAACATATGAAGGGGAATCTCGAAATGTCTTGATTGCGGATTTCAGGAAGAAACGGAAACAGCACACAGGCATGTTCAGCAAAATATCACAAAACCAAACATCTGTTTTGCATGCTTCTTACGCCTTTTCTCTTGAACTTGCCAGAGCAAAGAAACCTTTTACTGATGGCAGTATAGTAAAAAAAATGTGCTGTTGAAATGGCAAAGGCGTTTGGGGATGCTAACATAGCTGAGAATTTTGAATCACGGCTGCTTTCCAACCATATTTTACAAAGAAGGCTTATTGATATGGGAGAACAATCAGAAAAATCATTGCTTTGCTTGATTGAAAATAATACCGATTTCTCGCTTTGTCTTCACGAAAGTACAGATCAAATAGATGTGAGTCAGCTGCTGATATTTTTACGTTTTACTCAAGAAGATTTTTCCACCAAAGAGGAATTTTTTGAGATATGTGCTCTTCATGGAACCACAAAAGGAAACGACATCTAGGATGCCGTGAAAAATACAGTTGATAAAATCAGAGATTTTGATAAATGTTCAGTAATTGTGACAGATGGTGCACTAGTGATGGTAGGGGGAAAATCGGGATTGATTGGATTTCTTAGGGAAAAATGGGGTGACTTGTCCGACAATTCATTGTGTTATTCACCAAGGAACTTTGTGTGGAAAATTAGTGAAGCCAAATCAAGTTTTTAAATTTGTAGTTAGGTTTCAACATGACTCCCAGTCAGTCGTTTCTGTTATCAATGTGATGTGGAGCTCATTACATCGACAGTTAAAACACTTTTTTGAGGATATGGAGGCAGAATATGGGGACTTGCTTCTTTACAACCAAGTGAGGTGGCTGAGTGCAAGAAAGTGTCTCGAGCGATTCTTTGGAATAAGAAAAGTAATCCCTGCATTCCTCAATCAGTTTATTTCATCGGATACTACACAATTGGAAGGAGAGCTCCAAAGTACGGATTTCCTGAAACTGACTTTTCTCACAGACATCACCACTCTTCTCAACGAACTCACCCTGAATCTCCAGCAGAGAAACCAGTTGGTGTCAGATTTAATGGGAAACAGAAATGGGTTTCGTAATAAATTTAGAATTTTCAGATTTTCTTTGAAAAAAAAAATGACTTGGCCCATTTTTCAAGCTGTCGGCGACTAGCAGAAGAGTTTAAAGATGAAATACTCGATTTTTCAGAATTTGGTGCAAATATAAAAGAGATCATCGATGTCGTTAACACAAGATTCAAAGAAATTGAAATGCTAAAATGTAACGTCCTTCTCTTTAATAATCCTCTTGGCGCTGACATCGAAAAACAACAAGTTGACCTTCAACTTGAATTGTGTGATTTGCAAGCTGATGCTTGACCTGCACCACCAGACAAGAAAAGGGACCAGATTTCTTTCAACTGCTCTCAGATGAACGATTTGAAAACCTACGAAATTTTGGACGGAAAATGGGGTCAAGGTTTGGTAGCTCATGCATATGTGAAAATGTGATCTCCACGATGAAGTTCATCAAGAACCACATCAGAAGTCCCCTCACAGATTCTTCTTCACTTCACCTATTGAGACTGCAACAATGGAACTCGAGGTGGACATTCCTGCTTTAGTGATTGCAGCAGATTGACCTCAATTTTCAACATTGAAGATTTTATACATACCGAAGTTTAATATCTTCCTTACATCTGCTGTATTACATTAACATATCAAAGCATAGTAGTGCCAGAGACAAGATTATATATTAGTATATAATATATTTTAGTCGGAAAGTGCGTTTAATATGTAATTAAACATGTTTAAATTATGACCTCTTATTTCATTCATAATTAAATATCTGTTGTTTTTTGCATAACTCGACAAATTATGATGTGGCCCACCGCTAGACTCGTGGATTCAATTATGGCCCTCAGGCACTTTTTGGTTGCAAACCCCTGATCTAGATGACGACAGTATGACATAGAAAGTATACAAAAAAGTGACTGAAACAAATGACAGTCCTGGACTAGAAAAATCCTTCATTTTAAGAATCATCAACTCATATCATATTGGTTGTGAAGGAGTGTTGGGGGAGGAGACCCACTGGAAAGGCTGTTGGGAGACAGATGGTAGCCTCCCGTCTAGGCCATCCAGCGTGTTCTTTAACGTACACAGGGTATGGCTCTCCCGCACACAGAGCCATGGCTGAACGTCCCATCCGACGGACGGCGGTCTTTCCAAGTCCATCGGTGTTCCCTACTGACCGTGGGCAGGGCGGGGAGTTTTGTGGAGATAAATCTCAACGCTGACTGGAAACTACAGATTCCGAATCAGGCGCGCTACCGACTGAGCCGCCCTTGCCACTTTTCCTCCTTATAATACTGAATTCAAATCCATGAACAAAAGAAACGCATTATATGTAGGAAATGTTAATATTAATTTCCTAAATGATAATGCTAACATTAACGAATATTTGGGAATTTTTACCCTTAGTTGGTATCATTTGAAATATTCTGATTTGCAAACAGTGCTCAATTTCGAATTCCTTAGGAAATTCTCTTTTTATCATCCTGCAAAGAAATTCCTTCGACATGCACATTGGCTTTGTGCCAAATCAGAAACGATTCTTTGCGAGCAGAAATCCAGTGGGGGTTAACATTTGTCGTTCCGATTATTCCTCGAGCAAATTGGAAACTTTTTTCTTCTGAGTGTTGCCAATGAGAAAGGCAAAAAATTCAAGACTAATTATTAATTTGCGTTAACTCTCCTGATGAAAGAAGTTTTATTTTTTTTTTTGAGACTTAATTGGCGGTACAAAGACTTGAATGTTATCTGCTGTTATGCCCCCACTGAGGATGCCGATGAGGATGAGAAGGATAGGTTTTATGTACAACTTCAGGATATTTTGAATTCTGTCAAGAAAGGAGATATTACCCTTGTTCTTGGTGACTTCAATGCCAAAGTTGGTAGTGACTCTGACCTTTGGGGATGGGGGTGATAGGCCCTTTTGGTATTGGTAGCTGCAATGACAATGTCTCCTACAGGTAAGTAAACTCAATGGTTTCAGAATCACTAACACTTATTACAAACACCGCGACATACATAAGTACACATGGGTTTCACCTGATGAGCTTCATAAGAATATGATTGATTATTTATTAATTAACAGCAAATGGGCTAGTTCTGTTAGGAATACCAGGGCATATAGGGGAGCTGAAATTGGATCTGACCATTACCTTGTTAAAAGTGTGTTGCAACTTAAACTTAAAAAGTGTTGTGCTAGGGTTAAAAAATTTACTTTTAATACTGAAGCTCTGAAAGATCCAGTTATAGCCAAAGCTTACCATGATAGGTTACTTAGTCATTATGACAGTCATGGTATGCTTACTACTGAAGTTGAGGAAGAATGGGATCATTTTAAACAGGCGTTTTTGGACACTAACAGTACTCTTTTAGGAAAAAAGGAGCAGAAGAGGCAAAATTATCTGAGTGATAAGGCACTTGAGCTTATTTCGGAAAGAAAGAACTGCAGGAATGCCCTTAATCAATACCCTACTAGTCCTAATAGAAAGCATTACAGAGACCTTAATAAACTTCTAAAGGATCAGTTAGCTGCTGATAAGAATCTTTGTCTTGATGGTTTGGCTGACAAAGTCGAGGAAGCAGTTAGACAGCACAACAGCAGAGAGCTGTACCATATAGTTAATGTTTTGTGTGGTAGAAAACGGACAGGCATACAAGGATTAAAGGATAAACAAGGTAAGGTTATAGAAGGGGAGGATTCTGTAATGGTAGGTGGGCTGAGCATTTCAGTGATGTTCTAAACAATGTAGTTAGTTCTACTCCCATTGTTTGCAATGATGATAGATGCATTGGTGGCTTTAATGTTGGCCCTATAACACAATCTGAAGTTATTTTGGCTGTTTCTAAACTGAAACTTCACAAATCCCCAGGGGTAGATGAAATTACTACGGAAATGCTTAGAGCTGGGAATGTTTCGGTTACCACTTGGATGACTGAAATTCTGAATATCTTTTATGATAAAGGCATGGTTTCTAAGGATTTTACCACAGCTATTGTTATCCCTATTTTCAAAAAAGGTGATCGCAGTTCTTGTGATAACTATAGGGGTATCAGCCTACTCTCTGTTCCAGGTAAAGTTCTTTCCATGATTGTGCTTAATAGAATTAAGAATCTGGTTGACAGTCAATTGCGTGATGAGCAATGTGGATTCAGAAGTGGTAGGGGATGTGTGGATCAGATATTTTCACTTAGGCAGATTCTTGAGAAATGTTTAGAGTTTCAGAAACCTTTGGTTGCTAGCTTTGTTGATTTCAAAAAGGCTTTCGACTCTGTTGATCGTCATAATTTGTGGTTGATTGTGAGCTCATATGGTATACAAGACAAGTTAGTTAACATTATGAAAGCTCTCTATAATAACACTAAGTCGTGTGTGAGAGTTGGTAAGGCTTGTAGCAATTGGTTTAGCATTACTTCTGGTGTTCGACAAGGGTGCATTTTGTCTCCTTTTCTCTTTAGCTTGGTTATTGATTATGTTATGCGAAATTCACTTCAAGGGAAAGATTTTGGCCTTAAATGGGCTGGAGATACGAAAATTTCTGATTTAGATTATGCTGATGATTTAGCCCTTTTGGCAAATGATGTTGATGAGATGAACTCTTTCATTCGAGCTGTTGATGAGACTGGTAGTAGAGTAGGTTTGGTTATAAACAGAGAGAAAACTAAAGTGATGAAAATTGGTCAGGCAGGCTGTGATTCAGTTAATCTGAATGGTTGCAGTCTTGAGCAGGTGTCACAGTTTAATTATCTTGGGAGCTATGTAACAGATAATGGTGATGTGCGGCATGAGATTAACAGACGAATAGGGATTGCTGCCGGGACTTTTAAGAACCTATGGAGAGTGTGGAGAAATAGGCGTATACACCTAAAGACTAAAATTAGACTGTATAATAGTTTGGTTCTTTCTAGGGTTAGTTATGGTAGTGAAACTTGGACACTTTGTAAACAAGATAACAGGAAACTAGATGCTTTTGATTCCAGATGCTTACGCAGTATCTTGGGCATTAGGTGGTTCAACTTTGTAACTAATGATGAGATTAGGCAAAGGAGTTTGCAACCTCCTTTAAGCAGCATATTGTGCAGAGAGAGACTCCGTTGGTTTGGCCATGTTGCCCGTATGAATAATTATAGATTGGCGAATAGGGTTATGAACAGTGTGCCTAAAGGCCTCAGAAAGAAGGGGAGACCTAGGATGCGGTGGGCAGACAATGTCAAACAGGACCTTGTTAGAATTGGTGTGCAGTGGCCAGTTGCAGTAGATGTAGCTCAAAATAGACTTGCTTGGAGAACTAAATTGCACTGTCTGGTTGGACCTCCGTAGCCCATGGCTGCTTGAGGATGATGATGATGATGATGATGACCCCCGAAGTAATGGCCCCGTGTGCGGGAGAGCCATACCCTGTGCACGTTAAAGAACACGCTGGATGGCCTTGACGGGAGGCTACCATCTGTCTCCCAACAACTGTTCCAGTGGGTCCCCTCCCCCAACCTTCTCTGAGCCTTCGGGGTCCTTGTGACCTGGCCATTTAGCCCATGGTGTGCAAAAAAGTGCCGCTCAGAGTTTGTGTTGGGTTGTTTTACCTCTGAGCGGCACTTTTTTGCACACCATGGGCTAAATGGCCAGGTCACAAGGACCCCGAAGGCTCAGAGAAGGTTGGGGGAGGGGACCCACTGGAACAGCTGTTGGGAGATAGATGGTAGCCTCCCATCAAGGCCATCCAGCGTGTTCTTTTACGTGCACAGGGTATGGCTCTCCCGCACACGGGGCTACGGCTTAACGTCCCATCCGACGGACGGCGGCCTTTCCAAGCCCATCGGTGTCCCCTACTGACCGTGGGCAGGGCGGGGAATTTTGCCGCTCAGAGGTAAAATAACCCACAACCCCCGAAATAAAATGAAAGAAGAAAATTTTCTAGCTATTGAGATGTTTTTAAAACATTTATGATAATATTTACATGTACAGATAAACTTTAGCTAAAATAGAAATATCTACATTAAATATAAGTTGAAATCTCATGTATTTATCTCCTCCCCCACTTAATCTAGCTGCAAACTATTTCCTAAATATGTTGAATGACTCAACCCGATGAGAAGCTCGATAGCCGAGACGCCATTGTTCAACTGTAACTTTTACAACTCAGGAACATTTACATCAAAAGATAAGATAATGTGAAGTTTGTGCTGCTTTTTTTTCAGTTTTCATCGTTTATCGTGTGTGTGTGTGTAGGGGGGGGGGGATGTTTAAGAAGAGTGTAACAGCAACGTCTGCTATTAAATGTAGCTGTTCCAACACTAAATACGAAATAAATATTGCTGAAATATTAAGATTTCGAGAGATTTCAGTGAGAGCCTCAATTTATCTCTGGTAAAAATTTTCCTTGAAAAGCTTCTTTCCAAAGGTAGGGGAATGTGGCATTCGATTCGGATGCC
Organism: Ryuthela nishihirai; assembly: GCA_038380435.1. NCBI lineage: Eukaryota > Metazoa > Arthropoda > Arachnida > Araneae > Heptathelidae > Ryuthela > Ryuthela nishihirai. The sequence goes on along the minus strand of JAWZYU010000030.1, from coordinate 56,487,974 downwards.
ACATTCCCCTCCTTAGGTTGTCTCCTGACAGTGTATACCTCATTATCGGCTGCCTGATTCCGCAGATGAGTGGAAGAACCGTTTGACGACTCTAGACACTCCGAGACAAATTGCAAGCAATAATCAGCAGAAAGCTAATCAAAACGTTTGCAGTTTACCCAGTTGCAGCCGGAATGGATGTCCAAAGGTCAAGTGATGGGCAGGCACATGACGTCACACCAATAATAATCAGCAGTTCAAAGGTAACACTGGGAAAGGAATACGTCCCGTCTGCAGTAGATCTAAGAAAAGGAGAAAATGGCGAAACAAATATTCATTGCACGTGAAAACGAAATGCTTGAAGTCACATCGAACAAATGAGAGATGTTTCCCATTCTTTTTAAAGTCTCCAATTGCCTCCATAATATTGCATTCAAATTTCATTTTCTCTTCCTTCCAATGAATCGGGATTACCGTAGATCACGCTCGGTGGTTTGTTAAATCAGATTCTTTTCCCCTTTAACAGTCTCATCTAGGAGCGGCCCCTGAAACCACATTTAATCTTATTATTTTATTTATTTATTTATTTTTTTTCTCTTTTTATTTGGGGGGATAGCAGGGCAGAGCAAGGGCAGTGGGAAACTCTCCTAAGCGGAGCCGCGCAATGGTTCTCTCGGACTCCTTCCCTTCACCGTTGGGAAGGGGAGGCGATTGCCCGTAAGGTCCTCTCCCAACATTTGAGGACCGCCACTGGATTGGTGCAGTTTTCAACGAAATCTAAGGCAACCATCGTTTCTTAGATGAATGTGACACAACAGTCGTTTTCTGAGACGAATGTGAGACAACAATAATTTTCTAAGATGAATGTGAGACAACGATCATTTTCTCAGATGAATGTGAGACAACGATCATTTTCTCAGATGAATGCGAGACAACGATCATTTTCTCAGATGAATGAGAGACAACGATCATTTTCTCAGATGAATGCGAGACAACGATCATTTTCTCAGATGAATGCGAGACAACGATCATTTTCTCAGATGAATGCGAGACAACGATCATTTTCTCAGATGAATGCGAGACAACGATCATTTTCTCAGATGAATGTGAGACAACGATCATTTTCTCAGATGAATGCGAGACAACGATCATTTTCTCAGATGAATGTGAGACAACGATCATTTTCTCAGATGAATGTGAGACAACGATCATTTTCTCAGATGAATGTGAGACAACTATCATTTTCTCAGATGAATGCGAGACAACGATCATTTTCTCAGATGAATGCGAGACAACGATCATTTTCTCAGATGAATGTGAGACAACGATTATTTTCTCAGATGAATGTGAGACAACGATCATTTTCTCAGATGAATGCGAGACAACGATCATTTTCTCAGATGAATGAGAGACAACGATCATTTTCTCAGATGAATGTGAGACAACGATCATTTTCTCAGATGAATGCGAGACAACGATCATTTTCTCAGATGAATGTGAGACACGATCATTTTCTTAGATGAATGTGAGACAATGATCAACCCATTTAACATAATGAATTATAATTATAATAGAATATTAGTATAATAATCTAAAAATAAAATATACTTAATTAAATAAGTAGTTTAATATTAAAACTTATTTACTACTAAAATGATGAAAGGTTAACGAAAAAACCTAAAACCTGAAAAAATTTCTTTTATCTAACATAATAGAACCGAAAAATTACGAATGAATTAATGATAGCATTGTTGGTAATCGTATGAATTGATAAAGTTGGTTGAAATTAAGCTTTAGTGAAGTTGAATTTATTTTAAGTCCTGAAAATGAATGTCGGTCGAACGATTCCTTTGGGAGGCCTTTCTTCTGTTAATTAAGAAAGGACGTCCACTGCCGTGCCAAATTATTTTGAACACCGACCGCATCATGCACGAAGTGCCATGAAAAATGGCCACGTGCACCTATTGGCATACTGACGTTAATATTTTAGGTGACCGAAAAGCGTTGAACGCATGATGGGGTGAAAGGCCACGTGAAGTGCGGCATGAGGGAAAAGGCTGATCCAAAGAAGTGCCCACGTCAGAAGGCAAGGGGATCGTCTGCTACGAATTCTGAAACTTGTTTACCCACTTTGTGATGCAAAACAAGTGACTTGCATAATCTTATTTTATTAAGCACCATATTATGTGACCAACACTAAAATTAGATTTAAAGATAAAAAAAATATAATATATAAAAATGTCCTTCTCCGTAGAAAACCATTTTCTCCTCTTCTGTCCGGTGGAGTATTTTAATGAAGGGGAAAACCTCTTCAAGCCTTATTCTAGAACCCCCCCCCCCGCGCCCCCGAAATAATGGTTATTTCCCTGGGCCCATCTCACTGACTTCGAAAAGGGGATCATCTTTGGAGCGTTCTCAGGAGCCTCCTTATTGGAGGGGATGGAACTCAGCAGAAAATCACAGGACTCGATATCCCATGTGTATGGAGAATGGCAACGGTCTCGAAAAATGTCCTAAAGTACTTCTGAACCTTCTAAATATTATACTGAAGTTTTCTAAAGCACTCCTCAACCTTCCATATATTACGATGACGTCTTCTAAAGCACTTCTGAACCTTCTAAATATAAGGTCGATGTCTTCTAAAGTACTTCTGAACAGTTACAGAGCCTCCATGGAAACGTGAACTAGAAATTGAGTTGTTGATGTTTATGCCATCCGCAGATGAGCAAAGATCTCTCTCTCTCTCTTGGTTATTGTAGGGATGGTGTCGCATTCCTCATTCTCTCCAGATGAAATGTCTACAATCTGGCTGAAGGCTAAACCGAGATTCGTTATAAAACAGAAGCAACAAGTCAGACAGGGTTATAAGGATACAAACCACTGGCTTCTTGACCTAGAGACCACTCGCACTGGGCCTCTTCCTTTCAATTTTGGTGGCAGGAACCACAAGGAACTGTTTCTTCTTGCCATTAAAGTAGCTATTTGACGACTTCTTCTGATGACCGTTCTCGTCTCCTGGAACTGTTCCCAAAGCATCGATACAGTCTTTCTCGAGAACATTCAGCCATCTTGCCTGCGACCCAACTTGCTTCACGTCTTCCAACGTCTAAATGACGATGGCTTGTTTTCTTCACTAGAAATAATCACCTCATTGCAAGCAAAAATTTTGAAATGATCTCGTAGCAGCACGTGTTTTTGTAGGCATCAGTAATTTACATCTTGCAAAGAATTGTGGGATCGTAGATCAATTTCCATTGCATTTTCTAAATTTGCACGTAATGTTATGTAACATATCGCATTTTTGCATTCAGGGATGTTACCAAAATTAAAACATTGACGAAAAACGAAAACCTTAATTTATTCAGCTATTGTATTATTTAAATACATTTTCAGTTCACCATTGCATTTCATTCAGAACGCTGTTTCAAAGAACGTTCTAAAATCCTAATTATTCTGCGGTCTACGAGATTCGTTGCCTGTAAGAAGCATTTCAACTGAGCATGTATAATTTTTTTCTGAAATACAAAAAGACATTAAATGACTTGAGCAATCCCGAGGAAGTTTGGTGGAAAATTTTTCAATATAAGTTGAATTTTGTCTGCAATTTTCTGCTGCAGAAAAGAGACGACACGAATTCGATCTTCTTGAGTTGGATGTCAAATGTGAGCTTCCTCTCGTCACTCATTTCGTACAGGTGAAGCGCTGCGCATGCGCTTCGTTATTAACAATGGTCCAATGATGAAGAGGATCATTTCGGTTGCTACGTCATATTCACCCACTGCCCACTTTGCCCGTGGACCTGACGATAAGAGGGCCGAGGCTCTCTTTACAAAGAGGTCCAGAAACTCGAAGGATGTGCAAGAAGAAGAAGAAGGTTGCTACGTCATTTCAGTCGATTGCGCTGCACGAGGCTCGTTGTTATGTTCAAAACATAATAAATAAATAATAAATAAATACCCCCTCAAGCAGCTGCTTGCCACAGAGGTCTGACAGGAGCCTGTCAGTTTATATGCCATAGTAGAAGATCTGAGAGGATGGCAGGACCTCAGCATAAAAACGACACATACATCCATGCCTTACCCGGGGCTCGAACCCAGGTCCCGTAGATCAGTAGCCAAGCGCGGTAACCACTCGGCCACGGGACGGCGGAAAAAAAAGCCAAAATTGTAACTGGAGAGAATCGGTTGTTAGTCAATTGGAATGAAAGAACTTGATATCTGAGAATCGCCGTGGCTCGTGGAGAATTGCAGAGTGGGAAAAGCGCAGCTGGGGCAATAATGGAGAGGCGTGATAAGAAGGAGATTGCTAACAAGTGCTTGAGAAAGAAAGTCTGTTATCGAAATGGTTATCTGCTGCAGATGATGCCAGTTGGGTGAAGGAAATCTTCATTGGACTTTTGCAAAGTTATAGTCAGTAATAACCTTCAAAATCGTCAAAGGCAACAGACATTACCTGAAAGAAACCGACGTCGGCAGTGGAATAAACATCGAATATATTCTAGCTTTAGTTCCACGAAAAGGAATTTTATGTGCTATTTTATTTTGTTTTCGTATGCAGTGTGGCTGTAGCTAAAGATTTCAATTGTCCTTTAAGGGCCAGGAAGCAATGTTCTCACTCTCCTCAGCACTCAGAAGATGAATTTCTTCCGTGTTGCCGTCCTTTTGGTTTTCCATTCCCAAAAGTTTACTTTTTTTTTGCCTGCTTTTAACCGTTAATCCCTCCAATAATAATATTCGCTGATAAAAGAAATATTTGGACGATTTTCAGCTCCTAAATCGATTTTTAACTCTTTAAAAAAAAGTTAAATTATCTCGTTTTAACAAATCGATCTAATGCTTTCACTTTCTCGTCTGTCCGTCTGCAGACACCCAACTTTTTTTTTAAGTGATAGATTAAAAAATGTTTTTCGGATAGTGGAATGAACGGCATGATTCGCAGAGTCCGAATCTATCGGTAGCTTCAATTAAGTCCTTTGAATAATTATTCTGTTAATAGTTCGTATTTATCGATTAAAATATTGACGTTTTCTAATTCCGTGTGGCTGAGCGTGGGATTCGTCCCCAATTCCTCGTAGCTTGCGTGGAAAAGAATTGTCGCAAAAGAAAAAGGATTGTCGAAAAAGAAAAAGGATTGCTCCTTCGAGGCTGCCACGACTCTTCACAGTTATTTTTGTCCTCTCCAAAAGATAAAAAAAAAGTGAACACTCGAAAAAAAAGAGATCTCTATCTTGAGATTCATTGCGGACGATACATAGGTGAATTCGAATGCTCTATAGCAGACTTTTTTTTTGAATCCCACAAAACGAATCACGCGAGGTCTTCAAAGCCCTAACATTTCGAGAGCTTTCGAATTGGAAATTCTGGAAAATGTGACTGCTAAATGTCCCTCTGTTACCTCAGCTTGTAGCTGAACTACAAATTTATATTATAAATAATATATACCACGTGCGAAATACTACGTATTCGCACGTGGTATATATTATTATACGCACGTGGTATATATATATAATATAAATTATTATTATTTTCGCACGTGATCGCTTCTTTGTATTTCTTTTCAAACTTCATCAAGAAAGCGATTCTAACCTTAAGACTTCTCTCGAGATATCCACAAACCAGGTGGCGCCACAGAGCGCCAGAATTTGCAGGACTGCTTCATTATTTTGATTACGATTTGAAGCATTTCTCTTTTTGACGTCATTGTCCTTTCAATTTTCTTAACTTGCTGAAAGCAATCAGAAATAAATTATAGAAATGCTAAAAATAGCCGTGTTAAAATTTTCTAAAGAAAAGGAGGCGTTACTTTCAGTCGTTGCACGGAGCACGAAAATCACCTGATCCTTCGCTGCGAAACTGAATACCACAGTGGCATCAAAAATGGTCTCCAGTCAACATCAATCAACATCAACGCACAAAATGAAAGATAACCGTAAGAAAAAAAATATATTCAAATTCATTTTGCTTATGTATGTTTAGTGATATTTTTCTGTAACCTGTTTTTCGTGTTCAGAGAATTTTCAAACGAAATATTAGCACGTTATATCTGCTGCTATGCCTCACAAAGGATGTTGAAAGCCAACAAGCAAACGAGCGAAACTCTCCTTTTTAAAAATTTTAATAATTTGTTTGAAAATGGAAACAATAAGTTATCAGAAATCACAGTTTTTCACAATAGTAATACCGACTCTTGATTTGACCCTACATGATCTTTCCGTGGTAGCACCAGTAGGTCAAAATTTAACCTTTGACCTCGAGGAACCCACTGGATCCGAAATTTCGTAACGTTTCTGAGATCTCCAACTGAAACCACTGCCAGACACCGTTTGACAGGTCTCTCGCGCTTGCAATTCGTTTCAAAATGAGCACTTCCTTTTCTCACATTACTTCTTACTTTCGATTTTGAAACGTTAGGAACAGGGTCCGCTGAACTTTTATTTTTCGAGTGTCTGGATGTTTCTCTGTCGGTCGTCTGTCTGTTGAGATCCCTTTGGAATGTCCCTCCGGTTCGATCGCAAAAGTCTTTCAAATAAATTCGGGGATTTTGTGGCAAATGCAGGGACTCAATGCTGAGGCTCTTCCCAATAAAATGGTTCAACTCCAGTCTTTACTTAAATATAACAATTATTTACTGAACACATAAACGTGACTGATGGGCACATGCGCAGTCCCATGGTATTCCATCCCCAGCTTCCTCTTCGTGTTCACGGAGCCCAATGCCGTTCTCTTCACAGTCGGCATTGATGAGGCAGCATCTCCCGTCCTCTGTCTTCGTCTGCGCTCTGCTCTTCTCCGTTGATCTGCCCCTCCTTTCTCCGAACTCTCGGCCATGTGGCAAGGTCGCTGACCTCTGGCCCAGGGTCACTTGTCAGCAGACACCACCCTCTCACCGACCTGCTATATCGATTAACATTCCAGCAATCGCTGCACTGCACGGCTTTGCTGAAATTGAAAGCATCCCTACATTGCAAATGCCTCTTTGCTGAAATTGAAAGCATCCCTACATTGCAAATGCCTCTTCGCTGAAATTGAAAGCATCCCTACATTGCAAATGCCTCTTCGCTGAAATTGAAAGCATCCCTACATTGCAAATGCCTCTTTGCTGAAATTGAAAGCATCCCTACATTGCAAATGCCTCTTTGCTGAAATTGAAAGCATCCCTACATTGCAAATGCCTCTTCGCTGAAATTGAAAGCATCCCTACATTGCAAATGCCTCTTCGCTGAAATTGAAAGCATCCCTACATTGCAAATGCCTCTTCGCTGAAATTGAAAGCATCCCTACATTGCAAATGCCTCTTCGCTGAAATTGAAAGCATCCCTACATTGCAAATGCCTCTTCGCTGAAATTGAAAGCATCCCTACATTGCAAATGCCTCTTCGCTGAAATTGAAAGCATCCCTACATTGCAAATGCCTCTTCGCTGAAATTGAAAGCATCCCTACATTGCAAATGCCTCTTCGCTGAAATTGAAAGCATCCCTACATTGCAAATGCCTCTTCGCTGAAATTGAAAGCATCCCTACATTGCAAATGCCTCTTCGCTGAAATTGAAAGCATCCCTACATTGCAAATGCCTCTTCGCTGAAATTGAAAGCATCCCTACATTGCAAATGCCTCTTCGCTGAAATTGAAAGCATCCCTACATTGCAAATGCCTCTTCGCTGAAATTGAAAGCATCCCTACATTGCAAATGCCTCTTCGCTGAAATTGAAAGCATCCCTACATTGCAAATGCCTCTTCGCTGAAATTGAAAGCATCCCTACATTGCAAATGCCTCTTCGCTGAAATTGAAAGCATCCCTACATTGCAAATGCCTCTTCGCTGAAATTGAAAGCATCCCTACATTGCAAATGCCTCTTCGCTGAAATTGAAAGCATCCCTACATTGCAAATGCCTCTTCGCTGAAATTGAAAGCATCCCTACATTGCAAATGCCTCTTCGCTGAAATTGAAAGCATCCCTACATTGCAAATGCCTCTTCGCTGAAATTGAAAGCATCCCTACATTGCAAATGCCTCTTCGCTGAAATTGAAAGCATCCCTACATTGCAAATGCCTCTTCGCTGAAATTGAAAGCATCCCTACATTGCAAATGCCTCTTCGCTGAAATTGAAAGCATCCCTACATTGCAAATGCCTCTTCGCTGAAATTGAAAGCATCCCTACATTGCAAATGCTTCTTTGCTGAAATTGAAAGCATCCCTACACTGCAAATGCCTCTTTGCTGAAATTGAAAGCATCCCTACACTGCAAATGCCTCTTTGCTGAAATTGAAAGCATCCCTACACTGCAAATGCCTCTTCGCTGAAATTGAAAGCATCCCTACATTGCAAATGCCTCTTTGCTGAAATTGAAAGCATCCCTACATTGCAAATGCCTCCTTGCTGAAATTGAAAGCATCCCTACATTGCAAATGCCTCTTCGCTGAAATTGAAAGCATCCCTACATTGCAAATGCCTCTTCGCTGAAATTGAAAGCATCCCTACATTGCAAATGCCTCTTCGCTGAAATTGAAAGCATCCCTACATTGCAAATGCCTCTTCGCTGAAATTGAAAGCATCCCTACATTGCAAATGCCTCTTCGCTGAAATTGAAAGCATCCCTACATTGCAAATGCCTCTTCGCTGAAATTGAAAGCATCCCTACATTGCAAATGCCTCTTCGCTGAAATTGAAAGCATCCCTACATTGCAAATGCCTCTTCGCTGAAATTGAAAGCATCCCTACATTGCAAATGCCTCTTCGCTGAAATTGAAAGCATCCCTACATTGCAAATGCCTCTTTGCTGAAGTTGAAAGCATCCCTACATTGCAAATGCCTCTTCGCTGAAGTTGAAAGCATCCCTACATTGCAAATGCCTCTTCGCTGAAGTTGAAAGCATCCCTACATTGCAAATGCCTCTTCGCTGAAGTTGAAAGCATCCCTACATTGCAAATGCCTCTTCGCTGAAGTTGAAAGCATCCCTACATTGCAAATGCCTCTTCGCTGAAATTGAAAGCATCCCTACATTGCAAATGCCTCTTCGCTGAAATTGAAAGCATCCCTACATTGCAAATGCCTCTTCGCTGAAATTGAAAGCATCCCTACATTGCAAATGCCTCTTCGCTGAAATTGAAAGCATCCCTACATTGCAAATGCCTCTTCGCTGAAATTGAAAGCATCCCTACATTGCAAATGCCTCTTCGCTGAAATTGAAAGCATCCCTACATTGCAAATGCCTCTTCGCTGAAATTGAAAGCATCCCTACATTGCAAATGCTTCTTTGCTGAAATTGAAAGCATCCCTACATTGCAAATGCCTCTTTGCTGAAATTGAAAGCATCCCTACATTGCAAATGCCTCTTCGCTGAAATTGAAAGCATCCCTACATTGCAAATGCCTCTTCGCTGAAATTGAAAGCATCCCTACATTGCAAATGCTTCTTTGCTGAAATTGAAAGCATCCCTACATTGCAAATGCCTCTTCGCTGAAATTGAAAGCATCCCTACATTGCAAATGCCTCTTCGCTGAAATTGAAAGCATCCCTACATTGCAAATGCCTCTTCGCTGAAATTGAAAGCATCCCTACATTGCAAATGCCTCTTTGCTGAAATTGAAAGCATCCCTACATTGCAAATGCCTCTTTGCTGAAATTGAAAGCATCCCTACATTGCAAATGCCTCTTTGCTGAAATTGAAAGCATCCCTACATTGCAAATGCCTCTTCGCTGAAATTGAAAGCATCCCTACATTGCAAATGCCTCTTCGCTGAAATTGAAAGCATCCCTACATTGCAAATGCCTCTTTGCTGAAATTGAAAGCATCCCTACATTGCAAATGCCTCTTCGCTGAAATTGAAAGCATCCCTACATTGCAAATGCCTCTTTGCTGAAATTGAAAGCATCCGTACATTGCAAATGCCTCTTTGCTGAAACACAAAATATTTGCCAAAGGTCCGTAGCCAAGTCCTTCTGGCCTGACAGTGTTCAAATTCACGTGTGGATTAAAAAAACGAAATTTCCCCTCAGTGGTAATTTTATCAAAGCAGAAAATAATTCCATTTCATCAACTTGACGAAAAATGACATCTACCTATTCAAACTGCTGTCTTACCGGAAACAAAAAAAGTTGAAAAAACATCAACTTAAAAGAGAGAGAATTTGATGGAAGTGATCAGCTCCATCTTGAACATTTTGCAATAAATGAAACGGAGATGAAAAAATTAGTAAACGTCCGTCATGTGCCCCTCTCAGCGGAATATTTTTTAAAAAGTTGCCAAAGTGAAAATTTTCCGTTATTCTTTGGAGATATGAATTACTAAAAATAATGTGCCTGGAATAATGTTCTGGTTTTATCGAATTACTTAGCACCCCCCCCCGCCCCCTCCCTCACCTTCTTCCAAATTTTTTTCTTGATCTTTGTCTGTTAAGGCAGGATTGGGGGGGAGGAACGGATGGAATGTTTTAGAGAATTTTAATAACCATAAAAGTGGAAAAACATTAACAAAACCTATATTTTTCACGCATTTTGCAATTTTTTTTTTATTTTAAAAGACAACCTTAATGTAGGACATTACACGTATTTAGTTTCGAGAGAATATTAAAAAAACATCAACATTGGTTTCGTTTGAAACTTCTTCCCCCTCCCCCCCAAAAAAAGGGCTATTGGGTTTTATGGTATTATAGGAGATCGATGTAAATGAAAACAACGAGTGTGGAAGCACTCGTAAAATAATCATCTTTGGATCATAAATTTATTTTCGTATATGGATACGACCGTATTTCTGTAAACTATCTATATTATCTTGTACTGATTAGGAAATGTACAGTGCAATATATTATTAAAAAAAATAGAGATCGCATTAAATTTCAGGCCCGTGCTTTTGAATCAATGTTGCAAATGTTACAAAAATGCATTTTATTTGCAGCATCGAACGCAACGCATCATCGAATAATGTTCCACTTCTCCTCCTACATACAGGCAAAGAAGAACAGGGAAATGGCAACATCCTCATCTGATGTCGATGGAGAATGAAATTCGAGGCTTCGTAACTGGTGAAGTAAAATTTCGTCACTCAAGATTAAGAGATGTCAATTAAACTGTCTCAATTTCTATTTTGAACAATTATCCATCCCGTGGCGAGAGGTTAGCACGCTTGGCTACTGATCTAAGGGACCTGAGTCGCCTGGATTCGAGCCTCAGATAAGGCATGGTTGTTCGTTGTTGTTTTTCTGCTGAGGTCCCGCCATACTCACAGACCGGACCTACTACGGCGTATAAACTGGCAGACATCTGTGGCAAGCAGCTGCTTGAGGGGGTTTTCATTTCATTTATTTATCCATTCATTATTTAAATTTATAGCAGTTGGAATAACAAAGATGCCAATCACAAGAATTCACCTCAGAAGTTAATGGAAACTTTAACAAAAAGTATTATTTCATACCATTTAATAAAATAAGTGTACAGAATTTTGTGCAAATAGTTCTTTCAATATTTGTCAGTTTCACACAAGTTTTTTAGGGCTGACTTTGCTGCTAAGTATTCAAGTTTCCATAGTTTAGAGAACTATGGAAACTTGAATCGTTAAAAATCGTTAAAAATCGAGATTTAGATAGATTTGAATGAGATTTAAATTTCTGTAGTTCTAATATCCTATAAAAAACTTAATGTAGAAATTACGGATCTTCGAATTTGACTCTCGACATTGACTTCCATGACTTAACATGGGAAGATTCTATTTCTCTATCCAATATCTATAGATCAGTAATAAAGGCAGACGGAACATGACGTCATAACGTTGAAGTTGACATGTTTAGACGAGAGTAACATCACGCGAGTGAAGAAAGATTTGCGAGATCTTCTGCGGATTCTGATACACTTTATTTAAATACTTTAAGACTCTGTGTTGTGCGAAGATACTTTCTACTTGTGCTGCTTGGGTTGTAATGAGAGAAAGAAAATGGGATATTATTTCATAGGAAAATATTTTATTAGATAAGATTAATGGGGTGTATAAATGCAGACAACTCAGAATTTACACCTCACGCGCCCCTAGGCACCGGAAGCAGTAGTTCCATTTACTTATGGTCCAGTTATAATGTTGTTTGTTTTACTCTCACAACCATAAAGAAAGGAAATAAAGTAACCGAAATAATTATGGGAATTTTAGTGATAATACTAATCTGTTTTGAAATGCTGTAAAAGATCAATGAAATAAATCAATTTTAATTTAATTAATAATATTTTTTAAGGGAAGAAGTTGCTCCTCTACACAAAGGATGGAGATTACCTAAAAGTTCTATTGGGCTTGTCTGGTTTATCAAACAAACACATAACACAGGGGCATCTGCTGGTTTAGCAAGTCAGGGGCACTAATAATAAAAAATAAATACCCCCTCAAGCAGCTGCTTGCCACAGAGGTCTGACAGGAGTTTGTCAGTTTATATGCCATAGTAGAGTCTCTGTGAAGATGGTAGGACCTCAGCAGAAAAACGACACAAACAGCCATGCCTTACCCGGGGCTCGAACCCAGGTCCCTTATGATCGTGCTAACCACTCGACGACGGGATGGCAAGAACCAGATTATATGCATATATACTTATTCAGGTCCGGATCTAGGGAGGGGGAGGAGGCAAGAGGCCCATGCCCCCCTCCCTTTCAGAATACTAGTAATGGTAACTGAGGCAAAAGTTATTAAACTTATTTATATTTCGTGTATTTTGCAACACATTTAAAAAAAACTCCAACACGGAGGGTTTAACGTTATAGTGCATTGGAAATATAGTCTTCCCCCCTCCCCTTTACATTTCCCGGTTCAATTTTGTTTCCTGTCCCCCCCCCCCCTATTATTTTCTAGATCCGGTCCTGTACTTATTAGATATACTTAGTTATATACAGAGAGTATTTCCAAAAGGTTTAGTCAAACTTTGGAAGGGAGGAAGACAGGATTTCCAATGTACTATAACATTAAACCCCGCGTGTTGGAGATTTTTTTTTTAAATGTGTTGCAAAATACACGAAATATAAATAAGTTTAATAATTTTTGGAAACGTGTTCAACTGCGCATAATGATGAAAAAAACCTTCCTCTGAGCATTGGTCGAGAAACGCTTCCCTTCCGAGTTAGAGCCCATTTGGAGAATGAAAGGAGTTGCCGAAAGGAACGATGCGAGGGAAATTGGCATCCTTCGCATGTCTGAGAGCAGAGTGCGTGGAGGCAAACGCTGAACAAAATGCCACCACTCCTGGGCGACGAAATCTGGCATAACGTGAGTCAGCAGTTGTTCTGAAGTTACATGCAAGGGAATTCTTGATGTATTGTCAATTCATGGGTTAGTTGTGACCTTCATCCTGAACAATCGGTTCTCCAATGGTGAAATGGCACATACATTCACTTTGTGGACGAGCTAACGGAAACTATAGTGAAGCTGAGCGTCTCTACAGGATAGCTCAGGATGACTTCCAGCCAGGGATACTTTTGCAGTCCTCCAGGGCTGCCTTCGAAAGACAGGATCCTACTCGCCTGTTACTGCAGATTGGGAGACGGCTAAAAAATCTGCTTCAGAGGAACAGGTGTTGGAAATGGTCACAAAGGATCCAAGGACTGGCACGCGAAGAGCAGCAGCACGGCGTTGGGGTTTCAACGTGCAGCGAGTATCAGCCTTCTCACCAGCATGAGTTGTGTTTTCGCAATAGCTCTTGAAGAAATGTATTTCGCCTGGTGTACTCTCCTCTCTGTTTCTCACTGAGGAATCGCAATTCACAAGAGATGACATTGGCACGTTTCATAACATCCACCACTGGACATGCGAAAATCTCAATGAAATCACCCAATTTCGGCATCAACTGGGGGATGGGGTAGGGTCCGAGAATTTAGTTTCCGATACTCTATACGGAATAAGATTATCTAGTTGTTGTTTTTTTCTATTTTTAGTGTTGAACATATATTTACTGGAAGGAGAACTATGCACCAATCCCCTGTGATGATACATAGAACCGGCCAGGCCTAGCACCTAATGTCCGACCCCGCCTTCTCGTGGTGCAGACCGTTAGTATCTTTCAAAAGAGATACTCTCTTGTGGAAGTGAACGGAAGGGGAGGGCTGCCAGATTAGTGTGGTCTACTGATCTGGACAGCTATGGCTACTTTTCTTTTTTTTTTCTACCCTGCTGAGGAGTGGTCAACCACACAGGGTCCTGGTGCTGACCATATAAACCCACTGGACTGGACAGATATATGGCTCTGAGCTTGATTATGGATCCTGATTTTGCTGCACTGGTGGGCTTCTGTGGAGAGAGAATCTTCCGCTGTGTTTTCTGTTTGTTTCTGGGTTGACAGCCCCAAGTGAATAGATTCACAGGATATGTTTTTTAGCTGGTTGATAATCCTGAGCAGAGGTCATCGCAGGCACCTGAACTCTTTGCTCCTATTGGCATCGTCAAATTCTACATTGGAGGAAGTCTTCCAGTGTAGATGGCTTCAGCCTTTAGTGGTGGGGGAACGGGTCTTTGCCCCATGTCTGCGATTAGGGGGGCTGTTTGATATTGTCGGCATTCCATCTCTCAATAAACATAGTTTCTTTAAACATCCTACTAACCATTCTCTCTCCATAGGTAGTTGGAATGTGAGGACTCTGCACAGAGCTTTTTCTCTTGATGTCCTCACACAAGAATTCCACCATTATAATTTAGATATTCTCGGCTTGCAAGAGACCAGATGGACAGATAAAGGTCGGATTCTTAAAAATAATCTTAAATTTCTCTTTTCAGGGAGGGACGACAATAAGCATCACCAAGGTGTGGGTCTAATTCTCAGCAGACACGCTAGTGATGCTCTTCTAGGATATGAGTGCATTAATAAAAGATTTCTTACAGAAAAATTTCAGACAAGCGTTAAAGACTTGAATGTTATCTGCTGTTATGCCCCCACTGAGGATGAGAAGGATAGGTTTTACAGGCAACTTCAGGATATTTTGAATTCTGTCAAGAAAGGAGATATTACCCTTGTTCTAGGTGACTTCAATGCCAAAGTTGGTACTGACTGACCTTTGGGGAGGGGTGATAGGCCCTTTTGGTATTGGTAGCTGCAATGGCAATGGGCAACGTCTCCTACAGGTAAGTAAACTTAATGGTTTCAGAATAACTAACACTTATTACAAACACCGCGACATACATAAGTACACATGGGTTTCACCTGATGGACTGCATAAGAATATGATTATATATTAATTAACAGCAAATGGGATAGTTCTGTTAGGAATAATAGGTCATATTGGGGAGCTGAAATTAGATCTGACCATTATATTGTTAAACGTGTCTTGCAACTTAAACTTAAAAAGTGTTGTGCTAGGGTTAAAAATGTTACCTTTAATACTGAAGCTCTGAAAGACCCAGTTATGGCCTTAAATGGGATGGAGATAAGAAAATTTCTGATTTAGATTATGCTGATGATTTAGCCCTTTTGACAAAGGACTTTGATGAGATGAATTTTTTCATTCGTGCTGTTGATTCGTGCATTCGGCTTGTAAATGGTAGGGGCTTGTAAATGGTAGCTAGTCGTAAACTGGAAGGAGAGCTGTGTACCAATCCCTAGTGATGATGCACAGAACCGGCCAGGTCTAGCACCCTAATGTCCGACCCCGCCTTCTCGTGGTGCAGGCCGTTAGTACCTTTCAAAAGAGATATTCTCTTTTGGAAGGGAACGGAAGGGGAGGGCTGCCAGTTCAGTATGGCCTGCTGATCTGGTCATCTATGGCCACTTTTTTCTTTTTTTTTCAACCCTGCTGAGGAGTGGTCAACTTCACAGGGTCCTGGTGCTGACCATTTATACCTACTAGACTGGACTTGTTTATGGATTTGAGCTTGATTATGGATCCTGGACTTGCTGCACTGGTGGGCCTCTGTTGAGGGAGAGTCCGCCGCTGTGTTTTCTGTTTGCTTCTGGGTTGCCAGCTCTAAGTGAACAGAGGCATGGGATACCTTATATCAGCTGGTGGATAATCCTAATCAGAGGCCATCGCAGGTACCTGAACCTTACTTAGCTAGTTGGGCATCGTCAAGCCCAAACTGGAGTAATGTGTCACAGGCAGGCCATATGGCTCTTGAAAAAGTCCCACTTGAAAAGGTGGTGCCTGAAGTTCCTACCAGCATCGGTGACTTCAGCCTTTAGCGGAGGAGGAACAGGTCTTTGCCCCATGCCTGCGATCAGGGGGCTGTTTGATATTGTTGGCCCTACCAATCTCAATAAACCTAATTTCTTTAAAAATCCTACTAATCATTTTCTCTCTGTAGGAACGTGGAACGTGAGGACATTACATACAGATTATTCTCTTGATGTCCTCATGCAGGAATTCCAGCGCTATAACCTAGATATTCTAGGCTTGCAAGAGACCAGATGGACAGGTAAAGGTGAGATACTTAAAAATAACTTTAAATTTCTCTTTACAGGGAGGGAGGATAGAAAGCATCACCAAGGCGTGGGTCTGCTGCTCAGCAGACATGCTAGTGATGCTCTTCTAGGATATGAGTGCATTAATGAAAGGTTTCTTACAGCAAAATTTCAGACAAGCATTAAAGACTTGAATGTTATCTGCTGTTATGTCCCCACTGAGGATTCTGATGAGGATGAGAAGGATAGGTTTTACAGACAACTTCAGGATATTTTGAATTCTGTCAAGAAAGGAGATATTACCCTTGTTCTTGGTGACTTCAATGCCAAAGTTGGTACCGACTCTGACCTTTGGGGAGGAGTAATAGGCCCTTTTGGTATTGGTAGCTGCAATGGCAATGGACAACGTCTCCTACAGGTAAGTAAACTAAATGGTTTCAGAATAACTAACACATATTACAAACACCGCGACATACATAAATACACATGGGTTTCACCTGATGGGCTGCATAAGAATATGATTGATTATATATTAATTAACAGCAAATGGGCTAGTTCTGTTAGAAATACCAGGGCATATAGGGGAGCTGAAATTGGATCTGACCATTACCTTGTTAAAAGTGTCTTGCAACTTAAACTTAAAAAGTGTTGTGCTAGGTTTAAAAAATTTACCTTTAATACTGAAGCTCTGAATGACCCAGTTATAGCTAAAGCTTACCATGATAGGTTACTTAGTCATTATGACAGTCATGGTTTGCTTAATACTGAAGTTGAGGAAGAATGGGGCCATTTTAAACAGGCTTTTTTGGAAACTAACAGTACTCTTTTAGGAAAAAAGGAGCAGAGGAGAGTAGTTTATTCACAACCCACCGATCCCCCTTTGCACAGTGCTTTCCCCCCCTATGACGTCATCGACCACGCCCCCTATGACGTAACAGGCCACGCCCCTATGACGTAACATTACGTAACATGACGTAATCATTACATAATCATTACGTAACAGGCCACGCCCCCTTTATTAATAATTAATAATTCCTCCCCCTTTATTAACCCCCCTTTCCCCCTCAGTGGCGCCATCTGTTGACAGTGAGAAGTACTATTTTCCCAAAAACCCTTTATTTTCACTCTAATTTCTCGTTTTCGGACCCCCCGGTCGACCTACCTATATTTTAAGCCCTCCCCCTTATTAAAAACCCTCCTGGCGCCATCTGTTGACAGGGAGAAGTACTATTTTCCCAAAAAACCCTTTATTTTAAGTCTAATTTCTCGTTTTCGGACCCCACGGTCGACCTACCTATATTTTAAGCCCTCCCCCTTATTGAAAACCCTCCTGGCGCCATCTGTTGACAGTGAGAAGTACTATTTTCCCAAAAACCCCTTTATTTTCACTCTAATTTCTCGTTTTCGGACCCCACGGTCGACCTACCTATATTTTAAGCCCTCCCCCTTATGAAAAACCCTCTGGTTGACCATTTTAAGCCCCCACTCCTTCACTCGGCTGATGCAAGTCTCAGAATAATTGCATGGAACGATTGACTGGTCTTAGAATAATTGTACAGAAAGGAATGATACAAAATTCCCTTACCTCTATTAAAAATCATCCTACAGTTGAAACTCATTTTACTCTTACTGTTTCCATAGAAAATACCATAGGGTGAAATTAATAATGGTTTAAATTATTCGTAGGGATGACATGTTAAATCTGCTTTTAGAACACACGTCTGCAGCGGAAAAATTTTCAAACTCCGTTAATCAACTCCCTAGTAATTAAACACTCGTCAAAATATTCCTCACCTTTATTAAAATCACTCCACGCTCGAAATAAAAAGCAGTTTTCTGTAAATGTGTTTCACCGGAAAAAAAAAAAATCGTCCCTCGCTCTGTGGATTCCAGGACTATGCCGTGTACTTGCTGTGGCTTAGATGCGTGTCGAACGGGTCAGATATTAACCTAGCATTCTTTATAACTAGCTTTTTCTATGTATTTCTTACATCAAAACCGACACTACCACTGAACTCTTTTGAATGAGGATCTCAAAGTGTAAATCAAACTCGCAAAGCTGTATTTATTCCACCAAGACGGTTAAACGATTTTCTTATAATTAAAATTCCCGGCTATTAAACTCCCTAGTAATTAAGCACTGGTTAAAATTCCCACATTAAAAATCGTCCTACGGTCCGGGGCGAATGGTTTAAATTATTCGTAATAGCTGTCGAATAGTGCCGTGTTATGATCTGCTCTCAGAAAATTCAAACTCCTTATCGCAAGCGGTATTCCTTTCAAGTGCTTATCGGGGTTAGCAACAAGACTTTCAAAAACATCACGCGACGTGGTCCGATCGGTGAGGGTTCAAGAGGGCAGTGTCCAGCACCACACTTTGTTTACATATGATGCTGATAAGGTTTCAAAATAGAAATTGTTGTTGTTGTCTCGATCGCGTGATGTTAGTTTGACCTCTTGTAATACGTGTCAGTCGGCCTGGCTGTGTGTATAAAATGCGGAGGACAGCATCCTCCAATGTCATTCAACTGTCAACGCTGATACTCTGACACCTGATTGTCAAACTCCTCAAGATGTCTGGTGAACGAGCCTTCAACATTCCTTCGGCTGGATCATCATCTGCTAACAGGTAACTAAAATTTTATTTAATGCTGTCCTTAAGACGTTTTACTTTCTGTATTCTACTTATAAATTATTTGATGCGACCCTTAAGACGTTTTTACTTTCTGTATTCTACTTATAAATTATTTAATGCTGTCCTTAAGACGTTTTTACTTTCTGTATTCTACTTATAAATTATTTAATGCTGTCCTTAAGACGTTTTACTTTCTGTATTCTACTTATAAATTATTTGATGCGGCCCTTAAGACGTTTTTACTTTCTGTATTCTACTTATAAATTATTTAATGCTGTGTTGCACTTAAGAATTATTTAATACTGTGTTGACTTATAAATTATTTAATGCTGTGTTGCCCTTAAGGTACTCAACCATTTATCCAGTAAAGTCATTTTATTCTAAAACTTAATTTTCAAACCTTTATTTACTTAGATATTTTTGATTGCGCTAGTAAATGTACTGCATATTCTGAGACCGTATTATCTATCTATCTAGGAACACCACGCAGTGCTTTGAGAAACTTCTCGCAGCAGTCCAGAACCTCTCCGATGTCTCCAAAAGAAGCACGGAGACAGATGACAGAAGTGTTAAGCGTGTCTGTCGTCAGATGGAGGCCGGGGAAATACTACGACCGAGGACATTGAGGCTTTCTCTAACACACCGCAAGCGCATCGCCGCAGCAAAAGCAGCAGCGGAGATGAGGACTTCACCCGTCCCGGGTGCTTCAACGGCTAGCAGGTGAATAAACCTTTATTTAATGCTATGTTGTCATTAAGACACACAATCATTTACTGACGTGCATAGAGTTTTATATTTGTTTCTATCCAGTAAAGTCATTTTTACTTACTTTATTCTACTTATAAATTAGCTAAATATTTTCTTGGATTTTTTTTTTTTTGCTCAGGCTAGTAAACTGTGGTGTATGTTGTCTTTTATCACAACATAGAGTTTTATATTTGTTTCTATCTAGTAAAGTCTAAATGATAAATTTCAAACTTTAGTTACTTAGATTTTTTGCTCATGCTAGCAAACTGTGCTGTCTTTTATTCTAAAACCTAATTTTCAAACTTTAGTTACTTAGATTTTTGCTCAGACTAGTAAATGTACTGCATATTGTCTTTTCTGCTCTAAGATGAAAAAACATGTAAATGTGCTGCATATTCTGAGACTGAATTATCTATCAATGTAGGGCCCCCACGGAGAGTGTGCTAACCAAGCCTCAGCCACCCATGACCCGTTCGTCATTGACAGTGCCGGCTACGCCCCTCAACGACCCCGCCAGTGCTGACGGCACCACGGCAATCTTCACAGGCGCGGGGTCTTCAGCTGCAGTCAGGTAAATGAAATTTCATTTGATGTTGAGCAGGTCTTAAACGGCTCAATCATTTACTAAAGCATATATAGTTTTATAGCCTGTAAAGCCATTTTACTTTCTTTATTCTGCTTATAAATTAGTTAAATTTTAATTAGGTCTTTTGCTTGAGCTAGCAACGGTTAAATTTTTCCAACTTCGAGTGTTTACTCTCGTGGAACATTTTTTCCCAGACTTGTACTGTAGGCAAAATTATACTAGCAATGTGTGTGTGTGTTGTCTTTTATTACAACTGTTAAATTTTTCCACAGTCGAGTGTTTACTCACGTGGAACATTTTTTTTTTTTCTCAGACTTGTACTGTAGGTAAAATTTCTATATATATGTGAATAAATATATGATTTTTATTGGACAAACTATGTATAAAGAAGAATATTAGTAAATGTAATACTTTAAAAGTGTGTATCTGGGGAAAATGTGATACTTTAAAAATGTAATACTTTAAAAACGTGTATCTGGGGAAAATGTGATACTTTAAAAGTGTAATACTTTAAAAATGTGTGTCAGGGGAAAATGTAATACTTTAAAAGTATGTATCTGAGCAATACAGCATTATAACTTCAGTTCTAAGATAAAAAACGCGTAAAGTACTGCATATTCTGAGAATAAATTATCTATCTAGGTCTGTCGAGTCCTTCAACGTTCCAGGACCATCCACCACAGTCAGACCTGCTGCAGCACCTTACTACAGTATTGTGAACACACGCCACTACAACTCCGCCAAGTTTCGCACACAATTTGTTTCAATGAGTGTGCGGCTTGGCGGAATGGAGAATGTGGAACCTTATAATTTCCTCCCGGTCCTGCACGACCTACATGAGAAAATGTTGACCGACGTCGTCCCCACAGGGGAGTATAGCCATGTTCGGTTGTGTTTACGCTCCCGGGATTTGAAAAACCCCGTCAACCTGGCACTAATTCGGCGTAATGCCCTGACGGGGGAGAGATTCATGGCTGCACTAGACAAAGTAGTGCAGTCAAATGAGTCTCTTGGTCCCGGGAGCGAATTGGAGTTTGACTTCGTTTGTGCCAACCTGGACCGGGTCGGTAGCGGTGGAGATGGAAGACGTACAGGCCCCGAGACTCGTCGCGTCGCTGACGTCGGGTCATTCATTGTCAAGAAGGGGAGCGTTTTGAGAATCGTCAACCGTGACGATATCTGTCTTGCAAGGGCTCTCGTCGTCGCACGAGAGCTTTGCTTAAAAAATAAGGGGCTGACGCACAACTATACTAGGATCAGCGATTATCGCTCCCCTTTGCAGAGGCAGGAAGCCCGTCAACTACATCAGGATGCAGCCGTACCAGAGGGTCCCTGTGGACTCCCGGAAGTACGTCTCTTTCAAGCTCACCTGACACAATTCAGGATTGTTGTGTATTCTGCTGATGACGCCTTCCTCCCCATCTTCATTGGTCCCGAAGGAGGGGACAACCTTTATTTGTTGTTTAGTGCTGGGCATTACGATGTGATTACCAAACCATCAGGGTTTTTCGGGGCTAAGCAATTCTGCCACATTTGTTTAAAGGGGTTAAATACAGAGGGCCACGTTTGCAAGGGAACCTGCAACAGGTGCCTGTCAGTCGATGTGCTTCATACAGGGGAGCTGTTGCTTTGCACGGTATGCTGTGTGTATTTGCGCGGGGCTGAATGCTTTCAGGCGCACCTGCTGAAGGCATGTCAGACACGGCATCGCTGTGTTAAGTGCATTAGCATTTACGACCCCCTGAAAAAGCACGTTTGCAAGGCTGACACCTTAAAATTCGTCGAGCCCTGCAAAATTGATCCTGTCGGTCAGACCTACCTCTACTTTGACGTAGAGACTGTGCAGTGTGCCGACGGGTTGCTAAAACCGATACTATGTGTGGTCACATATCAAGTGGACGACGAGTGGGTCTATGCTTCATTCTCGGAAACGGACGCCTTTATGGATTGGATTCTGGCTGAAGAACGTCCTGGGGTTCAACGATTCAAGGACGCCACAGTCCTCGCACATAATCTGAAAGGCTTTGACGGCATGTTCATCATTAGTTACCTGTACAGAAAATTTTTAAAACCGGATCTCGTGTTCGATGGATCCAAGATTTTAGGTATATTTTTACCTGGCCTTAAAATAAGGTTCATCGACACGTTGTCCTTTATTCAGGCTCCTCTTCGATCATTCACGAAGACCTTCAACTTGGAGACGGTGAAAGGCTTTTTCCCCTTTAAATTCGTGAAGGAGGAAAATCTACAGTATGCAGGACCCATCCCTGATCGGCTTTTTTTCCAGCCGGAAGACATGGAGCCTGAAACTCTGTCAGTATTCAACGAGTGGTATGTCGCAGCAAGCCTTGAACCCTGGGATTTTCAACAGCAGCTTCTGTATTACTGCAAGGCAGATACAGAGTTGTTGCGGCGAGGCGCCCAAGCTTTCCGCGAGGAATTTTTAAATCTCACAGGCGTAGACCCATTTGCGCGTGACCTGACTATTGCCGGTGCTTGTCTTCGAATTTTCCGTGGGAAGTTTCTGCAAAAGAATACCCTCGGTGTGTGTCCCGCCCAAGGGTATTCGGCGAGTAACGACCGGCAGTCCTTGAAAGCTCTCGCATGGTTAGAGTATGAGGCTTCCAAGGACAACATCGTAATTCAAACTGCGCGATCACCCGGAGGTGAGTATAAGATAGGGCAGTACAAATTGGATGGCGTGTGCCACAGTACCCGTTGTTATTACGAATTTTTAGGTTGTTACTATCATTGCTGCTTGAAATGTTTCAACCCTGAAAAAATAGATCAGCGCACGAGAAAGCCATTTGGTCTGCTAAACACCCGGACCATGGATCGTCTTGAGACCTTGAAAGTGCTGATGAACGGGTACACATGCAAAATTATGTGGGAGCACGAATTCGACGAGTTGATGCGCAAAAACCAGTCCGTCGCATTAATTTATAAATCCGTCGAGCCTATCAGGCGTATAGGGGCCCGTGACTACCTCTACGGAGGGCGCGTGGAGGTGTTCTCCATCTTTGCATCGGTTGACTTAGGATGTAGCCTTAACTACGTTGATTACAACAGCCTGTACCCTTATGTTTGCAAGAAGGCTCCATTCGGTAAAGGTCACCCGGTTCGGATCACCTCCGATTTCGCCACGGACCTCGACCACTATTTTGGCATTGCACACGCCACACTGTTACCCCCCGACGGTTTATTCATCCCTGTACTGCCCTATAGGTGTAATGGGAAGCTGCTTTTTCCCCTTTGTAGGATCTGTGCGGATGGACAGCTGGCACCCCCTTGTCGGCACACCGTGAACCAGCGCGCATTGACAGGATCTTGGCCTACGTTCGAAATTTATGCTGCGATGCGTGCTGGCTACAAACTTCTCCAGTTCCACGATGTGTGGCACTTTAATACCATCCTGCAATACGATCCTACAACAAAAAAGGGAGGTGTCTATGCTGGGTACATAGACACTTTTCTGGGACTGAAGCAGCGCTACTCCGGGTTTCCCCCTGACGTGCAGACCGAGGAGCAAAAGGAAGCCTTCTGTGAGGCCTTCTTCCAGGCGGAGGGGGTTCGGATCCTCCCCTCGGAAGTTGAAAAAAACAACCTTAAGCGAACTCTTTCCAAGGTCTCGCTTAATTCGTCATGGGGGAAGCATGCGCAGAACATGAGTCGAACCCAGACGACCATTGTGAGTTGTCCTGTCAAGTACATGGAGCTCTTGACGGACGCATCGCTAGTCATCACTGACGTCGCTGTTATCAGTGATCAGGCCGTGCTTGTCACGCACAAGCCGGCGGAGTCTGCCACTCCAGCGAACACCCGTGGAAGCCTGATTCTCGCCGCAATGGTGACGAGTCACGCCCGACTAAAGCTGTACGAGCTTCTATCGAAATTAGATAGTCGTGCATTGTACTCGGATACTGACTCAGTAATTTATACAACGTCTCCTCGCGACACCTACACACCACCACAACATCCCTTTCTCGGAGGTCTCGTAGATGAAATTTCTTCAAAGTACGGCTCCGGTGTACACATCACTGACTATGTCAGCGCCGGGGCCAAAAGTTATGCCCTTCGGCTGAGCAACGGGGATGAAATTCTTCGCGCCAAGGGCATATCACTCACGAAGAAAAACCGGTGCACATACAATTTTGAACTTCTAAAATCCATGGTGCTAGGGAACTCCCCAACCAGTGAGACCTTCGAAGTCCCTTTCAATGTAATTCGTAATAAAGTGGATGGGTCACTTACGAATAAGCCCATGGTGAAAAGGTTTAAGGCTAACCTCGATAAGCGGTATCTCAGCCCGGGTTCGACTCTCACTGTACCTTATGGTTACAATGACCTGGGCCTGGATACCCTTATCCAACTCATGGATGAGTAAATGCACAGTTTTTATTTATTATTGCACACTAATGTATTATTGTAAACTAATTTATTATTTATTATTGCATCTTCATTTATTATTTATTTATTTATTATTGCATCTTCATTTATTATTTCAGTGTGCATAGTATTACAACTTTATTTCGTTGCTCACTTTATTTCGTTGCTCACCAATGTACATATTATTTCATTACACGCTTTATTTATTTCACTGCACACTTTATTTCAATGTTCCTAGTGAACCTTAGTATTTCACACGTAATGACCCAGCACTGAGGCGTCGTCAGCTTTTGAATTATTGTATTTAACTTATTGTATTTAAAACTACAGCGGATCTGTCATGTAAATTATTGTCTGTGAATTGTTTCAATAAAAATGGTTTCAAAAAATCCGTCTCTTTATTTCTCAGAACTGGAAGACACTATGGTGGTAGAAAGCAAGAGGTAACTTTGTTTTTTCAGGTGCTCCGTAAGTCTTATCAGTGATCTGCGCTCAGATGTACGCGCGCTGCTCCCCTCCAAGTCTCGCTGCTGCAGCAGCATTCTCATTTCCCCGCCCATCGACACTAACGCCCTCTGCTGTACTACTGAGTGTAGCAGCGCGCGTACATCTGAGCGCAGATCACTTCCGGATGTCAAGCATTGAATGAACCATCAGTGTGAAAACATTGAATGGGAAGAGACGTAAAAATGGCAAAAGGCAAATTATCAGTTTTACTTTCTTTTATTGGATACAGATTTTTAATACATTGTTTTGAACACAAGTCTTCAAGCACACAAGTCTTGGAAAGTTTTTTTTTTTTACAGATATTTTCAATACGCCGTCCACTCGGATAATTTTCTTTTCTTACGTCGGATGGGAACAGCAATGTCTTTTGGGGGCCGCTCTTCAGCTATATGATTTCTGGGAATGTTGACTTTTACTTCCTGTGGAGTGTCAAGCTGTTTTGAGAATAACAAATAATTTTTCAAAGCAGTCAGATACTTTTCAGACTTATCGTCAGCATCACCAGACTCTAATATTTTCTTCATCTCTGAGTCTAAATCACACACTTTTTTTCTTATGTTTCTCCTCTGCACTGCTTTCACTGAAATCATTTTTTTCTAAATAACGAGACCAGTAGGGGGAGGGCAGCAGTCAATAGTGGTATAATGAACCCTGAACCACGCTGCAGGAGATGCTTCTTGTGGCGTAAAGATGCACGTTTGGACGCTAGACTCCTTATGACCGTCTTGTGCTGGCGTAAATTCTTTAGTACTCTGTGGGAAACAGGTATATTTCCTTTTAAGAAATTGGAACACACTTCACATAACGCATACATCTGGGGGTCAGAGATGTGCTTCATCAGAGCTGTACGCTGCTTTCCCCCTAGCTTTGGTAAGCACTGAAGGAACGGACCTTGAGATTTAACTTTCATTTGGAACGTAAAGTATTTCGGGTTCTTCTGATGGAAGAATCTTTGCACGGAGCCTTTCACTGTCCAACGTTCTGGGATGAAGGTCAACACACAAATAACCGCAGGTTACCTGTGTAGCCAGTCTATAGGCATCCGTCAGGAGTTTAGATTGATGGGGGTACACTTGTCTCGCCAGGTGGGTTATTTGTGAAGCATCCCGACAATTGCGAAATAAAAACATGTAGTGGGCATTGAGCGATATAGTCCTCGAATGTCTTCCCTTTAAAAACAGATTTTGTAAGATCAGGACAATCGTGATATTTTTATGATGACCACCACGAATAAACAATTGTGATATGCGCTCACTGGCTACAGACTGTTCCATCAAGTCATCCAGTACCAGAAGTGTAGGTCTGTGAGGATCAAATTCCAGATCCGTAGGTAGTCCTTCATAAAATTCCACCGTTTTCTTGAAGGGTTCAAAGGCAGGCTGCCACTCACCGTAACAGTAAACGACACGCTGGGGTGGGGGTTCGAATACTTGAGCTGCTTCTTTGATGAGTTTCAGAGTGAAAGTCGTCTTCCCACACTGTGAGGGTGCTGCAATTATAATATTTGAAGGAGTGCGGAGAGCCATCGCACCACCATGCAGTCGTTAAAGTCTACTCGACACGTGTAATCACGATGCAGTACTGTGGGAAGAGTCGAACCACACGATCTTTTAAACAGGAAATACAGACAGTGAGCCCCACAAGTGTCTCCCAGGGGGTCCTGCAGAGGTATCGAGGAGTGTAAGACGTGACGTATGCCTAGTCGACTATAGTATTCTTGCATGGAGGCATCGGGACTCGTACCCAGGGGATCAAAGTGATCCACTTGCACTCCTTTCTTGTAAACCGCTATCCAGTGGGTTCCAGGCAGGGAGGACGGATCGGTATTGTAGATAAACAAGGCTTCTGACTGATTGATTCTGTGAGGTAGTCTGTCACGGGGGAACACTCCGAGACTTGTGGGTAACATCGAAAGGATGGATTCTAGCTGATAGGAATTCATGAGCTGTAGTCAAACAGGACTTTACGATCCAATGGGATTTCCAACAAATTCTGGTACTCGGCATACAGGATCACAGTGACCGATGCGGGTAGCGGCTTGGCAAACTTTAATTCGACTCTCACACTCCCACTCTTTATTAAAGAAAATACTTGATTGCATTCACGCTGCTCGGGGGTCAATTGGAATCCGAATAATGTAAAACCTTCTCCATAGGCTTTTCGCGATAAGTTAATACCGCTATCGGATTTCCAGGCGTCCACAGCTTCCAATAATCCTTGGTAACAGCGGAGATAGCGCCCATTCGCAAAGTCGGGGGTGTAGGACTGATGATCACTGTCTATGTGAAGACTGATGTAGTTTAAGTCGAAATGTTGGAAGTTGAAGGGATTTTTTTCGTACGATCCATTCAGGCTGGTACTTTCCAGCATACCCAGTACAAGCCGTACAGGGAGCTGGCCGAGAAATAAATTGTCACGGTTCACACTCGTCAGGCCCGAAGCGATGGAAAACATACGTAAATCCGTTCTTCGCAGAGGGTACTTGGCACTCTCCGTACCCAGCAGGCGAGCGTGTGCAAGGATGACACCCGAAGTGGGTTTGACTTTACGCACGAAAAATTCAGCTTCGTGTATCTGTACTTTGTAAGAGGGGTCTGCTTCACCTGTCATGAGGCAGAATTCGGGTTTGGATCTCAGCAAACGCAGTCTCAGGTCGACTTGATTGAGTAGGTAACGATCTTGATTAAACAGGTCGGCGTGGATCCACGAGATGAGTTCGATACCTGTTGGTTTGACGTACCCCTTGCGTTGATGCCACCCCTCGTTCTCCCTGCTGGTCAGTTCCATTTTACCTGGGGTGTCGAGGTACCAGAGCGAGGTGCCTAGCTGACTTCGTGTGGCATCGGTCCCGTAATTCAATAGAGTCTCTAGATACGCCCTGTAGGGGTACAGGGTGTGAGAAGCACTCACTAGGTGATCATTGAGGAAGACGTCTACCTGGCTGAAGAGGGCATGGAAGAAATGATTGCAAGGGGCAATCACTTCCGACGGTGCTGTACCATCGGATTTTACAATTTTCAAGACGAGACGTAGGTGACATCGAGATAGATCGATGTAATCGTCCGTCCCCTTCACGATGAATTCGAGTGGTGCATTACCTTCCAGGGAAGCCACAGGTAAATAATTGACATAACAGCCTCTTTCTAATTGTGAGACAGTGGGTGGAACCAGAAACAGATCCAGTTCTGAATCGGCACAGTCGCCAGAATCAGCGTGAATTTTCTGAATGCTCATGATGAAAACACGTCCTGCACAGTACAGTGTCTCTTCACTTTATGAACCTTGGGATGCTGACGACGACGTTTTATTCCTTTCCCTCCCTGCAGCTTTGAACTGGCACGCTGCAAGAGGTCGGCACCCGCTTCACGGAGCCCCGCTTTGGCTGCAGATTTGAAGTTTTGCCCCTGGGATATCTCTGAAACGAACCGTAGCCCTCCCTTACGCAGGGTGGACAGCGCAGGTCGTACGAGAGGGCGTACGAGAGGGCTGATGAAACGTCCGATCCTAGCAAAGATGCTTCCTAGCCCGTCGCCTCTCTGATAACGAGGACCACGGAACACACCCTTCCCCGTTTGGCTCTTGTAGTAACTCACGTAGGCATCTGCGGAAGGGGGAACGAATTTAACCCTCATGGCGGAAATGTAACTTGACTAAAACTTTACCGAATTTAAAATGCAGAGGTTCTCCGGTGTCGGTACGAAGGAAGATTCTCACACTCTCGAAACTGTTCCTTGCAAGGGGGTAGTAATCAGGTTGCTGATACACTGCAACAATGGCTTCGTTATTACTGGTTCTGACGGCGGGGTTCACGACACGCAACAGTTCACCGTGAGTATCACCTAACAACTGAGGCGCAATCAGGTCTGAATACAAATAAATACCATACATTCCTCTGTTCATATCGATGGGATAGTCACCCAGGACTTTATTCAGTGGTATATCTAATTTAGTAATTCCTAGCATTTCTCCTAATCCAGGGTTCGATCGAGGAAATTTAATGTAATGCGACTTGTCTGTATCCATCAATACGGTGTGATCTGCCTGTTGCTTGAAACGGTAAGCTTTTCTCAGCCTGTAGGGTAGCATCTGGTTCATTGCATCGAATAACGATTCGGCAGTTTCGTATCGTCCGTGGGGTACCTTTCGTTCTTGGAAACTACCTGGCGGGATCACGTAGAAATAACACTCGTCATCTATGTCGAAAGTTGGTGTATTGCAAAGTTTGCTGGCAAATCGTTGGTGGAAGGGTTTGTCAACTTCTCCCTCGCCGATACACAGAAGTTTACCGAAATTCGTTTTAGGAAACATCAGTCCGTACCCCTCACTCGGTTTGAATACCCAGTAACCACCGTTATAGGAAACTATTATTTCTTTGGGGAGCTGTGTGGTGAGGACAGACAACAGCTCCATTCGAGTTATTTTACCCGGTTTAAGTTTGATTTTCCTGTATTCTTCGGGGGTGGAAGGAGCGTAATATTCATACGTGTCGTTAGAACCGTCCACATTGTACCAGCTCACAGGTAAGTGAACTTCTGCTAGTCCCACTTTCCATTTTCCGCTCAGTCTTAGGGGTTGTGCCAGACGGACTGTGAAATCGGTCTGCGAATTGTTCGGATAAATATTCTGACTAGCCGTGGAGGGGAGAGTCAGGTAGAAACTATCCATTTTTTAGGGATCCAGGAAGGTTTGGGATATCCGCGAAATTTAACCAGCACCTTTTGTCCTTTTCTCTCGATTATTTTCTCGACCGTGTAAAGTTCGGGTTCTGTCACTTTTTGAAGCTCCGATTTATAGAATGTGCCTTTCAACACTTCTCCCTCGGAATCCCTTATGACGTACACAGGGGGCTGGCGTTGTAATACCTTGTCGACTATAAATATTTCTTCGGTCCACAAATGTGTGCCTGCCTTCTTGAAAGGTGCTTTTACACTGGCTAGTCGAACTGTGTCACCCACTTTAAATGCTGGTTTTTCTTTTACTACAGTCGGATTGCGATAGAGTCGAACCCACACGACGTCTTCGTTGCGTAAGGTCACGTCCTTGGGGGCCATATCGTGTGCACTGTGAACGGTGGCATTGTATCCCCTTACAACACGCTGCAGCACATCCAGGTAGCGGTAGGTATTATTGCGTGTATAATATCTCCCCAGTCTCTCGCGTAGGGTACGATTCCATCTCTCCACCAAAGCTGCTTTTTTGTCGGAGTATGTAGCAAAGAACCGAATACCTTTCTTTTTCAGGAATTTCTGGAACACTCTGTTGGTAAATTCCGTACCCTGATCCGTATTTAAATTCATTGGGGATCGACCCTTGGAAAGGATTTTTTTGAAAGCCGACACCATTTCTTTCCCCGTTTTAGCCTTCATGGCCAGCGCCCACCCGTATCTCGAGAACACATCGATGACTGTTAATATGTAGCGATACCCGTCATTGAAGCGAGTTAGATTTTTCACGACCATGAGATCGGCTTGCCATTGTTCGTCTAGCCCTGTGACGTAAACTTTGTTACGAGGGAACTTTCTGCGAACAGGTTTATGTAACGTGTAGGCAGGCTGCTTTTCTAACCATTCTCGGACGAGTTTGAGTGGTAGTCCCGTATTCTGTGCTAACTTTTTTACACTACCGAATCCTCTTTCGGGGTTGAAATAATGGGACTCCAAAGTTTTGTTTTCTGCTGCACCCAGACGTCGTACCCCACCAGGTTTTGCCATTGATGTAGTGAAAGTGTAACACCTGTCACTGTAGGAACGTCACCTATAAACTGTCTGATATCCACTGTTAAGTTGCACACACGAATTTTGTATTCACCGTCCAAGGCTTTTGACTCCCCACACTGAATATTTTTACTAGGAGCTACAAGTTCTAATACAAGTACGGCTATCGTTAACAATGTCACGATTACACTACCTACACTAGCTAACACCTTCTTTCTCCTATCCATACCAAGACTAAAATGACATAGGATGAAAAAGACAGACACATTATATAAGGTTACAATTATTTATTTAATTTATACAATTCATTTTTTGCCTCGTCAACAATAGCATTATATTTTAGATTGCAAACAAAACCAGAATCTACAAAATTCAATAGACCTCGCTTCCAGGCCGTATCCACAAATACCTGCGCTATACCATTAATGTCCAAGTCACCAGACCACCCTACGATGGTCGGTATTTTTTCTTCAGGCTGCAGTCCATCTAACGGTATCACGCGCGTAAGTTCTTGCTGAAAAATATTCACCAGCAGCGGGTAAACACAATCGGGACCGTCGAAAACAGGACTCAGTAGGAAAGGACGAATGGATTCAGAATGTTCCATAATGGTTGTACGGAGTTGGTGATCTTTGGGGGTCCCGCACACGTTGTGCACAATGCGCATCACCTCGTCTAAGTGAATAGCCAGCGTGAACAACTGCGAAGCGTTCAATGTTATACAGCGTCTCACCACACGGAACTGTAGAATTCTCTGGTCTGCAGATTCTTTGATGAAGTCGACAGAGCGTTCACCACCTCCAGTGCGATACATGTAGGCACGTAAACCATGCATCACGTACCATGTCTGTTGATCGGGACCGATTTTCACTTGGTCCTCTATGTGGGGTACTGCGGCACACAAAGCCTCCCATTCAGGTATGGAGAGGGTAACCCCTGTTGGTGTAGGGTAGATGAATTCACCATTTTCATATTTCTTGTAGCGGCGTACGTGCACAGAAAACTTATTTTTGAACAGTGAGGGCACGACGTATACATCTTCACCGAGACACCACGCATCAGGATTGCTAGGCTGCATCGTGAACAATGCGGCACAGAGCACTCGCTCCCTATTTAACTAGAGAACCGCACCACCTGAGACGACCAATCAGGAACGAGCTGATAAGTAGGTGTTTGTTGAGACATGCTCTCGACGATCGATCCATCCGAAGAAAGCAGCTGTTTCTGCTAAAGAGCAGTGGACGTCCTCTCCGGTGTGATATCCGCATTCGAACTCAGAAACTTTGGGGAGATCACAATATTTGGGGCAGCCGTAAAGTTCGAGATTAACACTGGGCAGATTTAATTGTTCCAAGAGAATTCTTTCCACAGTACCTCCTTTGTAACCCACCACAGTAGCTTCTTCAGTACGTGCAAGTTTGTAAACATATTTCACGATGTTAGGAACGTGATCTAACGACCACACCTTTTCTCGAGGCAGAGGATGAAAGGGTAGACCTATCACATATTTAGACACGTAGTTGGCTGTCCTTCTGTCTTTTACTGACAAAGGTTGGTGCTGTCGAAGATTGAAACGATAGACACCACATTTCCCATTCCGAGTTGCATATCCAAGTTCACGCACTAGGAAACGACCATTTACACGGAAACCGTCGAGGTCTAGAACCATACAGATGTTTTGCATAGTTGTACTAGTTCAAGTATCTGGAGATGAAAACACTTGACGTCTTCACACTGGCAGGGTCTACAGACGTCTCTGTCGTTTACGCCTCAGAGCCTGCACAACACTCTGCGGTAGTCCCGGGGGCCAGGTTTCGGGCGGCTTCATCACCAGAGGTCGTCGCAGCCTTCGAGGTGGTGGCGGCGTAGTGTCCTCCACGACAACAGCCCGTAGCATCGGACCACCAATCCCAGGTCGCGGCAACATCTTAATAGTGACGGCCGGAGGTGGTGGTGGCGGCGGAGGAGGTGGCACAATCACAGGTCGACGTAGCAATCGACGAATACGCGTTCGAAAGTGTTGTGGATCGCTCTCGTAGCCGGAGTCTACATCACTCGTCCAATTATGACCAAAATCCAAGTCGTCGTCGTCGTCCATAACGTGTAGCTCAGAATAAAAGGCCAAACCTTTTTTCAGCGGTTATATACAGCCAGAACCGTGACCTTTACACATCACCCCATCGGGTAAACGCGTGACACGTAGCAAAGTACACAGTCAATCGTTCCATGCAATTATTCTGAGACTTGCATCAGCCGAGTGGGGCCTTAAAACGGTCAACCAGAGGGTTTTTCATAAGGGGGAGGGCTTAAAATATAGGTAGGTCGACCGTGGGGTCCGAAAACGAGAAATTAGAGTGAAAATAAAGGGGTTTTTGGGAAAATAGTACTTCTCCCTGTCAACAGATGGCGCCAGGAGGGTTTTTAATAAGGGGGAGGGCTTAAAATATAGGTAGGTCGACCGGGGGGTCCGAAAACGAGAAATTAGAGTGAAAATAAAGGGTTTTTGGGAAAATAGTACTTCTCACTGTCAACAGATGGCGCCACTGAGGGGGAAAGGGGGGTTTAATAAAGGGGGAGGAATTATTAATTATTAATAAAGGGGGCGTGGCCTGTTACGTAATGATTATGTAATGATTACGTCATGTTACGTCATAGGGGCGTGGCCTGTTACGTCATAGGGGGCGTGGTCGATGACGTCATAGGGGGGAAAGCACTGTGCAAAGGGGGATCGGTGGGTTGTGAATAAACTACTGAGGAGGCAGAATTATTTAAGTGATAAGGCAATTGAGCTTATTTCTGAAAGAATGGACTGCAGGAATGTCCTTAATCAGTACCCTACTAGTCCTAATAGAAAAGATTACAGAGAGCTTAATAAACGTGTAAAGGATCAGTTAGCTACTGATAAAAATCTTTGGCTTGATAGCTTGGCTGAGAAAGCTGAGGAAGCAGTTAGGCAGCACAACAGCAGAGAGCTGTACCAGATAGTTAATGTTTTGTGTGGTAGAAAACGAATAGGTATACAGGGATTGAAGGATAAACACGGCAAGGTTATTGAAGGTGAGGATTCTGTCATGGCTAGGTGGGCTGAGCATTTCAGTGATGTTCTAAACAATGTGGTTAGTTCTACTCCCATTGTTTGCAATGATGATAGATGCATTGTTGGCTTTAATGTTGGCCCTATAACACAATCTGAAGTTAGTTTGGCTATTTCTAAACTTAAACTTCATAAATCCCCAGGGGTGGATGAAATTACTACGGAAATGCTTAGAGCTGGGAATGTTTCTGTTACCATTTGGATGACTGAAATTTTGAATAACTTTTATGATAAAGGCATGGTTCCTAAAGATTTTACCAGAGCTATTATTATCCCTATTTTCAAAAAAGGTGATCGCAGTTCTTGTGATAACTATAGGGTATCAGCCTACTCTCCGTTCCAGGTAAAGTTCTTTCCATGATTGTGCTTAATAGAATTAAGAATCTGGTTGTCAGGCAATTGCGTGATGAGCAATGTGGATTCAGAAGTGGTAGGGGATGTGTGGATCAGATATTTTCACTTAGGCAGATTCTTGAGAAATGTTTAGAGTTTCAGAAACCTTTGGTTGTCAGCTTTGTTGATTTCAAAAAGGCTTTCGACTCTGTTGATCGTCATAATTTGTGGTTGATTGTGAGATCATATGGTATACCAGACAAGTTAGTTAACATAATGAAAGCTCTCTATAATAACACTGAGTCATGTGTGAGAGTTGGTAAGTCTTGTAGCAATTGGTTTAGCATTACTTCTGGTGTTCGACAAGGGTGCATTTTGTCTCCTTTTCTCTTTAGTTTGGTTATTGATTATGTTATGCGAAATTCACTTCAAGGGAAAGCTTTCGGCCTTAAATGGGCTGGAGATACGAAAATTTCTGATTTAGATTATGCTGATGATTTAGCCCTTTTGGCAAATGATGTTGATGAGATGAACTCTTTCATTCGAACTGTTGATGAGACTGGTAGTACAGTAGGTTTGGTTATAAACAGAGAGAAAACTAAAGTGATGAAAATTGGTCAGGCAGGTTGTGATTCAGTTAATCTGAATGGTTGCAGTCTTGAGCAGGTGTCACCTGCTCAAAGGTTTAATTACCTTGGGAGCTGCGTAACTGATACTGGTGATGTGCGGCATGAGATTAACAGACGAATAGGTATTGCTGCCGGGACTTTTAAGAACCTATGGAGATTGTGGAGAAATAGGCGTATACACCTAAAGACTAAAATTAGACTGTATAATAGTTTGGTTCTTTCTAGGGTTAGTTATGGTAGTGAAACTTGGACGCTGTGTAAGCAAGATAACAGGAAACTAGATGCTTTTGATTCTAGATGCTTACGCAGTATCTTGGGTATTAGGTGGTTTAACTTTGTAACTAATGATGAGGTTAGGCAAAGGAGTCTGCAACCTCCTTTAAGCAGCATATTGTGCAGAGAGAGACTCCGCTGGTTTGGCCATGTTGCCCGTATGGATGATTATAGATTGACGAATAGGGTTATGAACAGTGTGCCTAGAGGCCTCAGAAGGAGGGGGAGACCTAGGATGCGGTGGGCAGACAATGTCAAACAGGACCTTGTTAGAATTGGTGTACAGTGGCCGGATGCAGCAGATGTAGCTCAGGACAGATATGCTTGGAGAATTAAATTGCGCGGTCTGGTTGGACCTCCGTAGCCCATGGCTGCTTGAGGATGTTGATGATGATGATGATGATGCTGTTGATGAAGCTGGTAGTAGAGTAGGTTTGGTTATAAACAGAGAGAAAACTAGTGATGAAAATTGGTCAGGCAGACTGTGATTCAGTTAATCTGAATGGTTGCAGTCTTGAGCAGGTGTCACAGTTTAATTATCTTGGGAGCTATGTAACAGATAATGGTGATGTGCGGCATGAGATTAACAGACGAATAGGGATTGCTGGCGGGACTTTTAAGAATCTATGGAGAGTGTGGAGAAATAGGCGTATACACCTAAAGACTAAAATTAGACTGTATAATAGTTTGGTTCTTTCTAGGGTGAGTTATGGTAGGTGAAACTTGGACACTTTGTAAACAAGATAACAGGAAACTAGATGCTTTTGATTGCAGATGCTTACGCAGTATCTTAGGCATTAGGTGGTTCAATTTTGTAAGTAATGATGAGGTTAGGCAAAGGAGTTGGCAACCTCCTTTAAGCAACATATTGTGCAGAGAGAGACTCCGTTGGTTTGGCCATGTTGCCCGTATGAATAATTATAGATTGGCGAATAGGGTTATGAACAGTGTGTCTAAAGGCCTCAGAAAGAGGAGGAGACCTAAGATGCGGTGGTGAGACAATGTCAAACAAGACGTTGTTAGAATTGTTGTGTAGTGGCCAGATGCAGCAGATGTAGCTCAGGACAGACTTGCTTGGAGAACTAAATTGCACGGTCTGGTTGGACCTCCGTAGCCCATGGCTGCTTGAGGATGATAATGATGATGATAAAATAAAATTGTACAGAGAACTGTTTTGGATTTCAAAGCAGGTAGACAAGTTTGAGATTTCGTATAAGATGGCTGGATTTTGATCAGGGACGTACCCGGGAGGAGGAGGGTTTCATCCCCGGGTACTTCCTGATCGGTGCATTGTTTATGCTACCAACGCTCAATGGCTAGCATCACAGGCATTTCTTGAAGGCAGAACTACCTGCCTTGCTGAAAGACATTCCTCAACAACATGCCATCACATGCATGTTGAAACTCGAGCACATTTTAGCCTCACTGCTCGAGAACATCTCATTCGTCCATATCCTGCCCTTTGGATTGGTAACTGCATGGCCCGCACGCTATCCCGATCGATTTTCTTTTTTTTTTTTGCTTATGAAATAAACAAATTACAGTAAATTATCTAAAGCATTCGAACAATTTCACGTTGTGTGCGTTGAAAACTACACTCAAAGCTCCCTAAATTTCAAATAAGAATTTGTAACAAAATATAACAAGATATAAAAATATTTCAAAAATTCTGAAAATCTAGTTTTTTAGCAATATTCGTGTCATAATTAAGAGTTTTGGAAGACGAAGCATTTCATGTAAGTGTTGCTGTCTAAGAATTAATCTGAAAAGTTATAAGAATTCGTTTCATAAATCTAAAGAACTAATTGAACAGCAGAATCTGCTGTTAAATATTTCAGCTTCAACAAGATCCTTAAATATTAATAAAAATATTGTTTGAAATCGAGATTTGGATTAATTTCAATATTTATATTTCCTTTGGGATTTTTCCACAAAAACATTATTTTTAAGGATATGGAGGAGCTTTAAATATAGTTTTCAATTCTCAAAACATAAAAATATCCTCAATACATTTGATAACAAAATGTGTATCCTCGTAATCCATATCCTTTGAAAGTGAACTTTCGATTGCCAAGAGAAAGTTTTTTGAACTGCTCTTGAACTACTGATATTGGCAAATATTTTTTTCCTTCTAAGAACTTAAAAGAGCCCAATTTTAAGATTAAAAGCCGGTGCAGTGGCATTGAGTTAGCACAACAGCTGCAGGAGTCTGGGTTCGAGTCCCAGGATGGAATAGTTGTGTGCTTGTGAATGCTGTACGAGAAACCAGGACAGACTTGGAAAAGCTTCTAGGTTCTTTTGCTGTTTTTTTTATTAAAAAGGAAGAATGCACTTCCCTACACACAGGACTGATATAACCTAGAGCTATAGTAGGCTTCTCGTACAACATATAAACACTTGCACAAGGACATACATATGGTCTTAACAGTCAAGTACGCTAACCACTAGATTCGACAGGGCCTAAACGGACGGTTATCTCATTTTTTTTTAACTTGGCTGATACCTAAAGTGCAACACCTGAATGCCGGGGGGGGGGGAGGACCTTGGCAAGTGCTTTATGCAGGGATGTAGACAATGAGAAATATTTCGAGCAGTAAGGACTTAAAAATGGAGAAGTTGTAACGATGGGAATATTTTATTTCTGTCGAAGGCATTTAGTGGTTTCTCAAAATTCGTAAAGATGGTTAAATCTTATGTTGGCAACAGCGTAAGACCCTCGTTGGGTTGTTTTGCTTGTGAGGGCACTTTTTTGCACACCATGGGCTAAATGGCCAGGTCACATGGATCCCGAAGGCTCAGAGAAGGTTAGGGGAGGGGACCCACTGGAACATCTGTTGGGGGACAGATGGTAGCCTCCCGTCAAGGCCATCCAGCGTGTTCTTTAATGCGCACAGGGTATGACTCTCCCGCACAAGGAGTCACGGCTTAACGTCCCATTCGATGGATGGCGGTTTTTCCAAGCCCTTCGGTGTCCTGTACTGACCGTGGGCAGGGCGGGGAATTTTGCGGAGATAAATCTCAACGCTGACCCAGCTGGGACTCGAACCTGGGAATTGCAGATTATGAGTATGGCGTGCTACCGACTGAGCCACCCCCAAGACCCTCGATTAACATGTTGAGCAATGAATAATCTGTAGAGACCAATAGTTATCAGGAGATATTTTCTCGTGGTCACATTCAAATTAAACCAAATAAAATTCTGAACATGCATGTGGATACTTGAAAAGGTGAATTTATAAGAGAAAACAAAAATTTTTGGAAAAAGTTTCATACTACCTGAATGACTCCAGGCACCACCCGGGTTCCACGTGTAATCTGTATATTCTTATTTTCATTGCACTAAAGCTAAGTTTTGTAAGTACCCCCCACCCCGACTGACGTCACCGCCTTCTCTTATAGTCCGTGGCTTAGTTTCTACCTAAATTATCGTATTTTATTTCCATCACGACAGATTTTGCTGCCATATGGCTCCCGTGATACTGGATTGCATGGTCCATGGCGCGTCGTTTCTACATAAATGGCCAGTGCTCGGGTCTCACTTTTAATTCGTATGTTCAGTTTTACTGCACCAAAAGTTAGTTCTGTGAGCCTCTCCCCCCCCCCCCCCAACATTTTAGCACAGATTCAACACGATGCATTTTTGGGCGTTGTAAACAATGGCGATTATAAGGAGAGGTCCTACAAGAAAACCACGGAGAACCTTCCCTACAAGAAACCAGGGAGTTTTTTTTTCAGCCTACAGGTAACCCCCGTTCATCGCGAAGGATACGTTCTGGACATGGTCGCGATAAGCGAGATTTCGCGATCAACGGGAGATTTAAAAAAAAATCATTTTAAAATTCGAAAAAACACTTTATTAATAAAATAAATATTATTAATAACAAAAAAAGTCATACATAACATAATTCAAAATTAATTCATTTTGTTCCGCGTTGCAAAAAGGAATCTAGATTCCCTTGTTTGGCCTCTCTACGTTTATTATGCAAAATTTGCCGATAACTGTCAAATAATCCGTTACAACCACGCTTTACAGAACTCACTCTCTCGTAATCTTCGTCGTTTTCTTCCCACAACTCCATGCATTGATTGTGAAGAGAAAGGGCCTTTTCAATGATTTTGACACTTAACTTTCGCACGGGAACAGGTTCCGAGACGTCATTTTCTTGGGACATAGTATGGCAGTCCATTTCCTGCAGCTCTTCATTAGTTAAGGGTTCGCCGTGTGATTTTAACAAAGTCTGAATATCATCTACATCAACACCTTCGATGCCCCCGGAAGTGGCTATAAGACTAATCTCTTCGATGATATTTGGAATATCATTTTCATAATTGATGTGATTTTCAACAATTTCTCTGAGCAACCTTTTCCAAACACCCTTCATACACGACTGGATGATTTCATTCCACGCTTCGTCGATGTTTCTGATAGCTTTCATAATATTAAATTGTTTCCACCAAACCCGCATGGCATCTCTACCACCTCCATCAGTTTCTTCAATGAGTTGGCGCATCGCTTTCCTTAAATAATATGCTTCGAATGCTGCTGTTTCGCATTGATCCATAGGCTGTAAGATGGAAGTGATATTCGGAGGTAAGAATACCACTTCAACGGAAAAATCAGTGCACAGGGTCTCAAGATCCACAGGATGTCCCGGCGCATTGTCCAACACCAAAAGAGCTCGAGGTTCAACTCCAATATTCTCGCCATATTTTTTTATTGCTGGGCAGAAACAAGTTTTAAACCAGTCCATAAATAAATTTTGTGTCATCCAAACCTTAGGGTTACTTCGCCAAAAAACTGGTAAATTGTTTTTAGAATAACCTTTCATGGCACGAGGAGTTTCTGATTGACAAATCAACAAGGGTTTCAATTTTAATTCTCCGGATGCATTTCCGCCGAGAAGAAGAGTTAGACGATCCTTGGCTGCTTTAAATCCAGAAGCAGTCTTTTCCTCTATGGAAATAAACGTACGTGTTGGCATTCGTTTCCAATAGAGTCCCGTCTCATCTACGTTAAAAATTAAATTTGGTGGATAATTTCCCCTTGCCACAATTTCATGGAACTCCATTGGATATTTTTCAGCTGATTCTGCGTCTGCACTAGCCGATTCGCCAATCATTTTAACCCTTTCAGGACCATAAGGTCTCTAAGAGTAAATATTAGTATGTAACTGTTATTTTAGTTTGTTTAGACGTAAAATAAATAAAAATCATAAGAAAAATACATTACTATGTGTAGTTTTTTTGGAATTTTATGGGAAATATTTTTCCCAATGGACTATAAAGGTAACACAAATTATAGTTAGGCTTATTATGCAATGTCTCTTATTTATTGGTTTATTAGAACAAAACGTTAACTAAAATAATACAAAATTATGAAATAAAATTACTATACAAAATGATGTGCTAATTATGATATTCTGCGAAGCAATTTCTTTTGGTAGTGAGGCAAAGATGGACATTGCACATAGTACATAAATTATGCGTCCTGACAGTTCTGTTTTTGTTTTCTAAACGTTCCCGTTTACGTAATTGCGTTCGGCATACGTTCTATTTTGACATTCTGTATAAAAAATGCAGATAAGGTTATAATTAAATACGACAATCACCAATTTTAAAATGTTTCCCTTAGTCGTGAAAGGGTTAAGGCTATGCAAGTTTGATAGTTTTCTAAACCGATCAAACCAACCTTTGCTTGCTTTAAAAACTTCTTCTCCCCAATGTTGAGATTTTAAATGATCCCAAAGACTAAGTGATTTATTCATTATGATTTGGGTACCCACAGGCACGTGGTGTTGATTTAGGTCCTCTATCCATTTGCTCAATAAATTTTCCATTTCTGTCATCAAAAAACTTCTGGTTCGTGAAACTTGCGTCTCTATAATTGGAGTAACACTTTCGCCAGATTTTTTAATTTTGTCTTTTTGTTGCACAATTGATCGCATTGTAGACTCAGGCAATTTGAAATCCCTTCCTGCAACTGTAAATTTACCACCACTTTCTATCCTTTCTATAATTTTTAGTTTCTTTTCTAAAGTCACTACATTGCGAATTTTCTTAACCGATTTTTCACATTATCTTTTTGACATTTTAAAAATTACGAAGGGATAAAAAAATATGCAGTAAATTTAATTAGCGTACTGAATTAGCGCACTGAAGGATAGACCCAAATGATGCACTGGCTCAACCGTACCAGGCACCGGCGTACGGCGATCTTTTGTCTCCCCCACGCTCGTCACTTTACGTTACGTACATGTGTATGATGTGATTGAGCGAGAAAGAAAGTTAGCACGCACGTGCAACCATTCATTTTGATTTTTCCTCGCATGTTTCAAAGCCACACAAGTGCCGAGACAAAAAAAAGATCGCGATATAACGAATCCGCACTCGCCGGGGTCGCGATAAACGGGGGTTACCTGTATTTTTATTCTTGAAAGATTTAGGTGTGCAAGTTTTGGCGTCCATTTACTTTTTTAGGAAGGAAAACCCTTATCCCAGAGGACGAATGACAAGCTGTTTTAAAGTCTATCCACTACTACATAATCCATTAGTAAAATTGTATCATTTCTGGTCTACAAAATCTTTCATACACCTTAAATAATAATTCTCCAGGATTGAGATTTATCATCGCCCCTGGTTGCAAAGATCATTGCTGACTCAGCACGCGCTGTCATAGCCCGTGGCTCAATCAAAGAAGGTCTGAGAAGGCTAGCTTTGCACAAGCGGAAGTGGCGTCGTTCTGCGGAATTTTACCGAAGCTGAACGTGGCAAATTGATGTGTAGGCACAAAAACAACTGTAAGGGGCGATCTGCGCATGCGCAGTGTAATCATTTTAGCCCACTGCAGCTATGGTTTGTCTTACTATTGGTATATATATTGCGATTTAAACAGTGTTTCCAAATGTCTAACAGTCATAGCTGTTGGGCACAGTGGTAGCTGACCCTAAAGTTACTCAATGAGTGTTTTATCCCGTTCAGGAGCACATTTTACGATACTTGGAAAAGCCGTTGTGTTTATTTTGAGTAATTTTGCAGAATTTTTAAAATTAATATGTAAATACATTTAATCATCTTGCGAATATATATGTCAATGTATGTTGCAGATTTGTGTTCCCTGGAGCATATCGATGTACATTGGCTTCTGCACTTTGCTATAACAGTGTAATTCTTTTTTTATTGTTGATATGGGAAGTGCCTGCTGCCATCTGTTGATCATTTATACAAGAAAAAACTCGATATGATATTTATTGAAAATATCAGCAATTGTATAAAATATAATTATATAAATCATGTTATCGTGTATTGACACATAAATATCAATTTATTATAATATACTAAATGCTGT
The DNA here is from genome assembly GCA_038380435.1 of Ryuthela nishihirai. Taxonomy (NCBI): domain Eukaryota; kingdom Metazoa; phylum Arthropoda; class Arachnida; order Araneae; family Heptathelidae; genus Ryuthela; species Ryuthela nishihirai. The sequence goes on along the minus strand of JAWZYU010000030.1, from coordinate 56,445,392 downwards.
AGGTTGTACAAAATATTAAATTTTGTTCTTTAGCATAACTACTACCAGTTTTTCAATATTGCATTATATTAAAGAAAATTATTTCATTACTTCTTGATATTTTCTCTCTAAACGGAAAGAAAATTATGATTGAACCTAATGAAGAAAATGAACAATTTTCCGGAGTCAAAGTGTATGTAAAATTTGTCACGTGGTGTAGGAAATTAAAAACTTTGCTCGGAGGTGGACTCGGCAGTGGAAAAATAATGCAGGGAACTCGCTCCTCTCCCTGGCTAGGTGGTTTTACTGCAATGCACCGCGCTGTACAGAGGGCACTGCAATCGAAAAGTTTCCATTACGTCTATGGAAGCTAGCTCTCTTCTCCCTTAGACACTCCTTGGCTCAATCACAAACTATCTAAATTTTTATTTTGACAGATTTTGGTATTCAGCGATTCCCGACTTACTTGACCAAAAGGTCCCAAATTTCGTAGGCAGATTCCCCCTGCCTGACCCTATGTTGGGTTAAAAAATCAAGTTCGAAGCTGCAATGGGCCGCATTAAATTAATCCTATTTTTTCAATTGTTTCCTATTTTTTCCTTTGTACCCTGTATAGGTAGAGGTTGGTCATTTCAAAATTGGACGCCATGTTTTGTCGTCGTTCAAATTGTTTAGCGTGCATAGCTGAATGGTATTGCACGGTACTTATGGATTCCGGAAAAGGGTAGGGTAATATTTGATACGGATTTCAGTGTTAATGATTGGAAGCACTTTAGAAAACGGTTAAAAAGAAAATTTTAGGGCTTTTTTTGTCTAAAAAAATTAAGATATATCGGTGTCCCCTACTGACCGTAGGCAGGGCAAGAAGTTTTGTGGAGATAAATCTCAACACTGACTCAGCTGGGAATTGCAGATTACGAGCCTGGCGCATTACCGACTGAGGCATTCCCGTCCCTCTCTGTGAGTGAGGAAGATTGAAAGTGTCTGAGTAAGTAATTCAGTAAGTAATGTGTAAGTCAGTAAGCATGTGAGTAAATAATTCAGTAATTTTTTTCAAAAATTTAAATTTCAAGTCCGAATCGATACACTGCATTTAGTCAACACTGGGTTGGATTGTTTTACCTCTGAGCGGCACTTTTTTGCACAAATGGGCAGGTCACAAGGACCCCAAAGGCTTAGAGAAGGTTGGGGGAGGAGACCCACTGGAATGGCTGTGAACAGATGGTAGCCTCCCGTCAAGGCCATCCAGTGTGTTCTTTAACGTGCACACGGTGTGGCTCTCTCGCACACGGGGCCACGGCTTAACGTATCCGACGGACGACTTTCCAAGCTCATCGGTGTCCCTTACTGACCGTGGGCAGGGCGGGGAGTTTTGCGGTGATAAATCTCAATGCTGACCCAACTGGGACTTGAACCTGGGAACCGCAGATTACAAGCCTGGCGCGCTACCGACTGAGCAACCCCCGCCCTTTGGTCAACACCTCCTATAACAGAAGTACAGAAGACCAAATTTAAGTCAGCTTAAGTAGTCCTACAATAAAGCCACTTATATTTTTGATTCTAATATTACCGGTAGATTCTGTGCTAGTCTTTATGATAATTTTTGTCTATAAAAATATTTTAGGAAAAAATTTATTTGTATTAGCATTATTATATTTGATAATAAATACGAATAATTTTCTCTCTAAAATGTATACAGGGTGAATCTGAAAAAGTGGGCAAAACTTTACGGGGTGGTAGAACGCAGCTATACGAGCAATATTCGTCATAGAAAGTATGGGCGGAACGCAAACAGGGAGCCGCTAGGTGGCGTTGGAAATGGTATAAAAGGGTCGGTCCTCGCACCCAACGGTATTTCTACCGTGGATTGCCGAGAGGATGGCTGGTTATACTAACCACGAAATGGCGGATATGCACTTTGTGTACGGTGCGGCGGACGTAAATACAAGTTACATTCCTATTAATAAAATGTTTTCTGAAGTATCTCCTCTCCTTCTTGTGTTCATTCTTTAAATGTGACAGTGGAAAACTACCTTTTAACTTCTCACCGCTTGCGTTCCGACCATACATTCTATGACGAATATTGCTCGTATAGCTGCATTCTACCACCCCGTAAAGTTTTGCCCACTTTTTCAGATTCACCCTGTATATATTTATAGATAAACATTAGTATAAAGATTAGCACAAGAGGCCACCAGTAATAATATTAGAATCAAAAATATAAGAATTCTCTATATAGTAGGGCTACATAAGTTTAGACCAGATTTTAACATTGGTAAAGCGGGACACCATGAGCGGTCACCATTGGTAAGCGGGACACCATATTTTATTCTTAGTTTATAAATTAATTTGATTGTTATAAAGTAACTATATTTTAAAAATTATTTTAATCCTATGTTTCTTTCTAAATAATAACAATACTAACTTGTATTATTTTTCCTCTGAATTTGACGTAACGTAAATCGTAAGTGTCACTTACAAGGCCGGCGCTAGACGTTTTGCCGCCACTATAAAATATAAATAATACGAGTACTGTCTGCTAAATTCAAGAAAATTTATGTATTTATGAAATAAATAAATAAATTACTTACCTAAATTATCTGAATAGCTGATTTGTTGACATCACTTGTTTAACTAGCACTAGCACGCAGTACGGTCATTGTTCATTAAGTCTAAACAATGGTGGTCGAATTCTAACAACTGATCAACAATGCGAACTTTGATAAGCAGTTCTCGATAATCAGTTCTCAACAATTATTTATTATTAAAGTTTAACATTATAAAATTAACAAAAATAATATAAAACTCATATCCTGGCGAAATAGCCACATGGCCGCCGAAAACCGTATATTCCCTTCCCGTTCTCCCGCCGTTCCCTAGCTTGTTGTGCATTCTTTCCAAAAATCGGGACTTTTTTAAAACGCCGCGGGACGCGGGACAAATTGTTAAAAATCGGGACTGTCCCGCCAAAAGCGGGACGTCTGGTCACTATATACATAAGTGACGTGAAAAATTTGATACATTGGCCTTCTGTAAAGTGGTGTTGATTTAGCCCACTGAGTTACAATGTTAATATATAATATTAGCATTCTCTTGTAGACCGTATGTTCAACCTACTTTATATTTCCATATCTAATGTTTTTCTTAAATATTTCACACATATTCTTCCTAGGCAAAATAAAAAGTTCAAACACATATTGTCAGAAAAGTTGGCTTGTTGAGCCTGTCACAGTCAACTGAAGATATTCGCTAAGTAAGATCTTCGACTACTGGTTGCATTGGTAGAATCAACCAATGAAGAGTCATGGGCCACTCCAAAATACTGGCTCCTGCAGTTGGAGATGGGTTTTATCTGTACTGGAATCTGCCTTGTTTCTGCGACCACCATGAGGTACAGATTTTGTCTTTGTGTCCAGCTCATGGTTTTCTGCTCATATTATTTGAAAAGTATAGTTTTTTTTCATTGTTTCTTTTTCCGTTAGCATATTCTGTGTAGTTTGATCTTTTTTTTTCCAAGGTGGGTCTGTCACCTCCCTTGACCTCGAGAAGAACCAGCCATTGAAGAGCACAGTCTATCCTTTGCCTCATCGTTATGTCCTTGCTACGAGATCTACAGAGAAACAATCTACTTGTTGCAATTTCTCGCATAAATAAAACTATAGTTATAGTAGAATAATGCCAACTTAGTGAAGTTGTTACTAGATCTAGCGACCTTTCAGCTCTCACGTCGTATGCCAAAAAATTTTACCACGTACCCCACATTGAGAACCCGTGCTCTAAATTACTGTGTAGATACAAAAAAAACCATAACTTAGAATCCATAACGGCAAAAATTTCGAAAAAACTAAACGGATATATTTTTAATGTTAAAATATTTCAATTAAACGAACTTTTTCCGTACAATTACATTTACTTTTGATTCGCTAAAATCGTTAATTTACAGCAAATTTTGATATACCGTAATTTCTTTTTCTATGTAGAAAATTGCCAGAGCATTCAATTTTTTCTATACAAGTATACTTCACGAATAAATTTTAACAGTTTTTGCTATGGAAAATGAATCTTCCGTCGGCGTTACTCATTAATTTCAACATCTGAGAATGAAGAAATAATTTTTATATCGTGAATAAATTCAGTGAGGCAGTTTTTAGATCGGATTTTGACAAAATATCAATTTGTTCAATTTCTGCTTGCAATTCTTCGACATTTAAATCACTATTATAGGATTATGCAATATTTTTAATACAAATGTTGTACTCTTCTTTATTACAATCAAACAACACATCAAATTTCTTGTTTCCGTTCTTATAAACTTGCCTTCTTCTGCAGATATCAAATATTACACTGGTTTCCATAAATTAAGGAAAAATGAGAAAAATCGCGATATTTCGCCAACATATTGTACGAACCTCACCAAACTTGTTCATGTAACCATGAACATATCGAGTGAGCATATCGCATGCAAATTAGTCTCATCAAATTTGCGTAATCGGATAGCGGCATAAAAACGGGTGTTTTGGAGTGGATTATTTTGTGTCGTAAATGTGAGTAAAGAAATAGCCATTTTGTAGGAATGACCTCGAGACATCATTTGCCAAATGAATTGCGGTGGAGAGCTTTAGCCAGCTCGAAGCAGGCCAAAGTCAGTTAGACCTGGCACGATGGCTGAACGTGTCCTTCTGTGGTCCATAGACTGTGGAATCAATTTCTTGGCGTGGATTCCGCGTCTCGTACAGCAGTCGTAACTCTAGCCAAGGAAGGGCTAGAGTTATGACTGCTGTACAAGACCGATATCTGCGATTAACAGCACAAAGAGAGCAGGACGTCTACTCCCTCTCAGCTACATTCATTTCTTGCAGCAGCCACTGGGGTTGTATCAGCTTCGACTGTGCATAGGCTTCATGAGGGAGGTCTGTACACTAGAAGACCAGAATTTCTATACCCCTCATGTCACAGGAGAGGATGGTTGAATTGGGCAAGCACGCATGTTAACTGGACAGAAGCGCAATGGAGATCCGTACCCTTCACAGAAGAATCCAGATATTGCTTGCAGAGTGATTCCGGACATTGTTTGATATGGAGAGAATGAAGTAACCGCTATCATCCCAGTAATATCCGTCAAAGAGACAATTATGGCAGAGGAAGCGTGTGTTTGAGGTGGCATTTCCTTAGGTGGATGCACAGACCTCTATGTGTTGACAAGTGGGAACCTCAATGCTCAAAGGTATAGAGATGACATCCTGGACCTTTATGTACGTCCTCATGCCGGTGCAATAGGTGAAACATTCATCTTACAAGACGATAACACTCATCCACACAGAACTCGACTAGTGGAACAATGTTTTCAAGAGGAGACCATTATGTGCATGGAGTGGCCAGCTCGATCTCCCGACCTAAATCCGATTGAGCATGTGTGGGATGCTATAGGGAGATGTCCCCAACCGCCACCCGAAACAAAAGGAGAGCTTATTAGTACTTTAAAGGAACAAGGGTCGTTATCCCTATTGAGTTGATTCACAATGTCGTAAACAGCATGGAACATCGCTGTCCTGCCTGCATTGCTGTAAAGGGTGACCACACTCCTTATTAAAGAACTTTGCCCATTGCATTCTGAAACCTCATTTTTGGACAAGTTCTGTTATTTTTGACGAAAAATGTTTCTACTGTAAAATATTTTATGCCATTCTGAAACTAGCATTGTAATTCATGTTTCCATCAAATTTCATTAAAATCATTCATATAGTTTTTTATCATTTTTTTCTGAGTAGTCCTTAATTTATGGAAACCTATGTATTTTAGCACCAGAAAAAAATAATGCTTTACCTTTTACTTCATTATTCACCAGCTTCGCGTTCAATGCCGTCAAAGTTATCACAGATATCTGAATAAGCACAAACTATTATTCAACGACAGAGCTCTTAATAATGCTGCTGTTGGGTTGTTTTACCTCTGAACGCCTTTTTTGCACACCACGAGTTAAATGGCCATGTTACATGGACCCTGAACGCTCAGAGGTTGGGGGAGGGGACCCACTGGAACAGCTTTTGGGAGACAGATGGTAGCCTCCCATTAAGCGTGTTCTTTAACGTGCAAAAGGTGTGGCTCTCCTGCACACAGGGCCACGGCTCAACGTCCCATCCAACGGATGGCGGCCTTTCCAAGCCCATCAGTGTCCCCTACTAACCGTGGGCAGGGTGGGGAGTTTTGCGCAGATAAATCTCAACGCTGACCCAGCTGGGACTCGAACCTGCGAACTACAGATTACGAGCCTGGTGCACCACTGACTGAGCCACCCCCGTCCCTAATGCTCCTGTAGAGCAGTGGTTTCAATCATTGTGGGATGAATTATTTTCTAACGCCTCCCTTCAAGACTTAATTTATATCCCCCAAAAAATCAAGGCCCCGATTGGGAACCACTGTTGCAGAAGGATTGCAGAGATTTACTGACAGCATTTTCTTAAAATTATATTCCAAGTACAAATTAATAAAACAAAGTCAAACTCATCTATTCTTTTATATAGTCCTGCAGTTCTACTCCGGTTACTGGCTTTTCCAAGTGATTTGATGACAGTGACTTTAAAGCTCCTTCTATCTCACAGTAATTTTCATTTAATGACTTTACTACCTATGTACATGCATATTACCTATAATTGATACTGGTTTTATAGTAAAATAATTTTTCGAGTAATTATTTTCTAAAGCATAACAATGATGAGTTTCACTAATAAAGAAAAACATGAAATTCTTGAACCACTTTAGAAAAGCTTTTCACTTTTATAAAACTCTCGGCAGCTGCATCTCCAACTGAATTCAGCCAACAGGCTAAGTTAACACATTGTGGACAGTATATGTGAATCCATATATTTCCGTAATCAGGCTTGCAGCCAAGGCATTTGCCTTATGAACAATGGGAATGTTCGATGTCTGCCCTGCTAAGGAGAAATCATGGTGCTGAAATGGTTAGCACGCCTGGCTACTGATCAAATGGACTGGGTTCGGGCCCCGGGTAAGACATGGATGTTTACATTGTTTCTGTTAAGTCTCGCCTTCCTTACAGACCTACTGTGGCGTATAAACTAACAAGCTCCTGTTAAACCTCTCTGCCAGTAGCTGCTTGAGAGAATATTTTTTTTATTTTAGACTGAGCTGGTTTATGATTTTGTTTGATTATGATCCTAGACTTGCTGCACTGGCGGGCCTCTTTTGAGGGAAAACCTGCTGCTTTGTTTTCTGTTTGCCTCTGGGTTGCTAGCCCTAAGTGAAAGAGGTGCAGGATTTCTCACATTAGCTGATGGATAATCCTGATCAGAGGCCATCGCAGGTACCTGAACCCTCACTTAGCTAGTTGGGCATCGCCAATTCTGTAGGATTGGCGATGCCCAATTAGTAAATTGACTGGAGTTATACTGAAATTTTTCCAAGAGTAATTTTGGAGTAGTGTGTCTCAGACAGGTTAGTTTCTATTCAGATTCCGATTCTTGAAAAGGTCCACTTTAAAAAGTGGTGCCTGAAGTTCCTACTAGCATGTGTGGCTTCAGCCTTTAGCAGTGGGGAAACAGGTCTTTGCCCCATACCTGCGAGTAGAGGGGCTATTTGATATTGTTGACCCTACTTATCTCAATAAACCTAGTTTCTTTAAAAATCCTACTGATAATTTTCTCTTTGCAGGAAACTAAAAGAATAATCTCTATGCAACGTCATGGAACGCAAGAACGTTGCATAGAGATTATTCTTTTGATGTCCTCATACAGCAATTTCATAGTTATAACCTAATTATTCTAGGCTTGCAAGCGACCAGATGGACAATTAAAGATCAGATACCTAAAAATAATTTTAAATTTCTCTTTTCAGGGCGGGAGGATGTAAAGCATCTCCAAGGTGTAGGTTTCCTTCTCAATAGACACGAGCGACGTTCTTCCAGGATACGACTGCATTAATAAAGATTTCTTACAGCTAAAAGTAAAATCAAAATTTAAGACTTGAATGTCATCTGATGCTAACCTCACATAGAGGGTTCTGAGGAGAACGAGAAGGATAAGTTTTACAGACAACTTCAGGATATTTTGAATTCTGTCAAGAAATATTTTTCTTGTGCTATGTGACTTCAATGCTAAAGATGGTACTGACTCTGACCTTTGGGTCAGATGTCAGTACCATCTTTAGCATTGAAGTCACATAAGTCCCTTTGGCACTGGTAGCTCCAATGGCAATAGGGAATGTCTCCTACGGGTAAGTAAACTTAACAGTTTGAAAATCATCATCCTCCTCCTCAAGCAGCCATGGGCTACGGAGGTCCAACCAGACCGTGCAATTTAGTTCTCCAAGCAAGTCTGTCCTGAGCTACATCTACTGCATCTGGCCACTGCACACCAATTCTAACAAAGTCCTGTTTCCCATTGTCTGCCCATCGCATCCTAGGTCTCCCCCTTTTTCTGAGGCCTTTAGGCACACTGTTCATAACCTTATTCGCCAATCTACAATTATCCATACGGGCAACATGGCCAAACCAACGGAATCTCTCTCTGCACAATATGCTGCTAAAGGAGGTTGCAAACTCCTTTGCCTAACCTCATCATTTGAAAATAACTAACACATATTACAAACACAAGGACATTTATAAATACACAGGGGTTACACCTGATGGGTTGCACAGTAGAGTAAAAGATTATGTTTTAACAAAAAATGGGCTAGTTCCGTTAGGAATACCAGATCATACAGAGTATCCGAAATTATGGTCCGACCATTACCTGGTCAAAAGTCTTGCAACTGAAGCTTAAGAAATGTTGTGCTAAGGTTGAGAGAATTACTTTTAACACTGAAGGTCTGAAAGATTCAGTTGCAGCCAAAGCATTCCATGATTGGCTAAATAATTTTGACAATCGTGATTTGCGTACTGCTGAAGTTGAGAATGGGATCAGTTTAAACAGGCTTTTCTTGAAATCAATAGTGCTCTTTTGGGTAAAAGGGAACAAAATTATTTGAGTGATAAAGCTATGGAACTTATTTCTGAAAGAAGGAAGTAGAAGAATAATATGAATCAACACCCTACTAGTCCTACAACTGATGCCTAACTGATGGCATCACAATGAGCTTAATAAACGTGTAAAGGATCAGTTAACAGCTGATAAGAATCTTTGGCTTGATAATTTGGCTGAGAAAGCAAAGGAAGCAGGTAGACAGCATAAGGGCAGGAGTCACTTATTAAATATATGTATATAATTTATGTCGTCCCTTGGCCGAGTGGTTAGCACGCTTGGCTGCTGATCTAAGGGACCTGGGTTCGAGCCCCGGGTAAGGCATTTGGGTTGTTTTACCTCTGAGCGGCACTTTTTTGCACACCATGGGCTAAATGGCCAGGTCACATGGACCCCGAAGGCTCAGAGAAGGTTGGGGGAGGGGACCCACTGGAACAGCTGTTGTGAGACAGATGGTAGCCTCCCGTCAAGGCCATCCAGCGTGTTCTTTAACGTGCACAGGGTATGGCTCTCCCGCACACGGGGCCACGGCTTGACGTCCCATCCGACGGACGGCGGCCTTTCCAAGCCCATCGGTGTCCCCTACTGACCGTGGGCAGGGCGGGGAATTTTTGCGGAGATAAATCTCAACGCTGACCCAGGTGGGACTCGAACCTGGGAACTACAGATTACGAGCCTGGCGCGCTACCGACTGAGCCCCCCCCCCCCCCCCCCCCCAGGTAAGGCATGGATGTCCGTGTTGTTTTTCTGCTGAGGTCTCGCCATCCTCACAGACCTTCTACAATGGCGTATAAAATGACAGGCTCCTGTCAGACCTCTGTGGCAAGCAGCTGCTTGAGGGGGTATTTATTTTATATATAATTTATCAATTTATAATAATTTCTACCTATTGTATCTAAATTTTTACAAAACTGAAAAATTATGATGGCGAAATTATCAAAATATTGTATTTATGGCTGTGCCTAGACAATTTGCCCCCTCGGCAAAAGATGGGAGATGTTCGCATCCCAGGGCACAGTTATTTTGCAACTTATCGTATAGTTTCTTTCCATATGGTAATGAATATTGACGATCTATTAATTAGTAATTACGCCGTAAATGTGATTTGTGCCTGGGGCATATGCTCCATCCCCCCCCTGCCTTAGCACGGTCATTTTGCATTGGTAATAAATTTCTCACACAGGTTTCATTGTGTACCGTGTTGCTTTAAAAATTCCATATCTTCCTATAACAAAACTGGGTTTACGTTCAAAACCATATTTATTTTTACACTTGCTTAGTTGGGAGGAGGGGATATTCACGAGACCTATTGAATTTCAAAAGAAAATTTGCTATTGATAACTTGCTTTTAAGACTAGTGAGCTTCTGCACAAAGGGGTTAATAAAACTAGATTGATCCTCCTGTGTATCTACTTTGTGTTCTGACCAACTCGTTTTGTGTCAAAATAATTTTTTTTGTTTCAAAAATAAACCTGTTTTAAATATAATGCTCAAAGTTAAAGAAATTATATGCAAACACTGCTGCTTGGGATTTGAGTTAGTGTCAGCACATGAATATGATTCGTATAGCATTGCGCAGCTATACAGGTTCGTTTTTTCCCCAATGGGGTTGAAGTGACTTAGAACCAATATTTATGTTTCAATGTTATACAACCCTAACTTCAACTGAAAACAATATATTAACAAAATAGTGTCCCACTTCTCAAAGTTCAAAAGCAGAATTTATTACAGCTTATAATGATGAGTATGAACTTTTTCTGATAAAATGCATTGCGTTGTTGTTTTACCTCTGAGCGGCACTTTTTTGCACATCATGGGCTAAATGGCCAGGTCACATGGACCCCGAAGGCTCAGAGAATGTTGGGGGTTGTTGTTGTTTGGGTTGTTTTACCTCTGAGCGGCACTTTTTTGCACACCATGGGCTAAATGGCCAGGTCACATGGACCCCGATGGCTCAGAGAAGGTTGGGGGGAGGGGACCCACTGGAACAGCTGTTGGGAGACAGATGGTAGCCTCCCGTCAAGGCCATCCAGCGTGTTCTTTAACGTGCACAGGGTATGGCTCTCCCGCACACGGGGCCACGGCTTAACGTCCCATCCGACGGACTTTCCAAGCCCATCGGTGTCCCTACTGACCGTGGGCAGGGCGGGGAATTTTTGTGGAGATAAATCTCAACGCTGACCCAGCTGGGACTAGAACCTGGGAACTACAGATTACGAGCCTGGCACGCTACTGACTGAGCCACCCCCACCCCAAATGCATTGCGACTTGTGAATATAGGAAGCAGTGGTGAATAGGGTTCATTTCAAACACCAATGACGTGACAAAAGGAAAAATATCCTTTTTACACCAAAAGGTCCATCTGCTTCTTATTGTTACTGTCACTGGCCTGATATATTATCTGATCAAAAGTACCTTCTGAGTAGAACACCCCTTCTGAGTAGTGACCTTTCTGAGTAGGACACCCTTCTGAGTAGTGGATTCGCTCATATATGCCAAAAACATGACCCAAACAGGTAAAAAAGGATGCCCGTGACCTGGCAAACCGCAGACACGTATGAACAGAAGAATGGGCCGTACGGCAGAGCTGTGACTTTCAATGTGCCACAATCATGGGATGCCACCTTGTCAACAAGTCAGTTCAAGACATTTCAACCCTTCTGCAGGTGCCCCGATCAACTATGATATTATTTTGAAGTGGAAACACCTAGAGCAACAACAGCACAATCGTGACCTGGTAGGCCACTTAAAACGACAGATTAGGACTGCCAAGTGCTGAAGAAGGTGGTGCGACAAAATCGCCTGTCCTCAGTTTTAACACTCACCACATGTTTAACACTCAGTTTTAACACCCTCCAAAATGCCTCTGGAAGCAACGCCAACACCATAACAGTTCGTCGCAAGTTGCAGGAAATGGGTTTCCATGTCCAAGTAGTTGCACACAAGCTAACATCAACAAGATCAATGCCAAGTGTCAGAGTGGTGTAAAGCACAGTGCCAGTGGACTCGTGAGCATTGGAACCATTTTCTCTAGAGTGATGAATCACACTTCACCATCTTGTAGTCTGACAGACGAGTCTGGGTGTGGAAGATGTGATGGTCCACTCATTCACTTTTACTTAAATATAACGTAAATGAAGCAAAACTGGTTATCATTTTGGGATTATTGTTTTTGGACCTCGCAATTCTTGTTTCCAAGCCGTAGGTGTGCCCATGCCTTTTGATTGTCAGCCGCTAATGCGTGTGTGTAGGACACGACCCCTCTTGCGTCAAAGCTAGCAAGATTATTCAAATGTTTTCCTGTGTGAAATAGACACATGCCGGATTTCTACACAGCATGTATAACTAAGTGATGTTAGGTCACAGAGTTAGGGGAGAGAGTGCTGTCAATGAGGTAGAATTGATAGTATAGTTAGTAGAAAAATAGAATTATAGTAGAGATTTAGATGCGAGTTATTACTCCAACTTTTGTTTATTGAATTTGGTGAATTTTTGAATTTTTTTTGGAAATAAACTTTTAGAGACTTTTGATTTTTGCTATTTTTCTCTTGAGCAACGTTAATTAATTTTTTATTAGATATAAACTTTAATTAAACTTGACAATCTTTTTTTGAAGTTTTTCTTGATAAGTAACGCTATATACATAACGAACCCTATTTCAACTTTATTTGGCAAGTTATTATTGCCTGGCGCCCGACAAAGCTATCCGGAATTTTGAATAAATTTGGATCAGACAAAAGGTCCAACTTGAAAAGTTAATAATCTTTGGAGCGTTAAAAGATATCAGGTGAACGCTACCAGCCTGACTGTGTTGTACCAACTGTGAAGTTTGGTGGAGAAAGCATCATGCTCTGGTTTTGCAAATTAGAATGCAAAATAGGTAGAAAAACAATTTTTGAAAATCAGTTTGGGTCCCCTAGTTCCAGTGAACGGGACTCTGAACTCTGAGAATGATGACATTCTCGATAATTCTGAGCTCCCATCTTTATGGCAACATTTCAGTGAAGGCCCTTTCCTGTACCAACACCATAGTGATCCACAAAGTGAGCACTGTGCAGGAATGGTTTGATAAGATGGGTGTGGAAGAACTTGACTGGCCTGCACAGAGCGACATGATCTCAATCCCATGGAAAACCTTTGGAATGAATTAGAATGCCGACTGCGAGCCAGGCCGAACTGCCCGATATCAGTGACCGGAGCCTGACTAATGCTTTTGGCAGAATGGCAGGCAATTCCCGCAGCAACGTACCAAACTAGTGGAAAGCATTTTCCACAGAGTGAAGGTTGTCATAGCAGAAAATGGTGGACCAAAGCATTATTAATTCCTTTCCTATTACAGGGAGATTGTGGATGAGTGAGTGTCCAGATACTTTTGATCATATATTGTACTTCATTTGTATATAGGGCAAAAGTTGATCCATATGATGCTAATGGAAGAAAATATACATTACCAAATGTAGAAACAAATATACAAATTTCAGGTTCTTTTCTCAAAGGATATTATTTCAAAATAAAGGGGAGTTTAGAGAAATTTGTCAGTTTTTTTAGGCACTGTTTCTTAGAATCCATTTGTTGCAAAATTCTAAATCAGGTGTACGAGTGTTTTAAAAAGTAGAACAAAAGTATCAAATTTCATTAAAATCAAAAGTGATCGAGTCTAAAATTATTAATTTTTTCTGTTGATTTCACACTCATAACCTTTTGATTTGGTTTAAAATTATCAGTATGCATTTATTTGACAGATATATTATATCTATAACAAAAATAGAGGACTCTTAAGAAAATAATTAAAACAGGCATATTCATATATACAATGAGGCAAAACAGTTTGATCATTTGGAACAAATTATAAAACTTTCGATTACTAAAATTTCATCAATAAGGTATATTTACACTTCATTACCAAAAGTATTACTGCTCTGCAGAATGCACAGTTATTTATTAATACATTGAAAATTATCATATTTACCAAAATACAAGATAACCCACATGCATTTTAGTAGCTTTTTTGGGAATTTTACATTTTTTATACAATAATTTCAAACAGATAAAAAAGCCAATTCATTTTATAACTTTACTGATTCCTTTGCTTACTTTTGAACTAAAGCTTCCTAGCCTCTCCACATTATCATCTTTTCCCATAGTAATGTACTGTAAAAGCTATAGAAACTGCAAATACTGATCTGTTGTATATTTCTCAAATGCAACTTTTATATGACCCTACATTATTTAAATGTTGAATCATGAAAAGAATATCATTGTGCATTAGAGAAAATACAGTATTTTTCTGTGTATTAGTAATCTTTATTTTACCATTATATTTCTTAATAACAATTACCCAATCAACATACAGGCCTGAATAATAATTGGCTAATACATGCATTCAAAATGACTGATATATTACATGGGTATTCATGATATATATATATGACCATATTCAAAATTTTCTATGCCAATCAATAAACAATGCATGCTTGCCATAAAAACACTTAAATTTATTAGCACACTCATCTAATTAAAAAAAAATACCCCAAGCAGCTGCTTGCCACAGAGGTCTGACAGGAGCACGTCAGTTTATATGCCATAGTAGAAGGTCTGAGAGGATGGTAAGACCTCAGCAGAAAAACAACACACACAACCATGCCTTATGCCGGGACTTGAACCCAGGTCCCTTAGATCAGTAGTCAAGTGCGCTAACCACTCGGCCATGGGACGGCAACATCTAATTTAGATAACAGATAATATCAGCGAGTACATTCATAACATAGAGATAAGATTCATTCTATATGTACGATATAGTATTCTGGCTATTCAGTAATAAAATTAATGGTAGAATTAATAAGGTAATAATCTGGATTGAGACATGGAACTAATTTCTACATGTTCTGTAAACATCTGATTAAAACATGGTGCATCATTATCAGCTCTTGTCCTAGCAGCACTGCTAGACATTAAAAGTGCAACACCAGGAAGAACTCACAAGATTGTCCCGAAATATGCCAGATGGGTAGCCCATGGGAAAACATGTAAATGATTCAGAGCACAGCACATTCGCACATCATGTGACAGTAACACCCCCTGAAAGTGGTACAAGAGGAGATTACAAAGGGCCGATGTAAAGCATTGGAATTGTGTTTGCTCGCAGTTCTTGAACACTAAAGGATCAAGTATGCCGCGATGAAGAACACAGCATCCATACGACCAGGTTACCGACAATGATCAAGGGAGAAGTGTAGGATTACGGGAAGGCGGATTATCGTGCCGAGACATCAGTGCTCGAGTTGGACGGAATGCTGCCACAGTGACGAGAATATGGTGTCAGTGGGTAGAAGAGGAATGAACTCACCGACGTCAGGGATCTCAATAGCCCTGTTGAGATAAATGAATCTGTCACACAAAGGGACGAGAGGACAGAATCTTGTGTGCATGGCTTTGAATGATCATACAGCCACATCAAACACCTTAGCTCAACAGTTAGGGTGTTTTGCACATCAACCAGTGTCTGCATGTATGGCTCGACATCGTCTGCAGCATCGGGGTATCTTTGCTAGGCGGCAATTGCTTTGGCTACCACTGACTCTACAACACAGGTGTATGCAACTGCAATGGTGCCAAGAACGTGGAGCATGGATGTGAAAATGGCATCGCATCATCTTTTCAAACGAATACCACTCCAGTATGCAGCATCATGATGGACAAATCTGTATCTGGCAGTACCACGGCGACAGGCTCAATGAGACATGCATGATGCAGTGCCATATAGGTCTGGCCCGTGGTGTTATAGTATGGGGTGCCATTGGACTCCACTCATGCATGTGACTGGTATGCATTACCGGTACTTTGAACAGCCAGCATTACATCACATACATTGGAGCCTGTGGTCGTACCTTATCTTCAAGGGCTCTCTGGTGCCATTTACCAACAGGACAGTACCCAACCACATGTGGCATGTATTGCCCAACAATTCCTGGATAGTCACCATGTGACACTTCTGCCTTGGCCTGCGCGTTCACCGGATATGTCCTCCAATTGAACATGTCTGGTCCATAATCTCGTATGACTAGCACACCAGACTTCAGCAGCTGCAACAACAGATGAACTTTGGCTATGTATCGAAATTGCAATGATAGACATTCCCCAAAACACATCCGTCTCATCCTCTCAATGCCGGACCGTGTAGCAGCGGTTATTGCCACTCATGGTGGCTACACAAGATACTAATTTCTTTGCATTCCACAAGTCTAATCGAGTTGTATTTGTAATCATTTGATCCTTGTAACATAAACTATGTATTCGCTAAATATGGCTTTGGTATCTCGTCTTTCCTGGTGTTGCACTTTTAATGGCCAGCAGTGTAGCAGACCTTCATTCTAGAGATCTAGAATGACTAGATTTTAAAGTGTATAGGAAAAATTATCTTGAGGCAGGGAGAATAACGAAGCCATGCCCCAATGCTCAAAACAACTTTACTTCAAATTTGATTGCTGTTTACACTATGGGTGTTCACATACGATTTCTTAGCATTAACTTTAATTAGGTAGAATTAGCTACGTCTAGAACAATCATCAGATTTGGAAAATTAATTATACATAACAAGGTAAAAAAAGGTTTAATCTTCTCTATCAACAATTTATATTCATTCCATTTTATCCTTAAAAACTTACATTTATATCATCTATTAGAAATGCAAATTAGAATGCAAAATAGGTAGAATATGACTCCTCATCAAAAAGTCAAATATCACTTCTAATATTAAGTGTGCATAACAGCAATCTTTTGCAATAATTTCAAGCAAAGAATTTTATGACTGCAGCTGTGCTACATAGCAAATGACTTTTAATGCAACCTAAGGTAACCAGGGGGAACTTGTGAGAAATTTGGGGCTGGACAATCAAGTATACAGGGTGTTTCAAAAACTCTGTACAAATTAAAATGGGAGACAGGGAACACCAAGACAAACCTTTTTCATCTATGAATGTATGTCCGCTGATGTAATCCTTTGGTGCTAGAGGGCACTGTTTGGCAGTACTGCAATTGGCTAGAGAGGGGAAGATCCCTTGTGATAATTGCCAAGTTCTAATGTAATTAGCCGTCCCGTGGCCGAGTGGTTAGCACGCTTGGCTACTGATCTAAGGGACCTGGGTTCGAGCCCCGGATTAGGCATGGATGTGTGTGTCGTTTTTCTGCCGAGGTCCTGCCATCCTCTCAGATCTCCTACTGTGGCATATAAACTGACAGGCTCCTGTCAGACCTCTGTGGCAAGCAGCTGCTTGAGGGGGTATTTATATTATTATATTTTAATGTAATTATTTTTCTAAGAGAGACTATTATTTGTATTAGATTATTGTTTGGTCATATTGCCAAATTTATTGATTCTCAATGTCTCTAACGAAAAACGTAATTTACCTTCTAGATCAGTTTTCATAAAAAGATGAGAAAATTATTTCACTCACTTTTACCAAAAAAAAAAACCCGATTTTTTTTTTCGATAAAACATTCGATTTTAACTAGCTTTGTTTTTTCTCCTTAGTACAAAAAAAATTTTAAATTGGGGGAATTTTTCAATGTTAATCACTTCTGGTATTTTAAAAGCAAAACGAACTGGACACAGGTCTCCAAATACATTAATTTAAACTTTTTATAGCTATTTCTTTATAGTGCATAAAGAAGTTTTATTAGTTCTAAGCATTAAATAAAATAGAATCATTTTACAATCAATGCACCCTTATTTTTTAAGGTGTAAAAAAAATCAGTGAACATTTTATGCACCATCAAAGGCAGGGATCTGAGAATTGACAAACCTAGGCAATTGCCTAAGGCTGCCAAAGAAAATGGTGCATTTATTATTATTATATTAAGTTCTATGGAATTCGGTTATAAAATGTATTTTTGTTAAATGCCACACCCATTTCGATTATATTTCTTCTATAATGGTTGTAAAATGAAGTAAATTTATACGTTTTTATTGAAAATTAGAAAAATGATGGTGCATAAGGAGGCATTGCTGCTACATGCGACTAGGAGTGCTTGAAATATATATATATCTGGCTCTGTATACCATTGATTATAAAAAAAATAAAAGAACAGAGAAAATAAGAAGAAAGACAGAGATATCATATCAAAGACAGAAAAAGTAAAGCTGGAAATCTTTTTCTAGAAAATCTTTTAAAAGCAGAATCTTTTAGAAGTTGAGTGATATGAGAAAGGTATGGGAAGTACTCAAGTTATACTGTTGAGCTATGGTTCTCAAACTACTATGGGAAACCCCAGAATATCACAATCGAGCCTTTTGAAAAGAAAACTCGGATATAATAGCCGACATCTTTTTCACATTTTTATTTAACAAGTATTACCTTTCTATACATTTCATTTTTTGTTCATTTATGCGTTTGTTTAGGAAATCTATATAAAAGTGCCTAAAAGCACATTTTTAATTTTTATAATCAATGCACAAACTTGATATTTATTCACAAATTTAGTGACTTTTAAGTTTCGGATTTTATGATATGAAAAATAATGCAAAAAGAGTTCTACAATGAAATAAACACAACATTGGCCATTGGGCTTAATAGCATGGCATACGTACCAAACCTTGTTTATGCACAACTCATTCTTTGATTGAATATTTTAATGAACTTTAGAATTATTACAGCTTAAATCGTGTATTAAACTAATAAACACAACAGACAAAATGCTTTACATATGTAAAAGGCTGATAACCCCAGCTGTATGTATAGTCATAGTAATCATTCACAAAGTATTGACTTTATGAATCTTATTCTTAAAATATCATAAAAACCTAACTTGTTGCTTTTTTTAAAATAATGTGTAGTTAGTGAACTTGGCTGCAGATCAATGGGACCTTGGTTTGAGTCCTGGATATGGCATGAATGTTTCTCTTTTGTCCTGTCAGATAACTTGAGGTGAAATTAAAAAATTTAAAAAATTAAAAATTTTAAAAAATGAAGCAGAAAATGTCAGAAATTAACAAATATATTTCAAACTACTAGAAAAATTGCGGAAGTTGTGCCATGTACTTCTGCACATGAACCAAATATATTGATACTCCAACAGTCCATGTCTGAAGAACAACAAGGAAAAAAGAACAAGTAATACACCTTGAAGAAATATGACAAGAAATACAACAAGAAGGAAAAAATCGAAGAAAAAGATGAAGAAAAGACAGAAGAGAAAATTGGTGAGAAAAGCAAATTTTGTCATTTATTAAATCCAAAAATAAAAATTTGCTCCAGTTTTTGAAGTTTCATCCAATACAACTTTACAACTAAAATTTAATTTAAACGATGAAAAAACATTTTTTTTGCACAGATGGTGTGCTCCAATGTTGGTTGTCATTAAATGAAGATACCGACAAATTCTTCCGGTTCCTTTCATTTAGCTTTTTTTGTAAGGATTCAGATCAGTCCATATTTATAAGCAGTTACGAGACAAAAAAAAGCTAAACATAAATACCAAAGAGTTACCAAACATGAAATATCGTTACTTTCTACTTCAAGTACTGAAGCATATATCTTGAAAATTAATAACAAAAATAATTTTAGTGTATTCAATAAACATCAATCAGAAGATGCTAATAGAAAAACTAATTTTATAAAGAATAATAGAAACAATTAAAGTAATTGGGGTATTGAGGAATGAGTTGAGGGTTGGGTTGTTTTACCTCTGAGTGGCATTTTTTTGCACACCATGGGCTAAATGGCCAGGTCACTTGGACCCTGAAGGCTCAGAGAAGGTTGGGGGTGGGGACCCACTGGAACAGCTGTTGGGAGACGGTAGCCTCCCGTCAAGGCCATCCAGTTTGTTCTTTAACGTGCACAGGGTATGGCTCTCCCGCACACGGGGCCACAGCTTAACATCCCATCCGACGGATGGTGGCCTTTCCAAGCCCATTGGTGTCCCCTACTGACTGTGGGCAGGGCGGGGAATTTTTGTGGAGATAAATCTCAACGCTGACCCAGCTGGGACTCGAACCTGGGAACTACAGATTACGAGCCTGGCGCGCTACCGATTGAGCCACCCCCGCCCCAATGAGTTGAGGTATAAATGAGTCTAAGTAATAAACATATGTTATTAAGTAAGTAACATATGTAATGTCTAAGTTACTGAAAGATAATTCAGATCATTGGAATTTTTTTAAATCACTTTTACTGATAAGCAAATTCAATCCTCTCCTTAAAATCCATATTAAAGACTTCATTAAAAAAGTAAGGATAACAAAGAATGAAGCAGTTTGCTAGAGCCAAAAATACTGTGAATTCTGTAATCAACACCGTTTTAATCTCATGAAAAAAACAATAGGTAACAAAATAAGAGATGACCAAATGTATAGTATACAGATTGATACCACACAGGATATTAACGTAGAAGATCAATGTTCAATAACTGTGTGATATGCTAAGGAGAGTATTTATGAACATTTAATATCTGTAGTAAATTGTACTTCCACAATGGGAAAAGATCTTTGCGCTTTAGTATGCAAAGTTTTAAAAATATGAATATTGCCATGTCGAAACGAAATGGAAATTGTACTGATGGTATAATGAATATGAAAGGTCCACACAGAGGTTCTAATGTATAGTTAAATAAAGATTCACCAGGTCTACATACCTGATGTTATGCAAATGTATTAAATTACTGATATAACACAAAAAACCACTGAAGCAATTTCTCTCTTTGGGGTTTTAAATACATGTGCAGTTTTCTTAACAGAATCCTATAAATGACTCAATGTATGGTGTGAACTGAGCAAATTTAAATTTATTTCTGTCACTGGAGCAGCTGATTGGTGGTACAAAGATACAATATTACCAGAAGCATTTGGTAAATATAATAGTACAACTAGCATAATATTTCTTGTTAATGGCAGACAAACTTTTCAAGAAATATCAGTATCAGATAAATTTTTTACAGAAATTAAATTGAAGTTTTTTTCTATGACACTGTTAAATGCTTTTAAGCACTTCAACACATGGATTATACTATCAAGTATCAAAGGTTATTAAGGAGAGATTTATGTACTGTACTGCAGAGGATGGATAGTAACAGGAACTTCTGGGATGCTTTTGGTGACAAATTTAATAATTGACCTTCTTGCAGGCAAGTGACGTCTCAGTAGAGATTAAGAGAAGGATAGCGGATGCCGATGGTCTACTCACCTTGGCAAAGGAAATAACCATTTATACCTTTGATAGCATAGAGTGCTTAAAAAAGTTTTAGTTCCACGACGTGCGTTTCACGCCCTTACTTTAGGCTAATGCAGGCAAGGCAGTTGGTTGTTGAGTGCGAGGGAGGGAAATTTAATTGAATGACAAAACCCAGATGTATCACAATTCAAGAACTGCACGCCATCTATAGGGATAAAATCTCCACTACCTACAGTCGAGGGCAAAACAGTACCATATAGATACAGCTCACCCCACGACTACCTATGGTGAACAGTACTATATGAGTATGTTCATCCATCGTCAAAACCTAAATTTAATCTGTGTCTTGGATCGCCACAAACAAGGATATACAATCCAAGTTGCCTCAGCTCCCGTGATGGGAGTTCTTAGTCCGGCCCGTCCATCTTAGCCTGTCTGACCAGTGCCTCTCTGGTTAACAACGCCTTCAACTTCATTTAGGCCCTCAAGCCCCCCCCCCCCCCCCCCCAACCTCAACAAGGTGGCTCCTATTCGGGGGAGGGAGGGGGGTGCCATAAATTGAATTGTCAGTGGCTCAGCTTGATTCTCAAAGCTGAAACTCTTACTTAAAAAAACTTAAGCCAAGGTTTTTTTTGTCAAGGTGGTTGACCATCAGCATCCATTATCCTTCTCTTAATCTCTACTGAGACGTCACTTGCCAACAAGAACATCGATTATTAAATTTGTCACTGAAAGCATCCCGTAAGTTCCTGTTACTACCCATCCTCTGAGGTACGGTACATAAATCTCTCCTTAATAACTTTTGATACTTGACAGCATAGTCCATGTGTTGAAGTGCTTAAAAACATTTAACAGTGTCAAAAAGAATTAAAAAACTTCAATTTAAGTTTAATTACCACACTGTGTAACCTCTACTCGAATTTTTGTTTTCTAAAGAAATTCATCACAGAGCAAAAATAATATTGGATGCCATATTGAAGTTCAATAATATTCTCACTGTCCATGTATTTTTAAGAATAGTTCAAGAAACATCACTGTATTCAGAAACTAAAAGGTATGGACATTATGGTAGTGTTTTGCATGATAAAAAAAACACTGGAAATAATCTTTTTAAAATATCAAAAAATTTTGACAGAGTACTACAAGCAGCAATTAATTTTGCATCAGCTGCAAATGAAGAATTGGGAAACAGAGAAATTGACATTTTAGTTGAAACAAATTTAGACGAGAAGCAAAGATATATGACCATAATTGTCAATGATAGGTTCTGCGTAAATGTTTAGAAAGAAATAATGAACCAAGTGACTAATAGTTTAAATGACTGATTTTTAAACAATTATCAGTTATACTTAATAGCATAGAACATTTGTTGAAGTGCTTAAAAACATTTAACAGTGTCCTACAGATTTAAAGATTTCAATTTAATTTTATATATTGATATTTTTTATTTAGATCCAAATAACTTTAACCAAATTTTAAAGAATAATATACCCAATAAAACTTTTGAAATTTAAACCGATTTAACAAAAAAAATTAATAAGGACATCACAAAAGATACAAACTAAACTAAAAGATTTTAACCAAAAAAAGGAAGATTTTTAATCAAACTTTGAGAAATAAAAATGAATACAAAAATGATAATGAAGTGTAATCCAGTGAGAACACAATAGACGAGGAAGAAGTTGATGTAGAGAATTATAAAACATGCAAAAGTTGCATTGTATGTTGTCACTCAGTGTTCAAGAAATTTAATTTGCATACATTAGCATATTCTGATTTATTTTTAGCCTATAAATTTATCGTAACACTGTCGTTGACTCAAGTGTCATGTGAATGATTTTTTTCTAAGTTGAAATACAATTTAAATAGATTAAGAAACTGTTTAAGTCAAAATCATTTAGAAGATTTCATGCTCATGTCATGCAAGAAAGACATAATAAACACAATTAAAAATGATGATATTATAGACATTATGAAACAAAAAAGCAATTTATTTTTAAAAAAATGCTAAATTAAAAGAATTTGTACTGTTGTCTAGGTACTAGTTGATTGCATATTTTTGTATTCCATTTGATTTAAATTTAAGATGTTAATTTTGTATGTTTTGTGTAAGTAATAAAAAATTTTGAATTTTTTTTTTATTATTAAAGTAGTGGCCCTACATCTTTACTATTTCCCAGGCTAAATGTGTTCTCAGTCCTGACCTGTTCTCCATAGACAGTATATCAATAAAATATAGACTTTTCCAAACTGATCACAGCATAGGAGAAATTAAAGAATCATTTTGTCATATCCTTAATTTTCGAAACAATTTCATGTTGTTACACAACTTTAATAATACTAAAGCAGTGATATAATTTTACTGCTTAGTTGCTGCTTAGTTCAGTTAGTTTACATAACCAAGACTATGTTATTTTTAATTAACTAAAGCATAAAGTCTTGGTTATGCAAAATATACACAGCAATTCTTTCAAAGATAGGTGTTTTAGAAACATTTATAGTTTATAATCAGAATGTGCATATATGAAGAATAAGCTCTTAACAGAGACTAGTAAAGCACATGTTAAGTACACATATAAACTTGATCTGTTGTCACTTACATAAAAAAAAAACAAAAAAGAAATGCATCTAATCAAATTATTGAATTAAATAAAAATATATTTCTACCAGCAAATATAGGTAAATTTCAATTGTACATATTATATTCTAAACTTAGGAAAATTATCTAATAAGCATATATATACATTTCATCTTAAAACATTTCTTGTTTTACAATATATTATGAATTGCAAATTGCATTTCATTTTAAATTTGCAGAGTGGATTTTTTTAAGCGATTTGCAGAAATATTAAAATAGTTCTGTGAAGAGTCAGCAATAAAATTTACACATATTAGTTTACAAATTCCTGAAATCTTTCACTTTTTTCTACTGATTTTCATTACTAGCCATAATAATTTCTTGAAAACAGACATGACAAGAAGCATTATATCAAATGCATTTTGTGACTACTGAAGTATACAGCCACTGTTATTTTTCGGATCTTTTGTAGTCTGATGAACATCAGCTTCTTTCACAGGAGGAAGATCACCTTCTGCTTTAGCAGCTGCCTTCTAAAAATTAATATTTAAATCTGAATTCAATTGCTACTTTGTAAAACACATTTAAATGCTATCATAATATTAAAAATTATATTACTGTTTTAGCTTTCAAACTTATATCAAAAATATGTACTTTGCTTTACCAATTAAATAAACTGGTGTTAAATAAAGGATAACATATCTTGAAAAGGGAATGACATGAAATGGATGTACATGTAACTTCAGAATATTGAATTCTGTCAAGAAAGGAGATATTACCCTTGTTCTAGGTGACTTTAATGCCAAAGTTCGTACTGACTCTGACCTTTGGGGAGGGGTGATAGGCACTTTTGGTATTGGTACATGCAATGGCAATGCGCAAAGTCTCCTACAGGTAAGTAAACTCAATGGTTTCAGAATAACTAACACTTATTACAAACACTGCGACATACATAAGTACAGATGGGTTTCACCTGATGGGATGCATAAGAATATGATTGATTATATATTAATTAACAGCAAATGGGCTGGTTCTGTTAGGAATATCAGGGCATATAAGGGAGCTGAAATTGGATCTGACCATTACCTTCTTAAAAGTGTCTTGCAACTTAAACTTAAGAAGTGTTGTGCTAAGGGTAAAAAATTTACTTTTAATTCTGAAGTTCTGAAAGACCCAGTTATAGCTAAAGCTTACCATGACAGGTTACTTAGTCATTATGAATGATAGTCATGGTTTGCTTACTACTGAAGTTGAGGAAGAATGGGACCATTTTAAACAGGCTTTTTTTGGAAACTAAGAGTACTCTTTTAAGAAAACAGGAGCAGAGGAGGCAGAATTATTATTAATCAGTACCCTACTAGTCTTAACAGAAAGGATTACAGAGAGCTTAATAAACATGTAAAGGATTAGTTAGCTGCTGATAAGAATCTCTGGCTTGACGGCTTGGCTGACAAAGCAGAGGAAGCAGTTAGGCAGCACAACAGCAGAGAGCTGTACCAGATAGTTGTTAATGTTTTATGTGGTAGAAAACAGACAAGCATACAGGGATTGAAGGATAAACAAGGTAAGGTTATAGCAGGTGAGGATTCTGTCATGGCTAGGGGGGCTGAGCATTTCAGTGATGTTATGAACAATGTGGTTAGTTCTACTCCCATTGTTTGTAATGATGGTAGCTGCATTGGTGGCTTTAATATTGGCCCTATAACACAGTCTGAAGTTATTTTGGCTATTTCTAAACTTAAACTACATAAATCCCCAGGAGTGTATGAAATTAGTACAGAAATGCTTAGAACTGGGAATGTTTTGGTTACCACATGGATGACTGAAATTTTGAATATCCTTTATGATAAAAGCATGGTTCCTAAGGATTTACCAGAGCTATTATTATCCCTATTTTTCAAAATGATGATAGCAGTTCTTGTGATAACTACAAGGATATCAGCCTACTTTCTGGTTCAGGTACAGTTCTTTGCATGAATGTGCTTAATAGAATTAAGAATCTGGTCACTTGCAAGCTGAGAATATCTAAATTATAATGGTGGAATTCTTGTGTGAGGACATCAGAGAAAAAGCTTTGTGCAGAGTCCTCACATTCCAACTACCTATGGAGAGAAAATGGTTAGTGGGATGTTTAAAGCTGTTTATTGAGAGAGGGAATGTTAACAATATCAAACAGCCTCCTAATTGCAGGCATGGGGCAAAGACCCATTCCCTCACCACTAAATGCTGAAGCCATCTACACTGGAAGACTTCCTCCAATGTAGAATTTGACAATGCCGTAGAAGCAAGAGTTCAGGTGCTTGCGATGACCTCTGCTCAGAATTATCCACCAGCTAATATAACATATCCTGTAAATCTATTCACTTGAGGCTGTCAACCCACAAACAGAAAATGCAGCAGAAGATTTTTCCTTTCACAAAAGACCACCAGTGCAGCAACACTAACCAGAGTGGAATCCTTTGGAATGCTTTTATTTTGTTTATATAACGTTTGGTTTGATATAAAATAGTTATTGTTTGTTATTAGGCTATTATGTGTTCTATTATAAGGCATCAATTATGACATTGAGTAGGTTGATATTTATTTGTCTATTCAGGTTGTTAGAAGTTCAACAGATTTATCTGTAGGAGTGTTTGGATAGAAGCTGACTGCATCTAGAGATAACATATAGCAATGTATTATAGTGATCCTAAACTATTTTTGCAAATCAAGCTGCACAAAAATGATCATCCAGCCAGACCACCTGTTTCTAAAAGGCATTCTCCTACATATCAAGTAGAAAAGGCCTTATACAAAGAATTAAGTCAATTATATCCAGATACTGAATACACTGTGAAATCAACCACAGATTTTCTGAACTGCATTCAACATATAAATTTATCTAAATTTTTTTATGTTATCTCTAGCTGTAGTCAGCCTCTATCCAATACTTCTACAGATAAAGTTATTGAACTTTATAAAAAAAGCAAGCTGAATATTCAAATAAATATCAACCTACTCAACTTTATGACATAATTGATGCCTTATAATAAAAAGTATAATAACTTAATAACACACAATAACTATCTTATATCAAACAAAAGGTTATGCAAACAAACTAAAAGCACCCCAATGGGTCTAAAATTGTTCACCAGAGTGAGATCAGTTTCAGAAATCTGACACTTTAAAGGTTTATAATTATTATATAGGCATCATCCACTGTTCAATAATAGATGAATCAATACATTGCAAAAGTTAGCATTACAATACATATGGAATGGAAACAAATGTTATTGTGCTCCTTTCTCTGGTGTTATTTTCTTTTTTTTTTTGGGGGGGGGGGGTTGTTTGGGGTTGTTTTACCTCTGAGTGGCACTTTTTTGCACACCATGGGCTAAATGGCCAGGTCACATGGACCCCGAAGGTTCAGAGAAGGTTGGGGGAGGGGACCCACTGGAACAGCTGTTGGGAGACAGATGGTAGCCTCCCGTCAAGGCCATCCAGCGTGTTCTTTAACGTGCACAGGGTACGGCTCTCCCGCACACGGGGCCATGGCTTAATGTCCCATCCGACGGACGGCGGCCTTTCCAAGCCCATCGGTGTCCCCTACTGACCGTGGGCAGGGCGGGGAATTTTTGCGGAGATAAATCTCAACGCTGACCCAGGTGGGACTCGAACCTGGGAACTACAGATTACGAGCCTGGCGCGCTACCGACTGAGCCACCGGGGGGGGGGGGGGGGAATGCTTAGACTGCCAGCAGTGGATTGCAGCAGTCATAGCCAAGTCAACAGCATCCTTATGTTTTCGATATTGAAAAAAAATTAACTCAATAGCTAATAATTGATAACTAACAATCAATATGTAAATATCATTATTTGATTAATCAAATAAAAGCCTTCAAGCAGCATTTTGTGCAGCTGTACAAGCAAGCACAGATTAGGGAGTGAGAACACTGCTTTGTGTTTAAGTATAGTAAAAGAGCTAAATCGGAAACAATTCTTCCCTTTGTTTAACATTCTCCTTTTGGGAAAAGGACAAAAATACTGTAAATTTTGGAGCAGGTTTTCATAAGGGTAAAACAGAAAAAAAAAAACAAAATTTCGTATTTTCAGATTTTATACCAAAATTTGGAGAAAATCCAAAAAAATCAGAGTAGTTGGCAGCATTACAGTTCCCACTGGGCTTATATGGTTGACAATTTCCTTGAAAGAGAACATATTTATAGGATTGGAGTGGCTGGGTGGATCCTAGGGCTTGAATATAATTATGTGTAGGGGGGCCTAAGAAGGCAAATTGCACAATGCCTAACCTCTCCCAGAACTCTCCATGAGCTATAAGATCTGCACTTCTGAAGGAGTGGGCTTTACTACCATAAAACTTTATCAACAACCTCATCAAGTATGAGAATGTATTGCATAAGTTGTGTGGGTAGGGTAGTACACAAACATAAAATTTGAAGGAAAATACTAAAACACCCAAAATAACTTTTTAATGAAGTGTACTAGAGGTATAAATGTTAGGTTTATCTATAGGAAAGTGGCCAAGCTGAATCTAATGACAGTGTCTGTAACAAACCTAATGGTAAATTTTTGAAGTTATATGAGTTTATAAATGTTAACTAACATACATAAATTCAGCAACAGAGAGAGAGAGAAGAAAAAGGAATATTACAAAGTGGTAGATCATCTTCTAATTAGTAGGAAACAACATATGGTATGAAAAAAATGAGTGGATGGAAGGCTATTCCGATCATTCAAAGCTGGACACTTGATGCTTAACCACTGCAAAGTACTGTACAATGCAATACAAAAAGATTTACAAATGTATGCACATGATGATGGTGATGTAGCACCTGACCAGCAAGATAAAAAAATCAGGCAGGGCAGTACACGATATAATGCTTGTAGATGAGTAGGTGTATGGGTTGAAGATCCAGATGGCAGGCTACTCCAACAATCAGTACTGTCAGATGGTGCTGCTGTATGGCAAATGTCAAAGAAATGCCCGGGATTTGGGCTGGGTTGTTTTACCTCTCCTCTGAGTGGCACTTTTTTGTACATAATCGGATAAATGGCCAGGTCACAAGGATCCTGAAGGCTCAGAGAAGGTTGGGGGGAGAAGACCCATTGGATAGCTGTTGGGAAACAGATGGTAGCCTCCCATCAAGACCATCCAGCATGTTCTTTCAACATGCAATGGATAATGCTCTCCCACACACGAAGACATGGCTTAATGTCCTATCAGAAGGATGGCAGCCTTTTCTAGCCCATCGGTACCCCTACTGATGAGGGCGGGGAGTTTTGCAGAGCTAAATCTCAATGCTGGTCCAGGTGGGTATCAAACCTGGGAACTGCAGATTACAAGCCAGGCAAGATATCGATTGAGCCACCCCCACTCAAATGCCCAGAAAGCTGAATGCATTTCTGACTAGCCCACATCCAACTCAGGCAACCATTTGCCATGCTGTTCAATGGCTCAGAGAGACTGGCAGCATAATGGCTCATCCATGATCAGGCAGAAAGACAAGAATGAATATTTGAGTGAATCCAACAGACGTTCTGTGACGTGTCTTCGCTCACTCACATATCAGTACCACAGAAGTCAGTGAGGCTTGTGACTTAACAGCAGCTCGTGCGTGCCAAATCCTGCATGAGCATGGTGCATACCTGTACCATCCTGTACTGATGTACAACTTGATGCCAGAACATCAGAGATGTTTAGATTTCTGCAATTCGGTACTAAATACCTTAGAGGATAACCCATCCTTTTTGTCCAAGATCCTTTGGGCAGAGCATTTTACTTTTTTACTTTTTTAGTTTATGAAGCTTTAAAATAAGAATTTACTTTAACTTCAATTAAGTATGGTACATTAAAAAGTTTGAAATTGATGTGCTTTGCCCCCTAACCTGGTAGGCTTCACCTGGTAATGCTAGTAAGGAAGATATTAAGAGGTCATTCCTTTAATGGTGCTCCTGGGTATTAAAGTTAAGCAAACTATCTTGAAAAACCAGACAGAAATGACATCAATTTCTTTTAAAATAATAACCTCTCACCCCACTAAATTTCAGTTGAATTACTTGGATAATTTTAGCATTGATTAAATAAAGATAATCTAGACAACACATACATTACACTCCTACCATTACATACTTGGAAGCTTCTTCTACGTAATTTTATCTCTAATACCAAGCAGCATCACTAGAAGTATGACTTCTTAACTATCTTTCTCATTAGCATTATATTGTCAGATGAAGCATTCCAGGTGAGGGGAAGAAACATCACTTTTAACTTTTTAAAGTACCATCCTTAATTGAAGTTCAGGTAAATTATTTTTTAAATGTTTCCTAAACTTAAACAGTAAGTTGCTCTTCGTTAATGTCAAAATGAGGAAGTAAAAACATTAGTAATAACCATAAAGTGAGATTCCTTCAGCTTTTTTTCCACCTGTGATATGAGTTATTGTTTTTTAAACTTCTACTTTGCTTACTTTACAATTTACAATTTTAAAGTTCTTTTAAAGTAATCAATAATTTTATCTGAAAAATGACTATGAATGGTAACAAAGTGCCTGTTTCATTTGGCTGGAACATAGTGGCATCTGTAAGTTTCTTTCTGCACACAATACCCAGAGAGGGAGAGAGGGCAATTTCATTTGCAATCTATACAAAGCCCATGGTGAGATAACTACCCATCTCACCATGGGTTTTGTACATGATGAGATGTATTGACAATTAACATACATAAAATTGTACTGACAATTTTTTTTTAAATTCCACTTCCATATTTACTTGTACTTAGTTCAAAAAGTGATTTGTTTTCACCAACATTACTGTTAATGTCACTTGTACCCTGAGTAGGTGTGATCTTCCAAGATCAATCCACATTAAAATTTTTAGCCCAATTCTACTCGCATTTTACCAGAACTTATAAATACTGCAATATGCAAGCACTAAACAACGAAATAAAATACATTTTTAAACTCACTGAACAGGGTGGATATACCTCACAAGGTGGCTCAAAAATGAATGAGGTCACACACCATCAACAAAATTCACAAACGAATCAAATGCAAACAAACCCAAAACCCTCCAACACCTATAAATAAAGAAATGGAAAAATACACAATAGCCTTACCATATATCAATAATAAATTCACATACTCCATCAAAAATATCCTAAAACGTTTCCATTATAAAGTCCCAATTAAAATATCACACACTATATCCAAATTCATTTGAAACGATCATGACCATATACCCAGCTCTGTAGGAGTTTATTACATCCAACTCAAAGACCCCACAGGTAATATTTTCCTCAAATCCAAATACATAGGTAAAACCTCACACCCATTTAATACCCAACTTAAAGAGTATAAATACATCTTAAATAAACTACAAAAAAAAAAGCACTATCTCAAACAATCACCGAAAACAATCTGCCCACCGATTTTTATTCTGCTAAAATTATAATATCCCCACCTACCAAATTCCAACTAGCCGTCACAGAAAATATCCTCATTAACGTAAAACTGACCGAACTCTGCAACACAGACATTGTCCCCCCCCCCCCCCGCATGGCATCTGATCCTTAGGGGATATAACATACACCTCAGAAATACCACGCCCCCCTAAACACTCTCTCATCGCCGATCTCCATCTGCTACCTGCACTAATGCACACTCACCAAACCCTTTAGAATACTTCCATAATGCATTCTAAAAATCGGTGATTAAAGTACCCCCCCCCCCCCCCCACACACACACACACACACAATTCCCAATATTAATACCGATATGAAAACCATTATTCAGGCCCTCACTAACATAATTATCTTAACCCCAAAATTCAGTTTATGAAATTTACAAATTCCTAAAAAGTACTCCACTCATTATAATTATATTTCCAATCTATTCACAAAAGTGAAGCTTCCCTCGACAATCACTGATCTAGGTGATTTCCCATAATCCCACACCCTCTCCCAACCTCTGTCACACGCAGTTCGCATTACGGCCACCCACACATCTGCTGACACTCTGATCCTCGGAGCTGAGTCACTGACAATTCAATTTATGGCACCCCACCCCTCCCCCGCACTTAACAACCAAGTGCCTCGCCTGCATTAGCTTAAGCTCCTCACTTCCCACAAAGCACCCAAAGTAAGGGCGCGAAATGTGTGTTGTGGAACTAAAACTTCTTTAAGCACTCTATCCTATCAAAGGTATAAATGGTTATTTCCTTTGTCAAGGCGGGTAGACCATTGGCATCCGTTATCCTTCTTTTAATCTTTACTGAGACATTACTTGTTGGCAAGAACATTGATTATTAAATTTGCCACCAAAAGCATCCCGGAAGTTTCTGTTACTACCCATCCTCTGCAGTACGGTATGTAAATCTCTTCTTAAAGACTATTGATACTTGATAACATAGTCCATGTGCTGAAGTTCTTAAAAACATTTAATAGTCAAAGAGAATTAAAAACTTCAATTTAATTTTATTTACTGCACTGTGTACCTCTACTCGAATTTTTTTTTCTCTCTACCTTCATAAAGTTAGTACTTTATTTACTTCTTTTATAATTAAACTTTAGCTTCCATTTCTGCAGATTTATTTCCGTAAAACTAATTTTCAGTTGGTTGATCTATTGATAGATTATTATCGATCTTTTAGAGTTATGCTACATTAGATGGCTGGCTCACAAACTGTTGCAGATATTTTATTTAACATTGTATTATGTTAATTTTTCTAATATAATTTTTTGGTTTTTCAGTAAAACAACTTTGATCTTGCATCATTTCCTGAAAATGAATGAGGTCTTGGATATGGAAGAAAAAAGGACTCCCATGACACAGAAATCAGTCCTCATATGGGAGGGCAATTTCAGCAAGTGATTTTAGATTTTAACCCCCCCCCACACACACACACACACAACACTGAGAGTCAAAGTTTTTTGAAATCTACAAAGATAGTATCCAAAGATTACTAAAATCCAATTCTCAAGAATCTGCTCAAGTGAAAAAATCTTCCAATACATCCCCTACGACTTCTGAACCCATAATGCTCTTCACACAATTATTCATCAACCAAATTCTTAATTCTGTTGAGCACAATCGCATAAATAACTTTATCTGGAACACAAATTAGGCTGATATCTCTATAGATGTAAATGGTAGCTAGGTAGTCATTGGAAGGAGAGCTTTGCACCAATCCCCTGTGATGATGCATAGAACCGGCCAGGCCTAGCACCTAATGTCCGACCCCACCTTGTGGTGTAGACCGTTAGTACCTTTCAAAAGAGATACTCTCTTGTGGAAGTGAACGGAAGGGAAGGGCTGCCAGATTAGTGTGACCTACTGATCTGGACAACTATGGCTACTTTTCTTTTTTTTCTACCCTGCTGAGGAGTGGTCAACCACACAGGGTCCTGGTGCTGACCATATAAACCTACTGGACTGGACTGAAATAAGGCTCTGAGCTTGATTACGGATCCTGAATTTGCTGCACTGGTGGGCTTCTATGGAGGGAAAATCTTCCGCTGTGTTTTCTGTTTGTTTGTGGATTGACAGCCGCAAGTGAATAGAATCACAGGATATTTTTATCAGCTGGTGGATAATCCTAAGCAGAGGTCATCGCAGGTACCTCAACTCTTTGCTTCTACTGGCATCGTGAAATTCTACATTGCAGGAAGTCTTCCAATGTAGATGGCTTCAGCCTTTAGTGGTCGGGGAATGGGTCTTTGCCTCATGCCTGCGATTAGGGGGCTGTTTGATATTGTCAGCATTCCTTCTCTCAATAAACATAGTTTCTTTAAACATCTCACTAACCATTTTCTCTCCATAGGTAGTTGGAATGCGAGGACTCTGCACAGAG
Source organism: Ryuthela nishihirai (assembly GCA_038380435.1). Lineage (NCBI taxonomy): Eukaryota > Metazoa > Arthropoda > Arachnida > Araneae > Heptathelidae > Ryuthela > Ryuthela nishihirai. Next base: position 56,411,850 of record JAWZYU010000030.1, on the reverse strand, counting down.
CTTATTTCTCTTCATGTCCTCATGTAAGAAATCCACCATTTTTGCAAAGAAGATGATAGTCATATTTTGAAACACATACATTTGTGAACAAGCATTTTCTGCCATTAGTTTTAGAAAAAATAAATTTTCTTTTCGACTGACAGATGAACATTTGCATGCTTCGATTCGAATTTGCACCTCAGGTTATAATGTGGACATGGATAATTTGGCTAAGGGAAAACAACCACAAAAGTCACATTAAGCAGGGAGACACACATATTGTGATGCATAAACTATATTATTTTGTTTTCATGTGATAATAATTTTTCATTCAGTTTCATTTTTATGTTTGTTTCATATCTCGTTCTTTAAATATTTCCATCTTTTTTAAGATTGATATAATAAAAGAACATACAGGATGACGCTACATTCAGCACACATGCTACAAATTAGCGCATCTGCATTTTGCTGGGTTATGACCTAGTTTAAGCAGCATAATTACAGGTTTCAGTAATGGGAAATCATGCATTGAATGACGAGATGAATGATAAAAATAATTCTAGGAAAACTGAAATAGTTTTAAGGCAGAGAAAAGAGAAAAACGAAAAATAAAAAATTGTGCTTTGTAATCATTTCCAGAATCCAATTCTTAAAAGAGTAGTTTTTGGTTAATTTTTAGGGGAATTTCAAAACTTTAAGAAAAACTGAGTTTGTCATTGTTCAGATCAACCCCATGAGCTTAAATCAGAGGGTTGCTTCAGCACATAGTAACAGTAATGAACAAATTGGCAATCACATATATGGGATCTAAGAAATGGCAATCAGATGATTTTAACATATTATTTATATCATAGCATAATAAAATATGCATCAAATGGAAAAGGTAAGTATTATTTTTCAAGCTTGAATTATACATTTCAATAAAATATGTGTAAGAAAACTTTAAAACTGCAATTTCAATTTTTTTTTTTAATCTAAGTTTCATATGTTATACTATTACAAATGGATATAGTTGTTACTGGACTTTGCCAATATGTATAATTGATGGGGATCCAAGAAGGATTAATAAAATTTATTTCATTTATGAGAAATCATCAAGGATATTTACAGAAATATATATTATTAACAAATCAGAAAGCCACCCAGTAGATGCATCTGTTAAAAGGCAAATTTGATTATAACACCAAAGAAATAAATTAGTTTTGATAATGTGTTCCACAGTCCGTAGCAATCACAATATGAGTCATTAGTATAGTGGCCATTTGTGTAACAAATATTTAAACTTTCCCTATCCTGTATGAATACAATTAAACTAGACCAATGACACGGCATCTACATAGGGATAAATCTGGGACCTTCTGAAAAGGATTGGGTACCAGGCTATAATTGGCAACGTGAGATGCCTACCAATCAGCTCTCCATGTTTCAACTGATGAGTTTGTGACAATCTCACCTTAAATCCTACAATGATTGAGGAAACAAATGACATATTCTCTAAATCTTTCAAATAAACTCTATAAATCCTCCACAAATCTCTTCTTAAATCATCCTTATAAATTCCTCCAAATCTCTGGTAAATCATCTCAAAGGGCCTCTATGAGCCAAGTAAATCTAGGAATTCAACACTTCACTGGCAAGGTCACTTGTTACAGTGTGAAGTGGAAGGGAGCCATCTGAAGACCCATAACTTTACTAATGCTATTCCAGTCACTTGCTTGTGATTGTCCTTCTCTTCTTACAAAGTGAGTTCTGATACCATGTTTTTGATTCATGCTGCCATCTAGGCACAGAGCAAGGAACCAACATTTGAATTTAACCCATTAATTTCTATCTAATTAATTCTTGCTTCATGAGAGAAATCCTTTCCGAATCTCCAAACATAATTGCTTATCAGCCAAATCAGACTTAAGCAGTTCTGCTTGGAGAAGAGAAAGCATCATGCTAAGATGAGGCTTCCCATTGCTGAGATTGAACCTGGGACTCCAAGGGAAGTTGGCAAGAACTGTTGAGAGGTTATGACTTAATCCACAACACCAAGAGGCTAGCCCCAAAGGGCATTATTACGATTAAGTATATATGTGTTCTTGGTCATAATGGCAGACAATTACAAGTTTCAGTTTAAAAATTCATTTCCTTCTGACTTGAAATGGACTTCTTGATGATAAAGGGACAATAATTTTATACCGAGAACACAGATAACTATCTATCTGAGGACTGGTAGTATGGCAGGTAGTAACCATTCTTCAAAGCACTGTTGAAGCACAAGTCAAATATTAGTAATAAAAATAAAATAAATACCCCCTCAAGCAGCTGCTTGCCACAGAGGTCTGACAGGAGCCTGTCAGTTTATATGCCATAGTAGAGAAACAAAATAGTATAAATGTTGAAAGTAGGGAGATTCAGAAAAATCTTAGGATTAATACTGAACTGAATGTATGTAAGTTCAACTATTTTCATTAATTTAAACAGTGCCGACGTGGTAATCAGTTGATTCTGCATATTTCAGATATAAGGCTTAAAACTATTAGTTTTAAAAGCATAGATTTAAAGAAAATATGCTTCATAAGAAAAATGACTCATTTAAAACACAATCTACTTTTGAACTCCACAATAAATAATAATAAGCTCCATAGGTGTATATAAAAAAAGTATTATTTATCCAATAGGCAAATATAACAACCATACAAAATTAAAAACTCACAATTCCATTGAAATTAAAAATTACAGGCATACCCCATTTAGTGCCTCGAAATGGGAGCACTAACCAAATCAGCACTATACAGGGTCATTATAGCATAGTCTCTATGGAGATGTGCTCCTGAAATCATAGTTTATTATCTATGATAAACATATTAGGAGTTTATTGGGTTACTTAAACAATAATATAGATGATAAACATTTTATAAATACATTCTGTATTGTCAAATGAATAATAATGAAAGAAATATTTAATAAAGTTATAGTGTACTGTACTCACCAGTGCGTGGCACAACCCTGAACATGGGGAATTTGGCAGTGTTGGGAGACTACATGGAAGCTCCTGGAAGGAAGAGCAGGAAGGGAAGTAGCACATCCTCCTTCTTGAAGTGCACATTGGTGCTCGTTGGCAGAGAGCATACAGCTAGCTCTCAGTGGCTGAGAGCATATGATAGAAAGCACTCACTTTACTGTGTTGGCTGACCAGTCATGAGGAAAATATATTAATTGTACTGTTCAGCACTGTAATGGATTTATATATATATTTTAAATACAAAAACATTTCTGAAGAAAACAGCACTATAACAAATCAGTGCATACAGGGCAGTGCTAAATGAGGTATACCTGTATATGAATTTAAAAAATTGTGTTCAGACTGAATGAACATGTCAATAAAAAGATAATTAACATTAATCAAAAAATCATTTCACAAATTTAAGAATGAACATTACCGAATTAGCTGGATCAGTGGGATTAATTTTTGATACATCAAAGGCAGAATAAGTGACAGATGTCCACAACCCACTTATTGGAGGTAACTGGAATTCTTCTGGACTTACAAGACCATATGTAGCTTTTAACTCAAGCTGAGGAGGCTCTTGTGGAACTCGCTGGTGAAAGCTAAAAGATCAGTGGATATTTATCTACTTGATTAAATTGCATATATATGCATACAAAAATAACAATTTATGCAGCAAAAAAATATATATATATATATAAGTTTTATGTAACTTTATCCCTCCATGATTTAGCTGGTTCTTGTCACAAACAGGACTTTTGATATCAGTAGCTGCAATGGGCAACATCTCCTACAGGTAAATAAACTCAATGGTTTCAGAATCACTAACACTTATTACAAACACCGTGACATACATAAGTACACATGGGTTTCACCTGATGGGCTGCATAAGAATATGATTGATTATACATTAATTAACAGCAAATGGGCTAGTTCTGTTAGGAATACCAGGTCATATAGGGGAGCTGAAATTGGATCTGACCATTACTTTGTTTGCTTACTACTGAAGTTGAGAAAGAATGGGACCATTTTAAACAGGCTTTTTTGGAAACTAACATTACTCTTCTAGGGAAAAAGGAGCATAGGAGGCAGAATTATTTGAGTGATAAGGCACTTGAGCTTATTTCAGAAAGAAAGAACTGCAGGAATGTCCATAATCAATACCCTACTAGTCCTAACAGAAAGGATTACAGAGAGCTTAATAAACATGTAAAGGATTAGTTAGCTGCTGATAAGAATCTTTGGCTTCATGGCTTGGCTGACAAAACCGAGGGAGCAGTTAGACAGCACAACAGCAGAGAGCTGTACCAGAGAGTTAATGTATTGTGTGGTAGAAAATAACAAATGGAGACAAGCATACAGGGATTGTAGTAGTAGATGAGATAGACTGTAGATGAGACAGACAAGTATACAGGGATTGAAGAATAAAAAAGGTAAGGTTATAGAAGGTGGGGATTCTGTCATGGCTAGGTGGGCTGAGCATTTCAGTGATGTTCTAAACAATGTGGGTAGTTCTACTCCCATTGTTTGCAATGATGATAGATGCATTGGTGGCTTTAATGTTGACCTTATAACACAATCTGAAGTTATTTTGGCTATTTCTAAACTTAAACTTCATAAATCCCCAGGTGTAGATGAAATTACTATGCAAATGCTTAGAGCTGGGAATGTTTCTGTTACCATTTGGATGACTGAAATTTTGAATATCTTTTATGATAAAGGCATGGTTCCTAAGGATTTTACCAGAGCTATTATTATCCCTATTTTCAAAAAAGGTGATCGCAGTTCTTGTGATAACTGTAAGGTATCAGCCTACTCTCTGTTCCAGGTAAAGTTCTTTCCATGATTGTGCTTATTAGAATTAAGAATCTGGTTGACAGGCAATTGAATGATGAGCAATGTGGATTCAGAAGTGGTAGGGGATGTGTGGATCAGATATTTTCACTTCAGCAGATTCTTGAGAAATGTTTAGAGTTTCAGAAACCTTTGGTTGCTAGCTTTGTTGATTTCACAAAAAGGCTTTCGACTCTGTTGATCGTGATAATTTGCGGTTGATTGTGAGATTTTATTAGACAAGTTAGTTAACATAATGAAAGTTCTCTATAATAACACTGAGTCGTGTGAGAGTTGGTAAAGCTTGTAGCAATTGGTTTAGCATTACTTCTGGTGTTCAACAAGGGTGCATTTTGTCTCCTTTTCTGTTTAGTTTGGTTATTGATCACCAATAAAAAATAAATACCCCCTCAAGCAGCTGCTTGCCACAGAGGTCTGACAGGACCTCAGCAGAAAACAACACGAACATCCATGCCTTAACCAGGGCTCGAACCCAGGTCCCTTAGATCAGTAGCCAAGCGATGTTATGCGAAATTCACTGCCAGGGAAAGATTTTGGTCTTAAATGGTCTGGAGATACTTAAATTTCTGATTTAGATTATGCTGATGATTTAGCCCTTTTGGCAAATGATGTTGATGAGATGAACTCTTTCATTCGAGCTGTTGATGAGACTGGTGTAGAGTTGGTTTGGTTATAAACAGAGAGAAAACTAAAGTGTTGAAAATTGGTCAGGCGGGTTGTGATTCAGTTAATCTGAATGGGTGCAGTCTTGAGCAGGTGTCACAGTTTAATTATCTTGGGAGCTATGTAACAGATAATGGTGATGTGCGGCATGAGATTAACAGACGAATAGGGATTGCTGCTGGGACTTTTAAGAATCTAGGGAGAGTGTGGAGAAATAGGCGTATATACCTAAAGACTAAAATTAGACTGTATAACAGTTTGGTTCTTTCTAGGGTTAATTATGGTAGTGAAATTTGAATGCTGTGTAAACAAGATAACAGGAAACTAGATGCTTTTGATTCTAGATGCTTACGTAGCATCTTGGGTATTAGGTGGTTTAACTTTGCAACTAATGATAAAGTTAAGCAAAGGAATCTGCAACCTGCTTTAAGCAACATATTGTGCAGAGAGAGACTTTGTTGGTTTGGCCATATAGCCCGTATGGATAATTATAGATTGGTGAATAGGGTTATGAACAGTGTGCCTAAAGGCCTTAGAAAGAGGGGGAGACCTAGGATGCGGTGGGCAGATAATATTAAACAGGACCTTGCTAGAATTGGTGTGCAGTGGCCAGATGCAGCAGATGTAGCTCAGGACAGATGTTTGGAGAACTAAATTGCACAGTCTGGTTGAACCTCCGTAGCCCATGGCTGCTTGAGGATGATGATGATGTCACAAACATCTAAAACAGAATTGGTCAAAAATTTATCTTAAATTTTTGAAGAAATATGAAGGCAAAGTGTACCTGTAAGTATAATCATAAATATCCTGAAAATGTAATACAGTAGGTCTCCACTGATCATGCAGGTTATATTCCTGAAGATTGCAGTGAAAAGCAAATTCTTCATCCACAAGACTAAAGGCTTACTGGGAAAAGTGGAATTATTTACCAACATATGCTCTCAACTGATTACAGGGTGACCATCAAAATCATGAAAACCGGACATTTATATAATTTGAGAGCTTTTTAAAAAAATGGGACTAAACAGGACACAAGAACAAATGAACACACACACACATACATGCATGCATACAAATATATCTACATTTCATGGAATATGGACTCGATGTGCTTTTTAGACTTTATTTTTCTTGCTATTTTGTTGTTTTTGTCATCTCTTACCCGTAGCCATACTTTATCCTTGGCCTGTACTTTCCAGCACTCATGCAAATGAAGCAGAAGCGCTAGGGCTCAAATTCTCAAAGTTGGCACAAGATGCAGACTTTGTCCAAGAACAGAAAAAAAATTTCATCATCACAGGCTGACAGCCACTGCCCAGCAATGGTGTTTGACCAATAGATGGTTCCATGTACTCTCCAGATGGTCCTTTCCCCCTGCCCCCGAACTCGGGCAAGCAGCCCAACAAAGGAAGTGAGACTTCCTTCTCTTCTGGTTTTTGTGTGCATTGGGCGACTCTCTCATGCATCCAACATGAGTATGTGCAGTCAGTCTCCCTTGCTTAGGTGGAGGCCTGAATGGATTTAAAACAATGAAGTGGCAGTGATTGAGAGACCGGCACCTGGAATGCTCATATCAAACTGTGAACATGATATCTAATATGTAACTAAAGTGGAGCCAAGCCAATATCTGGAATGGATTGATTAAGCTGCTTGATAAGCAGAGTGGAATAAGGCACAAGTTGTACCCAGACTCAATCCTGCCCTTGTGATGAGGAGGATCAGCTACAGTTACTTTTCCTGCTCTGGTCCCTTTCTTTTAATCCATAATAATGTGAAAGACACCACTGAATTTGCCACATTTGGAAAATTGTGCTTGCTATTGGAAATTGTGTTTGCCACATGGAAAGCCCTGTTGCACGTGTTACCATTGAGGTCCCTGTAAATGCTGCTCTTCAAGAATTTGGAAGTAAGTTATGGTAATAAATGTGTTTAACTAAAAGATTTAGTAATGTGATGTTTTAGTTAAAAACATTTATTACCATAACTTCAGCCCTGAGGAAATAGTGAGCAAAAAGGCCTCACTACTAAAGTGTCACTAAAGATAAGTTATTGCAGCCATAGGCCCAATTTCGGCAGAATGCAGAGTGCAGCTCTGGAAACTTTTAACACACAAAAATTCACTTCTACTTTCATTTACTTTACTTTATCTTAATTCTAAGGGGCTCCTGACTTGACTTTGCTACTGCATGATTTAACACTATGATTCATAATATCTCATTTTCTGTAGAGCATCAGATGAGCTTGTGATATTTTTTTTACACAACACCATTTTTCCCCTGCCCTCTTTTTTATTATTTGCCCCTGACATCCACCCTCTCCAATCAACCGGAGTTGGGTGCAACAAATTGGTGTCGAGTGCCCAGGATTTCTCACCTGCTAGGTTATTGTGGCAGTGAGAGTGTTAAAAATTTGTTGTTGTATTTTTATGATATTTTTCTTCATTGTGTATGAGATTTTCTAAATGTTTGAAAAAAAAAAAAGATAAAGTCAAAGTGGAAAAAATGGATATGATTATGTATAAGTATGGAGAGAATACTTTTTGTTTTGTGTTTAGCTTGTAACACTCCAAAATGCCACTTTCTTTCTATGGACCTTGTAACTGATCCAAAATGTATGTTAAATAGTTTCCAGATAGCTCAAGCACCAGGCAATTAATCTTGCCAATAAAGTTAAATGAGGGTTCTTTTCTTTGTGTTATTTAGCAGAAAAGAATTTAAATAAAAAGATTTGTCAATCATTAAATTCTATCCAAAACTCTGTTGAAGAGAAAAAATTAGAAAGTCAAAAACTATTTCACAAAACAAATAAAAGTTCATTTCTAAAAGTAACCAAAGTAAAACTTCCTTCTACGAAAATATCTGAGCAACTGTACCTCTATAAAACTGATCCACGTTGAGTTCCAACACACTCTGCTGCAACTTGAGTTCTCATACTGCTCTCTATTCTAACATTCTGACTACTGTCTCCAACTACTGTCTAACTACACCCTGACCTAACGTCACTTGCTATACATGTGGCATACAACTGAGTGTGTGTTGTAAATAAAGTAAAACTGGTTAAGTAAAAGTGAATGGGTGAACCATCACAGGCTCATCTGATGCTCTACAGAAAATGAGATACTATGAACCATAGTGTTAAATGAGGCAGTAGAAAAGTCAAGTCAGGAGCCCCTTAGAATTAAGATAAAGTAAATTAAATGAAAGTAGAAGTTTCATTTAATTTTTTGTGTGTTAAATTAAAAAATAACTAAATTTTTGTGTGTGTCAAATTTTGCATAATGGGATATGATTCTATCCAATGTTTGGCATAGTGAGAACTGTATATATATATATACGTGTGTGTGTGTGTGTGTTCTGTAGTAAGGATTTTCAGGCATATCTGTGAAAAAAAATTATATTGAGTATAAGTAAAACTGATTTTTGAAAATTAGTACATTAATGTACTGCATTTTTGTGTAATATAGCATAGAACCAAAGAGTAGGCACGTTGAATGTGATGAAAATGAAGCATAGACAACAGAGATTTTTTTAGCTTTAGGAGTGAATTTTTGCTTTTTGTAAACTGCATTTTTACATACTGCCTCCCTGCACTTTTGGAAGTACAATAAAAAGACATACACAAACCAACACTACAGCACTCAGGGATTGGTTGGACAAATGATGGAAGCACCAGTAGATTTAGATACCCCTCCCAGGAACCAAACCCCCTTGACGGATCTGTATTAGTGGGTTTTGTAAACTTTTTGAAGTGGCAACAGCAGCTGTATGGCCGCTTTCTTCAAGCAGTTAGAAAGTATCGTCCGTTTGGCAACATGGCAATCATCGTCTGCTCAAAGCTCAGAGGTGCAGCGGCTGAATTTGTGAATGCTTCACAGGAATTGCCCACAAAGGAAAGCTAGGAGACATTTAAAAGGGCAGTCATCGATAGGTTCAGCATAGAAGAACCATTAGCATTTGGCTGCATCGATTCATCACCTGTCAGTAGCAACTGAGAGAAAGCGTGTGTGAATATGCAGCCTGATTAAGAACGCTCGTCTATCAATTTCTGAAAATGTGCAGTCCAGAAGAGGGGAGGGGATAACACTGATGCTACTGTAGAGGATCAGATCAGACTTGCCCAACTCATGGCTGGATTTCTCCCCAAACTAAGATGTGTGTTACACCATAACTACAGTACTTTCAAGGAGGCCCTGGAAAAAGCAACCTTAGAAAAAAAGCAATGTGCAGGTAGCCAACCAATGACCCCTGCTCCAGGCTTTGGACCTGGAAACCTCCAAACCCCCTAGTTCTAGATCCCTCCGGTGCTGAAAATAACACTGTGTACCTTTCCAGTATGACAGATGCAGGAAAATCTAGTCACACTGACCAACAAAATAAAAGCTGCATAAAATAAGCCAAGAAAATAATAATTGCTGTGAACACAAGAGCAGGTCATTCTGTCAATCAACCTCATGTCCCTCGTTCAGCTAGAACTTGGCTGAGGCCACAGGATATCACATGTTTTGCCTGCGAAAGACTTGGCCATATTATGAGGCAATGCTGGACCTGGTCATCTGTGAGCTCACATGACTGAGGAGCAGCACATTGGCAATAGCCGTGACCAATTATGAATGAGTATGGCCCATATACGGCTAAGCCAATGGCTGACTATCGCCAGTCAACGCAGCAGCATGAAGGCAGAATAAGAACACAATCCTGTCCTCTGCATGATCCTTTAAACTCGCATGGGAGGGAAGCTTTGGGTGCACTTCCCCAAATCCCATTGAAGCCCCCAACATCCAGATCGCCTCTTGGGCCATTTTTGATTATGATGAACAGGTTCCCATTGTCCTGTTTCATGGAGAATATGATGGCATCAGTCCTTTTGGACACTGGAACCACCATCTCTGTCATGAACAAAAGTTGCTTCCAAAGCAAACCTTGAAACCAAAAATTCTGAAGAAAATGGTCCCCTTGCCCCATGGGCTCAAGACTATTGGAGGAATTACTCTCTCAGTCCTGGGGAGATTTATGGTAGACTTGACAATAAACAGCACCACTTTTCAACATCCAGTGGTGGCCCTGGATATCAAGACAGCAAACTACGACATGGTTGTAGAATAGAGCATATTGAAAGGACACAACTTCATAATTGACTTTCATTCAAATATGCCATGATGAGACTGACAAACCCATTCCTCCTCCTCCATATACCAATGCCCTCACACAAGCTGATTTGACCCCACATGAAGAAGCAATGGGGCACATGGTCAATAAATTGTGCATACCCTCTTGCACAGAGTGAATAGCTCTGATTGAATGTCCCACCACACAGTTGAGAGACCAGACCCTATTAGTCCTACTGCATGGTAAACTTAAAGCAGGATCCATCTAAGTAGCCAAATCAGTGAATAAAGTGAATGACTTAGGTCTGCTGAATGCCAGAGTAGCCAACCCTTCAACTAGTCCCATTTGGCTTAACAAGAAAATGACAATCGCCCAGTTAGAAACCTTAGACCCCAATCAGATTTGAACCCCTGGCACAGAGGCTAAGACCTACCAACCTGTCTTTAGCTGATTTTCAGCTGGATCATTTGCAACCCACAGAGCAAGAAAAATTAGGGAAGTTATTGATGAAATTATTGATTATGAAATAAATATTTTGCTTTTTCATTATTTATTAGTCATTACTTATATTTTTACCAAATTAATTATTTAAATAACCATTAACACACTAAGAACTTTATATGCACTCATAGCAGATATTAAAATTTGATACTGGTCTATTATCTAAGCTTTTAATTTAAGTACATTTAAATAATTGGAATTTTGTGTTCGAACAACTTTCACTGTAAATATAAAAAAAAATACCCCCTCAAGCAGCTGTTTGCCACAGAGGTCTGACAGGAGCCTGTCAGTTTATACTGCCCTAGTAGAAGGTCCGAAAGAATGCCAGGACCTCAGCAGAAAACCGACACATACATCCCATGTCTTACCCAGGGCTCAAACCCATGTCCCTTAGATCAGTAGCCAAGTACGCTAACCACTTGGACATGGGACGGTAGTTTCACTGTACTTACTAATAATAGGTGATGGAAAGTATGCCTTTTTAATTCCATTTTTAACATTTATTTCACTTTATTGAACATTTTAGGGGTAAACTTCCTTTGGCAGAGCAGTACGCTAAGCCTCAGGATATCTGTATATATTTTCCAGTCAAACAATTAAAACTAGTGATAACAGCAAGAATATGTGATCATGATAATTTATGATTAAACTGACAGGCTCCTGTCAGACCTCTGTGGCAAGCAGCTGCTTGAGGGGGTATTTATTTTTATTTTTTTATTTTTTTTACTGGAGAAATTAGAATGCCACAAAAATTTGTGGTGTGTATATAAAAAATTTAAATAGAATGGGAAATGTTTACATACATGAATCCATTTTCCCGTTCACATTTTTCCAATGTTCGCTTAATGACAGGACCTAGTTTTCGAAAAAATAGATGTTCTTCTGGTCTTGCACTAGTTCCTGCAGCCTTTAAACTGATATAATCTTTGCATAGCTTTCTTGCATCCATATAACCTTTGATTAAAAAATATGAGTTTTTTAATATATGTACACTTCTTAGAAACAAACAAGACAGAAATATTATATTAATTTATTATGCTTATAACTTTAAAATATTGTTTCAATATTTAATAAGTATAAAAAAATCTGTAACACTGTAGAGTGTAATATAAAATGATATACTAAACACCATTACTGAAAGCTTAATAACAAAACTCTAACTTAATTAGTATTAAATGAATGTTAAACGAGACTCCTCTTTTGTAATTGTTAATTAAATTCTGCATGATAAATGAGAATTAAATGCTTCAATTGCATTTCATTTATGATTTTTTTTCTTCACTGTAGTAATCTAAAACAATATTCTCAATTTTTTAATGGCAAACATATCAGAATTCAGTCTTCTTTGGCTACCAATTAAGTAGAGTTTTATAGCTATTTATAATAGCACATTCTGCATATCATTTAAGTGGAACTCTTTTACATGTAAAAAGATTTATTCAAGAAATACTTTTGTGGGAAAAATGAGCTTCTTCCACAAAAGTATTCCTTGAATCATATTTCAACAGGTAATCTATGCATTTACTATTGATTGATTACAGATTTATTGTGCAAATTCACACAATTTTACATTACCAAAGTTAATTCTTGAATATGCAGCTGTCAAACCAGATTTTATGAAAGCTATTACAGTGTTTCTTAATATTTGTGAGCATTGTTTTTAGACTTGGTATGGAGCACTTTATACTCTCAAAAGAACACATGCTCACAAGCATCTAACTGAAATATCATATTTAAACAATAAAACTAGAAGGATGTATATATCCTCTGGTGCATATGAGGATCTTGTTTTCAAAGAGAAAGAAGTTTTTCCTTTGCCTACTGTTTTATTCCTCAAAAGTTTCAATTTGAGCTAGTGGGTGATGGGAAAAATTTAAATAGTATTTCATTAGTAATTATGCAACATAAAAGTATTTGTCTTTAAATTCTTAAATTTAAAAAGTTGCATTTCCCACATTTCTCTCTCGTTTTTTGTTTGGGGGTTTTATGATGCAAGAGCAGCTGAGGCTATAGTGCACCAAACAAAAAGACAAAGGGATAAAAGTCGTTTAACCCACAACCAAAGTTAAAATAGAAACAAAACAGTACAATAAAGATGAGAAAAAGAATCAACAAGTGCAAAAGTCAACAATAAAAATGGGTGTATAGGACCCATTTAAATTTAAAAAAAGTGTATAATCTAAAGATATATTATTCTAAAGTATAAATATCATAAATAAGTAAAATAGCCAGTAAAATGTAAAAACGCAAAAAATAATGCATAAAACAGAGCCAGTGGATAAAAGATGTATAAGTCGCTCGAGTATAAGTGGCTCAGATGTAAAATCATGAAAGGGAAAATGCAAGCGGCAATCAAGGTTGAAAGCTGGACATGAGATTAAAATATGCTTAACAGTTAAAATGGTGTCACAAAACTCGCACTTAGGTTTTGTTGTCCACCCGAAGAAGAAATGAATGAGTGATAAACGAATGACCTAACTGGAGCCGAGCAAGAACAACTTCCTCCTTGCGATTCCTGTGGTAACATGACGGCCATGGTTTGATGATAGGTTTCATTCTCAAAGAGCTTGTTGGTAAGCTGTTCTGACCAAGATCTCTGCCACTGTGCTTGGAGTTCGATAATAAAACACTGCTGGAAATCCAAATAAGGAGCCAGCAATGGAGAGCCAGACAGGGGTGTAGCAGACTTGGCAGATATGTCTACCAAGTCATTGCCCCTGATGCCAGTTCCCCATTGCCATTGGAACTACTAATGCCATAGGAATCTAAAGCTCCTGCCCAAAGGTCAGAGTCAACACCAACTTTAGCACTGAAGTCACCTAGCACAAGAAAAATATCTCCTTTCTTCACAGAATTCAAAATATCCTGTAGCTGTCTGTAAAACTTATCCTACTCATCAGAGTTCTGTGTGGCATAACAACAGATGACATTCAAGTCCTTAATTTTGTTTCAAATTTTGCTGCAAGAAATATTTCATTAATGCAGTCATATCATACACTGAAGTGCCATTGAATTAGGGATAGGAGACATTATCCAAATTCACTACCACAAGTCCCATATTTGTGCGCATGAGTGGCTGAAACTCTTGTCATATATAGCTGTCAGCTTTGGCTTCCCCAAGCATTCATCATGAAAAGCGTAATGGGAAAGGTGTAGAACTTAGATGCATTTGACAGATCGTAGTTGTCTGATGGATGGGGCACTCAATTTCTGAAATTGTCAACAAACTTGGATTTTCTCATTCGACAGTTTCAAGAGTGTCCCGGGAATATGAAAATTCCGGCAAAAAAACATGCACCCAGACAAACCACAAAGGACGACCAGCCTTGAATGATCGTGGGCTTTGCTGTCTGACCCGCATCATATGGGCCAATAGGGGACAGACATTATCTAAAATCACCTCCCATCTGAATGCAGGTTCCAGCCGGGAAGTCAGTGCATAGACTGTGCAACGCTCACTTCAGCATCTCGATTTTGGGAGCCACCGACCTATGAGAGTCCCACTTCTAACAGCATGACACCGGGCTCAACTCCTTGCCTGGGCTAAAGAACATTGAAACTGGACCATTGAAAATTGGCAATGGATAGTCTGAAGTGATGAATGCAGACTTAAACTTCATCACGCCGAAGGGAGACTGAGGGTATGGCGATAACCCCATGAAGCCATGGATCCTGCATGTCAGGTCGAAACAGTAGAAGCAGGTGGTGCCTCAGTGATGGCCTGGGGTGTCTTCAGTTGAACTTTATGAGACCTTTGGTACGTGTACCGATGACTCGCAATGCATCCCAGTACGTAGAACTCATGGCTGACATTTACACCCATTTATGGCCATCATGCATCCCAAAGGAGATGGCATCTACCAGCAAGACAATGGTTGCAGGAGCATTCTGCTGACTTTGAAATAATGAATTGGCCACATAGAAGCCCCGATTTAAATCCCACAGAAAATCTTTAGGATACCGTCGAGCAGAGTCTTTGGGCCCATGTTCCATAAGCGACTACCTTGAGAGAATTGTGGACAGCTGTGGAGGATGCATGGGTCGCCATACCTGTGGAACATTTTCGCAAGCTTGTGGAGTCCTTGCCTCATCGTGTGGCAGCCATTATCAGGGCCAGAGGGGGACCAACACATTACTAGGTTGCTATCCTGAATTCAATGGCACTTCAGTGTAAAAGAGCATCACTGGCATGTCTGCTGAGAAACAAACCAAAACCTTAGAGATGCTTTCCATCCTCCCTATCTAAAAAGAAATTTTAAATTATTTTTAAGTATCCGACATTTACCTGCCCATCTGGTCTCTTGAAAGAATATCTAAGTTATAAAGCTGGAATTCCTATGTGAGAAAATCAGGAGAATATGTAATGTCCTCATGTTCCACATACCTGCAGAGAGAAAATGATTAGTAGGATTTTTAACCCTTATCGTGTTGCAGCCCGAAGAATAGCTTTCATCTTTCCCATTCTAGTGGTCAGAGACTGAAGCTTCGCTCCCTTAGTACAAGGTTGTGAAAAAAAAATTTCGAATAGAAATCTAAATTTTTTTCAACTAAAAGTTATGATAAAGTTTAAGAATAAATCTATTTGAGTCGGATGTGCATGTTCAGTCACTTTCAGTCACTGTAAACAGAATCAAGTAGCGCCGATTCAGTTCATAACTCTATTCTGCCATACCATGCTTAGATTATTGATTGGTGCATTTCCTGCTCTTTTCTGCTATTTATAGCTCTACTAGAGTTGTAATGCTTTCTAAACTTTTAATGTAAGTACACTGCTGCAATTAAAAGTGCAACACCAGGAAAGACAAGAGATACTAAAGCCATATTTAGTGAATACATAGCTTATGTTACAAGGATCAAATGATTACAAATAAAACTCGGTTAGATTTGTGGAATACAAAGAAATCAGTATCTTGTGTAGCCACCATGAGCAGCAATAACCACTGCTACACGGTCTGGCATTGAGAGGATGAGACGTCAGATGTGAGTTTGGGGAATGTCACTCCATGCAGTTTCGCTATGTAGCCAAAGTTCATCTGTTGTAGCAGCTGCTGGTGTCTGGTGTGCTAGTTGTTGTGAGATCATGGACCAGACATGTTCAATTGGGGACAAATCCAGTGAACGTGCAGGCCAAGGCAGAAGTGTCACATGGTGGCTATCCAGAAATTATTGGACGATGTTGGGCATTATGCTGTTGGTAAATGATTAAAGCTGATATAAATAGCTATCTAATAATTGCATCAGAGATTAATTTATAAAGTAAAATCACACTTTGTGAATTAAAAACTAAAGTTTTTAAATTTAAATACAACAAAACCTTGAACTATGAAGATAATGCATTTATACACTTCTTACTTGAAGTAATTTTTCTTTTTGAAGCAACTCAGGGTTCCATGGAACATAATTTGAAAACCCTGCCTTAAAATATACAAATGTATATAAAATTACTCAGCTACTTAAATTAGCAGAAGCTTAAAGAAATACTTACATTTTTCACTTTGTTTCAGTGCTCTAATAGCATCCCCACATTTCTCCTGAGCTAAAAGATTTTCTCCTGCATAACAATATGCCTAAAGAAGAAATTGAAATAGTTTTCATACAGTATTAAACAGAAGCATTCACTCAAAAAATATATAATGGCAGTTTGAAAGTAGCATTATATATGTATATATAATGGCAGTTTGATCTGTACACAACCCATCATTTGAAAGTATTGCATTACATCATTGCTTGTAATTGTTAGTAGTGAAGAGAAGTTAGAAAGGTGTCATGCTGCAGTTATAATTACTTGTGTAACCTGTTGGAAGCTCGTAAACCAAGGCATATTAGATTTCAAATTTGTCCAACAGGATCAGCTTGCAGTGATAGCTTTTAAGTGTAATAATAATAACCCCTCAAGCAGCTGCTTGTCACAGAGGTCTGCTAGGAGCCTGTCAGTTTATATGTCATAGTAGGTCTGTGAAAATGGGAGGACCTCATGAGAAAAACAACACGAACATCCATGCCTTACCTGGTGCTTGAACCAAGGTTCCTTAGATCAGTAAGGGTGGGGATGGCTTAGTTGATAGCGCACCAGGCTTGTAATCTGCAGTTCCCAGGTTCGAGTCACAGCTGGGTCAGTGTTGACATTTATCTCCGCAAAACTTCCTGCCCATGGTCAGTGGGGGACACCAATGGGCTTGGAAAGGCCGCCATTCATCAGATGGGACGTTAAGCCATGGCTCCATGTGCGGGAGAGCCATACCCTGTGCTCGTTAAAGAACACACTAGATGGCCTTGACAGGAGGCTAAATCTATCTCCCAACAGCCATTCCAGTGGGTCCCCTCCCCCAACCTTCTCTGAGCCTTCGGAGGTCCTTGTGATATGGCCATTTAATTTTCTCACCCCCCCCCCTTTCCCCAATGACTTGAATTTTAATAATCTTCCATAACCATAATATATATACTGCACATAAGCAAGAGGAGCTCTCTTAATATTTTTTTTTGTGTCATACGAATGGAGCTTTGTTTCTCTCACCATGGATACCCCCCCCCCCAAACAAAACTCACAATTTTATATTATTTTTCTGCCTGATCTTCTTTAATCACCCAACTGCTGTATCTCCCCTTATCACATAAAGAGATGTTCAGTCAATTATTGCCATGCTTGTCACTATCATATGGAGGGATATTTATTAACTCTTCTAGGGTCCTGTCAAATATAGACATCGACAGAATCTGAAATGAGAAGGCCAAAACGTCTATGTCTGTTGTTAGTATGATTAAAAAAAAAACGATTTTAAAAAAAAATAGAAATTGCCATTTGAAAATTTTCTTATATATATATAAACATCGAGCTTGAAAAATAAAATTTTGCTTGAAGCATAGTTTTTTAAGCTAGGATAAAAATAATTTATTAAAGCCATCTAAATCACTATTTCTTAGAAGCAATATACGGTATTGCCAATCTGTCTGTTAACGCTACTCTATATTGAAACAACCCTAATGTTTAAGTTCACAAGTTTGATTTGAACTATTATAAACAGATTTTTTCTTAACACTTTGAAATTTCCCTGAAAATTAACTAAAAACTGTTATTTTAAAATAGGAAGATTTTGGACGTATTTACCAAGTACATACCTATTTTTTTTTAAGTTTTATGCTCTTTTCTACCTAAAAATTATTTCAGTATGCCTAGAATTATTTTTAAAATTTATCCCAGAATTCTCTGCATTGTTCCTGCTATTGAAATTGAAACTATAACTAACAATTTGTTTCTACAAAACTGCTGGTAAACTAGGTCACATCCTAGAAGATGCAAATGGCAGTAAATAGTAGGAAGCTTCAGATTGTGTGTTGCATATGTCATCAATATCACTCAATAACTTTTCAATTGAGTCAGTACTTATTTGCACTTTTAAAATTAAAGCTTCATTTTTATTTCTATAGATTTACATGTATCAGTCTTTGGGAATTCAAATCTTTTCTACATCGCTGATTTGTGACAATGGTTGGGATTATAACTTGTTCATTTTCACTTCTATTGTTTATTGATTTTATTCCCATATATTTATATCTCATTATTAATCTTTCAGAAGCATGATATATCACTGGCTATGAAAATTGGTGGCCTGCAGTGTTTCGCCACAACTTCAGAAAGGACTACTTTTATATAGCTTAACAAAAATAATAATTTATTCCATGTAGAACAACAATAAAGCCAAGGTACATGTAATTTTTGATATTAATTTAAATGTTCAAGTGTCTTGATGCATCAGTGCACTTGAGAAATTAAAAAGAAATATTAAGGATAGTACAAAAATAGAAACAGGAATTGTATAATCATTTGATACATATAAATAAAATGACAAGTTGCACAGATGAGGACAATATATAATATGAAATATGATAAGAAATGCAGTTAAATCAGGGGGAAGAAAACGAAGATTTAAGACAACAGAGGGTAATATTAAATGAATGAACAGGGGAAAAAGGATTAAGAATAATCCAGACAAATAGCAAAGATGGGGAGTGGGAAAAAGGATTAGGAGATATTGTTGTCAAACATTCCAATATTCTAAATTGGAGTAATATAGTTTTTGAATTTCGTTTTAGAATTTAAAGAAGTGATATCGATTGGCAGAGACTTCCAAGTTGAGGTTACTTGAAAAGCAAAATAAATTTCACCATACTTAGCTTCGATAATTTTGGGAGTTGGATTGAGTTGTTTTACCTCTGAGCAGCACTTTTGTGCACACAATGGGCTAAATGGCCAGGTCACAAAAAGGTCAGAGAAGGTTGGGGGAGGAGATCCACTGGAATAGCTGTTGGGAGACAGATGGTAGCATCCCATCAAGGCCATCCAGCATGTTCTTTAACATGCACAAGGTATGGCTCTCCCACACACGGGGTCACAGCTTACAGTCCCATATGACAGACGGCGGTCTTTCCAAGCCCATCGGTGTCCCTATTGACCATGAACAGGGCAGGGACTTTTGTAAAGATAAATCTCAATGCTGATGCAGCTGGGACTCAAACCTGGAAACTGCAGATTATGAACCTGGCATGCTACCGACTGAGCCACCCCTGCCCCAATCTTGGGAGTAGAAAACATTTTATTATCAGTATGAAGGATGTGGTTGGGTTGTTTTACCTCTGAGCAGCACTTTTTTCCACACAATGGGATAAATGGCCAGGTCACAAGGACCCTGAAGGCTCAAAGACGGTTGGGGGAGGGGACCCACTGGAATGGCTGTTGGGAGACAGATGGCAGCATCCCGTCAAGGCCATCCAGCGTGTTCTTTAACTTGCGCAGAGTATGGCTCTCCTGCACACGGAGCCATGGCTTAACATCCCATCCAACAGACAGCGGCCTTTCCTAGCCCATCGGTGTCCCCTACTGACCATGGGCAGGGCGGGGAGTTTTGTGGAGATAAATGTCAACACTGACCCAACTGGGACTTGAACCTGGGAACGTGAAGGATGTGGTAATCGAATATAGGGTGTATCAAATGAAGGGGAAGGGGAGATTTGTTATAAATAGCATCATGAATAAGGGCAATAAACCACAGCTTAAAATAATGTTAAAAGCACAGTGACAAGTTATTACATTTAGTTTTTACACATAAGCATTGTAATCCTACTTCAACCCAGTGAAGTAAATCTTTTAAAAATCACTATCAACCTCAATTTCATTACACGAGATAGGTGAAAGGCAATTATATCATAGTTGAATACACTTTAAATTATTCTTAAAGTGGTAAGAGAGGAAAGATGTTTTTTACTGCTTTGTCCAAGTTTTTTGGTGAAGTCCTTGGAGTTTGCAAGCTGAAGCACTCGTTTAGAGACACACTGTTGCTGATATTTGTGGTCTATCACTTGTTGAGATGCCGGTCCTGCTTACACACTCTTGTCTAAGTCGACACAGTTATTACATGCTCACTCGGTTATTCTGCAGTGTTTAGCACTCTTCTTATCCATCAACCATGGGGTTACTTCTTACAGCTTTTTGACACACCAAATCAGGTAACTCAAGCATAAGAACTTCCCCCTTATTAAAAAACATAAGACTTTGACATTCAAAAAACTCAAAACACCAAAACAACCCCCTGTTAAAGGCACTGTTACATATGTTTCACATAAGCTTCTTCAAGTAGTGTACTCCTTCTGATACATTACATACCTATATAAGGCTATATATATATAGTGTGTCTCTAAATGAGTAAGTTAGCCTGGAAACTCCAAGGACTTCGCCATCAAATTTGGACAAAGCAGTAAAAAACGTATTTCCTCCCTTACCACTTTAAGAATAATTTAAAGTGTATTCAACTATGATATAATTGACTATCACCTATCTTGTGTAATGAGGTTGAGGTTCTATCTTGTGTAATGAGATTGAAGAGATTTTTAAAGGTTTATAGTTCACTAGGTTGAAGTAGAATTACAGTGATTATGTGTAAAAACTAAATGTAATAAACCATAGCTTTCTTCTAGAATAAAGAGTGGGAATTTGATAGTTGGAACATATGTCAGTAGTGTTAGAGACTCTTGTTTATTAAAAACGTTTTTGCTGATGATATTTAGAGGTTTATTTTGAACTTTTTTTTGAAGTTATAAGAATTCTTTTTCTTAATACCAAAAAGAGTCGAAGCACAGTTTTTGAGTTTCGGTCAGATGTAAATTTTGTAGAACAATGGGGCACAGGAGGACATATAGTCTCGAATGTACCTCAATACATAAGTTCTTTTAGGAGCTGAAGCGACACTTTTATTAATCTGAATTCCAAAGTCAAGATTATTATCTATAGTCATACTAAGTATTTCATGGAAGTGGAAACTGTAATATGGGGTTTATTAATATTATTTTTCTATTTTTTATTTTAGAGAAGTGAAAGAACTTAAGGTAACAGAAAGAAGACAATCATCTACAAGCATAAAAATATCAGAGAGTTAATGGAAGATTCACAAAGATCATTTACAAAAAGGTCAAAGTGGGCTAAGAATGGTTCCTTGGAGTCATCATCATCATCCTCAAGCAGCCACAGGCTATGGAGGTCCAACCAGACCGCCCAGTTTAATTCTCCAAGCATATCTGTCCTGAGCTACATCTGCTGCATCCAGCCACTGCACACCAATTCTAACAAGTCCTGTTTGACACTGTCTGCCCACCGCATCCTAGGTCTCCCCTTCTTTCTGAGGCCTCTAGGCACACTGTTCATAATCCTATTCGCCAATCTATAATTATTTATACAGGCAACATGGCCAAACCAACGGAGTCTCTCTCTGCATAATATGCTGCTTAAAGGAGGTTGCAAACTCCTTTGCCTAACCTCATCATTAGTTACAAAGTTGAACCACCTAATGACCAAGATACTGCATAAGCATCTGGAATCAAAAGCATCTAATTTCCTGTTATGTTTAAAAAGCGTCCAAGTTTCACCTACCATAACTAACCCTAGAAAGAACCAAACTATTATACAGTCTAATTTTAGTCTTTAGGTGTATACGCCTATTTCTCCACAATCTCCATAGATTCTTAAAAGTCCCGGCAGGAATCCCCATTCATCTGTTAATCTCATGCCACACATCACCAGTATCTGCTACATAGCTCCCAAGATAATTAAACTGTGATACCTGCTCAAGATTGCAACCATTCAGATTATCTGAATCACAGCCTGCCTGACCAATTTTTATCACTTTAGTTTTCTCTCTGTTTATAACCAAACCTACTCAACTACCAGTTTCATCAACAGCTCGAATGAAAGAGTTCATCTCATCAACATATTTGCGAAAAGGGCTAAATCATCAGCATAATCTAAATAAAAATTTTTTGTATCTCCAGCCCATTTAAGAAAAAAATCTTTCCCTTGAAGTGAATTTCGCATAACATAATCAATAACCAAACTAGAGAGAAAAGGAGACAACATGCACCCTTGTCGATCACCAGAAGTAATGCTAAACCAATTGCTACAAGCCTTACCAACTCTCACACACGACTCAATGTTATTATAGAGCACTTTCATTATGTTAACTAACTTGTCTGGTATACCATATGATCTCACAATCAACCACAAATTATCACGATCAACAGAGTCGAAAGCCTTTTTGTGAAATCAACAAAGCTAGCAACCAAAGGTTTCTGAAACTCTAAACATTTCCCAAGAATCTGCTGAAGAGAAAATATCTGATCCACACATCCCCTACCACTTCTGAATCCACACTGCTCATCACACAATTGCCTGTCAACCAGATTCTTAATTCTATTAAGCACAATCATGGAAAGAACTTTACCTGGAACAGAGAGTAGGCTGATACCTTACAGTTATCACAAGAACTGCGATCACCTTTTTTGAAAATAGGGATAATAATATCTCTGGTAAAATCCTTAGGAACCATGCCTTTATCATAAAAGATATTCAAACTTTCAGTCATCCAAATGGTAACAGAAACATTCCCAGCTCTAAGCATTTCCGTAGTAATTTCATCTACACCTGGGGATTTATGAAGTTTAAGTTTAGAAATAGCCAAAATAACTTCAGATTGTGTTATAGGGTCAACATTAAAGCCACCAATGCATCTATCATCATTGCAAACAATGGGAGTAGAACTACCCACATTGTTTAGAACATCACTGAAATGCTCAGCCCACCTAGCCATGACAGAATCTCCACCTTCTATAACCTCACCTTTTTTATCCTTCAATCCCTGTATACTTGTCTGTTTTCTACCACACAATACATTAACTATCTGGTACAGCTCTCTGCTGTTGTGCTGTCTGACTGCTTCCTCGGCTTTGTCAGCCAAGTCATGAAGCCAAAGTTGCTTATCAGCAGCTAACTAATCCTTTACACGTTTATTATGCTCTCTGTAATCCTTTCTGTTAGGACTAGTAGGGTGCTGATTATGGACGTTCCTGCAGTTCTTTCTTTCTGAGATAAGCTCAAGTGCCTTATCACTCAAATAATTCTGCCTCCTCTGCTCCTTTTTTCCTAAAAGAGTACTCTTAGTTTCGAAAAAAAGCCTGTTTAAAATGGTCTCATTCTTCCTCAACTTCAGTATTAAGCAAACCATGACTGTCATAATGACTAAGTAACCTATCATGGTAAGCTTTAGCTATAACTGGGTCTTTCAGAGCTTCAGTATTAAAGGTAATTTTTTTAAATTTAGCACAACACTTCTTAAGTTTAAGTTGCAAGACACTTTTAACAAGGTAATGGTCAGATCCAATTTCAGCTCCCCTATAAGACCTAGTATTCCTAAGAGAACTAGTCCATTTGCTGTTAATTAATATATAATCAATCATATTCTTATGCAGCCCATTGGGTGAAACCCATGTGTACTTATGTATGTCGTGGTGTTTGTAATATGTGTTAGTTATTCTGAAACCATTTAATTTACTTACCTGTAGGAGAGGTTGCCCATTGCCATTGCAGCTACCAATACCAAAAGGGCCTATCACCCCTCCCCAAAGATCAGAGTCAGTACCAACTTTGGCATTGAAGTCACCTAGAACAAGGGTAATATCTCCTTTCTTGACAGAATTCAAAATATCCTGAAGTTGTCCGTAAAACCTATCCTTCTCATCCTCATCAGCATCCTCAGTGGGGGCATAACAGCAGATAACATTCAAGTCTTTAATGCTTGTCTGAAATTTTGCTGTAAGAAACCTTTCATTAATGCACTCATATCCTAGAAGAGCATCACTAGCATGTCTGCTGAGCAGCAGACCCATGCCTTGGTGATGCTTTCCATCTCCCTCCCTGTAAAGAGAAATTTGAAGTTATTTTTAAGTATCTCACCTTTACCTGTCCATCTGGTCTCTTGCAAGCCTAGAATATCTAGGGTACAGCGCTGGAATTCCTGCATGAGGACATCAAGCGAATAATCTCTATGTAATGTCCTCACGTTCCACGTTCCTGCAGAGAGAAAATGATTAGTAGGATTTTTAAAGAAATTAGGTTTATTGAGATTGGTAGGGCCAACAATATCAAACAGCCCCCTGATCGCAGGCATGGGGCAAAGACCTGTTCCTCCTCTGCTAAAGGCTGAAGTCACCGATGTTGGTAGGAACTTCAGGCACCACCTTTTCAAGTGGACTTTTTCAAGAGTCATATGGCCTGTAGTCCCTGATTAATTGTAAGAGGTGTAGAAATCTCATTAGTGCTTAATTTAGTTTGGATAACATGGTTGTTGAGATAATTTTTAAAACAAGAAAGAGCTGAGGGTGAAAGATTAAAATTATTGCCGAGTTTTTGCAAGATAAGTTTGTATTCAACTGAATTAAATGCTTTTGAGATGTCGAGGAAAACCAGTCCAACAACAGTTTTCACTTTGCTGTCTAAAGAAAATCTCCACTCATTAACAAGAAATGTCATGAGAGTTTCAGTTGATCAAGTCGACAACTTTTTCTAAAAATTATGCTTTAAAGCACATATAATTGAAATAGGTCAATAGTCCAGAGAGGGTTAGAAGGATTTGAAATTTTAGGTATATGTGCGATGTTTTTTTTTTTTCCCAATGGAACTGGAAATTCATTAGAATTAAATAAGCAATTAATTAGATCACAAAGTGTGCAGAAATTAATGGAGAAAGAATTTTTAGAATAAAGGTAGGGATGCCATCTGGTCCAACACTGCGAGTCTTTTTTAAGCAAATTTATAAGGTTAAGAACTTCGATTTCGATAACATTTTTGGGCTTAAAGGTTTCCAGATTATTAAATGATTTATTGCAATATGACAATTTGTGTTGGTATTATTTTCTGTAGAAGTGCAGCATTTAGAGAATAATTTATTCAAAACATTAGCAATGCTTTTAGGATCATAGAAAGAATTGTCATTGTAAATGATCATATTAATTTTGGTTTGGTTTCTTAAGTTACCAGTAATAGAAGCAAAAATTCAAAATATTTCATTACCATTTGGATTAATAATAGAAAGTCAGTTAAGAAAATATAAGTGCTTGGAATTTTTAATACTACTACTGACAAGATTATGGAAAGTTTTATAGTTCTCCCAAATATATGGATGATCAAGGTTAATAGGATTCTTAAAGTGCTTATTTTTTTAATAAGATAATTTTCAGAAGCTGTTTTGTAATCCAAGGCTTTCGAGAAGGGCAAACTCTAAAAGTTTTATAAAGAGAGTAGGTATCAAGAGCAAAATTTATTAAACAGGAGACATGTTGTGCTTTTGAGGTAGGGGTTGTGCATTCAAAAATACTTTTGTGGAGAGAAAGATATTTTGAAAACTCATCATTGTTGAAATCAAAATCTCATTATTGTTGAAATTTTTAAAGGATCTTTTTGAAATTAAAACTTTAGTTGCATGAGGTGTATAATACATTAAAGATGTACTAATAATAAAATGATCACTATGTCTTCGAAGAGAGTAAGTGTATGCTTGTGAAGTTCTATTGCAGAATTCATATCAATGAGAGATTTCAAAAATGATCAGTAATGCAAGTGGGTAATGTTTAAATGTATATATATCCGAATGTTTTTAGGCAAATTTCATGTTTGGAATATGCAGTTATGTTTTAAAGCATCAATATTAAAGTCTCCCATACAAATAGAAGCAATGATGCAACGGAAACTTTCAAGGACTGAGTACAATGAATTAATAAAATCTTCAATATTGCTGTTTGGAGGACAGTAAAGTGTGCCAATGATAAGAGTCGAGTTTTATTCATTGATAAGGGAGATTTTGACCCAGAGAATTTCAAAACAAGTGTAAGAAGATATAGTCATTAGTTCACCATTAAACGTTTCCACATATATAATGCAAGTCCTCCTCCTGTCCCACTAAATCTGTCAATGTGGAAGAGTTTATATCCTTCGAGTTCAAAACAATCATCTGGAAGGAAGATATTGAGCCATGTCTATGTAAGAGCAATTATATCAAATTTAAAAAAATCAGCACTCAGTAGTAGGAGTGTTTGGATTAAGAGAATGAATATTGAGATGACAAAGGTTTAACCAACAATGATCTTGGGGAAAAAATATATTTGAGAGAGTTGTGCATAAGTTAAGATAATTTTTTGTTAGCAGTAGAGAGGAACATGAAGTTATAAAAATGTACAAATCAATATAGAATAATAAAAATGTATTTTCTATTACACTAATGGTTTATAAAAGTCATAAAAGTACTCATAACAGGAACGTTTTTACATTAAAAATGATAAAATACATGCAATTTAACAATAGAAGTTGAGAGAGACAAAATTGTGCAAAGTGTGTTACAGATCACAAATATATATATATAAACATGGGAGAAATATATATATAAATATACAAGTACACAAAAGAAATGTTTTTTAATTTTAAAGTTCATTTAGCTCTTGTTTTGATTTAATAAAGCACTTGTTACAATGTTTCATTTTTACCACTATTGATCCATTTTGAGTCCAAACATTGCATTGACCAAATTTCTGAACAACCAAATGAAACACTTTGAGGCCTCCTTCACACTTACCGCTCACTGCGTCGCAAACACGCTGCGACGTTACTCGCTGCTCTGCAAGCAACGACTGTAGCCTTCACACTTAAACACACGATCTGCAACAAAGAACTAAGCTCATTGGTTCTTGCTGCAAACAACCTGGAAAGTGTGCTTTGTTGTCTCTGCAAGATCTACCTCACTTTCCGACATTTCTTTCACTCTATAGTAAACATTATGTCCAGCAAAAACGATTGCTCTTTCATAAACGGTTAATATCACTTGCCTTGGCTAATCATAGCAGTAATAATGAAAAAATATCGCACTAAATGGATCGCGAGATTTTTAATGATAAAAAAAGATTAGGTGAATTTTACAATTTTATACTTAATATTCGAGAGGTTGACACTGTTATAAAAACTTTTTTTGTGTATGACACCTGCAGAATTTAAAGAGATTTTGACTATTGTTTTTTGTTGTTTATCTAAAGAAGTTTTGGTGATTTAGAAAAAAGGACACAAAATTGTGGAAATCAATTTCTGCACCTGAAAGATTGGCGCTAATAAGGCAAGATGCATTTGGAATTGTTTTAGCTCTTTTTTTTCCCAAAATAGCTAACTTTTTACTTTGCAGTCTGTCTGTAGACAGTCAACTGTTTTTGTTTGTAGAGGTAAATAAAAAAATTCCTTTTGGGTTTGACAAGATTGATGAACTATTACGATGATTCGCACTTTTTCAAATTATCCAAAAATTTGAATGGCGCTCTCTAATAAACGATGGAAATTTTTAAACACTGCAAAATTTTAAATGAATATGAAACAGGCTGGCAATTTTGGTGGAGGAATATCAATGCCATGAGGTTTGCATTGATAGCAATGAGTTGATTGTGGGGGGGGGGGGATTTTTGCTTTAAAATTGGAAAAAAATGTTCGATAATTATTGATTAAATATTATTATTCACGTTTTCAAATCTCAAATAGTATTTTTATGTTTAGACAATGTTAAATCTGCAAAATGCGAAACTTTAAATGAATATTGTAAGCGACCTCTTTATGTAGAAATTGGAAATTTCGGCTGTAGAGTGTCAAGAGATATTGCACTAACAACAACGACTGACAACTTGAGATTCCATCAGATTGTTTGGATAAAATAATTGAAGAGTAAAGATGAAACAAGAACAACTGTTCTATTTTCATAAAATTATTACCTAGCACTTTCTCCTACATATTATATTTAATGGAATTTTAAATAGAATTACTGTAATATAAAATAGGTAAAATATTTTCTTTTCAAAGTTTTCTAAAATCCAGGCCCTAATGTGTTGCATATTATTTGTTACACTAAAAATTAATGTCTTGACAGAATGAGAATCATAGGCATATACACGTAATGCAGTAAGGCATTATTTGGACTATCTCAACTTTCCAATTCCATAAATATTTATTAATCTATTTCAAGTTTCAGATATTAAGCATAGATAAACAGAGAAACATACTGCTTACATTAGAGTCAGCAGTAATTTAATAATGCACGATAATAAATTAAAATCATCATATCAAAATATTACTCAAATACGATATTATTGAATGCATTGTCTTCTGTTTCGTTCCTGTGTAAATAATCAATCTCCTTATCATTAAGTGGAACACCTAAAGTTAAAAATTTCGCTTTATGCTCGGCAGCATCGTTAGAAGTGAAGGGGAGAATCGTCCAAAATGTATACATTTTAAATTTTATGTGTATATTTGCAATTTTTTAGCTACTCCTAGAAAAAATCCTATTCCCAAATATATTTGTGGTTACAAGAGAAAAACTCGCTTAATATTAAAGATTTATAAATGCAGATATTCCATTAGTGAAATATCTCCAAATGCTCACTATCAACTTTCGCCCAGCAGCCGGCTGTTGTAGCAACATCATTTGTCAGTGGCTATTTGATTGGCTCTTGCTTGAGGTCGCTTGTGTACTGCACAGCGAAAGTAGAAATAGAACTGACTCCAGCTGTGGTCATGCGGTGGCCAGCATAGAGGAAGTGACGCCTTGCTACCGACTCCACAAGATGCGCAGTCTTCGAAAACTCATCCTTGCAGAGTAGCAAGTGGTACGGAGTGGTAAGTGTGTAGCCAGCCTAAGTCTTTCTTAAATTAGATCTTCACGAATAGTAATTCCACTGCCTTTAAGTATACTTTCAGCATGAAACACAGCATTTCTTTTCCGATATGAACAGAATTTTATAATGATCAGGCAGGGCTTGCCGTTCCGACCAATCCCCACTCGATGACTACAGTCAATGTCATTCATGAAAATGTCAATGTTTTATTTTTCGTTGCAAATTTTAATGGCAAGGTCATCAGTAGTTGTATCTGCTTCTTCCACTCCGAAAATCCTAATACAGTTTCTGCGTTGGTATTGTTCTAGTTAGTTTTACTTTAAAGAAATCTTGGAACGTAGTTCATTTATTATTCTTTAAATTAATCTCTTAGCTCATGTATAGCCTCCACAGAAAACTCAACAGCTGTAGCGATGCGACTCAAAGCAAAATGGTTGCAGAAGGCCAGGTCCATGGCCCAAGAGTACTTTAGCGTGCACGAGGCCCTGGAACTGGCCACCTCATCCAATTGGTTTGTGGTCAATCATAAGACATGGTAACAGACGGAGGGTGTCCCAATGGGATCCCCCCCCCCTTGTCTGTGCTCATGACAGATGTCATCTGCTATATTGAGGATACTGCTTTATGCCGAATAAAATTAAAACCAACGTTGTATTTATGATACATTGATGATATATCGATTTTTCTGGGACCATGGAATTAATGAATTACAGGAATTATTAAACCACTTCAATAATGTAATGCTACAAATTTAATTCACATATGAAATTGAAAAAGAAGGAAAATTACCCTATTTCGATATTTTAATAGAAAGAGAACAAAACAAATGTAAAACTGAAGTATATCAAATCTCTAAGTTTGGTATATGTATACACCAAACTTAACCAGCACAAAATTCAACACATCCAGTTAGGTACAAAAAAGCCATCTTCAATACTTATTTTACCACAGCCTCAAGATATTGCACTAAGAAATCAACTCTGGAAAAAGAGTTACAATATATATATCAAAAAGGACAACAAGCAGGTTATAACAGGAAATGTATGGAAAGAATCTATAAATCAAATAAATTTAAATATGAATTAGGAACACAAATCCTGCACAAAATAGCAAAGAGCAAACTAAATACCCCAGCTATGATGCAAGAGGGGTCCTGTCCTACATGCGCACATTAGCAGCTGAAAATCAAAAGGTCCGAGTTGCTCATGTACAACTCCTATGGCTCGGAAACAAGAATTGTGATGTCCAAAAAAATAATAATAATCCCCAAAATGATAAATATAATTTAAATAAAACAAAACTGGTTAAGAAAAAGTAAAAGTGAATAGGTGGACCATCACAGCATTTTCATCTGTTTAATTTCATTTTACATTTCTATTTGCAAGTCCTGTGTTAGAGTAAATTTGTTGCTAAATTCTGCATGCTGTTTTTCAGAATTTTCGATTTTAAACAGAAGAGAATCGTAGCATTCTGAGAGGAATTCCACTGCTTTTTTTCAACTCTCTCACTTCTGCTTTCATATCTCCAATTTCAGATAATAGTTCCTGTAAGGTCTGTAAATGGTAGCTAGGTAGTCACTGGAAGGAGAGCTATGCACCAATCCCCTGTGATGATGCATAGAACCGGCCAGGCCTAGCACCTAATGTCCAACCCCGCCTTCTCGTGGTGCGGACCGTTAGTAACTTTCAAAAGAGATACTCTCTTGTGGAAGTGAACGGAAGGGGAGGGCTGCCAGATTAGTGTGGCCTACTGATCTGGACAACTATGGCTACTTTTCTTTTTTTTCTACCCTGCTGAGGAGTGGTCAACCACACAGGGTCCTGGTGCTGACCATATAAACCTACTGGACTGGACAGATATATGGCTCTGAGCTTGATTATGGATCCTGATTTTGCTGCACTGGTGGGCTTCTGTGGAGGGAAAATCTTCCGCTGTGTTTTCTTTTTGTTTGTGGGTTGACAGCCCCAAGTGAATAGATCCACAGGATATGTTTATCAGCTGGTGGATAATCCTGAGCAGAAGTCATCGCAGGCACCTGAACTCTTTGCTTCTATTGGCATCGTCAAATTCTACATTGGAGGAAGTCTTCCAGTGTAGATGGCTTCAGCCTTTAGTAGTGGGGGAACGGGTCTTTGCCCCATGTCTGCGATTAGGGGGCTGTTTGATATTGTCGGCATTCCCTCTCTCAATAAACATAGTTTCTTTAAACATCCCACTAACCATTTTCTCTCCATAGGTAGTTGGAATGTGAGGACTCTGCACAGAGCTTTTTCTCTTGATGTCCTCACACAAGAATTCCACCGTTATAATTTAGATATTCTCGGCTTGCAAGAGACCAGATGGACAGATAAAGGTCAGATTCTTAAAAATAATCTTAAATTTCTCTTTTCAGGGAGGGACGACAAAAAGCATCACCAAGGCGTGGGTCTGCTTCTCAGCAGACACGCTAGTGATGCTCTTCTAGGATATGAGTGCATTAATGAAAGGTTTCTTACAGCAAAATTTCAGACAAGCGTTAAAGACTTGAATGTTATCTGCTGTTATGCCCCCACTGAGGATGCCGATGAGGATGAGAAGGATAGGTTTTATGAACAACTTCAGGATATTTTGAATTCTGTCAAGAAAGGAGATATTACCCTTGTTCTTGGTGACTTCAATGCCAAAGTTGGTACTGACTCTGACCTTTGGGGAGGAGTAATAGGCCCTTTTGGTATTGGTAGCTGCAATAGCAATGGGCAACGTCTCCTACAGGTAAGTAAACTCAATGGATTCAGAATAACTAACACTTATTACAAACACCGCGACATACATAAGTACACATGGGTTTCACCTGATGGGCTGCATAAGAATATGATTGATTACATATTAATTAACAGCAAATGGACTAGTTCTGTTAGGAATACCAGGGCATATAGGGGAGCTGAAATTGGATCTGACCATTACCTTGTTAAAAGTGTGTTGCAACTTAAACTTAAAAAGTGTTGTGCTAGGGTTAAAAAATTTACTTTTAATACTGAAGCTCTGAAAGATCCAGTTATAGCCAAAGCTTACCATGATAGGTTACTTAGTCATTATGACAGTCATGGTTTGCTTACTACTGAAGTTGAGGAAGAATGGGATCATTTTAAACAGGCTTTTTTGGACACTAACAGTACACTTTTAGGAAAAAAGGAGCAGAAGAGGCAAAATTATCTGAGTGATAAGGCACTTGAGCTTATTTCGGAAAGAAAGAACTGCAGGAATGCCCTTAATCAATACCCTACTAGTCCTAATAGAAAGCATTACAGAGACCTTAATAAACTTGTAAAGGATCAATTAGCTGCTGATAAAAATTTTTGGCTTGATGGTTTGGCTGACAAAGCCGAGGAAGCAGTTAGACAGCACAACAGCAGAGAGCTGTACCAGATAGTTAATGTTTTGTGTGGTAGAAAACGGACAGGCATACAAGGATTGAAGGATAAACAAGGTAAGGTTATAGAAGGGGAGGATTCTGTCATGGCTAGGTGGGCTGAGCATTTCAGTGATGTTCTAAACAATGTAGTTAGTTCTACTCCCATTGTTTGCAATGATGATAGATGCATTGGTGGCTTTAATGCTGGCCCTATAACACAATCTGAAGTTAGTTTGGCTGTTTCTAAACTTAAACTTCATAAATCCCCAGGGGTAGATGAAATTACTACGGAAATGCTTAGAGCTGGGAATGTTTCTGTTACCACTTGGATGACTGAAATTCTGAATCTCTTTTATGATAAAGGCATGGTTCCTAAGGATTTTACCAGAGCTATTGTTATCCCTATTTTCAAAAAAGGTGATCGCAGTTCTTGTGATAACTATAGGGGTATCAGCCTACTCTCTGTTCCAGGTAAAGTTCTTTCCATGATTGTGCTTAATAGAATTAAGAATCTGGTTGACAGGCAATTGCGTGATGAGCAATGTGGATTAAGAAGTGGTAGGGGATGTGTAGATCAGATATTTTCACTTAGGCAGATTCTTGAGAAATGTTTAGAGTTTCAGAAACCTTTGGTTGCTAGCTTTGTTGATTTCAAAAAGGCTTTCGACTCTGTTGATCGTCATAATTTGTGGTTGATTGTGAGATCATATGGTATACCAGACAAGTTAGTTAACATTATGAAAGCTCTCTATAATAACACTGAGTCATGTGTGAGAGTTGGTAAGGCTTGTAGCAATTGGTTTAGCATTACTTCTGGTGTTCGACAAGGGTGCATTTTGTCTCCTTTTCTCTTTAGCTTGGTTATTGATTATGTTATGCGAAATTCACTTCAAGGGAAAGATTTTGGCCTTAAATGGGCTGGAGATAGGAAAATTTCTGATTTAGATTATGCTGATGATTTAGCCCTTCTGGCAAATGATGTTGATGAGATGAACTCTTTCATTCGAGCCGTTGATGAGACTGGTAGTAGAGTAGGTTTGGTTATAAACAGAGAGAAAACTAAAGTGATGAAAATTGGTCAGGCAGGCTGTGATTCAGTTAATCTGAATGGTTGCAGTCTTGAGCAGGTGTCACAGTTTAATTATCTTGGGAGCTATGTAACAGATAATGGTGATGTGCGGCATGAGATTAACAGACGAATAGGGATTGCTGCTGGGACTTTTAAGAATCTATGGAGAGTGTGGAGAAATAGGCGTATACACCTAAAGACTAAAATTAGACTGTATAATAGTTTGGTTCTTTCTAGGGTTAGTTATGGTAGTGAAACTTGGACACTTTGTAAACAAGATAACAGGAAACTAGATGCTTTTGATTCCAGATGCTTACGCAGTATCTTGGGCATTAGGTGGTTCAACTTTGTAACTAATGATGAGATTAGGAAAAGGAGTTTGCAACCTCCTTTAAGCAGCATATTGTGCAGAGAGAGACTCCGTTGGTTTGGCCATGTTGCCCGTATGAATAATTATAGATTGGCGAATAGGGTTATGAACAGTGTGCCTATAGGCCTCAGAAAGAAGGGGAGACCTAGGATGCGGTGGGCAGACAATGTCAAACAGGACCTTGTTAGAATTGGTGTGCAGTGGCCAGATGCAGTAGATGTAGCTCAGGATAGACTTGCTTGGAGAACTAAATTGCACGGTCTGGTTGGACCTCCGTAGCCCATGGCTGCTTGAGGATGATGATGATGATGATGATGAGTTCCTGTAAGTCACATGATTTTAATTGTTGTGAGATAATATTGTCTGGGCTTAGGGTTAAGTCTTGCACAACTGCATGTTTCAGAGGGGTGGAGATCTCATTTCCCTTAGTTTTATTTTTCGAGTGATTCATGTTTGTGCTAGGTGCAGGTTTGTCGACCTTTGAGAATATATTTCTTTTTGATCTCATATAAAGAAAGAAGCACACTTTTAGTGAGAAGAATTGTTTACGACTGTTTAGCACAAGCACCACAAAAATGAGTCCAAAGCATGTGGAGAGAGGATGTCTAATTAGAGGTCATAAAGTTCAGTCTCTTTCAGTTCGAAAGTTCACAGATGTGACAAAAGTACTACGAACAATGGGTGTCAGCAGGCTCAGGAAATATCAATATTATTTTATTGCACTTACTGGTCTCAGGAAAGCTGAAGGTCAGCCAGCTGCCGAAACTATTTGGGAACACAACTGCTATCCCCAAGTGACAGGAGAGCAAGGAACACATGTTTGTCTTCAATGAAGGCTAAACAACATTTCATATTGTCCTCAAAACACCAGCCAGACATCTTGGTAAGGACTCAATGACATGTTGAAAACATGGAGGTGGTATTGCCATTCATGAAGTGAGGATTGCTTGTCATAACAGGTGATCCTCAACTGCATCCACAATTGCTAGTGAGTGTTGGCGGACTTGAACAGATCTCTCTGATTTGTCTCACAAATTCTCAATGAGGTTGAGGTCCAGTGATCGAGGGGACCATTCGAGTGTAGTAAACTCACTTGAATGCCCCTGGAGCCAATTGGAAACCACTCGGAAAGTATGCAGTGTGACATTGTTCTGTTGAAAGATGGTGTCGTGGTGCGAAAGGAGAATAGTTATGAATGGGTGTAGATGGTCAGCAAGATGTTCACATACCTAATGCCAGTGATTGAGGTCTCGATGGGTAGGAGGGGCCCCAAGAAAGTCCATGTACATGTACCCTAAACTGTTATACCACCTCCACCTGCCTGCATGATCCCAGCTTCTCAAACTATGTCCATTGCTTCGTGTGGTTTATGCCACACACCACACACCCATTGGCATGATAGAGTTGAAAAACTGCAATTTGTCAGACCAGATGATGTGCTTCCAGTCCTCTGCAGTCCAGTTGCAATAGTTCCTTTGAAAACTGCAACCTAATCTTTCAATGCCTTGCAGTCAACTAGGGGATATGACATGGATATCGACTGCCACAGCCTATTTTTTTCCATTGCATGACAGATAGTCTTTGTGCATAAGATTATGGATGCACCCTCATTAAATTCTGATGTTATCTGCTCCACGGTAGTTTATTCATTTTATTCCTTGTAATGATGAAGAACAGTCTGTGCTCACCTCGAGAGTCAATTGAATGTTTATGTTCATATTTCTTCAGCTGCTTGGAAGTTTTGTCTTATTTCACGTAATCTTGGTATACACACGCAATGGACTGACGTCGAAATCCCAAAACTTCAATAGTTGCGATGATTGAACAACCAGCCTTCCTTGCACCCACCATCTGGTAATGGTCAAAATCAATTATATAGCTGCCTTTACCCATGATTACTTCTCCATGACTGATTTCCAATGCGTAGAGACCTGCTCTATTTATAGGCATTGCCAGTTTCAGTGTACCATGTGACTGGATGTGATACTTCTGCTTTAAATATTGTTATCAGGGTGTATATAATAATTTGTCCATTCAGTGTATTATAACTACCTAAATTAAAAAAAATTTTCGAAGATATATCAGTGAGTATAAAATACCACACACTTTTAATTTTATTCCAAAAGAAATTGAAATGTAAATAGTTGTAATAAATTAAAAATAAATTTTAAATGATATTTTAGATAAAATTATATATATATATATCTTTATTAAATCTTGGTAAAATTTTGTGAACCTTTTGCATTTCATATATACATTTTTATCTTTTTTTAAAAAATAAGATCCACAAAACTAAGTAGTTTATATGTACAAAATTGATTAATACCATGTTTCCTTGAAAATAAGACCAAGTCTTACTTTAATTTTTGCTCCAAAAGATGCATTAGGGCCTATTTTCAGAGGATGTCTTATTTTACCTCTCCAAAGGCGTCCACTTGGGTATTTACGAATACTTAATTATAATTTATATTATCATTTATTTTAAGTATTAATGTCAATAATATTATTTATTTATATTTAATTATAAATTAATATTATTTTATAATTCAATACGTCAGTCGTGTGTTGCAACGAACATATTAAATCAGTCTGGCTGATGATCTTAACTGGGGATTATTTTTGGGGTAGGGCTTATATTACGAGCATCCTGAAAAATCATGCTAGGGCTTATTTTCTGGTTAGGTCTTATTTTTGGGGAAATATGGTCCATTCATAATACATATACATATGTTCTCTCAATTATCAATGCATTTTGTATTATATTGCATGTTCATATGAATAAAAAAAAATGCGATCATTTTTCTTGCAAATAGTTTTCTTGTATGTATAGGAATTTATGATCATCTCAAAAGCAAGATTAAAAAAAATACCTGTAAAAATACTTTTATCATAAAGAATTGGAATCAGCCAAGTGAAAACTGAAACATTTCCAGTTCAAAGCATTTCAATAATAATTTCATTATCCCTAAGGATTTGTGTAATTTTAACTTAAATATAGTCAGAGTAATTTCAGATCATTAAATAGAGCCAATATTAAATCCAGGAATACACCTATCCTCATTAGGATAAATGGAACTAGAACTAACCATAATATTTTAAAACATTTTTGAAGTGCTGAGCCCATCTAGCCATGAGAGAATTTTTACCTTTACCAAGATTGCCATTTTTATTTCTCAATTTCTGTATGTCATTTTGCTCCCTTCCTTCCCAACAAAAAATTTGTTAATACACTCATTGTGCTCTCTAGCAGCTTTGTCAATCAGGCTATCAAGATAAATATTTTTATCAACTTTCAACTGATAATTTTCGTGTTTATTATGCTCTCTGCAATGCTGTTAAGACTTGTACATTGCTGATTTAATTTAGCCTGGACTACTTTTGTTCAGCCGTCCCATGGCTGAGTGGGACTGCTGATCTACGGGACCTGGGTTCGAGCCCCGGGTAAGGCATGGATGTTTGTGTCATTTTTCTGCTGAGGTCCTGCCATCCTCTCAGACCTTCTACTCTGGCATATAAACTGGCAGGCTCCTGTCAGACCTCTGTGGCAAGCAGCTGCTTGAGGGGGTATTTATTATTTTTTTTATTTACTTTTGTTCAGAAATAAGCTGCATAGCCTTATCAATCAAATAATTCTGTTGCCCATATTCCATTCTGCCCAAAACATACATCTAATTTCAAAACTGGTCCCATTTATCTTCACCCTTGGCTGTAAACAAAGTACAATTATTGTAATGACTAAGTAACTTCACAGCAAGCCTTATCCATTTGATCTTAGTTCAATATTTCTTAAGCTTCAGTTGCACGATACTTTGAACAAGGTAAAGATCAGACCTAATTCCAGCTCTCCTACATACAATCTGGTGTTCCTAGCAGATCAAGAGTGTCACTTGCTGTTAATACATAATCAATCATGAAACCAAACATATGTATATGTATTAGATTCATAATACATATACATATGATCTCTCAATTATCAATGCATTTTGCATTATATTACATGTTCTTATGAATAAAAAAATTATATAAAAAAATATTATTTTTCTCGTATGTATAGGAATTTATGATGCATCTCAAAAACAGGATTTAAAAAATACCTATAAAAATACTTTTATTATAAAAAATTGGTTTCAGTCAGGTGAAAACCAAAACATTCCCAGTTCAAATCATTTCAATATTAATTTCATTATCCCTAACTCTACTGGGTTTGTTCTGGTTTCTAATACAACATATAACATAAACACCAAGATATAAAGAAATAAGCTGCATAGCCTTATCAATCAAATAATACACTGGTTTCCATAAATTAAGGAAAACTCAGAAAAATTATGATAAACAAAAAACTAGATCAATGATTTTAATTAACTTTGATGAAAACATGGATTATAATGCTAGTTTCAGAATGGCATAAAATATTTTACACTAGAAACATTTTTCGTCAAAAAATAACACTTACAGGAACTTGTCCAAAAATGAGGTTTCAGAATGCAATGGGCAAAGTGTTTAATAAGGAGTGTGATCACCCCTTATAGCAATGCAGGCACGACAGCGATGTTCCATGCTGTTTATGATGTTGTGAATCAGGCTCAGTAGGGAGAAATGACCATTGTTTCTTTAAAGCAGTAATAAGCACCCCCTTTGTTTCAGGTGGCAGATTGAAAACAGCAACACACCTCCCTAGAGCATCCCACACATGCTCAATCAGATTTAGTTAGGGAGATCGAGCTGGCCACTCCATGCACATAATGGTCTACTCTTGAAGGTATTGTTCCACTAGTCGAGATCTGGGTGGATGAGCATTATCGTCTTGTAAGATGAATGTTTCACTTATTGCACCATTGTAAGGATGTATAATATAAGGGTCCAGGATATCATCTCTATACCTTTGAGCATTGAGGTTCCCACTCATCAAACACAGAGGTCTGCGAGTCCACCTAAGGAAATGCCATCCTAAATACACATGCTACCTCCACTGTAACTGTCTCTTTGACAGATGTTACTGGGATGATAGTGGGTACCTCATTCTCTCCATATCAAACAGTGTCTGGGATTTTTCTCTACAAGCAATATCTGGACTCATATGTGAAGAATACAGGCCTACATTGCTCTTTTGTCCAATTAACATGCATGCCTGCCCAATTCAACAGCTTTCTCCTGTGACGTGACAGGCATACAAGTTACTGGCTCTCTAGCATACAGACCTTCCTCATGAAACCTTCTACACACAGTAGAAGCTGATACAACCCTCCCAGTGACTGCTACAAGAGATGTTCTTAACTGAGAGGGAGTAGACATCCTGCTCCTTTGTACTGTTAATAGCAGATATAGGTTTGTATAGCAGTCATAACTCTAGTCCTTCCTCGGCTAAACCTCCAAGTTGCAGAATCCGTGCTAAGAAATTGATTCCACAGTCTATGGACCACAGAAGGACTCGCATTCAGCCATTGTGCCAGGCCGACTGATTTTGGCCTGCTTCGAGCCAGCCAACAGCTCTCCACCACAGTTCATTTGGCAAATGATGTCTCGAGGTCATTCCTACAAAATGACTATTTTGAATTTCTTTACTCACATTTACAACACAAAATCCACTCCAAAACACCCATTTTATGCTACTATCTGATTATGCAAATTGACACAACCTAGACTAATTTGCATACGATATGCTCACTCAGCATTAATTTACTGGTTACATGAACAAGTTTGGTGAGGATCACACAATTTTTTTGCGAATTATCGTGATTTTTTCTCATTCTTCCTTAATTTATGGAAACATGTTTACATATATATATATCTTGGTGTTTAGAGTAAGTGTTAGTGATTTCTAAATTATGTTTACTTAAGTAACTATCACATAGGAGACAATTGCCATTGCTATGTAACTACCAATACTAAAACGTCCTTCACTCTTTCCAAAAGGTGAGAGTCAACAGTAACTTTGCAATAGAGTCATCAATAATAAAAATAATACATATCTTTCTTGAGACAAAAAATTTCCAAAGTTACCTGTAAAACCTGTCTTTCTCATTCTCATCCAAGTCCTCAGTATAAGAATAGCAACAGATGAACATTCAAACTTTAATCTCCGTTTAAAACTTATCTGTAAGAAATCTTCCATTTATATCTTAAAAATCATTACTGGCAATTGTGCTGAGAAGCATATCTGCACCTTTCAGGTGTTTGCAATTATCACATCCTAAAATGGTAATCAAATATGCTTATAAAGGGTGCAAGTCTTGCCACTATAGTGAACTTTAGAAATTATATAGCTTTAGTAATGATGAGGAGAAACGTAAGATTATTTTTAGTATCTGACCTTTACCTATCCTTCTAGTCTCTTATATGCCCAAAGTGTCCAGGTTATACCACTGGAATTCCTTTATGAAGGCATCCAGAGAACAGTCTTTATTATTATTTTTTTAAGGGAAGGTGATTCCCTACACAAAAGACGAGATAACCAAGAAGCTCTATTGGGTTTGTCCTTGTTTCTCATACAACATACGAATACATACAGAAGGACATGTGCCCAATGGTTTAGCAGTTAGGTTCACTAACCACTACACTAAGTAGGGGCATATTAAGAGTCCTTACCTTCCAGGTAGCTCTTGAAAGAAAATGGTTAGTACAATTTTTAAAGAAACTAGGTTTATTGAGCAGGGTAGAGTCAACAATATACACAAACACTGCCTAAATTACAGGCTAATTCTCCATCTGCTAACACTGACTGAAACTATCATGTTGTTAGGAACTCGGACAACCAATAGAATTTTTGAATATAAGAATCATTAGGTCTTTTCAACCACCAGCAATTTGGGTCTGACATTTGATACTCCAGTTTAGGGTGGCTAATGCTAAAACTAGTTTCAAGGATTCAGGTGCTTGTGATAGCTTCAGATCAGGATCATCTGCCAGGTATAGAGTATCCTATTAATCTGTCCAGTTGGGGCTGGCAACCCAAAAACAGAAAACGTTTTTCATGCTTGGGAGCATTTATAAATTAATTAGTATTCATTACTATTCTAATTTTGTAGATAATTTGATAGAACATACCAAAGTAGATATATTTGAGCAAAACTAAGAGAAACTTACTATTGGGATATTTAGAGCTGGGAACGAATCCGTTGTCATATGACTCACTGAAATTTTGAATATTGGTTATAATAAAAGTATTATCCTTAAAGAATTTACTACAGTTATTATTATTTACATTTTAATAAAATGTGATAAGAATTCTTGTAATGGTTACAGAGGCATCAGTCTACTTTCTGTTCCAGGTCAAGTTCTTTGCATTATTTTAATTACTAAAGTTATGAATTTGGTTGATTGATGGATGAATAGTGTGGGTTAAGAAGTGGTAGAGACATGCTCATATCAAGTATTTTCACTTAGCAAATTCTTTAGAAATATTTAAAATTTCAAAAACCTCTGGTTGCCAGCTTTATAGATTTTAAAAAGGTTTTTGACTCTTTTGTTTGTCACAATTTGTGGCTCATTGTGGAATCGCATAACACACCTGAGAAGTTAGCACAATGATGGCTCTCTATAATAACATTGAATGGTGTAAAGAGTTTGTAAAGTTTCCAGTGATTGTTTTAGTTTGCTGTTTAGTTTGGTTATTATGTTATGCAGATTCACTGCAAGGGAAAGATTGGGGCTTAACCCTTTCTGTACCATACTGCCCCAAAAACGGACGAGATTTTAAATGGACTTTTCCAATCAATGCTATTCTTTCCTCTTCTCTATCTACTACCCACAGTTTGGGCCAGTATGGTAGAGAAAGGGTGAGGGCTAGAAAAAGGGAAGGGGCCCTTTAGGAAGTAATGTTAATGAGATGAACTCTTTCATTAGGCCTTTCATGAGACTGGTAATATGGTAGGGTTTGGTAAGAAACAGGAAAATTTTAGTTTTTTTGAATGGTACACTCTTGAGCAAGTTTCTCGGTTTATCTCCAGAGTTGTTTAACAGATAGTGATAATGCCCGACATGAGATAAAAAGAGAAATAGGCATTACTACAGACACTTTTAAAGCTGTGGATATTGTGGGCGAATAATAGATGTATAACCAAAACAAAAATTGAGCCATATAAGAGTTGGAGCTTTCCAGAGTTTGTTATAATAGCAAAATTTCAACCTTTGTAAGCAATTTCATACCTAAACTTCAATACCTAAACTTCAAAGGAAAACTTCATACCTTTTATTTTAGATGCTCATAGTTTCTTGGAAATTAGGTTGTTTGACTATTTAAGCAATGATGAGGCAAGATGGAGTCAGCAACCACCTTTGACCATCATCTTGAATAGACTATATCAGTTTGGCCATGTTGACCACAAGTAGAACTACAGATCAGCGAGTCAAGTTATGAACAGTGCTTAAAGACTCAAAAAGGAGGAAAAATAGGACATGGTGAGCAAAGTCAAATATGACTAGGTTAGAACTGGCTTACAATGTGCTAAATGCAACAGCTCTGCTCAAGATGCTTCAAGGGCTAAACTGCACAGTCTTATTGGCCCTCCATGGCTGCTTGAAGAGCTTGTTATGTAAAAGGAACTTATATGTAGTGTAAAACATGAATTTTTAAACTCGCAGACAAACAATCCCATAGTTATACCATCTAGAGGGCAGAAATGACAAATTTATCAGGGAAGCACAGTTAGGCCAACTATTGCTCAACTCATAAATGTCATTAAAAAGCAAACTATCTACTTCTAAATAATATGTTTAAAAGAAACAAAAATGCATTACTCATTTTAATAATTCAATATATACTTACATAAGCAAGATAAAATATACTTTTCAGCTCAAAATATTTTTTCCATTTTCCAAATTTTTGTGAACTTAATCTGTTTATTGATTCAGCTATAAGAGAAGAAATAGTTTCAAACTGAACTATACTTTTTTTATGAAAGCAAAAAAAATAGCACAATCATTCACAATTGTCAAAACTATATTTCATGAAATCACCGTTTCATTTTAAAAAATATTGAAATATCCATTTGCATGAATTAAAAGCAGCATTACAAAGAAAAAAAATAAAAATTCCCTTACCTTAAGCAATTAGTTTTTATCCAGGAAATTAAAAATAACTTAATAAACATTAAAACACCACAGATAAACTATGTAGAAAAACAATATTTTTTAATGGTTTGCTAAAAGTTTTCACCCAAATTACAAAACTCTTATGTTATCAATTAACATTTCCTGATGTTTCAAATTAATATTTATCGCACATTTTTTGCTTTTCATTGAAATGTCTAAGTTAGGATGTGATTCTGGGATCTCCATTTCCTTTTTTCCTTCCCTCATTTCTTCTCAAAATTATCATCATCTTCATCCTCAAGCAGCCATGGGATACAGAGGTCCAACCAGACCATGCAATTTAATTCTCCAAGCATAACTGTTGTGAGCTATATCTGCTGCAGCTGGCCCACTATATTAAACAAGGGCCATTATACTAAATTATATCTTCCAGCTGGCACATTAATTCTAACAAGGTCCTGTTTGATATTGCCCACCACATCCTAGATCTACCCCTCTTTCTGAGGTCTTTAAGCATACTGTTCATAACCCTATTTGCTAATCTATAATTATCCATATGGGCAACACGGCCAAACCAACAGTCTCTCTCTCTCTGCACAATATGCTGCTTAAAGGAGGTTGCCAACTCCTTTGCCTAACCTCATCATTACTTACAAAGTTGAACCACCTAATGCCCAAGATACCGCGTAAGCATCTAGAATAAAAAGCATCTAGTTTCCTGTTACCTTGTTCACAAAGTGTCCAAGTTTCACCTACCATAACTAACCCTAGAACTAACCAAACTATTATACAGTCTAATTTTAGTCTTTAGGTGTATACACCTATTTCTCCACACTCTCCATAACTTCTTAACCCTTCCAGTGTCCAGCCTGAAAAACAGGTTTCTATCCAGGGGCCAAGCTATTTTCTGCCTATGCTCAGCCAAAAAAAACTTTAGCTTTAGAATTTTTTTGTCAAATAACTAATGAATGGAATTATGGCATGTTGTATGCCAAATTAATCAGCATTTCATTCTAGATTTTCTGAAATTATAATATTTAACAAAAAAGACCGTATGTTTTATTTTAATAGGGCTTTTTTAGAGTCGTAGTAAAAAATGCATCTGGCAACACAGATAAAAATTTATTTAAAAAAAAACTAATAGACAAAAATGACTGC
Source organism: Ryuthela nishihirai (assembly GCA_038380435.1). Taxonomy (NCBI): domain Eukaryota; kingdom Metazoa; phylum Arthropoda; class Arachnida; order Araneae; family Heptathelidae; genus Ryuthela; species Ryuthela nishihirai. The sequence goes on along the minus strand of JAWZYU010000030.1, from coordinate 56,367,717 downwards.
AAAGCACGTGAATAGAATGACTATTTCTGAATAACAAAAAAAATAACATTTTTGATTTTAAGTAAATATTTTTCTCACTTTGTAATTTTTTCCTCGTTACCATAAATAAAAAAATAAATACCCCCTCAAGCAGCTGCTTGCCACAGAGGTCTGACAGGAGCCTGTCAGTTTATATGCCACAGTAGAAGATCTGAGAGGATGGCAGGACCTCAGCAGAAAAACGGCACTTACATCCATGCCTTACCTGGGGTTCGAACCCAAGTCCCTCAGATCAATAGCCAAGCAAAATTCCAGGCATTTAGCCAACTGTGCTGAATCAGATAAACAAGTGAACTTTAGAATTTTTTAAAAAAATAACCAATCAATGGAAATAGGTCATGTTATATACCAAATTAAACAGAATTTAATTACGAATTTCATGAAAATAAATAATATAAACAAATTTGCAAGCATATTGATTTTAATAAGCCTTTTTCAGGTGATATGGTAAAAAAGAAGATCATACTATACAATTAAGGCTTCATTTTGGAAAACCTGCTGAATAAAAATACAGTGGACCTTCGTTATAGCGCTGCTTGCTATACCGCGCATTCGGTTATAGCGAGGGCGATGTTCGCGATAAGTTATAGATAGTGTTTGTTTTTACATATTTTCAAGCGTACCTTATGTACGTAAATAAAATAATAAATATATGTACTTATTAAAGATGTATAACTATGTTATGTGAATTTTAATAAAACACTTAATAAATTGGTTTCTTTATTAAAATACATAATATATATATAGTTGATGGGATGTTTCAGTATATAGCTCAAATCGTTCTGAGTAAATTTATTGTGTCGCCACCGCTCCGCTCGGTATAACGCGGGTGTTGTTTCCCGCCCGACATGTGCGTTATATCGGGGGTCCACTGTAGTTAAATTATATATTTATCGAAAGGAAATTTCCTCCCGAATAATATAATATTCAACCTGAAATATGATTTTATTTCTTTTAATGATTCTTTTCAGTATCATATATTTTAAACATGGCCAGTGCTATGCAACGTGACTTGGCCTTCTCACATTCATGGGATTTTCTGAAATGGTTATGATATAGAAAAAAAATTTCCTTTGCTGCTTTTTTTTACTAAACATTAAGAATTTTTTCTTTGGGTGTTGAAGTTTGGCGATCTTGCCAAAGTACAGAAAGGTTTGTGCACCAAGGACCCGAAATTGCCCTCCCAAATGATGGCAATTTCCATAGCAAGGAATTCTATTTTTGCTTCCATATCCAAGATATTCATTTTCAGAAAATGGTACAAACTCAGTTTTTTTTCTAAAAAAAAAAAGAAATAATAAAATAAAAGTTACATATAACCTGATGGGATGCAAAATAAAATATCTGCAATAACTTTTAAGCCGGCCTCCGATCTAGCATAACTCGTAAAGATCGATCAAAAATCAATAAATCAGCCGATCTAAAAATCGCTAAGTAATGGAGTAAATCTACAGAAATTAAGTTGCTTTCATATCCAAGACTTCATCTATTTTCAGAAAATGATACTAGATCAAAGTTTTACTGGAAAAGTAATAAATAATAAAATAAAAATTAACATATAGCGTAATGTGATGTTAAAATATCCACAGCAACAAGTTGTGGCTGGCCATACGATGTAGCATAAAAAAAATCAATACTTATTGATCGGCCAAAAGATCTGACCTTTCAAAAGAGATACTCTCTTGTGGAAGTGAATGGAAGGGGAGGGCTGCCAGATTAGTGTGGCCTACTGATCTGGACAACTATGGCTACTTTTTTTTTCTACCCTGCTGGGGAGTGGTCAACCACACAGGGACCAGATGCTGACCATATAAACCCACTGGACTCAGACAGATATATGGCTCTGAGCTTGATTATGGATCCTGATTTTGTTTAACTGGTGGGCTTCTGTGGAGGGAAAATCTTCTGCTGTGTTTTCTGTTTGTTTGTGGGTTGACAACCCCAAGTGAATGGATTCACAGGATATGTTTACCAGCTGGTGGATAATCCTGAGCAGAGGTCATCGCAGGCACCTGAACTCTTTGCTTCTATTGGCATCATCAAATTCTACATTGGAGGAAGTCTTCCAGTGTAGATGGCTTCAGCCTTTAGTGGTGGTGGAACGGGTCTTTGCCCCATGTCTGCTATTAGGGGGCTGTTTGATAATGTCGGCATTCCCTCTCTCAATATATATAGCTTCTTTAAACATCTCACTAACCATTTTCTCTCCACAGGTAGTTGGAATATGAGAACTCTGCACAGAGCTTTTTCTCTTGATGTCCTCACACAAGAATTCCACCATCATAATTTAATATTCTGTTTCTTAATTTCTGTTTTCAGGGAGGGACGACAATAAGCATCACCAAGGCATGGGTCTGCTTCTCAGCAGACACGCTAGTGATGCTCTTCTAGGACATGATTGCCCTAATGAAAGGTTTCTTACAGCAAAATTTCAGACAAGCGTTAAAGACTTGAATGTTATCTGCTGTTATGCCCCCACTGAGGATGCTGATGAGGATGAGAAGGATAGGTTTTACGTACAACTTCAGAATATTTTGAATTCTGTCAAGAAAGGAGATATTACCCTTGTTCTAGGTGACTTCAATGCCAAAGTTACTGACTCTGACCTTTGGGGAGGGGTGATAGGCCCTTTTGGTATTGGTAGCTGCAATGGCAATGGGCAAAGTCTCCTGCAGGTAAGTAAACTCAATGGATTCAGAATAACTAACACTTATTACAAACACCGCGACATACATAAGTACACATGGGTTTCACCCAATGGGCTGCATAAGAATATGATTAATTATATATCAATTAACAGCAAATGGGCTAGTTCTGTTAGGAATACCATGTCATATAGGGGAGCTGAAATTGGATCTGACCATTATCTTGTTAAAAGTGTCTTGCAACTTAAACTTAAACAGTGTTGTGCTAGGGTTAAAAAATTTGCTTTTAATACTGAAGCTCTGAAAGACCCAGTTACAGCCAAAGCTTACCATGATAGGTTACTTAGTCATTATGACAGTCATGGTATGCTTACTACTGAAGTTGAGGAAGAATGGGATCATTTTAAACAGGCTTTTTTGGACACTAACAGTACTCTTTTAGGAAAAAAGGAGTAGAAGAGACAGAATTATCCGAGTGATAAGGCACTTGAGCTTATTTCGGAAAGAAAGAACTGCAGGAATGTCCTTAATCAATACCCTACTAGTCCTAATAGAAAGCATTACAGAGAACTTAATAAATGTGTAAAAGATCAGTTAGCTGCTGCTAAGAATCTTTGGCTTGATGGTTTGGCTGACAAAGCTGAGGAAGCAGTAGGCAGCACAACAGAAGAGAGCTGTAGCAGATAGTTAATGTTTTGTGTGGTAGAAAACGGACAGGTATACAGGGATTGAAGAATAAACAAGGTAAGGTTATAGAAGGTGAGGATTCTGTCATGGCTAGGTGGGCTGAGCATTTCAGTGATATTCTAAACAATGCGGTTAGTTCGACTCCCATTGTTTGCAATGATGATAGATGCATTGATGGCTTTAATGTTGGCCCTATAACACAATCTGAAGTTATTTTGGCTGTTTCTAAACTTAAACTTCATAAATCCCCAGGGGTAGATGAAATTACTACAGAAATGCTTAGAGCTGGGAATGTTTCAGTTACCACTTGGATGACTGAAATTCTGAATAACTTTTATGATAAAGGCATGGTTCCTAAAGATTTTACCAGAGCTATTATTATCCCTATTTTCAAAAAAGGTGATCGCAGTTCTTGTGATAACTATAGGGGTATCAGCCTACTTTCTGTTCCTGGTAAAGTTCTTTCCATGATTGTGCTTAATAGAATTAAGAATCTGGTTGACAGTCAATTGCATGATGAGCAATGTGGATTCAGAAGTGGTAGGGGATGTGTGGATCAGATATTTTCACTTAGGCAGATTCTTGAGAAATGTTTAGAGTTTCAGAAACCTTTGGTTGCTAGCTTTGTTGATTTCAAAAAGACTTTCGACTCTGTTGATCGTCATAATTTGTGGTTGATTGTGAAATCATATGATATACCAGACAAGTTAGTTAACATAATGAAAGCTCTCTATAATAACACTGAGTCGTGTGTGAGAGTTGGTAAGGCTTGTAGCAATTGGTTTAGCATTACTTCTGGTGTTCGACAAGGGTGCATTTTGTCTCCTTTTCTCTTTAGCTTGGTTATTGATTATGTTATGCGAAATTCACTTCAAAGAAAAGATTTTGGCCTTAAATGGACTGGAGATACAAAAAATTTCTGATTTAGATTATGCTGATGATTTAGTCCTTTTGGCAAATGATGTTGATGAGATGAACTCTTTCATTCGAGCTGTTGATGAAACTGGTAGTAGAGTAGGTTTGGTTATAAACAGAGAGAAAACTAAAGTGATGAAAATTGGTCAGGCAGGCTGTGATTCAGTTAATATGAATGGTTGAAGTCTTGAGCAGGTGTCACAGTTTAATTATCTTGGGAGCTATGTAACAGATAATGGTGATGTGCAGCATGAGATTAACAGACGAATAGGGATTGCTGCTGGGACTTTTAAGAATCTATGGAGAGTGTGAAGAAATAGGTGTATACATCTAAAGACTAAAATTAGACTGTATAATAGCTTGGTTCTTTCTAGGGTCAGTTATGGTAGTGAAACTTGGATGCTTTGTAAACAAGATAACAGGAAACTAGATGCTTTTGATTCCAGATGCTTACGCAGTATCTTGGGCATTAGGTGGTTCAACTTTGTAACTAATGATGAGGTTAGGCAAAGGAGTTTGCAACCTCCTTTAAGCAGCATATTGTGCAGAGAGAGACTCCGTTGGTTTGGCCATGTTGCCCGTATGAATAATTATAGATTGGCGAATAGGGTTATGAACAGTGTGCCTATAGGCCTCAGAAAGAAGGGGAGACCTAGGATGCGGTGGGCAGACAATGTCAAACAGGACCTTGTTAGAATTGGTGTGCAGTGGCCAGATGCAGTAGATATAGCTCAGGATAGACTTGCTTGGAGAACTAAATTGCACAGTCTGGTTGGACCTCCGTAGCCCATGGCTGCTTGAAAATGATGATGACATTCCATTATGTCATATTTAAGCGCTATTCAGGCAATCTAGCCATAAGCGGCTTTCTATTTGCCTTGTAGATGGAAAGTATGTCTTACAAGTATACTGATGATAAATAATGAGTTCATTATTTATCAGTGTGCAGAAAGAAAGTCTGCTGCACAAGAAGCAGTGGTTGGCTAGAGGCAGCCATAATCAAAGTCTATGGTGTTCACACTTTTTGATATTAATGAAAATGGTATGAATTATTTTTATACAATTGCAAAATTTTTATACCATATTCATGGATGATATTCTGAACTAGAAATTTTAACTAACAAAACTAAACAAAAACTGCATAAACCAGAGGTTAATTTACCCAAATAACAACAGGTGAATGAGACCCATTCCCATTACAATGCCTATCATGACCCACATATTCTAAAACCTCAAGACATAAGGTTCTAAGTAATCTTATTAGTTGCTCATGGTAGGAGACAAGTTCAAGTTGTATATACTCATTTACACAGAAATTTGCAACCTTACACTCCACAAGAGAATATAGGTAGAACCTCTGCCTAGTATTTTGTCTGAAACTGGTCAGCTGTGGTCCTGTTTGACTTTTAGAGCATTAGTGTATAGATGATCCCACAATCAAGCATAGATTAGGAAGTGTGGGCAGAGGCACACCTTTAGTACAATTAATGAACTAAAATGAAAACAATTATTCCCTTTTATTATCATTCTCTTTTGTAAAAAAAGAGAAAGTATAAAATTTTTGAAACAGACTTTCTTAACAGAAAAAAAAATTGAAAAACTCAAAATTAGAATTTTTCAGATTTTAAACAAAAAATCAGAAAAAATTCACAAAAATTAGAGCAGTTGGCACCTCTGAATATGTGGTATGTTCTTTTAATTTGATTATCAGTCAGCTGTGACAGTTTTTGGACCATGGTGTGGCCATCAACCCAAAATTTTAAAAATTATGGGCATTTTGAAGGAGACAATAAAGTCTAAGTGCTGCATGACAACATCCACCTCCATACTGTCCAAGTAACAATAACAAAGTTGAACAGTTTTGGTTGGGGATGCCTGGAACATCCTCCCTATTAAATATTAATATTTCTGTATCTCTCAAAAATAAGGAAGTCTGGTGGAAGAGGTATAGGGCACTGTCACAGACTTCCTTGTGTACCAACCAAAGTCGTTCTAGGAAAGAGGGTATCATGTTGCTAATTTCATGTTGGGGTAAAATCTCAATAGGCATGGCAAATTTGAACAGATCAATAAATGATAAACCCTTCATTTGCTACTTGTCCACTTTTCATCTGAATGACCCTTATGTATTGTTATTTTTATTCATGTATATAACTAACTGGTGGCTGAACAAATAGCCATTCTGGTGGCTGAGTGGTTAGTGTGCTTAGCTGTAGATCATAGGGAAAGAAGTTCAAACCAATAAAGCACGAGTCTTTTCTTGTGCTGTCTTTCTGCTGAGGTCTTGACTTCCTCACAGATCTTCTCTATGATATATTATAGTGATAGGCACCTCTCAGATCTCTATGACAAGCAGCTGCTTGAAGGGTAAAACATTAATTTTTAAAATTTAATTATCAATTAATTAGCAGGCATGAAAAACATTCTTACTTACAGAGACTAATCATATTATTGTGGATCTAACTGCAGAATTAGATGGTGACAGGTTTTAAATGTATGAAAAAAATTTTGTTACCAGCTAAGTAAATAAAAAGTTATCCATGTCTTAAATAAAAATTCATTTCATTCATTATATGAAAAAGTGGTGAATGCTAGAGGTGAATGCATTTCTCTATTCCATGATTTGCTTTCCCATTTCATTGACATAATGTATTTAGGCATTCCAGTGTAAAAGTAAAAATATTGCAATATATAGATTTGGTATTTCAAGTTTTGGTAATGGTATAAGAAATTTCCCATATTGTTAACTGATAAACTATATTTCATGCAATTATCCCTTATATGCAAAAATTTCAATCATGATGTATATTCTTATCTTACCTGCTGTAGTGTACATTCTTGATGTTTCATTTGCCAAAGCTGATATTAAGCTTGGTGCATGCTTCAGTTCTATTGCACGAGCAATTGTAACTGTAAATATCAAAAAATAATACGTTACGCTATGGAATTATTTACTATTACAAATAAAGATGCTACAAAGGGTTATCTGAAACCAAGAATCAAATATGAATCACCAACTCTGCATTAGTGAAGAAAGTTGCAGTTACATGTTTAAGTGCAATGGAATTTGTTACACAACAACCCAAAACTTTTAATTCTTCCAGTGTTCAACCTGTCTGTATACGTATGGAGAATATGAACTGAGGAGCCAATGACTTATGTGTAAGCATTTAGTACAACAAAAATATATCAATTTTTTTTAGAAATAAAAATTGCCATTGTAATTTTATATATATATATATCTAATAAATATATATAATTCAGGCTTCAAAAATAATATTTTGCTTTTCAATTTGATGCATATTTTACTAAACTACAATATAAATAATTTTAAAGAAATCTGATTGCCATTTTTTTAGAAACACTAAACAGTATTGCCAATTTGCTTGTTAACGTACCTATTTGCTGAAGCAACCTTCTGATTTAAGCTTACAAGTTTGATTTGAACTATTATCAACAAATTTTTCCAAAAATTTTCAAAAATCTTCTAAAAATTAACAAAAAAAACTATTTTAAAAAACCGTAGATTATGGAAGTAAATTACAAAATACGTACTGCGATTTTTTTTTCCATTTCACACTCTTTTCTGTCAAACGTATTTCAGTATTCCCAAGTTATTTTTATCATTTTTCCCAGCATTCTATGCATCTTTCCCGCCTTCAAAATCGAAACTGGAAGGCATCCTTCTTATAAATTCTGGTTGCAGCTGCATTAAATTAGTTATGCTTCACTGAGTCAACAAGATGCAGGTGGCTGACACAAGATATCTCTATTGTTCCCGTGTGCTGTCTTTTTTTTTTCAGATTTGGTCCAGCATATTGGATACTCTTTGTTAAGTTAGTTTTTTTTAATTTATTTTAAACCTTAGTTTTCATTTCAGTAGATTTGATTTCAGAAAATAGCAATCTTTTGGCCGATCAATAAGTATTGATTTTTTCATGCCACATCGTATGACCGGCCACAACTTGTTGCTATGGATATTTTAACATCACATTACGCTATATGTTAATTTTTATTTTATTATTTATTACTTTTCCAGTAAAACTTTGATCTAGTATCATTTTCTGAAAATAGATGAAGTCTTGGATATGAAAGCAACTTAATTTCTGTAGATTTACTCCATTACTTAGCGATTTTTAGATCGGCTGATTTATTGATTTTTGATCGATCTTTACGAGTTATGCTAGATCGGAGGCCGGCTTAAAAGTTATTGCAGATATTTTATTTTGCATCCCATCAGGTTATATGTAACTTTTTATTATTTCTTTTTTTTTTAGTAAAAAAACTGAGTTTGTACCATTTTCTGAAAATGAATGTCTTGGATATGAAGCAAAAATAGAATTCCTTGCTATGGAAATCGCCATCATTTGGGAGGGCAATTTCGGGTCCTTGGTGCACAAACCTTTCTGCACTTAGGCAAGATCGCCAAACTTCAACACCCAAAGAAAAAATTCTTAATGTTTAGTAAAAAAAAAAGCAGCAAAGGAATTTTTTTTTCTATATCATAACCATTTCAGAAAATCCCATGAATGTGAGAAGGCCAAGTCACGTTGCATAACACTGGCCATGTTTAAAATATACGATACTGAAAAGAATCATTAAAAGAAATAAAAATCATATTTCAGGTTGAATATTATATTATTCGGGAGGAAATTTCCTTTCGATAAATATATAATTTAACTATTTATATTCAGCAGGTTTTCCAAAACGAAGCCTTAATTGTACAGTGCGATCTTTTTTACTATATCATACTGAAAAAGGCTTATTAAAATCAATATGCTTGCAAATTTGTTTATATTATTTATTTTCATAAAATTCGTAATTTTTCATAGAATTCGTAATTAAATTCTGTTTAATTTGGTATATAACATGATCCATTTCCGTTGATTGGTTTGTTTTTTTTAAATTCTAAAGTTCACTTGTTTATCTGATTCAGCACAGTTGGCTAAAAGCCTGGAATTTCCTCAAAGTATGGTAACGAGAAAAAAATTACAAAATGAGAAAAATATTTAAAACCAAAAATGTAATTTTTTTGTTATTCAGAAATATATAGTCATTCTATTCATGTGCTTTGCAGTCATTTCTGTCTATTAGTTTTTTTTTAAATAAATTTTTATCTGTTGCCCGATGCATTTTTTACTAAGACTAAAAAAATCCTATTAAAATAAAACATATGGCTTTTTTTGTTAAATATTATAATTTCAGAAAATCCAGAATGAAATGCTGATTAATTTGGCATACAGCATGCCATAATTCTATTCATTAGTTATTTGGCAAAAAAGTTCTAAAATTAAAGTTTTTTTTGGTTGAGCATAGGCAGAAAATAGCTTGGCCCCAGGAGAGAAACCCGTTTTTCAGGAGGGACACTGGAAGGGTTAAGAAATTCGGTACTGATTAGTACAAGTTTGAAAAAAACTTATGATTATCCCAGCATACAGAGAGAATAGTAATAATTAATTTATTGCTAATATGTGCTTGGATTGCATTAAGAATTTCTAATACACAGCTGTATCAGAATAATATGACCACCTACCTAATAATGGGAATAACCACCCTTGGCCCGGATGACAATGGCGAGATGCCGTGGCATGGACACAGAGAGGTCCTGGAAGGTTGCCAGAGGTACACGTGCACATTTGAACTCCAGCAGAGCATGGAAGTTCCAGAGATGACGTGGTTGTTGTGGGTCCACACACCAAACCTATCGATCCAAATGGTCCCACAAGTGCTGTATCGGATTGAGATCAGACAATTTTGCTGGCCAAGGGAGAACAGAGACATTGCTGTTGTGTTTCTGGAACCAGTCACACACCACCTTAGCAACATAGCAAGACGTACTGTCCGGTTGGTAGACACCATTACCACCAGGGTAAATATCCAACATGAAGGGATGCATATGGTAAGTGAGGATGGACAGGTAGCCATTGGTATTCAGGGACCCATCCAGTGGTACCTGCGGTTCCAGGTCATACCAGGAAAACATTCCCTAGACACGCACACTGCCCCCACAGGCCTGTATTTGATCGACAAGCGTGTACGAGTGTTGGTTCTCATGTGTCTGACGGCGTATCCACCACCACCAGTGACTTCTGTGCAGCAGAAACCTTGATTTGTCGGAAAAGGCAACCTTTTCCCACTCTTCCACTGTCCAATGACGGTAGTCACGTGCAAACTGCTTGTGCCGATGGACTGGTTAACATGGGTGCCTTTATGCAGTGTCGACTCCGGAGACCCATACGTTATTGGGGACACGTACCTGGGTGCCACAGAATTCATTTGAGTGGTCAATTGCTACACATTGATTGCCCTTTACCAGTCGATGGAGGCAACATTCTCGTCTGGGGTCGATGGCTTTTGGGGCTCAACAGTTATGACGTCTGGAGGTACTCGGTGTGCCAGCGGTCCATTCTTGGTACACCCTTACTACAGCACATCGCAAACAGCCCACAAAGTCTGCTGTTTCCAAGATGCTTCCACCCTTGGTGCGGTAGCCGATGATCATTCCTTTTTGAACATCCATCAAATCAATACCTCTGCCCATTGTACTCACATTATGCACTATGGCTCATCTGTCCTGGCTGGCCGCTTATATCTCTATGTAGTTGATCTTGTCATGTGCATTCTGTGATGCGCCTGGGTGGGTACACTGTGATTCCGTGGGTGGTCATATCATTCTGATACAACTGTTTATATCCTTAATCAGTTTCACAAAGCTAAAACTCACATGAGATTGTCTTAAAACTGACTCAGTAACTCATGATAATACTGTCAAAGTTAATCAGAGCTGGCAAAATTCGAAGCAACTTTGTAAAATCCAGATGCATTCTGAAAATTAGGATTTTTTTTCCATAAAATTAAGAGGAGTTAGCAAAATATAGACAAATTGGCAAAATCTAGAGAGTTTGCAAAATCGAGGTAGCTTGAAAAAATATAGGGCAGTTGGCAAAATTCAAAGCCACTTGATAAAATAGAAGTGAATTATGAAAATTGGGATTGTTTTTGTGCAATTAAGGAGAGTTGGCAAAATTCGAAGTGACTTGGAAAATTCAGTTGAGATGTAAAAAATGTAATTTTTTACCAACCTCTGCCCATTGTGCTCATATTACGCACTATGGCTCATCTGTCCTGGCCAGCCGCTTATATCTTCGTGTGGTCGATCTTGTCATGTGCACTCTGTGACGCGAGTGGGCGGGTACACTGTGATTCCATGGGTGGTCATATTATTCTGATACGACTGTGTATATTTTGCCCTAAAATAGCTTATTTTCAATCTATTTTCTTGAGACAGTCTTGAGACAGATGCTTACCTTGGTTACTACCAGAAGCCAGTGATGCTGTCAGCCAACCACACTGCAACTTTATCATTAGCTTTAAACATTTCAAATATATTCTATTGCTATTTTTAGTTGAGAAACATTTAAAATTGAAATCTTGACACTAATGAAATATTATTGGCAAATTACAATAAACACAGAAAAGAACTGTGAAGTAAACGTATATTTTAGTCATATTTTTGATGTTTGAAAATATCACTAGTATCCATTTTTAAGTATTGGAAGAAATACATGGGCTAGAACACTGATGCGATTACCTCTTTCCACGCTTCACTTGCAAAACTGAACTAAACCCATAAATACCCAGTAGTTGTTAGGTAAGAATTCACAATACCAATTTGGTGAATCCAAAACCATTCTTTATTCACTTTCCCTTTTTAGTGAAAATGGCACTTATCAGTTGTGTCTGCTTTCAGCACTCAAAATGCTTGTTTGTCCACCTCTTTGACATAGATGAAATATCAGCTTCTTAATATTTCAACCAACTTGTTATTTCTACAATTGTTCTTTGTTATTTTACACCTTTTTACAATTAAACTGCTTTTAACTTTCAATTGAGGGTATCCATGACTTTTACCTTTTTACCTTTTACTGTTTATCATGTATTTGGTGCAGCATGGCCTCAGTTGCCTTAATAAAACTCCAAACAACCAATCAGCCAACTTCTTTGTATTTATTTATTGCAATTAAAAGTTTTCTATTTTCATTTTCTAAGATAACCATTATAATCTACTTTTCTTTTTTTCTCAGCTCAGTCTGCTGAGTTTACAAGGACACATTCCTTCATCCTGATTTCGCTAATGCAAAACAATGCAATCTTGCCTATGTGTGTCCCAAAACACACAATCTCCCTGTGTCAACCAGGGATAAAATACTGGAACACAGAAGAGGCTGTCAGCACAGCTTTCTTCTGTGTTTCATTATTTTCACTCATGCTAGATCCTTCTTTGTTGTGTTTTTTTTCCTCCAGTTGATAGCAGCTGCTTAACTACTTGCCTATGCTTCCCCACATCATAGTCTCACATAACTAATGGCTTCACATGAACCAATGTATCCTTTTACTTCTTGGAAACTCCAGTGCAAGGGACCTGGACTGAATAATGATATTCATCCATATTTGAATTTCTGATCACAGAAATCAAACATCTGACCTTCACAACAAAAAAAAATCCTTTTCTTGAATTGTACATAACATGGCCATTCCAATGGCACTAAATATGATGTATCAGCCATTAAAACGCAATTATTCAAGAAAAACATACCTCAATATTATAATTTTCTAATCCATCTCCTTATTAATATTAATATTCTCTCATATTCGCACAGTAGGCGAGTTATTGCACAAAGACAGGTTAATGAAAGGTCATGAAGTTACTCTTAACATTAACCTTTTCACTACCACACCAGCCCAAAACGGCCCAAGCTGCAGGTAGGAGGTAGTGAAGAGGAAGGAGTAGCATCGGTCGAACAACTCCATTTAAAAACTCAGCAGTTTTGGGATGGTATGGTACTGAAGTGGTTAAAATTAAACTTCAAGAGAATATTGTCATGAGCTGGGTAAGATATGAACCCATAACCATCATCATCATTATCATCCTCAAGCAGCCTTTGGCTACGGAGGTCCAACCAGACCGCGCAGTTTAATTCTCCAAGCATATCTATCCTGAGCTACATCTGCTGCATCCGGCCACTGTACACCAATTCTAACAAGGTCCTGTTTGACATTGTCTGCCCACCGCATCCTAGGTCACCCCCTCCTTCTGAGGCCTCTAGGCACACTGTTCATAACCCTATTCGCCAATCTATAATTATCCATACGGGCAACATGGCCAAACCAGCGGAGTCTCTCTCTGCACAATATGCTGCTTAAAGGAGGTTGCAGACTCCTTTGCCTAACCTCATCATTAGTTACAAAGTTAAACCACCTAATACCCAAGATACTGCGTAAGCATCTGGAATCAAAAGCATCTAGTTTCCTGTTATCTTGTTTACACAGCGTCCAAGTTTCACTACCAAAACTAACCCTAGAAAGAACCAAACTATTATACAGTCTAATTTTAGTCTTTAGGTGTATACGCCAATTTCTCCACAATCTCCATAGATTCTTAAAAGTCCCGGCAGCAATACCTATTCGTCTGTTAATATCATGCCGCACATCACCAGTATCAGTTACGTAGCTCCCAAGGTAATTAAACTATGACACCTGCTCAAGACTGCAACCATTCAGATTAACTGAATCACAGCCTGCCTGACCAATTTTCATCACTTTAGTTTTCTCTCTGTTTATAACCAAACCTACTGTACTACCAGTCTCATCAACAGCTCGAATGAAAGAGTTCATCTCATCAACATCATTTGCCAAAAGGGCTAAATCATCAGCATAATCTAAATCAGAAATTTTCGTATCTCCAGCCCATTTAAGGCCAAAAGCTTTCCCTTGAAGTGAATTTCGCATAACATAATCAACAACCAAAGAGAAAAGGAGACAAAATGCACCCTTGTCGAACACCAGAAGTAATGCTAAACCAATTGCTACAAGACTTACCAACTCTCACACATGACTCAGTGTTATTATAGAGAGCTTTCATTATGTTAACTAACTTGTCTGGTATACCATATGATCTCACAATCAACCACAAATTATGACGATCAACAGAGTCGAAAGCCTTTTTGAAATCAACAAAGCTAGCAACCAAAGGTTTCTGAAAGTCTAAACATTTCTCAAGAATCTGCCTGAGTGAAAATATTTGATCCACACATCCCCTACCACTTCTGAATCCACATTGCTCATCACGCAATTGCCTGTCAACCAGATTCTTAATTCTATTAAGCACAATCATGGAAAGAACTTTACCTGGAACAGAGAGTAGGCTGATACCCCTATAGTTATCACAAGAACTGTGATCACCTTTTTTGAAAATAGGGATAATAATGGCTCTGGTAAAATCTTTAGGAACCATGCCTTTATCATAAAAGTTATTCAAAATTTCAGTCATTCAAATGGTAACTGAAACATTCCCAGCTCTAAGCATTTCCGTAGTAATTTCATCCACCCCTGGGGATTTATGAAGTTCAAGTTTAGAAATAGCCAAACTAACTTCAGATTGTGTTATAGGGCCAACATTAAAGCCAACAATGCATCTATCATCATTGCAAACAATGGGAGTAGAATTAACCACATTGTTTAGAACATCACTGAAATGCTCAGCCCACCTAGCCATGACAGAATCCTCACCTTCTATAACCTTACCTTGTTTATCCTTCAATCCCTGTATACCTGTTCGTTTTCTACCACACAAAACATTAACTATCTGGTACAGCTCTCTGCTGTTGTGCTGTCTAACTGCTTCCTCAGCTTTGTCAGTCAGGCCATCAAGCCAAAGATTCTTATCAGTAGCTAACTGATCCTTTACACGTTTATTAAGTTCTTTGTAATGCTTTCTATTAGGACTAGTAGGGTACTGATTAAGGACATTCCTGCAGTTCCTTCTTCCTGAAATAAGCTCAAGTGCCTTATCACTTAAATAATTCTGTCTCCTCTGCTCCTTTTTCCCTAAAAGAGTACTGTTAGTTTCCAAAAAAGCCTGTTTAAAATGGCCCCATTCTTCCTCAACTTCAGTATTAAGCAAACCATGACTGTCATAATGACTAAGTAACCTATCATGGTAAGCTTTAGCTATAACTGGGTCTTTCAGAGCTTCAGTATTAAAGGTAAATTTTTTAACCCTAGCACAACACTTTTTAAGTTTAAGTTGCAAGACACTTTTAACAAGGTAATGGTCAGATCCAATTTTAGCTCCCCTATATGCCCTGGTATTTCTAACAGAACTAGCCCATTTGCTGTTAATTAATATATAATCAATCATATTCCTATGCAGCCCATCAGGTGAAACCCATGTGTATTTATGTATGTCGCGGTGTTTGTAATATGTGTTAGTTATTCTGAAACCATTGAGTTTACTTACCTGTAGGAGAAGTTGCCCATTGCCATTGCAGCTACCAATACCAAAAGGGCCTATTACTCCTCCCCAAAGGTCAGAGTCGGTACCAACTTTGGCATTGAAGTCACCAAGAACAAGGGTAATATCTCCTTTCTTGACAGAATTCAAAATATCCTGAAGTTGTCCATAAAACCTATCCTTCTCATCCTCATCAGAATCCTCAGTGGGGGCATAACAGCAGATAACATTCAAGTCTTTAATGCTTGTCTGAAATTTTGCTGTAAGAAACCTTTCATTAATGCACTCATATCCTAGAAGAGCATCACTAGCATGTCTGCTGAGCAGCAAACCCACGCCCTGGTGATGCTTTCCATCCTCCCTCCCTGTAAAGAGAAATTTAAAGTTATTTTTAAGTATCTCACCTTTACCTGTCCATCTGGTCTCTTGCAAGCCTAGAATATCTAGGTTATAGCGCTGGAATTCCTGCATGAGGACATCAAGAGAGTAATCTCTATGTAATGTCCTCACGTTCCTGCAGAGAGAAAATGATTAGTAGGATTTTTAAAGAAATTAGATTTATTGAGATTGGTAGGGCCAACAATATCAAACAGCCCCCTGATCGCAGGCATGGGGCAAAGACCTGTTTCTCCTCCGCTAAAGGCTGAAGTCACCAATGCTGGTAGGAACTTCAGGCACCACCTTTTCAAGTGGACTTTTTCAAGAGCCATATGGCCTGCCTGAGACACATTACTCCAGTTTAGGCTTGACGATGCCCAACTAGCTAAGTAAGGTTCAGGTACCTGCGATGGCCTCTGATTAGGATTATCCACCAGCTGATGTAAGGTATCCCATGTAAGGGATATCCTTGTAAGGGATATCCCACCAGCTGATGTAAGGTATCCATATGTAAGGTATCCCATGCCTCTGTTCACTTAGAGCTGGCAACCCAGAAGCAAACAGAAAACACAGCAGCAGACTCTCCCTCAACAGAGGCACACCAGTGCAGCAAGTCCAGGATCCATAATCAAGCTCAAATCCATAAACAAGTCCAGTCTAGTAGGTATAAATGGTCAGCACCAGGACCCTGTGAAGTTGACCACTCCTCAGCAGGGTTGAAAAAAAAGAAAAAAGTGGCCATAGATGACCAGATCAGTAGGCCAAACTGAACCGGCAGCCCTCCCCTTCCGTTCCCTTTCAAAAGAGAATATCTCTTTTGAAAGGTACTAACGGCCTGCACCACGAGAAGGTGGGGTCAGACATTAGGTGCTAGACCTGGCCGGTTCTATGCATCATCACTAGGGATTGGTACACAGCTCTCCTTCCAGTTTACGCCTAGATACCATTTACAGGCTAAAATGAAGTTGTGGGTTTGTATCCTACAGCATTCAAGACAATTCTCCCCTAAATTTGATATCAGTGTTAATAGTGACTTCATGACCTGCAAGTGAAGAAACAAGAGAAATTTATTAAGAGATAGATTATGATATATAACAAAAAAAAAAACAATAATTAATTCTGCACAATAAAAGAAAAAATTCTAAAGACATGAAATTTTAAAAATATTTTCTACTAATGGCAAACATTTTACTGTTTTTCCATTTTAACTAAAGTAAAAATAATTTTCTTACATTTTTTTCTTATCCATTTCATTATTTCAATAAAAATATTTCATTTATTAATTTTTTTTAATTTTTTTAGTTTAATATTTCTTACGTGGTCTGTAATTATCCAATATTTAACCCTTCCCAGGTCCAACTATTTTTTCACTCTGATTGGGCAAAAAAAACAAAAATTAAGGATTAACACAGAAAACAACTGTGAAGTAAATGTATATTTTTAGTCATATTTTTGATATTTGAAGCTAAACTCACACTCACTGTAGAACGTTCATCTGTCGTAACAATATTAATGACAGTCCATTTAATTGCTCTTCTGTTCCTCTGGTATTTTTTAATTAATTTTAAGTTTAAAAAATGATTTATTCAGCTCTAGCAATAGCTACAAGTATCAGAGCAACAAACTGCTAAGTTTTTTTTTATTTTATCCAAATTTTTACTTAACCCATTTCTTCCCAAGTGTTGCGTGTACGCAACACTGGGAAGAAATGGGTTAAAATCCAAATTGGTCATTGAAAATCTAAATTTTGGGTTTAACGATAATAAAAGAGAAGACTTCTTTTCATTTTAGCTATTTTATTTGGTTAAAGGTATGCCTCTGTACCCACTTCATCTATGCTTACCCAAGGTAACCTTCACACCTTCACACTAATGTCCTGCAGATCAGATAGAACTTTAGCTGACCATTTCCAGACAAAACACTAGGCAAAGGTCACTGATTAACTCACAGATTAAATAACTTAATGAGCTTAAAGCAAAACACAGCCATACTCAAAAACAGCCTACCAAATTTCTGGTACCTTTTTTAAACCATTTCTCTCACCAATTTGCTTCTGAAGAAAGAAACCTCCTAAAGCTTGGACCAAAATTTATTTTTCCCCATGAAAATGCAGCATCCATGAGATTATTAAAGAATTTGAAAGACTTGTCAACTGTGTCCCAGAGCTAGAGAAAGATGAGCCATGATTTCAGCTGTTTAGATTATCAATCTTTATAGAATCTCTCATAGTATCCTGACATTAATCATTCGCAGAAGCTGCCCAATAATATTAAAAAAGACCTCTCCATCCAGATACTTTCAGCTGACAAATTCACACAGCTCATCCTGGATACTCTAAACTTTGATGCAAAAATGGAACAAATCTTAACTGAATTAAATACTAAAGTATTTCAGAGATATCCTACTTGCAGCTTGCCCCCCAAAACTCGGAGCATTCAGGAGCAATATGTTTATACCTTGCAATCTTCCAAAATTTGTTTTTACCCTCACGAAATCTCCACCTTCCAGCCAAGTTGCCAGTGTCATCCTCTGAAACCCTGAAAAAGAGATGATCGAACAATAAACATTCGAACCCCTCTTCTGGGCCAGGTTTGTCGATAATGTCTTTCTCATTTGGGGGCATTTAGAGCAGAAGCTGGCAAAATCCTTAAACAAGCTTAACTCATTTTATCTTAGCATTTTGTTCATCCAGAGAGTGAGGCAGACAGATCCATCTCATTTCTGGACCTCATTATTCAGCATAAGTTATATGTGCAATGAGAGATCAGCTGAAGAACATTCAAAGTCAAATGCATGGGATAAGAAACACTGGACTGGTAAACAAAGCTGCCAAGATGTTATAAAGAGCATCAGCTTTGAAAAGGTGAAACATAACAGCAGTAACCTATGAAGAGCAACATCTGTGCCAGCTGTTATCAAGGTTCAGAACTGGCAATATGGTTTCAATAATCTTGTTCTTCATCACCTTTGTTTGTAAAGGAGGATTTAAGATTTAGAAAATAGAATAGTTTCAATTGGGATATTGCACAGGAGGTATTATACCTAGGACTATGAAAACAGTTGTAATGACCACCTCAAGAATCATTTATTTTAAAATGTATTACAGCTAGATATCATGTAAGATTAAATTTGATTTACTTTCTGATTCACCCTTGTATGTCACATTTATTAACATTCTCCATGGTGGTTATCCCCATCCAACTCCTCAACCTCAACTTCAAGATGAGATTTTCATAAAAAAAAAAACTTATTTTAGCATTCGCAAGAACTTTGATTTCAGTTTCCAGTGACATAATGTGGGGTTAAAAATCTTAGACACTGTGCATATTTTTTGATGTGTAAAAATAGCTTTCGAAGACAAATTTCATTATTCATCACAGTAAAATGATGCCTTAACGCAAAATTTTCTGCATGTTTTCTGTGGATGAAAAAAATAAATAGCAACATAACATTTGGAGAATATTACTAAGTATTATGCAATTTTGCTGGCCCTAATTTTGAGAATACTGAGCATTTTTTATTTCTCTATTTAGCCCTTTGCAGTAATGAAAGCATATTATTTTTTCTCATGACAACAGTAGTGATAGGTAGGACACTCATTAATGCTAATTTTAAACTTCAGATTATGATAAGTATTTAATCTGTAGGAATATGTAATATTTTTTCTTTATATCTGTAACACTCTACACTGACTAAAGAAGTATAAAATCATAATGACAGAGAGAAAAAAACTCATCAATCCAAACAACAACCACAGGTAGTCTGTTTTATATGAAGAATGTGTTCCTGGACTTCTGTTTCTAACAGGGACTATTTTGCCATAGAAATACATGCAAATAAGGAGGGGTTGTATTCCAAAAGATTTGGACATCAAGATTTGGACTTCAGGCAGCAAGGACGCTGAAGGCTCACAGAAGGTTGGAGGAGGGAACCACTGGACAGCTGTTAGGAGACATATGGTAGCCGGCCATCCAGTGTGCCAATAATGTGCACAGGGTATGGCTCTCCCACACATGGGGCTACAGAGCTTAACATCCCATTTAATGGACAAAGAGCTTCAATTACATACAAATAAGATCCATACTAATCTTGATATTAAAATATACTTTATTTTAAACATTTAATAGTACTAAAAATTAGAATATATATATGTATCTAGATTGTGGGATGGAGAAAAATTATTTGGAGGTGGTGTTATGAACTGATGACTCAGAAGGCAATGCTGACACATGAAATTGGATTGGATATCCTGTAATCGTGGTTAGTTTATTCTGAGCTGGAGTTGAAGTTGACAGATGTTACTTCACAAATTTTTTCAGTTGAGAACCGAGTCATTTTCTTCATTTATTCATCATACATCTGCTGATAAGAAGTGAAACAGCTGTGCATTTCTCTATTTACTATGGAAGCTCACTTGCAGCTAGGCTCTTTATCAGTAAAGATTATTGAAGTGGCTTGAAAATGTTGAAAGACTTCTTCCAGATCCTTGGATTGGGTTGTTTTACCTCTGAGCAACATGTTTTTGCACACAATGGGCTAAATAGCCAGGCCGCAAGGACCCTGAAGGCTCACAGAAGGTTGGAGGAGAGGACCACTGGACAGCTGTTAGGAGACATATGGTAGCTGGCCATCCAGTGTGCCATTAATGTGCACAGGATATGGCTCTCCCGCACATGGGGCTACAGAGCTTAACATCCCATTTAATGGACAAAAGGCTTCAAAAAGCTGCCAGTGTCCTCTAATGACCAAGAGCAGGGCAGTGAGCTTTAGTGGAGATCAATCTCAAAATTGGCCCAGCTGGGACTCAAATTTGGGAACTGCATATTACGAGTTTGGCGTGCTACCAACTGAGCCACACTCACCCCTCCAAATCCTTGGATCTGACAGGCTCGACTTCATTGCTGACCTCTTCTTACACCTCGTTGGCCAGCTCCTCCAGTTCACTGAGATCGCTGCTTTTCAATTACTTCTGATGAGAATTGAGCAACTTGATCACAATGTCATTATCCAACTTTTCCGTGCAAGAATTGTGGACCACAACAATGACTTTCTCCCTAGCTTTAGACTCATCCTCTTCCATTGTAAATAACTGGGAAGTCACAATCAACATTATTTTTCCAAACACCCCTCATACATTGAGGCATAACCTCAGTTCAAGACTCACAAATTGCATCAATGGTTGTTAATATTTTTTTTTACCAGCAAAGTGAAGGTTTCATTCCAATTTTTCAGGCTGAACACTAGAAAGTTTAAATCACAGATAAAACTATTACATGTCAAAAAGTTACCAAACCCTGCTACAGACCAAAAGGTATCACTTTACTAAATGGATTACAAATATTCACAGAATATATAGAAATATATGCTTTTACTTTCATATTTTGCATTGCAATAAACATTATTCTGAAGCAAATATTGGTAACATCATCAAAATTTAAATTATGGGACTATTTCATGTTTTCAGCAATTCAACATTAATGTAATCAATAAATACACTTACAAAGTTCAATTTTGCTAAATAATTTTAACTTCACTTTTTAAAGCTAATTTGAATACATGATATATCACACAAATTAAGTTTAATGAGAGAAAGGATATTTAAATAAAATGTTAGAAACAAAACTTAATAATATGGAAATCATTACTGACTACTGGGGTTAGAAACTGAAGTTTGTAAACTACCTGAAGACGCTCATGTAAAAGGTTACAAAAGCAGGTTAGAAGAAATTATATTCTTTAGCTAAAGTTTATGAAATTCTTGATCTACAGAATAGCTTCAAAAAGCTCCAGACAGAAACTAATAAGTGACATTTTGGTAGGTAGTGGTAACCTGTTTGTACATTTTGATATGTGTCCACCTCTTACACACAGTAGACTTAATTAAGATGACATTCATCTTGCAACCATGAAAGTGCAAGAAAAGAGTACAGTGTATTGAAAGTTTCTAAGTGGGAAATACATCAATGCAGCAGATAATGATCCAAACTCTTTGCAAAAGATCATCAGAGGTAATGAAATTTATTGTTTCCTTTTTGATCCTCAGAGAAAATAACAATTCTCCCTACAAAAGCATTAGTGCTGCTGAGAGACAAGTTCCAGCATGTCACTCAAAATGGAAGGTGATGTTAAAAATCTTTTTTGAGAAGCAGGGCATCATGAGATATACTACTGATGGTGTTATGGTTCCCAAGCCTAGATAGGTACAAAGAAGCATTTGTTTGTCTAAAGAAGACAATTTGCCTAAACATTACAAAATATAGCAGCCAAAGACTGTGCTGTTGCATGACAATGTCCATAGTATAGCAACTGATGTTGGGTTGGATTGTTTTATCTCTGAGCGGACTTTTTTGCACACCGTGGGCTAAATGGTCAGGTCACATGAACCCTGAAGGCTCAGAGAAGGTTGGGGGAGGGGACCCACTGGAACAGCTGTTGGGAGACAGATGGTAGCCTCCCATCAAGGCCATCCAGCGTGTTCTTTAACATGCACAGAGTATGGCTCTCCAACACACGGGACCACGACTTAACGTCCCATCCAATGGACGGCGGCCTTTCCAAGCCCATCGGTGTCCCCTACTGACCACGGGCAGGGAATTTTGCAGAGATAAATCTCAACGCTGACCCAGCTGGGACTCGAACCTGGGAACTACAGATTACGAGCCTGGTGTGCTACCGACTGAGCCACCCTTGCCCCAGCAACTGATGTGCCAGTCAAATTTGGTACTGTGTTGCTTCCCCACAAACTGTATTCCTCTAATCTCATATTGTGCAATTTTTACTCTCTTTTCAGAGAAGAATCGATTGAAAGATTGTTACTTCAAGGATGTAGTGAACCTTAAGGTAGTTTCAAAGACTGCATTGTAGAGCAATGTGCATGGTGGCTTCCAGAAATGTTTTGAGCAACTGTAAGACTGTATTGCGTCTTGCAATTGGTACAGCTGGTGGAAGTGTGAAACTGCTGAAGGACATATTTTAAAGGCAACTGCTTTTAAAGGTTTCACAGCAAGCTGGTTTGAGATGCGACTCCTATTCCTGAACTTTTAGAAGATATCTTCTAAAACTTAAAGCAGTATTTTATATTAGCAATTAAATTCCCCTTCAGAGTGTAGTTTATAATCTTTAAAAGCTGGCCAGCCTTTACCAACAAAATGAAATTCATCCAAATCTAATTTTATTCATATTGATCTAATATGATATTGTATATATCATTTTAATTAAGACATTTTAATTTTCCTGCATATTGAAATAAAATTATTGTTTTCTCTTTTGAATAGAGCACTTTCTTTTTAATTAGTGGTAACATTACATAATACAGCATTTACCAAAAGGAAAGTTTCCAAACTTATTTTATATAATAAAAAATTTGTAGCTAGATTTTTTTAATAAAATAAGAAAACAAACCCTCTTGAGCTTCTGCTGTACACTGATTAATATATGCCCCAGTAACTTGAGGGTCTAAATCACAACCTGGATCTCCTTTCTGTAAAAGGTGGCCAATATATTTTTCCTGTAAAGACAAGAATATTTATTATCAGATATTTACACTAATATAACATTCACCCTCGGCATGCCTCATTTGCAAAACTAACATGAGTAGCCACACCATTTTTTTAATTGTTTTGGTGTAAAAGAGCTGGAATTTAAAATATTATTCTGATGTACTAATAAACAGAGATAAGTCATGCTATTAACAACTGAAAAGCATTTAATCGTGCCCAATAAAATTTATAAAATACAGAATAGTTTATTATATATTGGGTTATGACCCCTAATACAAGCAGTGGTAACACAAGGGCTGGTTTCACCTCTGAGTGGCATTTTTTTTTTGCACACAAATGCAAATATTGTGTGCAAAAAAAGTACTGCTCAGAGGTGGTCACAAAAAAAGGTCACAAGGACCCAAAAGGGCTCAAAGAAGGTTGGGGAGGGGATCCACTGGACAGCTGTTAGAAGAGATGGTAGCCTCTCGTCATGGCCATCCAGCATGTTCCTTAACATGTGCAGCGTATAATTCTCACACACACAGTGTAACACTCCAAAAGTATGTTAAACTTCTTCACTTTGGACCAGGTAACTGATCCAAATTAAACTAATTTTCCAGATAGTATTGGGTACCAGGCAATTAATTTTGCCAAATAAAGTTAAATAAGGGTTCACTAAGTATATAGGCATTACTTAGTTAATATGAAAAGAATTCAAAAGATTGTCAATTGTTAAAGTTTAAATCTAATTAAAATCAATTTATCTTGCTCAAGAAAAAAAAATTGAAAAAGTCAAAACTGTTTCATAAAACAAAGTTTATTTCCAAAAAATCGTGACTCATCAATGCCTTTTTATTACATCAAAAATCTGAGCAACTGAAAGTTTACATCAAAACATCTAAATTGACATCCTCCCATCTTTTCCTCTAAAACTATTCTAGCTCACATTTTTTCATTACTACTCCGTGACCTAACATTACTTACAATACATGCAGTGTACAACTGACATGTCTGTTTATGCTGCGAAATACATTTGCATAATCTTACGATCACAGGGTGTGTCCTTATGCACACATTAGCAGCTGTCAATCAAAAGTCAGAGTGGCGCATGCACAACTCCTTTAACGAACTTGGGTGAGGAAAAATGATAATCCAACTGAAATTTAAAAGACTCAAAATGATAAATATAGTGCAAATAAAGTAAAAGTGAATGGTGGACCATCACAACAGGACCATGGCTTTACATTACATCTGACAGACAGCAACTTTCAAAGGCCATCGGTTCCCCCTACTAACAGAGGGAAGGGAGTTTTGAGGAGATAAATCTCAGTTGGCCCAGGTGGGACTCAAACCTGAGAACTACAGATTACCAGCCTGGCATGCTATCAACTGAGCCACTACCACCCCTGTGGCAACAGAAAAAGCAACTCCAACACAAATCTGAAGAAAACAAAACATTAAAAATAAACTGTAAATAGGAAATGATATTAATACTACATTATTTTAACAGTTATTCTAGAACTTTATCTAATTTAAATTGTCTTAACAAGAAGTAACAACAAACAAAATGATAATCTTTCTCTAAAATCTTTAAAAAATTGGGGAGATGTAAAAATTGAAATTTCTTCTCTAAAATCATGGCAAGTTGGGAAAAATCTACGGGAGTCGACCAAATTGAGGTAACTTGGCAAAATCTAGAGCAGTTGGCAGAATTCGAAGCCACTTGGTGAAATGCAGATGAGTTGTGATGAAAATTGGGATTGCTTTTGTGAAAATAAAGAGAATTGGCAAAATCGATGCAACTCGATCAAATCTTAGAAAGTTGCAACCCCCCCCCCCCCAACACACACACATGGAGCAAAATTTTGGATAGATCCCTGACAAAAACAATTTAGCAAAGGTCTTATTTCCTCGGTTGGAAAATTTTTGTCCTCTTCCCCCCCCCCCCAACCATAGTCCTTTGCTATGTCCCTGGTTCTATTTAAACAAATGAAATCATTATAAAGACAGAACTTGTACATAATATTGCTCCTTAGATTTTTTACCTTATCTTTTGAACTGAGTGCTAAAAGCTGGCAAAACAAAATCAGTTCAATGCTGTTTCCACAAAGCAAAAAATATTCACTGTAGTAGCTTATATATGTCAAATGACAGGTCACTGTATCTGTTCAAAAATGACCAAGCCTTGTATCAGGAGACAGTGGGTCAAATTGGGCCAAAGTTGTACCAGCAAAAAGGAGATTAAAGTCTTTTTCATGTTAAGAGAAACTGAGTCAGGTGCCAGTTATTTTTTATTTGCATGCCATACTCCTGTGTATGTTCTCAACATCTTAGCTGAGATTGGATTGTTTTACCTCTGAGCGGCACTTTTTTGCACACACAATGGGCTAAATGGCCAGGTCACATGGAACCCAAAGGCTCAGAGAAGGTTGGGGGAGGGGACCCAATGGAACAGCTGTTGGGAGACAGATCATAGCCTCCCGTCAAGGCCATCCAGCATGTTCTTTAATGTGCACAGGATATGGCTCTCCTGCACCATCTGATGAAGCGCCGATAGGAAGGGTGCAAAATGCGCATCGTGCAGCAGAAACTTTTTTTTAAGCACTATGCTATCAAAAGTATAAATGGTTATTTCATTCACCAATGCCGGTAGACCACTGGCAGCCGTCATCCTTATTTTAATCTCCACTGAGACGTCACTTGTCGGCATAACGTTGAATTTTTAATTTCTCACCGAAAGCATCCTAAGAAGTTCCTGTTATTACCCATCCTCTATGGCATGGTATGTAAATCTCTCCTTAATAATTATTGATACCTGATAGCATAGTCCATGTGTTGAAGTGCTTAAAAACATTTAACAGTGTCATAGAGAATTAAATAGCTTTAATTACTGCACTGTGTACCTCTATTCTACTTTTTACTATACTGTATGATGGTAGGTCTTTAAATAGGAATTTTCCTCTATCGATGAGTTTTAATTTTATCAGGTTGCTCACACAGAAGGTTCCACACCGCCAGAAGGGGTGAGATTTTGGTGTTACAAAGGTGATCTTTATGTAAATTAATCATAATGTTTTCCATGTATTACAACTGATATTTGTTTGGGGGTGCTGCTATGGCTTTATATGTTAAATTTTCTATTTGTAAATGATTTTGAAGAATTGTTTGTGATAAAGCCGTATTAATTTTTTTTTAATATCTTGTTGATGTTCTAATAGGCATTGTTCATATCTCCTATGTTTTTCCCATGTATTGATCCTCCCCCCACAAATCTCCAAATTAGGGGGGGAATCAATACATGGAAAATTTTCCCCATTGATTCCCCCCCCCCCAATTTATTTTCAGCATCTGGTATCGCTATACACCCCTCCTGCTGGTATTCATTTATCTCTATCATTAATAATCAATTTTTCAATTGCATTAGTTACTGTACATGGCATTTTCAAATTATATTTACTTAATGCATTTCCCATAGAGCCGTCCCGTGGCCGAGTGGTTAGCACGCTTGGCTACTGATCTAAGGGACCTGGGTTCAAGCCCCGGATTAGGCATGGATGTGTGTGTCGTTTTTCTGCTGAGGTCCTGCCATCCTCTCAGATCTCCTACTGTGGCATATAAACTGACAGGCTCCTGTCAGACCTCTGTGGCAAGCAGCTGCTTGAGGGGGTATTTATTATTATTATTTCCCATAGTTTTAGATATGCCTGGGATATAAGGAAAACTGTGTGTATACTGTATTTTACTTGTTGATTGGGCTGAATTAAGTTATGATGTTCGTTGCATTTTAAATTTAGTCGTTTTCCGAATTTTATTAACAAAATTGTCGGAATACCCTGCTGACCTTGTTATATTATATATTACTCTTATTTCTTTTTAATATTTCAGTGTTAGATTAATATCTGTAGGCCCATATAAAATATGTATTTATTGTCAATATTTTATAATTAATAGGGTGTGTGGAATCGTATGGTATTATATTAGGGGTGAATGTAGGTTTTCGATATACTGCAGTAGTACAACTCAAACGTTTACGTTTAATAAATATATCAAGGTATGGTAATTCTCCATTAATTTCTTTCTGATTCATGTGTAAATTTAATAGTAGGCATAATACTATTAAATGTATCTATTAGTTCATCTAATTCATGTACAGCATGGTCTCAGAAAATTAAAGTATCATCTATGTAACATAAATATAGTAAAGGCTTATACACCAATAAGCCAAAATATTAAAACCACTTACTTAATATGATATAGGTCCTCTTCTCATCGCCAAAAGAGCTCTCACCCAATGAGGCATAGATTCAACGAGATGTTGGTAGGTGTCGCTTGATATTTGGTACCATAACTGCAGCAGAAGATCCCGCAGTTCCCATAAATTACATGGTTGGGGTGATGATGCTCTTACTCATTTCTTCAACTCAAACTACAAATGCTCGATAGGATTCATATGCGGCGAATTTGGGGCCATGGCAATAAATGGAATTCCTCATCATGTTCTAGGGACCATTCCTGAACCTTCTTTGCAGTGTGATATGGGGCATTGTCTTGTTGAAAGAAACCATCTCTGCCAGGGAATTGTCACCATAAAGGGATGTACTTGGTCAGCACGATGTCCAGGTAGATGACAGCTGTCAGAGTGTGCTCTACAGGGATAATTAGTCCAAGTGTTTCCCAAGGAAATATTGCCCAGACAATTTCTCACAATCACACTCTCTCAAGCCTCTGTCCCACAGTGCATCCAGGTGAAAAGGCTTCCATAGGTAAACGTCACACACAAGCTTGTCTGTCCACATGGTGTAACAGAAAATGGGATTCGTCTAACCATGAGACCCTCTTCCAGTCTTCTATGGTCTAATGTCGATGATTATGTGCCCACTGCAAGCACTGATGATGGTAAATGGCTGTGAGCATAGGCACACAAATGGGTCTTTGTATCCAACCATATCCAAGAGCTTAAGATGAACTGTGTGTTCGGATACAATGGGCCTTTTACCACAATTGAAATTATGGGCAATGTCAGCCACAGTAGCTCTTCTGTAGCTGTGGATGAGATAGCCTGCACTGATCTCTGGCATCAATGAGGCATGGCCAGCCCATGCCTTGTCGACGGCTTGAAGTGTCACCTGTTTTGGACCATCTTTGATAGGTACTATCTACTGCATAGCATGAGCAGCCAACCAGCGTCACTGTTTTGGATATGCTCTTGCCAAGGCATCTTTCCATAACGATCTGGCCTTTGTCGAAATCAGATTTTTGCTTTTCCCATGTTGAGATGAAATGAAATACTGCCTGCTAGAGCTCCAACCCAGGTATTATGTATATCATTTGCGACCTTGGTACGTGACACTTATTGGCTGCATGCGCACTTCTTTGCATAAAGCAGAGTTGGATTTAATGTATTGGCTGATTGGTGTATTTTAATCTTTTTAAAGCTGTTTCTTCAACATGCTGCATAACAATGTTGGCCATGAGTTCCATTGGAACCACCTCTGTCTGAAACCAAGGACGACAACTAACAACAAACCATTTAGATTTAGTAGACAGGTCCAGAACCTCATGTACACTAAAGTACTGTTGTGTCATGGGTCTGGTGACCTTTAAACACTCTGCTTTTAGTCACATCCAAAATAGGTATATTTGGATACAGCGATATAACGTCTAGGGAGTGGATGGTTGTTGTGCTGGTAATTTTAGTTTGCTGTATAATTTTAATTGCATCATGATATGACGTTAAAGTATATTGTGCTGGTGGGAAATATGGACTAAAAAGTCAAATAATGCTCTTCGTAGATTATAGGTAAGGGCCTTACATTTATTAATGGTCTAAATGGGTGATTTTCCTTATGCAATTTTCATAAACATTTGTGAAATATCAGGATATATTGGTGGTCTACATGCTTTAGTTAAAATTTGGGGTAAATGTGGGTCATTTTTCAACTCCGCTAACTTTTTAATTGTTTTAGATATTAGGTTCTTTACTATAGGTTGACTTTTTAAATCATGCAATAACTGAATTATTTTTTCCTCATATTCTACCTTATCTACACTATGTTGAGAAGTGTCTGGTCACCTGATTGGCAAAGGAAAAATGTAATTTCCAGTCACGTGATCAGTACTAGTGGGGTATAAGAAGAGTGTTGGCACAGAACAGGCTTCAGTGGAAACATGAGTGAACGTGCTGAGTTAATGGACTTCCAGAAAGGAATCATTACAGAATGCCATTTGAGTAACTTATCTGTGCATGCGATCGCAACCAAATCAGAGCATTCTAGGTCAACTGTGAAGGATGTGATTACTAAATGGAAACATGATGTCATGACAGTCAAGAAATGGTCGGGCAGACCACGAAAACTGACAGAAAGGGATTGAAGAGCTCTGAAACATGTTGTATGTTCTTCTCGTCATTCATCTGCTGCTGCCATTATCAAAACATTTCAAGAGTCCACAGGTGTTAGTGTTTGCAGTAGGACAGTTCATACAGAGCTGCATATGTTGAATTTCCATGGCCGAGCAGCTGCATATAAACCACTGATAATTTTTAAACATGCACAACAACGTCTAGCCTGGTGCAAAGCTCATTGGAATCAGTCACTGGACCAATGAAAACA
The DNA here is from genome assembly GCA_038380435.1 of Ryuthela nishihirai. NCBI lineage: Eukaryota > Metazoa > Arthropoda > Arachnida > Araneae > Heptathelidae > Ryuthela > Ryuthela nishihirai. Next base: position 56,337,668 of record JAWZYU010000030.1, on the reverse strand, counting down.
AATTTTATGGAGTGACGAATAATGTTTCATGCTGTTCCAATTCGATGGTCGCTGCTGGGTATGATGAATGCCTGGTGAACATTACCTGTCACAGTGTATTGTCCACTCTGTGAAGTTCAGTAGTTGTAACGTGATGGTTTGGAGCTGCTTATCATGGTATCTACTTGAACTGTTGGTTCCTATATCTAGTAGCATGAATGCTGAGATGTACTTGTGTGTTCTAGACAATTCTGTGCTACCATCACTGTTCCAGTACTATGGAGAGGGGGCCATACATCTATTAACATGATAACACCATGTCATACTGCAAGGTCCATTCAGCAGTGGTTTCATGACTCAGGAGTGGAGAACATGCTCTGGCCTGTTCAGAGCCCCAACCTGAATCCAATAGAGGCCCTTTGAGATTAACTCGAACAGCAGTTGCAAGCCTTACTATCACGTCCCACTTCCCTGTCGACACTACCATGTTGAAGGACAAATGGAGCAAAATACCAGCTGCACGCTATCAAAAACTGATTGAAGGTATGCCCGAAAGAGTGCAGATGAATGACGAGAAGAATGTCAGCAGATGAATGACGAGAAGAACGTACATGTTTCAGAGCTCTTCGATCCCTTTCTGTCAGTTTTCATGGTCTGCTCGACCATTTCTGCATGAGCGTATTTGCAACCAAAGGTGGGCAGACACCCTACTGTAACTTCAATAAATGCGACATTTTGTAAAACACTCTGGTGTCCAGTGACTTCTTTTAACATACTATATTATTACCATTTATTCTGTTTTGTCTGCTAATACAATTTTTATTTCACGGTTATTTTTTTAGATTATTTAATACCTTTGTTTCATCAAATATATTCTGTTTATCAGCCTTTTGGTTTTGTTCTTATTTTATACTACAATATATCTTAAAATGTTCTTTATCTTTTACTATTATCAGTATTTTTTGAATAGTCTGTTCATTTGTGGTATCAAAGTTGTTAATTTAGGTATTAACTTAAGATATGCATATTTTGCCCCTTTTTCTAATATTTGTACTAAACTTAATGTAGAATAATGTTGCTCAAGAGTTTTTAATATTACAGCATAATTGTGAATTAAATATTTTTTTAAACAAATTGTGGTGTAGTTTAAATTAATACCTATCCAACCTAAAAATAATTTTTTTTATTCATCTCTGTAAACAATTACCTTTTAAAGCAAAAAAGGTCGCATTTTTCCACCAACCCTGGGTTTAAAGGGCCAATTCATTGTTGCCAATGCAAACTTCGTAACCTTCACATTCCGCCACCAAAATTTCAGATTTCTAGTATAAATACATCACTTGCAATGTTTAGTTGAAATTTTGGAATTTCGATTTTTTCCACCATTAGAGGATGCAATTCTAGTTTTGGAGAGATTTGGATAGTGCAAATCATAATTTTCATCAACACCTATCCAACACAAAAAGAATTTTTATCTTTATAAACAAACAAAAAAAAAACTGATATTTACATATGGACAAAGAGAAAAGAGATGTCAAATGAAAAAAGTGATGTCAAAGCAAAACTATTATCTTGCTTTCTTTGAAAACCTTCAATCCAAGTCCAATTTGCTTCACTTTATTAAAAAGCATTCCATTTCATTTCCATTTTGGTTTAACCCTTCCATTGTCCATGCTGAAAAACAGGTTTCCATCCAGGGACCAAGCTATTTTCTGCCTATGCTCAGCCAAAAACAAACTTTAGAACTTTTTTGCCAAATAACTAATGAAAGGAATTATGGCATGCTGTATACCAAATTAATCAGCATTAATCATGAAATGAAAATCCAAATTAATCAGCATTAATCAATGAAATCCAAATTAATCAGCATTAATCATGGATTTTCTGAAAATCAAGTATTTAACAAAAAACATGACGTTTTATTTTAATGGGACTTTTTTAAGAGTTATGTAGTAAAAAAAGTATCTGGCAATGCAAATAAAAATTTATTAAAAAAAAGATATTCTAATAGACAGAAATTATTACAATGCACATGAATAGAATGGCTATATATTTCTAAATAACAAAAAAAAATATTTTTTGGTTTTAAGTAAATATTTCTGTCGTTTTGCAATTTTTTTCTCGGTACTATACTTTGAGAAAATTCCAGGCTTTTAGCTAATTGTGCTAAGTCAAATAAACAAGTCAAATTTAGAATATTTTAAAAAAAAATAACCAATCAACAGAAATAGGTCATGTTATATATCAAATTAAACAGAATTTAATTACGAATTTTATAAAAATAAATAATATACATAAATTTCCAAGCACATCGATTTTAATAAGCCTTTTTCAATGTGATATGGTGAAAATAAAGATCACACTGTACAATTAAGGCTTCGCTTTGGAAAACCTGATGAATAAAAATAGTTAAATTATATATTTATCGAAAGAAAATTTCCTCCCAAATAATATAATATTCAACCTGAAATATGATTTTTATTTCTTTTAATGAATCTTTTCAGTATCCTATATTTTAAACACTGACAATGTTATACAATGTGACTTGGCCTTCTCACATTCACAGGATTTTCTGAAATGGTTATGAAATCGAAAAAAACTTCCTTGGCTGCTTTTTTTACTAAATATTATTAATTTTTTCTTTGGATGTTGAATTTCAGCAATCTTGGCTAAGTGTAGAAATGTTTGTGCACCAAAGCACCAGCCCTTCCCAAAATTGCCCTCCCACATAACTGCCGATTTCCATAGCAAAGAAGTCTATTTTGCTTCCGCATCCAAGACATTCATTTTCAGAAAACAGTACAAGCTCAAAGTTTTTTACTAAAAAAAGAAGAAATAATAAAATAAAAATTACATATAACCTAATGGGATGCTAAATAAAATATCCGCAACAACTTTTAAGCTGGCTTCCAATCTAGCACAACCCGGAAAGATATATCAGTAATCGATAAATCAGCCGATTGAAGATAGCTAACAAACGGAAGTAAATGTACAGAAATGAATTTGCTTTCATATCCTAGACCTCATTTATTTTCATAAACTGATACTATTATCAAAGTTTTACTGGAAAAGTAATAAATAACAAAATAAAAATTAACATATAGCCTAATGCGATGTTAAAATAACCATAGCAACAAGTTGTGGCTGGCCATACGATGTAGCATGAAAAAAAAACAATACTTATCGATCGACAAAAAGATTGCTAATTTCCGAAAATAAATCTACTGAAATGAAAACTAAGGTTTAAATATAAAAAAAATTAACCTGACAAAGAGTATCCAATATGCTGGACCAAAACTGAAAAAAATAAAGCACACAGAACAATGGAGATATGATGTTTCAGCCACCTGAGTCTTGTTAACTCAGTGAAGCATAAATAAGTAAATGCAGGTGCAACCAGAATTTCTAAGAAGGATGTGTTTACTTTCAGTTTCGATTTTGAAGGCAGGAAAGATGCATAGAATGCTGGGAAAAATGGCAAAAATAACTTGGGAATACTGAAATACGTTTATGACAGAAAAGAGTGTGAAAAGGAAAAAAAAATTGCAGTACGTATTTTGTAATTACTTCCAAAATCTATGGTTTTTAAAAATAGCAGTTTTTTTTGTTAATTTTTAGATTTTCGAAAATTTAAGAAAAAATTTGTTGATAATAGCTAAAATCAAACTTGTGAGCTTAAATCACAAGGTTGCTTCAGCAAGCAGGAACGTTAACAAGCAAATCAGCAATACCGTTTGGTGCTTCTAAGAAATCGCTTTGTATTGTTTTACCTCTGAGCGGCACTTTTTTGCACACCATGGGCTAAACGGCCAGGTCACATGGACCCCAAAGGCTCAGAGAAGGTTGGGGGAGGGGAACCCACTGGAACAGCTGTTGGGAGACAGATGGTAGCATCCCGTCAAGGCCATCCAGCAAGTTCTTTAACGTGCACAGGGTATGGCTCTCCCACACACGGGGCCACGGCTTAATGTCCCATCTGATGGACAGCAGCCTTTCCAAGCCCATCGGTGTCCCCTACTGACTGTGGGAAGGGCGGGGAATTTTGCCGAGATAAATCTCAACGCTGACCCATCTGGGACTCGAACCTGGCAACTACAGATTACGAGCCTGGCATGCTACCAACTGAGCTACCCCTGCCCCCTTCAAGAAATGGCAATCAGATGGCTTTATAAAATTATTTATATTTTGGTGTAATAAAATATGCATCAAATTAAAAAACAAAACATTATTTTTAAAGCCTGAATTATATATTTTTATAAGATATATATTAAAAAAATTTACAACAGCAATTTTTATTTTTAAAAAATCGATTTTTTTTTTTGTTGTACTAAAAACGTATATATATATGTTCTTGGCCTCTCAATTCAGATTCTCCGTACATACACAGACGACCTGGACACTGGAAGGGTTAAAAAAAAACATTCTGATAGAAAAAATACCACAATTTAACAGCAAAATAAAGCAGCACTATTAAAGCTGTAGGGCAGTTTAATGGTGTACACCTACATTGATTAGATACAAGGTTATAAATAACTTTAGACACTGTGTTGAAAATTGGCAAAATCCAGTTCTTTGAAGTTGTTCCCAAATGTGGAGTTGGAAGTTCCTTATTTTCAGTTTATTTTTCCAGGTTTATCACAGCACTTTTTAGTTCTTTGATTCACATGTATTACAAGTTCATTGTTTCACAGATAGTCCAGTTGCATGATCAGTGCTTCCGTTTTTATTGTTATGCCAATCACGCAACTGGACTATCTGTGAAACTGTTGTTGGTAAGGGTCAACTGTACTTTAAAATGTGTATACTTATTACCTGACAGAGTGTATGAACATCACTGTGAAATGTGTTGCACAGTAGGTGCTAATGCACACTCTTGTCATCTATCGAAAGTTAATAATCCTGATGATACCCCTGCTGATGTCAATATCTACAAGTAGTGTGCATGAGTTTTCCAATTTGTACCTGTGATGCTCTTTTTCACCTAGGTTATCAACTGCAACTTGCTACAATTTTTGAATATCTGAGATCATCAACACATGGCAACTAATAAATCACTGGTGCTATTTTGTATTACATCTCTTAGTGATTACCCCTATTATCTACAACTGAAAGATTACATCAACTTTCCAGTCACTTTCCTGCATTACATAATTCCTCTCTTCAATGGATGATGGACAAGATCTGCAGTGGCAAATGTTATTCTCACAAAGCTTTTTTTATCATTATTCATTAGAACTTTACACCATTGCTGCCAATTTCTACTAGTTAATACCTACCATTCAATGAATTAATAATTGCATGTAGTGCTTCATTACTCAGGATAAAGTATGACTTGGCTTAGGATATGTTAGATGCATTAAAAAATAGTTTCAAATTTTTGAGTGTGCTGCACACTTTTGTGACTGTGATCAATACTTAGACTCAATACCAATTCTTTCAAAAATTGTAGCTAATCCTGGTTACACCACTGACTTACTGATTTTTAACAGGAATGTAGAGGCACTGAATCTTTTTATTATTAATACACAAAACTAAAAGTAGGTTATAAAGGATCCCAAAATATAAATCTGTGCATACTGTTACAAAGTAACTCATTCTAAACACTGGAATGAAGTAATTTAAATAGATATAGAGCACTTGTGAATTTATTTGAACTTCAAATGATGTGTCTCCAACAAAATATTAAAGGTTCCATACACACATGCTCCTTTAGACAGTTCACTCTCAGAGTCACCAAGATAATCCACATTGAATGACACTTCCACAAATGGAACATTTCATTGAGAAAACGAGGATGTCCAGTGTTGCTGGAACTCCATTACATCTCCACCCTCTTCCATACCCTTTGAGGAGTCTGGAAGATTTGATTAATATTGCTATTGATATCACCCCTCAATTGATATCATAGTTGATCAAATTAAACAGTGCATGCACAGTGATATTATTCCTTGAAAAACACTAAAATGCTACTTAAGGTCGAAATTAGCATTTGAAATTTTGCATCAAGCACAAGGACTGAGACACAATTCAAGAGCATGCATGTAGAAGGATCCTTTAGGCAAATGCTACATAACAAAAATCAGAAACCTAAAAGAATTTAACACTTGGTATTGCTATCAAGATGTCTCTAAAACAAGTCTAATTTGTTTTGGCAAGTTATATCACAAGGTATGAGAGATATATTAATTTTGCCCAAAACTTATTCCTGATTTTCCATACATCTGCATAGTTTAAATTTTCTAATAACTGTAATATGTGATGTCTGGGAACATCTAGAGGAACTTAATGAAATATATTAGTATGAATTCAGAATTTTTAATAATAAGAAATAAGAAAATTGCTGCAAAATTTGTTATACTAACCTGCATAGCAGATAACAGTCCAGCTGCTCTTCGTAATGACTTGTGCACTTCTTTAGCTTCATCCATAGATATTCTGCAAAACAAAATAAAAGTGCAACCAAATAAAACCCATAACTCACAATAAGGAACTTCATGTTATAGGCAATGCTCAGTTTACGATAGCATTTTTAATATTGGAACAAATTTGTAGTTGATATACAAGTACTTATATAAATATTTGGTGAATATGTAACACACATATTATAAAATAATTATAGAGGAAAAATTGTCTTTAGCTGGGTGGGATCCAAACCCATGACCTCCTGATAGCATATCGGGTGCTCTGACCACTGAGCTACCAGCTGCTGATCAAGATCTCTATTGGTGGCTTTAAACATAATACCATGAATTAGTCAGAAATCTATCTGCAATTGAAGACTCTAGAAGGCACTTTACAGGTTAGTGGACATAACCAGCCACATCAAACATTAAGAGGCATGGTATTTTTTAGTCAACATGTCTTTTATCAAGTGTACAGATGCTATGTTGAATAATAGACAATCACAGATAAGACCTATAGGATTGTGCTATAATTATTTAACGTATATTTCCTACAGATATGATTGTCTATATTTAACATATCATAAAAACCATCAGAGTTAATTTTTTTAGTTTTTTCACTGGTTTGGGTACCTTTACAAGATCCTAAACACTTGCTGCATGTTTGCTGTGACCCATAACCCTGGATAAAACCTGGTAGTTACTTGGGAGTCACACCAGAATCCACAAAATGCAAGAAGGACAGGACAGCTGGACTTTTATAAATAAAGAAGAAGAAAGTACACTATGGTACTTATAGTTGCACATTTTTAAGATTCTCGACGATTTAGAATTTTTTTCTGTAATAAAATTTCTTTATTTCTTTGATTTTTTTGCTTCTGGTTTCAAAAATCACTGTTATTGTCAATCAGCACAATTGGAACTGGCATAGATTGAGGGTTACCTGTACATCCATTCAGATCCAAATTTATGGTCTTCAACTCTGTAAAAGAATTCAATTGTGACCTTTGACTAGTGTTTTGTCTGAAAATGGTAAGCTGGCATCCTACCTGACCTTCAGGGCATGTGTAAGGTTCAGTGTGTAAGTGAGACCACAGTTCAGTGCAGATTAGGAAGTGATGACATAAATCCACCTTTTAAAAAGCTGAATTGAAAACAATTCTCACTTTTATTACTATTTTTCTTTTGTAAAAAGGAGAAAAATACTGTAAAATATAAATGTAGATTTTCTTAATAAAGGACAAAACCCAAAATTTGAATTTTCAATGACGAAATCAGACTTTCAGATTTTAAACTAAAATTCAGAAATTTTTTTTTAAAAAATCAGTGCAGTTGGCAGATCTGTCTACAGTACAAATTTTTTACACCTTATTAGTACATAATAAGAAAATACAAATATAATTTTTTTGAAACATTATTAAAAGTAATGTAATAACTATGTTAGAACAGTATATTTTTGAGGAACGTTAATGAAATGGATGAAACTTTCATAAGCTACAAGAGAATCGATTTTGTGTGTAACTGTGTCAATTTAATCCAATTGGTTGAAAGGTTCATAAAGAAGTGACTATTTAACCAAACTGCTTGGATAGTTGTTGAAGTTAGCGAGCATTCTCATAGCCCGTGACACAGTTTCTGCATAAGCTATCGAGATTTTCATTTCGGTTACCACAGATTTTGCTGCCCTATGGCTCCCATAATATTCATCCGCATGGTCAATATTTCCTGCACAGCATCTTTAGTGATTGGTTTAAAAATCAGGTTCCCCTTGGCCCATGGCTTCGTTTCTACACAAATTGTGACAGTTCGTGTCTCTCCTGCCCTAATGGTTAGTTTTGGAGTACTCCCCCCCCCCCCCCGACATTTTAAACAGTTTGAACACAAAGAATTTCCCGGTGTTGCAAAAGGTCACTGTACGCTCTCAGAGCCCATGACAAATGATCGAGATACTTATTTCATCAGATTTTGGCATTCTGTAATTCCTGACATACTTCACCGAAAGGTCCCAAATTTCGTAGGCAGGTTCCCCCTGCCCGACCCCATGTTTGGGGAGAAAATCAGGACCCTAGCTGCAATGGAACGCTTCAATAATGCCTTTGGAAACATGGGGAATCTGGCAATGGAAGCAGATTTGTAGCAGAAGATTTAAATGCTATTTTAACTGTTTACATTCACATTTAGGGAGAAATAAATGGCAACAATAAATTTGACAGCAATTCTCATTTCCTGTAGGAATAGCATGGTAAATATTTTTGCTCCTAGCAAGCCCACCTTTTGAACTTTCGACCCGAAATATGGCATTGCAATCCGGACCACAATCGAAAACATTCTCTCAAAATTTGAAGCATATACGTTGATTTCCCGATGATGAGTTATCACTGCCATAGGCACACACACAGACACCATTTATTATATAGATGTCAGTGACTACCCAGCATAAGTTATAATATTAAATCTACAATTATACTACATTATACAAGTTACATACACCTTTATCTGCTGTAAATTGCAATACAAGGTGCATACATATCAGTCCAGCCATTTCATTTCCTGTAAGCCATTGTTACAGAAATGGTGGTATGGATATAGTGTCATATTGTTGGAAGCTTAAAGAATCTTTAGATAAAGTTTCACAATGTGCTGTTGAATACAGTGATGACAGTACATAATGCTAAAATGCAGGAATTGGTTAGTGGTCTCAGAGTTCTTTCTGACAGTTGAAACATTAAACCCTGATGCTGGTAGTAGGAATTAGAATTGTGATGAAAACAGGATGGATGCTGGCTCATGCACATAAGTGGCAATAGATGAGTACCTTTAATATCTCCACATGGTTTGTACTTAGGACGATGTTATTGACAATGTGGATACAGTCTTTATAATACACTGTCTTTATTTATTATTTGGATGATAACAGAAAGCAAGAAAAAACTGACTTTTGCTTCCTACATTATTTTTTTTACCCTGCATGTTTATAACTGTACCAGAATCTTGATAAAAAGACAGATGTTTTGCAAAATTTGTCAAGAGTCTGCACATACATCTAATATTTATCTTTATTTTACTAATTATTAATAAAAAAAATACTTACTCATCTTTCCCAGATACCATGGCAACATGTTTCATTAACCAGATTGCAAAATCTTGGCATATCGACACTAGTTCAAACATAGCATCCTGCTGGGTCCTAAAATTATAAAGTATGCAATATACCTTAATATCTCAAAAGAGTTATACTGTCCCTTAAACAACAGGCTTCTAACAGTAAATCGCTTAGTTAGAACTCCCTGCTGGTCAAATTAAATCTCAAGAATTTTCAATGGGGGGAAAAAATACTTCGGAACCTTAAACTGAAATAATTAATTAATAAATATGCCACACTATACACTGAAAGAAAGAACATTTAGTTCTGAATAATATTATAAAACAGAATATTTAACTAAAATTGAAAATATGTTTATTGATGTCATCATTTAAAAATGCACTAAAAAGAAGTATTTTTCTTTGATTTCAATGTTATTCTACAGTAATTAAATAAACAAACTATATCTTGTTATATCCTTAAAAGAATGAGCACATAATTCTGAAAAGAAAAAAAAAGTATTAGCACAGATTTACCTAAAATAATAGAGAAGCACAGCACTCCTGTTTATCTTTTGATAGTCCTCCAAGCAAGGTCTATGAATGCAAAAAGGCACTTGACAATTTCTGCATTCATAAGTATTAACAAGTTTTTGTAGTGCATTGTCCACATATTCTGTATGGCTTTCAAAGTTTATGGATCTTAGAAATGGAGTCGACAACTTAGGCACACTAAATTTTAAAAAAAATAAATACCTCCTCAAGCAGATGCTTGCCACAGGGGTCTGATGGGAGCCTATCAGTTTATATGCCATAGTAAAAGGTCTGTGAGATTGGCAGGACCTCAGCAGAAAAACATCACAAACATCCATGCCTTACCCCGGGATCAAACCCAGATCCCTTAGATCAGTAGCCAAGCATGCTAACCACTCGGCCACGGCAAAATTAAAATTCTGAGTAGCATAGTGAAGACTTTTGGAGGGTTTGGTTGTTTGGGGTTTAATGGCACAAGGGCAACTAGGCTTTAGTGAGCGAAATGAGACAAACAGAAAAAATAAAGGGATACTAGTCAAGGAAACCCACAACTAAACTTAAAAGTGAAATGCAGAAGTCATAAAACACTAGAAAAACACAATGAAATGAGCATAAAATGACCCATGTAAAAAAGAAGGAGCAAACGTAAAATGCAATAATCAACAATAGGTCTAGAGGACCCTTAGTAAAATACAGGGTTCAAAGGTAAAAAATCATAGACATGTAAAAGAATTATTAAAACATAAAAAGTCATAGACTGGTGGTAAAAAAAAAAGAAATATCAGATAAAGACTATCCTAGTGTAAGAGGCTCGGACATAAAATCATGAAAGCTAAAATACATGTCTCTCAAAATTAAAACAGGGACAATGAATTAAAATATGTTTTGCAGTTAAAATGGTGACACAACACTTACACTTACGTTCATCATCCACCCTTAAAAGAATAGAATTGTTATAAATGAATGACCTAAGCAGAGCCGAGCATGCACAACTTCTCCTTGTGATTCCTGAGAAAACCTGACTGACGTGGTTAAGCCTCGCAGAGATTGAAGCCTGTAGTGAGCTAAGCAAATAAGTGTAAAGCACACACCGAAGATAACACTTAGTCAATATCTAGTCCAAAGTGAGACTGACAACATGCAACTCTGCAGTGAAGATGGAACACTGCAGTGGGATCTGGTCTGCAATGACAGTATCACAGCAGACAATTACCGATCCCACAGACATGCTGGGCTTTAAGACACCTGTGAAGAAGGGAAAGAAGTCCAGTGACTGGCAAAGAGTTGGTATTAGATGAAATCAGGTGTAAAGGCTTTGCACATCCTGCAAAGTGAAAAGTTTCAGAAAGTGGAAACAGTGAGCCATGGTGGAAGTGGGTCAGCTGTCAAATCGGCAACACTATCAAGATTGATGTTGATGTCTCTGAGGTAGCCTTGGCCACATAAATTGAAAGGGAATAAATTAATAGTCTTCCCACATAATTGATGGGAAGACTATTAATTTATTCCCTTTCAATTTATGTGGCCTGACTTCCCACATAATTGATGGGAAGTCAGGTGAGCGATTCGTGTAAAACACTTTCCACTGAGGACTGAAAAAGAAGTCCCAAGTGAGACGCCTGGTAGGGATCGCAATTTAGATGCTTACTGCAGAACAACTGCTAATGGTGAATATATAAAGATGGTTTATTGGTCTCAATGTAAGGACTATGAAGAAGGACCCCATGCAAACATGGAGGGCATGCTGTCAGCCTGATGGTAAATGGAGGAAGGAAGAAAGAGGAGATGTCATAAGCACTTAAAGTTGATGCTAGAGGGACTGCACAGCAGCCATGTTGTTCTTTTCAAAACATTAGCTCTAGCTGTAGTAAGGGAACGATTACTGCTCTGTAAAAAGTTGACAATTTGTGTTTTTTATATTATGGCTTCCTGTTTAATATTATGCTGTACAAATAGCCCTTCAAAACAGGTACCAGAAATTATATTTCAATAAAAAATTTATCAAAATAAATTATACAACATTCAAACATCTTTCTGTTTATTTTTGCAGTTATGAAATATGTGTTTTAATTCTGTTTAGAAACCTTTTTGAATTTAAACAGATTTTTTCCATTTCTTTAAGTTTAATGCATTAATGTAGGGGTTCTCAATGTGGGGTATGCAGTAAAATTTTTTTGGATACGCCGTGAGAGCTCAAAAGTTGCTAGATCTAGTAACAAAATAAAAATAACCATTGCCATACTATAAATATAGCTTTATCTATCTATACAAGGGGTACTCCAGTTACATACACATTTCTAGGGGGTACATGAAGCATAAATGGTTGAGAACCACTGCATTAATGAATCAGTGATTAAATATGAACATGATTTTATAATATTAAACTAGTTTTCATTTTAAATTTAAAGACATGTTTATTTTGAGAATGAAGATGTCTCTCTCACTGAATGGCATGTATATCTAGAAATACCTTAGTAAATAATTTTATTTGATAACTGAAATTTTTGTTCAGCTTGATTAAAGCATATATTTGCTGTAAGCAAGAAATTATAATATTCCATTAAAGATATTTTCATTTGATTCTGGAATTTCAGAGTGCATTTTCATAGAGATTCACACAGTATTTTGCCTTTTATTCCAACCCTAAGTGCCACTTTTTTTTTTGCAGACAATGGGGTAAATGGCTAAGTCACAATGACACAAAGGACTCAGATAATATTGGATAAGATGACCCACTGGGTTAGGCCAAAAGTCCATCTGTTAGGAGACAGATGGAAATTTCCCGTCAAGGTTATCCAGCATTTAATTTAATGTGCACAGAGTTCTGATCTTTTCCCACACAGAACCATGGTTTAATGTCCCATCTGATCTGATGATTGACAGTTCTTCCCATACATACAATAAATTTATTAATGAAATGGCCTCAAATTTCCTACCAAAAAATAAAAAATTAAAATAAATATCCCTTCAAGCAGCTGCTTGCCACAGAGGTCTGACAGGAGCCTGTCAATTTACATGCCATAGTAGAAGGTCTGAGAGGATGGCAGGACTTCAGCAGAATTGGGTTGTTTTATCTCTGAACGGAACGTTTTTGCACACCATGGGCTAAATAGCCAGGTCACATGATCCCCGAAAGCTCAGAGAAGGTTGTGGGAGGGGAACCCACTGAAACAGCTGTTGGGAGACAGATGGTAGCCTCCCATCAAGGCCATCCAACGTGTTCTTTAATGTGCACAGTGTATGGCTCTCTCATACACAGGGCCACGGCTTAACATCCCATTCGGCTGACAGCGGCCTTTCAAAGCACATTAGTGTCCCCCTACTGACCATGGGCAGGGTGGGGAATTTTGCGGAGATAAATCTCAATGCTGACCCAGCTGGGACTCAAACCTGGGAACTACAGTTTACGAGCCTGGCGCGCTACCGACTGAGCCACCCCCACCCCAGACTTCAGCAGAAAAATGACACATACATCCATGCCTTATCTGGGGCTCGAACCCAGATCCTTTTGATCAGTAGCCAAGCGTGTTAACCACTCAGCCATGGGATGGCCCTACCAAAAACAAATCTAAAAATAATTAGCTTAAGTTCTTTCAGTGTTTTTTAGTTATTATTACTAAGAATGTATATGCGTTAATCAGTTTTGTTTCATTCCACAAGTAATTTGGATATAGATTTTTGCTTCACTAATTTTTACCACAAAATTCGTAATGGTTCTTTTACCCTATAATAAGAAATGTCTTTTAAGAAACAACACGTTTAATTGTTTTGCAAATTTTATTAAAATTTTTAAAAAATGAGTGTTTTACAAATTTTGCTTTTTTTTATCTTTATATTACTGAATTATCCATATATGATTTATGTGTTGGCCTTCTCAGGTGAATATAAATATAAAGAAACATTCATTGATTGTAAAAAATACTTCCCTGATGAGTCCCAAATGTGTTATTATGATTATATTGAGATATATAATATGTGTATATTTGTATATCTCAATGCTGGAGCATTGAGATTCATATCTGCTGACCCCAAAGCTGCCCTCTGCCAGAAAGGGAACACCAATGGGTAATTGCTAATGTTATGATTTTTAGATTACTGATTTTAATCTCATTAAATGCAATTTTTGTTTTGCAGAATAAGGGAAAAAAGTTTAGTTAACATAGGAAATAGTCAGCATGTTGCATTGCGATATTGATATTTCAGTTTCACCATTGTATATTACCAGGCATGTAATTGACAAAATTAGGGGGGAAGTGCCACAATCGACCATAAAAAAGGTAAAAAGAGGAAAGTCAATAGACTGGATTCCACTGCAGTATAATATTTCCCTCTCTGTTTTGTATTTAAAACAAAAAGTTTAAAAATTTCTTGAAAAAAATTAATGAAATATGCACAGGTTAACAATTTTTTTTTTTGCCTCCATAACCTTTATCCTCTAGATCCAGCCCTGTATAACACGTATTTGTCTACAGTTTATCTATGTTCAGAGCAATAACTCATTTCAACTATTTACTGGCTACACACATCAATAAAATTTCAAATATGATGCAATCATTTCTTTTGCTAATATTCCATTCATTCAAAATTATCTATTCGTATTAAATGTTAAAAATGTTATTAAAGTAACAGTTGTATAACGGAAAATATATATTTAGTACTCTGCTACAGTTTCTTCTTAGTTATTCAATTAATTGCCAAAAAAAAATATCCATATTAAATCGAAATAATGTAAATGCACTTTTCTGAAATATGGAATTAATAGAAGTAGTAAATATTACAATACTACTTACTACTTATTAGAAGTGAGCAAAGTATGAAAAAACTACACTTAATTGTGGCAGCAAAATGTTTGTTTTGGAAGCATCAGCATGGCCACCACCCTGCTGCAGTGGCATCATGTCCTTGGACAGGGAAAGCACATTAAAGCATCTCCTCTCATTCTTACCTCTGTGAGTCCAACAGCTTCACCACTGAATCCCAGTTAGAGTCATACACCAGGAATCCGTAGTCCAGTTTTGACTGGACAAGTGCATGGTAGAGGCAGAACAACGAACATCAGTCCATTCCTGATTTGAGAGGGAGATGAGGATGTTCAATGCCTGTGTGCACTTTGACCTGAGATAATGTAAATGGGGTAAAAAGGAAAATTTCCAGTCAGAGATGAGACTGAGAGACTTGGTCACAATTAGAATGATAGTATTCCTAGCAGAAGCTTGGGATCCAGATGAAGTTATGCTTGCAGCAAAAGTGCACATAAGTTCTCCCATATTTATGGGAGAACCAAAACCCACTGGTCATCACCCAAACTGAGAGATTGATCAGGACAGTTGCAGTTGACGTTCAAGATCCTCGTGCTGGATGAAGAACAAAAGATGCTAAAAACCATCAACAATAATGGCACAGCCTACAGTCAGAGGTAATTTGTCATGTTATTGAAATTATCTTGACAGTGAAAAGCATAACACAAAAGATGCAGCCTTGTTGTACCCCCTAGTCTTGGAGGAAAGACCACAACAGAGTGTTGCTGACATGGATTCTAAAAGAACAGGAAGATAAAAAGTGTGCAATGAAGATTCGCAGGTGACCTCTCAAGCCACAGGCATGAAGGCCACGAAGGATGCTGAACCTTAAAGCCTGTGTCTTACACTTTTTCAACGTTAAAGAATATTGACATCAGGTGCTCTCCGCATATAAAGGAATTCCTGATTGCTGATTCAAGGTGCATCAGGTTGTCAAGTGTTGGCCGTTGCCTGCAAAAACTACAATGGGTGTTGGAAAGAAGGCTGTGGTTTTCTAAATACCAGAAGAATCTGGCATTTACCATTCATTCCAACACCTTGCACATGCAGCAAGTCAATGCTATTGGATGATAATTGGAAAGAATCTTGGGATCCTTTCCTGTTTTGGGGAAAGCCAAGACAACAGCCTCCCACTAAGAGTTCAGAAACTGCTCCTCAATAAAAATGTGGTTACAAAGTCTGAGCAGTCGATCCTTACTTGATGGTTAGAGATGTTGGAGCATAGTGTAATGGACATTGTCTGGCCCAATGCAGATGCACAAGAAGAATTCAGAGCAAGGCCTCCTCTGCTGTGAATGGCCTGTTGTAAGCCTCCAGGCCATTCGAGTGGAAAGACATTGGAGAGCATTTGGACTTGCTCTTCAGGGCCAGCCATTTGGGGGAATAGGATGAAGAGATTGAAGAAAATGATTCCTCCAGAGTGTTGGCAATTGCTGGAGGATTATCAACTGCCTGCCCATTGTACTCCAGCATCGATAATGAGTAAGACATGTAGTTCCCACCCAACTCCTGGACTATATCCCATACGACCTTAAAACTGGTCATGCAGGAGACATAAGATGTGTACTTGATACAAGATTCCTTCTTAATCTGATGCTGGTCAAAAGGGGTTTTGCCCTGGTGTGCTTGATAGCTGCAAGGTTAGAGGATGTCGGATATCTTTGAAACACCCCCAAGCCTTGTTCTGAGCCTTATTCAAACTCGTGAAGGAGTTCAAAGCCACTCCAGTCAGCCTGATCAAACCTCCACCTCGATACTTGTGAAGTATTCTTTCTTTCAACTTTCCGTTAGGACTGTAGAGTGTTGATTAAGGATATTCCTGCAGTTCTTTCTTTCCAAAATAAGCTCTAGTGCCTTATCACTCAAATAATTTTGCCTCCTCTTCTCTTTTTACCCACAAGAGTACTGTTAGTTTCAAGAAAAGCCTATTTAAAATGGTCCCATTTCCTCAACTTCAGTAGTAAGCAAACCATGACTATCATAATGACAAAGTAACCTATCATGGAAAGCTTTAGCTATAAATGGGTCTTTCAGAGCTTTAGTATTAAAGGTAAATTTTTTAACCTTAGAACAACACTTTTTAAGTTTAAGTTGCAAGACACTTTTAACAAGGTAATGGTCAGATCCAATTTCAGCTCCCCTATATGCCCTGGTATTTCTAACAGAACTAGCCCATTTGCTGTTAATTAATATATAATCAATCATATTCCTATGCAGCCCATCTTGTGAAACCCATGTGTACTTATGTATGTTGCAGTGTTTGCAATAGGTGTCAGTATTCTCAAACCACGAAGTTTTTTACCTGTAAGAGATGTTGCCCATTGCCATTGCAGCTACCAATACCAAAAGGGTTATCACCCCTCCCCAAGGGGAGGGGGTGGCTCAGTCGGTAGCTTGCCAGGCTTGTAATCTGTAGTTCCCAGGTTCAAGTCCCAGATGGATCAGCGTTGAGATTTATCTTGGCAAAATTCCCCGCCCTCCCCACAGTCAGTACGGGACACCGATGGGCTTGGAAAGGCTGCTGTCCGTCGGATGGGACATTAAGCTGTGGCCCCGTGTGTGGGAGAGCCATACCCTGTGCATGTTAAAGAACACACTAGATGGCCTTGACGGGAGGCTACCATCTGTCTCCCAACAGCTGTTCCAGTGGGTCCCCTCCCCCAACCTTATCTGAGCCTTCAGGGTCCATGTGACCTGGCATCATTTAGCCCATGGTGTGCAAAAATGTGCCGCTCAGAGGTAAAACAACCCAACCCACCCCAAAGGTCAGAGTCAATACCAACTTTGGCATTGAAGCCCCCTGGAACAAGGATAATATCTCCTTTCTTAACAGAATTAAAAATATTCTGAAATTGTCTGTAAAACCTATCCTTCCATCCTCATTGACATCGTCAGTGGTGGCTTGGGTTGTTTTACCTCTGAGCACCACTGTTTTTGCACACAATGAGCTAAATGGCCAGGCCACAAGGTTGGGGAAGGAGACCCACTGAAACAGCTATTGGGAGACAGATGGTAGCCTCCCATCAAGCATGTTCTTTAACGTGCAAAAGGTGTGGCTCTCCTGCACACAGGGCCACGGCTCAACGTCCCATCCAACGGATGGCAGCCTTTCCAAGCCTATCAGTGTCCCCTATTGACTGTGGGCAGGGTGGGGAATTTTGCGGAGATAAATCTCAATGCTGATCCAGCTGGGACTCGAACCTGGGAACTGCAGATTACGAGCCTGTTAATTACGAGCCCTTAATGAATGTCTAAATCCATGCACTTAACAAAAAATTTGGGAACTGCTTCACTGAAACCTACCATTGAAAGAGTTATAATTTTGGCCATCAGATGGCACTGACTACCGATAGTACCATATTTTTCTAATAATAAAATGTGAAAGATAATCATTGAAAAATAGTTGTCAGAAATGCACACACAAGACAAAAAAAAAATACTATCTGAGACACAAGAATAGTAAAACTAAGCTAAACTTTAATTTCAGAAGGAAAAATAATGACCTATGCATAAGTATGTGCAGAAGTTGAGAGTTGAGAAGACATCAGGTCTAGTAGTTTATGTCTGCCTGCTTGCATGCTTTCCTTTTCCCATGCAAAAGGTGAAATGAATTACAATTTGGGCAATGAAGCAGTTTTGCAGCTCAAGAAATTTCATGACATTTTCATATTCTTTGGCAGCAGTCTGTCATGAGATTAGCTCAACCTGTTACACCCCTCTTCCTCAATTTCCTCTTCTTGAACCTTACATTTGTCCTGATTCAAAACACTTTCAATTATTTCTTCAGTATTCAATGTTGCTGTAACAAGAACATTCTTATCAACAAACATCTAGTCATTCATTGAGTTCATCTTCACTCTAAAGAATTGATTCAAATCTTGAGTCAAATCTCTCTAAAGCTATATTTGCACCATTTAATGGTGGAAATTCTAAAATTTCAAATGAATATTTGTAAATACATTATGAATTTCTGCCCACTGTTTGTTTTTCTCCCTAATATTTGCAAGAGTACTGGTGAACCTTTTTATTTTTAGCAAGAAAAAAAAATTGTTCTAACTGTGATCTTTGGGCAGGAGTGATTGGTCCTTTTGGCATCAGTGTTGAAAGAGCAATGGGGGAACATCTACAGGTTAATAAACTGAATGGTTTGAAAATAACTAACACTTACTAAACCCTGTCTACATTGCCATAATTACTTTCATTCACGCAATCATTCAGGTAGCTCTGGATGTAAACCATTTTTTCAGGCTGGATCTGGAAGGGTTTAATAATTGAGAATTTGAGCGATATCCGATTGCTTGATGGAAACATGAATTAAACTCTGTACTTTGTAATTATAGCAGTGGACTGAAATTGCTGGAATTAAATTTGGCACATATGGTGGTTTCTTATATAGAGATGTATATAGCCATTATATTGTTGTTGTACACTGGTATTCAGATATAGTAGTCAGCTTCTTCCTCATGAGTAAATTTTATGGTTGGAAGTATATTATTGAAATTTTCATTAATTTATTAAATCCTCTTTACCATATTGCCAAAAAATCAAAATATCATCTATAAAATGAATATATATATATCTGGTTTATTGTTACTTTTTGGTAAAGCCTTGATTTCAAAAGGCACATTACTGCATCAGCCCATGAGGTCAGACAGAGGTAATGCCATTGGAACTCCTTTAATCTGGCAAATGTCCAATTGGCAACTTTGAACCACTTTAATCTTGTGGCGAGGTCCACCATGTCATTAACATTTAAGTATTGTGAGCCACTGGATTTTGCACACTCCATCTACATTGACTTTAGGCACATTGCTGGAAGTGATGGCATACAGTAACAATGCAAGCATCTAAATATTATCAAAGAAACTTCGAGTATGCCAGCCAAGAATACAAGACTCCATGCATTAATCAACGACGAACTCTTGCTCATACTGGATCAATGTCACCTTCTACATCTCTGTTTGTGCTGAGACTTAAATGCTTCAGTAAGAATATACTGTACTTCCACTAATCCCTGCAAATGAATAGTCAATAAGGTATTGATGCTAGATAAATGTCCAAATTGATATATTTTTAACAGTATAATATATACAGGTATCCCCTGCTTTTTGAAAGTTCACATTATGCCACTTTGCTTTTACGAAAGACCTACATCAGTACCTATTTTTCGCTACCCAAAAGAAATCCAAATAGGATTTTCGCTTTTACGAAAAAAGGCAAAAAGCAAAAATAGCGTTCAGCATTCGTTTTGCAGCGAGCCGTTATAGAGGCAGAGCGCACCCTGAGTAGCAGCGACAGTGGTGCCACCAAGTTCCTTCCCCAGGAACTACACTCAGCATCAAACTGCCATAGCTTTGAATTGTATCTGTGAGCATCTGTGCGTTATCTCAATTTATTTTATGCATCCATTAACAAGATGTGTCCTAAGGTATCAGAAAAGCCTAAGAGAGCTCATAAGGGTGTTATGCTTAGTGTAAAATTGGATGTAATTAAGCATTTTGATCGTGAACAAAATAAAGACATTATGCATGCATTAACCTTGCCTGATCCACCATTTGTACTATTTATATGCAGAGAGAAAGAATCTTGAAAGCTGCCAAAGTTATTATTATTCTGCTAGTAGCAAAGTGGTCTCATTTAATCAGCATCCAGCAATGGATAGAATGGAAAGTCTATTGCTTGAGTGGATTAATGGGTGTACAAAGCATGGTGTTCCATTATCTTATACTTAAGGAGAAATCAGTCAGTCTTTTTAATAAGCTGAAACAGAAAGCACTGGAGATTGGTGATGAAAGTGTTGCAAAAGTGCAATTTAAAGGTAGTCATGGGTGGTTTGATCGGTTTTTGAGGTGAGGGCAACTTCATAGCTTAAAGGTTACTGGAGAGAGTGCTTTGGCTGATACTGAAGCTGCCGAAAAGTTCCCAGAATTGAAGAAAATAATTACAGAAGGTGGTTATTCGTATAAGCAAGTGTTTAACTGTAATAAAACTGCAATTTATTGGAAAAAATTTCCGAGCACGACATTTATTTTGATAGAAGAAAAGCAGGCTAAGGGACACAAGGCATTGAAGGATAGGTTTACCCTAATGCCTATTATTAACACCACTGGTGATGCTGCCCTTAGGCTTCTACTAGTGTACCATTCTGAAAATCCGAATGCACTCAAGGCATTGATAAAAATACACTTCCTGTTGTGTTTCATTCACATCCAAGCAGTTGGAACACCCAAGTGATTATTTCTGAGTACATGAGTGGATACATTAGTCCTTTGGTTGAGAATACTGTAGAGAAAATAACCTTGATAATAGGTTCTTGTGATTGTCGATAATTGTGCTGCTTATCCAACTTGCATTACCGAGTATGGTGGTAACATTAGTGTTGTGTTCTTACCGCTGAATACGACATCATTGCTGAAACCATGTGACCAAGGCCTAATAGCCACAATTAAGGCTTACTGTACGCAAAATGTGAAGTGTTTTATTGTAGGTGCCATTCACAGAGAGGGCAACTCCAAAGCATTTTTGTGAGAGATCTGGAAGGACTACAATATAAAATTGCCAATCACCAACCTTGAAGATGCTCTCGATAGGCAAAGTCTCGATGAGAAATGGTGTTTGGAGGAAACTGTGTCCTGAAGCAGTGGATTTTAAAGGCTATGAAGCAACAAAAATAAATACGGCAATAGTGACTTTGGCTAAGGAGGCTGGGTTTGTGGAAGTTGAAGATGATGATGTTGAAGAGGTTTTGGCATCCCATGACCAAGAACTGACAGATGAAGAGCTGATGCAATTGCAAGAGGAAAGGATACGAATTAAAAACGAATGCAATAGCGAACGGCCCAAAAGTGAAGTCATCCAGGAACCAAACGTGAAGCACTTGCACGAGATTTTTGCTACGATTGGCAGTACTGCAATGATTGCAGAAAAGTATGACTTTAATTTTGAAAGGGCACGTAGGTTTAGGGCAGGTTTGCAGGATGTTTTGAGAGTCTACAAAGAACTGTATGACAGAAAAATGCATGAGGCTAAGCAGTCAAGCATACTGTCATATTTCAAGTCTTCCACATCAGCCACAGCAGATGATGAACCTCGATCTTCAACATCGACACAGGCAGACATAGAAGGTGTAGACATTAGTGACCTGTCTGCCCCGATGGATTCAGATAATGATATGTTAATAGATGACCCTCTTCCCCTCTCTCCTACACCCGTCTCCTGTAACCTTCCACCACCCCAACCTCGAACAACTCAGCCTAACACACCATCATCACCACTTCTCAGCCTTCCAGTGTGCTCGCTGTCTTCCCAATTCTGGAAAGTGAAACTACACTGTACATACATTATTTCTACTTTATATAGGATGTGTTTTACCTATTATTCTTGCTTTTACTATATGTTAGTATTATTTTAGGTTTTATGTGTTATTTGGTAGGTTTCTTTTTGGGTCTGGGAATATTCAAAAAATTTTCCCATATAAATTAATGGTAATTGTTTCTTCGCTTTACGCCATTTCGGCTTATGAAAGGTTTCATAGGAATGCTCTACATTTAGATAGCGGGG
Source organism: Ryuthela nishihirai (assembly GCA_038380435.1). Lineage (NCBI taxonomy): Eukaryota > Metazoa > Arthropoda > Arachnida > Araneae > Heptathelidae > Ryuthela > Ryuthela nishihirai. Next base: position 56,315,314 of record JAWZYU010000030.1, on the reverse strand, counting down.
GAAGCCTATACAGCAAAATGGTTGTAAATTAAATTATTTATATCTTTAATGCTGTGATTTATTAAACTGAATATATGAATGATATATTCTGCATTATTCATGCATTCAGTTGCAGCACAAAGCAAAGCTTAAAAATTTTAAACAAATAATTAAACCACAGCTACTGTATCTATTTAATCCACAATCAAAGCTGCATTACATTAAAAAGCTCTTTAAAATTCAACACAAGGATGGGGTGTGCTTAACAAAGTTTTACAGATCAAGCCATACTGTTAGGCTCCTTTTGGCCCTAATTTTAACTTTATAATTACTTTGTTTTGACATGATATATGATTATTGTATACCAGAGTCCATCTTGGCTAGTACAGCGACTTTGAATAAATCTTTGCTTGATGTTGTAGGTAGCTTTTAGGAAGAATAATCTTTGCTTGATGTTGATGTCGGCATTAGGATATTTGCTGTTGTATATTATTTCCTTTTTCTTTCCAAGCTTACTAGTCCTTACGTAATGCACACCATGATGTTCGAATGTTGAAGTAGTAGATGTAGCTGGATGTTGAGGCGTTAATTGCAGATAACACTTTAAGCCACTTGATATCAGTCCTGTCATACTATTTATCGGTAGATGTCAGCTGAGAAGCACTTAACAGGTAAATTTTCAATTTAACTCTACTAACATTGTTGTTAAAGTTGTGCATGAACTGGTACAGACTGTGATCGTAATGCACAGCTCCCAAACTTATGAGTTGTTTAAAAAATTTCAATAGCTTGTAAAAATATTAATGTTTAACTCATTAAAGCATTAAAAAGTTACCTCCTTAACATCCTGGGAGCAATGCGTTTCGCCAATTCACATTCCATTTGGTATCCTCAAGCTCAATTCTTTGTAATGATTTCACCGGCCTTTTATATGCATCTCGCTTAGGTGTCTTGGGTCATGTGCCATGATGTAATTGAGTATACGCCCTCTTCAGGCTATGTAAGAAGATTCCATGCAGCGGGCAAAGGTGGGATGTCTGTGTTGCATATACAGCTATGGTTTTTATGTATCAGAAGCTTTTCTGTGTATAGTAACTGAAATTTTGTTTTAGGTGCAGCGATCGCCTTATATTCAATTTTATTTAATTCTAAATTATTTTGTATTATTGTTTGTGTTAAAGCTGTATTCTGAATTCGTTTCTTAATGTCATTTTGATGTTCGTGCATTCTGGATTTAAATTGTCTGTAAGTTTTGCTAAATATATGCATCTTTACCCTATAAAATTAGTGTTTGGTTGGGGATATTTATCTCATAAACACCACCCATGGGGTCGTGTTTGTCTCTATCACTTAGTAATAAATTTTTAATTGTGTGTGTCATGTTAGTAGGTAATATTGTATATTTCTTAAGAATGTTAGTCATGGTTTTAGTAATATTTTTTGTATGCAGAAAACTTCTAGCATATACTTTATTATTGTTTTCTTGATTTTAATTATATTTGTGAGCTATTTTCAACCATATATTTTGCATTTTTATCCCATTTAGTTAACTGTTGTTGAGTATATTCTATTTCCTGAGCTTTTGTTTTGATATGCGATAGTTCATTTTGCAATGAACTCCATTCAGAGCAGTATCAATATGCTCGAATGAAGAGCAGTATCAATATGCTCGAATAAGTGAGGGTATATACTGGATTTTTTATATTTTGCTGGGTGTGCTGAATCAGCTGGTACATAGTTTGAAATGTACATAGGCTTTCTATAAACTGTGGTCTCACAGTATTTTTGTTTACATGTGATTAGGATGTCAAAGTACAGTAGTTTGACATTTTGTTCTGATTCACATGTAAATTTAATTTATGGTATAACATTATTAAATGTATTAATTAATTCTGATAATAATTCAGTGGGATGTGGATAAAAAATTAAAATGTCATTCTTGACGGTTTGTATATGGCTGCTGATAATGCATAATTTTCAATATGTCCCATGACATCATCAGCCATGAGTCCAGACAGAAGGAATCCCATTGGGACCCCATCAGGCATGAGCCACATCTGATTTGATGGCACAAAAATAATCAGATTAAGTGGCCAGATTCAATGCCTCGTGCACACTAAAGTAGTCAAGAGCATCGGGTCTGGCCACACAAAGCCACTCAGCTGCATCCACCAGTGGTGTGCTAAGATACAGCGGTACGACATCGAGCGAGTGCATGGTTGTGTCTTTTGTAATTAAAGTTATTGCTTGGTAACATGAAGTTAGGGTATATTGCATGGGTGGAAAGTATGGCTTAAAAAAGTTATGCATAGCTAATTCTAAATTATAAGTAGGGGATTTATATTTCGTAATCAATGGTCTGAATGGTTTGCTCTCTTTATGCAATTTAATTTTCACATATAATTGTGGAATATCAGGATACATTGGGGTTGTACATATTTTAGCAATTTCCTCGGGTAAAAATGGATCTTTTTAAGATCACTCCATTTATTAATAACTGCTGGTATAGGGTCTTTTGTCATTAATTCACAATTTAATTGTTGTAATGTATCTCCTATTTTTGATCATATTCAATTTTATCTATTAATACTATTTGATTTGTTTTTATCAGCCAATATAATCTTAATTTCATGGTTATGGTTTAAATCTTTTAATATTTTTATGTCTTTATTGTTGGTAGTGTTTACATTTTTTTGTGTAAATTTTATTGTTCTATATAGTTTAAACATTTCCATATCTTTATATTTATTAGGTATCATGTTGATGGATTGTTCTATTTGTGGAATTAATTGGGTTACATTTATTTGGTCATTTTCATAAGCAAATTTAGCTCCTTGTTGAAGTATAGGTTTTTGCTCGTAATATAAATTGTATCGTGATAAATTTACATATTTTTTTTCAGGGTTATGTGTGTGGCCTCTAACTACATTATGATTCAGTTTCTCTTGCATTAAGTTACTTAATTTAATATTATGTCATTTCATAATTTGAGTTGTTTCTTTATCAATTTTATACATTATTCGTCCTACACAGTAACTGTGGTTTAATTATTTGTTATAATTGCGCACGAGTAACTAAGCACATAAGAGGGATGGGTAAAGATTCATTTGCTAAAATATGTATCTCGCTTAATAGGTTAATATTAAAGTTTAATTTTTTGGTCAACTGTAAAAAATTATCACTAATTCCAAAAACATTATTATTAAATAAATCAAACTTTGATATAAGTTTACAAGAGATATTAAAAAAATGCAGAAATAAAAATGTTAAATAAAGTAATTAGAAATACAAGATATATAATAAAACAAAAAGAAAAAGAAGTATATAATAAATATCTAAAATTAAATTCAAATAATGTAAATCAAACTTTAGGACGAATAATGTATAAAATTGATAAACAACTCAAATTATGAAATGACATAATATTAAGTAACTTAATGCAGGAGAAATTGAATCATAATATAGTTAGAGGATCATCAAGCAAAGGTTATTCTTCCTAAAAGCTACCTACAACATCAAGCAAAGATTTATCCAAAGCCACTGTACTAGCCAAGACGGACTCTGGTAATTATATTTTATCATTCTCTAGATTACCTTCATAATGTGGTAAAGGATAATAATATGAGATGCAATAATCATATATCATGTCAAAACAAAGTAATGATAAAGCTAAAATTAGGGCCAAAAGGGGCCTAACAATACGGCTTGATCTGTAAAACTTTGTTAAACATACCCCATCCTTGTGTTGAATTTCAAAGAGCTTTTTAATGCAATTCAGTTTTGATTGTGGATTAAATAGATATTAAATAAATTTATCAACACTAAAGAAATTTAAAAACTTTTTTTACAAAATTACTAATTTTTGTTAGTGTGGGACTAAGAACTTTGTATTAGAGACTTACAGAGGTGTATTTCCTAGAAGAGACTGAGTCCATCGGAAGCGAACAGCATATCGCAGTTTGCTCTCTCCACCTGCTTGATCAACAGAAGTAATTAACCCTTGGAGGAGAGCCAAATAGTTATTAAGGGCAGCTTCTAATGATAAAGTTTCATTATTAGGATTGGACAACAAATCTAGCAGTCTGTTTCTGGCTTGCCGAAGTTCACTATATAATAAAATAAACAAAATAAACACAGTTTAACATAATAAAAAGAACTGAGCAAAAAAAATATACTGCACATATAACTAGATGAAATTTAAAAAATGCTGAGTCATGTGTTAAATATTTCTATTTTATAAAATGTTAAAAATGTTATAGATTGGGATTTTTAATAGCAATTTATTAGTTTTTTATACTCTAAAAAATAAGAGACAAAAGAAGAGACATAGATAGACAGGAAATTTAGGTCACCTACAAAATTATACAAATTTTAATTGGGACAATATGATTACAGTGACTACTGACCAACTTTCAAGATCACACTGTTAAGTATGTGGATAATAAATAAAAAAATTATATATTTCACAAGATATGTGAAATTCTGATGTGTGAATGTCTGATTTTATTCACAAGTATGTGAAGTAATTCTGTCTTTAATGTTTTAGTCAAACAAATAAAATTAGGCCACTTATGAACATAATCAATAAAACATTACATTACCTTTAAAATGCATACTACAGTGAAATGTCAGTATAACAAACACCAGAAAAACAAAAAAATTTCTAGCCTTGGCCAATTTACTATGTATCTCTATGTATAAATGTTTCATTTTAACAAATATTCAGTTTAATGAAATAACAATCTATCCCTGTACAAAAAAAAAGACCGATATAAATTTAAAAAAAATCCTCAAAAAATATGTACAATGTACATTTTGACATCTGACAATACTGCAATAATTTAAATGCTGTGAAACAGCTAACCAATCACAGCACTATGCCAATCTCATAGCCAATCTCACTGCATGGCACTGACTGATCCTAATTAACTATATCTACGGATAACATATCGGGAGCCAGGCAATATTAACTTGTCAAATAAAATTAAACAAGGGTGCGCTAAGTATATGGGCATTACTTATTGAGTAAGAAATCAAAAGATTGTAAAATTTTTACAATTAAATCTTAATCGATTATCATTAATCAAGAGAAAAAATAGCAAAGTCAAAATATTAATATAACAAAGTTTATTTCCAAAAAATTCAAGCATTTTGGTAACATTGTTCTCTCTCGCTAACATTTTCTCATTCTGACTATCTCCACTATCATTACTATATTACTGACGTGACATAATATCATTTAGCATACATGCAGCGTGTGTTGCACATTGGGAAAAACATTTGCATAATCTTACGATCATGTGCTAGCTATAATGCAAGAGGAGGTGTGTCCTTAATGTGCGCATTAGCAGCTGTCAATCAAAAGTTGGAGTTGTGCATACGCAACTCTTTTAGCAGCTCAGAAGAAAGAAAATGACGGTGAACTAAAAATAATCCCCAAAATGATAAATATAGCGTAAATAACGTAAAACTGGTTAAGGAAAAGTAAAAGTGAATGGATGGACTATCACATTGTATTGCAAGTAATGGTAGCATGAGTGAAAAGTTCTTTTGAAACAGTTCCAGTCCACGAGATTCGTTATTATCATTTGTTAAATTAATGTTATGGCTATATGTGTTCATTATTATTATTACTAATTAAATTAACTTTATTTAATTTTGGTTTTATCAGCCAATATGTGCAAACATTTGAAATTTCATAATGACAGGAAAAGATATTACAGACATGTTGGAGAGTTACGAAATCATTTAAGGATTCACGGATATCCTCATTGGAACAGACAGTTAAAAAACTACCGACATATTTAAGATTATCTCTATCTATCTTTGATTATGATTATTTTGTAGTATCACTGCCCATTTTTCATTGCATTTCAATATAAGGAATATATTTCGGTTACCCACTCGATTTTGTTATACTGAATTTCACTGCATTAACATATTAGTTATTTATGGTCCCATGAACATAAAGATTGAAAAATGAAAATCTCATATTCTCTAATTTTCAGTACAACAGTAAGATGGATCAATTTTTAGAGACATGAGTAAATGGACCTGGGTTCAAATCTAATACTACACTGCAGTGAAGTCTAGAGACTTCATTCAGGCTAGGTCTAGCACCTAATGTCCAACCTCGCCTTCTTGTGGTTCAGTCCATTAGTACCTTTCAAAAGAGATATCTCTTTTGGAATGGGAGGACTGCCAGATCAGTGTGGCATACTGACCTGGTCAACTAAGGCCACTTTTTTCTTTTTTTTTTCAACCCTGCTTAGGAGTTGTCAACTTCACAGAGTCCTGGTACTGACCATTTATACACACTAGACTGGACTGGTTTACGACTTTGAACGTGATATGGATCCTGGACTTGTTGCACTGGTGGGCCTCTGTTGAGGGAGAATCTGCTGCTGTGTTTTCTGTTTGCTTCTGGGTTGCCAGCCCTAAGTAAACAGAGGAATGGGATACTCTATATCAGCTGGTGGATAATCCTGATCAGAAGCCATCACAGGTACCTGAACTCTTGCTTCTACAGGCATCACCAATCCTAAACTGGAGTAAGTGAGTGTCACAAGCAGTATTAATTAAAAACATGCAGTATTAATTACACACACAGGCAGTATTAATTAAGGCAGGTAATATGGCTGCCTTAATGTCACAGGCAGTATTAATTAAGGCAGGTAATATGGCTCTTGAAAAGGTGATGTCTGAAGTTTCTAACAGCATGGGTGGCTTCAGCCTTCAGCTGTGGGGAACAGGTCTTTGCCCCATGCATGTGATCAGATGGCTGTTTGCTATTGTGGCCTTACCTCTTTCAATAAACCTAGTTTCTTTAAATATCCAACTAATCATTTTCTCTCTGCAGGTATGTGGAATGTGAGGATGTTACATAGAAATTATTATCTTGATACACCCCATCTCTCGCTGGAGAAATTCCAGCATTATAACCTAGCTATTTCAAGATTGCAAGAGACCAGATGGAGAAGTAAAGGTGAGATCCTTAAAAATAACTTTAAATTTCTCTTTTCGGGGAAGGAGAATAGAAAGTATCTCCAAGGTGTAGGTTTGCTTCTCAGCAGACACGCCATGTGATGCTCTGCTTGGACATGACTGCATTAATGAAAGATTTCTTAGAGCAAAATTTTTAAAAAAAATTAAAGAATCAAACCATTATGACAGTCATGGTTTGCTTACTATTGAAGTTCAGGAAGAATGGGACCATTTTAAACAGGATTTTTTGGAAACTAACATTACTCTTCTAGGGAAAAAGGAGCAGAGGAGGCAGAATTATTTGAGTGAGTGATAAGGCACTTGACCTTATCAAAAAGAACTGCAGGAATGTCCTTAATCAATACCCTACTAATCATAGAAAGCATTACAGAGAACTTAATCAACGTGTAAAAGATCAGTTAGCTGCTGATAAGAATCTTTGGCTTGATGTCTTGGCTGACAAAGCCGAGGAAGCAGTTCGACAGCACAACAGCAGAGAGCTGTACCAGATAGTTAATGTTTTGTGTGGTAGAAAACGGACAGGTATATAGGGATTGAAGGATAAACAAGGTAAGGTTATAGAATGTGAGGATTCTGTCACGGCTAGGTGAGCTGAGCATTTCGGTGATGTTCTAAACAATGTAGTTAGTTCTACTCCCATTGTTTGTAATGATGATAGATGTATTGCTGGCTTTAATGTTGGCCCTATATCACATTGTGAAGTTGCTTTGACTATCTCTAAAAACTGCATAAATCCCCAGGGGTGGATGAAATCACCACTGTTATGCTCACCACTGGGAACACTTGTCACATGGCTGACTGAAATTTTGAATATTTTTTATGATAAATGTGTCATTCCTAAGGATTTTTCTAGAGCTATTATTGTTCCAATTTTTAAAAAAGGTGATTGCAGTTCTTGTGATAATTATAGGCAAATTAGTTTACTTTCTGTTCCATGTAAAGTTCTTTGCATGATTATACTCAACAGAATTAATAATTTGGTTGATGGACAACTGTGGGATGAAAAATGTTGATTTGAAAGTGGTAGGGGATGTATTAATCAAATATTTTCACTTAGGCAGATTTGTGAGAAATGTTTAGAGTTTCAGAAATCTGTAGTTACTAGCTTTATAGATTTCAAAATGCTTTTGACTCTGTCAATTGACATAATTTGTGGTTGATCATTCATATGGAATACTTTACTAGTTAGTGTAATGAAAGCTTGTTAGAATAACACTGTGTCATGTGTGAGAGTTGGTAAGGCCTGTAGCAATTGGTTCAGCATTGCTAGTGGAGTTAGACAAGGATGCATTTTGTCTCCTTTTCTCTTAGTTGGTTATTGATATTATGTTATGCGAAATTCTTTGCAAGGGAAAGATTTTGGCTTTAAATGGTCTACAGATTTCAAATTTCTGATTTAGATTAAGATGATGATGGCCCAGTTGGCTAATGATGTTGTTGAGATAAATTCTTTCATTAGGGCTGATGATGATGAGACTGGTAATATTGTAGGTGTGGAGATAAACAGAGGAAAAACTAAAGTGATGAAAATTGGTCAGGCAGATGGTGCTTCAGTTCCTTTGAATGGCTGTACTCTTGAGCAAGTGTCAGTTCAATTATCTTAGGAGCTATGTACAGATATTGGTGTTGTGCAGCAGGAGATAAAAGAAAGAAAAGGAACTGCTGCTGGGACATTTATGAATCTATGGAGAGTGTGGAGAAATGGGTGTATGCACTTAAAGGCTAAAATTAGGCTATATAATAGTTTGGTTCTTTCTAAAGTTTGTTATGGTAACAAAATGTGGACTCTTTGTAAGCAGGATAACAATAATAAATAGTAAACAATTCACGAGAACAGTTCAAGAGTTTGGGGAAAAAGCCATGTAAAATAAATTGAAATTGAGTAAAAAGATACTGAAACAGTTGAAGCTTCTATGGTTATAGAAAATGGAGACTGGCTTACACCTTATTTTTAATCTGAAACCATGAGTAATAAACATGAATCAGCAAGCAATGAAATTATCAGTTGTATTGTGAAAATTTTAGTTTTCTGATCTACCAAGACAGCTAGCGTTGTGTTCAGTAAGAGTTGGGTTGTTTTACCTCTGAGCGGCATTTTTTTGCACACCATGGGCTAAATGGCCAGGTCACATGGACCCTGAAGGCTCAGAGAAGGTTGGGGGTGGGGACCCACTGGAACAAGCTGTTGGGAGACAGATGGTAGCCTCCCGTCAAGGCCATCCAGCATGTTCTTTAACGTGCACAGGGTATGGCTCTCCTGCACACAGGGCCATGGCTTAACTTCCCAACCGACGGACGGCGGTCTTTCCAAGCCCATCGGTGTCCCCTACTGACCATGGGCACGGCAGGGAATTTTGCGGAGATAAATCTCAACGCTGACCCAGCTGGGACTCGAACCTGGGAACTACAGATTACGAGCCTGGCACGCTACCGACTGAGCCACCGCCGCCCCATGTTAAATAAGACAAACTACTTTTTGTAACTAAAAGAACAAATTTCCTCAACACAAACAGTTTCAAATAAACATCATCACCATCATCATCGTCGTCCTCCTCCTCAAGCAGCCATGGGCTACGGAGGTCCAACTAGACCGTGCAATTTAGTTCTCCAAGCAAGTCTGTCCTGAGCCACATCTACTGCATCTGGCCACTGCACACCAATTATAATAAGATCCTGTTTGACATTGTTTGCCCACCTCATCCTTGGTCTCCCCCTCTTTCTGAAGCCTTTAGGCACACTGCTCATAACCCTATTCGCCAATCTATAACTATCCATATGGGCAACATGACCAAACCAGCAAAGTCTCTCTCTGCACAATATGCTCCTTAAAGGAGGTTGCCGACTCCTTTGCCTAACCTCATCATTAGTTACAAAGTTGAACCACCTAATGCCCAAGATACTGTGTAAGCATCTTGAAACAAAAGCATCTAGTTTCCTGTTATCTTGTTTACAAAGCATCCAAGTTTCACTACCATAACTAACCCTAGAAAGAACCAAACTATTATACAGTCTAATTTTAGTCTTTAGATGTATACACCTATTTCTTCACACTCTCCATAGATTCTTAAAAGTCCCGCCAGCAATCCCTATTCGTCTGTTAATCTCATGCCGCACATCACCATTATCTGTTATATAGCTCCCAAGGTAATTAAACTGTGACACCTGCTCAAGACTGCAACCATTCAGATTAACTGAATCACAGCCTGCCTGACCAATTTTCATCACTTTAGTTTTCTCTCTCTTTATAAACCAAACCTACTCTACTACCAGTTTCATCAACACCTCGAATGAAAGAGTTCATCTCATCAACATCATTTGCCAAAAGGGCTAAATCATCAGCATAATCGAAATCAGAAATTTTCGTATCTCCAGTCCATTTAAGGCCAAAATCTTTCCCTTGAAGTGAATTTCGCATAACATAATCAATAACCAAGCTAAAGAGAAAAGGAGACAAAATGCACCAGAAGTAATGCTAAACCAATTGCTACAAGCCTTACCAACTCTCACACACAACTTAGTGTTATTATAGAGAGCTTTCATTATGTTAACTAACTTGTCTGGTATACCATATGATTTCACAATCAACCACAAATTATGACGATCAACAGAGTCGAAAACCTTTTTGAAATCAACAAAGCTAGTAACCAAAGGTTTCTGAAACTCTAAACATTTCTCAAGAATCTACCTAAGTGAAAATATCTGATCTGCACATCCCCTACCACTTCTGAATCCACATTGTTCATCACGCAATTGACTGTCAACCAGATTCTTAATTCTGTTAAGCACAATCATGCATAGAACTTTTCCTGGAACAGAGAGTAGGCTGATACCCCTATAGTTATCACAAGAACTGCAATCACCTTTTTATGAAAATAGGGATAACAATAGCTCTGGTAAAATCCTCAGGAACCATGCCTTTATCATAAAAGATATTCAGAATTTCAGTCATCCAAGTGGTAACTGAAACCTTCCCAGCTCTAAGCATTTCCATAGTAATTTCATCTACCCCTGGGGATTTATGAAGTTTAAGTTTAGAAATAGCCAAAATAACTTCAGATTGTGTTATAGGGCCAACATTAAAGCCACCAATGCATCTATCATAATTACAAACAATGGGAGTAGAACTAACCACATTGTTTAGAACATCACTGAAATGCTCAGCCCACCTAGCCATGACAGAATCCTCATCTTCTATAACCTTACCTTGTTCATCGTTCAATTCCTGTATACCTGTCTGTTTTCTACCACACAAAACATTAACTATCTGGTACAGCTCTTGTGCTCCTAACTACTTCCTCAGCTTTGTCATCCAAGCCAAAGATTCTTAGCAGCAGCTAACTGATCCTTTACATGCTTATTAAGCTCTCTGTAATGCTTTCTATTAGGACTAGTAGGGTAGTAGGTGTTTAAGGACATTCCTGCAGTTCTTTCTTTCCGAATTAAGCTCAAGTGCCTTAGAACTCAAATAATGTTGCCTCCTCTGCTTCTTTTTGCCTAAAAGGGTACTGTTAGCTTCATGAAAAACCTGTTTAAAAAGGTCTCATTCTTCCTCAAGTTAGTAGTAAGCAAACCATGACTATCATGACTAAGTAACCTATCATGGTAAGCTTTAGCTATAACTGAGTCTTTCAGAGCTTCAGGATTAAAGGTAACTTTCTTTAACCTTAGCACTTTTCTTAAGTTTAAGTTGCAAGACACTTTTAACAAGGTAGTGATCAGATCTAATTTCAACTGCCCTATATGACCTGGTATTCCTAACAGAATTAGCCCATTTGCTGTTACTAAATAATCAATCATATTCTTATGCAGCCCATCTGGTGAAACCCATGTCTACTTATGTATATGACAGTTTATAATAAGTGTTAGCTAATAACAACCAACCATAAATAATTGTTAGTTTATAACAACTCAAACCATTAAGTTCACTTATTTCTAGAAGGCATTGCTCATTGCAGCTACCAAAACCAAAAGGTCCTATCACTCCTCCCCAAATGTCAAAGTCAGCACCAACTTTGGCATTGAAGTCGCCTAGAACAAGGATCCTTTCTTAACAGAATTCAAAATATCCTGAAGTGGTCCATAAAACCTACCTTTCTAATTCTAATTGGCATCCTCGGTGGACAAATAACAGGAGATAACATTCTTTAATTCTTGTTTGAAATTTAGGTGCAAGAAATGTTTCATTAACATACTCATATCCTAGAAGAGCATCACTAACATATCTGCTGAGAAGCAAATCTATGCTTTGGAGATGCTTTTCATCTTCCCTCCCTGAAATGAGAAATTTAAGACTATTTTTAGGAATCTGACATTTATCTGTCCAACTGGTCTCTTGCAAGCCAAGAATATCTAAATTATAATGGTGGAATTCTTGTGTGAGGACATCAAGAGAATAATCTCTGTGCAGAGTCCTAACATTCCAACTGCCTATGGACAGAAAATTGTTGGTGGGATGTTTAAAGAAAGTATATTTATTAAGAGAGGGAATGTTGACAATATCCAACAGCCCACTAATCACAGGCATGGGACAAAGACCCCCTCACTATAGGCTGAAGCCATCTACACTGGAAGATTTCCTCCACTGTAGAATTTGAAGATGGTTGTAGGAGCAATAGTTCAGGTGCCTACAATGACTTCTGCTCAGGATTATCTACCAGCTGATAAAAGATATCCTGTGAATCTATTCACTTGGGGCTGTCAACTCACAAACAAAAAACACAGCGGCCGATTTTCCCTACACAGAAACCTGCCAGTGCAGAAAAATCAGGATCCACATTCAAGCTCAGAGTCTTATTCAAGTCCAGAACTAAGTTTATATGGTCAGCACGAAGACCATGTGTGGTTGACCACTCCTCAGCAGGGTAGAAAAAGAAGAAAAATAGCCATAGTTGTCCAGATCAGTAGGCCACACAAATCTGGCTGCCCTTCCCTTCCATTCACTTCCACAAGAGAGTATTTCTTTTGAAAGGTACTAACAGCTTGCACCACGAAATATCCCCACGGGAAGTTGGAGACATTAGGTGCTGGCCAGTTCTATGCATCATCGCAGGGGATTGGTGCATAGCTCTCCTTCCAGTGACTACCTAGCTACCATTTACAGACCTTCAAATAATACATTACTTTAAAAAAAAGTGCTAGGAATAGCACTTTTTTAACCATTCCCCCTCCATTTCTTCTTAAACCAATCCTGTATATGACTAATGGAATGTGTAAGTTTATAACAATTTGTCAGTGTTTTGGAATGGCACAAATATAAGTATGAACCAGGGCAGATTAAGCAAATGGGAGTCCTGCAACAAAGTTCTAAATAGGAACCTTAGAGCTATATTTTAAATTGAAAAATAATGAAAATTTAACTACTTTATATAACTTCATTTATCAACGTGATAAAAAAAAATAGTTCTTTAAACAAGAAACAGGAGGGACCTGTAGGTTGGGAGAAGTAATTAAAATAAAAAAGCTAACATATAAAAGAGTCAATTCTGTGCTGCAGCATAAACTTTGTGTCTATTGCATTTAAAAACTATTACTTTTAATCATTAATTTTTTAGAAAATTATCCTCTACATGCTTAATTGAAAAAAAAACTGGTAATAATATCAAAATGATCTTGCTTAAACCTATTGCTTATGTATTTCCCTTAGTAATAAAGCTCTATTGCAATAGTAATGAAAATTATTAAATTAGGTACAGAATTTGCTTTGAAAAAATTAAAATTTGTTCTTTAAAAAATTATAGTTAAATAATATTCGGAAAACACTTGAAAATTTCAGATTTTAATGGATAATAATTTTCATTTGTAACGCAATTTTTAAACACATTTTTTATCATAGAGTTCAAATCATTATTCCCATTGTATCTCGAAGAAAGATTCTAGTTTATTTTATTTGCTTAACCATCTGTCTGATTCTTTACCATATGATTTTGACCAGATCGCTATATACTTACCATTAGCACAGATTAGTTTACTGTGGAATGGTGCTGCCATCATGTGGCAAGTTCTGAAGCTTCCTATATGCGCTTGTTAAAATGAGGTTTCGTGGAAATTGGCAAGCATTCCCATTACATAGGCACTGGAAATACAAACTTCTATGAACTTTCTATTTACCCCTTAGGCAGCTGCTTGCCACGGATGTTTGTAGGAGTTTTTCATTTCAATATGCCACATTTCAATGTTGTGAATTTAATATTGATTATGGTGTACAGGATGTGGTTGTTTTATTCAATTTCAACAGCCTACAGATAATAATGGTGTCATATCTCCGACCTTCTACTCTGGCATATAAACTGACAGGCTCCTGTCAGACCTCTGTGGCAAGCAGCTGCTTGAAGGGGTATTTATTTTTTTTTATTCATAAGAGGTCTACTCATAAGACAGGTAACCTGAAAACACCAGACTGGTGTGGGAGCCTTCAATGGAGGCTAATTTCACCATGTTCTTCACACCTTGAACCAGTAAAAAAAAATTAAATACCCCCACGCAGCTGCTTTCCACAGTAGTCTGATAGAAGCCTATCAGTTTAATATGACATAGGCATATTGGGCATGATTAATGCCATAGAGAAGAATCTGTGAGGAATGAGAAACCTCAACATAGAGACAACACAAACATCCCTGCCTTACAAGGGGGTTGAACACATTCTTTGATTAGTAGTCAAGCGCACTAACCATCGGCGCTTTGCCTTAATTCTAGTTATAATTTCAAAATATATCAGTCCTCAATTCGATTTATTACTAAATCGAATTAGGAGTTAAAAATACTGAGGATATGTACAAATTTCAAAACACAAAAAACGAGATTTAAGTTTTCTCGACCTTGAAATTGAAATTACATTCTATTAGATTCATCTAAAAAACTAGATTTATATCTAGTTTTATATTCTAGCTTTATATCTCAGAGGAAAATGAATTACTTACTAACCTACATAGTTGGAGAGCTTGAGAATCGTTCACAATTAGCTTAATATCAAAATTTATATGTCCAGTAGCCTTCAATGGATTTCTATGAAACCAATAAGCCATCTTGTTGTTACAAACGGATACGGATGTGCATGGTTAGTGGCGGAATTGAACCAAATGCATGCGTATAAAATTCTCTTGTACCCTTGTATTCTAGCGTTCCATTTTTTGATCAATTTAATATTTAAATAAGGCAGTAATTTTTTAAATCAAAATTTAATAACAAAATTTACTGTACATTTTTCATCGGTTGTCAATAATCTCGTGTTTACAGAATTGAACTTTTCAAATAAAATATCCCTAGTTCTACCTTAATGCAGATTTCAAAATAAGAGCTCCAGCAATCAGAATATAAAAACATTCAAACACGTAGCATGACTAATAGGCATATCATGATATTTGTTGATAAAAAAAATTTTTTTGATGGTTGTAAACGACACAAGAATTATGCACTCAAGGATTATTGGTAATTCTGTAAATAATATCCAACTTTCCAATCAATGGTGTCCTCGGAAAACTTCCATTTAAAGTTCTGGATAATTGATTGCCAAGGTAGGGACTCCAATTTCAGAGATTGTCTTATGCACTATAAATGATCCAAACCTTAAGAAAGGAATCGGATGTTATATCTCCCACACATCCTTTGGGCGCACTTCTGCATTTGACTATGTCTAATTTCAATGATTCTGAAAATGAATTATGTTCAAATCACGATGAGCGAAAAAATGGTTTCTATATTTGGACCCAGAGCATTAGTTTGAAATTTCTAACCAATGAAAATGTGAAACCTACTGAAATTCTTACCAGATTCAGAGCACAGTTATGTGAAGAAACGATCTCAAAGATTTAAAGAAGGCTGGACAGAAGTTAAAAACAAGGAACATGCGAAGCTCCTTCAATACAGTGTGTCTTCTCACCTCCGATATGCCAGCAAAAGCGCTGGGTAAAATCATGGAGGAAATAAGGAAGAGACGCTCTAAGCAGTTAAAATTGATGCTAGAGGACTGTGCGGCAGCCATGTTGTGCTATTCAAAACATTAACCCTAGCTGTAGTAGCAGAACGATTTCTACTCTGTAAAAACTGGACAATTTGATAATTTTGTATTACACCTGCCTGTTCAGCATTCAGTAGTATGAATCGTCCTTCAAAGCAGATACCGGAAATTACATTTCACTACTAAATTTATCAAATTAATTAAAATAAAATAAATTATATAACGTGGAAACATCTTTCTGTTTTATTTATGTAATTATGATATACAAATTTTAATTCCGTTCAAAAACCTTTTTGAATTTAAGCAGATTTTTCCATTTTTCGACGTTTAATAAAAACTGACGAATCGAATGATTAAATATGAACATCATTTTATGATATTCATATTTTTCACTTTAAATTTAAGGAGATACTTGATTTCTGAGAATGAAGATGTCTCTTTCTCCTTAATCGATCATCATCAGCATCATCGTCCTCAAGCACCATGGGATACGGAGGTCCAACCAGACCACGCAGTTTAATTCTCCAAGCATATCTGTCCTGAGCTACATCTGCTCCATCCGGCCACTGCACACCAATTCTAACAAGGTCCTGTTTGACATTGTCTGCCCACCGCATCCTAGGTCTCCCCCTCCTTCTGAGGCCTCTAGGCACACTGTTCATAACACTATTCCCCAATCTATAATTATCCATACGGGCAACATGGCCAAACCTGCGGAGTCTCTCTCTGCACAATATGCTGCTTAAAGGAGGTTGCAGACTCCTTTGCCTAACCTCATCATTAGTTACAAAGTTAAACCACCTAATACCCAAGATACTGCGTAAGCATCTAGAATCAAAAGCATCTAGTTTCCTGTTATCTTGTTTACACAGCGTCCAAGTTTCACTACAATAACTAACCGTAGAAAGAACCAAACTATTATACAGTCTAATTTTAGTCTTTAGGTGTATACGCCTATTTCTCCACAATCTCCATAGACTCTTAAAAGTCCCGGCAGCAATACTTATTCGTCTGTTAATCTCATGCCGCACATCACCAGTATCAGTTACATAGCTCCCAAGATAATTTAACTGTGACACCTGCTCAAGACTGCAACCATTCAGATTAACTGAATCACAACCTGCCTGACCAATTTTCATCACTTTAGTTTTCTCTCTGTTTATAACCAAACCTACTCTACTACCAGTCTCATCAACAACTCGAATGAAAGAGTTCATCTCATCAACATCATTTGCCAAAAGGGCTAAATCATCAGCATAATCTAAATCAGAAATTTTCGTATCTCCAGCCCATTTAAGGCCAAAATTTTACCTCAAAGTGAATTTCGCATAACATAATCAACAACCAAACTAAAGAGAAAAGGAGACAAAATGCACCCTTGTCGAACACCAGACGTAATGCTAAACCAATTGCTACAAGACTTACCAACTCTCACACATGACTTAGTGTTATTATAGAGAGCTTTCATTATGTTAACTAACTTGTCTGGTATACCATATGATCTCACAATCAACCAAAAATTATGACGATCAACAGAGTCGAAAGCCTTTTTGAAATCAACAAAGCTAGCAACCAAAGGTTTCTGAAACTCTAAACATTTCTCAAGAATCTGCCTAAGTGAAAATATCCGATCTACACATCCCCTACCACTTCTGAATCCACATTGCTCATCACACAATTGCCTGTCAACCAGATTCTTAATTCTATTAAGCACAATCATGGAAAGAACTTTACCTGGAACAGAGAGTAGGCTGATACCCCTATAGTTATCACAAGAGCTGCGATCACCTTTTTTGAAAATAGGGATAATAATAGTTCTGGTAAAATCTTTAGGAACCATGCCTTTATCATAAAAGTTATTCAAAATTTCAGTCATCCAAGTGGTAACCAAAACATTCCCAGCTCTGAGCATTTCTGTAGTAATTTCATCTACCCCTGGGGATTTATGAAGTTTCAGTTTAGAGATAGCCAAACTAACTTCAGATTGTGTTATAGGGCCAACATTAAAGCTGCCAATGCATCTATCATCATTACAAACAATGGGAGTAGAACTAACCACATTGTTTAGAACATCACTGAAATGCTCAGCCCACCTAGCCATGAGAGAATCCTCACCTTCTATAACCTTACCTTGTTTATCCTTCAATCCCTGTATGCCTGTCCGTTTTCTACCACATAAAACATTAACTATCTGGTACAGCTCTCTGCTGTTGTGCTGCCTAACTGCTTCCTCAGCTTTGTCAGCCAAGCTATCAAGACAAAGATTTTTATCAGTAGCTAACTGATCCTTTACACGTTTATTAAGCTCTCTGTAATCTTTTCTATTAGGACTAGTAGGGTACTGATTAAGGACATTCCTGCAGTTCCATCTTTCAGAAATAAGCTCAATTGCCTTATCACTTAAATAATTCTGCCTCCTCTGCTCCTTTTTTCCTAAACGAGTACTGTTAGTTCCCAAAAAAGCCTGTTTAAAATGGCCCCATTCTTCCTCAACTTCAGTATTAAGCAAACCATGACCGTCATAATGACTAAGTAACCTATCATGGTAAGCTTTAGCTATAACTGGGTCATTCAGAGCTTCAGTATTAAAGGTAAATTTTTTAACTCTAGCACAACACTTTTTAAGTTTAAGTTGCAAGACACTTTTAACAAGGTAATGGTCAGATCCAATTTCAGCTCCCCTATATGCCCTGGTATTTCTAACAGAACTAGCCCATTTGCTATTAATTAATATGTAATCAATCATATTCCTATGCAGCCCATCAGGTGAAACCCATGTGTATTTATGTATGTCGCGGTGTTTGTAATATGTGTTAGTTATTCTGAAACCATTGGGTTTACTTAGCTGTAGGAGACGTTGCCCATTGCCATTGCAGCTACCAATACCAAAAGGGCCTATCACCCCTCCCCAAAGATCAGAGTCAGTACCAACTTTGGCATTGAAGTCACCAAGAACAAGGGTAATATCTCCTTTCTTGACAGAATTCAAAATATCCTGAAGTTGTCCGTAAAACCTATCCTTCTCGTCCTCATCAGCATCCTCAGTGGGGGCATAACAGCAGATAACATTCAAGTTTTTAATGCTTGTCTGAAATTTTGCTGTAAGAAACCTTTCATTAATGCACTCATATCCTAGAAGAACATCACTAGCATGTCTGCTGAGCACCAGACCAACACCTTGGTGATGCTTTCCATCCTCCCTCCCTGTAAAGAGAAATTTAAAGTTATTTTTAAGTATCTCACCTTTACCTGTCCATCTGGTCTCTTGCAAGCCTAGAATATCTAGGTTATAGCGCTGGAATTCCTGCATGAGGACATCAAGAGAATAATCACTATGTAATGTCCTCACGTTCCTGCAGAGAGAAAATGATTAGTAGGATTTTTAAAGAAATTAGGTTTATTGATTGGTAGGAAATTAGGAAATTAGGTTTATTGATTGGTAGGGCCAACAATATCAAACAGCCCCCTGATCGCAGGCATGGGGCAAAGACCCGATCCTCCTCCGCTAAAGGCTGAAGTCACCGATGCTGGTAGGAACTTCAGGCACCACCTTTTCAAGTGGACTTTTTCAAGAGCCACATGGCCTGCCTGAGACGCATTACTAAAGTTTAGGCTTGACGATGCCCAACTAGCTAAGTAAGGTTCAGGTACCTGCGATGGTCTCTGATTAGGATTATCCACCAGCTGATATAAGGTATCCCATACCTCTGTTCACTTAGAGCTGGCAACCCAGAAGCAAACAGAAAACACAGTGGCAGACTCTCCCTCAACAGAGGCCCACCAGTGCAGCAAGTCCAGGATCAGTAATCAAGCTCAAATCCATAAACAAGTCCAGTCTAGTAGGTATAAATGGTCAGCACCAGGACCCTGTGAAGTTGACCATTCCTCAGCAGGGTTGAAAAAAAAGAAAAAAGTGGCCGTAGATGACCAGATCAGTAGGCCATACTGAACTGGCAGCCTTCCCCTTCCAAAAGAGAATATCTCTTTTGAAAGGTACTAACGGCCTGCACCACGAGAAGGCGGGGTCGGACATTAGGTGCTAGACCTGGCCGGTTCTGTGCATCATCACTAGGGATTGGTACACAGCTCTCCTTCCAGTTTACGCCTAGCTACCATTTACAGGCCTCCTTAATCGATACGTATGTCTAAAAATACCTCAATAAATAATTTTGTTTGATAACTGAAATTTTTTTCAGGTTCTTGATTAAAGCTGATATATTTGCTTTAAGCAGGAAATTATAATTGCATTACAGATATTTTCATTTCACTATAGAGTTTTAGAGTGCATTCACATTCAGATTCATATAGGATTTTGAATTCTTTTTTTTTTACTTCTGATTACCATTTTTTTTTACTTCTGATTACCATTTTTTTTTACACACATCATCATCATCACATCATCATCCTCAAGCAGCCATCGGCTACGGAGGTCCAACCAGACCGTGCAATTTAGTTCTCCAAGCAAATGTATCCTGAGCTACATCTACTGCATCTGGCCACTGAACACCAATTCTAACAAGGTCCTGTTTGACATTGTCTGCCCACCGCATCCTACGTCTCCCCTTCTTTCTGAGGCCTTTAGGCACACTGTTCATAACCCTATTCGCCAATCTATAATTATTCATACGGGCAACATGGCCAAACCAGCGGAGTCTCTCTCTGCATAATATGCTACTTAAAGGAGGTTGCCGACTCCTTCACCTAACCTCATCATTAGTTACGAAGTTGAACCACCTAATGCCCAAGATACTGCTTAAGCATCTAGAATCAAATGCATGTAGTTTCCTGTTATCATGTTTACAAACTGTCTAAGTTCCACTGCCATAACTAACTCTAGAAAGAACCAAACTATTATACAGTCTAATTTTAGTCTTTAGGTGTATACGCCTATTTCTCCACACTCTCCATAGATTCTTAAAAGTCCCGCCAGCAATCCCTATTCGTCTGTTAATCTCATCTGTTACATAGCTCCCAAGATAATTAAACTGTGACACCTGCTCAAGACTGCAACCATTTAGATTAACTGAATCACAGCATGCCTGACCAATTTTCATCACTTTAGTTTTCTCTCTGTTTATAACCAAACCTACTCTACTACCAGTTTCATTAACAGTTCGAATGAAAGAGTTCATCTCATCAACATCATTTGCCAAAAGGGCAAAAATCATCAGCATAATCGAAATCAGACATTTTCGTATCTCCAGTCCATTTCAGGCTAAAATCTTTCCCTTCAAGTAAATTTCACATAACATAATCAATAACCAAGCTAAAGAGAAAAGGAGACAAAATGCACCCTTGCCGAACACCAGAAGAAATGCTAAACCAATTGCTACAAGCCTTACCAACTCTCACATACGACTCAGTGTTATTATAGAGAGCTTTCATTATGTTAATTAACTTGTCAGGTACACCATGTGATCTCACAATCAACCACAAATTATGACGATCAACAGAGTCGAAAGCCTTTTTGAAATCAACAAAGCTAGCAACCAGAGGTTTCTGAAACTCTAAATATTTCTCAAGAATCTGCTTAAGTGAAAATATCTGATTCACACATCCCCTACCACTCCTGAATCCACATTGCTCATCACACAATTGACTGTCAACCAGATTCTTAATTCTATTAAGCACAATCATGGAAAGAACTTTACCTGGAACAGAGAGTAGGCTGATACCTTACAGTTATCACAAGAACTGCGATCACCTTTCTTGAAAATAGGGATAACAATAGCTCTGGTAAATCCTTAGGAGCCATGCCTTTATCATAAAAGATATTCAGAATTTCAGTCATCCAAGTGGTAACCGAAACATTCCCAGCTCTAAGCATTTCCGAAGTAATTTCATCTACCCCTGGGGATTTGTGTAGTTTAAGTTTAGAAAGAGCCAAAATAACTTCAGATTGCGTTATATGGCCAACATTAAAGCTGCCAATGCATCTATCATCATTGCAAACAATGGGAATAGAATTAACCGCATTGTTTAGAATATCACTGAAATGTTCAGCCCACCTAGATATGACAGAATCCTCACCATCTATAACCTTACATTGTTTATCCTTCAATCCCTGTATACCTGTCCGTTTTCTACCACACAAAACATTAACTATCTGGTACAGCTCTCTGCTGTTGTGCTGTCTAACTGCTTCCTCGGCTTTGTCAGCCAAACCACCAAGCCAAAGATTCTTATCAGCAGCTAACTGATCTTTTACACGTTTATTAAGTTCTTTGTAATGCTTTCTATTAGGACTAGTAGGGTATTGATTAAGGACATTCCTGTAGTTCTTTCTTTCCGAAATAAGCTCAAGTGCCTTATCACTCAGATAATTCTGTCTCTTCTGCTCCTTTTTTCCTAAAAGAGTACTGTTAGTGTCCAAAAAAGCCCGTTTAAAATGATCCCATTCTTCCTCAACTTCAGTAGTAAGCATACCATGACTGTCATAATGACTAAGTAACCTATCATGGTAAACTTTGGCTATAACTGGATCTTTCAGAGCTTCCGTATTAAAAGTAAATTTTTGAACCCTAGCACAACACTTTTTAAGTTTAAGTTGCAAGACACTTTTAACAAGGTAATGGTCAGATCCAATTTCAGCTCCCATATAAGACCTAGTATTCCTAAGAGAACTAGTCCATTTGCTGTTAATTAATATCTAATCAATCATATTCTTATGCAGCCCATTGGGTGAAACCCATGTGTACTTATGTATGTCGCGGTGTTTGTAATAAGTGTTAGTTATTCTGAAACCATTGAGTTTACTTACCTGTAGGAGATGTTGCCCATTGCCATTGCAGCTACCAATACCAAAAGGACCTATTACTCCTCCCCAAAGGTCAGAGTCAGTACCAACTTTGGCATTGAAGTCACCAAGAACAAGGGTAATATCTCCTTTCTTGACAGAATTCAAAATATCCTGAAGTTGCTCATAAAACCTATCCTTCTCATCCACATCGGCCTCCACAGTGGGGGCATAACAGCAGATAACATTAAAGTCTTTAACGCTTGTCTGAAATTTTGCTGTAAGAAATCTTTCATTAATGCACTCATATCTTAGAAGAGCATCACTAGCGTGTCTGCTGAGAAGCAGACCTACGCCTTGGTGATGCTTATTGTCCACCCTCCCTGAAAAGAGAAATTTAAGATTATTTTTAAGAATCTGACCTTTATCTGTCCATCTGGTCTCTTGCAAGTCGAGAATATCTAAATTATAATGGTGGAATTCTTGTGTGAGGACATCAAGAGAAAAAGTTCTGTGCAGAGTCCTCACATTCCAACTACCTATGGAGAGAAAATGGTTAGTAGGATGTTTAAAGAAACTATGTTTATTGAGAGAGGGAATGCCGACAATATCAAACAGCCCCCTAATCGCAGACATGGGACAAAGACCCGTTACGCCACCACTAAAGGCTGAAGCCATCTACACTGGAAGACTTCCTCCAATATAGAATTTGACGATGCCAATAGAAGCAAAGAGTTCAGGTGCCTGCGATGACCTCTGCTCAGGATTATCCACCAGCTGATAAACATATCTTGTGAATCTATTCACTTGGCGCTGTCAACCCACAAACAAACAGAAAACACAGCGGAAGATTCTCCCTCCACAGAAGCTCACCAGTGCAGCAAAATCAGGATCCATAATCAAGCTCAGAGCCATATATCTGTCCAGTCCAGTGGGTTTATATGGTCAGCACCAGGACCCTGTGTGGGTGACCACTCCTCAGCAGGGTAGGAAAACAAGAAAAGTAGCCATAGTTGTCCAGATCAGTAGGCCACACTAATCTGGCAGTCCTCCCCTTCCGTTCACTTCCACAAGAGAGTATCTCTTTTGAAACAATGGAGAAAATGGCTATTTTACAAGGGCTCAGAGAAGATTTGCTAAGGTGATCCACTGGGTTAGACCAAAAGTTCATCTGTTATAGGACACATATGGAAACTTCCCATGAAGGTTATCCAGCATTTTGTTTAGCAAAAGGTGTGGCTCTTTTCCTGCACAGGCCATGGTTTAATGTCTCATTTGATGGATAGCAGTATTTCCAGTACATTGAGGAAATTTTACAAATAAGATGAAACGGGCTCAAAATTTCTACCAAAAAAAAAACAGTAAAAGAAAATTTGCTTTAGTTCCTCCAATTTCTTTTCCTGCTATTATTAATAAGACCCTAATTGTAGCTTATTTTTAAAAAAATGCACTACTCAGTTTCGTTTCCTTCTGCAAGTAATTTGGATATAGATTTTAGTTTCATTTATTTTTACCACAAAATTTGCAATGTGTTTTATCTTATGATAAAAAATATCTCGTAAAAAATTATAATTCTTTTGCCAATTTTATCAAAATTTGAAAAAAAAAAATGCGTATATTACAAATTTTGAATTTTTACCTTTATATTGGTGAATTATTTATATATGCTTTAAGTGGTTGACTTTCTTAGATGAATACAAAATATAAAGAATAATTCATTCATTGTAAAAAAAATACTTCCGTGATATTAACCCAAATGTTCCAGCACTGAGATTTATATCTGCTAAACCCAAACCTGCCCTCTGCCAGAAAGGTGACACCAATGGGCGTCGAAAAGCTGCCATCCATCAGATGGGACATTGAGCCATGGCCCCATGTATGGGAGAGCCATACACTGTGCACATTAAACAACACACTGAATGACCTTGACGAGAAGATGCCATCTGTCTCCTAACAGCTGTCCAATGGGTTCCATTCTCCCAACCTTCCTTGAGCCATTGGCGTCCTTGTGACCTAGACATTTAGCCCATTGTATGAAAAAAAGGTGCTGCTCAGAGGTAAAACACCTCAATAACTCTCCTGAATACGGAATCATGGCTCAATGTCACATACGATGGAAAACAGCCTTTCAGAGCTATGGGAGTTCCCTTTCTCACAAAGGGTCAGGTGAGGTTTTAGCATACATAAATCCCAACGTTGGCACAGTTGGGACATATCAAATAAAATTTCAGCAAGATCGATGTCTTTTGAACAATGAATATCATACTTGATTATCATGTTTCTTCAGTTTCCCTTTTAATAGGAAGGATCGGAGGAAAACACATTTTGTTGCATGAAATGTAGGTATATTTTATATTCTGTCTCCACCAAAGATTAAATTATATAAAATTTCCTAGAAATTTATAATTGATATTGTTGTAATATCTAGATTATTGGTTTTAATCATATTAAATGCATTTATTTCTTTATTAATTTTTGTAGAATAAGAAAAAAAAATTGTTAACGTAGGAAACAGTTATCATGTTGCATTTGTGATTTGTTATTTCAATTCCGCTTGGCTACTGATCTAAGGGACCTGGGTTCGAGCCCCGGGTAAGGCATGGATGTTTGTGTTGTTTTTCTGCTGAGGTCCTGCCATCCTCTCAGACCTTCTACTTTGGCATACAAACTGACAGCCTCCTGTCAGACCTCTGTGGCAAGCAGCTGCTGCTTGAGGGGGTATTTATTTATTATTATATATTATCGGGTCCGTAATAAAAAAAATAAGTAAAATAGGGTGGAGGAAGGGCAATTAAGCAGAAAAAAGTGAGGGGTTCAAGACGTTGATTTCATTGTATTATTTCTCCTTCTGTTTTGTCTTTAAAATAGTCTTTAAAAAAATTCTTCCAAAATTCATGAAATATGCACAAGGTTACCATATTTTTAGCTCTGCTACTTTTGTATAATACATTGTATAATACGCATTTGCTTTGTATTGTTTATTAATGTTCAGAGCAGAAACTGTTTTACCTATTTATTGGCGACACATCAATATAATTTGAAAACATTACGTAATTATTTATTTTGTTATTGGTTCATTCTTTCAAATTTATCTATTTGTATGAACCATTTCTGGTAATTAGAGGTCCTGTATAGTTAGAGGCTGGCCTTCTTCTTCTTTTTATACATCCTTCTAAGCTGGACCTATTTGTAAAGGAGGTCTCGGCCCCCTTATCATCAGGTCCATAGCCATAAAGGGCAGTGGGTGCGGATGAAAACGGCAAAGACTGGCCAGAACAGTGAAGGCTAGCAATCATATTATATTGGCAATTGGGCTTTAGGCCGCAGGCCGCTCAGTGGTGGAGAGGCTGATGTTGAAGGATGAAGGAGAATAAATACCAGTTGCATGTCATGTTAAGGGGGGGAGGGGGGGAGAGAGATGGAGAAGAAGAAGTATATATATATATATATTTTTATATAATTTTCCGAGTGGCGAATGCTATGTTATTTTTTGAAGTTGTGGCCATGGTTGGTTGCCAGTAAGGTAGATTTGAGTCAATCAAAATTGACCCCTACTCATGGGGGGGAGGTAAATGGGGGGTTGGCGAGGGTGGTCATGTCCATGGAACAGATGAGAATTGGGGTGCTAGGGAGAAATCCCTTTGGGGGGCAAGAGAAAATATCTTTTTTTATTATTCTTCTTTAAAGTCGTCCCAAGATGGGCTGCAGAGCTTGGAGGGGAATGAAATTGTTGGTGGGGGGAGCTGAGAGTGTGGGATAGGTAATACTCCTGTGTCAGGAAAATGGAGGAGAAAAACAAATATTTATGGTTGCTTATCTACATACTCCTTGTAAATGACATCAGCCAAGCTCTAGCTGATGCCGGAAGTGATTGCCAGATATTTCGTTTGTGTGGAAACTTTTGATCTTAAACTAACAAATTTATAACAGAATTGTGCATAGTTCCGCTTTTTTTCAGTAATCACAAATTGCTATCGAACCAACATATTGTACGTCGCGATAGTGATTTAATTAGCAATTTCTATAAACATATAATGTTAGGCTAGAATTACCCACTTATACTATTTAAACAATGTGTGCTTATACCGATGTTTTCCAGGAACTAAGCATAAGCTGTATCGTACTGTTTTAAAAGTTCAATTCGACCTATATAACAGAATCTAGGTTAAACTTGAAACTAGTTTAAACATGATGTAAATTCTAAAGAACCGAAATATCGTTCTTTAGAGCCACTGTTCCCAGTTGCAGAAAGTTTAAAACAGTTCATATAAAAGCAGTTAACTAATCCTTTAGACGTTTATTAAACTCACTGTAATGCTTTCTATTAAGACTCTTTGTTGACTGCCCATAAAGTTTTGTCTACGAAATATGCGCTTTGTTGCTATATGGAGCCTACCCAAGATTTTACATTTTAAAAGGCTGCAGATTGAGGACGATGCAAAAAGAAAAATTCCTGCGTTTATCACGATGGGGATCATGCTTGTTCATATGGCATTGTTACGGGATGGATGCAGAAATTCAGAGGACAGCAGAGTTTCGAAGACTTCCCTCGTGCAGGAAAATCGAAGGAGCCGTGAACAAGAGAACCTTCGCTGCCATTCTTGACCTCATTAAGAGTTGGGTTGGTTTTACCTTTGAGTGGCATTTTTTTGCACAACATGGGCTAAATGGTCAAGTCACATGGACCCTGAAGGCTCAGAGAAGGTTGGGGGAGCTGACCCACTGGAACAGCTGTTGGGAGACAGATGGTAGCCTCCCGTCAAGGCTATCCACCGTGTTCTTTAAAGTGCACAGATATGGCTCTCCCTCACATGGGGCCATGGCTTAAGGTCTCATCTGTTGGACAGCAGTCTTTCCAAGTCCATCAGTGTCCCCTACTGACCGTAGGCAGGGCGGGGATTTTGCGAAGATAAATCTCAATGCTGAACGAGCTGGAACTCGAACCTGGGAACTACAGATTACGAGCCTGGCGTGCTACTGACTGAGCCACCCCCACTCATTAAGGAAGATCAACACACCATCGTTCAGGTAATAAGTTTAAATGTCTGATTGGCAGTGTGGAAACAATTACTCATCATAACATATGAAGTTCCGAAAGATCTGTGGCAAATGGGTAACTCACCAACTGACAAAAGAGCAAAAAAGGGCTAGGTCGACTCATGCAAGGATATGATTGCAATGTTTGAACCTAGCGGTCACAAATGGTTAACAGATATTGTCACAGATGGTGAGATGTAGTTTGATTACTATAGAATTCCCACAAAGATCAACAACTATGTTTTGGTTTCAGATTAACAGTGTACCCAAATCCTCACACAAAACTTTAGCTCAAGGATGTCAATTTTTTCAATTCTTTAGGAGTGGTACCATGGTAAATGGTAGCTAGATAGTCACTGGAAGGAGAGCTATGCACCAATCCCCTGTGATGATGAATAGAACCGGCAAGACCTAGCACCAAATGTCCAACCCCACCTTCTCGTGGTGCAGACCGTTAGTATTTTTCAAAAGAGATACCCTCTCGTGGAAGTGAACGGAAGGGGAGGGCTCCCAGATTAGTGTGGCCTACTGATCTGGACAACTATGGCTACTTTTCTTTTTTTTCTACCATGCTGAGGAGTGCTCAACACAAAGGGTCCTGGTGCTGACCATATGAACCCACTGGACTGGACAGATATATGGCTCTGAGCTTGATTATGGATCCTGATTTTGCTGCAATGGTGGGCTTCTGTGGAGGGAGAATCTTCCGCTGTGTTTTCTGTTTGTTTGTGGATTGACAGCCCCAAGTGAATAGATTCACAAGATATGTTTATCAGCTGGTGGATAATCCTGAGCAGAGATCATCGCAGGCACCTGAACTCTTTGCTTCTATTGGCATCGTCAAATTCTATATTGGAGGAAGTCTTCCAGTGTAGATGGCTTCAGCCTTTAGTGGTGGGGGAAGGGGTCTTTGCCCCATGTCTGCGATTAGGGGGCTGTTTGATATTGTCGGCATTCCCTCTCTCAATAAACATAGTTTCTTTAAATATCCTACTAACCATATTCTCTCCATAGGTAGTTGGAATGTGAGGACTCTGCACAGAACTTTTTCTCTTGATGTCCTCACACAAGAATTCCACCATTATAATTTAGATATTCTCGACTTGCAAGAGACCAGATGGACAGATAAAGGTCAGATTCTTAAAAATAATCTTAAATTTCTCTTTTCAGGGAGGGACGACAATAAGCATCACCAAGGCGTAGGTCTGCTTCTCAGCTGACACGCTAGTGCTCTTCTTCTAGGATATGAGTGCATTAATGAAAGGTTACTTACAGCAAAATTTCAGACAAGCGTTGAAGACTTGAATATTATCTGCTGTTATGCCCCCACTGAGGATGCCGATGAGGATGAGAAGGATAGGTTTTATGAACACTTCAGGATATTTTGAATTCTGTCAAGAAAGGAGATATTACCCTTGTTCTTGGTGACTTCAGTGTCAAAGTTGGTACTGACTCTGACCTTTGGGGAGGAGTAATAGGTCCTTTTGGTATTGTTAGCTGCAATGGCAATATCTCCTACAGGTAAGTAAACTCAATGGTTTCAGAATAACTAACACTTATTACAAACACCGCGACATACATAAGTACACATGGGTTTCACCCAATGGGCTGCATAAGAATATGATTGATTATATATTAATTAACAGCAAATGGGCTAGTTCTGTTAGAAATACCAGGGCATATAGGGGAGCTGAAATTGGATCTGACCATTACCTTGTTAAAACTGTCTTGCAACTTAAACTTAAAAAGTGTTGTGCTAGAGTTAAAAAATTTACCTTTAATACTGAAGCTCTGAAAGACCCAGTTATAGTCAAAGCTTACCATGATAGCTTACTTAATCGTTATGACAGTCATGGTATCCTTACTACTGAAGTTGAGGAAGAATGGGATCATTTTAAACAGGCGTTTTTGGACACTAACAATACTCTTTTAGGAAAAAAGGAGCAGAAGAGACAGATTATTTCGGAAAGAAAGAACTGCAGGAATGTTCTTAATCAATACCGTACTAATCCTAATAGAAAGCATTACAGAGAACTTAATAAACGTGTAAAAGATCAGTTAGCTGCTAAGAATCTTTGGCTTGATGGTTTGGCTGACAAAGCTGAGGAAGAGTTAGATAGCACAACAGCAGAGAGTTGTACCAGAGAGTTAATGTTTTATGTGGTAGAAAACGAACAGGTATACAGGAATTGAAGGATAAACAAGGTAAGGTAAGTTGAGCATTCTGTCATGGCTAGGTGGACTGAGCATTTCAGTGATATTCTAAAAAATGCGGTTAGTTCTATTCCCATTGTTTGCAGTGATGATAGATGCATTGGTGGCTTTAATGTTGGCCCTATAACACAATCTGAAGTTATTTTGGCTGTTTCTAAACTTAAACTACATAAATCCCCAGGGGTAGATGAAATTACTACGGAAATGCTTAGAGCTGGGAATGTTTCGGTTAACACTTGGATGACTGAAATTCTGAATATCTTTTATGATAAAGGCATGGTTCCTAAGGATTTTACCAGAGCTATTTTTATTCCTATTTTCAAAAAAGGTGATCGCAGTTCTTGTGATAACTATAGGGGTATCAGCCTACTCTCTGTTCCATGGAAAGTTTTTTGCAGGATTGTGCTTCATAAAATGATTTAGAATCTGGTTGATGGACAATTGTGTGATGAGAAGTGTGGATTCAGAACTGGTAGGGGATGTGTGGATCAGATATTTTCACTTAGACAGATTCTTGAGAAATGTTTAGAGTTTCAGAAACCTTTGGTTGCTAGCTTTGTTGATATCAAAAAGGCTTTCGACTCTGTTGATTGTCAAAATTTGTTGTTGATTGTGAAATCATATGGTATACCAGACAAGTTAGTTAACATAATGAAAGCTCTCTATAATAACACTGAGTCGTGTGCGAGAGTTGGTAAGGCTTGTAGCAATTGGTTTAGCATTACTTCTGGTGTTCGACAAGGGTGCATTTTGTCTCCTTAGCTTGGTTATTGATGTTATGCGAAATTCACTTAAAGGGAAAGAATTTGGCCTTAAATGGGCTGGAGATACCAAAATTTCTGACTTAGATTATGCTGATGATTTAGCCCTTTTGGCAAATGATGTTGATGAGATGAACTCTTTCATTAGGGCTGTTGATGAAACTGGTTGTAGAGTTCTGGTTATAAACAGAGAGAAAACTAAAGTGATGAAAATTGGTCAGGCAGGCTGTGATTCAGTTAATCTGAGTGGTTGCAGTCTTGAGCAGGTGTCACAGTTTAATTACCTTGGGAGCTATGTAACAGATAATGGTGATGTGCGGTATGAGATTAACAGATGAATAGGGATTGCTGTCGGGACTTTTAAGAACTTATGAAGAGTGTGGAGAAATAGGCGTATACACCTAAAGACTAAAATTAGACTGTATAATAGTTTGGTTCTTTCTAGAGTTAATTATGGTAGTGAAACTTTGGACACTTTGTAAACAAGACAACAGGAAACTAGATGCTTTTGATTCCAGATGCTTACGCAGTATCTTGGGCATTAGGTGGTTATACTTTGTAACTAAAGGAGTTTGCAACCTCCTTTAAGCAGCATATTGTGTAGAGAGAGAGACTCCGTTGGTTTGGACATATTGCCCGTATGAATAATTATAGATCGGCGAATAGGGTTATGAAAAGTGTGTCTAAAGGACTCAGAAAGAGGGGAGCCCTAGGATGCGGTGGGCAGACAATGTTAAAGAGGACCTTGTTAGAATTGGTGTGCAGTGGCCAGATGCAGTAGATGTAGCTCAGGATAGACTTGCTTGGAGAACTAAATTGCACAGTCTGGTTGGACCTTCGTAGCCCATGGCTGCTTGAGGAGGATGATGATGATGGTACCGTGGACACCTTACCTGAAAATAATGCTACACCATTTGCCCAAAATAGTTGAGATGAAGGAACAGCATCCAACAACAGGCGTGTCAGGGGGTTCTTAATGCCAGTGCTCACAAATTCCAGCAGGTTACAGCCTATCTGGGGCAGGGCAACATGCGATGTTTTGGAAGGTCCGAATTTTAACTTTGGGGGTCCCACTTACTAAAATATTCCCCCGAACAAGGTTAAAACAATATTATATAGAAAGAGATTTTTATACTTTTTTTAATGTGGGACATAAAATATGGGGTTGATATAAAATTTTACAAAAGACAACTGTTTTAGGTTTCAGAGCAGGTAGATAAGCAAGATTTAGTAGGACAACACACACCAAGCCATCCCCAACCAGAGCGTTCTAAATGAAGAGGGCCTGGTGACGTCAGTTGTGTGACACATCACGAGAGGGGGTGACCTTATCTCGAGTGGGCGAAGCGACCGCCTTTCGACTGGACGTAGTGAACACCCAGTAACGAGCAACATTTATTTTTTATAGCAGTTGTATCTGCTGTATTCAGTGTATATGTCAACTGTGTAGTCCGATTTATTTTTGAAACATGAAGAGAAATTGATGTGTTCCAAACTGTTTGTCGAATTATGACAAGTCTTACGCTGAAGTATTTCGATTACCACAAGGGGAAAAAGAAAATCCACTTTGGATAAGTAAAATTCCGAGAAAATGTGTATAACTAATAAATTGTTTCTGAGAAATATTTTCATTTGCTATTTATAACATTTTGAATGATATCGTCAAATGAGTGGTTCGACATCAGTACCCGACTTTGACTTTCTGTGAGGCCCTAAGTTTAGGAGCCACCAAAAAAAATCGGAAATCCAATGTATACTGCTGGCCATTACAAGTGCAACACCAGGAAGAACTCGTCAAATTGTCCCGAAATATACAAGATGGGTAGCCCATGGAAGAACACGTAAATGATTCAAAGCGCAGCACATAAGCTCATCATGTGTGACAATACCCCCTGGAAGTGGTATATGAAATTACAAAGAGCTGGTGTAAAGCACTGTAATCGTGTTTCCTCGCAGCTCTTGTGCACTAAAGAATCAAATATGCCCCATCGAAGAACACAGCATCCATACGACCAGGTTTCCAACTTTGATCGAGGGAGAATTGTGAGATTACGGGAAGGCAGATTATCGTACCGAGCACTGTACCGAGCATCAGTGCTCGTGTTGGATGGAATGCTGCCATGGTGATGAAAATATGGCTCGAGTGGGTAGAGGAGGAACGAACTCACCGACGTACGGGATCTCAATGGCCCTATCAGACAAACGAACGAGAGAACAGACATCTCATGCGTGTGGCTTTGAATTATCATACAGCCACATCAAACACCTTATATCAACAGAGTATGTTGCACATCAACCAGTGTCTGCACGTACGGTTCAACATCGTCTGCAGCATCAGGACATCTTCGCTAGGCAGCCATTGCTTTGGCCACCATTGTCTACAACACAGGCGTATGCGACTGCAATGGTATCATGAACGTCGCACATGAATGTGTGAATGGTATCGCGTCTTTTCAGACGAATCCCGCTTCAGTATGCAGCACCATGATGGACGAATCTGTATCTGGCAGTACCGCAGCGACAGGCTCAGTGAGACATGCATGATGCAGGGCCATACAGGTCTGGCCCCTGGGCTCCACTCACGCACACACCTCGTACGCATTACCTGTACTTTGAACAGTCAGCATTACAGCACTGAGACGTTGGAGTCGATGGTCGTACCTTATCTTCAAGGATTCTCTGGTGCCATTTACCAACAGGACAATCCCAGACCACATGTAGCATGCATCGTCCAACAATTCCTAGATAGCCACCATGCGACACTTCTGCCTTGGCCTTCGCCGGATCTATCCCTAATTGACAATCTAATATCCTAATAACAAATCTGGTCCATGATCTCACGACGACTAGCACACCAGCAACTGCTACAACTGATGAACTTTGGCTAGGTATCGAAACTGCATGGAGTGATATTTCCCAAACACACATCCGACGTCTCATCCTCTGAATGCCGGACAATGTAGCGGCGGTTATTGCCGCTCATGGCGGCTACACAAGATACGGATTTCTTTGTATTCCACAAGTCTAACCGAGTTGTATTTGTAATCATTTGATCCTTGTAACATAAGCTATGTATTCACTAAATATGGCTTTGATATCTAATCTTTCCTGGTGTTGCACTTTTAATGACCAGCAGTGTATATTTATTATTTTGACTGATGGAAACAAACTGTAGCTTATGCGCAAGTCCGGCCCTGTTTTAACTACAATGTTACTTTACAAAAAATACTTCACTTGGAGAAAAATATACGAATTAAGAATTGATAGAAAATCAGAAGTTAATTTGGCGTTGTATCGGGAACGATTTTCGTCTGAAGAAGTTAACAATATAATCTTTTCTGACGGAAAAAAATGTGATAAATAACATGAAATAAAGGAATGATTTTAACTCATTATGAGATGTTAGATATTCGTCGCAGGCTATGCTGCTTATAAAGTCTTGTTCACATGCAGATCACAAATAACCGCGAAGCAAAAAGAGTTAGAATTGGATGAAAAGCTGTTTTTCTGCATGAAAATAAGGTTGGTCTTACCACAAAAATGAGTCATTTATGATAACTGTTGTAAGCTAGTGTTCTTAGAAATGGTGTAGCAGGTAAATGAAGAGCAGTTTTTAAAATCAAAGGCAACTTTTGATATTATTTGCTATGGATTTACTTGAATTTGAAAGGAAAATCTGCTTATGTGGTAAAGCCTGCTCCTGGCTATTACAAAGCATTGCCGAAAGTGCATTAGCCAATATACTGCTGAAGAATTATTCTAAAAAACCTGAGACCACTTACGAAAGAAAACGTAACTCGCGCAAAATCCTAACTTTTCAAAAACAATATACAACATTTGAAAAGAACGTTAATTGTAATTAAATATTTGATAACTTGATATAACCTATCGGGAAAAAAGTTATTATTAAACTACTGCTTCGGCATTATGTCATTGTGTCTTTTTTTTCTTCTTATATTTGCACCTACAATTCTGTTTCGATTACTTATATTATTATCGAAGTTGAATATTGGAAGCATGTTAGATCTGCATTAGATGCTAATGTTTATGTTGATATAAGTAAGAAAAAAAAATACTGTTTTGACTTCTTTTAAATCTATTAGATTTTAGTTTTATAGCGAATCTAATAATAAACGAAATCAAAGAAAATTTTTCACAAATGAATATCACAACTATAAAAATTATGTATCCATAGGTGATATACAAATAATTTAGAATTTCATGGTAAACATTTCCATTTTATATAATGGCCGTTACTTTGGTTACAAAAGTGCATTATTCATAGTTTGGTCATTTATCACGGGATATACAGAAGCACCACGATTAACATAGCACAAAGGTTAAAATATTTTTGATTAACCATAACTGGTAATAATGTGAAATAAATATGAGATTTAAATGTTGAGGCAAGATATACCAGTGTTTTTAATTAATATTGCCAAAATAAAAAACACTTCGTGCAAATGTTCAACTGAAATTCCGAATACAACTTTATCATTGAAAGAAATAGCTGTAATGGTTTTTTTTTTTTGTACAAAAAATAATAGTACGTAAGATAAACCTTCAACGGAATATACCAAAATAAATTTCAATGTGACGCTTACACTAATTTAAAACGGTAAAGGCGTGAAAAAAAAAAGTCGCCCCCTAACGTGACATCACTATTTCAACGCCCTGCCCCAACTGTGAAGTTTTGTGTGTTTACGTGGGCCACCTTGGAGTCCTTTGTATGTATTGCTACCACAATCACAGCAGAAGGCTATGTTGACCTACGCCCATTCATGGCTATTCATTTCCTACAGCAAGATGCTTTCAATAATACAATGCCCCGTCTAGCCTCTCATTTGGCAAAGGACTGGTTACCATTCTAGTCAGTTCACAATCCTCTAATGATCATCGCAATCTCTGGATTTGAACCCTATTGAGCATCTGTGGGACGAAGTAGAGATGTATTCGTGCCTGAAACCCATCACAGGCAACTCTCAGCACTTTTATAGACTGCTGTCCTCGAATTATGGGCCTCAATACCACCTCAAAGTTGCCAACATTTGGTAGAGTCTATGCCACGACGTATTGCTGCTCTTGTGAGTGGGAAAGGTGGTTCCACACGTCATTAGGTGGGTGTATATAATAACTGAAAGGACAATTTAATATTTGATTTAAAAGGTACAGAACTACTTCCACTCAGATTCGGAAAATCGAGTATTGGAACGGCGTTACGATTCTGTTGCAGATCCGATTTTAGTAATGGTTCCCCTACTCAAAGAGTCATGCTTCGGCACTGTTGAAGATAAATTAAAAGCTAAATACACATGGCAACAAATTTATTCGTGAAAAAAATTTAATATTCTTTTACAAGGAAAACTTACATCAGTTTAAATAATTATTTATTTTTCAACAGGTCTGTAATATATTATATGTTGGCCTCATCTGTATAATCCACAGAATCAACAGTTGATGCACTGAAAAATGTGAGGCACCTCGGGTACGTCTGACCTGAAAAGTTCTACAGCTAAATATATACACTGTTTTGCCTGTTTTTTTTTACAACATTGGAGCCAACACCACTCTTAACCATTTGCACTATACACCCTTCTGTGCAGTGCACACAAAACGTTCAAAACGAAAAATATCTAAAAAATATATATACACATTTGAAGCAGCCTTAGAGGCGGCCATTTTCATTTTGTCAATCCATTTAATCACCTACAGTATAAGGTTTACACAGACAAGGAAGTCTGAGAGTCAACATGTTTGAGTTTTATCTTTGATTTGTAAATCCTTTCATTCATTAAAGTGCAGTTGTTAAGAGCACTGAAGATATAAACAGCAGTGTTTCAAACAGTTTACCTATGAAAACCTAAATATTAACTATTTTTGAAATCGTTTGTTTTTATACACAAACCAAATACCGTATATATGAATAAATGCTCTACCTAAAAAAAAGGTTCAGTACATAAAAAAAAAATAGAATAATGTATACATTTAGAGTTGACTGGCCTAAGGGCAATTTTCACTGTACCTTAACAAGTTTATTTTTGTCTTAATTTTAATGCGCGTTTTACATTTATAAATTTTACACTTCCCCATCGCATATTAGGCCTTATTTACCCTCAGGATGATTTTTGGCTAGTTTGTCAGCCTCTGGATATAATAAGTTGCCAAATTTTCTCTCGCCTTTTCAGCAATGATATGGCTTATTTCCTTTATAAGTTTTCGATAAGAAATATGTCACAATTGTAGAAATTTTACTTAAGTATTCTATTATATAAAGCATAAAAATAAACAGAAAGGTTCATAACAAAATTAGTGTTTTTCGGGCTTTGATAAGGAACTATATCAATCTCTTTTTTCCCTATCACAAAGCCAATTTTGGAACAAAAGTCGTACGGGTTGGGTTGTTTTACCTCTGAGTGGCACTTTTTTGCCTACAAGAAATGGGCTGAATGACCAGTTAGATCACAAGGACCCCCAGGGGTCAGAGAAAGTTGATGGAAGGGCATCCACTGGACAGCTTTCAGGAGACAGATAGTAGCCGCCCTTCAAGGCCATTCAGTGTGTTCAAAGTGCAGTGTATGAATCTCCCGCACACGGAGCAAGGCTTAACATCCCATCCAACGAATGGCGTCCTCCTACTGACCGAGGGCAGGGTGGGGAGTTTTGTAGAGATAAATCTCTAAGTTCGCACAGGTGGGACTCGAACCTGGGAACTGAAGATTAAGAACCTGGCGAGCTGCCAATCTATTTGTACGGATATTTCAAGTTAACTACAATGATTTTAATTATGGCACATGGATTTCTTTAGATTTTGCATGTTTCCAGTAAAAATACTCTAAAGGAATACGAAATGAAAAAAATATAGATGTAAAATTATTCAATTCTACTGGTTTCAACTGCGTGGCTTGAATGAGATTTACTACTAAAGTCTTCAAATTTGGAAGTTTTTTTTTTTATATTATTTTTTAATTCGCACTAATTTCCCATGCATTATTATACATTAGTATAGAAAATGGGAATACGTCTTTAAAAAATCTATAGCATGGAACATAGGGATACGCTATTAGGTCTAATAACAACAGATATAGAAGTTTGGGAAAGAAGCTGAATAACAAATAGCAGAATTGAAAAGACGGCAGTTGGGTTGTTTTACCTCTGAGCGGTATTTTTTTGCACACTATGGACTAAATGGCCAGTCACAAGGACACTGAAAGCTCAGAGAAGGTTGGGGGAGGGGACCCACTGGAACAGCTATAGATGGTAGCTTCCCGTCAAAGCCATCCAATGTGTTC
Organism: Ryuthela nishihirai; assembly: GCA_038380435.1. NCBI lineage: Eukaryota > Metazoa > Arthropoda > Arachnida > Araneae > Heptathelidae > Ryuthela > Ryuthela nishihirai. The sequence continues at coordinate 56,277,340 of JAWZYU010000030.1, read as the reverse complement.
TTTAACGTGCACAGGGTATGGCTGGCCCGCACATGGACGGAGCCTATTGGTGTCCCCTAGGCCGTGGGCAGGAAGTTTTAAAAGACGACAGTAGTACTGTTTCGGGATTCTCTAGTCATTATACTGCAAATGTACATAAACTATGTACTAGATTACTATATTAAATACTTATATCCTTAACTTTATTTTGCATGAATATTATACATAGTAACGTATTTAAACTCGATATCCTCTCCTACATTTGGCTGTATTTGCCTAAAAAATCGTAGGCATAATGTCATTGCTGAATAACGAAATTATGAATCAATAGTAAATACACAGATTATCTGTTGACAATAGAATTCAAAAAATAATTTGCTGAAATAATGAGTTTCGCTGTGAGTGGGATTCGAATCTTCAAGGTTACGTGCCCAATATTCTCACCCCACTAAACAATCAATGGCTAGTTCATTCTATCAGCCATAGCCCAGAGGAAACTTGGAATCTGTCACCTCTTTCTTCTTCTTCGTCTGATCTTAGACATTAACGATTAATTTAGCTAAAATGTCATTTTGTAAGCAATTGAAAATCATCTGTTGAAAAATTTGTCACACCTTACTCTGGTTTTTCTTCCTGTAGCTATGATCATTAACTTTGTCAGCAAATCTCGCACCCTAAAAAAAATGCCACCCGGTGTATTCGCACCGGTTGCAGGTGATATTGCGTCCGCCTCTGTTATCAGCTAATTACGACTTTAAATCTTGCAGATCAATATATCTGTATACTATGTATTATTTATTTATTATGGTAATCTGTATACTATGAATTATTTCATTAATAACGTATTATCGCGAGCGTCTTCTGATTTAGGTCTAATTCTGTGCAATATTGAATGGTTGCTTTTCCGGATTAGGGATGGCGTCACAAGCAACAAGATCTGGAAGATTTCAAGTCACAATTATCTGAGAGAGTGAACTGACCATTGATAGTTTAGTGATGAGAATATCCGGCATGTAACTGGGTGCTGTGGGTTCGAGTGCCACTCATGGCGAAACTCGTTTTTTTCAGCAAATATCTGAACTTATCAGTTGTTCATTTAATAAAAATTATAATAAATGGGGCTTGCGAATTATAATTGTTCCCTTCTTTGTAGCACATAACTAACAATTATTAGTATCTTTTCAATACCCGATTAATCTTGTGAAATTGAGGCGCATAAGATGGGAAAGAGAGGAGCGTATGGTGGAGAAAAACTGAATATTGCTATCTCATATTCTTAATTTTTATACCCATTTGCTAGGACCTCCGTAGTCCATGGCTGCATGAGGATTTTGTATATATGTATACCCATTTGCACATCTACTCTACACATTTTGCTGCTTGTCTACTATATTGGGCAGTGTAAAATGCTTCGAATAAGAATTAATGTTAATATTAAAATTTCAAAAAGACAACAACAAAATAAAAGTTCATACCTTATCTGAGGTTCGAACAAAGGTCCCTTTGATCAGTAACCAGTCGGCCATCAGGAGGATATAAGGAAAATATGAAAGTGTACAAAATTAGTGCTTATACGTTTTTCACAGATAGTATAATCCATGGTACACAGAACTACTGCTGAAAAAGACGTGGCTTTATAGACAAACTAAAAACCACATAAAAAAAAAACTACGGCAGGCTTACCAACCGTACTTAACGATACGTGCTAACTTCTACTTGCATTCGTAAGAAGCAAATCTTTACTAAGAGGAATAACTAGGGTTGGGAACCCACTTTCCAAAAATCCTGCTTAGGTTGCAGATTAAGAGGCCCCTAATATTTTGATCAATGTACATATTTTAATTTTTATTAACTTCTGTAGAAAAGCATCTTAGAAATTACTAAGAATCAAAACCAGATGGTCTTCTAATCGCATGCGGAGACTCGACTGTAATTTTAGAGTTAAATTCCCAGTCGTAGGTATTATACGATCTACTTTCATTAACGGTGACATTCCTGTGTCTTACCGTATTAAAAAATGTTAGTAATTTTTTTCTCGTAATTTTTTCCTTGTAAATTCTCCAGATGTCACTAATGTTTTAAATAGATGATGTTATTCTGCCTTTACGTATTTTGCCGATATACCTATATTCGGCAGAAAAATTATAAACTTAATGTTTTGATATTCGAAAAGAATAAAGATTGTTTTAGAAGATGAAAATTAGAAAGATGTTTTTTTGCCAGACGACGTTACTGCAATGCAGATGTTTCGAATGTGACAGGGTATTAATATTAAAAACGGCAGTTGCCAACATTCTGTAACGATAACGAATCCATTCATTAACCAATGAAAAAGATCTCAGACATGAAATATTTTCAGCTAAAGCGTTAAACGGAAATCCCGGCTTATCAAACTGGTAAAAAATATTTAAAAACCTGACACTGATTTCATGAAATTAACCTTTTCTGACATAATAAGTTTTACTCACTGGTTCCAGCGAAGATTGGAATTTTTCCTCTCAAATTATTTTCTTGTGAAAATGGGTGCTTATTCTCTTTTCTTTACAGTTTTAGAGTAAAAATGATGACTCCGCTAGAAATAGAAAATGAAATATCGAGTCCAGCTCGACATAAGAACAAACATAGCTTAGACAGTAATTTAGGAAAGGTTAACTAAAAATTTAATACTTTAATTCCTCAGCAGTTTGAAAGGCAATTGTAGTTTCAAACTACACTTAAATAATTTAACAATGTTTTCAAAAGATTTGATAGATTTAATTTTACAAATGAATCTACCCCACATTTAGTTCTCAAACCCACATTTCTTTCCAAAAATCTGTTTGACCAAAAGTTTTTTTTTTTTGTCTTTTCCAAACCTAGCGAAATATTTTTATTCAAAATAAGCTATTAGCAAAACCCAACCAAATAACAATACGTTGCTATAATATATAAAGATGAATTAGTATTTCCACCTGATTCCAACCATTTATTACACTGAACAAAAATTTTCTTACCAAAGTGAAAAATAGCTGAACATCACATACTACAGAAAAGCAATTGAATTAGAGTGTTACAAAGACGAATCAACTGTACGTACGTATGTTACTAAAGCAGCATCTTAAAGCGAAGCAAAATTTTTAACCACATAGTCCCAATTTCCTCCCGCAGTCTCTCGATTCGAAATGCGAGGATTTTTGTTCCTCAGCAGTTGTTCATCCATCGACAGCTATTCGAATCCGAGACGCACTTACATAATGCTTAATTTAACATCAGTTGCTACGAAGTTAGTGTGTCATCCTAAATTTATTTTGCAACTTGCTTTTTTAGTGCTTCGTCAATTGCAATTTTTATTTTAAGTATTCCTTTTAGGGTATAATGGTACGAAAATCATTTGGTGCAATCGTCTCTTAATTGCCAATAAAAGGAACAACCACAACGGCTTATTGCAAACTATTGTTTTATTTACTCATATTTTTCATTATTTCCCCTGCGTATTTTTTTAAAATATTACTGATCGCTAGACCAGTTGTTAAACAACTGATTCGGAGAAAATACGTTTAAACCAGTCCAACCAGATCGGTGCGAAGCAGCTGGATGACATCACTGCCTGAAGTTCGTTGTTTTACCTCTGTGCGGCATTCGATGCACACAATGGGTAATCGGCCAAGACACATGGATCCACGGGCTGAGAAGAATGGGTGAAGGGGATCCGGTAGACAGCTGTTAGGAAACATATGGTAGCTTCTTACCAAGACCATCCAGCATGTTCTTAAACATGCACAGAGTGTAGCGTAACATCCCATTCGACGGACTTTCCAAGCCCACCTGTTTCCTACTGACGGGCAGGTGGAGGTTTGGCGGAGATAAATCTCGACCTCGAACCTGGGAACTACTACCCACTGAGTCACCTCTGCCCCACTGTCTAAAATGTTTCTAAATATTGTAAAAAATTCTGTAGCTTTTTGCAAAGTATATTAAGACTGATGCAATTTATAACACACTTACTGAAAAGGTATTAGTAGTAATCCCATGGGAATAATCACTTGCCACGTGTCTTTGCCAAAGGCAATGATTCTCAATCTTTTCTAAGCCACAAGCTATTTCCCATAATTTATGCTATCTTCTCTCATTAAAGTACATTTTCAGTTCGATAGTAAGTGGAAGTTTTCAATTCCAAGGACTAATGGAAGAGAAACAGTGGTCTAATCGAAGAGATGCAACAACAAGATGTCAGTAAAATAAAGTTTCTTCCTTGGAAAAGTCAGTGAAAAAGAAGTTTTTTTCTCAAAATAGAAAAAGTATTAAAAAAATTTTTGAGTTGAGGATAATATGTAGTTTGCAAACAACATAAAGTCAATATTTTTTTTAATATACATTTAGGAATGTTTATTTAGCATAGCAGAAGTTTTAAGTATGTAATTTTTATTCAGATCCACTGGAAAAATATGGACCGCATTTTGAGGGAAACTTTGCCTAATTCGCACAAATATTTCATTTGAAATGGATGCAATAAGTTGTATGCTATGTATTTTCTGCCACAGTACTTTATACGTCTAGAATGTTAATAAGCGATTTTTTTTTAAGGATGTTCTTCACAAGCAGAAAAAGAGAGCTGGACAGGGGCCAAGGAAGAAAACTGGGACATAAGAGTGTATATATTTTGGGTGTTATTATATTGTTGGAGACTAAAATGACTTATGAACATTATCTTCCAAACTTATAAATCAGTAAACATTCAAACCAACCAGGACTAGCAAGTATTCTGACAGTTATATTTCAAACATCTCATCCAAATCACAATAAAAACCAATACATTTTACTTGATGATTACAGATGAGCATCTTTAAATCAGACATTTACATTATTACAAACATTATTTAATGAGTAATTATGCTAGTAAACATACCTTCTAGTTAGGAAATTTCATTTATCAATAGAGAGGGAAAATCTTTTTCTATTTGCGAGAGGTGTAAATTAACGACGAAGTAGTTAAAAATAGTTAAATGAATATCTTCACTTTTAATTTCAAAAGCTGTATCAAAATCTGATAAAAAAAAGTTTGTAGTCAAAAAGAAAGTTCAGTTAGGTGAAATGAAAACAGCAATTTTTTTTGTGTACTGGCAAAGTTCTACTATCTCAACTCTCAAAAAAAAACAGTAGTACAAAGTTTCTAGAGCCAGCATCTCGTATGGATCAAAAACAATTAACTCTTGTATGGTATTTTGCACTGGTGGTAAAATCCACTACTGCATTGAAAATGTAAAGATATTTCTATTGCTAATAATATGCAATGAAAATGCCATTTGTGCAAGAAAAACTGGCTTATCTCTTACAGATCAAAGAATGTCAAACTTAAGAAGAGCTAAAAGAATAGCATGACTCTCACAAATGTAGGATGTTTATTTCAAAAAAGAATGAGTTTTTAATTCACACTTTTAGCACTAGCATTAGAAATTTGAATGGATGCCAGAGAAAATGCAAATATTTTATTAGTACATATATACAACACAAGCACGTTTTTTAAATTTATCTTTTAAAAACAAAAATGTTGAGTTTTAACACCCACCAATTCATTGCTGCCAGAGTCAACTCCTTGACCACCACAATATCATTGAAATAAAAAATTTCTCGCACAAATTGAATATTAGGGTTTGCAATAGTCATTTAAAGTTTTGGCATTTTCCACTTTTAGAGGCTGCAACTAAATTTATCAATATGTTCAAAAAATGTGAATCATAATATATTTTATCATACCTCTACCCAACCCCAAAAGAAATTCTTTATCAATAAACACAAATGAAAAAAAAAAAAGTTGAATATCTAGAGATGGGTAGACAGATGACGAAATCAAAACATTAACTTTTTTTTTTTGGAAAATTAGCTAAAAATGACTATAATACAAAAAAAAAAATGCATATGTCATTGGCAAATTATGATCCATTTTATAATTATATCGTTCAAGTTTGTAAGTGGCAAATTATGATTCCTATTTGTTTTTTGTACAAGGTGGAAAGTTGGCATTTTATTGGTTGGGCCACTATGAAACAGTGTTGGAAAGCGAAAAAATACGAGAGGAAAGATCAAAAATTTCCTCTTTGCAACTGAAGTTAAATATCCAGTGAATCTGAAAAAATAAAAATAAAAAAACCCCTCAAGCAACTGCTTGCCACAGAGGTCTGACAGGAGCCTGTCAGTTTATATGCCAGAGTAGAAGGTCTGAGAGGATGGCAGAACCTCAGCATAAAAACAACACACACATCCATGCCTTACCCGGGCTCAAACCCAGGTCCCTTAGATCAGTAGCCAAGCATGCTAACCACTCGGCCTTGGGTCGGCTAAACTGCTAAATTTTATTATTTCATTAAAACTATTTTTACTCTTAAATTTCAGGAACTCAAAAATTCAATTTTTTCAGTTTGAAAAAATTGCATTTTCAAGATTAATTTTAATATCCTATGTTAAAGTTAAAAGAATTACCTTTAACACCGACGCTTATGGCCAATGCATACTAGGATAGGCTACTTAATCATTATGAGAATCGTGGTTTGCTTACTACTGAAATTGAAAAAGAATGATCAGTTTAAACAAAGCTTTTCTTGAAACTTATCACTATCTATCATCACTTCTTTTGGATAAAAAGGGAGAATGGAGACAAAGTTAATTGAGTGATAAGGTTATGGAACTTATTTTTCATAAAGGAAGTGCAGGAATAATATGAATCGACATCCTACTATGACTAATGGACCGCATTACAAAAAGCTTAATAAGTGTGTAAAGGATCAGTTAACAGCTGATAAGAATCTCTGACTGAGAATATATAACTGACAAAGCAGCTAGACATCACAAGAGCAGGGAGTTGTACCAGATAAGGTTTTGTGTGGGAAGAAACAGACAGGCAACAAGGATTGAGAGGTAAACATGGTAAGCTCATTGGAGCTGAGGATTTTGTCATAGCTAGGTGGGCTCACAAATGAAGTACAGATTGGTAACTTCCATAGACTCCATAGGTACAAGTGGTCGCAGTGCCTCTATGAATGAGGCCCAGAAGCTCCAAAGAACCTACCACGAACAAATAAACACTCTTCGCAGCCGGTTTTGAACACGGAATCCCTGTGTATCTAACAAAGTTGAGCGATGCTAAGGATGGCTTGCTGAAAATTTTTTTAAAGTATAGTAATTGTGTTTCACTGTAAACTAAATGTTGAATATACTATTGTGTTTTCATAATTCAGTTTTTTTTTTGTTATAATAAGACAGATTGTATGAGCGAATGTAAAAAAATAGACAAACTAATTTGATAAGATGTTTTTGTTACTTCAACGCTTAATGGCACTCAACAGTGAGAACCTTTTCCGTCAATTTCCTAGTATATTAAATATTAAGAGTGTGATTTGCAATAAATATTTTGTGGAAAAAATTTCGCCGACATACGGAACGCCATATACTCTCCAGAATTTCGCCGACATACTCTCCAGAAACATGCCAGAGTATTCTTACCGATTGAACTAATGCTGGTTCATCTTTTTTCCATTAATTTAAGACTAACTTTTCACCGATGATTTTCGGCGCCATCTATGATCAACAGGTAGCAACTATTTCTTTTTATATTGCACTGAGATGGAAATAATAGTCTCTTCAAGCTATTTAGCGTCATTAATGATTTAAACATAGGCGACAATCACAGCGTCACCTTTGTGAAGTAACTAGTTTAAAACTTTTTTCTTTTCCTGATATTTTACGGTATATCAACACATCTTTCGTTCTCCTGTTGGAAACTATGAAACGAGACCGATTATTAATCATGGTCTTAACAAGGCAAGTGAGAGAAAATGAGTAAATCGGGTCTCACGTCAGGTGGCGCTGCAGTACAATTTGAAAGAGTTACCTGTCTTCTCTATCTGTGGGTGATCTGAGCATTCCAGAATGTTCTAAATGAGGTGGTTCTTTCTATTCCCATTGTTTGTAATGAAAATAGATGCATTATTGGCTTTAATATTGGCCCTATAACACATTCTGAAGTTACTCTAGCTATTTCTAAATTAAAACTGCATAAATCCTCAGGGGTCAATGGAATCATCACTGAAATGCCTGGAGCTAGAAACATTTGTGTTATCACATGGCTAACTGAATTTTTGAAAAAAAAAAAATATGATAAAGGTGTTGTTCCTAAGGATTTTATTTGAGCTATTATCCTTATTTTTAAAATAGGCAATCGTAGTTCTTGTAATAATAATACAAGAATTAGTCTACTTTCTGTTCCAGGTTAAAATTCTTTGCATGATTATACTTAATAGAATTAAGAATTTGGTTGATGGACAACTGTGGTTTCAGAAGTGGTAGGGGACATAGATATTTTTACTTAGGCAGATTCTTGAGAAATGCTTTAAGTTTCAGAAACCTGTGGTTACTAGTTTTACAGATGTCAATAAAGCTTTTGACTCTGTTGATCATCATAATTTGTGGTTGACTAGTAGATCATACGAAATACCTGACAAGTTGGTTAGCATAATGAAAGCTCCGTATAATAACACTGAGTCCTGTGTGAGAGTTGGTAAGGCTGTAGTGATAGGTTTAGTACTATTACTGAGTCGGACAAGGGTGAATTTTGTCTCCCTTTCTCTTTAGTTTGATTATTCCGTAAATGCAAAATTCACTGCAAGGGAAAGATTTTGCCCTTAAATGGCCTAGAGATCTAAAAATTTCTGATTTAGATTATGCTGATGATTTAGCCCTTTTGGCAAATGATGTTGATGAGATGAACTCTTTCATTCGATCTGTTGATGAAACTGGTACTAGAGTAGGTTTGGTTATAAACAGAGAAAAAACTAAAGTGATGAAAATTGGTCAGGCAGGCTGTGGTTCAGTTGATCTGAATGGTTGCACTCTTGAGCAAGCGTCTCAGTTTAATTATTTTGGGAGCTATGCAACAGATGCAGGAGATGTGTAGCATGAGATAAACAGAAGAATAGGGATTGTTCCAGTGACCTTTTAAAATCTATGAAGAGTGTGAAGAAATACGTATAGACACCTAAAGACTAAAATTAGGCTATATAATAGTTTGGTTCTTTCTAAGGTTAGATATGTTAGCGAAACAAGGCACCTTTTGTAAGCAGGATAACAAGAAACTTAATGGCTTTAATTCTAGAATTTTACGCAATATCTTGGGCATTAGATGGGTTGTCTTCGTAAGTAATGATGAGATTAGGACTTGGAAATCCCCTTTAGGCAGCATACTGTGCGAAGAGAGACTGTGCTGGTTTGGGCCTGTTGCCCATATGCATAGCTTCAGATTGGCAAATAAGATTATGGACAGTGTGCCTAAAGACATCAAGAAAAGGGTGAGACCTAGGATGCGACAAGCAGAAAATGTCAAACAGGACCTTGCTAGAATTGGCCTACAGTGGCAGCTGTAAGTCATGATAAAAAAAAGTACATAGTCTGGTAAGACCTTCATAGCCCATGGCTGCATGAAGATTTTGTACATATGTATGTATGTAATAGTAAACCCTCGCTAGTCCCATAATCTGGATCGATGGACGGACATTATTGTTCACTGCGCTCAACAAACGTGTTTTGGTTGGAGTGCTCAGTGTTTTGTTGGTTTTGTGATGGACGGATGTTATTGCTTATAATGCATCATTTGTGCTCTGCTAGTTAACTAAGTTAAAATATTTCAATTATGGGTCCTAAACAGTTGAAATGTGGTATAAAAAGAAAACATGTTACTTTAACTATCATAAACAAGTTGAAAGTTATAGAACAAACTGAAAAAGGTGTTTCTGGAAGAATGTTATTTTCAACTGGGTCAGTGCATGGCAGGGCATTAAACTGAAAACTTTAGTCAATTGCTGGATAAAATTCTTGCAGAGCACAGATGGTGTCTTTGAGAGATTCAAGCTAGAGTACTTTCAGACTGTGTTCAGGGCAGCTGGAGAGAGACCAGACAAGAAAATGTCCAAGATTGACTTGAACTGGATGCAGCAGACCCTGGATTTAAGTAGCTGGCAGAGGAAGAAATTGCCACAGATATTGCTAAGGTTTCTGTTATGGAAGAGGGGTCAGGTTATGGAGAACTAGATGAAACTGATGAACCACAAGAATCTATAAGAAGAAACTTTGCAGCACTGCAAGAGATGGCATTGATGCAGTGATCAGTTATGTAAGTAATCTCATCATCAAGAGTTGCAGGCAGCTTATGTGCACTTAAGAACACGATGCAGATCATAATTAAAGAATGGCTGCAGAGATCTGTTCAGATAAAGTTTAACAGTTTCTTCAAGCCTCCATTACTACACTCAAGAGCAATTTCTACTTCTGGTTCAAGCTTGAACAGTTTTTCAAATTTGTGTATCATTATTCCTGAACTGTCTTTGAATATTTTTGAGTCATCTGTTGATGAATAAATTATGCTGTGCTTTTTCATTAAAAAAACAGACTCCAATTGCAGTGTTTGAGATACAAACTCATTATAAAGAGAGAAAGAAATAACCATTTACATACATATTTAATTATAAGATCAGTACCACATCACTAAATTTTCCATTTGTGTCCTACACTTTTCATCTTTTAAAGCCAACTTTTGCATCACTAATCCATACCCTCCCTCTCCCAATTCATCAGGATTAATGAGGATTCACTGCATTTTTCATTATAAACATGCACTATTATATATTTTCTATTCTGCTTTATTTTCCACTAATAATAATATTTTATTAACCAAAGAAGACTCTGGAACATAAAATTAGATTTAATTTAAAAAATGTTTTCTTAAAATAAAATCTAATTTAAATTTAATGTAATCTAAATTCGATAATAATAATTATGATAAATAAACTAATGTTATTATTTCTGTTTATATATTTAATTGTGTGACGTAAAATTTGCTAAGAATTTAAATAGGAAAAACTATAGTGTCAGAGCATACTTAAACTATTTTGTTTCTTACAGGAAATAATATATTGATCTATATCATTTCCATCACAACTTTCTGAAACCTATCCCCTAATGCAAAATGAGGTCTTGATGTATTTAATTTTTCAATTGAAATATATGGGCAATCTGCATGAACTAGAGAGTCGTAGCACTATAAATCTCCAGTTTACTTTTCCCAGTTCTTTAACTGTAAACTTGTGCAGTTAATTTCAATATGATTAGAACTAGCTATAATCTCATTTTTCACCATGTAATTTTGATATCTTAGGTTCAGGAGACATCCAACTTATTCCATTACAAAAGAAACCAATTTTTAGCAGCAATGTACCATATAAAAATATTTAACTTTGAAAATGAATCCTTCTGTTAAAAATCCAATTTGTTAACACTAACACTGGTGCTAAAATTAAAAAAAAAAATAATTTTTACATTATAATTAACACTTAATAAACTGTAGAGAATTACTGTGTACTTTTATACTAATCTTTATATTATCTATATATCTCTATATTAGATTCACCCATTAGTAAAGAGCAAATATAAGCGAAAACCAAAATACAGTACACAACCGACAGAGGCTTAATAGGAATGGTGGTTTTCAATAAGCTAATATAAATATAAAATAGCATTTCATTTTCCTAATGCTTAAAAGATTAAGATTCCACACGCATTTCTCAACAGCAGTCCAACACTTCACTTTTGCACCAATCAAGAGGAAAATACAAACTACTGTGTCACTAGTAAAGGCATCGAAGTAAAAAAATTATGCAACACCCTTAAAACCTACCTTTTATGCTTAACTTTTTGTAACAATCAAAGGAGTGAAGCAAAATGCAGAATGGGGCTATATCAATGTGGTTTGAGTTGATTTATTTCTGCGCAGCAAATTGGGCATACAATGGGCAAAATGGACATGTCAGAAAAACCACAATGTTTCAGAATGGAGTATGGGAAGAGAATCTAATAAGAGAAGATAAATGAAAGCCTTCATCAAAGCCATCCAGTGATAATATTGCCTAGCTATTCTCATAACCAGTGGCATAATAGGTAATTTGCAGCCCAGGGTGTGCGACTGTTACTGTTACACCCACAGTCCACACTGCAGTGTGTCAGTTTTGTCACCCTCTGAACTGAGGGCAGTGCAAATGTGAAAAATATAGAAAAATCCCCAAAACAGGCAAAATGAAATTGTGCTCCTTAAAGGCTATTTTACCGCTCTCTAGATTGTGGTATATGGGGTGATAGTCCCACTTGCATCCTCCCTAGTTATGCCACTGCCCACAACATCATTATCAGAGAAGGAAAATACTTGGCTACAAACTTTCAGGATAGCAGTTCTCAGTGAGACAAAATTTCTTTTCTGGCAATTCTAGGCCTTAACAATATTCAAAGTATGCTGAAGAACTCTTTAAAAGAAAGGGGAGGTGGAGTAGAAAATTTTCTGGTTAAAAATTGAAGGATAAACAAGGTAAGATTATAGAAGGTGAGGATTCTGTCGTGGCTAGGTGGGCTGTGCATTTCAGTGATGTTCTAAACAATGTGGTTAGTTATACTACCATTGTTTGCAATGATGATAGATGCATTGGTGGCTTTAATGTTGGCCCAATAACACAATCTGAAGTTATTTTGGCTATTTCTAAACTTAAACTTCATAAGTCCCCAGGGGTAGATGAAATTACTATGGAAATGCTTAGAGCTGGGAATGTTTTGGTTACCACTTGGATGACTGAAATTTCGAATATATTTTATGATAAATGCATGGCTCCTAAGGATTTTACCAGAGCTATTATTATCCATATTTTCAAAACAGGTGATCGCAATTCTTCTGATAACTATAGGGGTATCAGCCTAATCTCTGTTCCAAGGAATGTTCTTTGCATGATTGCGCTTAATAGAATTAATAATCTGGTTGACAGGCAATTGCGTGACGAGCAATGAGGATTTAAAAGTGGTAGGGGATGTGTGGATCAGATATTTTCACTTAGGCAGATTCTTGAGAAACGTTTAGTGTTTCAGAAACCTTTGGTTGCTAGATTTGTTGATTTCAAAAAGGCTTTCGACTCTGTTGATCATCATAATTTGTGGTTGATTGTGATATCATATTACATACCAGAGAAGTTAGTTAACATAATGAAAGCTCTCTATAATAACACTGAGTTGTGTGTGAGAGTTGGTAAGTCTTGTAGCAATTGGTTTAGCATTACTTCTGGTGTTTGAAAAGGGTGCATTTTGTCTCCTTTCTCTTTGGTTATTATGTTATATTTAGTGCAAGGGAAAATTTTTGGTCTTAAATAGTCTGGAGATCTAAAAATTTCTAATTTAGATTATGCTGATTATTTATACCTTTTGGCAAATAATGTTGATGAGATGAACACTTTCATTAGAGCTGTTGATGAAACTGGTAGTAGAGTAGGTTTGGTTATAAACAGAGAAAAAACTAAAGTGATGAAAATTGGTCAGGCAGTCTGTGATTCAATTAATCTGAATGGTTGCAATCTTGAGCAGGTGTCACAGTTTAATTATCTTGGGAGCTATGTGACAGATAATGGTGATGTGTGTGGCATGAGATTAACAGACAGATAGGGATTCCTGCCGGGACTTTTAAGAATCTATGGAGTGTGTGGAGAAATAAGTGTATACACCTAAAGACTAAAATTAAACTGTATAATAGTTTGGTTCTTTCTAGGGTTAGTTACTGTAGTGAAACGTAGACACTTTGTAAACAAGATAACAGGTAACTAGATGCTTACACAGTATCTTGGGCATGGTGGTTCAACTTTGTAACTAATGATGAGGTTAGGCAAAGGAGTCAGCAACCTCCTTTGTGCAGAGGGAGACTCCATTGGTTTGGCCATGTTGCCCATATGGATAATTATAGATTGGCGAATAGGTTTATTAACAGTGTGCCTAAAGGCCTCAGAAAGAGGGAGAGACCTAGGATGCGGTGGGCAGACAATGCCAAACAGGACCTTATTAGAATTGGTGTGCAGTGGCCAAATGCAGCAGATGTAGTTCAGGACAGACTTGCTTGGAGAACTAAATTGCACAGTCTGGTTGGACCTCCATAGCCCATGGAAGCTTGATGATAATGATGATGAAATACAATGAGAGTTTTCCCTGATCTTCAATATATCTTCTACAAATACTGTAATAATGTTATTTTGTGAAGAATAATTGTTTTATAACACAAAATCAAACAGTTATAATTATCAGAGATGACAGCAGAGATGATTTGATTTGCCTTTGTGTAGGACCTCATTGCAGGATCAAGTTAACTACACATACAGAGTACATGACATACATAACTATACAACTAAGTACAGGATAGTGATCACTGCAAGATAATAAATGTATGTGGCTGTTGAGATCTACATATGAACAGCCAGCTAAGCCAGTTGCTGAGACAATCATATGCTATACATATTATAACACATTCAGCTATAATCAAATTCACCCTTTTTGCCTTTAGCTGCCACATTAGATTTCACTCATGACCAGAATTTAAGTGCCTTTCATAACTGACTGAAGTTTAAAGTTGACTACACAAGCTGAATGACAAAATCAATCAGCTGCTGTAGGATGGATTGTTTGACCTCTCAGCGGCACTTTTCTGCACACAATGGGCTAAAATCGCCAGGTCAAAAGGATTAGGTTGTTTTACCTCTGAGTGGCACTTTTTGCACATAATGGGCTAAATGGCCAGGTCACAAGAACCCTGAGGGCTCAGAGAAGGTTGGAGCAGAGGGGTTGTTGTTTTATCTCTGAGCAGCACTGGGGAGAGAGAACCCACTGGACAGCTGTCAGGAGACAGGAGGTAGCCTCCTGTTATGGCCATTCAGTGTGTGTTCTTTAATGTGCACAGGGTGGCTCTCCCACACACAAGGTCACAGCTTAATGTCCCATCTGACAGACTGAGGACTATCCAAGTCCTTTGGACCCTAATGACTAAGGGCAGGGAGTTTTGCAGAGATAAATCTTCACACTGGCACAGTTGGAACTGAAATCTGGGAACTGCAGATTAAAAGCTGTGTGCTTCCAACTGAACCAACCCCCACCCCCTAAGCAGGTGTAATACTTTTGTGTGTACTTTATTGGTACTTTCTGAACTTCTGTAGAAACATACTGTAGAGGCTTTACTTAATTTCACAGTGAAAGTTTTAAGTTATTAAAGCAAATAAAAACACTCATAAAAATCACTAACCTTTACTAGTTAAATATCTGTGTTTAGCAATATGATTTTTCAAAATCAGATAATTTTTAATTATGCTTTCATCTGTACCATCCCATGGCACAGTGTTTAGTGCTCTTCGCTACTGATAAAAGGGACCTGAGTTCAAGTCCCGGGTAAGGCATGGAAGTTTGTGTTGTCTTTCTGCTAAGGTCTTGCCTTCCTCACAGACTTTCTACTATTGCATATAAAATGGAAGGCTTTTGTCAGACCTCTATGGCAAACAGCTGTTTGAGGGAATATTTATTTTTTTCAACTGCTGCCTTTCAGAAGTTTTTATCACATGAGACTGGTGAAGTTATATTTACCTTTAGCAGACATGCTGCTGTAGATGAAAGCTAGTGCACGTTTTCACAAGAAGTAAAGAACACTTAGCACAAAACCACAATGTGCAAAGAAATGTAGAACTACTAGTTTGTATCACATGCTTTAAAACTAGGGGGTGTTCAATCATCTTCACTAATGGCCAATTTCTCTGTAGTGGAGCCTACCCATAGGCCAGAACTTTAATGTAACAAAATTTTCAAAATAATCCTGCAATTTTGTTTTTAGATACAATTATCATGAACCACAAGCAACACTGCTTTATATATACAGAATGTTGATATATATATATACAGATGCTTTTATATGTATAGCATGTTAATTGAATTAAGACATTTTTCTAGAGTTTCTGCGTATGAATGAACACAAAGTGCTTTAAATTCAGTGTAAAAAATATTAGGACTTATCTGTGTCCATTTGGGGAGCAGGACAAACCTGATTTGCAGGCTGTAGGTTGCAAGCCCATGTGTTATACAAAAGATATTTAGTTTCATTTAATAACTCTAAATATATTACAAAATTTCCAAAAAAATTCATTCTCATGATCGAAAGGCAAAACTTCCCTATATATAACATATAGGGAAGTTTTGCCTTTCGATCATGAGAATGTATAACTGCCATATAATGTATAACTGCCTATACATTCAAATGCTGTCAATTCCTCACTTCCCAAATTTAACGATTTGAAGAATAAAATGCCACTAGGAAACTATGAAAGCCTTAAAAGTTGCTGATAACTCTGGCATTCTTTCAGATGGGTTGGATTGTTTTACCTCTGAGTGGCACTTTTTTGCACACCGTGGGCTAAATGGCCAGGTCACAAGGACCCAAAGGTTCAGAGAAGGTTGGGGGAAGGGACACACTGGAACAGCTGTTGGGAGACAGATGGTGGCCTCACGTCAAGGTCATCCAGCATGTTCTTTAACGTGCACAGGGTATGCTCTCTCACACATGGGGCAACGGCTTAATGTCCCATCTGACGGACGGCGGCCTTTCCAAGCCCATCAGTGTCCTCTACTGACATGGGCAGGGCGAAGAATTCTGTGGAGATAAATCTCAACGCTGACCCAGCTGGGACTCGAACCTGGGAACTACAGATTATGAGCCTGGCACGCTACCGACCGAAAGAGAAGCCCCTTTCTTTCAGATGGGCTTCTCTACTATTATAGAACCAGATGAAGAAGCACATACCATTTACATTGGGCAACTCAAAGTAACCAATTTCCTTCTATTTCAAACATAGTAAAATACAGGACCAAATCTAAAAAAAAAAAGGAGGAGGAGGTGGGGGGAGGCTGGATATTTTCAATGCAGTGAAACATTTTTCCATCCACTTTACAGGTCTTAAAAAGAATTTCTTGAAAAATTCATTAAAATTTAAATAAGTTTAATAATATTTTGTCTCTGCTACCCTTATTACCATTTTGATTCAAATGTCCCACATGTACCAAAATTATATCAAAACCTGCAGTCAGTGGGAAAACTGTGGCTGTAATCAGATCATTGATGTTAAATGTGAGTACCACCTCTCCTGTTGTTACTGAGGACCATGGTGCAGATGATAATGTTGGCATTCAATAAAGGGGCAGCTATAAAGGTTTCTGCCAAAATCATTCAACGTATGATGGCACAACGGCTATGGCAGCCAATGTCCACATTAAGTACCTTTCTTAACAGCACATTACAGAGCTATGAGACTGCAGCAGACAACTGAATATTGCCAATGGATTGTGGAAGACTGGAAACAGTTTGGTTGGGTGAATCGAATTTCCAATTACCATACAACAATGGAAGGTTATACATGTGTGTGACATAGACTATATGAGACCATGGATCCCAACTGTCAAGTAGAAGTGTAATGTTCTGGGGTGCGTTTATGTGGCTGACCTTGGGGCCCTTTGTATATAGTGAGACGACCTCACAACACTATGTTGACATATTTGCTGACGACTTACACCCATTCGTGGCTATTCATATCCCTCAACAAGATGCTTTCTTTCAACAACACAATGCCCTGTGACATTTCTTGTTTGGTAAAGGACTGGCTCAAAGAGCATTCCAGTGAGTTCATAACTCTCTAATTATCCTCTTGATCTCTGGATTTAAACCCTATTGAGTATCTGTGGGATAAAGTGGAGTGATGCATTCAAGGCTGATACCACTTGAACATTTTCAACACCTGGTAAAAGCCGATACCATAATGTGTTGCTGCTGTTGTGAGGGTGAAAAGTGGACACACGTTATTACTTGGGTGTGTAATAAATTGTCCTTTCAGTGTAGATTATATTAGTATTTTAGAAATTCTCAAAATGATATCAGAAGGAAACAAAATATATTTTACAATTTGCATGGACATCAACCTAAAATTATTTATAACTGTAGTATTGTTTTAAGAAACAGAAGCTGTAATTATATTATATAAAAACCAGAAGTTGTAATTATATTATATAAAAAACAGAATATATGACTATGATACAACAGTTAATATCAACAAGAAAAACACTAATGTGGAGACAGGGACCATTTGGATTTCTTGAAGATGCACCTCCTGTTGGAACCCTTGGTTGGTTGTTATTACCACAAAGAAAATGCATCAATAGAAATTAAAAATGAAAAATAAGGATGTATTAAAAAAGCTATGGAGATTTTTTTTTTGAAATGCTGATAGCCAATGGGTGAAAGAGGAAAATATAAGAATATATATTATAATAAACTATCAAAAGAGCAAAGTGAGACTGCTGTTCATGGAAATTATCTTCTCTCTGGTGCTGATTATTTACAATTGGATTGAGCTACTCCTTTATTAATAAAATAAGGACTACGAAAAAAGTGGAAAGGCTGCCTCCATCAGAGGACTAACTGTTATTCTTAAAAGTTAGTATCATTTACTAAATTAATCTAGACTATTTTCTTTTGGGGAGGCTTAGTCTCAAAGCCTCCCCTGATATTATACCACTGGTAGTCACTACTGATAATAGAGAACAAGGCTTTAATAACTTTGAGTGGACTTGAAAACTACAGGAATGTTACTTTAGTGATAAAATAAACATGAAACATCTTTTTGATACCAGATGCAATTATCAGAAACTTATATTAATAATTACACAATAACGACCATACTTACAGCCAGCAGAAAGAAGTATCTTCCTCTTGGTAAAATTCAAGTCCAGTTTAAAGTCATTTCTGAATTATCTGAAGGTTTGGTTCTAATAAAAGCTCATATTCTGGATTCAGGTTCTGATGTGGATAAAAATTCAATGGTAAAGAAAAAAAAAATGCTTTCCCAGATGAGAATGTCAATAATAATTTAAAAGTAGCTGTTACTTTCTGAATTATACATTCATTTTTAATGGACTGAAAAAACCTGATATGCTAAGGGTATTGTATTCTATATTACAGTATAGTTAGAAAAAATTGTTAGAATTTAAGACATATAATAGACCTGTTCCTTTCTTTTAGAGTAATAAAATACTGACATACAGTTATCTCTCTAATCAAATAAGGAATCTGATCTCATTATTTTCATTGTGACAACAGTTTTTACCATATATTTCTGCAAGAATACTAAAAAAAACCCAAAAAGTTTTGAGCAAATTCCCATTTTCAATCACACAACAAAAAATACTTATTTAATATTTCTAATTTTTAGTAAAATCTATTCCAAATTATGTTACCAAGTCTTTATTTTTTACAATAAAAATGTACTTTTCCCATTTGATTCTGATATTAAAATCTGTACAAATATCTACTCTAGTTAAAAAAATTTCTTTTTCTTGCATTATAAGCCTAAACATAGCATAAACTAAAAAATGTCAGTGCAGACTAGTTTTTTTTTTTTTCCAACTGATAAGGTCTGGTGCCAATTAATTCATTCCAGTGAGAAATTCAATTAGAAGTCCCATTGGCAAGATATTAAAAGATAAATACAAATGAATTTCTGTGGTGTCATATCCAACACCAAGCATAGGTATGGAGACAACTGGTACGATATGCAGAAAGGGGCAAGTGACATAAAACATAACCAAGGAGACTGTAACCATCAGCTATGCGAATATGGTAACATGATACAACAAAGTATTATTCATTTATTCTACAGAGTTAGGAGCAAGCAGCAATTACACTCTGTATTCCAGTAAGGAATACACCAATATAATACTTGCATTGAGTGCATGCAAAAGCAGTATGTCTGCTATAGTGCTTTGCTACACAGAAAGTTTTCAAAATCTCTTAATACTTTATAAACTCTGTAAATTTCGTTAACTGAAAAAAAAAGTTAAGACAATCAATAGTCTTATAACATTCATAACACCTTGTCACAGTTACAGTCATAAGTGCAGCATGATGAGAGATGGTGACTATCCAATGAATTTTTCTTGTATCCATAGGTGACACATTTAAGTGCAGAATTCACCATGGAGCAGTTCTTACAAAAGCAACCCCAGTACAGCATCAAATTGTAAGAGAATATAACCTACAATCTGATGCTGTACTGGGGTTGCTCTTATACAGCTTACAGGTGCATCATTTTAATCATGATTTTGGTGTAGCAAAGACTAAAAAGCATAATTGCAGCATATCAAATCTCACAATGTTACTACTGTAATTAACTCTTTCACAGTGACTATTCAAATCAATAACTACCACTAACATGTGTAAGAAACATCTGCACACAAATATGGACAATACTAAACCATGTTGAAATCAATTTGTACTGAATATTACCAAAACTAATGCCAAACCTAAAGAGATTGCTGAGCATGTTAATAATATAATTCCTGAATATAACATCCCACCAGTGTTTTTTAAACATGAGTTGGGAAACACATGATCCATTAGACATGAAAGAATTAATCCTTACAATGCCAGGCCTGATACACTGAGTTGTACCTGACAGTCAGGCTCCCCCCAACCTCCAACTATGTTCAACTAAAAAAGTGAAACCTAGAATTTTTTTGTCAATTACTAATGAAAGGATTATAGCATTTTGTATGCCATAAATTCATATAATAATCAGCAGCAATAATCAGCATTTAATGCTGGATTTTCTGAAAATATTTAACAAAAATACATTTCAATAGATTTTTTTTTTAGTCATTAGATAAAAAAAATGCATTTGACAATGGAAATTAAAAATTTATTTAAAACAACAACAAACCAATAAACAGAAACAATTATAATGCATATGAATAATTATGTATTTACATACACTATTTTACTGTTAAAAACTGAGTGCCTCATTATTACAATTCTTAACTCAATGAGTTAAGACCATTTCAGTCCTAAAATATTAATATTGCTCTTTTGCTATTTAGACATTACATTACTTTTTTACTTGATAAAAATATCGTGTTGTCTTAAGCTATTATTACATAGCCTAAAGAAAAACACATAATATTTTATCTTTTTGTTGTTAGTTTCATCTAATAACAGTATTATACTTTTCTTGACGATATGATATTATTAAAAAGTGCAGTTGGCAATCGCTGTTGTTATAAAGCTCTGCTGGGTTTGATGTTGACGTACAGTACTGATATGGAGACATTGGTTGCAGTCGCGTTTGATTACAAGAAACAAGCTGTCATCATTGTTGTTAGTTCTGATATTTATCTTTGTAAAGATGCCATCAGATGCACTTTGTTTGAGGCTGGTGCACTCGTTAATAATGCAATAAAATGGACAACCAGTCCTTTTTTGACTCAATACGCTGAGTTAATAACTCTCTTTAATTGGCACAGCTGATTATCTTTCTTCATGAGATTACAATTCACTTAAGATATAAGGTAAGATTCTAAACAAATCACTGTTATACTTTAAGCAATTTAAGTTATAATACTATCATAACTATGAAGCATAAAAATGAACTAAATCATTGACTAAAATGATGAATTCATCTGGATGGTAGCAATGCATTTCTTCCCTACATGTGTGGGGCTTCAACTGGCAAATAAAGCAGGTGCTGCAGCTGACTTAAGTATTGGCATCCCTCTGGCAGTGTTAGTGGTCTGAACATGCAAGAGCAAGTTCCATGCAGATGGTAATGGTATGACGTCAGTATTACAGATAGTTTCCTTATGTAAATTCCTTATGCACTGATGTTCTGTTCAACATTCCTCAATCCTCTGGTATGTCCTTCCTATCTATTTTAACTTCTAATTTATTTTGCAGGTCGTTTATTTCTATGCTATATATTCCTCCTGTGGGTGGTAGTTTATCTCTGTCGTTAACTATGAATGATTTTATATTATTAATTGTAAAGGGCACTATCAAATTAAATTTACTGAATATATTTTTATTGTATAAGGCCTTTTATATAAGGCAGGGGTTATAAATGTGGGGTATGCAATAAAATCTTTTGGGGTATGCTGTGAGAGCTCAAAGGTCATCAGATCTAGTAACAAAGTTGCTAAGTTGGCATTATTATAATATAACTATAGTTTTATCTATCTATATAAGGGGTATGCCAGTTACATACACATTTCCAGCAGGTATGTGAAGCATAAAAAGTTTAGAACCACTGATATAAGGTATACTTATAGTATATTTCGGGGGCTAAGACCATGTTGCACTGGTGCTATTTGTGTCTGATTTAGTATTACATTTAGCTTTTTTTACGTGTAATTTCAATAAATATATCATCATAACCTCCTAGTTTACTTATTTCATAAATGAAATTTAACTCTTTAAGTAAATCATCTTTATTTGTACAATATCTATATGCTCCTAAATAATAAGTGCCTATAGCTAATCTTTTATAATTTATGGGGTGTGAAGAATTTTGTGGAATTATATTAGAGATATAAGTAGGTTTATGATATGCTTTTATTTTACACTGGGGGATTTCTTTAAGTTATATGTTTGCTATTTTCCAAGCCACAAAATTCTTCACACCACATTAATTATAAAGGTTCAGCTATACATATGCATTTTTATATAAGAGCATATATATATGCATTTATTATATAAGAGCATATATATATATGCACTTATTATATAAGAGTATATATATGTAGTACAAAAATGTATCTCTGTAAAACTCCCTGCCCTCAGTCAGTAGAGACACTAATGGGCTTGGAAAGGCATCTGGTCTCCCAACAGTTGTTCAATAGGTACCCTCCCCCAACTTTATCTGAGCCCTTGTGACCTTGCCCTTTTCCCCTATGTCGGTAAAAATTTTTTCCGCTAAAATATTTATTGATTTCTAAATGCCAAAAGAGCATCAGGTCATGCTGTGATTATCATCTATGTTTAAATCATTAATAACGCTAAATAGCATGAAGAGATTATTATTTATTTCCATCTCACTCTGTGCAATATAAAGGTAATAGTTGCCACCCAAGACCACAGATGGTGCCAATAGTTGGCCCGCATTTCTCGGTGATAGAGTATAGTCTTTAAAATAAGTGGAAAAAAGATGAGCTGGCATTAGTTCAACTGGTAAGAACACTCTGGCATGTTTCTGGAGAGATGCGGGTTCGATTCCTGTATGTCGGCAAAAATTTTCTCCGCTAAAATATTTATTCATTTAGTCAAAATTAACCCATTAGCTCAGAGGTAAAACAGCATTACCCAAATAAAAATGATTTACTTAAAGAGTTAAATTTCGTTTATGAAATAAGTATTTATTAAAAAGTGTATGTAAAAAAGTTAAACTTAATACTAAATCCGACTCGCAAATAGCACCAGTGCAACATGATCTACCCCCCCCCCCCCCATCTTCCGGAATTACTATATATAGAAAGCCATTCTTATTACAATATAAAAACATACACAGTAAATTAATTTGGTAGTATCATTTACAATTAATAACAATACAAAATCATTCATAGTTAACAATAGAGATAAACTACCACCCACAAGTGGAATATATAGCATAGAAATAATAAACAACCTGTAAAATAAATTAAAAGGTAAAAACAGATATATAGGAAGAATATACCAAGGGTCATTCCTATATATCTACCAAGGGATTGAGGAACATTTAAAAGAACATAATAAACAAAACTTAAAACCTTCAACAGCTTTAACACAGGCTGTAACACACTCAAGTGCCATTGAATTAGGGATAGGAGATGTTATCGCAATTCAGTCCAGCAAGTCCCGCATTTGCACGCATGCATGGCTGAAACTCCATCATATATTTGACTTCCCCAAGCTTTTGTCTTGAGAAACGTAATAGGAGAGGTGCAGGATTTAGATGCATTTGACAGAGGACAGATTATAGGTGCCCGATGGGGGGACACTTGATCTCCGAAATTGCCAACGAACTTCGATTTTTTCGTATGACAGTGTCAAGAGTGTTCCGGGAACATGAAAATTCCTGCAAAAAAACAAGCACCCGACAAACTGCAAAGGACAACCAGCCTTGAATGATCGTAGGCTTCGTCATCTGACCTGCATTGTACAGACTGATAGGGACCAGACATTATCTGAAATCACCTCCCATCTGAATGCAGGTTCCAGCCGTGAAGCCAATGCATGGACCGTACAACTCTCACTTCATTGTCTCGGCTACGGGAGCTGTCGACCTACAGGAGTCCCACTTCTAATCACACAACACCAGGCTAAACACCTTGCCTGGGCTAAAGAACATCGAAACTGGACCATCGAAAATTGGCAACGGATAGCCTGGAGTGATGAATGCAGATTTAAACTTCATCATGCCAATGGGAGAGTGAGGGTATGGCACCAACCCCATGAAGCCATGGATCCTGCATATCAGATCAAAACAGTACAAGCTGGTGGTGGCTCAGTGATGGCCTGGGTGTCTTCAGTTGGACGTCTGTGGGACCTTTGGTACATGTACTGATGACTCTCAATGCATCCCAGTACGTGGACTTATGGATGACCATTTACACCCATTTATGGCCATCATGCATCCCAATGGAGATGGTGGTGTCTACCAGCAAGACAACTGTTCATCTCACAGATCCAGGTTGGCTACTGCATGGTTGCAGGAGCATTCTGCTGACTTTGAAATAATGAATTGGCCACCTAGAAGTCCGATTTAAATCCCATCAAAAATCTTTGGGATACCATTGAGCAGAGTGTTCGGGCCTGTGTCCCATCAGTGATGACCTTGAGAGAATTGTGGACAGCTCTGGAGGATGTATGGGTCGCCAAACCTGTGGAACATTTACACAAGCTTGTGGAGTCCTTGCCTCATTGTGTGGCGCCATTATCAGGGCCAGAGGGGCTAACAGGTTACTATCCCTAATTCAATGGCACAGTGCAAATAACAATTTATCAATAAACACACTACAATTTCAAAAATTTGGATTATATAAAATATATTTGGCTGAATTATATGGAAAATTCATTCATTAATTTACATAAGGAAACTATCTGCAATACTGACATATTATCATCTGCATGGAACTTGCTCTTGCATGTGCAGACTGCTAACACTGCCAGAGGGATGTCGATACTTAAGTCGGCTACAGCACCTGCTTCACTGCCAGTTGACACCCAGCACATGTAGGGGCAAAACACATCACTGCCATTCAGAAGAATTCATCATTTTAGACATTGATTTAGCTCATTTTTATGCTTTATAATTATGATAGTATTTCAACTTAAATTGCTTAAAGTATGACAGTGATTTGTTTAGAATCTTACCCGACATCTTAAGTGAATTGTAATCTCATGAAGAAAGATCAATCAGCTGTGCTGATTAAAGAGAGCTATTAACTCAGTGCACCGAGTTAAAAAAGGACTGGTTGTCCATTTTATTGCATCATTAACAAATGCACCAGCCTTGAATGAAGTACATCTAATGGCATCTTTTCAAAGGTAAATGTCAGGAACTAACAACAATGACAACTTATTATTTCTTCTAATCAAAATGAGACTACAACCAGTGGCCCCTATTCTGAACTGTACATCAACAACGAACCCAACAGAACTTTATAACAAGAACCATTGTCAGCTGCACTTTTTAGTAATATCTTCTATCATCAAGAAGAGTACAATATTTTATTAGATGAAACTAACATCAAAAGGGTAATACTTTTCTTTATGCTATGTAATAATAGCTAAAGACTACTTTTTACTTGATAAAAATATCATGTTATGTCTAAATAGTAAAGTTAATATATTAGGGCCAAAACAGTGTTAATTTTAATAAAATAGTGCTTAAAAATACTTAATGATTAAATACCATGCTTCATACATATATTCTTTTAGCATATGAATAGAAAGGCTTCTTGTTTCCAAATAGAAACATATAAGTTTTCTACTTCAAACAACAAATTTAGTCTGCTTTATAATTTTTTTTCTCAGTGATATACTTTGAGACTAGTTAAGGGTTTTGTCAACTCTGTTCAGTCAAATAAAAGAGCCAACACTGCAAATTTTTTGCCAAATAACCAATCAACAAAAATAAGTCATGCCTGTTAATGATAACTAGGAATTCACTGGACAGCTATGCACCAATCCTCTGTGATGATGCACAGAACCAGCCAGCCTAGCACCTAAAGTCAAACCCCACCTTCTTGTGGTGCACACCATTAGTACCTTTCGAAAGATACGCTCGCTTGTGGAAAGCAACAGAAGGGGAGGGCTGCCTGAGCAGTGTGGCCACTGATCT
The DNA here is from genome assembly GCA_038380435.1 of Ryuthela nishihirai. Classification (NCBI taxonomy): domain Eukaryota; kingdom Metazoa; phylum Arthropoda; class Arachnida; order Araneae; family Heptathelidae; genus Ryuthela; species Ryuthela nishihirai. Next base: position 56,251,313 of record JAWZYU010000030.1, on the reverse strand, counting down.
GGACTACTATGGCTACTTTTCTTTTATTCTTCCATGCTGAGGAATGGTCAACCATACAAGGTCCTGGTCCTTACCATATGTAACAACCTGAATGCAACAATGGCTCTGAGCTTGATTATGGATCCTGAATTTGCTGCACTGGTGGGCTCTGTTGAGGGAAAATCTTTTGCTCTGTTTTCCATTTGTTTGTGGGATGAAAGTCCCAAGAATATATTATCCATCGGATACGTTTTATCAGCTGGTAGATAATCCTGATCAGAGGCCATTACAAGTACCTGAACCCTTGCTTCTATGGGCATCGTCAAACCTATGTTAGAGAAAGTCTTACTAGTGTAGATGGCTTCAGCCTTTAGTAGTGGGGGACCAGGTCTTTGCTCTATACATGCAATTAGGGAACTGTTTGTTTATTGAGAAAGGAAGTGCTGATAATATCAAAGTTTTTTTTAAAGATCCCACTAACCATTTTCTCTCCACACATGTTAGGAATATGGGACTATACAATGAGATCTTTTTCTTGTTGTCCTCACATGGAATTCCCCATTATAACCTAGATATTCTTGGCTTGCAAGAGAGCAGATGTGCAGATAAAGGTCAGATATTTCAAAATAGTCTTAAACTTCTCTTTTCAGGGAGGGAAGATGGAAAGCTTTTTTGAGGCGTTGGTTTGCTTCTTAGCACACATGCTAATGATGTTCTTCTAGGATATGAGTACATTAATGAAAGGTTTCTTACAACTAAATTTAAAACATACATTATAGACTTAAAATCTGTTGTTATGCCCCCCTCCCCCAACTGAGGATGCTGATGATAAAGATAGGTTTTATGGACAACTTCAGGATATTTCAAATTCTGTCAATAAAGGCAATATTATCCTTGTTCTAGGCAACTTCAATGCCAAAGTTGGTACTAACTCTGACCTTTGGGAAGGGGCTACCCCTCTAACATAAATGTTTTGACCAGGTTACTGTATATGGTATGTGTAGAATTTTTTAAAGTTGTAAAAAAACACAGGTTCAGAAACCTCTGAAAAAAAAAGTTCTGGATACATGCCTAGACATTATGATTAATCCAATAACCATCTCTCAGCATGCTGAATTTCAGCCATAACTATGAGAAGGTATTTGCATATAATATTGCAAAACTATTGATGGTTTCATATCCTTTAATATATTTTACAGTGTTTATATAGAATTTATTAATATTAGAAATTAACTATGATTAAAGTGTTTTATCAGATTTTAGGGTCACTGACATCCTAATTGAAGTGTCATAGACAGCACCCAATAGACTTCATAAGTCATTCCAGATCTTTATTTGATGGAATGAGTTTACCACGTAGTGTATTAGTATTTGAGACTGAGACTTGGGTTCTGCATTTTGTGCAAACTAAACCCCTTCATTAAGTCTACATGTTATTGTCCACATACTATATATTATATATAGTATTCCATGGTCAACAGAGTGAAACATAGTGTAATAGTGAGAATTATTATCCTTATTATTTGCTGAGGAGTGATTTTTTTTATTTTAAGTAACATCCAGTGAGTATAAGTTTTACAGTCCTGTGACATTCCTTCAAGATTGGTAGATATCACTCATAACAGGGAATATTCATAGTGTAATACTCAACACTAAAAGGTTAACTAACTTAAAAGAGGTAAACTCTAAATGCCAAATTTAATGACTGTTTTTTCTAAAACACTTTTTTACAGATTTATTACAGATATATTAGAACAAGCTTCTATGCCAAACCTCTACCAATAGCCCAGCCCCTTCTCCACAAGAGTGCCTTAGACTGCCAAAGGCCTAACCACAAGGTGTTGTTCAATTTCTCTCTAATTTCTATCTAAGCACACAATAATCTACATGTGAAATATTTTGAAAGGTTTCATTTCAGTGGAGAATGGACATGTGAACAATATTATACAGATGATACCATGGAGTCACACTTCTTGTATCAAAGTTGAGAATGGCATCATATTTTGCTTTCCTGAGAGATGACTTGCCATGACTTTTAAAAACCCGGCTTGTGTTACAGTACCAGCATGATGGTCTAACTCTGTGCTTTTTGTCTTTAACTGGAAATCTGTCCGAGTTCTACAAGAGGCAATTAGCTAGCTGCTCAAACCCAGGAAAATCAAAATAAAGCCTCGCACATCACTGACTAAACAAGATTTTTTTCAAAGTCATTGAAAAAACAAATGAACAGGTTCAGCACCCCCCTGAAAAAATTCCTGAATATGCATCTGGATATATATATATGACAAATTCAATGGATATTTACCATCTATCAAAATCCTCTCTGCAGGGGGGTGTCAAATGCTTGATGTATTATTAGTTTCAATGCTTCATGCATGGTGCCTCAAAATCAGGGATGTATCATAATGTGTTGCATTAATATGAAAAATCAGACTTCATGAAAACTACAAACATATTCAAAAATTTATAATGCTTACTTTATATCAGTCATAATAGGAAATATTCATAGTGCAATACTTAACACTAAAGGTTAGTAATTTAAAAGAAGTAAAAACTGCCAAATTTAATGATACTGTTACAGATTTATTATTATTAACTTCTTAGATTTAAATTTTCACAAAGGATAGCATTTCAGATTCAGATATATATAAAAAATTTATCCTGAACTAATTATTGGAAAAGAATTAAGTTATTGGTCATTTAAAAGCAAATAAATAAAATCACGAATGCTGGAACTCATAAATATTGATCTTATGACAAACAGTTTTAAATTTATTACCTCACATTATGAGTTGCAAGCTTAATATATATTTTAAATGTTAAATAAATCTTTGGTTCATCATATTACGCAACTCTGAGAATGGAAAAAAATTATCAATGGACACATATGAAACAAGTGTATCAAATATATACACTGTATTGATAACTCTATCTAAATAAAAATTACACATATGTAGCAAAAATGATATGTAAAAATATTATTTCAACTTATTAAAGGAGTACAGGAACAACTAAACTGTCACAGTAAAAAAACGACTGACACAAGAAGAAATTAAAAGTTAACTGCACTTTTTAATAAACAAACAGGTTGATCAACTCAGAATTCTTTATCTCAATCACATGTGTTAAATTTCTGACTAGACTCTCTGCAGCACATGATGAAATAATTTGCATATATCAGAATGCTACGCAGATTATAGTAACTCGAACATCCTTAAATTAAAATTTTCAATATTTTATGACACAACATTAAATAAATACATTATTATATATCAGCAGCCTTGTGAACAAAAAAAATTAAGTAAAGGAAATTACAGGTGATTACAACAAACCATTGGTCAAAGAAATAAGATAAATTAAATTAAAACAAGTTAATTTAGTTTAATAATAAAGCAGTTTTAAAAAATAAAATTAAGTATATATCTAAAACCAAAGATTAATAATTAACATTTGACATATGTTCTAACTAAAGCATTATTATTTTCTAAAACTGATACTGTAATTTAGACTGATGATCGTAATAAACACATATCATCAAAACAAAGAACTAAATAAAAAAGAAGATCCTAAAATAAATATTTCAAAAATACCTTAAATAGTTTTGCTACTTTATTCTGACTGTGGTTTTGCATAAACAAATTAAGACTTCCACATAACATTTTTTGTTCTGCATGCCTTTTTTTTTTGTCTTTTGTCCCTTGAACATTAAAAAAATCTAAATACAAAATGTAAGATGTCTCATACAACTACTTTTCTGTGCAGGGTTGATGCTATTACGTGGAAGATTATACATTGTAGAAGCCATTGTAGGCATATGCAGAGAGGAAGAGCTGACTAAAAACACTCAAATTTTAATACTATAACAGCTATGACACCTCAATGTGGGTAATATGAACAATGCCTAACCTCACTGGAAGAATATTGATAAAACTGCTAGCCAACTGCAAAATATGCAAATGGAATTGTGGCTGAGCATATTTTTTAAAAAATTGCACCTGCATAACATTTGCCACATGCAAACTATCCTTGCTGAAATGGCAAGTCTGGATCCCATTTTTGTAAATGCTGGAATTTCTATTCTTATTTCTGATCACAGGCCATCCCGATCCCAACCATTATATAGTCATTTCTGGGAAGTAGATTTCATTTGTCCCAGCACGGGATTCAAGTCTTAATGAGCATTTCTGACTTCTATACAGCAGACCAAGTTTATTTCACTGGGACTAGTAATATCAGCAGACACCAATTTCCTTCAATGACCTGACTGCTGTCTAGGAAAAACTACCATTCAGTGCTGTTGTCCATAGTCTTAGCAGTTTCCACTACTGCTAAACAACAGTGCCTCCACCAGGATTATTGGCATTTGGGCTAGAAACATGTTGAGCAAGGCTCTGAAAAGAGAGATAAAGTTATAAGATATGAAATAAAGATAATATACTCAAAGATCAATATAATAGCAAACAAAATATCCAAAATAGTAATAATACCAAAGGGGCTCCTACAGAAATCTGTTTAGAGCACTTTAACTCAGTAAAATTATCACACCTGGGAAGTTTCTGTGAGATGTGGTTTCGAATTCTACTCAGGGCAAAACAAAAAATTTTTTTCACCTAATTATTTGAACTGTTTCTTATCTGCAGGATATTTTCCAGTGATACTTTATTACTGAATTATCATAGAAGTTTTGATTCAAATGGTATCATATAATAGCCATAATTCCAGGTGAATGGATGGACATGCAGACATGCCTGATGTCATCAGTGGTAGAAATTGTCAGTTTCCCTATAGTTGTGATCCCAAATTAGGTGGGGTGGTTCCACCAGTTCTATCAGTATTGGAGTAACATATTGGATTCCTAACTGCTGTGGGTCAGGAGTGAGCCCTCAAAAAGGGTCTGAAATATTTGGGGGGTCCTGCACACCTACTTTGTGAATGGAGAAGTACATTGTGAGTAGTATGTGTGGAAAGCTGTGAATGAAGTAAGAGTTATCAATGAACACGTTTCATACCAAACTTTTGACATGGATTTAACTAATGTATATATTTATATATGCAAAATGCAATTTTTTCTTCTGGATATTACCAAAGTTTTTGCAAATAGGAAATCAGAACTCTTAAGTTTTTAAAAACGATTTTAATGGAAAGTATGATGAAGAAAATAATAAATTCAAGATCTCAATCAAATTTATCTATATACTAATTTTCCATAAAACCATTTACTGATTTGATATTAAAGTCAACAAACACTGTGGATATTACTTATTTTTTTTCAACACTATTTGTTCAGCATTTAATGAGTTATGGAAACAAACATTTAATGACAGCTTGTGTTGTGACACCTCAATGATTATTGGTTCCCGAACTTCCTTTCAATTTTTCTTTTAATTAATTAATCTTCACCCATGATTCTGGGTGAAATTACAGATCTATGGAATTTTACACCCATGCTTAGATGTGCGTTACATATGCTGTGCCTTCAATGAAAGAAATGAATGTCCAATGCACTAAGTAGAGGATGACACACTACAGAGGGCAAAGTTATTGACACATGCCTATAGATTTTCACTTGTTCCTCTGAAGTTAAAGAGCTACGACTTGTTTGAAAGCTTTCTAAACTTGTCATTACATCTTAAAAATACAGGCTGTATCATTTCTCCATTCACTGGCAATATGTAAAGTACAGTATGCAAAATCTGGGCATTGCTGCTATTGAGTCTATTAAAGATGAGGAAAGATCTTACATTTTCACAAGGATGCAGCTTGGGGACAATGCAAAAAAAAAATCATGCAGATTTATATAATGCGTACAGGGATCGTGCCTATTCATATGGCACTGTTATGGGATGGATGTGCAAATTCAGAGAATGATGGCAGTGCTTCAAAGACCTCCCTCTTGCAGGTAGTCCAAAGGAGGTCATAAATGAGAGAACCATCACTGCTATTTGTGAACTCATTATGGAAAACCCACACATCACCATTCAGGAAATAAGTTTAGATGTCAGTATATCGATTGGCAGGTGGAAACAATTATTCATCAACATTTAAAGTTCTAAAAAACTGTGCCAAATGGGTACCCCACAGACTGACATAACAGCAAAAAAGGGCTAGAGTTGACTTGTGCAAGGAGATGCTAGCAATGTTTGAACCTAGTGGTCCCGAATGGTAAACAGACATTGGCATAGGTGGCGAGACATGGTTTTATTATATAGAACTCCCAGAAAGATCATTTCTACCAACTATGTTTGGGTTGCAGAAGATGAACAGCATTCCCAAATGCTCCAACATGACTTTCACTCAACGAAGACAATGTTCACAATTTTTTTCAATTCCAAAGGAGTGGTAGCCATGGATACCTTACCTCAAAAATTGCCTATAAATGGCCAATACTGCAAATATTGAAATCGTTTTGTAGGTCACTATTAACTTTTTCAAAATTTTTACCACTGCTTAATATCACAGTATCATCAGCATATAAGTAGATAGAGGAGTTGATCTTTAGGTCATTAATATTATTCATGTAGATCAGGAAAAGTAATAGTCCCAATATTGAGCCTTGGGGAGCCTTGGAAATGTAACCCTTGGAATATGTAGTGAACTTCTTTGACTTCACTAATGACATTCTAATTTTTGTTACAGTAAGTCTATCTTTTAAGTAATTTTGATTGAAGTAAAATAAGCTTGCTCTAATCCCTAATACTCACTATAGAAAGTTTGTCCTAACTATTTATAATGTACTGCCAGTTGTGATTTTCAATAAAGAATTTGGTTTTCTGTATGATATGGAATCGATGGCTAATGGCAGAGGTGTACTGATAGACCCTGCAATCCCTATGAAACTTGATATACAACTACTTACAGACAACTCAGAATTACTTTAAAATAGCTTTGAATAATAATAGACCATGAACAATTGGCTTCGTTTTGCCTAATAGATATTTCACTCCTTGCTTCTTGTGGGTCAGAATTCATTGTCTCAAAACCTGAGCTTGGTGCTGAACTATATTAACATAGAGCTATGACAGTCACAGGGGACATAATTCTTTTCTGTATAACTTGTGACTTCTTGTGATAATTCTTAAACAGGAGGTTCAACTTATTTCCAATGAACAACTGAACCTCCTGTTTAAGAATTGTTTCCAATGAACAATTGAACCTCCTGTTAATGAAATGTTTCAATATTATCACTTTTTTTACTACTTCTTTGCTGGTGTTATATCATTTTCTGAAACAGAGGGGAAAATTAATCATGTTCAAAATAATTTAGTTGAAACTGTAATTAACATTTTAATTCAAATCTTGTTTATGCCCATCTGAAAACAACTGAAGCAGTATTTTATAAAGTTGTAAAAATAATTCATTCCAAAATGTCAAATTATGAATTACAAAATCCGAAATTTATTATGTACATTTTCAAAAAAGTTTATAATTTCATAATTGCCTTTATTTTTCCATAACTTTTTTAGTACAAAATTGAGTCCCACGATGCTAAAAATCTTATCCGCAGCAATCCAAATACAGTATACAATAAACTGTTATAATTTTTAAAATAAACTCAATATTACGTTTAAAAGATACCACAGAATAAACAGATTTTTAAATATTTTCCAGAAGCGATGTCCTGAAAACTTTTTTAACGTCTCTAATTATTTTAAAATTTATTAATTCGTCGAGAATGCTGTTGAACATAAAGGGAATTTCATAATTTCTACAATTTTTCTTATAATTGTTCCCAAAAAGTGGTAACTTGTATTTACCTTTAAATTTATATATAGTATTTTTATTATGATTAATCTTGAATTTATAAGTCCTAAATATTAATTTATATTTATATAGTTGACTGATATGTAATATATTCATAATAGCGTGACTGGCCCTTATTGATAATCAAAAGTTTATTTTTGTGTTGGTACAATACCTAACAATTGTAATTTGAATGTTTCTTATTTTAGCTATATGTGAATAATAAGTTTTACCATAAAAAATTAAACTACAGATTATGACTGATTCCCCAATTGCATGATAAACTATTTGACAGCTGATTAATATCATAGTATCATCAGCATATAAGCATATAGAGGAGTTGATTTTAAGTTGTTAATATCATTCATGTAGATCAGGAAAAGTAATGGTCCCAATATTGAGCCTTGGGGATCTCTGTAGTGACCTTGTTTGACTTCACTAATGATGTTCTAATTTTTGTTACAGTAAGACTATCTTTTAAGTAATTTCGAATGAAGTAAAAATATGTGTGCCCTAATTCCTGCTATGTAATTTATTAAGGAAGATCTTATGGTCTAATGTGTCAAATACCTTTTGGAAATCAAGAAATAATGCTCCCACAATGTTGCCCTTGTTTAGGCTTGCATTAATTTCATCAGAAAAAATACTCCAGTAAATTTAGTGTTCCTGTGTTTCTTTGGATGTTAAACTGATTTTTAGAAATAAGCTGGTATTTTTCTAGGTAATCCATAAGCACATTAGCAATAAGCATTTCTATTATTTTTTCAATTGCTGGCAATATAGAAATTGGTCTATAATTATCATACTGCTTCTTTGATCCTGACTTCTAAAATTGGTCTAATAACACTGGTTTGCAAGGTTTTTATAACATGAACAATTGTAGCTGCCTCTAACTATTTTTCAGGTGTTGATTTCAGATCTGGCCTTAAAAAATGGCTAGCACATCACATTTTTGTTATTAGTTATTTTGACTCCTATTAAAATCTTCCTATACCAACACCTACAGGCAATTGGGAGGATATTAGATATTTTACTTTTTGTGGAGGCAATACTGATTGCCAAGTGGGGAGAAAACAGGTAACAGTAACCTAACCTCAGACTGCCATTCTTGTTGTTGTAGAAGGAACACGTGCTGTACACTGAAGAGTGAATTTTGGCATTTAAATGGCACAAAGACAGCTTCGCAGATGTGTTAATGTGCCAGATAAGCTTTGTTATGCGGAAATTACATTTTAAAATCTCAGGGTTGTTCTTTGACAGAGATTGTGAAGAAAGTCTATAACTTGATTTTGTATGTCATGTTGGAGATCAGGACAAAACATGGGCTCCACATGTGTGCTGCATTTCATGCATTGTTGGCCTAAGTGAATGGCTGAAAGGTAAGATAAAATCCATGCCCTTTGCAGTTCCAATGGTTTGACATGAGCCAACTAGTCACTTACATGATTACTATTTTTGTTTAACTAAAGTGTCAGGCTTTTCAAAAAAGAACAAAAGCAAAATACAATATCCAAATGTGCCTTCAGCCATAAGGCCAGTTCCGTATGGAGAATATCTTCCTATACCAAGACCTCCAACCAACTGGGAGGAGATGGATTCACATTCATCAGAGGAAGACTTTGAAGCACATACAGATCCTGATCCTACATACACCCCAAAAAAGTTAGATGAGGCACATCTGATTCAGGAAAATTAACTAAATGATCTCGTTCGAGACCTAGGACTTTGCAAAACAAGCTGAGGTTTTAGGTTCAAGACTTCAAGAGTGAAATCTTCTGGCCAAGGGTACCAGTTTCTCTGTTCAGAAAGAGAAATTTAGCTTTATCTGATTATTATGAGATGAAAGATGGTTTGTGTTTCTGCACAGATATTTCAGGGTGATGGAATGGTGTACATTTATAGATTTGCCAAAATTCAGCTTAAAAACTGTCCTTTTGCAAAAAGGAAACCAAAAACCTTCCATTCCAGTGACACACTGTGGAAATGAAGAAAACTTATGAAAACATGGAAAAAATACTCACTGCTATAAAATATGACCAGTTTAAATGGGCAATATGTGGTGACCTAAAAGTCGTATCTCTCTTGCTCAGGCATCAAGGAAGCTTCACAAAATTTAGTTGCTTTCCGTGGTTGTGGGACAGTAGTGCCAGAAAGGAACACTGCAAAACGAAAGACTGGCCCCCAAAGAGATGTTTTTAAAAATCGATCCATAACAAATACACAGATTACCTGTAGAGATAGACTTCAAACAGTAGTTAAAATATTCTGAAAAACATTCATCGCTGACACGGCGGGAATCAAACCCGCATCTCTCCAGATTCATGCCAGAGTGCACTACCATTGTAACACGCCTTGGACAATGAATGTTTTCAGAATAAGACCTAGTCTATCTCTACAGGTAATCTGTGTACTTACTATGGATCGATTTTTAATCACATATACGCTTGAGCATTATCGACCTTCTCATTAACATCTAAAATTCAATAGCAATGATTGGAAAAAGTTGCATCTCCTTGAATATAGATGGCACTGTGTCAGCCATGTCTCAGTAAAGAATTGTAAGGTCTTATTTAGAAAAATTTCATTGTCCGAGGCGTGGTACAATGGTAGTGCGCTCTAGCATGAATCTGGAGAGATGTGGGTTCGATTCCCACCGTGTCGGCGATGAATTTTTTTCAGAATATTTTAAGAGATGTTTTTATTCCTGGAAAGAGTAATATGAGGTATAAGCCTCTAGTTTACCCCTCTGATGTTCTGCTCACCATTACACATCAAACTAGGGCTTATGTAAAACTTTGTCAAGGCTATGGACAAAACTGGTAAAGGTTTTTGCACTTGAAGGAAAAATTTCCAGAACTAAGTGATGCCAAACTCAAAGAAAGGATCTTTGCTGGTCCTCAAATCAGTAAACTACTGAATGAAGCTGTCTTCAAAGAAAAACTGAATATGAAGGAGCATGCTTCATTGAAAAAACCTTAATGTCTGTGGTCCAGGATTTTCTGGGGAATCACAAAGAGGGAAACTACCATCAGCTCATTCAAGATCTTCTCAAAAACTATGAAAATCTTGGCTGCCAAATGTCTTTGAAGATCCATTTCTTGCACTCTCATCTCAACTTCTTTCCCAAGAACTTAGGAGCTGTCAGTGATGAGCAGGGGAAAGATTTCAAAAGGATATCCGAACCATGGAGGAGAGATACCAAGGCAGGTAGGACCCAGCAATGATGGGTGACTACTGCTGGTTGTTGCAAAAGGAAGATACCTCAGCACATAAAAGACAAAAATAACTTTTTCTAAGTATAAAAGATCCTTATACATGTTTTCTTATTTTGCATTTCAATATTATTTCATTTATTGCTTTATATTCAGTGATCTCTAACTACGATGTTTCTATTTTTTTTCACTGTAATCAGTAATTAATTAATGAGATTTTCCCAGATATGCAATATTTATTGAAATTTGAAATATATCAATCCATAATTTAAAAAAAAACTGTACGTGATGTAGATTTTTCAGTTATATTTGAATTCAGCACCCCAAAATTAGCTAAAAACATCCTATTTGGACAATGTCATAAAAAAAATATTTTTCATTTGTTATCTTGAAGTCTTTAAGTTCAATAGGAATTATGTGGGTTTATAAATTCCATTTAGCAATTTAGAAAGCTGCTCTGAGAGGGTAAATCCACAAAGTTGGAGATCTGAATCCAGATATTACCAATGGCAGGAGTTTTTTTTACAATTAAAACTCATAATAATATTGTGTACTTCTAAAGGTGTTATATTAGGAAGGAAAATTGCTTGTGGGCAAGTGCTATATGTGGGAGGAGATGCAATAGGGAGTTAAAATTATTAGACTGTTGACCATGTTTTTCCTGAAGCTAAGGCACAACATATTTCAAATACATGGTGGTGCACATTAAATGAAACAAAGGCTCCCCTCCGAGACATTTCTTGCTTGGGGGGGAGAGGGTAGTTTTTCTGGTACACTGTGATGCCCCCTCATTCACTTTTACTTTACCTTAACCAGTTTTGCTTAATTTACATTATATTTATCATTTTGGGGATTTTTATTTCATTTTTGTCATCACAGAGCTCGTTTCTAAAAGCATAGGAGTTGTGCATGCGCAACTTCGAACTTAAATTGTCACCAGCTAAAGCGCATGTACAAGGACATGCCTCCCTCTTGCGTCATAGCTTGCACCGCTCGTCAATTTATGCAAATGTCTTTCCCGGTGTGCAACATGACACGTGCGGGCTCTGTAGCCTTTTGTTATAACCTGGTGACAGGTAAGTCACAGTGTGGTAGTAAGCACAGAAGATAGTAGAGAGAGTAGTAGAGCACAGCACAGTTTAGAGATCAGTTTTAGTTTGGAGTTTGTTGAAGATGTTTGTAGTAAGAAATGATATATCTTCATTGAAGTTTTGGTTTTTGAATTTTGAATTTTTTTGAATTTTTCCTTTTTTGAATCTTTACTAATTTTTTCTCTTGGGCAACATTAATTGTTTTGATCAGAACTAGTATTTTAATTTTGACAATCATTTAATATTTTTGAATTCTTACTCATTAACGCTTGATGGTATTTCAAACCCTAAGTAAACTTTATTTTTTGGCAATTTGTTAATTATTGCCTGGCGCCCGACTGAGCTATCCGGAGCATGAAAATAATTGGATCAGACAAAGGGTCCAAACTTTAAAAGTATTTCACTTCTTTGGAGCGTTACAACACCATTGGTTAATGGCAAGCATTCCATTAGTTCATATAAGCGAAGCCCATTATGTAAAATGTTATTAAAGTTTAAATTAAGTGATAATAATTAATCATCAATAAATATCATAAATTAATCCATTAATGCATATATAAAATGAATTAATACTGGAATAAAGGGGAAAATAATAATGCATTCCACCAAAGGATATTTCATAAATCTATAAATATTTGTGATGTATGAGCTCAAGATTCCTTTTAATCCATTAACCCTTACCATACCAGGCCTGAAAAACTGAATTGTAGCCTGTGGCCATGCTTTTTTCAACTGTGTTCAGGCAAAAAAAAAGTGAAATTTAGAACTTTTTTTGCCAAATAACTACTGAAAGGAATTATGGGATGTATGCCAAATTATTCGAAATTCTTTCTAATTGCAGTATACACAGTCATATCAGAATAATATGACCATCTACCTACCTAATAATGGGAATAACCACCCTTGGCCTGAATGACAGCAACGAGACGGCATGGCATGGACGCAATGAGGGCCTGGAAAGTTGCCAGAGGCACATATGCCCATTTGGACTCCAGTAGAGCATGGAGGTGCCGGAGATGACATGGTTGTGGGTCCACATGCCGAACCTGTCGATCCAAATGGTCTCACAAGTGCTCTATGGGATTGAGGTCAGGTGATTTCGCCAGCCAAGTGAGAACGGAAACATCGCTGTCGTGTTCCTGGAACCAGTCACTCACCACCTTAGCAATATGGCAAGGCGCATTGTCCTGTTGGTAGACACCATCACCACATGCATCCCTTCATGTTGGAAGGCAAAATGTCCAACATGAAAAGATGCATGTGGTCAGCGAGGATGGGCAGGAAATTAATAGTGATGACAAACCCAGATGCTCTGCAATACATGGACTGCACTACATCTATAAGGATAATGCCTAATCTCCACTAGCTACGTCGAGGGCAAGACACACTACGTCGAGGGCAAGACAACGCCATATAGATGCAGCTCACCCCACGACTACCTATGGCGAACAGTACTGTAGAAGTAAAGTTCATCCATCAGTCAAAACCTAAATTTAATCTGCACCCCAGTTAGCCACAAACAAGGATATATAGATCCAAGTTGCCTCGGCTCCCGCGATGGGAGCTGTTAGTCCGGCCCATCCATCTTGGCCTGTCCGACCGGTGCCACTCCAGTCAGCAACGCCTTCAACTTCATTTAGGCCCTCAAGCCCCCCCCCCCCCCCCCACCTCGACAAGGTGGCTCCTATTCGGGGGGTGGTGGGGATGGAAGTGAGGATGGACAGGAGTATAATTCCATGACATCCCCCAAACATTCCACTATTCAAGACAGTATTACATTATACAGAGGGTGCCACTTTTGACCCATCTACTTTCCAGCATGCCTTCACTTTAAAAATAACATAACTGCAGAGAAAGGACCTGTTATAATGAACAAGACATATAAGCTGATAGAATCAGAATCGTCTGGTTGTCTAATCATTGAGGTGCAAGCGTGAAACTTTTGAATTTTGCGCATTGCCTAAACATATAAGCCAAATACTTCATTAAATCTATCTAATATAATTGCCAAACATATACATGACCTTAAATTGATGGTTAATTTAGAATTTTGAGTGCCAATCAAGATAGTCTATCCTAACTTTTTGATTTGGTAGGAGCTATTGTGGTGGAGCCACCCATTGGCTTTTCCATCGATAAACCCATCGACAGGGGATCCCACTCCCAGTCGCCAGCCCTCATTATACAGAGGGTGCCACTTTTGACCCATCTACTTTCCAGCATGCCTTCACTTTAAAAATAACCTCAACTTCGTCCTCTCCATCAGAGCCAACTCGCTGCCCAGCAGCGTACAGATCCCACCCACTTTGGGGCTTGCAACAAGCCTTTCTCAGATGCCAGGATAAGTCTGCCTAGTCCCTTTCATCAGACACTCCCCATCGCGATATCTCCAGCCAGGTTGCCGGTAGCATGCATGCCAGAGAGCGGCAAGGTGCCGGCCTGTACTTGACCGACAAGCGTGTCCAGATGCTGGTTCTCGTGTGTCTGACGCCGTATCTGCCACCACCCATCACTTCTGTGGAGTACAAACCTCAATTCATTGGAGAAAGCAACCCTTTTCCACTCTTCCACTGTCCAATGACGGTAGTCCTGTGTGAACTGCAGGCGTCGTTGCCGATGGACCTTGGGTAACATGAATGCCTTTACACAACATAAACTCCAAAGACCCATGTGTAACAAGGTTCGCTCTACTGTTGGGTGCCCCAGCATTCATTTGAGTGGTCAATTACTGCACTGTTGTGCATTGATTGCCCTTTACCATTCAATGGAGGTGACGTTTTCCTCTGGGGTCGATGGCCTTTGGGGCTCCACAGTTATGATGTCTAGAGATACTCAGTGTGCCAGCAGTCCATTCTTGGTACACCCTTACTACAGCACCTTGCAAACAGCCCACGAAGTCTGCTGTTTCCAAGATGCTTCCCACCCTTGGTGCAGTAACCAATGATCATTCCTTTTTGAACGTCTCTCAAATCACTACCTCTGCCTATCACTTAGCATAACGACTTATCTGTCCTGGCCAGCCACTTATATTTTCATGTGGTTGACCTTGTCATGTGCACTCTGTGATGCGGTACACTGTGATTCCAGGTTGGTAATATTATTCTGATACAACTGTGTATATTTGAGAAGCAATATAAATATTTCTAGAAGTAGCTGAAATTGATATCCCATTCAGAATCTGAGAAAAGTCAGAATTCATCTGAATCACTCTCAGATTCAATGAAATATTGTAGTTGAGAAAAAAAACTCATGATTTTCCTGTTCAATTTGGTAATATCCATATGTGATAAAATATTTGTACATCAATATTTTATTAGTTTAAAACTATAGTTCATCAGCAAAAGTAAATGCAAAAACACTTCGGTACTTTCTGAAATATCTGATCTGTACTGCCAAATATGAGCACTAAGTTTGAAATCAAAACCAGATGTTTGGCAATCAATATCATGCTCCTATGATGTTGCAGATCATAAGATCAAAGAAATATTGATTTTTCTCTTCATATACCATTTCTAAAAGATATGTGATAATGGATAATATAATTTAAAAACACAAAAATAGTTTTTAATCGCAAAAATGTATTAAAATGGTGCAAAAACGTATATGGCTGTATTTTCGAGCAAATCACTGAAAACCTCCAATAAAATATTCCCTTGGCATCTGAATTTATTTTATTAAGAACATGGATGGTTGGATGTTTACAAAACAACTCAACTCACTGCAGCTCTCAGCCAGCTACTGGGGGATTGTTCTAAAGATAGAACAGCTATGGCAAACTAGCTACTGCAGCTACAGCAAAGGCATAATCTGGGCTGTACTAATAGCAGTTTGAGCATGAGATAGGGCTTTATATTATCTGAAGCATCGAGTTGAGGAATAAATTGAAAAAACTAGCATTTTTTTAGGAGCTCTGAAATGTCTATTTTACATATATATAAATAAGTCAGTTCAAACTTTAATATTTAAAAAGAAATTTTTTTTATGGCCCTAAAGACTGATTTTAGGGTTTACGACCATATTATACAGGCTTTGTGAAGATGATTTTATAGGTCGTGGCAGTGTAAGGGTTAAAGTAATCTATAAAATTGAAACACAAAGCTGCACATTAAAGTTTATGAGTACTGCCATTAAAAATGAAGGACTGATGCATCATAAACAAGCTGTTTTATGAATTTTTAGGGCTAACAAATCTCACCAATCTAATGAGCCTTTACCAAATAGCAATATGATACCTTCTTGTCTAAAACTATAAAATAGAATTTAAGTATAAAATATTTGTAATAAGTTCTTGGATATACAAAAAAAATTATTTCATATATTATAATCAATTTATAATTGTAATATCTCAGATCTGGAATTAATAAAAGAGGAGAGGAATGCAAAAAGCAACACTTCCCTTAAAATATTAAAAAAGGAATATAAAAATATTAAACATATAAATATATATATTACACATTTTGAAAGAAAAATTCTTAAAGACCACTGAAATGGAGGAGAAATCAATACATCAGAACAGCGTTCCAAATTGATATTTTCACTTGTCCCCACCTAATAGCTATCCATCCCTTGCCCATATCTGAGCCTTTGGAATCTTTGTGATCTGTTGATGTACTAAAGAACAGTCAAAATCTAGCAGTTTTATGGTATATTCAGCTAATATATTACATTGAAATAATTTTATTATTTGACCTTCTAATTCATTAAATAAGCTCACTATAAACATTACTCTCAAATAATCTTATACTAACACACTGCATTATATAGTCAGAAGCACTTTAAAAGTTGGTACTGCTCCAAGCAAAAAAATATGTAAGGAGGGGCAACTTATAACCTCCTTTACCTCTTCACAGTTTAATTATTGATTATCAGTTATCTTTGTTCTTTTGAGCATAATGAACTTAATGAAGAAATTTTAAGCACAACTTTTTTGACACTTGCCGAAAATTTTCCACCTAGAGTCAGCCTTAAATAATAAAAATAAAGTTAAGTACACAGATAGCCGTCCCATGGCCGAGTGGTTAGCGCACTTGGCTACTGATCTAAGGGACCTGGGTTCGAGCCCCGGGTAAGGCATGGATGTACGTGTTGCTTTTCTGCTGAGGTCCTGCCATCCTCTCAGACCTTCTACTGTGGCATATAAACTGACAGGCTCCTGTCAGACCTCTGTGGCAAGCAGCTGCTTGAGGGGGTATTTATTTTTATTTATTTACACAGTGATGCAGTATTAAGGGTTCCTATGGGCTCTCCCCTCTTTGGCCTCATGACAGAAGTGGTAATGAGACATATTGAAATTCAGACCTTAGAAAAAGGTTTATTACAACCAGCTTTATAAGTACATTACTTTGATGACATTTTATTTTTCTGGAATTATGAAATTAAGGAAGTACAATCCCTCATCCCGACTTTTAATAGTATGATGCACTCCATTCAATTCACCCATGAAACAGAAAAACAAGGAACACTGGCTTAGTTGGATATAACTTTAAATGTAAAAAAGACAAAAGCGAAACTAAGTTCATAGGAAACCTACATATATTCTCAATTTAATCCTTGCTCACTCTACCCACCCCATTAAATATTAAAAAGCAGCATTTATAACACATACTTTCTACGAGTTTATAGATATTGCTCTACACCACAATTGTTAGCTGACATTAAAAACTTGTATATGAAACAGGTATTCAAGCAGAAAAACATATGAAACAGGTATTCAAAAAGATTTACACGAATAATTCACAAACAAAATAAATTTAAATATTATAATACACAAATTAATACAGCACAAAATATTGAAAATAGATTAAATAAATATACTATAAGCTCCCCGTATATAAAAAGATTTTCACACACACCATTAATAAGATTCTACAACCCTATAACTTAATGATACCCGGTACTATCAGCAACATTATATAAGTACTAACAATAAATGATTGTGATAAAATGCATCCTTCTGGGAGGATATATGTAGTACAACCAGATGACCCTTCTAATATATTAGATAATAAAAATAAATACGTTGGTAGAACATATTGAACAATAGAAGAACAAATAGCGAAACATCAACATGATATTCAGCACCAAAAAGGCCATACAGCATTATCTCAAACGACAATACATTATCAATTACCTATATATCAATTAATTATAAAATAATAGCCTCTCCACCCACTAGATATCAACTAAACATTGTGGAACATCTTATAATATATTTGCATAAAGATAAATTATGCAACACTGATGTAACCTCCCTGCCAGTGGCATGGAACATCTGCATGCATAATTACCGACTTGGACACGTCACCACTAGAGGGCCAGCCTTATATATATATTCTGTTCACACCAGTCAGTCTGCTGCCTGACAATGACATCAGCTGAAGGATGTTGAAATGCATTGCACTACAAAATGAGATTTTAACTGTCAATATATTTCAATGTATTCAGTTGAAAGATTTAAGTGGTTTATTTTTCAAATGCCCTTAAAACTTCGGTTATGCTCATAGGTCAAAACCTGCCACTAGTAATAGTAATGTAAAAAGTTGTATGCTTGAACTGGACATAAATTATCAACTTGTGTTCGTAAAATGAAAGAACATCTAAGGTAACAACTGCACGATCCTGTGATAAGATTGAGACTCAACTACAGCAGTCTCCCCAAAAACTTCAAGTGTATTGTAAACTAATGGGACTGCATTTCTCCACAAAGTGTTGAGTGTACCAGCCAAGTCTATAAGACACCTACTGAACAGGATATTAAAATATCCAAGTACAGCAAGCCAGTGCAATGTATGTGAGTATATACAAACTATTAAAATACTCAAAACAGTAGCAAAGAATAACAGTTATGGTTTTCTACAAAGGAAGTCCTAAGTGTTAATGATACTAAGCTAGTACTAGCACACGATATATATTAATCATCAATATCACAACGATCAATCAATATCACAACGATATATATTAAGATCAAGCTATAGAGCAATAAGGACATTTGAATAACCCCCTTATTTTTAAACAGTGTAAATTGTGATTAAATTTTTTTTAAAATAAATAAATACTCCCTCAAGCAGCTGCTTGCCACAGAGGTATGACAAGAGCCTGTCCGTTTATATGCCACAGTAGAAAGTCTGTGAGGATGGCGGGACCTCAGCAGAAAAACAACACAAACATCCATGTCTTACCCAGGGCTTGAACCCAGATCCCTTAGATCGTTAGCCAAGCACGCTAACCACTCTGCCACGGGATGGCCTAAAGCCAGCCTTACCACACATAATAAAGAAAAATATTTTATCCCTAATTTCTGGAAGGAGACTTGAAATAGCATAAAAATAATCAAATGAATAAATAGAGAAATTGAAAACATTTCTTATTTAACTTGAAGCATTTTCTTCTTAGAAGTACAAGATTTGCATCATCACTACTCAATTAAAACAGAATTACCTCCTTACTTTCTCCCAACATATGTACAGGGCGAGGCACAATGGAAATGTTTCTGGGGAGTAAAAAGAGTAGTCGAAGGCTGGGGAAGGCTAAAATCAAACATTTCAGCTACTGTCAAGGTTAAGGCCCTTTCTTTCATTTGCAACACATAGAACAGAGATGAATCCTAGAAGCTATTCCTAGCTTGCACAGGCCTCATATGCAAGGCCGTGCCCTACTAGACCATTATCACTCCCAACCACTATTTCAGTTAGAGCTGTTACAGCCCTTTCCTCAATTCTCTATACTATACCAAATTATCCCACCTACATAGTTCCTTCTAAAAGTGCTTAAGTGGATTACAAGGAATTGTAATATATCTAGGATTTTCATCCTATTTTAATTACCTTGTTTTTCTTCTTTTACCCTTTCTTTTGCACTGCAGATTTTATCTAGCTATCCTAAACCCCTTTCTCTGAGTGGCAATTATGAGGAAGGTGGCTAACACAGCTGCTGTTGTTTAACACAAGTTTTCTAAGTATATCTTATAAAAGAAAAATCTGAAATACATGAACACAAAAACAGTGAACAAAATTATTTTTTCCATTATTTGTTATGTTTAATCATTATAAATATTTTGAAATTCCATTAACATTATTCATATTATTATCCAAAATTCATGTCATTTTGTTACATTACACGTAAAGTTTTCCAACCCTGTTTTTATGCCATGCATATCTTGAGATATAGCTATTTTTCAGGAATCTCGAAAAATATAGACTATTAAATATTTGTTTTCTTTAAAAGTTTCGTTCTGCACATTTGCATTTTCTCTTCCATTCCAGTTTTACTGATTTTTAAGACTTTTGCTCAAAAAAAAAATTTTAATACCCCTTCAAGCAGCTGCTTGCCACAGAGGTCTGACAGGAGACTCAGTTTATATGCCATAGTAGAAGATTCTGAGAGGATGGCAGGACATCAGCAGAAAAACAACACATACACCCATGCTTTATCCGGGGCTCGAACCCAGGTCCCTTAGATCAGTAGCCAAGCGCACTAACCACTTGAGTGCTACTATTATACTCTAAAGGAATATCAACTCCATTACACTATTCACATGGATTTAAAATTCAATCTGAATGGCACAGAATGTGCAAAGTTAACAAAAACATCAAAGAAGTTGAAGAGTATACAATACCCATGCATGGTTAGAAATAATTTAAGGAATAAACACATATTACCTCTCCAAATCAGAATAACACTTAAGAACAAACTTGTTGCAAATTAACAATAGTGGCACTCGATCAATTTTTCTTGTTCACATCAGAATTATTAAATATAAATTATTCCTATACATGTTCAATGGTAAAAAATAAAACTTAAAGAATGTAAAATGTCACATACCTAAATTATGTTTATATTTGCTTGTCTTTTCTTTATCATATAAATTCGTATTTCAGAAACACTGTACAGCTACCTGGGAAAGAGATATAAATTTAAATATTCAAAGTTTTGTGTAATTAAATTAAAAATTTTGTACCCAAGTGGCTACACAGTGTTTCTGAAATATTGTCATTAATCTGCATTTCTTATTTTAATTACAAATTAGCTTGTAGGATTGTTTATTTGAGGCAAAGTCACTTTGTAAATAAATTATTTAAAAATATAAAAGCTAGTGTTAATTAACTATTTTCTTTAACATACATATGATAAAATAATTAGTGGCATTATCCCCCCCCCCCCAAAAAAAAAAGAAGTTTTGCTGATTTACCTTTGCTTAAAAACTTATTATATAACAGTCATAATTCAAGGCAGGTGAATGAGTGAGCAGACACATTTCTGTAGTGTGACATCATCAAAGGCAGAAATTTTGATACCCTGATAAATCTGAGGTTCTGACAAAGTATATCAACCCCTTGCCATGGAAGCTTCTACTTGACCAGCAGGTAGAGAAATATAAAATATGCCAAAATCTAGGAACAAACAAACCGTTAAATGTTTTGTGCTTCGAAGTATAATAATGCAAACAGATGGCAACCCATCTCACCACAAAGCAATGAAATCTCCCCACATAGCAACATGGCAGCAGAAGGAAAAAAGGAACCAAACTAAGGAATATTGTGAATAAAAAAAATCAGTTAAGAAGAACTACTGCAAACTTCAACAATAAACTTTAACTATCTAAACCTTTATATAATAGTGAAAATAAAACACTGCTGGTGCTTTCAAAAAACTGCACAATGCCCAACAAAACATCATAGTCCTTGGACATTTAATAACAAATAATAAAAACAGAAGGAAGCTCCAATCACACAACAGGACTTTGTGTGAAATAGTGAACTTATACTACATGTGCAATCAAAGCTAAAAAGTGCTGTGATATCTTGGAAACAAGGAACCTCCAAACTCCATGTCTGGGAACAACTCTGCCCTGAAGATCTGGATTTTGGAAATATTTTAAAAAAGAGTCTAAAAGTCAGAACCATGTATTAGCTAATACAGGTATTTACCATTAAACTACCCTATAGCTTTAATAGTGCATTATCACTAAATGTCTAAATATTAAGAGTTTTAGATATCTTGATTTTTTAGAATTATATCCTGTGGTCGAGTGGTCAGAGCACTTGGCTACTGATCTAAGGGACCTGGGTTGGAGCCCCACGTAAGGCATAGATAATAGTGTTGTTTTTCTGCTGAGGTCCTGCCATCCTCACAGACCTTCTACTATGGCATATAAACTGACAGGTTCCTGTCAGACCTCTGTGGCAAGCAGCTGCTTATAGGGGTATTTATTTTTACTTATTTATACAAACTATATGAAGTAAATTCTTTGATACATTTAAATAAAAATCGGGGTATAACAGATTTAACACAGCTGAGTTAAATTAAAAAGTTAATCATTGTCCGAGCTGTTTTAGTATTGTTTCAGTAAATCAAAATAGCATTTTGATTGGTGAATACAGGATAGTACAGATGTTAGACACTTCTTGTAGTAGTATGTGAAGTAAGTCCTGCTGTAACACCGATCATACAATGATATTTAGAACCTGAATATCATTTAAATATCTGTGTATCAGAGAATTAGAATCTAAATATGATCTAAATATCTCTATATCATACAATGATATTTACAATCTAAATATCATTGTATGATCCATGCAACAGGAAAGAACTTGCTTCACATACTACTACAAGAAGTGATTAACATCTCTACTATCCTGCATTTATCAATCGAAATGCTATTGTGATTTACTAAAACAATACTAAAACAGCTCTGATAGTGATAAACTTAAAAAAAAGAAAAAAAAATTGGTAGAATTAGATTTTTCCGTCCATACAAGATTATGAGAAAAAAATCTTATTAACTGTAGTACAGGTTACGAAAAATATATTTACAAGCCTGTAAACACTTTCTTTGTTTACAGGCTGTTAACATGATGTCAAATTACCAGAAGTTTATGCATAATGTTAAAGAATATCCCTTTGCTTTAACAAAATGTATCATTCACGATTTCAATGTGCATGACTACTAAAATGCTAATAAATGAAAATCATAGAGTTACCTGTTGACTTTTTGATGTCTATAAAGTAATAAAGATTTGTTGGAAAAAAATTTGTCAACAGTAGAATACTCTGGCATATTTCTGGAGAGATGAGGGTTTGAGTCCTGTATGTTGGCGAAATTTTTTCAATGAAACCTTTACTAAAATGCTTTTGTCTTTATCTTAAAAAATTTTAATATTTAAAACTTAAAAAAATTCTACTTATAAAATTTTCAATTTTGAAATGCAGTCACTTTTCCTATTAAAATGTTAGTATTATTATCCCACAGACAAGACTAACTTGAGTGGAATATCTGCTAATGTTAAACAGATGAAGAAAACAATTAGATTATGATCAGTTTTCACATTATGCCTAATTCACAATTGCAAAATACTAAATGAGTTTGAGTTGGGTTGTTTTACCTCTGAGCAGCACTTTTTTGCACACCATGGGCTAAATGACCAGGTCACAAGGACCCCGAAAGTTCAGAGAAGGTTGGGGGAGGGAACCCACTGGAGCAGCTTTTCAGAGACAGATGGTAGCCTCCTATCAAGGCCATCCAGCATGTTCTTTAACATGCACAGGGTATGGCTACACAGGGCCACGGCTTAATGTATGGACTTACGCAGCATGTTTTTACTTGATGATAAATAAAAGAGAGTCAGTCATTGGTTGAGGAAAATACTGATTTTTATCCAAGGAATTGTTAAATATATATGACTTTTATCATTCACTCAATCTTTTTAAAGGTTTATTTCACAATTATTTTTATTACCTACTACCTAAACCAGTTTTTTTAGATATGTTCCAACCCTCTGGGGTCAAGACCAGTCCTTGTGGCTTTGTCTCCCATAGTGAGGGAACTACTGTTTTACTGAGTTTCAAACTCTATGAGATATCCTGCAGCTTGTCCAATAGAAGTTTACCCCTAAAATGCTCATTGAAGTGAATAATTACCAGAATGCATTGGGGGTGGGGGGTGGGTTATCTCAGCTTGTAGTGCACCAAGTTTGTCATCTGCAGTTCCCAGATCTGCCCTTTGCAAGAAAGGGGGAACTGATGAGTTTGGAATGCCTGCCATCCATTTAATGGGATGTTAAGCTGGGCCACATGTACAGGAAAACCATATTCTGTATATGTTAAAGAACACACTGGATGTCCTTGATGGGAGACATCCAAAGGTTTTCTAACAGTTGTCCAGTAGATTCCTTTACTCAACTTTCTCTGAGCCTTGGGGTTCTTATGTCTTGACTATTTTGTCCATTGTATCCAGCGATCGAGGTGAAATTGTAATACGGTATGGCATGTATATCAGTTAGCAGAAACTTAAATTTCATGAAATATTTAATTTTACCCTTATTTTAATTATTATGCAGCAGTTGTTACACATGGTAACGAGAGCATTAAATGTTTTAAAAATTAATATTTTATAGGCTAGCTAGCCCTTTCATTTAATGATCACTTTATATCTTTTTGATATGAAATGCACTAATTTATAATTTATTAAAATAAGCAATTCTTCTTTAACACTAAGGTTAAAAGAAAACAGCAAAGCCTCAATTTACTATTTTATTTGAAGGTCTCTTGGACTGATTTTGTACCATAAATTCTCAATAATAAGTTGAAGATCTGTTGACTGTCCAAGGCCATTCCATCCTTTTAATGGTGCTTTCTGCCAATGACTTTTGAACAACTTTCGCACAATAACAAGGAGTCTTATCCTGAAAAATCCAATGATCATGACCTAAAAAAATGCATGGCTGTTGGCAACAATTTTGTCTTCTGCATTCAATGCAATTCTTAATTTTCACTATTCCTTTTAATGTATGTAATCCTCCAACACCACAATAGGATATGCAACCACATACCAAGACTTTGGTTGGATGTTTCACAATAATTTTAAGACACTGAATTCCCTGTGAGGCTAGTTTAGCAGATTTTTACCTTATAAGAGAAACTTGCAGTGTAATTGAAAGAATTCATTAAATTTCACTTTAGTTCAGTTTATACACTGAGATGCCAGTTAATTAGGCACACCACCCCATGTCACATAAATAATTCATTACAACACATATTACATCATGTGACTGCAGTATGTGGTATAAATCAGTCAGACCAGCTCTTTGAGCATCAGAGCTGGACTGAGCATCAGAATGGGCAAAACAAGCAACATGAGCGACTTTGAATGTGATATGATAATTGGTGCTAGGTGTGCTAGTTCTAGCATTTCAAAAGTGGTCATCTTCCTGGGCTATTCATGCACATTTCAAGAGTTTACTGAGAATGATGTGAAAAGCAAAAAACTACCAGTGATCAAAAAACTACCTGTGGACGAAAACAGCTTATGGATCAGAGGGGTCAAAGGAGACTGACGAGAATCGTGCAAGTGAATAGATGGGCCACAACACAAGGCAAATTCCAGCAGAATTAAACATTGATGGACAGAAGATCCTCTCTGAACACACCATGTATCAGACCTTGTCACGAATGGACTACAACAGTTGATGACCAGGTCGCGTACCAATGTTGTCAGTGATGAACACAAAAGCATGTCTCCAGTGCACAAAGGAGCATCGACACTAAATCTTTGAGGTCTGGAAAAAGGTAGTCTGGACAGATAAATCAAAGTTCCTTTTCCATCATGCTGATGTCAAAATCAGAATTTGGTGCAAGCAACATGAGGCTATGTAGTCATCTTGTCTGGTGGCAACAGTACAAATTGGTGGTGGCAGTATGAGCAATGTTTTCCTGGCACACATTAGGCCCCCTGATACCCAATGAAGGACATCTGAATGCCACAGCATATTTGAACCTCGTTGCTCATCAAGTTCATCCCTTCATGGCTACAGTTTATCCTCACTCAGATGAACAGGTTCAGCACAATAATGCACCTGCTCACAAGGTGCATATCGTCACTGAATGGTTCCAGGAACATGCCTACAAGTTTCCCTTGCTTCTTTGGCCTGCACATTCCTCAGATATAAACCCTATTGAGAGAATCTTAAGGAAGCATAAGAAAAAAAAACAGTAACTTACATAGTTCACCTTTTTACCAGGTATGTATTTTTTGTTAAATTGAAACTAATTGTATGACATTTTGGTGAAATACACAATTATTATCTTTGGGATGAGGTAGTAAGGTCTGTCTGCAGAAACTGTTCGCCATCCAATTTGCAGTAACTGCACAACACAATCATTTCTGCATGGTACAACATTACTGCATAATGCATCCAGCATCTTTTACGTTTACCCCAATGAATTTGGGCTGTTCTGAACGCCAAAGGAGGTGCAACATGCTACTAGGTAGGTGTACCAAATAAACTGGCATCTCAGTGTACATTGCAATTTATGTTTCAGTGTAAATGAAATTATTTATTTAGATTATTTTAAAGGGGATTGATCTTGAAAATAGGTCAAGGTGTAACATATGCTAAGGAATGAATAAGTTATAATTAAGTTATGGAAAATATAAGGAGTCAAAGTTTTTATTAAAGGGTATTTAAAAGTAAAATTTTACTAGTCAAAAAATTTGAAGAGAGTAATTTCCAGTGTCCAGGCTGAAAAAGAGGTTTCCATTCAGAGGCCAAGCTATTTTCTCACTATGCTAAGCCAAAAAATAAACATTCAAATTTAGAACTTTTTTACCAAAAAACTAATGAAAGTAATTATGGCATGTTGTATACCAAATTAATCAGCATTTAATTCTGGATTTTCTGAAAAATCAAGTATTTAACAAAAAAGGCGATATGTTTTATTCTAATAGGACTTTTTAACAGTCACGTAGTAAAAAAATACATCTGGCAATGCAAATAAAAATTAAAAAAAAACTAATAGACAGAAATGATTACAATGAAACATGAATAGAATGGCTATATACGAGGCGTGATAGGCCCTTTTGGTATTGGTAGCTGCAATGTGCAATGTCTCCTACAGGTAAGTAAATTCAATGGTTTCAGAATAACTAACACTTATTACAAACACCGCGACATACATAAGTACACATGGGTTTCACCTGATGGGCTGCATAAGAATGTGATTGATTATATATTAATTAACAGCAAATGGGCTAGTTCTGTTAGGAATACCAGGTCATATAGGGGAGCTGAAATTGGATCTGACCATTACCTTGTTAAAACTGTCTTGCAACTTAAACTTAAAAAGTGTTGTGCTAAGGTTAAAAAATTTACCTTTAATACTGAAGCTCTGAAAGATCCAGTTATAGCCAAAGCTTACCATGATAGGTTACTTAGTCATTATGACAGTCATGGTTTGCTTACTACTGAAGTTGAGGAAGAATGGGATCATTTTAAACAGGCTTTTTTGGACACTAACAGTACTCTTTTAGGAAAAAAGGAGCAGAAGAGACAGAATTATCTGAGTGATAAGGCACTTGAGCTTATTTCGGAAAGAAAGAACTGCAGGAATGTATTTAATCAATACCCTACTAGTCCTAATAGAAACCATTACAAAGAACTTAATAAATGTGTAAAAGATCAGTTAGCTGCTGATAAGAATCTTTGGCTTGATGGTTTGGCTGACAAAGCCGAGGAAGCAGTTAGACAGCACAACAGCAGACAGCTGTACCAGATAGTTCATGTTTTGTGTGGTAGAAAATGGACAGGTATACAGGGATTGAAGGGTAAACAAGGTAAGGTTATAGAAGGGGAGGATTCTGTCATGGCTAGGTGGGCTGAGCATTTCAGTGATGCTCTAAACAATGTGGTTAGTTCTACTCCCATTGTTTGCAATGATGATAGATGCATTGGTGGCTTTAATGTTGGCCCTATAACACAATCTGAAGTTATTTTGGCTATTTCTAAACTTAAACTTCATAAATCCCCAGGGGTAGATGAAATTACTACGGAAATGCTTACAGCTGGGAATGTTTTGGTTACCACTTGGATGATTGAAATTTTGAATATCTTTTATGATAAAGGCATGGTTCCTAAGGATTTTATCAGAGCTATTATTATCCCTATTTTCAAAAAAGGTGATCACAGTTCCTGTGATAATTATAGGGGTATCTATCAGCCTACTCTCTGTTCCATGGAAAGTTCTTTGCATGATTGTGCTTAATAGAATTAAGAATTTGATTGATGGGCAATTGCAAGATGAGCAATGTGGATTCAGAAGTGGTAGGGGATGTTTTTTAATTTTAACCCCGCAGATTCTTGAGAAATGTTTAGTTTAATTCTTGAGAAATGTTTAGTTTCAGCAATCTTTGATTACTAGCTTTGTTAATTTCAAAAAGGCTTTTGACTCCTTGATTGTCATAATTTGTGGATGATTGTGAGATCATATGGTATACCAGACAAGTTAGTTAACATAATGAAAGCTCTCTATAATAACACTGAGTCGTGTGTGAGAGTTGGTAAGACTTGTAGCAATTGGTTTAGTATTGCTTCTGGTGTTCGACAAGGGTGCATTTTGTCTTCTTTTCTCTTTAGTTTGGTTATTGATTATGTTATGTGAAATACACTTCAAGGGAAAGATTTTGGCCTTAAATGGACTGGAGATACGAAAATTTCCGATTTAGATTATGCTGATGATTTACCCCTTTTGGCAAATGATGTTGATGAGATGAACTCTTTCATTCGATCTGTTGATGAAACTGGTACTAGAGTAGGTTTGGTTATAAACAGAGAGAAAACTAAAGTGATGAAAATTGGTCAGGCAGGCTGTGGTTCAGTTGATCTGAATGGTTGCACTCTTGAACAGGCATCACAGTTTAATTATCTTGGGAGCCATGTCCTGCCATCCTCTCAGACCTTCTACTATGGCATATAAACTGACAGGCTCCTGTCAGACCTCTGTGGCAAGCAGCTGCTTGAGGGGGTATTTATTTTAGCCGTCCCATGACCGAGTGGTTAGCGCGCTTGGCCACTGATCTAAGGGACATGGGTTCGAGCCCTGGGTGAGGCATGGATGTGTGTGTCGTTTTTCTGCTGAGGGTCTGCCATCCTCACAGACCTTCTACTATGGCATATAAACTGACAGGCTTCTGTCAGACCTCTGTGGCAAAGCAGCTGCTTGAGGGGGTATTTATTTATTTTTTTTTTAATAATAGGTTATTTCTAGGGTTAGTTATGGTAGTGAAACTTGGACACTTTGTAAACTAGATAACAGGAATTAATGATGAGGTTAGGCAAAGGAGTCGGTAACCTCTTTTAAGCAGCATATTGTGCAGAGAGAGACTCCATTGGTTTGGTCATGTTGCCTGTATGGATAATTATAGATTAGTGAATAGAGTTATGAACAGTTTGCCTTAAAGGCCTCAGAAGGAGCGGGAGACCTAAGATGCGGTGGACAGACAATTTCAAATAGGATCTTATTAGAATTGGTGTGCAGTGGCTAGATACAGCAGATGTAGCTCAGGACAGACTTGTTTGGAGAACTAAATTGCACGGTCTGGTTGGACCTCCATAGCCCATGGCTTCTTGAGGATGATGATGATGATGATATTTATGAATAACAAAAAAAATATTTTTTTGGTTTTAAGTAAATATTTCTCGTTTTGTAATTTTTTTCTCAATACCATACTTTGAGAAAATTTCAGGCTCTTAGCCAATTGTGCTGAGTCAAATAAACAAGAAGTCAAATTTAGAATTTAAAAAAAAAATAACCAATCAAAGAACTAGGTGATGTTATATATCAAATTAAACAGAATTTAATTATGAATTTTATAAAAGTAAATAATATAAATAAATTTTCAAGCATATTGATTTTAATAAGCCTTTTTCAATGTGATATGGTGGGGGGGGGGGAATCGCACTATACAATTAAGGCTTCACTTTGGAAAACCTGATGAATAAAAATAGTTAAATATTTATCAAAAGGAAATTTCCTCCCGAATAATATAATATTTAACCTAAAATGTGATTTTTATTTCTTTTAATGATTCTTTTCAGTATTGTATATTTTGAACATAACCAGTGTTATACAACGTGACTTGGCCCTCTCATATTCACAGGATTTTCTGAACTGGTTATGAAATAGAAAAAAAAAACCTTCCTTGGCTGCTTTCTTTCACTAAACATTATGAATTTTTTGTTGGGTGTTGAAGTTTGGCAATCTTGGCTATGTGCAGAAAAGTTTGTGCACCAAGGACTGGCCCTTCCCATAATTGCCCTCCAGAATTGATGGCCGATTTCCATAATAAGGAAGTCTATTTTGCTTCTGTATCCAAGACATTCAATTTCACAAATCAGTACAAGCTTAAAGTTTTTTTATTTAAAAAAAAAAACAAGAAATAATAAAAGAAAAATTACATATAACCTAATGGGATGTTAAATAAAATATCTGCAACAACTTTTAAGCCAACCTCCGATCTAGCATAACTCGGAAAGATCGATAAATCAGCCGATTGAAGATCGCTAACTAATGGAAGTAAATATACAGAAATGAATTTCCTTTCATATCCAAGACCTCATTTATTTTCAGAAAATGATACTATATGAAAGTTTTACTGGAAAAGTAATAAATAATAAAATAAAAATTAACACATAGCCTAATGCAACGTTAAAATATCCACAGCAACAAGTTGTTGGCCGGCCATACAATATAACATAACTATTAAAAAATCTATACTTGTCGATCGGCCAAAAGATGTCTAATTTCCCAAAATAAATCTACTGAAATCAAAACTAACTAGGGTTTAAATATAAAAAAATACTAACTTTACAATATGCAGGACCAAAATTGTAAAAAAAACTTATGGCATACAGAACGGAGATAACACGTGTCAGCCATCTGTGTCTTGTTTGACTCAGTGAAGTGTAACTAATTAAATGTAGCTGCAACCAGAATTTCTAAGAAGGATGTGTTTACTTTGTTTCGATTTGAAGGTGGGAAAGATGTATAGAAAGCTGGGAAAAATGATAAAAATAACTTGGGAATACTGAAATAGGTTTATGACAGAAAAGAGTGTGAAATGGAAAACAAAAATGGCAGTACGTATTTTGCAATTACTTCCAAAATCTATCGTTTTAAAAAATAGCAGTGTTTTTTTGTTAATTTTTAGGAGATTTTCGAAAATTTAAGGAAAAATTTGTTGATAATAGTTCAAATCAAACTTGTGAGTTTAAATCAGAAGGTTGCTTCAGCAAATAGGAACATTAACAAGGAAATCGGCAATACGGTTTAGTGCTTCTAAGAAATGGCAATCAGATAACTTCATAAAATTATTTATATTGTAGTTTAATAAAATATACATTAAATTGAATAACAAAATATTATTTTTGAAGCCTGAATTATATAGTTTTGCAAGTTATATACAGGGTGATTGTAAACTCTTTCAACAAAAAAAGAGGGGTGATAGTACACATCAAGACGAACAATTGTTGAAATGGAACCTAGGGTCGCATTCCACTCCTTCCGCCAGAGAAGTGTAAAGTTATATATCCACGTTGATCTTCAACAGTGAAAACAAAGGCACTAAACCAATTTATGAGTTGCTTAATTACATTCACGTCAGAGAAAGACTCAAAGTAGCTGCTCAAAGTCGCATTCGAGGGCACTGTTGCACAGCCCACACCGGCGAATGAAGGACTGTCGCACCCTCTCGTAGACTCCTGGTGTGGTGTTGGTCTTGTCTGCTGCAACGCCAATTCTCGCGACAAGATCTTCCAGGGAGTCCACAGGTGTCTCATACACGTGTTTTCATGTGCCCCAAGAAGAAGTCTAGTGGATTGAGGTTCGGGGAGCGTGGAGACCAAGCCACAGGTCCACCACATCCAATTCACCGCTAGGGATATGTTGCATTTATGAAGTATCGGACCTCGATGGAAAAGTGTGCTGGGGCCCCATCATGCATAAACCACATGTCCTCTGCGTGGTGCGCAGAACACCGTGCAACAGACTGGGAAGCATTTGCTCCAGGAATACACAGTATGCTGCACCAGTCAGTCGTTCTGGCAAGAGGTAAGGTCCCACCAGACAATCACCCAGGATACCTGCCCAGATGTTGACGCCAAATTTCTGCTGGTGTTTACAAGGGTCAGTGAAATGTGGATTTTCTTGAGCCCAAGTATGCTGGTTGTGATTTTTCAAAATGCATTCCCGGGTAAATGTGGCCTCATCACTAAATAACACTAATGTGGGAAATTGCAGATTAACATTGTTCATCTGGAGCATCCACCTAACAAACTCTACCCAGTGGGGATAGTCATCTTCGTTCAAAGCTTGGACCTTCTGCACATGGAAGGGATGCATCCGTGTCTCATGTAGGACATTTTACACAGAGATTTGACAAACTCCCATTTCGGATGACACCACTCGCGTACTTGTGGAAGGAACTTCTGCAAATCACTGCAAGACACATTCTTCCATTTCCAGTGTCTGCACACTTTACGAACGTCCAGTATCACTCATTGAGATAGCCAACAAGGCCAGTTTCACGCAGTCTTCAATCAACACTGGCGAAGGTCGAATGGTAAGGAATACGACGATTCGGAAATCTCTCGTGGTACAATCTTTGTGCTTCATGTCCATTACCACCTGCTTGGTCGTACATCAGATGCATATCTGCAAATTCCTCATATGTGTAGTCTTCCATGTCCTTCATGAATAAGTCACTTATCATGTGACATTATCATGGCAATATCGATGAACGGGTTTGGCTGCGTTTTCAAATGTTTGTTCTTAATCGTCTATGCACTTGCTCAGTGCACCTGATTTGCATCTTGTGCTTTTCATGCACCAATTATAAATACTTGTGCATGCGTGGCGTTTTTCAAAAGTACTCTTTTCTGGCAGAAGGAGTAGAATGCGACCCTAGGTTCCATTGCAAAAATTGTTTGTCTTGATGTGTACTATCACATCTCTTTTTTTGTTAAAAGAGTTTACAATCACCCTGTAATATAAAAAAAAATCAATTTTTTTGTTGTACTAAAAACATACATATGGGCCTATCAATTTAGATTCTACGAACATATACAGACGATGTGGACACTGGAAGGGTTAAAAATATACATATTACCTGTCGCTCTAATTGCAAAAATGAGATGTCATACGGAATTAAGATACTGAAGAGTGTCCTTATATAGAATATAGCTGTTCAACATCATAGTTCTTATGTAGGAAGCACACTAATTTCCATTAAGGCATTCACTGACTTTTAGTATTAAAAATTACTTTTTCAGTTCTCAAAAGTCCACATTTCTTTCTATGCCCAATTTAATCAACACTTGTGCAGAAAATCTGACAGTAAACATTTTGGGCAGTTTTAAGCATTTCTAGCAGTTTATCTCTTACAGTTTTTGAGCAAACATTGACATTTGTTGCCAGTGTCCATTCTTTCAAAAGTTATGGTGAATTGAGCTATGTGTGCAAAACTTCAATCCCATGTAGTACACTGTCATTGCATAAAGTTGTTTTCCTGAGTAAATGATAGCTAGGTAGTCACTGGAAGAACAGCTATGCACCAATCCCCTGGGTTGAATATAGAACAGGTCAGGGCTAGAACCTAATGTCCCACCACGCCTTCTCATGGTGCAAGCCATTAGTACCTTTCTAAAGAGATACTCTGTTGTGAAAGTGAATGGAAGGGGACGGCTGCCAGATTAATGTCGCCTACTGATCTGGACAACTATGGCTACTTTTTTTTTTCTACCCTGCTGAGGAGTGGTCAACCACACAGTCCTGGGGTTGGACCATATAAACCTTCTGGACTAGAATAAGGCTCAGAGTTTGATTATGGATCCTGAATATGCTGCACTGGTGGGCTTCTGTGGAGGGAAAATTTTCCGCTATGTTTTCAGTTTCTTTGTGGTTGACAGCCCCAAGTGAATAGATTCACAGGATATGTTTTATCAGCAGTTGCATAATCCTGATCAGAGGCCATTGTACCTGAACTCTTGTTTCTACGGGCATCGTCAAATTTTACATTGGAGGAAATCTTCTTCTTCCAAGAGACCAGATGGACTTATAAAGGTCAGATTCTAAAAAAAAAAATCTTAAATTTCGATTTTTAAGCAGGGAAGATAATAAGCCGCTCCAAGGCATAGGTCTCCTTCTAAGCAGATACACTAGTGATGCCATTCTAAGATCATCATCATCATCATCCTCAAGCAGCATGGACTACAGAGGTCCAACCAGACTGTGCAATTTAATTCTCCAAGCAAGTCTGTCCTGAGTTACATCTGCTGCATCTGGCCACTATACTCAATTCTAACAAGGTCCTGTTTGACATTGTGTGCCCACCGCATCCTAGGTCTCCCCCTCTTTCTGAGGCCTGTAGGCATACTGTTCATAACCCTATTCACCAATCTATAATTATTCATACGGGCAACATGGCCAAACCAACGAAGTCTCTCTCTGCACAATATGATGCTTAAAAGAGGTTGCCGACTCCTTTGCCTAACCTCATCATTAGTTACAAAGTTGAACCACCTAATGCCCAAGGGTACTGCGTAAGCATCTGGAATCAAAAGCATCTAGTTTCCTGTTATCTTGTTTACAAAGGGTACAAGTTTCACTACCATAACTAACTCTAGAAAGAACCAAACTATTATACAGACTAATTTTAGTCTTTAGGTGTATACGCCTATTTCTCCACACTCTCCATAGATTCTTAAAAGTCCCGGCAGCAATCCTTATCCGTCTGTTAATCTCATGCCGCACATCACCAGTAGCTATTGCATAGCTTCCACGAAAATTAAACTGTGACACCTGTTCAAGACTCCCCCCCCCCCCGAGTGAGACCTCCTTGATGAGGGGGGAGGGGGGGCTTACGGTGCCTCTGAGAAGTTGGGCTCGGATCACTGGCACTCTGGAATTCTTGAAGTCTGGTGGTCCCCAGTGGAGAGGGGCCTGTTGAGGGTTGGCAGACTGTATGAGTGAGGCGGTCCTGTCGACTTTTTGACTTGTCCTCCAGCGAAGCTGGGGGTTGCAGCCAGGATTGAGGAGCCGTTCTAAGGGCTTCGGACAGGGCTTGGGGAACCCTGTCTTCTGTTGGCCTATCGGGGAGTACTGTGGATTGAGTTGTGCACCTCTTCGCACACTAGTCCGTGGGCTCTCTGATGTGGTCTCTGCGATATCGAGGTGGACGGATGTTCACTGGGGGGGGCTTCGGCCCGTTCACAATGGAGAGGTAGAAGTTGGAGGCTCGCGGCCTAGGTTGGCCACCATGGCCAGCGGGCTTATTGATGGAACAGCCAAACTAAGAGTCCCACATGAATGAGATTTGGACTTATGGCTTTTGCAGTGGAGGAACTTGGGTTCCTCTGCGAAGTGGGGTCCGGGTACTGCGGTCTTGTGAGCCCCGATAGGCTGATGGCTTTGTCGTGGTTGTTGGAGGGTTGCAGACCTGTTTGTGCTGTTGCTGGTCCAGCGTTCCCCGACGAGGCTGCGGCACGGTCTAGGCCGAGTCAGCGAGCGGGCTGTGGTTGCCTGGATCGATGGAGAGGACGAAGTTGGGAGTCATGCCGAGAGGTTTGGAATCCCTCGAGGTGTTGCCTTTCGACGGAAGTACCTAGGAGCCTCTGCTGCAGAGGACTCTAAAAGTTAGGACTTCTGTTTATTTTTCTGGCTCAAAATTCAAAAGACAAGATCTTTTTATTTATATATTGGCAAGTTTCTGGACTAAATTCAGTGAGTGTTGGGCATATTCCTAGGCAGTACTCAAAATTCAAAAGATCCCACTCTCACTGCACCTCAATGATTATATCTTCAAGCAGGCTATTAAAACCCAAGCAGTGCTTCGCTCTTCACAAAGGTCTTCTCTCGCTGTAGGCAGGTACAATGCAGGCAAGTTTAAAATGTTAGGTGCCTTTTTAGTTTATAGTAGTTTCTGTGACTTCTCCCACATGATGACATGCAGTCAATGTACTGCAGTGCACCGGGGCTGTCACGATGTACTTCGTTGTTCAAGACTGCAAACATTCAGATCAACTGAATCACAGCCTGCCTAACCAATTTTCATCACTTTAGTTTTCTCTCTATTTATAACCAAACCTACTCTACTACAAGTTTCATCAACAGCTCGAATGAAAGAGTTCATCTCATCATCATTTGCCAAAAGGGCTAGGGGCGGCTCAATCGGTAGCACACCAGGCTCTTAATCTGTAGTTCCCAGGTTTGAGTCCCAGCGGGGTCAGCGTTGAGATTTATCTCCGCAAAATTCCCCACCCTGCCCATGGTCAGTAGCGGACAATGATGGGCTTGGAAAGGCCACTGTCCATCAGATGGGACGTTAAGTTGTGGCACCATGTGTGGGAAAGCCACACCCCTGTGCACATAAAAGAACACACTGGATGGCCTTGACAGGAGGCTATTATCTTTCTCCCAACAGCTGTTCCAGTGGGTCCCCTCTGCCAACTTTCTCCGAGCCTTCAGGGTCCATGTGACCTGGCCATTTAGCCCATGGTGTGCAAAAAAGTCCCGCTCAGAGGTAAACCAACCCAACTCAACCCAAAAGGGCTAAATCATCAGCATAATCTAATTCAGAAATTTTCATATCTCCAGCCCATTTAAGGCCAAAATATTTCCCTTGCAGTAAATTTCGCATAACATAATCAATAACCAAACTAAAGAGAAAAGGAGACAAAATGCACAGTTGTCAAACACCAGAGGTAATGTTAAACCAATTGCTACAAGCCTTACCAACTCTCACACACGACTCAGTGTTATTATAGAGAGCTTTCATTATGTTAATTAACTTGTTTGGTATACCGTATGATCTCGCAATAAACCACAAATTATGACGATCAACAGAATCAAAAGCCTTTTTGAAATCAACAAAGCTAGCAACTAAAGGTTTCTGAAACTCTAAACATTTCTCAAGAATCTGCCTGAGTGAAAATATCTGATCCACACATCCCCTACCACCTCTGAATCCACATTGCTCACTACACAATTGACTGTCAACCAGATTCTTAATTCTATTAAGCACAATCATGCAAAGAACTTTCCCTGGAACAGAGAGTAGACTGATACCCCTATAGTTATCACAAGAACTGCGATAACCTTTTTTGAAAATACGGATAATAGCTCTGGTAAAATCCTTAGGAATTATGCCTTTATCATAAAAGATATTCAAAATTTCAGTCATCCAAGTGGTAACCGAAACATAACCAGCTCTAAGCATTTCTGTAGTAATTTCATTTATCCCAAGGAATTTTTGTAAAGTTTAAGTTTAGAAATAGCCAAAATAACTTCAGACTGTGAGATAAGGTCAACATTAAAGCCAGTAATCATTACAAACAATAGGAGTAGAACTAACCACATTGTTTAGAACAGGCGTGTCCAACCTTTTGACTTCCCTGGGCCACACTGAGTGAAGATGAACTGTTTTGGGCTGCACATAAAATATAAAATATAGTTAATGTATATGAATAATAAAACTTCATTTATTTTCTTATGTTTTCTATTATAAAATGAAAAAAGGGCAACATAAAACTAGTAGGATATCAAAAACTCGGTGAAAATCACATAATCATGTTGAAAGCTTATGTCGTAAACTTTACGGTTTTGTGGGCCGCATTACTAGCTGTCCAGGGTCGCAGGTTGGACACGCCTGGTTTAGAACATCACTGAAATGCTCAGCCCATCTAGCCATGACAGAATCCTCACCTATAACATTACCTTGTTTATCTTTCAATCCCTGTATACTTGTCTGTTTTCTACAACACAAAACATTAACTATCTGCTACAGCTCTCTGCTGCTGTGCTGTCTAACTGCTTCCTCGTCTTTGTCAGCCAAACCATCAAGCCAAAAATTCTTATCAGCAGCTAACTGATCTTTTACACGTTTATTAAGTTCTCTGTAATGCTTTCTATTAGGACTAGTAGGGTATTGATTAAGGACATTCCTGCAGTTCTTTCTTTCCGAAATAAGCTCAAGTACCTTATCACTCAGATAATTCTGTCTCTTCTGCTCCTTTTTTCCCAAAAGAGTACTGTTAGTGTCCAAAAAAGCCTGTTTAAAATGATCCCATTCTTCCTCAACTTCAGTAGTAAGCAAACCATGACTGTCATAATGACTAAGTAACCTATCATGGTAAGCTTTGGCTATAACTGGATCTTTCAGAGCTTCGGATTAAAAGTAAATTTTTTAACCCTAGCACAACACTTTTTAAGTCTAAGTTGCAACACACTTTTAACAAGGTAATGGTCAGATCCCATTTCAGCTCCCCTATATGCCCTGGTATTCCTAACGGAATTAGCCCATTTGCTGTTAATTAATATATAATCAATCATATTCTTATGCAGGCCATCAGGTGAAACCCATGTGTACTTATGTATGTCGCGGTGTTTGTAATAAGTGTTAGTTATTCTGAAACCATTGAGTTTACTTACCTGTAGGAGACATTGCCCATTGACATTGCAGCTACCAATACCATAAGAGCCTATCACCACCCCTTCCCAAAGGTCAGAGTCAGTACCAACTTTGGCATTGAAGTCACCTAGAACAAGGGTAATATCTCCTTTCTAGACAGAATTCAAAATATCCTGAAGTTGTCTGTAAAACCTATCCTTCTCATCCACATTGGCAACCTCAGTGGGGGTATAACAGCAGATAACTTTCAAGTCTTGAACACTTGTCTGAAATTTTGCTGAAAGAAACCTTTCATTAATGCACTCATATCCTAGAAGAGCATCACTAGCATATCTGCTGAGAAGCAGACCCACACCTTGGTGATGTCTATTGTCTGCCCTTCCCGAATAGAGAAATTTAAGATTATTTTCAAGAATCTTACCTTTTTAAGTCCATCTGGTCTCTCACAAGTTGAGAAGATCTAAATTATAATGGTGAAATTCTTGTGTGAGGACATCAAGAGAATAAGCTCTGTGCAGAGTCCTCACATTCCAACTACCTATGGAGAGAAAATGGTTAGTGGGTTGGTTAAAGAAACTATGTTTATTGAGAGAGGGAATGTCGACAATATCAAACAGCACCCTAATAGCAGGCATGGGGCAAAACCCCATTCCCTCACCACTAAAGGCTGAAGCCATCTACACCGGAAGACTCCTCCAATGTAGAATTAGACGATGCCAGTAGAAGCAAAGAGTTCAGATGCCTGTGATGGACCTCTGCTCAATATTATCCACTAGCTGATAAACAGCTGGTGGATATGTTTATCATATCCTGCAAATCTATTCACTTGGGGCTGTCAACCCACAAACAGAAAACACAGCGGAAGATTATCCCTCCACAGAAGCACACCAATGCAGCAAATTCAGGATCCATAATCAAGCTCAGAGCCTTATATCGGTCCAGTAGGTTTATATGGTCAGCACCAGGACCCTGTGTGGTTGACCACTCCTCAGCAGGGTAGAAAAAAAAAAGGAAAGTAGCCATAGTTGTCTAGATCAGTAGGCCACTCTAATCTGGCAGCCCTCCCCTTCCATTCACTTCCACAAGAGAGTATCTCTTTTGAAAGGTACTAACGGCCTGCACCACGAGAAGGCTTGGTCAGACATTAGGTATTAGGCCTGGCCAGTTCTATGGATCATTACAGGAGATTGGTGCATAGCTCTCCTTCCAGTGACTACCTATGTACCATTTACAAACCCCTTCTAAGATACGAGTGCATTAAAGCTAAGAAACCTTTCATTAATGCATTGATATGAGTGCATTAATGAAAGGTTACTTAGAGATAAATTTTGGACAAGCATTAAAGACTTTAATGTTATCTGCTGAGAATGCCGATGAGGAAAGGTTTTACGGACAGCTTCAGGATATTTTGAATTCTGTCATGAAAGGAGATATTATCCTTGTGCTAGGTGACTTCAGTGCCAAAGTTGGTACTGACTCTGACCTTTGTGAAGGGGTGATAGGCCCATTTGGTATTGGCAGCTGCAATGGAAATGGGCAATGTGATCAGATACAGGTAAGTAAACAATGGTTTCAGAATAACAAACACTTATTATAAACATCATGACATACAGAAGTATACATGTGTTTCAACAGATGGGCTGTATAAGAATATGATTGATCGTATATTAATTAACAGCAAATGGGCTAATTCTGTTAGGAATACCAGGTCATACAGGGGAGTTGAAATTGGATCTGACCATTACCTTTTAAGTGTCTTGCAACTTAACAAGATAATGGTTAAAGAGGGATAATTGCCTTGAGCAGAGTGGAATAGAAATTGATGATTGGCTGATAATTAAAACATTTATTTTCAAGCTTTATATTTTTTTACATTTAGCGGCCGCTAA
The DNA here is from genome assembly GCA_038380435.1 of Ryuthela nishihirai. Lineage (NCBI taxonomy): Eukaryota > Metazoa > Arthropoda > Arachnida > Araneae > Heptathelidae > Ryuthela > Ryuthela nishihirai. The sequence continues at coordinate 56,211,169 of JAWZYU010000030.1, read as the reverse complement.
CAATGGCCAATTAAGACCATTTGGTGGATTTGAAAACTATGAATCATTGCATTTCATTAGTAGCTGTTCAACTCAAAAAGAATTTTCATTCATCTTTCAAAACAAGATGTTATGTTTTCCGACCCATCCTGGACGAAGTGGGGATGGATGAACATTTCTCAAAAATCAAAAGAGGGGCATTGTGATTAAATGTTTCTGATATTACTTTTGATATAAACCCCTTGGGGGGGTCAACTTTAAGTCATAAAATGAACATATTAGAATTATAAAAATTAATGTGAACTATAACAATAGGTGTTAAGTAGTATTATGCAATTTTGTATCTATATGTGTAGTGTTTCAAAAAGGATGCAACCGTCTATTATATTTTTCTATTTAAACTTGACAAAAGACATAAATTTCAAATGATTCAAATTAGACTATATCAACCTTTACAACAGATGTTGAAAGTGATTTCCTGCAATCTGGATGCTGGTTTGTACACATTCCATGACATTTGCAAGCCACCTTTGGTAATGTTTGTTTTCTTATGTTTAAAATCTATCTTTCAATGTTACCATTCAAGTCTTCAAGTGTATGAAAATTGTTTTGAAACACTACACATTTGAGATATCCCCAAAGGAAAAAATCTGGAGGAGTAAGATCTGGAATTTTTGGGGCCACAAGATTTTTGAAATCAAATGATTACCAAAAAAATTCCTGCAACATGACCATCGTGTCATTTGCAGTATGTGTGGTCGAGCCATCTTACTGAAATCAACACTCTCATTCATTCACATCCAATAGTGCATTAAACTGTTGGATGAGGTCATGATAAACTTCACCAGTTACAGTTGAGTCAAAAAATAAAGGCCCTATCACACGACAGGAAATTGCACACCAATTTTCTGTGCATGTAATGGTCGTTAGTGAAAAGTGTGAGGATTTTCTCTGCTTCATATTAGACTGTTTTGACTGTTCACATACCCATCCAAGTGAAACCAAGCCTCGTCACAAAAATAAATACAATCCAACACCTCAATTCCATTTTCACCAACAAAAGAATGAAACCAATGACAGTAGCATAAACGTTTTTCATGGTCTGTTTCTTTCAGTTCATGAACAACACCAATGCTGTAGGCATGAAATTTTAACTTCTTTGTAGCCCTGAAAACAGTAGCTGGTGACAGTCCAACCTGTGAAGATAACTTTCTAAGAGATTTTCTGGGTGAGTGAGTTAAACGCTGAGAAACAGCATCAAGAACTTCAGCAGTTAACAGTGATGGCCGGCCTCAGCTCTTTCAATCCTGTACAGACCCATTGTCACAAAATTTATCAATCAAACAAGATATTGTCGATGTTGGGAACTGCAGACTGAGGAAACTTCAACTCCAACTCCTCTCACACATTTGTAAGATTTGTATACACAATAAGTCTCAACAATAAATATATGTTCATTTTTGGAAAATGACATAGCTGACATAACACAAAGGAATGAATGCTTGAGTGAGACTAGCAGTTGAAATGACCTTGTCACACGCTAAAGACTGTTAACCTTGAGTACAGTAATGCCAACTGACTAATATTATGACATAAAATGTACATGTGCGCAAGCTCTACTCTCTTATATTTAGGGTTGCGCCCTTTTTGAAACACCCTTTAGTTAAAGTTTACCATGATAGGTTACTTAGTCACTATGAGAGTCATGGTTAGCTTACTACTGGAGCTTATTTCAGAGAGAAAGAACTGCAGGAATGTCCTTAATCAATACCCTACTAGTTCTAATAGAAAGCAGAGAGCTTAATAAGCTTGTAAAGGATCAGTTAGCTGCTGATAAGAATCTCTGGCTTGATCGCTTGGCTGAAAAAGTCGAAGCAGTCAGATAGCACAACATAAAGCTATATGAAATAGTTAATGTTTTGTGTGGTAGAAAACGGACAGGTATACAGGGATTGAAGGATAAACAAGGTAAGGTTATAGAAGGGAGGATTCTGTCATGGCTAGGTGGGCTGAGCATTTCAGTGATGTTCTAAACAATGTGGTTAGTTCTACTCCCATTGTTTGCAATGATGATAGATGCATTGGTGGCTTTAATGTTGGCCCTATAACACAGTCTGAAGTTATTTTGGCTGTTTCTAAACTTAAACTACATAAATCTCCATGGGTCAATGAAATTACTATGGAAATGCTTAGAACTGGGAATGTTTTGGTTACCACATGGATGACTGAAATTTTGAATATCTTTTATGATAAAGGCATGGTTCCTAAGGATTTTACCAGAGCTATTATTATCCCTATTTTGAAAAAAGGTGATCACAGTTCTTGTGATAACTATAGGGGTATCAGTCTGTGATGCCCCCTCATTCACTTTTACTTTACCTTAACCAATTTTGCATAATTAATGTTATATTTATCATTTTGGGGATTTTTATTTCATTTCTGGCATCACAGCGCTCGTTTCCAAGAGCATAGGAGTTGCACAGGCGCAACTCTGAACTTTCGACTGTCACCCGCTAAAGCGTGCATGTACAAGGACCCCCCCCCCCCCCCTCTCTTGCGTCATAGCTTACACGCTCGTCATTTTAAGCAAATGTCTTTACCGGTGCAACAGCCACATGTTACCGAGCCTGTATGCTTGTCATAACCGTGACATGTAGTCACAGAGAGTCAGGAGTAGCAAGAGTCAGTTGAAAGTCAGTGGTAGTAAGTTTGTTAGTAGTGTCACAAAGGGTTGGTGTTAGACACAATAGTGATGATATACACAACATTTTCATTTATGTTGGCGAGTGTTTAAAAATAATTTTTTGGAAATAAACTTGTTTGTTATAGAAACTTTTTTGAATCTTTGCTATTTTTCTCTTGAGCAACGTTAGTTGATAAGATTTGATTACAATTTACATTAGTTTGACGATCATTTAATTTTTTAATTCTTACTCGCTAAGCAACACCCGCTGGTATTTGAACCCTAATTGAACTTTATTTGGCAATTTGTTAATTATTGCCTGGTGCCCGACTTTAGCTATCCGGAGCTTAAATAAATATTGGATCAGACAAAGGGTCCAAAACTTTAATAATATTGAAATCTTTGGAGTGTTACAAGTCTACTCTCTGTTCTAGGTAAAGTTCTTTGCATGATTGTGCTTAATAGAATTAAGAATCTGGTTGATAGGCAATTGCGAGATGAGCAATGTGGATTCAGAAGTGGTAGGGGATGTGTAGATAAGATATTTTAGCTCAGGCAGATTCTTGAGAAATGTTTAGAGTTTCAGAAATCCGATTACTAGCTTTGTTAATTTCAAAAAGGCTTTTGACTCCATTGATTGTCATAATTTGTGGATATTGTGAGATCATATGGCATACCAGAGAAGTTAGTTAACATAATGAAAGTTCTCTATAATAACACTGAGTCGTGTGTGAGAGTTGGTAAGGCTTGTAGCAATTGGTTTAGCATTACTTCTGGTGTTCGACAAGGGTGCATTTTGTCTCCTTTTCTCTTTAGCTTGGTTATTGATTATGTTATGCGAAATTCACTTCAAGGGAAAGATTTTGGCCTTAAATGGGCTGGAGATACAAAAATTTCTGATTTAGATTATGCTGATGATACAGACTTTTTGGCAAATGATGTTGATGAGATGAACTTTTTTATTTGAGCTGTTAATGAGACTGGTAGTAGAGTAGGTTTGGTTACAAACAGAGGTTACATATTGAAAACTAAAGTGATGAAATTGGTCAGCTGTGATTCAGTTAATCTGAATGGCTACACTTTTGAGAAGGTGTCTCAGTTTAATTATCTTGGAAATTTTGTAACAGATACTGGTGTTGTGCATCTTGTATTTAACAGATGAATAGGATTGCTGCCAGGACTTTTAAGAATCTAGGGAGAGTGTGGAGAAACAGGTGTATACACCAAAAGACTAAAATTACACTGTAAAATAGTTTGGTTCTCTCTAGGATTAGTTATGGTAGTGAAACTTTGATACTTTGTAAAAAAAGTAACAGAAAAATTGATGCCTTTGATTCTACATGCTTATGCAGTATCTTGGGCATTAGGTGGTTTGACTTTGTAAATAATGATGAAGTTAGGAATCATTAACCTCTTTTGAGCAGCATTTTGTGCAGAGAGAAACTGTGTTGGTTTGGCCATGTTGCCCGTATGCATAGCTGCAGATTGGCAAGCAGGATTATGAATAGTGGGTGTCAGAAAAAAGGGAAGACCTAGGATTCGATGGGCAGACAATATCAAACAGAACCTTGCTAGAATTGGCCTAGAGTGGTCAAATGCAGGAGCTGTGGCTCAGAACAGACATGTCTGGAGAGGAAAACACATAGTCTGGTTGGACCTCTGTTGCCCATGGTTGCATAAGGATTTTGTATGTATATTTTGTATCGTATGTTATCTGATCCTTTGCACACTTACGAAGCTTTTTGTGACACTGTATGTTGATTCACTTAATCCCTATAATTCCTTCATTCTGTAATTAACTGCATAGCTTTATAACTCAAATTGCTCTATCTTCTATGGTCCATTTTACCAAAAAACAATACTTTTCATTTCAAGAAAAGTCTATGACTAAATAACTTATCATGATAAGCTTTGGTTATATACAGGTCTTTCAGAGCTTCTGTATTAAAAGTAATTCTTTTAACCTTAGCACATTTCTTAAGCTTCAGTTGCAAGACACTTTTGACAAGGTAATGGTTAGATCAATTTCTACTCTTCCTATAAGACCTGGTATTTGCAACAGGACTAGTCCATTTGCTGCTAATTAATATGTAATCAATCATAACCTTATACAACCCAATGTTCTGATGTGAAGTCTATTAAACATAATATAACAAAAAATATAAATCAATACCACGTTGAAAACAAATACAAATCAATATTATGTTTAAGTACCTGGAAAGGTAATTTGGATGTATTGTATGGGCATCTTATAATAAAACATACATCATTAAAAACTCCATATAAGATATAAATTAACATTATTTGTTTTAAAACTAATATATAAAACAAAATTTTAAAGTGCATTACTTACTGCTTTCCCAGGCCTTGCCCAGGTGCACACAAAACCTTCCTGACATGCAATAACAAAGCAGTCTTCTCTAAACACTAAGGCTGTTAACCTTTCATGGGCAATCTTCTTGCATATTAGAGGCTCAAGCATTGAAACCTCCTCTAGCCTTGGACAAACTTGTGTTCCAATCAACCTGATAGGATCATCCAACACCTTGTTTTGGTTGGATTTGTTAAGGCTGTTCTTGTCAGTATTTCGTGAGGCAAGGCTAAAATTTCTTTTATGTTCCTTTTCATGCTTCTTTTCCTTCTCCAGAGTTGCACTCTTACTTCCTATACTGAGACCTGGTAAGAGAAGGTTTCCATCCATCAGTGATCCTTCCTTTGGACAACAATTAGCCTGTGCATGGCCTGTACTATTACATTTACTGAGAGTTGCCAGATGAGTAGAAGGACTATTGAGCAACATACTAGTTCTTGTCCTCCCTATCGGCTGCTTAAGAACATCCTCAGTAAGATCCCATAAACAAAGTTGTGTATCTTGACCTACAGAACCAAACCTATAGGATGTAATATTTAATGATCGGCTACCAGATAGTGAACTCCTATTGCACACTGCATTTTGTGAGGGATGCAGACTTCCACCACTTGATCTGGAAGTACTTGAAGCTAATCCTTTAGAAGAATCATTTAAATTATCTGATGATAAGTGTTGAGTCAGTTCCTCATCACTGCCACTTAAATCCAATGCATCAATGTCACTGTAAGTGTAGGCATCAAAGGCGACAACACTTACCCAGGATTTATGGCCATGGCCTCGAGCAACTACTCGTTTTTCTTGGAAAGACCATACTGTTACCAGATCGTCTTCACCACCAGTCACAACATATTTTCCATCTGGACTCCAGCACACACAAAGCAATCCCCCAAAGAAACTTCGAACAACACCTACTAAATCCATTGTATCATAGTTAAAAATCCTTAGGAAGCCATCTTGACTAACTGTTGCAAGATATTTTGAACAAGGTGAAAATGAAAATTCATTTAAAGCACCATCGCCTATAACCCACCTATATAATGGGTTTCGAGTACTCTTTGTTTTACATGTATAGACAGCAAACCCTTCTCCCTGCTTAAAAAGCTGATAGTGTGGAGGTGTAGTTCCACATGGTAGATCTTCCTTGTACACATACATTTGTCCACTGCTATGAGACACAAGAAACAAGTTCTGGGAGCAAGGAACCCACTTCAAGCATGTAACTTTGGTTTTGTCTATCAACCTCTGAAAAAGAAGAAAAAAAAAATTACAAGTTTTATAGTGGCAACCTAAATTAAGCTTATGGAACATCAATTTTATCTCAGAAAGTAAAACATCATAATCAACAGCTTTACATCAGGTTTCATAGTAAGCACAGCTTTTAAACTTTTAAGGTATCAAATATCTAGTTTTTAAATTAAGTAAAATCATCTAAACTTTCTGCACATTTAAATTTAAAAAAAACTTAAAAATTCTACTTTAATGTTGGCTCTATGTTCTGAATCTCAGAATGCTGGAAACCATATCAGTACACAGACAGGATCTTCAATCAGTAATGGGTTATGGTGGTCCAAAAAAACTAAAATTTAGCTCTCTACACAAACCTATTTTAAGATAATGATGCTGCATTTGGTCACTCTGTCGAATTCTAACAAGGTCCTGTTTCACATTGTCCACACACCATATTCTAGGTCTGCCACTTTTTCTAGGCCTTTAGGTACACTGTATTCACTATTTTTGTTCACAACTCTATTCACTATTCTGCAATTATGTATGCAGGCAATATCTATCATCCTATTAATTTTATGTTGTACATTACTACTGAATGTTAATCTCAACATCGTTTGTCAAAACAACCAAATCAAGCATAATAGTCATGCTCTGTACCATTGAACTTGCACCACCCAGAAGAAGTAGCCCAATTTTTATACAAACTGGCAGGTGAGCACAGTGGGATATACAAAAGATTTTATTGTGAGACAAATCAGTGGAGAAGGTCAGCATTGTAGGGCAGAACATGCTGCCATCTTAACATTCCATGAATTTACAAAAGATAGAACTCTGAGTAATCCCCCAAAACAAAGTCCATAGGAACAACATCACATATGATTTCCAAGACATGTACATCAGTCACATTGTCAGCTTGCAGCATTAGAAAGAGGTCAGATCACTGAACTCCATGAGGCGGGGTGGTCAAGCCATCATATAGAGTAACTTGTCAGCTATTACCATATGACAAGTCACATATTGTTGCAAGAAGCCACATACAATCATCAGCAAGGATCTGTTGCATGCCAGAGAACACCATGGGAGGACCAACTGATTTAGTGACAGGTATTCACCATACCAACAATATTGATGTTAGCATCATCAGCAGAGCAGTTACACCAGCTTTGCATCACCCCACAACACAACAAACCATTTCTCTATGTTTCTACAAGGGCAGGATTGTTAACTGAAACATTCCAAGCTCTGAGCATTTCAGTACCTACCCTGAGGGATTTATGTAAAGTTTAAGTTTAGAAATCGCCAAATTAACTTCAGACTGTGATATAAGGTCAACATTAAAGCTAGTAATGCATCTATTATCATTACGAACAATGGGAGTAGAACTAACCACATTGTTCAGATCATTGAAATGCTCAGCCCACATAGCCATCACAGAATCCTCACCTTCCAATAACATTACCTTGTTAATCCTTCAATCTCTGTATACCTGTCCATTTTCTACCAAACAAAACATTAACTATCTGGTACACCTCTCTGCTGTTATGCTGTCTAACTGCTTCCTCGGCTTTATCAGCCAAGCAAAACTTTCTTATTAGCAGCTAACTGATCCTTTACATGTTTATTCATCTCTCTGCAATGCTTTCTATTAGGTCTAGTATAAGAAACTGACACATTTGCTCAAGAGTGTGGTCATTCAAAGCAACTGAAGCACCATCTGCCTGACCAATTTTCATCACTTTTGCTTTCTTTCTCTTTATAATAAAACTTACTCCACTACCAATCTCATCAGCAGCTTGAACGAAAGAGCTCATCTCATCAACATCATTTGCCAAAAGGGCTAAACCATCAGCATAATCTAAATCAGAAATTTAAATATCTCCAGACCATTTAAGGCCAAAATCTTTCCCTTGCAGTGAATTTTGCACAACATAATCAATAACCAAACTAAAGAGAAAAGGAGACAAAAATGCACCCTTGTCGAACACCAGAGACAATACTAAACCAATTGCTACAAGTCTTACCAAATCTCACACAGACTCATGTCATAGAGAGTTTTCATTATGTTAACCAACTTCTCTGGTATGCCATATAATTTCACAATCAACCACAAATTATGACGATCAACAGAGTGAAAAGCCTTTTTGAAATTAACAAAGCTAGTAATCAAAGATTTTTGAAACTCTAAACATTTCTCAAGAATCTACTGAGTTAAAATATCTTATCTACACATCCCCTACCACTTCTAAATCCACAATGCTAATCTTGCAATTGCCCATCAATCAGATTCTTAATTCTATTAAGCACAATCATGCAAAAACTTTTTCTGGAACAGAGGGTAGGCTGATACCCCTATAGTTATCACAAGAACTGCGATCACCTTTTTTTGAAAATAGGGATAATAATAGCTCTGGTAAAATCTTTAGGAACCATGCTTTTATCATAAAAGATATTCAAAATTTCCTCTAAGCATTTCCATAGTAATTTCATCCACCCCTGGGGATTTATGAAGTTTAAGTTTAGAAATAGCCAATATAACTTCAGATTGTGTTATAGGGTCAATATTAATTATTAATAATTGTTATTAGGAGGTCGTGGGCTCATATCCCACCCGGCTCAAAGCAATTTTTTCTCAAAATATTTTTGAATCAATTTACAGACTGGAAATTATTTAGTGGCAACATTAAAGCCACCAATGCCTCTATCATCATTGCAAACAATGGGAGTAGAACTAACCACATTGTTTAGAATATCACTGAAATGCTCAGCCCACCTAGCCATGGCAGAATCCTCCCTTCTATAACTTTACCTTGTTTATCCTTCAATCCCTGTATACCTGTCCGTTTTCTACCACACAAAACATTAACTATTTCGTACAGCTCTATGTTGTGCTATCCGACTGATTCGACTTTTTCAGCCAAGCGATCAAGCCAAAGATTCTTATCAGCATTAATTACTAGATTCTGAAAAAAATTCATCGCCGCCACGGCGGGAATCGAACCCGCATCTCTCCAGATTCATGCCAAAGCGCGCTACCATTGCACCACGTGTCGGGCAACGAATATTTTAAGAATATGACAGGTCATATTCTGCAAATATTCTTTGTCCGATGCGTGGTGCAATGGTAGCGCGCTATGGCATGAATCTGGAGAGATGTGGGTTCGATTCCCGCCGTGGCGGCAATGAATTTTTTTCAGAATCTATTAATTAATGTTTGATGTCTATCTTAATGAGGAATACTGTGCATTCACTTTGGATTGATTTTCTTATCAGCAGCTAATTGATCCTTTACAAGCTTATTAAGCTCTCTGCTTTCTATTAGGACTAGTAGGGTATTGATTAAGAACATTCCTGCAGTTCTTTCTTTCTGAAATAAGCTCAAGTGCCTTATCATTCAGATAATTCTGCCTCCTCTGATCCTTTTTTCCTAAAAGAGTACTGTTAGTGTCCAAAAAAGCCTGTTTAAAATGATCCCATTCTTCCTCAACTTCAGTAGTAAGCAAACCATGACTGTCATAATGACTAAGTAACCTATCATGGTAAGCTTTGGCTATAACTGGATCTTTCAGAGCTTCAGTATTAAAAGCAAATTTTTTAACCCTAGCACAACACTTTTTAAGTTTAAGTTGCAACACACTTTTAACAAGGTAATGGTCAGATCCAATTTCAGCTCCCCTATATGCCCTGGTATTCCTAACAGAACTAGCCCATTTGCTGTTAATTAATATGTAATCAATCATATTCTTATGCAGCCCATCAGGTGAAACCCATGTGTACTTATGTATGTTGCGGTGTTTGTAATAAGTGTTAGTTATTCTGAATCCATTGAGTTTACTTACCTGTAGGAGACGTTGCCCATTGCCATTGCAGCTACTAATACCAAAAGGGCCTATTACTCCTCCCCAAAGGTCAGAGTCAGTACCAACTTTGGCATTGAAGTCACCAAGAACAAGGGTAATAGCTCCTTTCTTGACAGAATTCAAAATATCCTGAAGTTGTTCAGAAAACCTATCCTTCTCATCCTCATCGGCATCCTCAGTGGGGGCATAACAGCAGATAACATTCAAGTCTTTAACGCTTGTCTGAAATTTTGCTGTAAGAAACCTTTCATTAATGCACTCATATCCTAGAAGAGCATCGCTAGCGTATCTGCTGAGAAGCAGACCCACGCCTTGGTGATGCTTATTGTCGTCCCTCCCTGAAAAGAGAAATTTAAGATTATTTTTAGGAATCTGACCTTTTTCTGTCCATCTGGTCTCTTGCAAGCCGAGAATATCTAAATTATAACGGTGGAATTCCTGTGTGAGGACATCAAGAGAAAAAGCTCTATGCAGAGTCCTCACATTCCAACTACCTATGGAGAGAAAATGGTTAGTGGGATGTTTAAAGAAACTATGTTTATTGAGAGAGGGAATGCCGACAATATCAAACAGCCCCCTAATCGCAGACATGGGGCAAAGACCCGTTCCCCCACTACTAAAGGCTGAAGCCATCTACACTGGAAGACTTCCTCCAATGTAGAATTTGACGATGCCAATAGAAGCAAAGAGTTCAGGTGCCTGCGATGACTTCTGCTCAGGATTATCCACCAGCTGATAAACATATCCTGTGAATCTATTCACTTGGGGCTGTCAACCCACAAACAAAAAGAAAACAGCGGAAGATTTTCCCTCCACAGAAGCCCACCAGTGCAGCAAAATCAGGATCCATAATCAAGCTCAGAGCCATATATCTGTCCAGTCCAGTAGGTTTATATGGTCAGCACCAGGACCCTGTGTGGTTGACCACTCCTCAGCAGGGTAGAAAAAAAAGAAAAGTAGCCATAGTTGTCCAGATCAGTAGGCCACACTAATCTGGCAGCCCTCCCCTTCCGTTCACTTCCAGAAGAGAGTATCTCTTTTGAAAGTTACTAACGGTCCGCACCACGAGAAGGCGGGGTTGGACATTAGGTGCTAGGCCTGGCCGGTTCTATGCATCATCACAGGGGATTGGTGCATAGCTCTCCTTCCAGTGACTACCTATCTACCATTTACAGAGTGGTGCAAAAATTTCAGAACATGCCTTAAAGATGCCAGTGGGACCCTTATGCGTAATCAATGTCTTCTGTGAGAGAGCAAATCCTAGATATGCAATAGTTCTGATTTCATCTTCGAGCAATCGGCACATGCATGGACTGTAATATGAGCACAGTACAACTGTGCATTTCGTGCAACATTGTGGAGCACCAAATGACATCGACAGGTACTGGACCAGCACGCCACACCACAGGCCATGAAGATCGCATGCTCCATACAAAGGAGGGCCTTGGGGTGGTTGGTTGTTTGTGGTTTTATGGTGCAAGGATGACTAGGACATAAGGTGCCAAACAAAAGACAATATAAAAGATAAAAGACGTAAACCCACAACCAAAGATTAAAATATAAACGCTACATAGTAAAATGGTAAAGAAACAAAGAACAAGTGTATAAATAACAGGAGAAATACGAAATAAAATAATCTCAGGTGTAAGAGACCAAGGTTATATGATACAATAGAAAAAGATAGAGCAAATCAGAGTCTGTTAAAATAACGACAATATTTTGAAAAGGAAAAAACCGGTGGTAAAAAGCAATGATCATGTAAAAGATGTCCGAGTGTAAGAGGCTTGGACATAAAATTATGAAAGCTAAATTACAAATGCCATTCGATATTAAAATAAAAATAAGGACATTCAATTAAAATATCTTTAATACTTAAAACAGTGTCACAAAACTCGCACTTAGGTTTGTCGTCCGTCCATAGAAGAAAAGAATGAGTAATAAACGAATGAACTAAGTGGAGCCGAGCAAGAACAACTTCCTCCTTGCAATTCCTGTGGTAACATGACAGCCATGGTTTGATCTCAAAGAGCTTGTTTGTAAGCTCTTCTGACCAAGATATCTGCCACTGTGCCTGGAGCTCAATGGTAAAACGCTACTGGAAATTCAGATATAGAACCAGCAACAGAGAGCTGTAGAGGGGCATGTCTGACTTGGCAGCAGCATCTGCCAAGTCATTGCTCCTGATACCAACATGACCAGGTGCCAACAGAAGAGAATGGTGGTGGTTGCCAGACGATGTAGCTACTGGCAGATCTTAGAAAGAAGTGGGTGAGGCCGATGCTGCATCGAGATCAAAGCCTGTAATGAGCTAAGTGAGTCAGTGTAAAGCACATACCGATGATGATGCATAGCCACCACGTGGTCATGGCGAGTTAGTGTGCAACTTTGCAGTGAAGATAGAACAATGCAGTGGGATCTGGTCCGCAACGATTACATCACAGCAGACCATAGCTGATCCCACTAATGTGTTAGACTTCGAGTCATCTGAATAGATGGGCAAAAAATCCAGGTATGTAGCACGATTGCTGTCAAAGAGTTGCTGGTAAACATGGTCGGGTGTAAAGGCCTGCATAGGGAAAAATCACATGAATGGGAAACAGTGAGTCATGGTGGGAGTGAGTCAACTGTTGACTGTGTGATGCTATCGAGACTGGTGTTGATGTCTCTGAGATGTCTCTTATGTCTCCTTGGAGGGGCGACATAACATTTTTGGTTTGCGAGTGCAAACCAAAAGAATGAATGGCAGTCAGTCAATTAAATATGAATGAAAACACAGTCCCAAGTGGGTTGTTTTTCACTATGAACTGAAAACACAGTCCCATATGAGATGTCGATGCGATTTCCCACTATGAACTAAAAACAGTCCCAAGTGGGATGCTAATTAAGACGTGTATTATAGGGACAACTGCTGATGGTGAAGAGATAAAGAAGGTTTGTCAGTCTCAATGTAAAGACTCTGGACAGATGAGGTGCAGAAGGCTCCTGTGCAAGCACAGAGGGCCTGATGATGGAGGAGGTTCAGCACCTTCACCACTGAATCCCGGGCAGAGTCGCACACCTGGGATCCGTAGTCCAGTTTCAGCCAGACAAGGGCACATTACAGTCAGAGCAGAGAAAATCAGTCAGCTCCCAGGAGAAAGAGGACCTTGATGATGTTCAATGCCCGTGTGCACTTGGACCTGAGATGACGTATGTGTGGTAAAAAGGTCAATTTACGATCGATGATGAGACAGAGAAACTTGGCCTCCACCACAACTGGAATGATGTTATCACCAAGCCATACCTCAGGATCCAGATGAAGATTACGCTTGTGGCAAAAGTGGACACAAGCAGTCTTCTGTTGGGAGAACTGAAACCAGTTGGCCATCATCCAAACTGAAAGATTGTTCAGGTCAATTTGCAGTTGTCTTTCAATGACCCTCATGTTGGACGAAGAGCAAACGATGCTAAAATCGTCAACATAGAGGGCATTGTCTACAGATGGAGGAAGTTGTCTAGTAATAAAATTAATCTTGGCCGCGAAAAGCATAACATTCAGAACGCACCCTTGTGGTAACCCCTGTTCTTGGGGATATGGCTGCAAGAGAGTGTTGCTAACGCAGACACGAAGAATGTGACGATAAGAATTTGGAGATGAAGATCAGCATGTGACCTCTCAAGTCGAAGCTATGGAGTCACGAAGAATGCCGAATTTCCAAGTCATGTCATATCCTTTTTTGATGTTGAGAAAAATTGACACCAAGTGCTCTCTACACACAAATGAATTTCTGATAGCTGATTCGAAGCGTATCAGATGGTCAACAGTTGACTGTTGCCTGCAAAAGCCACACTGGGTGTTGGGAAGAAGTTTGTGGTGTTCTAAATACCAGATGAATTTGGCATTTACCATTCTTTCCAACACGCAGCTCGTCAAACGCAATGGGACGATAATTAGAAGGAATCCTTTCCTAGCTTCGGGAAGGCCACGACGATGGCCTCCTGCCAGGAGTTCTGAAACTGCTCCTCCAGAAAAATGAGATTGAAAAAATGGAGCAGCTGATACTTACACAAGGGTAAGAGATGTTGGAGCATGGCATAATGGACAATGTCTGGCCCGACAGCAGATGGACGAGAGGTATGCAGAGCAAGGCAAAGCTCCTCCACTGTGAATGGCCTGTTGTAAGGCTCCAAGCCATTCGAGTGAAAGGACAGCAGAGAGCATTCGGCCTTGCTCTTCTGGGCCAGAGGTAATAAGAAGATGAAGAGATGGAGGAAAATGACTCTCCCAAAGCAGCTGCATCTATGATACAGTCCGTGATATCTGCTACTGCTACATTGATTGGCTCCTGGCTGACAGAATGGTGATCAAACTCAGGGAGAGGTTCGAAGCCACTCCAGTCAGCCCGATCGAGCCTCCACCGTGATACATGTGAAGGGTCACAAGGCCCCCCACGGGAAATGGTACATACCATGGACAGGTGATCACTTCCATAAGGGTTGTCCTCAGCCTCCCATGAAAAAGGTGGAAGGATCGAGGAGCAGATGGTGGTGTCAATGGCAGTGAATGTGTGGTTTGGGGAGTGTAAGTATGTACTGACACCGGTGTTCATTAGGGAGAGGGAAGGATCCAGGAGCTATTGCTCCAAGATCCCACTCCTCCTGTTGATGTCAGCACTGCCCCAAAGTGTACAGTGTCTGCTGAAGACCATGATGAGGAAGGAGGACAGCAGCTACGAGATTAGGTCATTCAAGGTCTTCTTGAAAGACAATGCTTCCAGGTGGAAGATATACTGAGCAGAGGGTCAGGGAGAATTCCACGAAGAGGCGGATGGTTACCAGATCGTGGAATCTGCTACTGGCTGCAAGTATGTCTCCTGCAGGCACACAGAGATGGGCTGGTGCGCCTGAAGGAGGCCTCGATTTTGTCAAGATTCTTCTGGAATCCAAGACAATTCCATTGTAGGAGTGTGGCTATCTCAGGACAAGAGTGGGCAAGCAACAAATTCCTATTCAACTTAAATGTCACAGAGGACGGTTTAGTGAATAGGAGGCGGTCTGCAGCCATATCCTCGGAATTGTCTGAAGGACATGGATCGGTGACAGCTCTTTGTGGAGGAGTGATTTTTTGGGTCCCAGTGGGGGCCACTTTGGTTTAGTAGGTCTAGCTATCTGAGGATTGGAAGGAGGAGGCCTTCCAGTGGAGGTGGAAGTCTGATTTGCAGGAATGGAAACCAGGGTTGATGTTGAAGTCAATACCAACATCGGTTTAGCCTGCAGGAGGAGGTATTTAACTGCAGGCAAGAAAGATTCAGTAAGTGGTACACTGATGTCAGTCTGCACTGCAACCGAAGTCATTGGAATGATGGGCTTTCCAATGACTGCATTGGCGTAGAAAACCTTGCCAGGTGGGGCGGGTGGTGCAGCAAGCTTTCTTGCCTCAGCATATGAGATGTTGATGCTCTTTAGGCATTGCATCTCCTTTTCCTCCTTCCATTTGGGACAGTTACAGGAATATGCCAGATGGTCACCACTACAGTTCACACAGTTTGTCTTTTCTGCTGTGCAATCAGGTTGAAGATGATCCTTGTTGCCATAGCGAGCACAGGTGAATTTTCCCCAGCAAGCTGTGCGGGTATGACCATATATCTGGCACTGAAAGCAGTGCAAAGAGTTAGGTATATATGGCTGCACCTTGCAGTGCAAATAACATGCCTTGATAGAAGGCAGGCATGGCAAAAATCAGTATCCAGGTGAGACCAATTACCATCACGACATGCCAAAACCCAGTGGACCACTGTTACTCCTTGGGGAATGAGTTCTAAGAGGATTTCCTTATCGGTGACTTTGGGAAGACCTCACTCAGTGATCACAACCCGATCACTCAGTGATCACACTGCGACAGTTACCCCACCGATCACTTTGACTTTCAGGAGCAGTTTCGAGTGTTTGGAACAGCGGTCTCAACCTGCAAGTTGCCAGATCGTAAACACTTTATGGATTTCGGTGCACCCGCAAGACCTACCAAGCCTTTATTAAAAAAAAATGGGGACATTTCCCCAATTAACTGATCACCGATGAAGTGATCAAGAATCTTGGGGACGAAGCCACAAAGACGATGAAAAATATGGGGGCTCACGTCGAGCCTTCTTGTTGGCATTGATCGTATCAATTGCATCAACAATTCTCATATTTGTTTTGTATCTCATATTTGTTGGTTCGGTGCCCTCTGTTCCCACCCTCCACGGAGCCCAACAAGGAGATGCCCAGTCGGGTGCCAGGGCTGCGCAGGCACTATACCCACACAGACAGTGAGCGAAGCCCTCACAAATCAATAAAAGCAAAATGAAAACAGAAATTGAGAAACTCAACTGAGTTCCCAAAAATAAAAGAAGCAAAAAAAATAAATTGTGTAAGAGATGAACTGCTCTCACAAAAGAAAACTTTAAGATTAGTTAACGCGTGAGGAAACTCGCAAACCTGCACTTGGCATGGGCAAAACTACTCACTGCTCTACATAGTTGACCCTAGCAGGACAGCTCACCAGCCGATAATCCTGAGGGGGCCACCCCTAGACCTCTGTCTACCTGAAGCAGAGGCCAAAGCAGTGTATAGCAGCGGCCCAAGAATCCGCTGCCCAGCCCCGCAACCGGCAGGCTCCCCAATGGCAAAATGGCCAAAGGGGACTCCACTAGTCATGAGCTGAGGAGACAGGGACCCCCGAGCAACTGCCAGGATCCTCCTTTTCAGGGACATGGGTATCCACACACACAAACTTGTGGGCGAGTGTTCAGGATCCTGTGAAGGTAACCGAGCCAACGGAACCTTGACATGGTGGTCTCCTCACCGCTTACAGGAGCTTGCACCGAGGAGATAGGAGGGCCATTTGCATCAATTTCACCATAGTGTCTGTGCTGCAGAATGATTTGCAGACCGCTATGGGTACCATGGTCTCCACACAAACCATTAGACAATGTTTACATGATGCAGGAATGAGGACGAGACATCCAGTCCAGCATCTGCTATTGCAGTGACATCACCAGTTATGCCCTCTCCACTGGTGTCGAGTGAGGCATCATTGAACTACGGAATGGAGGAGACAAGTCCAGATTCTATTCCGACGATGACAGACAGCATGCAAGTCACAGACGAGTCCAGATTCTATTCCGGCATGACAGACAGCATGCAAGCTAATGGTGAGACATTACATCAATGACATTGTTAATCCTATGGCATGACCATTCCTTACCACCAAGCCTGGACTGATTCTGCAGCAGAAAAACGCCACCACATACACTCCCCAGACTTGTCAACCATTGAGCATGTGTGGGACCTTATGGGTCGCCACCTTCGCCAGCTCCCTCTGGCAGCAAACCTTGTACAGTTGAATGCACAATCGAACGCTATTTGGAATGCCATACCTCAGGACACCATTAATCACCTCACTGATGAAATTCTGAAATGTCTACAGGCTTGTATAATCCATCCAAGGTGGGCCTACTATGTACTGATGAATCTGCAATAGACAGATATACCTTGCATTCTCACATTATAATTATATTTTTTGATCATTTGTACATCTACCCTCATAGCTTCCATCCTGTCAGTTTTGGGCGTATGTATCCCTTTCTTCACGTTGTTGTGATTTCCACTTTGAGCAGGGTATATCACTGAGAAAAAAATTAAGACAAAAAAAACTACCCTACAATTTATTAAAAGTGAAGATAAAAACAAAAAAGTAGGAGGGACCATATAACCAATATTAACACACCATATATCAATCAATCATAATATTACCATACATTTAATCACCAAACAATAATAGCTTTAAAAAATAAACAGACTAATAAAAAACAAGCAAAAGACTGAAAAAAAAAATATTTTTAAACTACCACGAACTCTGAAATGAACTCTCCTACAGTGCCATGTGCAAAAGAGATATGCAATGAAGTTTCTTGAATGCAAAAAAAAACTTAGTGTTCCATTTTCTGCATTTCATGTTACCAGTTTTGCTGCATTTCATGTTACCAGACATTGGGTGTACAGTGCAAAACTAGTTTGGTTATTTTATTTTGTGTATGTGTGGCAAAGTGAAATAAACATCTTTTAGGAGTAAAAGAATACTGCTATTTGTGGAATCTTATTCATCAATCTTGTGAAATTTATCTTTCTGCAATATGCCCGAGTCCATCAGCAAAAATTAAAATTGTAAGGAAAAGTGCCAATAGTCATACAACGGTGTGGGAGGACCCAATGTATAAAAGGATTTCCCACTAACATAGTAGGAAGATTGACGAACATGGAACCTAGCAGGTATCAAGTATCCTCAACAGCATCACAAGTAAAACTTCAAGTATATAGGGTACAAAGTATATTGAGGTTTCCAAAATCTATAAGTGAAATACTGCAAGTTATTTTAAACTATTTTTTTTCCATCACTGACGGGTGTTAAATGCAAAAACCTTAAAGGAGTATTATAAACGATCCATTTATCCTAGAAATTTTAAATTTGGGTGTTCGAGTATGACAGTCAAGAGGTTTACATTGGTAGCAATGGTTTGCCTCCTTATCCCATGGAGGGGTATGTGTGCAATCTTTTTTTTTTAGTTTTTTTAAATCTACAAGCATGGATTTTTTTTAATAAGTTTAAGAAAATGAATTTTTATGTGCATTTAGTTAGTTTTAATCCTGTTACTTTTTGATTACATCTCCCAATAAACTTTACCAGAGCTCAATCATGAATATTGGCAATTCATGATATTAGCAAAATTATCGGACACTTCCACGCTAGGGGTGGAGTGGCTTAATAGATTGCATTCCAGACTCATAATCTGCAGTTCCCAGTTTTGAGTCCCACCCAAGTCGGCTTTATTTATCTCCTCTAAACCTGCACCTTGTCCTCAGTCAGTAGGGTACATCGATGGGCTTGGAGAAGATGCCTCTGTCAGATGGGATGTTAAGCTGTGGCCTCATGTGAGGAAAAGCCATACCCTGTGGAAGTTAAAGGACACGCCTAATAGCCCTGATGGAAGGCTATCATATGTCTCCTAACAGCTGTCCAGTGGGTCACCTCCTCTCATCATTCTCTGAACCCTTTGGGTCCTTGTAACCTGGCCATTTAGCCCATTGTGTGTGACAAAGTACCACACAAAGGTAAAACAACCCAATTTCCATGCAATGTTAATTGAAAATGGCATTCAAAGCTCCCAAACGTTGAAAGTAAGCCTTTAGAACATGGATGTACAAACATTTTGGGCATAGAAAAACATTATGTTAGCTATGGTTCAATAGTTGAGAGGGAGGATGTAAAAAAAATAATTTGACTATATTCATACATATAATATATATTATTATATATACTAAATTATATAAACATTTATACATACTAAATTATACTACATTCATTATACTATATTCACTATATTTATACATTGTACTTCTCATATGTATACAATAAGAAAAAATATGAAATAGTTGGGTTAGAAAGGCACAAATGCATGCATTTTTACATTTCTGAATACATTATCAGTCTAACACAAAATTAGAAGCAATAATCAAAAACAATTAAAAAAATTGAAACTAAAATTGAGATCAATTCAATATTAGTATCTTATAGAGGTAAGAGTCATGGTAGTGGGGGGAGTGAATAAGCTTTCATTACCTTCATATTTTTCATTCTTTCATCTCCCCATTTCTTTGCTTTATTGGAATCTTTCTAAAAAAATTTTAATATTTCCATCCTTAAAAGTAAGGCCCTTAATTTAAACCAGGCCATAATTTTAATCAGGCCCAAACCATAATTATGAAAAAATTGCAGCAGCCATGCAGATCAGGTATAATATTAATGATTCAATGGTTTCTGAAATTTTTTACACTAAATTTTTAATGTAATTAAAGTCTGTTAATTACATTAATTAATGTCTGTAGTAAATGGTAGCTAGGTAGTCACTGTAAGGAGAGCTATGCACCAATTCGCTCTAATGATGCATAGAACAGGACAGGCCTAGCACCTAATGTCAATCCCCATCTTCTTGTGGTATGGACAGTTAGTATCTTTCAAAAGAGATACTCTCTTCTAGAAGGGAACAGAAAGGGAGGGCTGCCAGATCAGTATGATCTACTGATCTGCAACTACTATGGTTACTTTATTTTTTCCTACCCTACTAAGGAGTTGTCAACCACATATGGTCCTGGTCCATATACACCAATCAGAACAGAATTAGGTCTCTGAGCTTGATTATGGATCCTTGACTTGCTGCACTGGTGGGCCTCTGTTGAGAGAAAATCTGCCACTGTGTTTTCTATTTTCTTATGGGTTGACAGCCGCCAAGTGAATAGATTCACAGGATGCATTTTATCAACGGGTGCATAATCTTGATCTGAGGTCATCGCCGCTACATGCACTCTTGCTTCTATGTGCACTGTCAAACCTACATTCGAGGAAGTCTTCCAGTGTAGATGACAGCCTTTAGTAGTGGAGGAATAGATCTATCCTTGTGGAGGAATAGATCTTTGCCTGCAAGGGGCTGTTTGATATTGTACACATTCCCTCTCTCAATAAATTATATATTTTTTAAACATCCCACTAAGCATTTTCTCTCCACAGGTAGTTGGAATGTGAGGACTCTGCACAGAGCTTTTTCTCTTGATGTCCTCACACAAGAATTCCACCGTTATAATTTAGATATTCTCGGCTTGCAAGAGACCAGATGGACAGATAAAGGTCAGATTCTTAAAAATAATCTTAAATTTCTCTTTTCAGGGAGGGACGACAATAAGCATCACCAAGGCGTGGGTCTGCTTCTCAGCAGACACGCTAGCGATGCTCTTCTAGGATATGAGTGCATTAATGAAAGGTTTCTTACAGCAAAATTTCAGACAAGCGTTAAAGACTTGAATGTTATCTGCTGTTATGCCCCCACTGAGGATGCCGATGAGGATGAGAAGGATAGGTTTTATAAACAACTTCAGGATATTTCAAATTCTGTCAAGAAAGTAGATATTACCCTTGTTCTAGGTGACTTCAATGCCAAAATTAGTACTGACTCTGACAATTTTGGGAGAAGATGATAGGTCCTTTTGGTACTGATAGCTGCAATGGGCAAAATCTCCTACAGGTGAGTAAACTTAATGGTTTGAGAATAATTAACACATATTACAAACACCACGACATATATAAGCACACATCGGTTTCACAGATGGGCTGAATAAGAATGTCACTGATTATATATTAACAGCAAATGGGCTAGTTCTGTTAGGAATACCAGGTCATATAGGGGAGCTGAAACTGGATTTGACCATTACGTTGTTAAAAGTGTCTTTCAACTTAAACTTAAGAAGTGTTGTGCTAAGGTTTAAAAATTTACCTTTAATTCTGAAGCTCTGAAAGACTCAGTTATAGCTAAAGCTCACCATGATAGATTACTTATTCATTATCACAGTTGTGGTTTGCTTACTAATGAAGTTGAGGCAAAATGAGACCGTTTTAAACAGGCTTTCTTGAAACTAACAGTACTCTTTTAAATAAAAGGAAGCAGAGGTGGCAAAAGTATTTGAGTGATAAGTCACTTGAGCTTATTTTGGAAAGAAAGAACTGCAAGAATGTCCTGAATAGATACCCTGCTAGTCCTAATAGAAAGCATCACAAAGAGCTTAATAAACATGTAAAGGATCAGTTAGCAGCTGATAAGAATCTTTGGCTTGATGGCTTGGCTAACAAGGCCAAGGAAGCAATTAGACAGCACAATAGCACAGAAATGTAACAGATAGTGAATGTTTCGTGTGGTAAAATACCGATAGGTATACAGGGATTGAAGGATAAATAAAGTAAGGTTACTGAGGATTCTGTCATCGCTAAGTGGGCTGAGCATTTCAGTGATGTTCTAAACAATGTGGTTAGTTCTACTCCCATTGTTTATAATGATGATAGATGCATTACAGGCTTTAATGTTGGCCCTATAACATAATCTGAAATTATTTTGGCTATTTCTAAACTTAAACTACATAAATTACCAGGGGTAGATGAAATTACTTCTGAAATGCTCAGAGCTGGGAATATTTCCATTCCCATATGGAAGCCTGAAATTTTGAATATCTTTTATGATAAAGACATTGTTCCTAAGGATTTTACCAGAGCTATTATTATCCCTATTTTTAAAAAAGGGTGATCACAGTTCTTATGATAACTATAAGGGTATCAGTCTACTTTCTGCTCCAAGTAAATTTCTTTGCATGACTGTGCTTAATGGAATTATGAATTTGGTTGATGGACAATTACATGATGAGCAGTGTGGATTCAGAAGTGGTAGGGGATGTGTAGATCACATTTTTTCACTTAGGCCGATTCTTGAGAAATGTTTAGAGTTTCAGTGAAATTACTGGTATTAACAAGTTAAAAAGTAGGTATAGCAAATGATAGGATGCAATATTATGTTTCCCCACAACAAAGAGTGGAAGAAACAGTTATTTGGAGCAGCCAGCAATTCATTGACTTTTGAGCAATATAGTATTTGATGGTTCAAAATGTAGTTCATCACGAACATTTATTCGAACCCTGGAAGGGCATTTGTATGAGGTGCTCAGCAAGACAAAAGGAGTTTGTGCTGTGTCCACTTTAAGCAGTTGCGCTAATCAATGGCGAAATAACACCAGAAGTCAGCAAGAACTAGAATTCTGGGAGGATTTCAGAGCACGATTTCCTTTACCCTCCCTAGGGTGATTACATTTGCTTACCTAAGGAACTGTTTTCTGCAATGACAGCCTGAAGGTGGTGACATTGAAGAATTTATTTCAGCCACAGTAAAGCTGTATAATTGTGCAATGCTGAGGCAGCTCAAATTGATATGAATTGTATTCTGCAACAACTAGCGATGCCTCTTAGAGAATTTATAGCAGTAAGAATCATATTTAGCATTACAGATTTGGAAATATGAAGCAAGACATGCATCAGTGAACATCTTGGCACATATGAAACAATTGTCTCATTCACAGCCAATGCCACAACATATAGAACACAATATGTATATGTGGACTCCAAGGCTGGAAATTTCATGTATTACATGATCTGCTATGGGTATATATTTTGATAATTCTTGTTCACCTACTTGAATGATTAAGATTGCACATTATCATCTATGTTAATGGGAATGCAAAAGGATAACAAATTCTGAATATTGGCATTCCCATTCATTATGATGCTTTTACAAAATCATATGTTGATAAAAAAAAAATACTGCAATCTGCCCTATGAACCATACTATTTAATGTTTTAATAAAATATTATTTTATTGTAGTATATAGTATTTTTGTACCCGTAATTACACTACCTATCTATTTTATTGACCTGCATATATTTCCAGTTTTTGCAATTAAGAATAGGAGGAAATATTACCAATTTTCCTTTTTCATTTTTCAGTTTGAAAGTGCCAACATATAAAATTAGAGTTCGGTAAAAAATAATCTTATTTAATAAATGATATCCCAAAAGCAATATTTTGCATAAATATTTATTTCATATAATTTTATATCATTTCACTTAGTCAGAAAACAGTCCTAAATTGTATAATAGTTAGTGATTCTTATTATTAACCCACTGAGCACATCCTAATGTGTGATGTATGAAAAAACAAACTAAAAATGCACATAAATTATCCCCATCCTTCACATTAGGAGTACAGCTTATTATTTTTCAAAAAAAAAAAAAATGAAAACAATATTGAAAAATTTAACTACACATTATGTTTTAAAACTACACAACAAAGAATATGTATGTCTATAACTATGCAATTACAGAGGGTGGTTCACGAACATGCCACTTTAGTTTCTTTCAGTGGAAATAAAATCCAAGGAGGAAATTGATTAAGAAATAAAAACTATATTTTTGAAACTATATAAAGGGTTAATAAAAAATAATTGCATGCAACTGTTTGGTAACAGGGCTGAAAAATCACAATTATTCGATAACATTAAATACAGACTCAACATCATTCAACGTATTAAGGTATTCTTTTCAGTTTGCACTTAAAACTTGGTGTATTCTTAACATCTTACTTTTCATATGGCAATGAGTTAAACATTTTTGGTACTAGACATATCTCATAATGCATTAAATGGTTTTGGTGCTAGATAAGAAATATGTTTCCAGCCATAAATTGTTATTTACTTTTGGAACATAAATTCCAGATTTTCTAAAATTGTTTACCGTTGTTTTAGGACTAAACCATTCAATACAGTTGAAAGAGCAAATGTTGATGAGAAGCATGTGTCACACCCACTTTTTTTGAATTATCTCTTAAAAGATTATGTTTTATGAATAAGGAAAACAGACTGCCTTTCATTATGGTACTACTCTTCAGGAGCTGAGGATGAATCAGTGCAAGATTAGAAAAGTTTATTTTATCAAATGCTATTATGAATATGGTATCCATCAGTGAAAATTATCAGAACAAGAAAATAAATAAATTACCCCTAAAGAAACTGCTTGCCATAGCAGTTTGATAGGAGCAAGTCAGTATAATATGCCATGTAGGAGATCTGTGAGGAAGGAATGAGCTCAGCAGAAAAAAAATTATCCACACATTATCTGGAGGTCATGCCTGAGTATTTTCAATGAGTAGCCAAACACACTAACTACTTAGCCACCAAGAAAATTATGAATAACTACTAATGTTATGTACCTCCACTTTTGCTTCATGAGCTTACCTAACAATCAAACTAAGTGGTTTAAAAAAATTCTCAAGAAAAAAAAAATATTAATTACCTCTTCATTATATAGCTTGCTAAGTTCTTTTTTGATTGGATCTATAAGTTGAATCTGCCCAGCTGAGAAGCCCACCAATAATGAGACTCCTTCATTTGTTACAGTATGCTGATTAAAGTCATGGCATGTTGGATAAGTTCCTTTGTACACACGTTTGTCCACGGGTTTAGTCAAATCTGCAGCCTTAAAAGAAAACAAAATATTAATATTCTTTAAAATGAAAAACAGTATTTTAAGTTTATTTATAAAATAAAATGGTTTAAGTCACAGTGAAGATTTACAATTACTAGAATTACTCTATAATACTATAATGTCAGTTGGTTTTTTCAACTTCTGCGTAATTTCTATAGAAGTAAAACCAACTAAATGTCTCAGTTACTTCAAGACATTACAGTGTTATAGAGCAATTATAGTAATCTATTAATAAAGTTGTACTTTTTCAGATAAAACTGCAACATACTACATAAATTACAATAGAAGCAATGGTATAATTGAGATGGCAATTAGATGGATAAAGGCAATAGAATGGTAAAAGATAATAAAAAATCTCTCTTACCCCATGATTAAAAAAAAGCAGCCATATATATCAATAGGTAAATTACCAGAAGCAGAGCTCCGCCCTGCCAATGGTAAGTAGGGGACACCAATGTACTTCGAAAGGCTGCTGTTCATTGTACGGGACATTAAGAAGTGGCCCCGCATGTGGGAGAGCCATACCCTGTGAATGTTAAAGAACATGCTGCATGGCCTTGATGGGAGGCTACCATCTGTCTCCCAACAACTGTTCCAATGAGTGTCCTCCCCCAACCTTCTCTGAGCTTTCAGGGTCCTTGTGCCCTGGCCATTTAGTCCACTGTATATAAAAAAGTGTGGCTCAGAGGTGCAACCCAACCCAATCCAGAAGCAGAAAGGCAAAGACAAAAGGTTGTAGTAGAACCTGAAAAAATATAGCTCAAAACAATGCATATTCACAGAAACCTTTCACTCCAATTTGGGCCTATTAACTTGCATCTGCTAATAAGTTCTTATTGGCAAACATATACCTGTTGGCAACTTTATTTTTACTCTGACTCCTAGAATACACTGAGATGCCAGTTTATTAGGTACACCTACCTAGTAGTGTATTGTGCCTTCTTTGACCTTTGCGATGATGCTGGATGCGTTGTGCAGGAATGTTGTACCATGCAGAAATTACTGTGTTGCACAATTGCTGGACAGCACAGTACAGTGGATGGCAACATAGTCTTGCTGCAAACAGCCCTTACCACCTCATCACAAAGATGTTTGATAGGGTTTAGATCTGGGGACTGTGCAAGCCAGTGAAGCAAGGAAAACTAATCAACACGTTCCTGGAATCATTCGGTAATGATATGTGCAGGTGAGCAGGTGCATTATCATGCTGAATGTGCCCATCTGAGTGAGGAGAAAAATATTATGTATGTAATATATAAATTATGATGTAGCCATGAAGGGATGAACTTGGTTAGTAATGATGCTCAAATATGTTGCGGCATTCAGATGTCCTTCAATGAGTATCAGGGGGCCTAATGTGTGACAAGAAAACATTAGCTCTTTGGAGACAGTCTGTCAAGGCCATCCAGCTGATTCTTTAACATGCACAAATTATTTGGCTCTCCTGCACACAGGCCATGGCTTTACACCCCATCTGAAGGAAGGTGCCCTTTCGAAGCCCATTGGTGTCCCCTACTGACTGAGGACAATGCAGGATGCTTTATGGAGATAAATCTCAACACATGTCAAGCTGGAAACTGCAGATTATGAGCCTGGTGTGCTACTGAATATGCCACCCGCACCCAAGTGCCAATTGGGAGATGCTAAAAATTGCACACCTAGCACCAACTATCATACCATGTTCAAAGTCACTCAGGTCACTCATTGTGCCCATTCTAAAGCTCAATCCAACTGTAACTGATGTTCGAAGAACTGGTCTGCCTGATTTATAACACACATTGCTGCCACATAACATTTATGTGTTGGAATGAACCATTTATGTGACAAGAAATGTTGTACCTATAAACTTGCATCTCAGTGTATTTGCATAATTTCCAGTTCATAACCCAACCAAAAATAGATAGCACTACAATACGTTGGAAAGGCACTGATAAATATATTACAGGTGCTCCCCTACTTGTGAACATTCAACTTACGAACTTTCAGACTTACAAACAATTTGACTGTACATCTAAAATTTAAATTTCGCGCGGATTCATGGTGTTAAAGTCAATAGCGTGGTCTAATTTTCCTTTTTTTGTTATTTACAATACGTATTATATTATTTATGTACAAACATATATATTAACAGTATAAGTTGTGTTATTTATATCGACTTTATGTTACCATATACCACAGCAGATTTTTACCGCATTTGAAACACCTGCTAGGGAAGAAGTAACGAGTGTAATGCATTCTAGTAAGTACATTGAAGGATCAAACACTAATAATAAGTGGTTATTCTGTGTACAAATGTACTTTTTAGGTTAGTTTTCGACTTACGACAAAACCTCGGGAACGTAACCTGTTCGTAAGTAGAGGAGCACTTGTATATGCTTAATTTTTCTACATATTGGAAACCAATAATTAAGCAAAAAGTCAATATACATAAGAAATGCAATTGCCAATAATATTACATACAAAACCCTCAAAGAGATGCGAACTACCGAGGTCATACTAAAGAGATCCGAAAGACAGTGCAATTTGGTTCTTCAAACATGTCTGTCCTGAGCTACAGCTGCTGCAGTTGCCCACAGTAGGTCAATTCCAGCAAGGTCCTGTTTGACATTGTCTACTCACAGCATCCTAGGTCTCCCCCTTTTCCTAAGGTCTTTAGGCACTATGTTCCTAACCCTATTCACCAATCTGCAGCTATGCATATGGCAACATGGCGAAATCAACACACTCTCTCTTTATACAATATATTGTTCATAGGAGGTTGCCACCTTTTTCTTCTAACCTCATCATTACTTACAAAGAAAACTCACCTAATGCCCAAAATACTGCATAAGCATCAAGAAGCAAAGGCACCAAGTTCCCTGTTATCTTGCTTACAAAGGGTCAATGTTCACTACATAACTAACTGTAGAAAGTACTAAACTATTATATATCCTAAATTTAATCTTTAGGTGAATGTAGGTATTTTTTTCATTCTCTCCATATATTCTTAAAAGTCGCAGCTGAAATCCCTATTCTGCTGTTTAGCTCATGCTGCACATCATCAGTATCTGTTAAATAGCTCCTGAGATAATTAAACTGGAAAACTTGTTCAAGGGTACAGTCATTTAAAGCAAATGAAATGTCATCTGCCTGAACAATTTTCATTATTTTAGTTTTCTCTCTGTTTATCACTAAATGGTTCCCAGTGTCATCATCATTAGCCAATAGGGCCTTAACCTCTGTATAATCTAAGTAAGAAATTTTAAAATCTTTAGACCATTTAAGGTCAAAATCTTTCCCTTCCAGAGAATTCTGCATAACATAATCAAAAAAATATAAATTAAAAATTTTAAAAAATACCTATCTTCCTACAGTGCCCTAAAAAACAGAAAATAATACTAAAACATAACGATGGTACAATCAGTCACTGAGTTTGCATTTGCTTCAAAGGAAGATAGGGTGCCGGCAATCTTGTCAAGTAGGTAAATCGAATACGAACTCAGTGATTGAGTGCACCATCAATATGTTTTACGATTATTTTCTACTTTTTAGGGCACTATAAGAAGATAGGTATTTTTTAAATTTTTTAATTTACACTTTTCTATTGTCACTAAAAACACTTACCTTCAAAGACTTTGATATATGACTCATAAACATCGATCACATTTACCACCATTTTGGATTCAGGCTTGAGGTAGACCACGACATTGGAGGCATCACAAACTTTAATTTGAGATACAACTCGTTAAGTCAACCCCCCGAAAAAATCCCACACACACATCCTCAAGCAGCAATGGGCTATGGAGGTCCAACCAGACCACGCAATTTAGTTCTCCAAGCATATCTGTCCCGAGCTATATCTGCTGCATCTGGTCACTGCACACCAATTATAACAAGGTCCTGTTTGACATTGTCTGCCCATCACATCCTAGGTCTCCCCCTCTTTCTGAGGCCTTTAGGCAAACTGTTCATAACCCTATTCACTAATCTATAATTATTCAAAAGGGGCAACATGGCCAAATCAACATAGTCTCTCTCTGCACTATAAACAGCTCAGAGGAGGTTGCAGACTCGTTTGCCTAACTTCATTCTTACTTAAAAAGTTGAACCACCTTAAGTCCAAGATACTGTGTAAGCATCTAGAATCAAAAGCACCAAGTTTCCTGTTATCTTCTTCACAAAGTGTCCAAGTTTCACTATCATCATTGGTGGGCTAGCTGCAAAGCAAACTGATGTCTTGGAGATTCTTTCATCCCCCCCCCCCTCTCTGAAAAGAAAATTTTATTATTATTTTTAACTATCTGATCTTTACTTGTCCATCTGGTCTATTGCAAACAACAAAATATCTAGGCAATAATGCTAGAATTCCTGATGAGGACATCAAGAGGATAATCTCAATGCAACATCTTTAAGTTCTGCACATCTGCAGAGAAAATGATTAATATGGGTTTTAAAAAAACTAAGTTTATAAGAGAGGTAGGGCCAACAATATGAAACAGCCCCCTAATCGCAAGCATGGGGGTAAAAACCTGTTTGCCCACTGCTAAAGGGCTATATCTGCCCTTTAGCAGGTAGAAACTTCAGGCACCACCTTTACAAGTGGACCTTTTCAAGAACCAGAATCAAAATAGGAACCTACATGCTTGTGACACATTACTCCAGGGTAGGTTGGCGATGCCCATAGAAGGGTTCATGCACCTGCGATGACCTCTGCTCTCGATTATCCACCAGCTGATATAAGGTATACAGTGCATCTGTTCACTTAGGGCTGGCAACCCACAGGTAGGGTTGTAAGTTTTTGGCAGCACGAATTTCCGTGACAGTTTCCCATGAATTTCAACATTTTTCTTAAGTTTCTGTGAGATACCTATTTCTTTTATGACTCAGCATATTTTAATGTCTTTTTTTTTCTAAAATTATTTGACTTATGTTTTGAAAAATTGGTGTGGAAGTATGCCATTTACATCAATTTCCCAAAACCAACTGAAGTGCTTAATTATTTATTTTTTCCTGATTAACTAGTGTCTATATAACTGTTCTGTAAACTTATCACCACATTCAAACTTTTGAACGTTGGGTTGTTTTACCTCTGAGCGGCACTTTTTTGCACACCATGGGCTAAATGGCCAGGTTACATGGACCACGAAGGCTCAGAGAAGGTTGGGGGAGGGGACCCACTGGAACAGCTGTTGGGAGACAGATGGTAGCCTCCTGTCAAGACCATCCAGCGTGTTTTTAATGTGCACAGGGTATGGCTCTCCCGCACACAGGGCCACGGCTTAACGTCCCATACAACGGACGGCGGCCTTTCCAAGCCCTTCGGTGTCCCCTACTGACCGTGGGCAGGGCGGGGAATTTTGCGGAGATAAATCTCAACGCTGACCCAGCTGGGACTCGAACCTGGGAACTACAGATTACGAGCCTGGCGCACTACCGACTAAGCCACCCCCGCCCCGACTTTTGAACGTAATCTTGTAATATACTCTAATGACTTTACTTTCACTAAAGTCATAGCACCTGGTGAAATGTAGAATTACATTTTTCTCTACAGGTGTGTGGAGAATGCTTGAAGTCCACATTTCCCTGAAAGCAGAGCTGTTCACTGTCAGTGCAGCAATTACTTGATATACAAATAAATTTCAATTAGAGTATTCTGTTATCACAGCTTTTGTTACCGACAATGCTTCATATATGTTCAAAGTGCGAATAAAAATCTTAAAGTATTTTATTAAACGCTGTTCATGGCATGTGTAATTCTTATCTTCAAAATCTTGTTGGTGACATATTGCAACAAGATTTCAAAACTGTTAATGCTATGTTTGTCAGGATTAAACACTGATTTACCACTTGTTCTGCCTGCAAGTAAAGTTCATTTTAGGGTATTTCATTAAGATAAAAAGAGACGCAAACCACTAGTTCTTGTTCAAACAAGGTGAAACAGTTGGTCCTAAGCTGTATTCTATCACTCTGATCATGCAGATGATTAAGAGTTTTTCGAGCAGGAAAATGGAAACATCACCAGTGTTTTTTAAACCATTTCAAAATTTCAATTGCAACCAACTGAAGTGCTTAAATATTTCTGCGAGTGATCTTGATAATATAGTTTTCACTAATGTATTCATGTTCGAAGATGACAACAGCCTAAAAGCTGGATATCAATAACATGAAAGAACCGTGAAAGAATACAATTTTTTCCTTGTTTCTCAAAAAGAACAATTTCCCAGGCTGTCAGAGGTAGCTCTTTGGTGTTTTTCAATTTTAATGAACATTGTCAATGCAGAACAATTTTTTTAAAAATATAGTGGCTTTGTAAGATGATTGCCAGAGAATAAAACATGGCAATTTATCTATGTATATATGCTGTATCAGAATTTATTGTTACTGATTGATACGAAAGGCAGGAGTTGGACCCATTATAAAGACAATTATTTAATATTTAAAATTTGTTATTTCTAAGGAATTATATGGATCCAACTATCCTTACTTTGTTAATGTGTGCACCACAGATGTATAAATGTTATGATTTGTAATCCTAAAAAGTGCCGAAGTTTGCAAATTTCTCCAATGTAATATCTGTGAATTTCACATTTTTTCCCATGAAAAATTTATAGCCCTACCCATAGGCAAACAGAAAACACAGCAGTAGAGTTTCCCTCAACAGAGGCCTATAGTACAGCAAGTCCATGATCCATAATCAAGCTCAAAGCCATAAGATATTATTACAGCTTAAAAATCTATTTGTGATATTGTCATTTAAATTAAGGTGGCATCAAACATGGCATTCAAACTGTACTTCTTATACATTGAGCTACCATCATAACCACTGATACTTACTTTCAGCACTGGGACATCATCAAACATGGCATTCAAACTGTACTTCTTATACATTGAGCTACCATCATAACCACTGATACTTACTTTCAGTACTGGGAAATTTTGCCATATCCAGTGAACTTATTTTTTAAGTAAAAACTACACAGCTAGATTGATAAATTTAATTTATACATGAATTAAGCTGTAACATCAAAATCCTCTATAACATCTCTCCAGTTAAATCAAGAGGAGTGCATCAGTTTAACATTTCTGAATTTAGTGGCTATAGGCATTGCCTCTATGCCGATTCATACTTAATAACTAACATTATTCCTTAACCATTAACTTATGTCTTTGCAATAAATGTCAAAGACATTATAACAGGAACATATTAAAATTCTATTTACCATTATTTTATAGGCTGGAACAGCTGCATTGGAATTACAAGTGATGACATTTGCTTCATAAAGGGTGTATGCCAATGTCTTAAGTCCATGGCAACCAGTCCTTTTTTTAATTGCACAGCACAGTGATGTTATCAGAATAAGCATGTACTTGGGATGTCCTTAGCTGTTATGCTTCTTCCCATTTGTGGCTTGATGTTATCCTTGTTGTTAACCAATTACTCTTTGCCTCACCGAAAGAGTTACTATTAAGTTAATGGTTAAGGAATAATGTTATTATTAAGTATGAATTGGCATAGAGGCAATGCCTATAACCACTAAATTCAATCAGTTCAGTCAGCCATGGTACTACCATGGCTGACCATGAGTACCCCACAAGCCTTGCTGTCTCAGAAATGCTCTGACCTAGTCATCTGGCCATTACAATTTGGACTTTCTCAAACTCACTTAAAATGCCTTTCCCATCTGAAGAACGAGAATAACATTGATTAACAGAGCTCAGTATCAGGTGTTATTTATACCATTTCATGACCTTCATTATGCACTGTCATTTACCTGCAGTTGCTTCGATTTACATA
Source organism: Ryuthela nishihirai (assembly GCA_038380435.1). Taxonomy (NCBI): domain Eukaryota; kingdom Metazoa; phylum Arthropoda; class Arachnida; order Araneae; family Heptathelidae; genus Ryuthela; species Ryuthela nishihirai. The sequence goes on along the minus strand of JAWZYU010000030.1, from coordinate 56,178,352 downwards.
AAGATGTGCTGGTCAAAACGTTTTGGCTCTTCAGTGTATATTGCCCATAGTCCAGGTCCTTGGTATAGCACTGTGTCCATAAATATGTGGAGTTACCTATGCAGTTCTCACATTTTTGTACAGCACAAACACTTTGTTTCACTAATGCACAAAGCAGTCTCTTTATTTTAAAAATTAAATCACAGTCTGCTGTTGTTCTTCATATCCAGGACATTGGAAAATATTACTTAGTGGGCTCACAAATTTCAGCTACTACACAACCATCTTCAAGATCCCTAGTTGTCTGTAGGAGATGAAATTATCGGATCTATGGTCCCATATGCACTTGCATTCCTTCCTTTAGTCACTACTGATGCTGTTTTGGGAGAGTCCATCACTTTGCAGTAAGGTGGAATAATTGTGTATTGTTTCATGATTTTATTATCATTGAGAATTGGGATTAATAACTCTGCTTATGTTGGGTTTTTAAAATATTTCATTTTCTGCCATGTTCCTAAAAGCAGTAGCTTCTATTGCAAAAGAAGGTGATATACTTCTTGACTATAGCATTAATTTCTATTTTCACATACAGTCCTGTAATGAGCAAAAAGCCATAATGATTTTAATTTAAGTGTATTGCCATACAATTGCTCACTTTTATAATGAGCATACTACAGGATATAACTGTACAAATTTTGATAACTATGGAACACGCAAACATTCTTAATTGCTTTGGTAGTCAGAAATAGTACCCAATTCTTGGAATGAACAAAACATGAAATGGGTAACTGAACTTTTATGACCACTCACATTGGAAACTAGCCTGTTTATGACCTAATCTTGTCCTCAGGGACTGTCCCCACTCTACCTATCTTTCCAGTGTCTAACCTCCAGTCCTGCTTCCCCCACTTTACCCAAACACTGCCACAACTATAAAATCAGTTAGAAATGAAAAATGAGACTTTTAACGCATTGAGTGTTTTACGGAGAAATTTGAGAAATATCAAAGTGAATTCTTCAAAACAAACCTCAATTTTAAGATTCATAAATAAAAACAGCAATTGAAATTGTGTTTATTATTAATTAGTACTGTTTTTAATTACAGCCAAATAAACTATGCTTAATATTAAATGTATTGTAGTTTATACAATCATAATAATTATATTTTTCTCTCTCTAATATTTCTTTTGTTTTTTGAATATCTTTTGGATCATGATATTGAGAATTAAAAAAAAAAGGACGTAGATTTAACTCATTACTGATATAATGAGTAATGGTTATAAAGAGGAAATTTTATTAGTTCCCTGGTGCTCATTATAACCAAGATCGACTGTATTTATCAATTGCTGCATGAAGTCCAGTTCAAAGTTTGTTGGGGGTACTATAATAATTTCTGCTTAGCACTACCAATAAACTTCCAATTAAACTAGTTTAAATGAGGTAACTATGTGATGGTCCATCCATTCACTTTTAGTTTTCCTTAACCAGTTTTACTTTATTTACATTTATATTCATCATTTTTGGGATTATTTCATATTTTTGGACATCGCAATTCTCGTTTCCAAGTGTAGGAGTTGCGCAAGCAACTCTGACCTTTTGGTTGTCAGCCGCTAATGTGCACGTGTAGGACATGACCCCTCTTGCGTCATAGCTAGTGCGATAGATTATGCAAATGTTTTCCCAGAGTGCAACAGACATGTTCTGGATTTGTACGCAGCATGTTATAACTAAGTGACATTAGGTCACAGAGTTAGTATAATAATGACGTTAGGTCACAGAGTTAGTGGAGAGAGTAGTCAAATTTGTGAAAAGTGTAGTTAGAATGAGTATTGTGAGTCAGAGTAGTCAGAATTGACAGTTAGAAAGGTAGAAGTGTAGTCATAGTTAGTGGAGAGAATGAGAATTGTCAATGGAAATGTAGCTGCTAGTGGAAGTTGAGATGTAGATAGATGTCAGTTGTTAGTACTCAACTTTTGTATTGAATTTGGTAAGTCTTTTGAATTTTTTGGAAATAATGTTTGTTTTAGAAACTTTTGAATTTTTGCTGTTTTTCTCATGAGCAAAAAGTAAATTTATTTTTTGATTAGATTTAAACTTTAATTAAACTTGACAATCCTTTTTGAATTCTTACTCGATAAGTTATGCTATATACATAATGAACCATGTTTCAACTATATTTGGCAATTTAAAATCGCCTGGCACCCGACAAAGCTATCCAGAATTTTGAATAAATCTGAATCAGACAAAAGGTCCAACTTGAAAAATTAATATTCTTTGGAGTGCTATATATAACTAGATTATATCACTGATTTTAAAAAATGCTTTTAACCTATAAAATAAAAAGTTAACTGTTGCTATGTCCCCAACTGAGAACTTGGATGAGAATAAGAAAGAATTTTTATGAACAGAACTCTTTATGCTGGGTGATGCAATTGTAAAGTATTGACTCTGACCTTTCAGCAGGCAAGATAGGTCCTTTTGGCATTGGTAGTTACCATAGTAATGAAGAACATGTCCTACAGGCATGCAAATTTAATGGTTTGAGAATAACAGTTCAAAACACATGGATATATTTATATATAGAGGTTTAACAAGAATATGCATTAACAGCAAGTGGGCTAACTCTGTTACAAAAACCAGATCATAGGGGAGCAAAATTTGAGTCTAATAATAATAATAATTTATTTCATGCAGAGTGTATTCATGCAGAGTTTATTTCATGCAAAGCCAAGGTACAGGTAATTTTAGATATTAATCTAAATGTTCAAGTGGCTTGATTAGAATGACATCCCCAGTCTGATGATTAACCCTTCCAGTGTCCCACCTAAAAAACAGGTTAACATCCAGAGGTCCAGCTATTTGTTACTATGATCAGCCTCCCAAAAAAATTTAACTTTTTTTCCCAAAATAACTAATATAAGGAATTATGATATGTTATATAACAAAATAATCAGCATTTAATTCTTGATTTTTCTTTTATATTTCAAGAAAAAGACAATTGTATTTTAATAGTAATTTCTTAAAGTTATGTAAGAAAAAAAGCATCTGGCAATGAAAATAAATATTATTTATAAAAAACTAAGTGTAGTAAAGTACCTTCTTTTAAATCAAGAAAAAAAATCAAAAATTAAACTGATTATTTTGTCATATAATATCATAATTCCTTACATTAGTGATATGGGGGAAAAAAAGAAATAATTATAATGCATACGAATAGAAAGGCTATTCATTTCTGATTAAAAACAAATTTTTTTTTTACTTGAAACAAGAAATTACTCCATTATTACAATTTTTTCTTTGGTGTCATACATTGAGAATAGTCCAGGCTTCGTGCCAATGGTTCCAAGTCATATCCAGTTAACTTTAGAATATTCAATCAACAGAAATAGGTCATATTATATACCAAATTAAACAATTTAACTCTGAATTTTATGAAAATACAAAATTTAAACAAATTTACAAGCATATTAATTTTAACAAGACTATTTCACAGTGATATAGTAAATAATAATAGGATCTGACTATGCAATTAAGGCTTAATGTTTTTAAAAGTAGGTACTTCCCTACATAACGTCCTTTGGAAAATCTTTTGGAAAATGTGATCAATAAAAACAGTAAATTATATCAGTGATAAAGAATCACAGGAAAACATCCTGTAGACAGGAAATACTTGAAATAATTAGCTGAAACTAAACTGGTTTTCATGAGTGGGATTTGAACCCATGTTTCCAAGAAGAATGACAAGCATCATAACCACTAGGTCACCAGTTAATAGATGTCCAATACCTGATAATAGATGGTGCCACTGGCAAATCAACAAAATTGTGGGAATGCTTATATATCACATTGTTGCAATTACAATGCTTTATTAAAATATTAATACCTACTATTTTATGTATCAGATACAATATTGTCTTAAGAATTAAAAATTTATCAAATACTTAATATAGGTTATACCTGTAGGAGATTATTTGTTGTACAACTGAACATCAATATTCATGGTAGGTATTTGCTGTGCAAGGCAGAAGATTACAAATTTATATCTGTACTTTATACTATATTACTCAAAGATTAAACAGTAAAGTGTCATTACATAATCATATGTACAAAACAATTTCGCCATGCAAGGCGAATTATGCTATGAATACAGTCAGTTCACAGTTCAAAGGGCTAAATCACACTAAGAGTTCACTAGCTCAACTCAGATTTGTGCACTATTTAAATAAGTTGGTCAACATTACCTGACCAACTACCTTACCGAGGTTGATAAAGACAACCAAATGTTATAAAGGTCTTTTTACCTGACCTATTACCTTACCAATGCTCTTTTACATGCCTTGTTAGTTGTGAAATACTAACATGTGATTGGGCCTATCAATATCAGGTAATGCAATAGTTAAAGCTGCTATTCAATTTTAAGGTAATTCGACTTACTACAATTAATATTAGAATTTTCTATTTTCAAATTTAGACGTTATAAGACAATCTTATCTGTGATACTTAATTTAACAAGACAATAAGCATTACCGTTTTCATCGAACGCTGCTGCTCTGCCATGGTCCAACACATTTCATGACCCGAGAATTTGGTCCATTATCAAGGCAAGTGAAAGAAGATTGTCATCCACTCTTTATAGGGTTGGCACTCTCCTAGCTTGCATATTTGCATGAGTCTCCAGTGGGAGCTGATAGTCTTTAAGTAGTAGTTTCCATGGTGACAGCAAGGGAGAAATGTCAGTATTACATAATATGTGCTGATTGATGTTAGTAATAAAATTTTTGGTATATGCTAACTGGAATTTAGTGGGTGGAGAAACAATTATTTGCGTGTCATGTATGGCAGTGGGTAATTTATGATCGATGATAGTTTGTTCTAATGTGGTAGTCAGTTTTCATTTTTTTTATATCAGTGTTATGTTCTTCAAGTCGAAGTGAAACATTGTTGAAAAAATTGTTAGCTACTGGTAGTCTAGCGGTTGATTCCCGGCATGCTTTTGGAAGAAGTGGGTTCCAATCCCACTAAGGGCAACCAATTTTCTTCAACTAATTATTTCAGTAAATTATATATTAACTGAAAGGAAATTTCTTCCTAAATAATACAATATTTACTTGAAACATGATTTTTATTTCTTTTTATAATTCTTTTCAGAATGGTATATTTTAAAACACAGGCCAATGTTACACAAAGTGACTTTGACTGCTCACAATCACAAGATTTGCTGTCGTTTAAAAAGTAGAAAAATAATTTCTTTGCTTTATTTTGTACTAAACACTATGAATTTTTCCTTTGGGTGGTGAATTTTGAACATCTTGGCAAAGTGCCAAAAAGTTAGTGCACCAAGGCAAAAATAATATCAATATCCTTAGAGTGGCACAGCCAAGACACTGGGGAGAGGGGGGGAGGGTAACTCTTTTAAAATCATTTAATATAATAAACTTAAAAACTTGTAATTTAAAAATAATAATATTCTGCCAAGAGGGGTGGAGAAAAACAAATCCTTGCCAAAACTGCCCTCCCACAGGTGGATTGATTTCTGTCGCAAGGAATTTTTTTTCCATATTCGCTTCCATATTCAAGACCTCATTCATTTTCTGGAAACGATAAAAGAACAAAGTTTTTTGATTGGAAAGAAATACTAAACTAAAAATGAACGTATAACCTAATGCCATATTAAATTTCCAGCAGCAAGTTGCAAATAACCAGTGTCATGGCAGAACTAGGTCACAGTACTTGCTATGCCATAATGTACTTTACATACATACATACAAAATCATCATGCAGTCATGGGCTATGGAGGTCCAACCAGACTATGTAATTTTCCTCTCCAGACATGTCTCTTTTCAGCTACAGCTGCTGCATTTGGCCTCTCTAGGCCAATTCTAGTAAGGTCTTGTTTGACATTGTCTGCCCATCGCAACCTAGGTCTCCCCCTTTTTCTGATATCCTTAGGTACTGTTCATAATCCTCTTTGTCAATCTGCAGCTTGCATACAGGCAACACGGTCAAACCAATGCAGTCTCTCTCTACACAATATGCTGCTCAAAGGAGGTTGATGACTCCTTCTTCTAACCTCATCATTACTTAAAAAGTCAAACCACCTAATGCCCAAGATACTGTGTAAGCATCTAGAATCAAAGGCATCAAATTTTCTTGTTACACTGCAGGAAATTGTAAATTTTCAGATTTTCAAAACTTTAAGGAAAAATTTGTTGACATTAGTTCAAATACAACTTAGGAGCTTAACCCTTAACAACCCAATAGTGTCCAATGGACACATTTTCAAATTGATTTACATACAGAATCAAAAGAGTTTATTTTATTGTGAAATCACTTTGTCTAATTTATTATCCCCTTTGCTTTATCTCCCAAATTATCTAAAAGAATTTTTTTTTTTTATTTTAACTACTGGTCAGTTACGGTACAAAAGCTTACTGGGTTGTTAAGGGTTAAATCAGGAGGTTGCTTCAGCAAAGAGTAATGTTAACAAATAAATTGGCAATATTATATATCAGGTCTAGCAAATGGCAATCAGATGGCTTTAACAAATTATTTATTATCCCAGTTTTAAAATATGCATCAAATGATAAAAGTATTATTTTTCAAGCCTAAATTGTGTATTTTTATAAGATATATAGATAAGAAAATTTTAAAGAGAAATTTCCATTTTTTTTTTAAATCAAAGTTTATGTGTTATACTAAAGACACGACAGTCACGGAAGTTGTTGTCTAGTACCCCTCAGTAGAAAACATGAGGTGGACGAAGGAGCAGCGTGCGTTTGCGGTCGAAGCCTATTTTTCGAACAACCGTTCCTATGTGGTGGTGCAGCGTGCGTTCTGTATTCACTTCGGAATTCAGCCCAGAGGTCCGGTTCCTGACCAGAAATCGATTGTTTTGTGGGTAGAGAGCTTCAGGACAACCGGGAGTGTGGTGAAAAAAAGCCCAGGACGACGATGGACCGTTACGATGCCAGAAAATGTCGAGGCAGTTCGACAGTCGATTTTCAGATCTCCAAGACACTCCGCTCGCAAACATGCAGTCGCCCTAGGAATATCCAATCGATCAATGCATCGAATTCTTCATGAACATCTTCATTTCCATCCCTACAAGATGTGTATTGCACAAGAATTGCCACCAGTTTTTTTTATTTCAATTATTTCTCCCGACCTACAGGATCCCTCCCATTTTCTTACTTGTTTTAAAGTAATGTTATTTTTTATCACTGTTAATTGACAATTTTATATAACATAGTTCAATTTTCATAATTTTCCACAGTTTAAAAGGATAAAGAGGCTTCATTTAGAATATAGCTCTAAGACTCCTATTTAGAACTTTGTTCCGGGGCACAGATTTAGAACTTGCCTTCAGGTATCCCAATTGCTTAATCTGCCTGGTTCATACATGTATTTGTGCAGTTAAGAACTTTTACAAAGTGTTATAAACTTCCACATTCCATTAATCATATACAAGACAGGTTTAAAAAGAGATTGGGGAGAGGGGGTTTCAAGAATGTTCGGGTGCGAAGAATTATTTGAATTATTTGAAGAATCATTACTTGAATTAGTAAAAATTTTAAACTGATAATAATAATATTATGCTCAAAGAAAGCTATACAGTATTTCCATGTTACTTCAATGGGAATTTAATTACGAAACTCTATAACAGGGAGGGCCAACTTTTGGACTCTGCGATTGACTTTTAAGACAAAATATTTCGCAATCGACCATATTACATAAGTCATAATAAAGATTTAATACTGCTTGATCAGAAAAGCATAAAAAAACAATTTAGCATCAAACATATTAACATGACATTGTTTTTTGTGTAATTTTAGATGGAAAAGATTGTAATTTGATTAATATAACAATCTTTTCTACCAAAAATTGGCAGCTACGCAATCGATTGTTTGGCCTTCTCTACTTTATAATATCTAAAATATGTATTTAATAGAGAAATGTGATGAAGATAAAGATTGTAGACTGGTAATTGTATACCTATCAGGACTAGATTTTTTTTTGTTGGCTTTAATGTTGGCCCTATATCACATTCTGAAGTCGCGCTGGCTATTTCTAAATTAAAACTGCATAAATCCACAGGGGTGGATGAAATCACCACTGAAATGCTTAGAGCTTGGAACATTTGTGTAGTCACATGGCTGACTGAAATTTTGAATATTTTTTTATGATAAAGGTCTTGTTCCCAAGGATTTTACTGGAGCTAACATTGACCCAATTTTTAAAAAAGGTGATCGCAGTTCTTGTAATAATTATATGGGAATTAGTTTACTTTCTGTTCCAGGTAAAGTTCTTTGCATGATTATACTCAATAGAATTAATAATTTGGTTGATGGACAACTGTAGGATGAAAAATGTGGATTCGAAAGTGGTAGAGGATGTATTGATCAAATATTTTCACTTAGGCAGATTTGTGAGAAATGTTTAGAGTTTCAGAAACCTGTGGATAGATTATAATCTTTATAGATTTCAAAAAGGCTTTTGACTCTGTTGATCGACATAATTTGTGGTTGATTGTTAGATCATATGAAATACCTGAAAGTTAATTAGTGTAATGAATGCTATCTATAATAACCACTAGAGTCGTGTGTGAGAGTTGGCATGTCTTTCAGTGATTGGTTTAGCATTGCTAGTGGACTTTGACAAGGGTGCATTTGTCTCCTTTTCTCTTCAGTTTGGTTACTGATTATGCAATTCAATATTCTTTGCAAGGGAAAGATTTTGGCCTTAAATGGTCTAGAGATTTCAAAATTTCTGATTTAGATTATGCGGATGATTTGGCCCTGTTGGCTACTGATGTTGATGAGGTAAATTAGTTCATTAGAGCTGTTGATGAGACTGGTAAGAGTAGGTTTGGTGATAAACAGAGAAAAAACTGAAGTGATGAAAATTGGTCAGGCAGATGGTGCTTCAGTTGCTTTGAATGGCTGTACTATTGAGCAAGTGTCTCAGTTTAATTATCTTAGGAGTTATGTAACAGATACTGGTGATGTGTGGCATCAGATAAATAGAAGAATAGAGATTGCCGCTGGGACTTCTAAGAATCTATGGAGAGTGTGGAAAAATAGGTGTATACACCTAAAGACTAAAATTAAGCTGTATAATAGTTTGGTTCTTTCTAATGTTAGTTAAGGCAGCGAAACATGGACCATTTGTAAGCAGGATAACAAGAAACTTGATGCCTTTAATTCTAGATGCTTACGCAGTATCTTGGGCATTAGGTGGTTCAATTTTGTAACTAATGATGAGGTTAGGCAAAGGAGTCAGCAACCTCCTTTAAGCAGCATATTGTGCAGAGAGAGACTTCGTTGGTTTGACCATGTTGCCTGTATGGATAATTATAGATTGGCGAATAGGGTTATGAACAGTGTGCCCAAAGGCTTCAGAAAGAGTGGGAGACCTAGGATGCGATGGGCAGACAATGTCAAACAGGACATTGCTAGAATTGGCCTAGAGAGGTCAAATGCAGCAGCTGTAGCTCAAAAGAGACACGTCTGGAGAAGAAAATTAAGCAGTCTGGTTGGACCTCCGTAGCCATGGCTACATGAGGATTTTGTATGTATTCATTCAGTATTTAAAGATTAATAAGTAATTTATTATTAATCATTCATAATTATTTGACATTGATATAATCATCATCCAACTTTTAAAATTCATATTTTATCAAACGATTTGAAAAAAAAAAAACTTAGGTTTTAATTAATATCTGAAATAAATTCTTATGACCCATTACTGTTGTGAAATATTCCAGCTTCCATAATTCTTTAAATATTTGACAAATGCTGTTGAACATCCAGATTTAAATAGATAAGATTATGATGTTTAATATATTTTCAGTAACATTTTTTCATTAAATGAATATTTTAGAAGTTACAATTACAGAGCTTTGAAGTTAGACTCCCATTCACATAACATAGAAATTCTCTAATATTTTGTTAGGGCAGTGTAACTGAGTTCCATTGGGTTGTTTTACCTCTGAGCGGCACCTTTTTGCACACAATGGGCTAAATGGCCAGGCTAGTAGGACTCCGAAGGCTCAGAGAAGGTTGGGGGGGGGGGAAGGGACCCACTGGAACTGTTGTCGGGAGACAGATGGTAGCTTCCCGTCAAGGCCATCCAGCATGTTCTTTAATATGCACAGGTTATGACTCTCGCACAAAGGCCTTGGCTTAACGTTACATCTGACGCACAGCAGATTTTCCAAGCTAATCTGTGTCTTCTACTAACTGTGGGTAGAGCAGGGAGTTTTGTGGAGATAAATCTCAATGCTGACCCAGCTGGGACTTGAACCTGGGAATTACAGATTACAAGCCTGGCACGTAATATTGTAAGATATTCATTGTTTTGACCCAATGGGAATAACTTTCCTTTGCTTACAATTCCTGCAATTCCAAAATATTATTTTTTCAAAAGTGATCTCTGAATTTCTTCCAATTACTAATATCAACGTTACGTTGTCACATATTACTGTAGGCATCTGTCTCACAGATCTAGTTTGGAAGAGATTCGATAGAAACAGTTTTGTTTCATAACAAAAATTAGAGTAGAGGTACACAGTGTGGTAATTAAAATTAAATATATTTAATTCTCTATGACACTGTTAAATGTTTTTAAGCACTTCAACACATGGACTATGCTATCAAGTATCAACAATTATTAAGGAGAGATTTACGTACCATGCTGTAGAGGATGGGTAGAAACTACAGCATGGTACGTAAATCTCTCCTTAATAATTGTTGAGAGTTGATAGCATAGTCCATGTGTTGAAGTGCTTAAAAACATTTAGCAGTGTCATTTATTTCATAAGTTTTGCTTCTGCAAATCATCATATAACACTGCATCATCGTTCAGACTTCTAGTTAAAGATGCCAGAAAGCAGACAGAACAGTAAATAAATTACATATGAACAAATCCGTATCAGAATCCAATTTTGAAACTAGCGGTAAACAGGTTAATAATCCGTACTGCTACAAAGCAAGTAGCAAGCAAAACAGTGGATCACCAGTGCCACAGCGGACTAAAATGTAACTAGTGCTGCTGTCACCTAATGTCTTGAAATCGGCAGGCATTCCCATTACGTAGGCACTGCTCTAACGAAAGAGTTCATCTCATCACCACCCTTTGCCAAATGGGCCAAATCATCAGCATAATCTAAATCAGAAATTTTCAGATCTCTGGATCATTTAAGCACCAAATCTTCCCCTTGCAGTGAATTCAGCATAACATAATCAATTACCAAACTAAAGAGAAAAGGAGACAAAATACACCCTTATCTAACTCTACTAGCAATCTAAACCAATTGCTAAAAGCCTTACCAACTCTCACCCATGATTCAGTGTTATTATAGAGAGCTTTCATTATGCTAACTAACTTCAGCATGGATAACTGCCATGCAATACAATCTCACAATCAACCACATTTTATGACAATCAATAGAGTCAAAAGTTTTTCAGAAATCTATAAAGCTAGTAAGTAGAAGTAACTCTGTGGATATTATTTATTGGTTTCTCAAGAATCTGCCTAAGTGAAAATATTTGCTCTATACGCCAACTACTTCTTAATCCACACTGTTCATCCTGCAGTTGTCCATGAACCAAATTATTAATTCTATTGACCACAATAGTGCAAAGACCTTTATCTGCAGCAGAAAATGGACTGACTCCTCTGTATCACAAGAACTGGAAATCACCTTTTTTTAGGGGGAAAAAAAGGTTAATAACATCTCCAGTAAAATATTTAACACCTTCGTAACATAAAAAAATTCAAAATTTAGTCAGTCAAGTGACAACACAAATGTCTCCAGATCTAAGCATTTCAAGTAATAATTTCATCTATCCTGAGGATTTATGATGTTTTAATTTAGAGTTGGGTTGGGTTGTTTTACCTCTGAGCGGCACTTTTTTGCCACCAATGGCCAAGTCACATGGACCCCGAAGGCTCAGAGAAGGTTGGGGGAGGGGACCCACTGGAACAGCTGTTGGGAGACAGATGGTAGCCTCCCGTCAAGGCCATCCAGCGTGTTCTTTAACGTGCACAGGGTATGGCTCTCCCGCACATGGGGCCACGGCTTAACGTCCCATCCGATGGACGGCGGCCTTTCCAAGCCCATCGGTGTCCCCTACTGACCGTGGGCAAAGCGGGGAATTTTGTGGAGAAAAATCTCAACGCTGACCCAGCTGGGACTCGAACCTGGGAACTACAGATTACGAGCCTGGCGCGTTACCGACTGAGCCACCCCTGCCCCGTTTAATTTAAAGATAACCAAAGTAATTTCAGAATATGAAGTAGGGCCAACATTAGAATAAGTAATGCATCTATATCCTCATTATAAACAGTGGGAGTAAAACTAATCCTACTGTTTAGAACATCACTGAAATGCACAGCCCATCTAGTCATGATAGAATCCTCACCTTCAATAACCTTACAATGTTTATCCTCATCCTTCAATCCCTGTATACCTGTTTCTTCCCATACAAAACATTAACTATCTGATACAGAACTCTACTGTTATGCTGTCTAGCTGCTTCCTCTGCTTTGTCAGCTAAGCAATCAAACCAAAGTTTATGAGCTATTAACTGATCTTTTATACATTTATTAAGTTCTTTGTAATGTTTTCTATTAGGACTAGTAGGGTGTTGATTAATGATATATATACATAAATTAATGTTATATAACTATGTTATGTGGAAAAAAGTTACTATCTCAAACAACATTTCTTCTCTTACAAAGAAATAGTATTTCCCCTTCACATTACAACCATTTTCACAAGTCCATGTGCAAAGAAAGAAACAATATAAAGTTCTTGAACATATATGGCATTTTAAAAGAATAGCAAAAATGTTAACCTTGAAAACTTAATGTTCATTTTCTAAAGAGCTGATCAATAGCACGTGACTGTAGCTGTGTTTCAATCATATGTCAAAAATAATAACTTTCACAAAACTTAAACTGACTGTAAATGCACCACACAGGGGCAGCTTGTCATCAGGGGCAATGTCCCACTAAGAGATTTTGCAATATATACTAAGATATTAAGCTCTGCATTGGAATTAATAAAAGTACTATTTTACATATTTGTTTTCTGAAACATTTTGCCCATTTCCATTCATTATGCATTTAGTGAAGTAATATACTCAAAACTGCCTTGTGTTGCATCAATTATAAGCAGAAATAACTGCAAGATATTACAGGGCAAGCTTCCAGTGTACCCAGAAATTTCCATCATTTACCATGCTATAACAGTTTGCAAAATGTGTAGTCTGGGCAACTGTGAACTTGCTCACAATAATGCATAGAGTTTATATCACTGATTACAACAGTGCTGAGTGGTTATTAAGAAACTCAGAGTGCAAGGAAGGCCGGTTGTTCATTCACCACAAATGCTGAACTGTTGGGATTTTCACATCAGACTGTCACATGTGTATACTACGACTAAGTGAAATACAACAAAACTTCCAACCAGCATGAGAAATGTGGATGTAAATGTGCAATTGACTCTAGAGGTGATCGCAGACTGCCTTATGTCGTTACAAGGAATCGCATGGCTACCATGGAGCAGATAACATGGGAATTGAATGAGGGCACATCATAAGCTTATGCACAAAGACTATCCATTGCACCATGGAAAAATAAAGGCTATGGCAGTCCACATCATGTCCCCTTGTTGACTGCAAGGCACTAAAAGATTAGACTATAGTTTGCAAAGGCCTATCACTTGGAGGACTGGAAACACATCATCAGGTCTGATGAATCACAGTTTCAACTCTATAATGCCGATAGGAGGGTGCATATGTAGCATACACCACATGAGGCAATGGACCCAGCGTGTCAAGTTGTAGTTATATAGGCAGGTGAAGGCAATGTAACAGTTTTAGGGTGCATCAAGGAGTATAGAAAAGAGGAGATAAGCCCTAAACAAGTTTTGCCATAACAACAGGTGAAGCATAGAATGGGCAAATGTTTGTGCCCATAAATACTGTGCCAAGTATGTGTAAGATATCAAGTTAGTTTATCTATTTTACATGATGAAACAAATACTGTAGTTGAAATATTATTAACTGATGATTATGGTCAATTTAAACAAAATGAAAAAATGATATAGATATATAAAATACATATAGAAAACATAAAAAATTTCATTGAAAGAAAAACGAAAATTTTTAGAGTTATAGAAGAAAAGGATTTAAAAAAATTCTACCGCATAAAATGTTGGATAAACAGATTGGTAAGAACTTATTCAACAAAGTTATTTTCTTATTTAATTCACATCATTTTCATCATCCTCCTCCTCCTCCTCAAGCAGAAATGGGCTACAGAGGTCCAACAAGAACGTGCAATTTAGTTCACCAAGCAAGTCTGTCCTGAGCTACATCTGCTACATCTGGCCATTGCACACCAATTCTAATAAGGTCCTATTTGACATTGTCTGTCCACCGCATCCTAGGTCTCCCCTTCTTTCTGAGGCCTTTAGGCACACTGTTCATAACCCTATTTGCCAATCTATAATTATTCATACGGGCAACATGGCCAAACCAACAGAGTCTCTCTCTGCACAATATGCTGCTTAAACGAGGTTGCAAACTCCTTTGCCTAACCTCATCATTTGTTACAAAGTTGAACCACCTAATGCCCAATATACTGTGTAAGTATCTAGAATCAAAAGCATCTAGTTTCCTGTGATCTTGTTTACACAGCATCCAGGTTTCACTATGATAACTAACCCTAGAAAGAACCAAACTATGATACACTCGAATTTTAGTATTTAGGTGTATACGCCTATTTCTCCACACTCTCCATAGATTCTTAAAAGTCTTGGCAGCAATCCCTATCCATCTGTTAATCTCGTGCCGCACATCGCCGTATCTGTTACATAGCTCCCAAGATGATTAAACTGTGACACCTGTTCATGATTCCAACCATTCAGATTAACTGAATCACAGCCTACCTGACCAATTTTCATCACTTCAGTTTTCTCTGTTTATAACCAAACCTACTCTACTACCAATCTCATCAATAGCTCAAATGAAAGAGTTCATCTCATCAGCATCATCTGCCAAAAGGGCTAAATCATCAGCATAATCTAAATCAGAAATTTTCTTATCTCCAGCCCATTTAACACCAAAATCTTTCCTTTGAAGTGAATTTCGCATAACATAATCAATAACCAAACTAAAGAGAAAAGGAGACAAAATGCACCCTTGTCGAACACCAGAAGTAATGCTAAACCAATTGCTACAAGCCTTACCAACTCTCACACACGACTCAGTGTTATTATAGAGAGCTTTCATTGTTAACTAACTTGTCTGGTATACCATATGATCTCACAATCAACCACAAATTATGATAATCAACAGAGTCGAAAGCCTTTTTGAAATCAACAAAGCTAGCAACCAAAGGTTTCTGAAACTTTAAACATTTCTCAAGAATCTGCCTAAGTGAAAATATCTTATCTACACATCCCCTACCACTTCTGAATCCACATTGCTCATCAAGCAATTGACTGTCAACCAGATTCTTATTTCTATTAAGCACAATCTTGCAAAGAACTTTCCCTGGAACAGAGAGTAGGCTGATACCCCTATAGTTATCACAAGAACTGCGATCACCTTTTTTGAAAATAGGGATAATAATAGCTCTGGTAATATCCTTAAGAACCATGCCTTTATAATAAAAGATATTCAAAATTTCAGTCATCCAAGTGGTAAGAGAAACATCCCCAGCTCTAAGCATTTCCATAGTAATTTTATCTACACCTGGGGATTTATGAAGTTTAAGTTTCGAAATAGCCAAAATAGTTTCAGATTGTGTTATAGGGCCAACATTAAAGCCACAAATGCATCTATCATCATTGCAAACAATGGGAGTAGAACTACCCACATTGTTAAGAACATTATTGAAATGCTCAGCCCACCTAGCCATGACAGAATCCTCACCTTCTATAACCTTACCTTGTTTATCCTTCAATCCCTGTATACCTGTCCGTTTCTACCACACAAAACATTAACTATTTGATACAGCTCTCTGCTGTTGTGCTGTCTAACTTCTTCCTCAGCTTTGTCAGCCAAGCCATCAAGCCAAAGATTCCTATCAGCAGCTAACTGATCCTCTACATGCTTATTAAGTTCTCTGTAATGCTTTCTATTAGGACTAGTAGGGTATTGATTAAGAACATTCCTGCAGTTCTTTCTTTCTGAAATAAACTCAAGTGCCTTATCACTCAAATAATTCTGCCTCCTCTGCTTCTTTTTTTCCTAAACGAGTACTGTTAGTTTCCAAAAAAGCCTGTTTAAAATGGTCCTATTCTTCCTCAACTTCAGTAGTAAGCAAACCATGACTATCATAATGACTAAGTAATCTATCATGGTAAGTTTTAGCTATAACTGGGTCTTTCAGAGCTTCAGTATTAAAGGAAAAATTTTTAACCCTAGCACAACACTTTTTAAGTTTAAGTTGCAAGACACTTTTAACAAGATAATGGTCAGATCCAATTTCAGCTCCCCTATATGATATTCCTAACAGAACTAGCCCATCTGCTGTTAATTAATATATAATCAATCATATTCTTATGCAGCCCATCAGGTGAAACCCATGTGTACTTATATATGTGCGGGGCGGGGGTGGCTCAGTCAGTAGCGCGCCAGGCTCGTAATCTATAGTTCCCAGGTTCGAGTCCCTGCTGGGTCAGCGTTGAGATTTATCTCTGCAAAATTCCCTGCCTTGCCCACGGTCAGTAGGGGACACCGAAAGGCTTGGAAAGGCCGCCGTCCGTCGGATGGGACGTTAAGCCGTGGCCCTGTGTGCGGGAGAGCCATACCCGTGCACGTTAAAGAACACGCTGGATGGCCCTGATGGGAGGCTACCATCTGTCTCCCAACAGCTGTTCCAGTGGGTCCCCTCCCCCAACCTTCTCTGAGCCTTCGGGGTCCATGTGACCTGGCCATTTAGCCCATGGTGTGCAAAAAAATGCCGCTCAGAGGTAAAACAACCCAACCCAACTTATGTATGTCGCGGTGTTTGTAATAAGTGTTAGTTATTCTGAAACCATTGAGTTTACTTACCTGTAGGTGACATTGCCGATTGCCATTGCAGCTACCACTACCAAAAGGGCCTATCACCCCTCCCCAAAGGTCAGTCAGTACCAACTTTGGCATTGAAGTCACCAAGAACAAGGGTAATATCTCCATTCTTGACAGAATTCAAAATATCCTGAAGTTGTCCGCAAAACCTATCCTTCTCATCCTCATCGGCATCCTCAGTGGGGGCATAACAGCAGATAACATTCAAGTCTTTAATGCTGGTCTGCTGTAAGAAACCTTTCATTAATGCACTCATAACATAGAAGAGCATCACTAACGTTGTCTGCTGAGAAGCAGACCCATGCATTCGTGATACTTATTATCATTCATCCCTGAAAACAGAAATTTAAGATTATTTTTAAGAATCTGACCTTTATCTGTCCATCTGGTCTCTTGCAAGCCGAGAATATCTAAATTATAATATATAATGTATATTATAATTATGGAATTTTTGTGTGAGGACATCAACAGAATAAGCTCTGTGCAGAGTCCTCACATTCCAACTATCTATGGAGAGAAAATGGTTAGTGGGATGTTTAAAGAAACTACGTTTGTTGAGAGAGGGAATTCCAACAATATTAAACAGCTCCCTAAATGCAGGCATAGGGAAAAGATCCATTCCCCCACCAGTAAAGGCTGAAACCATCTACACCGAAAGAATTCCTCCAATGTAGAATTTGACGATGCCCATATAAGTAAGAGTTCAGGTGCCTGTGATGACCTTAGATCAAGATTATGCACTAGTGATAAAACGTCCTGTGAATCTATTCACTTGTGGCTCTGTCAACCCTCAAACAAACGAAAAAAGCGGCAGATTTTCCCTCCACAGAAGCCTACCAGTGCAGTAAATTCAGGATCCATAATCAAGCTCAAAGCCTTAATTCAGTCCAGTATGTTTATATGGTGAGCACCAGAACCCTGTGTGGTTGACCACTCCTCAGCAGTTTAGAAAAAAAAAGTAGCCATAGTTGTCCAGATCAGTAGGCCACACTAATCTGGCAGACTCCCCCTCTGTTCACTTCCACAAGAGAGAGTATCTCTTTTGAAAGTTACTAAACGCCTGCACCACAAGAAGGTGTGGTTGGACATTAGGTGCTAGGCCTTGCCCATTCTATGCATCATCATAGGGGATTGGTGCATAGCTCTCCTTCCAGTGATTACCTATCTACCATTTACAGACCACATATTTGTTTAGAATGATTCTATTTTATTGCTTGGCCAGATATGAATATCCCATAAATTCAGTTAGTGTTCAGTTATGCTGCCAATTAAAGACAGCTTTTACTACCAGTGTACGAAGTACCAATCATGGAGTTGACAGGAACCAAAATCAGTCTACCTAGGCCCAGAGTGATATTAGACTTGAATGCTTTTAAATGTAAAAAAATAAAATTAGACTATTTATTTAAGTTGAATCTAAAATTTTAATATTATTCTTACAAATTCTCACCATAATTGCAAAAAAAAGAATGTTGTTTTAATGAAGAAAAAAAACTTTTATAACTGTTTGATGCAGTCTTTTTTTTACGAAACTATGGCTTAATTTTTGGAAAACCTGACGAATAAAAAATTATTATATATTAATCAAAAGAAAATTACTTCCTGAATAATATTATTATTATTTCCTTCAAAATATATATAGAAATATTATCAGTTCTACAAGACTTTCCAGAATTTAAGTTCTTTATAACTGCTTGTACTTCCCTGTCATATATATCTTAAATAAAGAATGAATTGTGTATTTCTTTAAAAACACTTAAGTGAAATATTATTTTTATTTATTTTCATAATTCTTTTCAGTATGGTATATTTCAAAACACATGGCAGTGTTATACAAGGTGACTTTGACTGCTCATGATCATGGAATTTTTCTTTCTGGTTTATAAAGTGGAGGAAGACTTTCTTCGCTGTTTTCCTTTCTGAAAATTAAGCATTTTTTTTTCTTTGGGTGTTGCACTTTGTGCATCTTGGCAATGTCAACACAATGATTCATCAAGGCTAAAAAACTTAAATATTCTCACACAGAGGTATATTGGGATGCAAAACATTGGGCAATATCAAAGTGGGCCGCTTGACATAACACAGTCTTTGACTTATAAAAACTTTTCACAAGTCTTTTCTTTATTAATAACATCACTGTTTCCTTTCTTTTATTTTCATCTCGATAAAACATATGCATATTTTATATTTTTAAATGCATTGTTTCAACAACAAACAATGAAGCCCAGAGTTTGCCTCCAAGTAACATTCAGAAAAACACTGAGTAATTAAAGTTCGAGGATCATCATCCTCATCCTCAAGCAGCCATGGGCTACGAATGTCCAACCAGACAACGCAATTTAGTTCTCCAAGCATATCTGTCCTGAGCTATATATGTTGCATCTCGCCACTGCACACCAATTCTATCATGCAGATACAGGGATATGGAGATCATAAAGCAGCTGTGAACTACAAAAGAACAAACATTGCAGCCAAAATTAGGTTGAAAATGAGGGAACTAAGTGGTTGAACTAAGAGTGAATCACTTATTTCAAATCACAGATGAAATAGTGTTTTCATCTTGTTTACAATTACTCCTCGGAATTCATTTAAAAATGCAGAGAAGGGCTAGATACATTGAGAATGGACTTTGTAGATTGTTTTATGATATGATGCAATCATAATGTTATCTGAAGAACACTGATCATTGCCTGAAGGTGTATACAAAAGACTCACTTGTTTGTCAATAGCGGTTCCTGTTAATCTTGAATGGCAAGAAGATTTCATTAAAGTGGTAGACTTCAAATTTCCACAAATTCTTTCCTTGGTGGAGTACATTTAGCTCAACAGATAGCAGATGACAGATATAATGATGATGACTTTCAGTGCATGATTATTTATGGCACATGAGAGATTAAAGTTGAGAGTGGTGTGGGAGATGACATTAATCCTTAAGACATGTGAAATAGGATAAAAAATACTTTTAGTTGCAGTAGCTGTTAACTCTGTCAGCAGAGTTAGATATAAATCCGAGGTGGTGGTGATTTTAGTTTAGGATGATTTTTATTCCCCCCATTGCAACCGACGACAGTCAGTCAACATTATACTGCAATCAGATAACTAGAACTATAAAGCAACATAGAGGTAAATACCTTAGACATAAATACTCTTATCTTCAGATTTCTTTCAATAGATTTATTTTTTATGCTATTTTGTTTTTCAAAACAGGATGCATGCTTTTTCAAAATTCTAACTGGAATTTGCAATTTTATGAAATATTTTTCATCTGTTATTTACGATTCTCACTGTATTTTTTTTTTATAAAATATGTCTAAACAAAAAATTTTAATATGAAGAACCAAAACGTATAGAGGACTGGATTTTTCATATTTGTTCATTTACTGAGATTTTGCAAGATTTTTGATAAATGCAAACCATTTTATACTGTCTAAATTTTTTTATCATGACAGTCTTACATAAACCAAAGTTGAAAATATATATATATTTTTATAAAGAACTTTACACGCTGAAAATCCAGAATTACCAAAAATGTTCAATGGCCATAAATGTTTTAAATATAATAATAAATAAATAAATACCCCCTCAAGCAGCTGCTTGCCATAGAGGTCTGACAGGAGCCTGTCAGTTTATATGCCACAGTAGGAGATCTGAGAGGATGGCAGGACCTCAGCAGAAAAACGACACACACATCCATGCCTAATCCGGGGCTCGAACCCAGGTCCCTTAGATATACCAGATCAAAATTCCTTTTTTTGTGTTCATTTTATCTACGTTTTTGAATTCGTTTTGCTTTAGAGTTAAACAATTTTAAATTGAAGAAAAAATCTAAGTACAGTTGTATAAAACCAAAATTTCCTCAAAAGGGTTGAATTCTCGTGATTTTTTTCACTTCAGCTTCAGTTGTTTGCTTCACATGGTTCACTCCAAAATGTTTTTTACACTGCATTAAAACAGAATACAAAATCCAAGTTTCTAGAATGCCTTAACTGCTTAAATAAGATGAAAACTATATTCACAACTCCAGCAAAGCAAATACATGTTGTTTTTGTTTAAATTTAACCCATTTTAATGAAATTGGAGTCTAATATAATTTTTTCTACATTTCCCACCGAAACATTTCATGTAATTTTTTAATTTTTAAAATTTGAAAACAATCCAACCCTCCCCCTCCCAATCAGTAGTGAAGCGCACTAGCCAGTCAACCACAGGGAGAAAAAGCATTATTTGCTGCAGGGGGCGGGGGGGGGGTTAGCAGTGAATTTTTAATGCTTTTAAATTCAATCATTTAAAGAGAAGGTGGGATGTGAAAAGGAGCATTTTTCTCATTAAAAAAACAACAATGATAATATTGTCACTTTGTCGTCCATCTGTCTGTTTGTCCATATGTCTCTAAACATAAAACATTTTTTGTTTTTAGAGATAAATTAAAAAATATTTTGGTTGAATTGGTATTGATTAAATTTTAAGATTTGCACTTTCCGAATATCCCAAAGTTTAAACTGTGCCCCCTAACGGTGGAAAAAAGTTGAATGTTGCAAACAATGTACCCATACTAGAATTTCAAAATTTTGATGGTGGAATGTGAAGGTCATGAGGTTTGCATAGACGACAATGAATTGATCACTTACCCCCAGAGAGGGGAAGGCAACTTTTTGCTTCAAGAAATAATTTTGTTCTTAGAAATGAACTGAAAATTCTTTTTTGAGTTAGATAAGCATTGAAAACATATTATAATTTGCATTTATGAATAGCAAAAAATGAAAGTTTGCCCTCTAACAGTGAAAAAGGTTGAAAACTGCAAACTTTTAAACAGATACTGCAAGCAATAAATTTATGCTACAAATTTGAAAATTTTGATTGTAGAATATGAAAGTAATGTTTTCATTTGCAACAGTAGGTTGGCCATTTTCACAGAGGGGTGTGGGAAACTTAAATGTTTTAAGAGATATTGGAAAATTATTTTTTCGTTGGATTGGTACTAATGAAATATTCACAGTTTAAAATTCGTTAGGTAATTTTAATTTACATTGTAGAGAGAATTAAATATAAAAAAGCGATACTTTTAACGAATGTTGCAAGTGATCGGTTTATGGTAAAAATTTCAGTGGTAGAGTGTTAAGAGATAATTCAAAAACCAACAGCGTTTCCACTGATAGCAACAATCTGTCTCTTTTGTCAGAGGGGTGTGAGAAAAACAACTTTTTAAATTTATGGAATAAATGACAAATGCATTTTTTTGTTGTAATAAAATTTCATACTAATAAAATACTATTATTTGCAATTTCCCAGTAATAGACTAAATCTTTTCGTTTACCTACTTTTGCACTCATTAAAAGTTTCATTCTCTTTGAAAATGTGATTCCCATATTCACTAGAGGCAATATCTTAGGGTTGAGTTGTTTTACCTCTGAACGGCACTTTTTTGCACACCATGGGCTAAATGGTCAGGTCACATGGACCCCGAAGGCTCAGAGAAGGTTAGGGGAGGGGACTCACTGGAACAGCTGTTGGGAGACAGATGGTAGCCTCCTGTCAAGGCCATCCAATGTGTTCTTTAACGTGCACAGGGTATGGTTCTCCCACAGATAGGACCATGGCTTAACGTCCCATCTGATGGATGGCGGCCTTTCCAAGGCCATCGGTGTCCCCTACTGACTGTGGGCAGGGCAGGGAATTTTGTGGAAGCAATATGTTAAACTACGAAATTTGCAACTTTAAAAGGAGCAAACACACCTAAATCAAGTCTGTCCAACCCACAGGTCACAAAACAAATAATATACTGAATCTGACTCATTTTTTGACAAACATTTTTAGTTGCATTAAACTTTTTTGCCAATTCACAGTACTCATTAAATATGAATAGTTTTATTTTTTTGAGATATTTTCTTCATTACTTTAAAACAGTTTTTTTTTGCAATTTGATTGGATGGCATCTCATTGTTGCTGTGATGTTTCACTTATTTCATCTGTCAGTTCGTCTGCACTCACCTACACACAATGAATTCACGACTAAAATTTATGTTTTCACCTCAATAAATGAGGTTAATTTCATTGCTACAGTTTATCCTCACTTGGATGGACATGCTACTGCATGTCCATCCAAGTGAGGATAAACTGCAGCAATGAAGGAATGAACTTGTCGGCAATGTTCAAATATGCTGTGGCATTCAGATGTCTTTCAATGGCTATCAGGGGCCTAATGTGTGCCAGGAAAACATTCCCCACATCATTACACCACACCACTGGCCTGTACTGTTGACACCAGAAAAGATGGCTTCATAGCCTCATGTTACCTGTGCCGAACTCTGATCCATCAACAAGATGCAAAATGAACCTTGATTTGTCTGACCAAGCTATTTTTTGTCTGACCAAGCTATTTTTTTCCAGTCTTCAACAGTCTAGAGTTGATACTCCTGCACCACTAGAACTGCACTTTCATGTTCAACACTGGCACTCAACATGGTCGGCAGCTGTTGTAGTACACTTGTCACAAGGTCTGAATTATGGTCATTTTTAGTTTTTTGTGCCATTTTTGGTAAACCTATGAAATGTTTTGCAAGAAAAGCCCAGGAGGATGGGCATTTGGGAGATGCTAGAACAGTCCAACTATCATGCCAGGTTCAAAATCACTCAGGTCACTCATTTTGCCAATTCTGATGCTCTATCCAACTCTAACTGATGCTGGATGAGCTTGGTTTGCCTGTTTTACACTGCACATCACGTGGTGTATTACATGTTGAATTAGTCACATGGTGTATTACATGTTGAATTAGTCACGTGGTGTATTACATGTTGGAATGAACCATTTATGTGACGAACAGTAGTGTACCTAATAAATTGGCATACCAGTATATTCTACCTAGAACTTTGTGGAAGCACTTTTAAATTAAACAGTGTGACAAAGAAATAAACATATTAATAGTTTAGATTTAATTACTGCACTATCAATCTCTGCTTTAATTTTGAAATCCTTTTTGCTTCTGTAGCCAAGACCTGGTTCATTCTACAGAAATGAGAAAAGATCAAAGTTTTTTTAAGGGAAAATGAAGTAATAAAAAAAAATCTGGGTTCAAATCCCAGTCAGGACAACCAATTTTTTTCAACAAATAATTTTTTTGCTCCATTACTATTACTAGCATTTCAATCCCCCCCCCCCACACACACACACACCTGATCTGTCCTATCTACCAATGGTGCCCACACTGATGTCTGTAGAATAACATTCTGTGCAAACAATTATTTTCTTTACTTATTACTTAAGGACAGCACTTTAAATATGGATATTCTTTCATAATGATCCTGTATAAAGAATTTCAACTTTGTTAAATCACATAATTGTAATAAATCTTTCAATATTCAAATAATCAGGTGCTATCAAATTCAATAAAGAATAGAAATTCTTATTTGGGATATTCAAAAACTAAAGACCAGAGAAAAAAAAGGCCCGTGTAGTGATTACGGTCCTCAGCCGATAGATGGCATTGCTGAAGTGGCGTGTGACGTCGAAGTGTAAAGTATGATGTTGATTTGTAAAGTATGACGTAAAAACGTAACTGTTGGTTATTGGTGGCCTATGGCTCTTTGATTTGTTTCTTTTGGGTAGGTAATATAGAATCACAGGTTATGTGTGATTTGACGAGAGTGTGAAGTTACGTTTGGTTTTTTTGCCATTTTCGCTTGATGACTTCTTTGGATAACATACCTATATGGTAAGAGGTAAGTTCGTGTGTATTATATATTTAATATGTGGGGGGGGGGGGTTCAGTGATAGGTAGGATAGGAATAATTAATATGTTCTAGCTTTTTTTAAAAAATTGGTTTGGATATGGTTTGTAATTAGTTATTAAAGATATTTAGGGGCCCATGTAGTGGGGGAGTATGCAAGTTTTTGTGTGTGGGATTGAAAATGGCAATAGTAAAGAACACATGTATTTTGTTAGAATAGTTTGGGGGTGAATTGAATGTTTTTTTAGTAGTTACGTGTAGTATGGTAATTATTAATGTATTATAGTGATTTATTAATTTTGTTGTATATTTAGGAGTCTTTTAAATTTAGTTATATGATTTATCGTTAATATGTGGAAGCGTCTGGCGACTTTTTGATGTAGTAATTCTGGGTATTGTAGAATTGTTGGTGTGTGAAAAAACGGCAGTTTTTGATGGAGTCAGGAAAGAATGAAAAATTTAGAGGTGGGGTGAGAGTGGCGGAGTCGATAGCGTGCCAGGCTTGTAATCTGAAGTTCCAAGGTTCGAGTCCGAGCTATGTCAGCGTTTAGATTTATCTCGGCGCATTTTCAAACTCGGCTCATAGTAGGAGACACTGATGGGCTTGGAAAGGCCGCCGTCCGTCGGTTAGGATGTTAAGCCGTGGCCCTGTATGTGGGAGAGTTATACTCTGTGTACGTTAAAGAACACGTTGGATGGCCTTTACAGGAAGTTACTGTCTCCCAACAGCTGTTCTAGTGGGTCCCGTACCTTCTGTGAGCCTTCGGGGTTCATGTGATCTCGCCATTTAGCCCATGGTGTGGGAAAAAAGTGGGGGCTCAGAGGTAAAATGACAATGTAATTTAGGGGAGGGTTTTTTGAGCTGTAAGATGTTTTTTTTGTCAGATTTTTGTTTTGGGGCTTTTTTATATAATTCAGTCAGCGGTGGACTGTTTCCGATTCTCGTGTTTTTTGGTTTGTGTTGTCTTGGAGGACATTATTTAGTTTTGGGGCTTTTTTATAATTCGATCGGCGGTGCACTGTTTCTGATTTTTACGTTTTTTGGTTTGTGTTGTCTTGGAGGACATTATTTAGTTTTGGGGCTTTTTTATAATTCGATCGGCGGTGCACTGTTTCCGATTTTCACGTTTTTTGGTTTACGTTGTGTGCGAGGTTGGTTTCGTGGAATTGTGGTGGTTAAGTGTATATTAAGAGAAAATAATTTTTTGGGGTAAATTATATTTCGTGAGAATGTGAGTTGTCGCCGTGCTTGTGTTGGGTATGAGCTGGCTGATTTGCATATTGGTATTTTCATTGTGCTTTATTTGGGTTGTTGCGTATGAGGTTGTTGATTTGCATATTGGTATTTTCATTGTGCTTTATTTGGGTTGTTGCGTATGAGGTGGTTGATTTGCATATAGGTATGTTGGTGGTGGTTTCTTATAAGGTTGGAGTCTGTTGTACTTTTAGTAATATGTGTAATGGCTTCCAATAGTTTAGATGTAGCGGCAGGTGGACCTCGTATGGTCTTAAGGGACTTTACCCTGCTGTTTGAGAAATCAAAAAAAGATGGAATTATGTTTTTGCAAGATATTGGTTTGCTCGCAGCAGGGTATGAATGTCCAAGGTGTAGTAAGGCCATGGTGCTGGCCCCGACTGATACAACAAGTGATGGTTATAGGTGGAATTGCCGGAAGAGGATTGGCGGGGTCCAGCACGATAGTAGAAGGAGTATTAGAAAGGGCTCGTGGTTCGAGAGGTCCCATCTGTCGCTGGAAGAGATTGTGAAATTGACGCACATGTGGGCGTTTGATTATCCTCAGAGGATTGCCGAAATGGAACTCAGGATAGGATCTCGCAACACAATATCTGATTGGTATTCTTTTTGTCGAGAGGTGGAAATAGATGTTGTGGTTGCCAGGTCGCAGCCGATTGGTGGGCCCGGTACTATTGTCGAGATTGACGAGAGCAAGTTTGGAACCAACAAATACCACCGGGGGAGATACCGGGAAGGTCGTTGGGTGTTCGGTGGAGTGGAAAGGGACTCCGATAAGTGTTTTCTTGTTGTTGTTCCTGACCGCTCTACTGACTCCTTGCTTGCTGTTATCAAGGAGAAAATTTTACCTGGGTCTACGATTTATTCAGATTGCTGGCGATCATATAACTGTTTGAGTGAGGAGGGTTTCGTCCACCTCACAGTCAACCACTCTGTTTCGTTTGTTGACTATGAGACAGGGGTCCACACTAGCACTGTGGAAGGAATGTGGCGGCATGCAAAAAATGAGATGACTAGAGGCTGTGTGGACGATGATATGTTTGACAGCTATCGGCTGAATTCATGTATAGGAAGCGGCTGCGGCACCAGTCAGACCCGTTTCTGAGTTTCGTGGAGGACATTAAACATCTGTATCCACCCCATGTGCGTGATGAAGTAGCATGAACCACGAGCTGTGGTGAGTAGTATTTTAGTTTTTGTTTAAGTTAGTAGTTTTTAATTTTGTTTTTGTGCTTAAGTGGTTTTGTTTTTGATGTTAGTAGGCTTATTGTGTTTTGAAAAGAGGGGAGGGGGAATGGTGGAAGTGGTTTACTGTATGTAGGAAGGCAATCGTTTTATTTTTTTTGGATTTGCCACTTTTATGAGCTTTCATTCTGTAATTGACGGTTACGAGGTTTTTTTGCGGTA
Organism: Ryuthela nishihirai; assembly: GCA_038380435.1. Classification (NCBI taxonomy): domain Eukaryota; kingdom Metazoa; phylum Arthropoda; class Arachnida; order Araneae; family Heptathelidae; genus Ryuthela; species Ryuthela nishihirai. Next base: position 56,150,899 of record JAWZYU010000030.1, on the reverse strand, counting down.
ATTTAATTTTTTTTACGTTTGTTTGTGTTTGTTACTATGGTTACGGTGCGTTGCGTTTGACGTAAACTCGGGTTTTTCATTACTATGGTAACGAAAAAAACAATCTTTTTTCTAGAAACCCCTGTTTGGGTTAGGGTCTCGGGAGTTGGGGGAATCAACTAAAAGGGCCGTTTTGTTACGTTGGGTCAAAAACAAAATGGCGGCTGAGGACCGTGAACTGTACTACTGCCAAAAAAAAAGTACTTTAGTATATAATAAAATATCAAGGCACATAAATAATCAATCCCCATTTTCAAATGCATATTTTGTGGGCTTTTAAATAAACAAATGTATTGATTTCATAAAAATAATGGGTACTTACGTATTAACGCCACCGCAGCAGAAGTTGCGGTTATGCGCCAATAAAGAGCAGTAAGTACCGATGTTTTTTTTGTCAGATTTTTGTTTGGGGATTTTTTTTATAATTCAGTCGGCAGTGCACTGTTTCCGATTTTCATGTTTTTTAGTTTGTGTTGCCTGGGAGGACATTATTTAGTTTTGGGGCTTTTTTATAATTCGGTCGGCGGTGAATTGTTTCCGATTTTCATGTTTTTTTGGTTTGTGGTGTCTTGGAGGACATTATTTAGTTTTGGGGCTTTTTTATAATTCGGTCGGCAATGCACGGTTTCCAGTTTTCATGTTTTTTGGTTTGTGTTGTCTTGGAGGACATTATTTAATGACATCAAAAAAACATGAAAATCGGAAACAATTCACCGCCGACCGAATTATAAAAAAGCCCCAAAACTAAATAATGTCCTCCCAGGGAACAAACCAAAAAACATGAAAATCGGAAACAGTGCACTGCCGACTGAATTATAAAAAAAATCCCCAAACAAAAATCTGACAGAAAAAACATCGGTACTTACTGCTCTTTATTGGCGCATAACCGCAACTTCTGCTGTGGTGGCGTTAATACGTAAGTACCAAATAATGTAAGGAATTTTCACTATCGCTTTCAATTGTCAACATTGCTAAATCTATTAGTCTTGTTTTGATCATGGTAGTTCTTAATTTTTTTTTACTCAATCACAAAAAAATTTTTTCACCACTCTTGACAGTTATTGGTAGTATTAACAGAATTCGGAACACAAATTGCAGTGTTCAGGAAGATATTTACTTATTTGAGAAGATATAGTTTAGATTAGAAGACCCAAACTTTTTGAGCCCTTCACCTTCTTTACTTTTTCTAATTTTGAATCAATGGTGTCTTAGAATCGAAGAAATACGGTAATTTTCAGTCTCTTTCCTTCACCAAATTCAAAATATTATTCCATTTTAAATTTGTGGAAATATTTACCATGTATACAAATATACTAGTTAAAATATTTACCATATATACAAATATACAAGTTAAAATATTTACTATGCATACAAATATACTAGTTAAAATATTTACTATGCATACAAATATACTAGTTAAAATATTTACTATGCATACAAATATACTAGTTAAAATATTTACTATGCATACAAATATACTAGTTAAAATATTTACTATGCATACAAATATACTAGTTAAAATATTTACTATGCATACAAATATACTAGTTAAAATATTTACTATGCATACAAATATACTAGTTAAAATATTTACCATGCATACAAATATACTAGTTAAAATATTTACCATGCATACAAATATACTAGTTAAAATATTTACCATGCATACAAATATACTAGTTAAAATATTTACCATGCATACAAATATACTAGTTAAAATATTTACCATGCATACAAATATACTAGTTAAAATATTTACCATGCATACAAATATACTAGTTAAAATATTTACCATGCATACAAATATACCAGTTAAAATATTTACAATGTATACAAATTTACATATATTTTAATGCCATATCCATTAATTCTAAGGCTTTTCTATCTAAACAAAACATACATAATTATGTAATCTAATATTCAAAATTCTAGTTGAATACTCTAAGTCTATTTCTATTGAAAAGCATAAGTATCCCCCACACAAATTTCTAAAACACTCCTTTTGGGAAGCACTGGTTTAGATATCTGTTTTGTCATATTGGGAGGTGGGGGATGAAGGTAGGTTTTTGAAACTGTATTTTTAACTCATTTTCATCTACATCAACATGTTCTCCATCAAATAATGCAACAGGAATGTCTCTGGAGTTGTTTGGAACTATTTCTTGGTCCATTTCTTGAATTTCAAGTACTTTGTATAGCTGGCCCCGAATGTTAGCAAAGATTCTTGCCAAAAGTTTGCTGGAAATTACCTAAACATTTTGTAAGTTGCAACATCTTCTAAACATTTTTCTTAAAATTAAAAACAATTTTTTTATTTAAAAATCATAATGGGTAAAAATATCTAATACACAATGCAATAAATTATATAGATAACCAAACATGTTTCCTTGATTTCTTCAGCATGGTTGTCTAAAAAAACAGGATAAATTTCAATTTAAAAATTAATATTGTACTAATAGTCACTCTTTTTTTTGGGCTTTTAAATAGAGCAGTACGTCATAAATATACAAGGTTTAAGGTGTTTTAAGATCATTTTCTCGGGAGAATTTAATCGAGTTTCCAGTTCTGATATGCCGAAATTTAATCACTTGGATGAAGCCGTTAAATGTTAACTATGGGCAAATCGAAGCCTTTAATGATTCAGACAAAAATCATTACTAATTTATGATATTTAAAACTGTAAATAATAGTATATTAATAAGTGGTATAATTGTTCGAAACTTGTATAGGCTTACCTTCTTCACCCCTTTATACATGTAAACATACAATTCTCGCCCCACGTTGAAGCAAATACGATCCCCATTACCGGAAGGATCAGGAAGGGTTACAAAAGATACTTTCACAGGAGTATTGGCCGGAGTGTTAAAGCCTACTCTGTTAGGTCTCGAATACTCAGAAAGAGTCATCAGTTTATATATTCCTTCTCTTGTCATAAACTGAGTTTTTAGTTCGTCCTTTCCTCCACCGTCACACTGCACCGCCATTTTACCGACTCAACATTGAGGAGGCAATTACAGACCCCGGATGTTTAGCACAGGAATACATTGTTAAAACGAAATTTTCATTTTTTCAGACAAATTTAAGCTGTTATAAGCAAGGCAAAACTTTCTAAACGTTTAAGGCAATACCTAAGCTAGTCCGACTGCTAATATATTTTAATTTCTATTAATTTTACATAATTAACATTTTCTCTACATGCGCAGGTTAACGCAAGCCTTCAGCTACTGCCATTCATTAAAACAAACCATAAAAATATTATTATTTTAAATTTTTTTCAAGAGGATTTATACACTGAAACCAAAATATTTGACATATCTACGTGAAAATCTCCGATCATACATAGGACTGCGCGGTTTCTGTTGTAATTAAACGTTTTGAAGGTAAGAGCTGCAAGAGAGATTCGCCAGTGAGGTGGCAAAACAAAGGCTTGTACCGATAGAAACACTGGCGTCGCATTACCAAAATTTTTTCTGTGGCTAATGTTTTTCAAAATCCTATTTTATAGCTTTCCAATGAGTAAAATAACTTGCAAAGCCATTGTGTTAGGCAAGTAGCAGAAGTAACAGTAATGAAGTTCTGTAGCAAAAATAAATAAATATTATGGGGATTAAAAATAGAAGGGGTAAACATCTCTGGATTAAAACGCTTAAAAATGTGTTGCTTTCTTTTTCTTCAGAAAAAGTGAAGTTTTGTTGCTTTCACAAGCAGTCAGTCAATATTATTCTTAATAACAATACATATAAAAGGACGCAGAATAAGTTTTATACCTCTGCATTACTAAAATATTTGGGCGACCCCTCCTTGAAAAAAAATTGATAAAAAAAAAAACAAATTTATAATGCATAGCATAGGTTTACCAAAATGATATATCGTTTTTCACGTGAAGGAATGTAATTTCTTTTTTTTCCTTTTCTTTTTTTTCGTTTGGTTTCAGAAGTACACAATGTTTTTTTAAAAATAAAAATAAATAAATACCCCCTCAAGCAGCTGCTTGCCACAGAGGTCTGACAGGAGCCTGCCAGTTTATACGTCTGTATTATAACAGTTAGTTGAAGGTCTGTGAGGATGGCGGGACCTCAGCAGAAAAAGACACTAAGGTCCACGCCTTATCCAGGGCTCGAACCCGGGTCCCTTAGATCAGTAGCTAACATTCAATTAAACATACCCCATTTTTGGGTGTATGTTTTTTAAAAATTTGAGGAATGTTTACGGAATGGTGCATTGCTTGAAAAGAAGCTATTGAAACAAATGCATCACTAAAATGAACAAACGAAAAGTTTTGCTTTGCTTGTTCAAGTCTTCGGGGTAAAATGTCATAAAACAAACTGAATGGGTTCATCAGATCATCTCCCATGGTGATAGATATTTGTACAACCATAGGCACATGGGATTCATGGACATCTTGAAAACAGAAGAAGCTCCAGAGATTTCTAGTTTTTGCTGCCTCTTTCAGAGATGAAAAAAAATGTAACTTTGAGAAGAAATGAATGACAAAAAAAAAAAGCAATTTCTAATTTAGTGGATTCAAGGGTCAGTGAAAAGAAACTTTTATCAAATTCCTTTTTTCTAATCTTGAGTTAACTTTTGTTTTCTGTAATGGGTGTAAATGTGATATAAAAACTATAAATTTGGAATGGGGTAAGATTTGGTTTTGAGTTTACTCAAGGGGGATTGTTTTTGATACCCATTGGACTGGATAGATAGGCCACAAAAATCCCAAGGATCAGAGGGGAAATAGTTGAGTTGTTTCAGCTCTGAGGGGCACTCTTTTGGCACACAGTGGGTTAAATAGCCAGGTCACAAGGGCCCTGAGAGTTCAGAGAAGATTGGTATAAGAGGACCTACTGGACAGCTATTAAGAGATAGAGAGTATCCCCCATTAAGGTCATCCAGTGTGTTCTTTAATGTGCACACAGAGACACAGCTTAATGTTCCATCTGATGGACAGTGGCGTTTCCAAGTCCATCAGTGTTCCTTACTGATCAATGGCAGGGTGGGGAGTTTTGAGGAGCTAAATCTAAAAGTTGGACATCATAATCTGGGAACTACTGATTGAGACATCAAGCACCCAATATTAAGTTTCCATATTCCATTTTTGTTTTCAGCCATCCTCAGTTGTATTATAAATATGATATAAATATTATTGCAACTATGCTCTTTAAGGAATTGATCACTTATATATTTTTATCTTGAACCAATGTCGACTCTAACTAGTGGACTTTTAAACCGTTGGGGCCATTGAATATATATATATAGCAACCAACTTGTAGCTAGAAAACATAGAATGAATTAAAAATGAAATCGCGTGGGGGAAAAATACACTGAAGTGCTATTGAATTAGGGATAGCAACCAAGTAACATGTTGGACCCCTCTCCATAAGCTTGTGTAAATGTCCCATAAGTATGGCGATCCATACATCCTCCAGAGCTGTCCACAATTCTCTCAAGGTCGTCGCTGATGGGACATGGGCCCGAACACTCTGCTCGACAGTATCCCAAAGATTTTTTATGGGATTTAAATCTGGGCTTCTAGGTGGGCAATTCATTATTTAAAGGTCAGCATAATGCTCCTGCAACCATGCAGTAGGCAACGAGGATCTGTGAGATGAAGAATTGCCTTACTAGTATATGCCATCTCCATTGGATGCACGATGGCCATAAATGAGTATAAATGGTCAGCCATGAATTCTACATACCGGAATGCATTAAGAGTGGTTGGTACATGTACCAAAAGTCCCACAGACGTCCAACTGAAGACACCCCAGTAGTTTTTCTCTGTTTATCACAAAACCTACTCTATTACCAGTCTCATCAAAGCTCTAATGAACTAATTCACCTCATCAACATCAGTAGCCAACAGGACCAACTCATCTGCATAATCTAAATCAGAAATTTTGAAATCTCTAGACCATTTAAAAACAAAATCTTTCCCTTGAAAAGAATTCTGCATTACATAATCAATACTCAATTCTAAACCAATAGCTACAAGCCTTACAAACTCTCACACATGATTCAGCGTTATTATAGAGAATAGTCCTGATGATAAGTGGGCTGAGGCCCACTTTACAAATAGGACCAGTAAATTGACGGATGTACAAGAAATTATTATAGAGAGCTTTCATTACACTATCTAACTTGTCAGTTATTCCATATGATCGAACGATCAACCACAAATTATGTCGATCAAGAGTCAGAGGCGTTTTTGAAATCTACAAAGCTAGTAGCCACAGATTTCTGAAACTCTAAACATATCTCAAGAATATGCCTAAATGAAAATATTTGGTCAATACATCCCCTACCACTTCTGAATCCACACTGCTCATAACGCAGTTGTCCATCAGCCAAATTCTTAATTTTATTAAGCATAATCACATAAAGAAATTTTCCTGGAACAGAAAGTAAACTAATTAACCTATAATTATCACAAGAACTGCGATCACCTTTTGAAAAACTTTAGACAATAATAACTCTAGTAGAATCCTTAGGAACAACACTTTTGTCACAAAGTTTTTTCAAAATTTCAGTCAGCCATGTGACAACACAAGTGTTCCCAGCTCTAAACATCTCAGTGGTGATTTCCTCCATTAATGGGAATTTATGCAGTTTTAATTTAGAGATAGTCAAAGCGACTTCAAAATGTGATGTAGGGCCAACATTAAAGCCAGCACTGCATCTGTCCTCATTAGAAATAATCACATTGTTTAGAACATCTACGAAATGCTAAGCCCACCTAGCCATAATGAGATCCTCACCTTCAATCACCTTACCTTGTTTATCTCTCAATCCCTGTGCCAAAGATTCTTATGTGCTGCTAATTATCTTTTACACGTTTTTAAGCTCATTGTAATGCGCCTATTAGGAGTAGTAGGGTCTTGATTCATATTATTACTGCACTTCCTTCGTTCAGATAAAAATTCCATGGCTTTATTGCTGAAATAATTTTGTTTCCTCTGTTCCTTTTTAACCAAAAGAGTACTGTTGGTCTAAAAAAAAAAGCCTGTTAAAACTTATCCCAATTTTTCTCAACTTCAGCAGGAAGCAAACCACAATTGTCATAGTGAGTAATTAGCTTATCATGGTATGCTTTGGCTATATCTGGATTTTTCAAGATTTCAGTGTTAAAAGTAATTCTCTTAACCTCCGCACAACATTTGTTAACCTTCAGTTGCAAGACACTTTTGAACAGGTAATGGTCAGTTCTAATTTCAGCATGAATATAATTGAAATATTGTATGATCTGGTATTCCTAAGTGAACTAGCCCACTTGCTGTTAATTAAAATATAATGTATCACATTCCTGTGCAACCCATCAGCTGAAACCCATGTATATTATTAAATGTCCTGGTGTTTGTAGTATGTGTTAGTTATTCGTAAACCATTAAGTTTACTTACCTGTAAGAGACGTTCCCCATTTCCATTAGAACTACCAATGCCAAAGGGAGCTAAAACTCGTGCCCAAAGGTCAGAGTTAGTACCAACTTTAGCATTGAAGTCACCAAGCACAAGAGAAATATCTCAAAATATCCTGAAGCTGGCTGTAAAACATATCCTTCTTGTTCTCATAAGAGTCCTCTGTGGGGGCATAACAACAGATGACATTTCAGTCTTTCATTTTTGTTTTAAATTTTGCTCTAAGGAATCTTTAATTAATGCAGTCATATCCTAGAAGAGTCATATCCTTTTGAAATGATTGACTCAAATCGTCTCAACTCCCATTCCCCATATTTCTATTCATCTGCCAGGGGATGTTTTTGTTCGAATTTTGCCTTTTTTTAGATTAACATCTTTCAGAACAGTGCGATATAGGTTATGCTGAGCGATGAGTTCCTGGAAAACATTGGTATAAGTAAACACGGTTTAGGAAAAGTGGGTAAATCTAATCTCCATATTATATCTATTATAATTTGTGAATAGTGAAAAAGATGCACAATTCTGTGTAATAAATTTTTTTATAATAGGAGCAAACTTTTCTATACAAACTCAAAATCTGGCAATCACTTCCAGTATCAGCCACCGCATGACACAATTCATTTACAAGAACTATGTCGACGTGGCTCAAAGTCGATTATTATACACGAAGAGATTCATTAATCCGTTCGTTTCTCTCTAAGTTAACATAATAGCAAGCTAAAAAATTTCATTTATACAGACCTCGTTGTTAATAAATTTGTATCAGAGCACTGCCTGTAGCTCGTTTCCAAATATTTTAACCCTCATTTGCATAACTTTAGGGTTTCAAATTTCCTTTCCTATGTTTCTATTATACTTTCAAATCTTTCTTTTCATTTAATTACATTTATTTGAATATAATGCAATACAATGTGTACAGCGATACAACTTTGAATATAGCGAATGATAATACATTGGATATAATCTGGATGTGAGTGAAAAGTTTTGCAAGTTTTACTTTTCATATTGTACTGAATATAGTTCAATATGAAAACGAATTGTAGTATTAGTAAGTGTAGAATTTTCACACCACTAACATTATTGGTATTAAATACACTATATGGCTGTTTAGCATCAAAACAAAGGATTTATTTTAGTTTTTTATCCCTATTATTCCTCTTATTCTGTGATTATACCTTGTCTTGTTACATTAGATCTTGTTGTGCCTTAATGAAGTAAAGTTTTATAGTAGCACTAGGAGTCAATGGAACGGACGTACTATATTATTTAGCACAGAATAACAGAATTCTATAGCAGGTCAACAATTCTTGCTTGTTTCACATCGGGGTGTTATGATCAGGGAAATTCCTTTGGATATCTTGACTTTTGCCGTACCAGGAACACACATAGAAGCTCTATTTTCTCAACAAGATAAATGACATAAAGTAGTTAAAAAGTCCAAAAAATAAATTCTTAGAAGGCATCAAAAACTAAAAACTTATAACGGCATGACTCGAGTTTCGCAGCCTCAGGTGTCGTTTTTTCTAGGTCATATCACAGTGCTGCATGCATGCGGCAACATTTATTGTATCCCTCGTGCACTATGGGATTATTCACTACGAGGATGAGGGATTCGTTCTTTGGACTGTTATGTTATCATCCTTCTCATACTGTGCTGTTTTCATCCAGAAGTAAGCACCATGGTAGCAGTGGGTGGTAAAACCATTCATACATTTGTCTCCGTTGCAGTATATGACAATTTCTTCAATAATGTCTAGTTCCGATTGTGTTGGGGGGAATATAGAATTTTTGCCCTCTGCAAAGTCCGGTATTTTATGGAGTTTGTTTTTTTTTTTTTTTTCGCCAAAGTGATATTAATGATGCCCTTATTAATATCACTTTGAAGTCCCCCCTCCCCCGCCATCCTCACAGACCTTCTACTATGGCGTATAAACTGAGAGGCTCCTGTCAAACCTCTGTGGCAAGCAGCTGCTAGAGGGGGTATTTATTTTTTTACTTTTTTTCAGCCTAGTTTCAAAAATCAGCTTGGTCTTCCCATAGTAGTCGAGTACTTCAGCATGTTGGTTGATGGTATCTTTGATTGGTATTTTGTTTACTTCACCTGTGGGAGGTATGTAGTCACGATCATTTTTTACTTTCGCTAGGATTGAGCATTTAGTAGTGAGTGATGCTTTTATTTTATATGAGCGTATAGCATTATTCAGTACTTGAGACAGCCGTGAAATATTTCGTATAGGGAATGTATATTTACATGCCTTATTATACACCGGAGATATTTGGGTGCCTTATTGGACTTTGAAGTTGCACATACTATCGACAGCTGTGAGCCATTTTCATTCAGATTTCTTATTGGGATGCCTTGTTGGGATTTCTTCCTTTTGGGTTTTCACTTTTATGAAAATCTTGGGTATAGCTGGGTGTATAGGTGGAACGCACGCTTTTTGCAAGCACCCTGGTATCACTTTGTGTTTTTGACGTTTTGTTGAAAATTTTTGTTACGAATATAATAACTTGAGAAAGAAAATCAATTTTTATAACCTTTATATGGCTCGATAAACTTTCAATGTAACCTTTATAAAATAATACCTATACAATACTAACCCATATATGGAGATATAACGAAAACGTTTTTTAATCAAAATTCTTCTGTGAGAGAAAATAATTTTTTTTGTATGGCTAGTACAACAAGATAAAAGGAAACTTAATACTTTTGATTCTAGATGCCTACGCAGTATTGTGGGCATTAGGTGATTCAAGTTTGTAAATAATGATGAGGTTGGGCAAAGGAGTTGGCATCCTCCGTTAAGCGGGCTTCTTCTTAAACATCCAAGATATGTTTCTTCGGTGGGGGCAGAGGTTATATGAGCTAATTTAGATAAGAGATCGAGAAATCTGGAAGGCATCCAATGTCTAAAAGTGGTCCTGAGTTGGTAAATGATCGTGAAGTTCGTGAAAGGAGAAAATTAAAGTGGGGGCAATGATATGAATAATTAAACATGTGTGTGTAAAAGTTAATTTTGATGAAAAGTAGTCAGAAAGTGTGATAATAATTGAGTTAGAAGTTACCAAGCTGAGCTAAGTGGGAGCATGCAGCTGGATCCAGCCAGAATCGTCTCAGCCAATGGAGGGCAAGGAATTTTGGTATTGGTTGAGAACTGAATTTAAGATGGAGGCAATTTTGAGAGCGAGATGATTCGAAAGAGAAATGGAAGAGGCGAAATTTAGAATTAATGTAGGAAAATGGAGCCAAAAGCCGAAAATTAATTAAAAAGTTTGAGATAATTTTTAACTATTTGGAGATAGTCCCACACAGTGAAGCAGTCAAGTTGTCGGCTCTGCTCCAAAGCAGTTAGCTACAGGTCCTGATATTTTTGCAGGACAAGGCCAGTGGGCGAAAGTGTTTTCCTATGTGGTTTTAGAGATGTGGGGATGTCCCATTCTGCAGAGGCTAATTTAGGATTCGCTAAACATTTTAAAAAGTCGCTGATGTCTTCGAAAGTTTCTAAAAATTCAGGTCCATCAGTTTTTTGAGTGGGTGCGGGTGTTGTGATTTGATCTATGATGAAATTTTGAATGTTGTCAATGAGGGACGACATACAAGTGAAGTTAGATGATTTTTGTTTTTTAGGAGGTTCCTTTTTAGGGGAGGGGAATCAGGTGGTGAAGTGGGGTATTTCCTTCGGGTGAGATGGGTCCTTAATAACTGGAATTTGTGGAGGAAATTGAGGCTTAAGTTGGGTGGAGGGAGGCTGTTTACTCACTCTATGTGGATCAATATTAAGTGTCTGATGGTCCATAATTTCTGGTCCAGCAGTTTGAGTGGAATCCAAAAGTTTCTCAGTAGTTTCCAGATGTGTATGCCGCCTTTTAGCAAATAACTCACAGTCCTTTATAAGATGGTTTGGTCGTTTACACCATTTACAAAGTGGAGTAACTCCTGGGTAGAGGATGGTGGCATTGAAGATGGAAATCTGAAGATAATTGGGGACCGGCTTCTTCATTTCTAGGACGGCTACCCTGGTTCCTGTTCGGATGGATTCCAATCCCGGTAGATCGAGATGTTCGTTATGAATACTATTTACTTGGCCGAAGGGTTCCAGAGCAGAGGCGATCTCATGATTTGAAACGAAGTAGGGTAATTTGGCGATAGATATTTTTTTCACAGGGGTACCTAGACGAGTAGAAATAACAGAATGTCCGTTGAAATAGTCCTGTGGATTGCAGGCAAATAATTCCGCACATTCCTCGCTTGTGAAGGTCACTATCGTGGTGGATTTGTTCATGCTTTGGGCGACAGAGATCGAGGAAGGCTGAAGTAGGTTGGCCAGAGATGTCACAATTGATTCGTAAATTTGACCTATATGCCTTAGTTTGAAGGTTCTATTGAGTCTGATATCCTTTGTCATACCCATTTTTGCACGTTAAAACACTGAAAATCACTGAATCAGAGAGCAGGAAAACACGTCTATCCATTTCGAAAACCGAAGTTGGAATCCGTTAAGCGGACATATTGCGCAGAAAGAGACTAATGGTTTGTTTGGCTATGTTGCCCGTATGCATAATTATAGGTTAGCGAATAGAGTTATGAATAGTGTGCCCAAAGGCCTCAGAAAGAGGAGGAGACCTAAGATGCAGAGGGCAGACAATGTCAAGCAGAATACTGATCAAAGGGACCTAGGTTCGAGCCCGGATAAGGCATGTATGTTTTTTTTTTCTTGATGCTGGGGTCTCGTCTTACTCACAGATCTTCTCTATGGCGTATTAAACTGACAGGCCCTGTCAGATCTCTGCTGCCCTGTGGTAAGCAGCTGCTTGAAAGTGCGTTTTTTTTTTCGTGTGGCTTAAATTATTGGGCTATTTCAGGCATAAAAAGACATTCATATTTAAAATTTGACCTTCTCCGAGCTATATATTACTGATGTTGGAAATCAAGAACGGAAGCAGGAAAATTGTGATTGATACTCTTCGATTGATGAAATATGGTAGTTAAAAATAACAGCATTATTCTAATAATTCTTATGTAGTAATCCATAACCGTGCTTTTGAGATTGGAGCCGAGTCTTAGTTTTGTGTTGTTTTACATACGTGTTACGTTTAGTCGAAATGGATTACGGAAAACAAAAGAAAAGGAAGTTACTTGAAATTAAAGAAGAGCAATACTCATCTGAAGAAACTGATTTTTCGGACGTAAGTACTTTTTTTTTAACTCTTCTTTTTATCTCATAAAAGTGTTCACTTTATTTAATCTATTGTTAACTCTCGACTTTGCGCCTGCTAGTCTTTTATCTAACGCATTTTAGATTAAATGAAAAAAATAAATACCTCCTCAAGCAGCTGCTTGCTACAGAGGTCTGACAGGAGCCTGCCAGTATAAATGCCATAGTAGAATGTCTGAGAGGATGGCAGGACCTCAGCAGAAAAACGATACATACATCCATGCCTTATCCGGGGCTTGATTACCAAAAATTAATTTTTCTGAACATGCATGCATGTATAGTTGGGATTGAACGATCTTCCTATACAGACCTCTTCAATGGAAAAACAAGCGTGTACTAATGTTAGTCGTTTTTCACTATATTATAGGTATGCATTTTTCCATTTGCATTCTAATGTGAATATTCCTGCAGATGATCATTCAAAGTGTTTATTGAATTATTGATGTTGGCTTGTTTTACCTCTGAACGGTACACTTTTGCACACAGTTGTCTAAAGTGCTAGGTCACGAGAACTCAGGAAAGGTTGGGAGAAAGGGATCCACTGGTCAGCTGTTAGGAGATGAAAGCTTTCATTGAAAGCTAGTCAATGTATTCGTTAGGAGCCAAAAATCTGGAGGTTAGTAGAGAAAAAGGAATAGAATTTGGACACGTTGATTTTAAATTTCTGCAGTTATGGGCATTACAGGGCTAATGAGCACACCCTATGCAGGAGAGACATACCCTGTGCACGTTAAAGAACACGCTGAATGATTCCTCTCAACCTTCTCTTTGCTCTTGAGGTCCTTGTGAATTAACTGCCATTTAGCCCAATATGTGCAAAAAAAGTGTCACTCAGAGGAAAAACAACTCTTCACACAGTTGTCCATCAACCATATTCTTAATTTTATTGAATAACAAATGAAAAGAACTTCACCTGGAACAGAAAGTAATTTCTCTATTACTATCACAAGAGCTGCAATCACCTTTTTTAACCCTTCCAGTGTCCAGGTTGAAAAACAGGTTTCCATCCAGGGACCAAGCTATTTTCTCACTATACTCGGCCAAAAAAAACTTTAACTTTAGAACTTTTTTGCCAATAACTAATGAAAAGAATTATGGCATGTTGTATACCAAATTAATCAGCATGTAATTCTGGATTTTCTGAAAATCAAGTATTTTACAAAAAAGCGATATGTTTTATTTTAATAGGACTTTTTTTAGAGTCGTGTAGTAAAAAAATGCATCTGGCAATGGAAGTAAAAATTAAAAAAAAATAATAAACAGAAATGATTACAATGCACATGAATAGAATGGCTATATATTTCTGAATAACAAAAAAAAATTTTTTTTGGTTTAGGTAAATATTTCTCTTGTTTTGTAATTTTTTTCTTGGTAGCATACTTTGAAAAAATTCCAGGCTTTTAGCCAATTGTGCTGAGTCAAATAAACAAGTCAAATTTAGAATTAAAAAAAAAAATAAAAAAAAATAACCAATCAACGAACTAGGTGATGTTATATATCAAATTAAACAGAATTTAATTCCGAATTTTATAAAAATAAATAATATAAATAAACTTTCAAGCATATTGATTTTAATAAGCCTTTTTCAATGTGATATGGTGCAACAAAAAAGAAAAAATCGACTATACAATTAAGACTTTACTTTGGAAAACCTGATGAATAAAAATTGTGAAATTATATATTTATCAAAAGGAAATTTCCTCCCAATTAATGTAATATTCAACCTGAAATATGATTTTCATTTCTTTTAATGATTCTTTTCAGTATCGTATATTTTGAACATAGCCAGTGTTATGCAACGGGTTTGGATTGGATTGTTTTACCTCTGAGCGGCACTTTTTTGCACACCATGGGCTAAATGGCCAGGTCACATGGACCCCGAAGGCTCAGAGAAGGTTGGGGGAGGGGACCCACTGGAACAGCTGTTGGGAGACAGATGGTAGCCTCCCATCAAGACCATCCAGCGTGTTCTTTAACGTGCGCAGGGTATGGCTCTCCCACACACGGGGCCACGGCTTAACGTCCCATCCGACGGACGGCGGCCTTTCCAAGCCCATCGGTGTCCCCTACTGACCGTGGGCAGGGCGGGGAATTTTGTGGAGATAAATCTCAACGCTGACCCAGCTGGGACTCGAACCTGGGAACTACAAATTACGAGCCTGGCGCGCTACCGACTGAGCCACCCCCGCCCCTATGCAACGGGACTTGGCCTTCTCACATTCACAGGATTTTCTGAACTGGTTATGAAATAGAAAAAAAAAACTTCCTTGGCTGCTTTTTTTTTACTAAACATTATGAATTTTTTTGTTGGGTGTTGAAGTTTGGTGATCTTGGCTATGTGCAGAAAGGACCGGCCCTTCCCATAATTGCCCTCCAGAAATGATGGCCGATTTCCGTAATAAGGAAGTCTATTTTGCTTCTGTATCCAAGACATTCAATTTCACAAATCAGTACAAGCTTAAGTTTTTTTATTTAAAAAAAAAAAACAAATAATAAAAGAAAAATTACATATAACCTCAGACCTCTGTGGCAAGCAGCTGCTTGAGGGGGTATTAAATTAAATGGGATGTTAAATAAAATGTCTGCAACAACTTTTAAGCCAGCCTCCGATCTAGCATAACTCGGAAAGATCGATAAATCAGCCGATTGAAGATCGCTAACTAATGGAAGTAAATATACAGAAATGAATTTCCTTTCATATCCAAGACCTCATTTATTTTCAGAAAATGATACTATATGAAAGTTTTACTGGAAAAGTTAAATAATAAAATAAAAATTAACATGTAGCCTAATACAATGTTAAAATATCCACAGCAACAAGTTGTTGGCCGGCCATACAATATAACATAACTATTAAAAAATCTATACTTGTCGATCGGCCAAAAGATGTCTAATTTCCCAAAATAAATCTACTGAAATCAAAACTAACTAGGGTTTAAATATAAAAAAATACTAACTTTACAATATGCAGGACCAAAATTGTAAAAAAACACTTATGGCATACGGAATGAAGATAACGTGTCAGCCATCTGCGTCTTGTTTGACTCAGTGAAGTATAACTAATTAAATGTAACTGCAACCAGAATTTCTAAGAAGGATGTGTTTTCTTTGTTTGAATTTGAAGGTGGGAAAGATGTATAGAAAGCTGGGAAAAATGATAAAAATAACTTGGGAATACTGAAATAGGTTTATGACAGAAAAGAGTGTGAAATGGAAAACAAAAATGGCAGTACGTATTTTGCAATTACTTCCAAAATCTATCATTTTTAAAAATAGCAGTTTTTTTTGTTAATTTTTAGGAGATTTTCGAAAATTTAAGGAAAAATTTGTTGATAATAGTTTAAATCAAACTTGTGAGCTTAAATCACAAGGTTGCTTCAGTAAATAAGAATGTTAACAAGCAAATTGGCAATGCCATTTAGTGCTTCTAAGAAATGGCAATCAGGTGGCTTTATAAAATTATTTATATTGTAATTTAATAAAATATGCATCAAATTAAAAAACAAAATATAATTTTTGAAGCCTGAATTATATATTTTTATAAGATATATATATATAAATTGCAATGGCAACTTACATTTTTTAAAAATTGATTTTTTTTGTTGTACTAAAAACAGATAAATATGTCCTGGCCTCAATTCAGATTCTCCAAACATATACAGACAATGTGGACACTGTAAGGGTTAAAGTTCAGCATTATCTATCTGTTTAACATAAAACTGGAGTTTATCAAAATGATGGAAATATGTACTGTTTGTGGGGATAATTTTATTAATAAGACCCACTTTAGGTGTTTAGAGCAGATGCAATTCGACATAGAACAGACTTATACAAGTCAAGCACATACAGTAATGGAATGTTTGTCCATTCATCCTGTAAAATATGGCTCAACTGTGCCAGGGATGCTGAAGTAGAAAGTGTGATCTGACCTTGCACTCCAGATATTCCCACAAATGTTCAATAATATTGAGGTCTGGAGATTGAGGTGGCCAGGGTATCTGCTGTACCTCATCCTCATGCTCTGCCAATAACAACTTGACACGTTTCGCACAATGCATGGATGCATTATCTGCTTGAAACTGGGGACGGTCATTAGGGAACAATGCCCACAACATTGGGTGCAGGTGCTTTCTGAGAATGGATTGATACATTGCGGATGTGACACAACCCTGCAGAATAACGAATGGCCCTAAGGAATGCTATGATATGGCATCCCACATCATCAGGGATCCACCTCCATGCTTCACAGGTCAGGGTGGTACGCTTCTGCAGATTTTTTCCAGATATGCACTCTACCAGTGTTGGGAACAATGTGTAGTATGATTCATCAGACCAGATGATACATTACATCTTTAGCATCCCAGTTTTTATGTGTTTTGCACCACCTTTCTCATTTTATGGCATTGATGTTGGTAATCAGAGGTTTGTAGATTGCAGCATGGCCATAAATACCAGCATGATGAAGTTCCTGACGAACTGTTACGATTGAAACGGGATCATTCTGACTGATGTCCAACTATGCTGCTATTTCCGATGCCATGGCTTTGTGCTTCCATTGTACAATCTGTGCCAATGTTCACCTATCCCTATCTGACAACTTCATATGGCTTTCACAATTTTCACGTTTGGAGGCAACGCCCTGTCCTTTTTGATAGGTAGTCATGATCTTTGTGTTACACCAACTATTTCTGCCGTTCTGGTTACTTTAGCTCCTGCAAGACACGCACCAATTAACATGCCTTTTTTTGGAGGTCACTGAGATCTGATATTGTCAACAATTACACCATAACAGCTGTTTTCACCTGTGCCTGTGGCACTGCTACTTGATAGCTGACATCGTACTTCTCCCCTTTATATATCTCGCATCATGGGTGACGTCCCTGTCATATGCATACGGCGCATTGTGTATACTCCCGTCACCATCATTATTTCCATTATTTTGATATATATATTATATGACATAGTAGTACTTTAAAAAGAGTAGTCAGGATTATTTTTGTATCTAAATAAGTAGACTCAGAGCAGATTCTTCAGACTTAAAAATTATTGCTGTTCATCCTCTGGTCACAAATCAATGTCGGCATACTCTAAAACAAACTATTCTAGCAACATAAATTACTAGTTAAAATGAAATTCATTGTTAAGATTTATCAAGGTGACTGAGATCAGTGTAAACTTGGAAGTAGTTATACATCAGTCTTTTAACTTAACTACTTGTGCTTTTGATTGTTACCAATGAATTCTTTGTCATTTGCATATGGCTGATTGTATAATCCTTGGATGTAAATACAACACCATATATTTGATTTCATATTTTCTTTTGCTCTAGGGTGGAGACCATGAAACAACAAATAGAGATCCATGTAAATTGCATTTTGATTATGAATTGCCTGATCATTCTATAACTCAACTGCTTGAAAAGAAGAATATAATAAAGAAAGAACTTAAGTGGCCATTGCTTGGTAAGCTGGTTTTTACACAAACGACAGTAGACATTTCTGCCCTGATGCATTTAAAGCACAGAACTGAGTTGAAAGAATTTTTCATTAAAGGAAATCTGGCCAAAGTATTAAATGAAACATCTGAAACCCTTGCAAGTTCTGAAAATAAATTTTCAGGATTTCAGTATGAACTTCTCAGTGTGGTTTCACATTATTATGATTTACTCTTTCCTCAGAGAACTTTTGAGAATGCAAAAGACATACGCTTAGTATATTGTTTACATATTGTAAACCATATTCTTAAAGCACGATCTAAAATTATTCATCATAACTTTAAGCTATCCAAAAAAAAGCACACATCTCAAAAAGAATACCGTGATCAAGGTTTGACTCGCCCAAGAGTTTTAATACTTGTGCCTTTTAGAGAAGCAGCTCTTCAGATAGTGACAACATTGACATCAGTGTTGCAGTCATCTCGAATAAATGTGCTAAATAAGAAACGCTTTGTAACAGAATATGGTGCAGAAAAAGACCAGTCCAAGAAAATGCAAAAACCAGAAGATTATGAAGCCATGTTTTCTGGAAATACAGACGATAATTTCAAAATTGGATTGCGAATCAAAAATAAAAGTATAAATTTGTATGCAGATTTTTATTCTGCTGATGCAATTATTGCTTCTCCTCTTGGCCTTAGGACCATAATTGGTGCAGAAGGTGAAAAAGATAGAGACTTTGATTTTTTATCATCAATTGAGATAGTCATTCTAGATCAAGCTGATGTATTTCTTATGCAAAACTGGGAGCATGTCCTTCATTGTATGCAGTACCTAAACTTGCAACCACGTGAATCGCATGGGTGCGATTTCTTCCGAGTTCATTCATGGGTACTAAATGGCTGGGCAAAGTTTTATAGGCAGACAGTTCTTATAAGTTCTGTATCTCATCCTTGGATTAATGCCTTATTCAAAAAGTATTCCTATAATTATGCTGGGAGTGTAGTAATCAGAAATCCAGTGATGACAGGCTCTATTTCCCAAATACTAGTTCATCTACCACAGGTAAGGATTTATTTTCAAAAAGCATAAAACTATTCTATGATATTTCTTACTATTTACAACAGTAAATATTTGACTGTATCAATTTAAAATATAATTCACTGTAGCATTAATCATAATCATCCTCAAGCAGCCATGGGCTATGGTGATCCACGAAGATTGTGCAATTTAGTTCTCCAAACACATCTATCCTGAGCTACATCTGCTGCATCTGGCCACAGCAGATCAGTTCTAATAAGGTTCTGTTTGACTTTGTCTGCCCATTGCATCCTAGATCTCCCCCTCTTTCTGAGGCCTTTAGGCACATTGTTCAAAACCCTATTCGTTAATCTGTAGTATGGCATACAGGCAACATGGCAAAATCATTGGACACTCTCTGCACAGTATGCTATTCAAAGGAGCTTTCTGACTCCTTTGCCTAATCTCAGTATTTTCAAGGTTAAACCAACTAATGCTAAATGTACTATGTAAGCATCTAGAATCCAAAGCATCAAGTTTCCTGTTATCTTGTTTACAAAGCATCCAAGTTTTTCTACCATCACTAACCCTAGAAAGAACCAAACTATTATACAGTCTAATTTTAATATTTAGGTGTATACACCTATTTCTCCACACTCTCCATAGATTCTTAAGTCCTGGCAGCAATCCTTATTTGTCGGTTAAACTCGTGCCACACATCGCCAGTATCTGTTATATAGCTCCCAAGATAATTAAACTGTGACACCTGCTCAAGACTGCAACCATTCAAATTAACTGAATCACAGTCTGCCTGACCAATTTTCATCACTTTAATTTTCTCTCTGTTTATAACCAAATCTACTCTACTACCAATCTCATCAACAGCTCTAATGAAAGAGTTCATCTCATCAAAATCATTTTCCAAAAGGGCAAATCATCAGCATAATCTAAATTAGAAATTTCCAGATCTCCAAACCATTTAAGGGTGAAATCTTTCCCTTGCACTGAACTGGACTGAATTATGGCTCTGAGCTTGATTATGGATCCTGAATTTGCTTCACTGGTGGGCTTCTGTGGAGGGAAAATCTTCCGCTGCATTTTCTGTGTGTTTATGGGCTGACAGCCCCAAGTCAATAGATTCACAGGATATGTTTTATCAGCTGGTGGATAATGCTGAGCAGAGGTCATTGCAGGCACCTGAACTCTTGCTTCTATAGACATCTCAAATTCTACATTGGAAGAAGTCTTACAGTGTAGATGGATTCAGCCTTTAGTAATGGGGGAACAGGTCTTTGTCCCATGCCTGCAATTAGGGGGCTGTTTTATATATTGTCAGCATTCTCCATCTCAATATACATAGTTTCTTTAAACATCCCTATGATGTTGCTTCTTCGTTTGTCGGTCTATTGGGACCACTTAGGAATGTCCCCTCGGTTCTATCGCAATACGCAACGGGTGAAAGGGTTTTTCTGTTCAGAAATCAAAGGTTTTATCACAATAGCAGGGACTCAATACTGAGGCTCCTCCCCAATAAATTGGTTCAACTTCAGCCTTTACTTAAATATAACAGTTATTTATTGAACCTTCCAAACATGCTGGATAGACAAGGACATATGCTCAATTACATAGCATTACAACAACACCAGCTTACTATGCCTGTTCAGCTGTATTCACAGAGCCCAATGCCGTTATTACCAGTCGGCATTTCCCAGCTTTACAATTTTACCTCTTTACGCGTTCGTCCTACGACGCTCTGTCCTCTCCCTCGTTGTTGCCAACCCTTTCTCTTTCTCTCTCCGCCTTGACCATCTGGGAAGTCCGCTAGCCTCCGGGTTAGGAATCACTTGTCAGCGGACACTAGCTGTTCCCCGGACACTGCTACTTCAATTAACTTTCCAGATGCCGGGACAGAGGGCCTCCCACATAGCATATGCCTTTTTGGTGAAATCCAAAATAATATACAAAACCCGAACAAAAAAAATATTTACAAAGGCCTCTAGCCTGACACCTCCCTGCCAGAAGTCAGTAGTTAGTCCTGTTAACTGCTGACTAAAAAGTCAAGTTGAATGCTGAAAATCAGAGTTCATTTTCACGTAAATCTTAGAGTTCAATGCCATAAAATTCGGAGTTCTAAGTCGCTTTATGAATACTATAAATTCTCTGTGAATTGGCACATCTTTTACACATCTATGTACACTACACTTAAATATAAAAGAACTTCTAGGTATATCCCGGTGCACTGAGTCTAAATATTGTCTTTTGCTTCAAACAAAAAAAACTTGGTGACTGAAGTAGTTGTCCAAGAGTAAACAGTTTATAAACTAATTATCTCACTAATAACTGTCTTTGACGAAGGTATGCCGTACTGGCGGTGTTCATTCGTCCACAGGTGACATCTCGGGTGAAAGGCTATGCACACCTTTTGTGACTACCTAGATATCACCTTTTCGTACGTACCCTCTGACTACCGGCTGAAAGTCGTCGACATTGGCGTTGGCCTGACCCATTGTTACCTCCAATTGCCATGTTCGCCCCCTCCCCTGCATAATTTTGATCACCGTAGACATCGAGTCTGACAGATTGCTGCACGTTTTGGCTGGGAGATAGGACGGCGTTGATTGGACGGTCTCCAGGGAGCATACATTTCCCTTTTTCTAACTGGAATTCCTCTACCTCTTTCATAGCAGCTTCCTCTATTGGCCAATGGCTCGTGGATTTTCCTCCTGGGGTTACCAGTTACATGCCTCCTCTCCTTCTTTCTAATTAGCTTACTATATGCTTCCATACTCAGAAGTACCTCCTTCCGCAGATTTGCTACTACTGCGCATAGCACTTTAATTTCTCCGCCACTCCCAGTGTTTTGGTCTGTGCCATCAGTCAAACTTAAAGGCAGCTCTTTTACCTCTGCCCTTTTGGCATCACCAAACGGTCCATGCAACAACAGATGGTCCTTTACTGGGTGTTTTTCTTCGTTCAGCATCCCCTTTCTGATTACTGTTAGGTCTGCCCCCGAATCCACGACTGCTCTAGCTGTCTTGTCGCCACCTCTGATCCGAACCTCTTTATAATCTACTGGGATACGTATCTTTCCCTGTTCCATTACTCGTCTGCTTGGGCTTAGTTTTGAATGTGTGGTAACCCTTCCTATCGTTGCCTCACAAACCTCTTCAGAATTCTGATCCAAGGTGCTAACTTGGTATACCCGAGTTCGGCTCTCACGGTCCCCAGTTCTCAGTGGGCAATCTCTCATCAAATGTTCATCGGATCTACATTTATGGCACCTCCTTACCTTTGGGACATTTCTATATTCAGCTAAATTAACTGCCGGTTGATACCTTCTGCTCAAATAATTTCTCTGAGTCTATCCTCTGCTGAGGAGAAACAAAACGTTCTGCATTTTGTCTATGCCTTAACTCTTTAAAAGTTTGGACCTCTTCTGTTCCGTTTACACTGGCTAGATGGATTTCTGCCCATGTTGCTATTTCGTCTGCTTTTGCCCATGACTCCGCCTCTTTCTGTACTACGTAAGCATGAGTGTCTTGAGGAAGGCTATCACGTAACTTATCCGACACTATCAGGTCCATAAGCTCCTCAAATTTTGTCACCTTCCTACTGCGGACGTAGTAATCCCAGCTATTTCTTAGTCTCGAGGCTAACTGATTTTATGACTCATTCGGTTCTTTCGTGATAGTTTCAAACTTTCTCTTGTACGCAGAGGGAGTGAGCTTAAACTCTTTTACTTGCTTATAATTAGGCCTCTTTAACTTGCTTATAATTAGTAAAATCCTCTGCACTTAATTTTCGAAAAACATGGTTTGCATATTTACCGTCTAAAAAAGAAATGATGACTTTGCCTTGAAACTCCTCTGGTACTTCATAATCTTAAATCCCCTTTCCGCTGTCTCAAAGAGATTTATCACCTCTTCTGGGTTTTTAGGGCTTCCAGCTAACATATTTCCCAATAATTTTATATAATTAGCCAGCCGCACATCTGTTGGATTACTAGAAATTGCCACTGTTCGCACATCACCCCTCTCCTCGTTTGCATTCCTCATTTGCAGTTCCAGCATTCTATACTCATGCTCTCTCCTTTTCCCTTTCTGCCGCCTCTCTCTCCTTTTCCCTTTCTGCCGCCTCTCTCTCCTTTTCCCTTTCCGCCGCCTCTCTCTCTTCCCTTCTCAGTTGCATCTCTAACCTCATCCTCTCTAATTCAAAATCATATCCAATCCTTTCTTTAGCTCTCTGCTTTCTGGTCCTGCTCCGCAGCCTATCCATATCGTTGTCATTGCCATAATCACTCAGCCCTCTCATGTCTTCCTGAGCATCAGACTCTCTGTCTATTGTCACCTCCTCGCTTCCCCGGTCACTCCCTGAAGCACCACCCTGCGCGCTATCCCTTTCTGTGACTGTGTAGCCTTGCCTTAACTCATCCCTTTTCCTATCGCGACTGCTGCTAAGCTCCATTTTAGCTCATACAGGCCTCTGCTGTATCTAACTACTCACCCCTAGAGTAAGAGGATACTTACCTCCGATGTGATGACAGGAACGAACCGCCTCGTCAGTCTGCCACCTGAAGCACACAGTCGGAACACTCTTGGCAGTATCAGCCTTGCATTGGTCGGCTCCCAGTGGATGTTGAACTTTTCCGTCACCTTCACAGCTTTTTCCACAGCTCGAACGTGATGCATGACTCTTCAGGTACCTTCACAGCTATTCTATCGCCTGAAGCACACCGCAGGACATTCTTGGCAGTATCAGCCTTGTTCTGGTCAGCTCACAATGGATGTCGGAACTCTTCCGTCACCTTCGCAGCTTTCTTTCACCTCTGTTGCATCCTGTCGACTGCGCCACTTTGTGATGTTGCTTCTTCGTTTGTCGGTCTATTGGGACCACTTAGGAATGTCCCCTCGGTTCGATCGCAATACACAACGGGTGAAAGGGTTTTTCCGTTCAGAAATCAAAGGTTTTATCACAATAGCAGGGACTCAATACTGAGGCTCCTCCCCAATAAATTGGTTCAACTTCAGCCTTTACTTAAATATAACAATTATTTATTGAACCTTCCAAACATGCTTGATAGACAAGGACATATGCTCAATTACATAGCATTACAACAACACCAGCTTACTATGCCTGTTCAGCTGTATTCACAGAGCCCAATGCCGTTATTACCAGTCGGCATTGCCCAGCTTTACAATTTTACCTCTTTACGCGTTCGTCCTACGACGCTCTGTCCTCTCCCTCGTTGTTGCCAACCCTTTCTCTTTCTCTCTCCGCCTTGACCATCTAGGAAGTCCGCTAGCCTCCGGGTTAGGAGTCACTTGTCAGCGGACGCTAGCCGTTCCCCGGACACTGCTACTTCAATTAACTTTCCAGATGCCGGGACAGAGGGCCTCCCACGTAGCATATGCCTTTTTGGTGAAATCCAAAATAATATACAAAACCCGAACAAAAAAAAATATTTACAAAGGCCTCTAGCCTGACAAGCCCCTAACCATTTTCTCTCCATAAGTAGTTGAAATGTTAGTATTCTGTACAGAGCTTATTCTTTTGATGTCCTCACACAAGAATTCCACTATTATACTTTAGATATCCTCTGCTTGCAACAGACCAGATTCTTAAAAATAATCTTAAATTTCTCTTTTCAGGAAGAGAAGATAATAAGGAACTCCAAGGCATAGGTCTTCTTATCAGCAGTCAAGCTGGTGATGCTCTTCTAGTATATGAGTGCATTAATGAAAGTTTTCTTACAGAAAGTATTAAATACTTGAATATTATCTACTGTTATGCCCCCACTAAGGATGAGAATGATAGATTTTATGAACAACTTCAGGATATTTTGAATTCTTTCAAGAAAAGAGATATTACCCTTGTTCTAGGTGACTTCATTGCCAAAGCTGATATTGACTCTGATCTTTGGGGAGTGATGATAAGCCCTTTTGGTAATGGGCAACGCCTCCTACAGGTAAGTAAACTTAATGGTGACAGAATAACTAACACATTTGCAAACACCATGACATACATAAGTACACATATGTTTTTCACCAAATGGGCTATATAAGAATATGATAGATTATATATTAACAGCAAATGAGGTATTTCTGTCAGGAATACCAGGTCATATAGGGGAGCTGAAATTCGATCTGACCATTACCTTGTTAGAAGTGTCTTGCAACTTAAACTAAAGAAGTGTTGTGCTAAGGTTAACAAACTTATCTTTAATTCTGAAGCTCTGAAATACCCAGTTATATCTAAAGCTTATTATGATAGTTTACTTAGTCATTATGACAGTCATGGCTTGCTTACTACTGAAGTTAACGAAGAATGGGACCATCTTAAACAGGCTTTTTTTTGGAAACTTAACAGTACTCTTTTAGGGAAAAGGAGCAGAGGAGGCAGAATTATATGAGTGATAAGACACCTGAGCTTATTTCAGAAAGAAAGAACTACAGGAATGTCCTTAATCAATATCCTACCAGTCCTAATAGAAAGCATTACAGAGAACTTAATTAACGTGTAAAGGATCAGTTAGCTGCTGATAAGAATCTTTGGCTTGATATCTTGGCTGACAATGCCAAGGAAGCAGTTAGACAGCACAACAGCAGAACTGTACCAGATAATATTTTGTGTGGTAGAAAACCGACAGGTATACAGGGATTAAGATAAACAAGGTATGGTTATATAAGCTGAGGATTCTGTCATGGGCTAGGTCGTTACCACCAAAAGAGAAGTCCAGAGGACTGATTTATGACACCACTCAGAAATTGAGTGATATCACCGTGTACTTGCAGTGAAACCCATGTGTACTTATGTAAGTCTCAATTTATTTATTCCCACACATTTATTTTACACAAATAAGAAGTTGAAAGTAATAAGATTGCATAGGTTCCCACAACAATCTTACTGGTGCTTCACACACATATATATATATTGTTATGAATTAAATGATAGAAACTGAGTGTGAGTAATATAAAAAAAATAGTATACAACAATTATAATTTTAAAAATAATGTAATTTATTACAAAAGTATGAATGGAAATGTTTGTAGAAACTCAACTTAATAACACAAATCTAAATGAGTATAAAAATAAACTTTCTAAAGAACAAAGCACCTTTTTTCTATCTCTACTCAAAGCAAAAGAAATTAAACTTCTGTAACAGTCGATAAGTGGCACAATCATATTTGCGAACAAACCTGCAATATAACCAGAGCTATTGTTATCCCTATTTTCAAAAAAGGTGATCGCAGTTCTTGTGATAACTAGAGGAGTATCAGTCTACTCTCTGTTTCATGATTGTGCTTAATAGAATTAAGAATCTGGTTGACAGTCAATTGCGTGAAGAGCAATGTGGATTCAGAAGTGGTAGGGGATGTGTGGATCAGATATTTTCACTTAGGCAGATTCTTGAGAAATGTTTAGAGTTTCAGAAACCTTTGGTTGCTAACTTTGTTGATTTCGAAAAGGCTTTCGACTCTGTTGATCATCATAATTTGTGGTTGATTGCGAGATCATATGGTATACCAGACAAGTTAATTAACATAATGAAAGCTCTCTATAATAACACTGAGTCGTGTGTGAGAGTTGGTAAGGCTTGTAGCAATTGGTTTAGCATTACTTCTGGTGTTTGACAAGGGTGCATTTTGTCTCCTTTTCCTGGAGATACTAAAATTTCTGATTTAGTTTAAAGCCTAAAAGTTTTTTCTTGATTTCCAAATTTTAAATGATGATAATTCATTCATTCAGAATGTGTAATAATTATTCTTCTCCATTTAATTGATTCAAAAATTTCTCGATAAATGTACAGGTAATTCACTACAGTACCTAAAGTATCAACTTATAAATTCTTACTGTGTATCATGTCATTGACATAAATGAGTTAAAGATTGACATTTTACTAAACTGACATTCTGATACTTAAATTTTATTGTTATATCACTACTGAGATCAAAGTTGGCATTTTCAGTTCTGTTGGATTAATATACACCCTCCCCTTTGCAAAAAAAAAAATCTTAAATTCCGCTACATACAATTTCTACAAATTAATGTTGAATTCCTGAATTAACACAGTATCCTTTGTAATTATTCAATAATGTATTAATTTAGAATGTTTTAATAGTCATTTCCATGACATATTTTTGAAGATTAAGAAAATAACTCTTTTTATTGCAGCACACCTAATTTGCAGACCTTTTTTTCCTTAAATATATCTGATATAAAAAAAGTAAAGATGTAACTAGTATTATATTCTACCTTAACCCTATTTTGTGAGAATGATGGAAGCAGAGCTTAACGCAAAGTTCTCATCTTTGCTATTAAAACATCAAAAAATTTCATGTCATCAACAATATGAAATTTCCTAAAAGCTAATGCAAAATTTCTTAGATCCAATATGATGTTGAATTATGCACTGATATAGAAAGCTTAATAGTCAATCCTCTAGATTTAACTTGTAAGCAATTGCACTTTGTAGACATTATGATCATTTTTTGGAGTTGATTAATGCTTTTTTTTTACAAATGATACTGTAAGCTTACTAGAACACCTCAGCCTCAATTCAGACCATTACTGTTAATTTAATATATATTAAAAGATTTGATTTTACTCGATTTATATTCTAATGTAATTTATTCATATTTTGTGATGAAAACGAATTCTCAGTTTTGTTGAGTGCTAAGAACCTTTAGGAAAAAATGCCCAAGACAATATATAACCAATAGTAAGTTCAGCAAAAATGCATCTTGTGAAATTATAACATAATTGATAACAGCTAAGCTTTTAATTACACAGATAAAAGGCACACTCGAAACCCCTAAAATTATACACTCTATTAAAAAGAGTGCCCAGACACTTCCAGCAGCATTCAGAGTTGCCGAACTTTGAAAATAAGCTCTTTCACAGTATTTCTTCAATGTCAATAAGTAAAAATTGAAGATTTAATTGAAATCTCAGTTTTCAACAATATTTACTTAATATTTAAAGTTATAGAAGCCGGAACATGTAGCAGCACATGCCATTGTCACACTTCATAAATATCCCCCCAAATTGAAAACAAGAAAAATTTATACATACTAGAGTACATTTTTGATAATGAACTATTTCTTACACTCTTACTTATCTTTTGAAGTAAATTTTAATAAGTAGTGAGAGTTAAATGTTTTAGCCTCAATAATTCTTTAAGTATTAAATAAATATTGAAAAAAAAAAAGATGTAGAGAGATTTGCATGAGATCTTCAATTTATCTCCAGCAAGTTTACACAAACAACTTATTTTCTGTTTGTAATAGTGTGCCATTAAATATTTGTGGTTTAGAGAGGGTGAAAGCTCCATTTCCTTCAGAGAATGTTACTATAATTGGAATATGGAGGTAAAAAAATTTGGTTGAATAGAATTGAATAACATTCCCTTTAATTGCAATTGATTAATTTACTTGCACCTAACACCCCCTCCCCCTCCCAATAATTTTTTCACAGATCTCTGTGTGCATTGGTTATGGTTTATTGCAAGGGTCTAAAATCTAAACGAGTTACATATCTATACATGGCAAACTACATTTTATTTTAAGCAATAATAAACGAAATATTACTTTATATTTAAATATAAATAAATTATACTGCTGACAAAAATTAGAGGATATTTTATCGCTTCATATTCATTTTGAAATATCCCCTAATTTTTGTGAGCAGTGTACTTTTGATGTCAAAACAAATTCATTTATAGTGGTTTCATATTTGGTTAAATATGACCAATTCCCCGTACTCACGTGATATCATTGTAGTCAAGCCAAATAGGTTCTCTACAGAGAAGGCCAAATGTCACATTACTGTGACATCAAAAGAGACACTTGCGATGCCTTTCGTCTCACTTCTCTGGCTATCGTGTGGTACTGTTTTCAAATTTTGTTAGTTTTGTAATAGACATAAATTACAAATTTTTGAGGCAAACACAACATGAATTGTAATTTTAGTGTGAGTTGCTTTGTTATAGTCCTTAGGCATAACCACCATGACTTAATTCAAAACTTCTGTGTGCTTGGTTGCAACAGGTACTACCACTGTAATTGCTATAAAACACCTCTCCCCAATGTGGATTTCCAGCTATGGCTGTTAAAAATTTTATATTGTTTTATGGCAAGCAATGGCAGTGTTGTTCAGTTGATATAACTAATAATAAATGGCATATTTCTTTTTGTATATCAACACTGCAACATACATAGTACACATGGGTTTTCCCTGATGGGCTGCGTAAGAATATGATTGATTATACAGGGTGATTCAAAACTTATCGTTCAAATTTCGTGGGGAGGTAGGGAATATGTCAGGAAACCGATTTCACATAGGAAAGTATGTCCACAAACGTCATCTACGTGAACAAAATGGACAAGTAAAGTGAACACAAGGAAACAGTACAGTTAAGTGGTAACGAATGTGACTTTTATTCCAACAAGGTAAAGTACAGGTTCACAGTAGGTGCTCAAAATTGTGACCATTTACACGGACACAGGATTCACAGCGCCGTTGCATTGACCGCCGAACATTTTCAAAACGCCTGGCATATCACGGACAATGCCTGCGGCGGCCACTATTCGTGCAACAAGGTCCATTTCATTGTCGACGGGGGTCTCGTACACATGGTCTTTCATGGCCCTCCACAAAAAGAAATCCATGGGTGATAAATCAGGTGACCTGGGTGGCCAAGCGATCAGTCCACCTCTACCGATCCATCGAGCTCCGAATGTTTGGTTCAGGTAATCACGTGCAACAATTGTGCTATGGGCTGGAGCCCCGTCATGTTGATACCACATATCTTGGTGGATAGGCACAGGAACAGCGCCCAGAAAAGTCGGTAACACTGTCTCGAGAAATATTAGGTATTTCCGGCCGTCCAATCGGGGTGGTAGTAAGTAAGGTCCCAACAAACAGTCACCAATGATTCCAGCCCACACATTTACGGCAAAACGATGTTGCGCAGCGTGACTTCTCGTACCATGCGGGTTGTCGTAAGCCCACACATGTCAATTGTGTGTATTGAACACACCTTCACGACTGAATGAAGCTTCATCTGTAAAAAGGACAGAAGCTGGAAAACGGGTCCACGGCACCTTTCTGCATGAACCATTGTGCAAATTCCACACGCTTCGGATAATTGTCAGGATGCAGTAACTGCACCCTTTGCAGATGGTAAGGATGCACACGTTGCTCGTGCAGTATCTGCCACACTGCTGACTGAGAGACCCCAAGCTGCTGAGCAATAGCTCGTGTGCTGGTATTCGGATTATCTTCGATGGACTGTAGGACTTGTTCTGCGACATTGACAGTCCGCGTCAGTCGTCTTCTCCCCGTATCCTGCATGTTGCTGCGCAGTGAACCACGTTCGCGCAGATTGCGATGCACACGTGCAAACATTTGATGCTGCGGTATTCTTCTGTTGGGGTATCGGTCTTCGTAAACTTGCCTAGCTCGGCGGCCGCTTTCGCCAGCTGTCCCATATGCGAGATGCATATCCACTAGCTCTTGATGCGTAAAACAATTCATCTTATCACTAGTAAGTCAGCTCGTACACTGATGACAACGGGAATGGTCGGGCAAGCTGTACACTGGTTGGGTACACACAGTGCCCTCTACATACGTATGCGTACATTTGCGGACATACTTTCCTATGTGAAATCGGTTTCCTGACGTATTCCCTACCTCCCCACGAAATTTGAACGATAAGTTTTGAATCACCCTGTATATTAATTAATAGCAAATGGGCAAGTTCTGTTAGGAATACCAGGTCATATAGGGGATCTGAAATTTGATCTGACCATTACCTTGTTAAAAGTGTCGTGCAACTTAAACTTAAGAAGTATTGTGCTAAGATTAAAAAATTTACCTTTAATTTTGAAGCTCGAAAGACCCAATTATAGCTAAAGCTTCCCATTTTAGGTTATTTAGTCTTTATGACAGTCATGGTTTGATTATTACTGAAGTTGAGGAAGAATGGGGACCATTTTAAACAGGCTTTTATGGAAACAGTACTCTTTTGGGAAAAAAGGAGCAGAGGAGGAGAATTATTTGAGTGCTAAGGCACTTGAACTTATTTCAAAAAGAAAGAACTGTAGGAAAATCCTTAATCAATACCCTACTAGTCCTAATAGAAAGGATTATAGAGAGCTTAACAAACGTGTAAAGGATCAGTTAGTTGCTGATAAGAATCTTTGGCTTGATGGCGTGTCTGACAAAGCTGAGGAAGCAATTAGATAACACAACAGCAGAGAGCTGTACCAGATGGTTAATGTTTTGTGTGATAGAAAATGGTCAGGTATACAGGGGATTGAAGAATAAACAAGGTAAGGTTATAGAAGGTGAGAGTTCTGTCATGACTAGGTGGGCTAAGTATTTCAGTGATGTTCTAAACTAAAAATAACTGAAAATTTTCTGTCGTTGAGCACTAAAATTTTAAAGTTTATCGTTCAAACTATTTACATGTAAAAAAATTTTTTAGGAGAAAACTCGGAAGCTTTTCAGAGCAAGGACAGCGCTCCGTCTTTGGTGAAGTGATACTATGTGGTGACGTTACGGCTGTATAGAGCTTCCCACATGCGAAGGGCGATTCCAGTGTCTCCGTTGTAGGTGGGGACGGGCGAGGTCATTATTTCAATAGCCTCGCGGACTATATAAAAATATAATAAATACCCCCTCAAGCAGCTACTTGCCACAGAGGTCTGACAGGAGGCTGTCAGTTTATATGCCATAGTAGAAGGTCGACTATGGTTCCGTAGAAAGTGGATGCACGTGCAAGGAGTATAGTGTGCTCCCAGTCTATTGTTGCTGCGTGTTGTACTGCTAGTTGTCCGGCCGTCGTAGTTTGTTAATAAGCTAACGAAGGCCGCTGCCGAGCTTAGCAGTACAACAAGCTATAATTCCGAACACTAGTCTTTTCAAACTCATCTTTAGCTTTTTACACTACTTATATACTATTGCTTCAAATTTTGAAGAACTCTTAATATGTTGTATTTCTCTTTTACAGATATTTCATGTTTTTGATATTCAGAATTCTCAAACTGCTGCAGAAGATCGATTCCAGTTCTTCATTTCTAAGATTCTGCCTCTTAACAAAGATCCATTAATGGCCCAAACCCTCATATATGTACCAAGTTATTTAGATTTTGTTAGAATACGCAATTATTTCAGACAAGAAGAACTTAGTTGTGCTATGGTTTGCGAATATACAAAACTTTCTAAAGTAGCCCAAGCAAGAGATTTGTTTATCCACGGTCATCGTCATTTTATGTTATATACAGAACGCTTTCACTTTTTCCGTCGTTATCGCATAAAAGGAATTCGACACATCATATTTTATCAAATTCCTACTTATCCTCATTTATATAGTGAAATTTGCAATTTTCTGCATGAAAGCTACCAACGCAAAATCCCACGGTCTTCAGAAAGTAGTTGTACTGTTTTGTATTCAGTATATGATGCACAGCAGTTACAAGGCATTGTAGGCACAGAGAAAGCTTGCCATATGCTTAACTCTAATAAAAAAACTTTTATGTTTGTATCGAAATAATTTTGTAATAAACTATTACTTGAGATGTATTCTAGTTTTTCATTTCTCCAATTTTGTTTCCTGCTAAATGGTGTATTTTGTAATAAAGGTATAAAAGGACACGATTTCACGTTGATTTATACTTAAAGACTGCCAGCATTCTTATACCATATATCATTTCTCCATTTGGTTTAGTGCTAATTCTTTTCCACCAGCTAGGTGTTGAAGCAGACCTCAGCAAGAATCAAATTTTAAAGCTTATTAACATGGACATTGTATAAAATTACATAATATTACATGTGAATGCATAATTTCTCCCATTCCAATGGACGTCTCAGATAATATTTGATCAAACTAAAAGCAGAGTCTAAAAAGGTTTTTACGCATTATAGGAACCAAAGTGAGGCCATCTACTTAGTGCATGCCGGGAGTATTCTGTTAATGTGATGGAGAATACTATTGAGCGACTTTGAGCATTTCTTTAAATAAAAAAATTAATAGTAAGGTTTATCAGAAATCAAGTTTTTTGTCATGGAAGTAATTTATCGTATTCAAAAAATTGAATGAAATTGCCGTTTATTAATACCCCCTCAAGCAGCTGCTTGCCACAGAGGTCTGACAGGAGCCTGTCAGTTTATATGCCACAGCAGAAGATCTGAGAGGATGGCAGGACCTCAGCAGAAAAACAACACGAACAACCATGCCTTACCCGGTTTGACAGAGATTCCCAAATTGTAAAGGTAAAAAAAAAAGTTTCAAAATGACGATATAAATTGTGAACTTGTTCAATAAAGCCCTGTTTAATGAAAAGCTGTATAATGGCAAATGATGTATGATATTCAGCTTTTCGTATGTTTATTTTTTGCTTCAGATAACGTCTGCTTTTCAAATGGTATGTTCTTTGGATTTAGGAATGGAAACGCTAAGATTTCACATAAGTTGCTGGAAGAATAATGCAACCATTCACTGCACATTGAACAAATTTATCAGTAAAGGTTAACTAAAA
This sequence comes from Ryuthela nishihirai, assembly GCA_038380435.1. NCBI lineage: Eukaryota > Metazoa > Arthropoda > Arachnida > Araneae > Heptathelidae > Ryuthela > Ryuthela nishihirai. The sequence goes on along the minus strand of JAWZYU010000030.1, from coordinate 56,117,240 downwards.
TGTGTGATTTTATTGAATATAGCCACTATTTCAATGGGTTTTCTGTCTGCAAATACGCACATACAATACCTCCATGCAAATACAGGTACAAATATGTACTGCAAGTCTTTTCACAACAAACTTAAATATTATTTTGAGTAAAGGTTTAATTTCCAGATTGAAAGCCTGCTGACACTTTTTCAAGGGGAAATATATATATAGCAGCTGTAGGTATAATATTTTGACATATATGTCTCAAAACCAAATATTTTCACATCAACATTCTTGACATAACAGGGGGTTAAGAATTTCTGATGTTATTAACATAAGTTCAGACACATAGTATGTTAAATCTCAGATAGGGGATTTCCAATATACAGTTGTATTTTCAATATATTATTTCAAGTGCGAGACATGATAAATATAAAGAGAATCGGACATCATCAGAATACCTGTCATTGCTTTTCCTTAATTTGATTCACTGTAACTGTTTCTGATTTTTTTTCCCATTATTTCCTAACAATGAGCGCGTTATTTTTAAACATTGCAGCAGATCTTCAGCTAAGAGTAACATGGTTAGTATCAATAAAAAAGAACATAAACCTTGAATTTAAAAAAAAAACCTTTTAATGTGTCATATTTATTTTGATAAAGTTCATTTTTTCTTCATATTTAAAGGCTAGATAGACTCAATCGGTAGTGTGCCACGCTTGTAATTTGCAGTTGCCAGGTTCGGGTCCCAACTGGACCAGCTTTCAGATTTATCTCTGAAAACCCCCCACCCTGCCCTTGGTCAGGTGGGTACACTGATGGGCTTGGAAAGGCTACCATCCATTCTATGAGAGAGAAAGTTGTGACCCTGTGTGCAGGAGAGCCTTACCCTGAACACAGTGGATGGGCTTAACTGGAGGTTACCATCTGTCTCCTAAGAGCTGTTCATTGGGTCCCCTTTCCCCAACCTTCTAAGGGTCTTTGTGACATGGTCATTAGCCCATTGTGTGCAAAAAAGTGCTCAATAGTAAAACCCAACACAGGCTTGATATGTACCTTTTGAGATTTCTATCACAGGTAGGTGATATTAAATGTTTTTTTCAAATGGTTCATATGAAAGAAATACGAATATCTCCATTGCAAACTACACGGTTATTTTAAATTAAAAAAAAAACCCTGAAGCAGTTACAATTTTTCCTCTAAAAATTTGAATTGACTCAAAAGTAGTAATTAGGGTATATTTAGCTTTTTTTTTAAGTTCAAATTATTTTCAATAAGTATTATCTATAATTATATTACATAAAAAATCCCACTAAGCCTAAGCTTATCAGCGGGAATGTACATATATGGTTTTACAGATATGATCTAGATTACATCAGTAGTATCTAAAATGAAGGAAAGATAAAAAAATGAAAAAGAAAACCGACAAAATGATGAAAGTTTCCAAATAAAAACATCACTTTTTCATCAACCACTGAAATAATTTTTCTTTAACCTCACAAATTCTTTTTAAGTTAACTATTTATCTAGAAAGCAAGTTAAATAGGTAGGGAATTTGATATTCTTTGGAATTTCGTCGTAATTATTATAAAATTTTGGTTGTTTCAAAAAACCCATAGCCCTTTTTCTAGTAAGCTTATTGTGGCAAATATTTTGCTTATAGGTATCATCAAAGAAGTTATCGATAACAGAAACAAACACAAACTTTAAAATGGTAAAATTTTGAACAAACTGAATATATCATCTTTCGTTGTAAGGGAATATTTAACTTCTGTATTACACAATCCTTTTAGCAGACTAAATTGTATTCTTTTAATTTTATTTAATTCTGTCTTATAGGCTGTTCCATAAACTGTTATCCCATACCTAATTATAGAATCAAAAAGTGCTTTATATACTAAAATAGTTACCTGTGTATCAACAAATAAGTTTCCTAATTTTAAATGCTACAAATCGTAGTCTTGAACACATCCAATCAATATGTTTATTCCATTTCATTTTCGAATTCATCTTCAAGCCTAGGTAAATTATTTCATTTACTTCTTCTATTTTAGGACAATTGCATGTACCAGGTGATAAACCATCCAGCCTAGTACAACTTATTCGATGCTTAGTAATTCTTCTATTAAGTGTAGGTTGTTGAGAACCAATACACATAAATTTAGTTTTTTTCTCGTTTACACTCAGTTTGTTAAGAACAAACCATTTAACTGCTTTATTAAAATCATTTTGTAGATTGCAAATAGCGTATTCTAAATCAGAGTGGAAGTTGATTAGCACTGTATCATCAGCATACATATATAATTTACTATCGAAATTAATATTAGCCAAATCATTTATGTATATTTGGAATAGCATAGGTCCAAGAATAGATCCTTGTGGAACTCCAAAATTGATCTGAAATTTATCGCTAAAATTATCATTTATTTTCATAACTATTTCTCTATGTAATAAGCAGCTTTTAAACTTCAAAAATATTCCCTCTTATACCAAGTAAACATAATTTCTGTAGCAAGATGTCAACTGAATCAAATGCTTTATTTAAGTCCATAAATACCGCAACGCATTTCTTTCCTATATTTAAATTAATATTAATAAGATCTAAAAGACTTTGCGTTCCCATACCTTTACAAAACCCAAATTGCTGACTTGACAGAAAATTAATTTTATTCAAAAAATTTTGCAAGCGATCTCCAACGTATTTTTCCATTATCTTATCAAAAACTGTTAATAGAGTGATTGTCTATAATTATTAAAATTCTTTTTTGATCCACTTTTATATACCGGACGAATAATTTCAATTTTCATAGTTATTGGGATTTGCGAATTTTCAAAAATTTTATTTATAAGAATTATTACATGAACAAAATTGCGTTTACTTTCCTTTATGTATTTTGGTTTAATATTGTCAAATCCAGGAGATGTGTTATATTTTAAGTGATCTATAATATTGGCAACATCGAAGTTACTAGCTAGTGGAAAATGCATAGAATTCTTATTTATGTAACATAATTCGTAAACCTTATCTGACCTGGTATTCATCGTCGCATATTCTGTTTGCATCTCACTAATAATTGTTACAAAAAAACTTAACAAAACTATTTAGAATTTCTTTTGGAGTGTTATCTCTAATCAAGTGTCTTTCAACATTTTCGTCGATTGACATCCTTTTTTTATCATCAATAATATCATTAATTAATTCCCACATTCTAGTATTATTACCTTTATTAATTGCTAATTTATTTGAATAAAATATGCGTTTTTGTTTCCTTATAATGATGTTTACCCTATTTCTTTCCATTTTATATGTCATAATTTTGTTTATTATTTACATTATCTTTATATCTTTTCCATAATTTATCTCTATTTTTATTTGCTAAAATAATGTCATCTGTAATCCATTCTTTCCTTATTCTCTTAGTTTTACAATTATTAATTTGTTTACTACAACAAGAATTTTCCCGAATTTCATCAATTTTACTTAATATTTTCATATATAATAATTCTCTACTCATGTCTTCATCAATATATCATTCCATTGTGTCATTTGCAATTTTTGAATAATAAGAGTATCATTATAAAATTTTTTAAAACCTAGGTTTGAATCCTCTTTCAAAAATGTAACATCATTAGAGCTAATATCCTTTTTGAAAATCTTAATTAAGATACCATAATGATCTGCATATTTATTTCTATGCTTTACTTTTAACATCAAAACTACTTGTTTAACCAAAACATAATCAATTAACGTCCTTGTAATTTTAGTTAATGTTTCGTCCTCTCAAGTAAAACCCTTAACGATTTGTTCTAAACCAAATTCAATCAAAGTATTTAAATATATATGATGATTCAACGAGATGTTGGTAGGTGTCGCTTGATATTTGGTACCTTGACTGCAACAGAAGATCCCGCAGTTCCCGTAAATTACGTGGTTGGGGTGCTGCTGCTGCTGCTCATACCCTTTTCACCAACTCAAACTAATGCTCGATAGGATTCATGTCCGGCGAATTTGGGGGCCATGGCAATAAATGGAATTCCTCATGTTCTAGGAACCATTCCTGAACCTTCTTTGCAGGTGACATGGGGCAGTCTTGTTGAAAGACGCCATCTCTGCCAGGGAATACAGTCACCATAAAGGGGAGTACTTGGTCAGCCACTATGTTCAGGTAAGTGACAGCTGTCAGAGTTTGCTCTACAGTGATAATTGGTCCAAGTGTTCCCCAAGAAAATAGTGCCTGGACCATTACACTCCCTCCAGCTACCAGGATCCATCCCGTAATGCATCCAGGTGAGAAGGCTTCAGTTGGTAAACGCACACGAGCTCATCCATTCACATGATGTAACAGAAAACGGAATTCGTCTGACCATGCGACCCTCTTCCAGTCTTCTATGGCCAATCGATGATTACGTGCCCACTGCATGTGTTGACAACGGTGAACGGCTGTGAGCATAGGCACACAAATGGTTCTGCATATGCAACCATATTCAACAGCTTACGATGAACTGTGTGTTTGCACATTGGGCCCTCTACCACAATTGAAATTATGGGCAATGTTGTGGGGAAATATAAGCCACAGTAGCCCTCCTGTTGGTGCGGACAAGACAAGATAGCCTGTGCTTACCACTGGCATCAATGAAGTGTGGCCGGCCCATGCCTTGTCAACAGCTTGAAGTGTCGCCTGTTTCGGACCATCTTTGATAGGTACTAACTACTGCATAGAGTGTGAGCAACCTACCAGCGTCACTGTTTCGGAGATGTTCTTACCAAGTTGTCTTGCCGTAATGATCTGGTCGTTGTCAAAATTAGATAAATCCTTTGCTTTTCCCATGTTGAGACAAAATGAAATACTGCCTGCGAGAGCTCCGGCCCAGGTATTATATATATCATTTGCAATCATGGCATATGACACTGATTGGCTGTACGCGGGCTTCTTTGCATAACACAGAGGTGGTTTTAATGTATTGGTTTTAAGGAGATACCCTTTTGCCTACCTTCAGTTTTTCAGAAGCTTCTTTAGTTGTAATTTTCATTGTTCTGTGTACAGGGTAGATGGTTTGCATATGACCCCATGTGTTCTAATATTTATATCACTACAACAGATCTAAGATCCAATTACGATAATCACTATGTTTAGAGTATCCGAAATTTTTTCGAAATGGAAATTTCTTCGACGGAATTTGTTTGAAAGACAGTGGTCGCCAGGGGACGGCTCCCCGTAGAGCATTAGCGTTATAGGCCTTGTGCTTTGTCATTGAAAAACCTGGAATGGGAGGCAGGGAGGGGGGGGGGGGCGTGGAACCTAAGAATGGCAGCTGAAAAAGATCATCGTGGTTTATATCATTTTAAGTGTAAAGTGCAAACCTGGTTTTCGAGTCAAACTTGCCGCCATTCATTTCTTCGCAGTTTTCGCTATTACATTATACTACTGCCAACTTCTTATAGAAAGGGTTTGAAATTTTAAACCAATATTTTTCAAATTCTGTAAGTTGTTTTCTAATAACACTAGTACCAGTATTTTCAAATAAAATATAAATGGGTACTTTCTAAATTTATCTATATACGCTTTAAAAAGTAGAAAACCTAAATCATATCAATGGTGCAATCAGTCACGAGTTCGTATTCACTTCAAAAGAAAATGCGCCGCCACTTACGAAGTAAGTAAATCGGTTTTAAAAATTATGTTTTTTCTTTGTCACTAAGAGTACCTACCTTCAGAAACTTGCATTTGATACATGAACATCGACCACATTTATACTCCCTGTTTTTGTAGTCGTGTTTAACGTAGCCCGTGACATTGGAGACGTGACAAGCTTTAATTTGTGATATATGTCATTAAGCTATTTAAATTAAAAATTTAAATAATATAATAGGTTTGGTGTAATTTGTTCGCAGGAATTTTGTTTGAAACGGAATCAGTTATTTTAGGAAAACTGTCGGGATTATTGTATCTATCCAGTGCGAAAGATTTTAGTGTGTTTTTCAATAGAGGGCTGGGTGGTGGAGAGATAGTTTTTAATTTTTATCTCGTTTTAAAAGAAAACGAGATAATAGTTTCGCTTTGCTATCTGTCTGTCTGTAGACAGCAAACCTTTCTGTTTACAGAGATAAATTAAAAATTCTTTTTGCATTGGATAGGTATTGATGAAATACTATGACATGCACTTTCCGATTCTCTCTAAATCTATAATTATGTCCTCTAGCAGTTGAAAATTCCAAACTTTCAAACGAATTTTGCAAACGATGTACTTATGCTAGAAGTTTGAACTTTTGGTGGTGGAATGTGAAAATCACGAAGTTTCTATTGCCAACAATGAGTTGACCCCTTAGACCAGACAGAGGAGGTAAAAAAAACACCTTTTTAGTTTTAAATGATAAATTTTTTCCAGGGAGATGTTTTAAAAATTATGGCTTTGAGAGAAAGTAATACTGCCAGGGTGGTTCATAGGTCTCAAACCTAAAGGGGACCATTTAGGGACGTATGGGAGATTTCGTATTCTAGTAGTACCTCTTAACTTTACTAATAGGTTATTTAAAAATGGATATCCTTTTTAACAGATTGTCATTTGGTGTCTGAGATAGTGAGGATATTAAAGGTTTTCTTTTCTAGAGAATATGGCGATCAAACCAACATTACCTCGCAGACCTGGAGGTAGCCATGGCCACCCTGGCTCCCTCCTTATGACCGCCACTAAACACTGCAATTTCTAGTAAATAAAGGTTCACCTGTACGTAGAAGTTAACAAAAAGAGCTAAACGTTTTCAAATTGAATACAGAAAAAAAAAATACTTCTTTACAGTTGACGTTTTTCCTAAAAATTAACCAAAAAACATAGCTTCGCCCGAAATGAAAGATTATTATAGCAGACAGTTTCAGTAAAATCAGGTAGGTGTTACTGAATCATAGATGCAAAAACAGAAACCTTGAGAGTTTCCTTTTATGACCAAACTTCTCTGTTACCCTATAAAATGTTATCCCTTTCGATATTTTTAAATAGTTACTATAATATTAGTAACCATTTTGATTATAACAGTGCTAATGTGCATCATGAATAACAAATAAATTACTTCGAAGGTTGTTTATTAACATTTACCACAAAATCAATAAATATTGCTAACTTTATATATATATCATTAATTTTTCCAAATACTATCATTTTCGTCGTCATATTTTTTATACATAGTTTCTGAATTGATGACTTTGCATAGTCGAAGAGAGAAAAAAATCATCAGAACCTTTTTCTAAATTGTATCTCACTTGAATCAATTCATCAACTGTATTCACAGTTATTCTACAGTATTTTTCAATTTATTTGATGATATTCACAAGGAAAAATATTTCCTTCACAGGCGCATTTGAAAACGGTAACTGAGAAATGTTAAGGACAGACTGAATATATTTCAATATTTTCTTTCCCTCCATCATTTAATTATAGCCATCCATTTAAACTCAGAAAATTTAAGTGTTTGGCAGAGATTTCCACTCATTTAAGTGTACTAGCTTCTATTATTTTAATTCATCATCTCTATTTTCACATACATATTTGAATTTAAGAAAATTGATAGTAATATCGTATTTGGTCTTAAGCGATATTGCAGTTTTTTCGGTAATTTGCAAAATAAAAACGCTTGCGTTTGTTTTAATAGTTGAAAAATCAGTACTCGCAATGCTAACTGAAACTTAAATAAATGAATATCCCATTAACCCTTTTATGACTAAGGGAAACATTTTTCCCATTTTAAAATTGGTGATTGTCGTATTTAATTATAACCTTATCTGCATTTTTTATACAGAATGTCAAAATAGAACGTATGCCGAACGCAATTACGTAAACGGGAACGTTTAGAAAACAAAAACAGAACTGTCAGGACGCATAATATATGTAATATGTGCAATGTCCATCTTTGCCTCACTACCAAAAGAAATTGCTTCGCAGAATATCATAATTAGCACATCATTTTGTATAGTAATTTTATTTCATAATTTTGTATTATTTTAGTTAACATTTTGTTCTAATAAACCAATAAATAAAAGACATTGCATAATAAGCCTAACTATAATTTGTGTTACCTTTATAGTCCATTGGGAAAAATATTTCCCATAAAATTACAAAAAAACTACACATTGTTATGTATTTTTCTTATGATTTTTATTTATTTTACGTCTAAACAAACTAAAATAAACAGTTACATACTAATATTTACTCTTAGAAATCTTATGGTCCTGAGAGGGTTAATACTGTGTAGTTACGATGTGACCCAACTTATTCCCAACAAATTCATAAATCCCCCTAAACCTCTGCCCACAAAAGAGTCCTTCTAGATTTTACCCCAGTTGCTGAAAAAAAATAACCTAGATCTAGAGCGAAAACCCCAAATCTGGCAACATTGGCTAGTTTGCACTCATGGAGGTAGGAAGATAAGGAGAGATCCTGACGCGCTTTACCTGTCCAAGGAAAATGATGCTTAGGCAGCAGGGCAGTAGCCATATTGTTGCATTCAAAACAAACCGACTGCCGCTGCAATCAAGCCTACTTTTCACGTGCTATAATCTGTTTTACTGTGCGTTATATACGGGAAGATTTTTTTTAGGACTAACAGAAAGCCCATTTAAGCTATTTGGAATTTATTTTGCTTTTTTTTTAATGCAATGAATATTTCCATACAGAATTACTATATAGCAGAACTATTTATGTATTTCATTGAATACGACAATAACAAACAATTGCAAAATTTTAAAAGTTTATTTATACTACACTGATAACAGTAGAAAATATTTTATGGAAAAAACGTAAAAGTTATATGCAATAGCAGCATTTAAACCGCAAAAAATTACATTTGTAAAATTAAGAAAATAGCTGTTTTACGTTAAAAAAATTTGCTTAACAAAACTAAATAAAGCCAATAGTATAAGAAGTAAAAAAAAGAACTAAAAAAAAATATATTTATACAAAAAAAAACGCCCCAGATGGTAGCTCGAACCCACCAGTTCTATGTTTGTACCCTCAGCTTCACATCTCTCCCCCATCTCATGCTCATTCTCCTCCCTCAACCAGAGTTAACAATCAATACAAAATACACAATTATTACAATCTCTCAAAAAAAATCTCGTAAGGATTGAAATACATCCTTTCTCAACCACAAAGGAAAATTTCAAAATAATATCTGAAAAAACTATATTTAAAAAAAAAGCAACTAAAAATTATACTAAGCAAAAATAATAAAAAATTAAAAAAATATAAAAAAAAGAAAAAAATATATATCCACAGGATGAAGGGAATATAATACCCATTTAAAAAAAATAGGCAACGTTCCAGACAGTGGCTTGAACCCGATATCTCAGTGCCTGACTCCTCAGTCTCTCATACCTATCTTCATGTACGCTTAACCTACCCCTCAACCAAAGTAAAAATAAAATAACTACAAGCAATAAACTCGCTCTGTTTCAAATCCATACAGAATTAAATAAATTCAGTATTCACCTTAAAAGGGACAATTAGAACCCTATCAGAAGAATTAACGAAAAGGAGAAAAGCATTACACTCTCCTCTCCTCTTTTAACTAAAACTATTTAAACAATTTGAAAAATTTTCACCCTAATGATCGCTGTCACTCACCTATGACAATTTACACCAGATACATTAAATTAATCTAAAAAGGAATTCAAAAATATGACTCCAATCCAAGAAAAAAAGGGGGCATTTAAACAAAACCCTTAAATGCTATCCAAATTTAAAAAAAAAAGAAAGATTATATTTCTCACCTTATGAAAATACTTTATTGTAATTTACTTTTCCCTTCTTACACTGAACATATTAAATCATGAAGAGAGAGGAATTTAAACACCGAAACATTTAAACAAAATAATATCTAATACTTCCACCTAAAATAAAATAAAAAACAAAAAAAAACTCTTTGATATTTTAATCACCTCTATTTAAAAGTATGTAAATTCATCATCCATTAATTAGAATACACACTAATATTCAATTACAGCCAACAAAATTTTTTGACTAAGAAAGCCTGCAGAAGGAATTCTCAAATAAGTGTAACGTAAAATCAATCAATCAATATAAGAAGTACATCTTCACATTTATCACTGAGTACAATCCGAAGAAAATTTTAAAAAAATCTGGTGAACAATCGAGGTTTGCAACATGAAAAAAAAACGATTTCATAGCGGGGTAATTTCAACACGAAGTTGCTTGTATCATTATATAATTATTTAAACTTTTATAAAAATGACAATCTCACCGATGAAAGGTAATTTCTGGCATCTTTTTCGAAGGGCGATTCGTGCAGCCGTAAGCTGAACAGGCTGCCATAATACAAATGTGGAAAAAAATTAAATTTTTATAGCGCAACACTTCATTACTCACCTATACTACTGATAAATGTTTTGAATAGAACAACATGGCTGCCGCGCAGTGGCCGAAGCATCATTTTCAAGTGCTTAGGGCTCCTCCTCTTATCTTCCTACCTCCATGGTTGCACTCATGTTTGTACTAGACGCCATATATAGGTAGAGATTGACCATCTCAAAATTGTACGCTATGTTTTGTCGTCGCTCGGATTCTTCAGCGTTCATAGCTAAATGGTATTGCACGGTACTTATGGATTCCGAAAATGGGTAGAATAATATTTCATACAGATTTCAGTGTTAAAGACTGGAAGCATTTTAGAAAACGGCTAAAAAAGGAAAACTAAACTTTAGGGCTTTAAAAAAAGAAAAGAAAATAACGCTCTGTTGTTGTCTGTCCATCTGTAGACAAAGAACTTTTTTGTTTATGCAGAAAAATAGAAAATTCTTTTTGTTTCGGATAGGTATTAATGAAATATTGAGATTTGCATTTTTCGAATCTCTTAAAAGTTATTACTGCGCTCTCCGACGGAGGAAAAAGAAAATTTCAAAATATCAAACGAACATAATGGAACGATGTAGTTATGTTTAGAAATTTGAATGGTTAAATAATTACTGTTATGGTTGTATAATTACTAATAATATCCTACTCTGTGCATTTTGCCCCATCATACATTAAAAAAAAATAAAAATATAAACCCCTCAAGAAGGGCGATATGCATTTATCTAGTTATTTTATAATTTTAGTACCCTCTGACAGTGGAAATTCGAACTACTGTATAATTGAGAAAATAAACTATTAATATTTTATTAGTATCTGTAAAACACAAAAAATGTTTTTCATTTATCTCTTAAAGCATAAAAGTTTCATTCTACCACTGGGACAAATCATTACTATTAGTGTAAACCACTTGACCATTACACTCTATGACCAAAAATTTACGTTTCTAGCAAAAATAGATTGTTTGCAATATTCATTTAAAGATTTGGTATTTTCCTGCTTTTTTCCGCCGCTAGAGGTCGCCTTTCGCACTCTCTAAAACTGGAAATTCCAACTGATGGCGACTCGAAAAATGTAAATAATATTTTTGTGGGAAAAAATTTCGCCGACATACGGGATTCGAACCCACATCTCTCCAGAAGCATGGAAGAGTATTTTATCCTTTTCAACTAACGCCGACTTTTTCCAAAAAGAGCATGTATTGATTTATAGACGTTTAAACGTCTACAGATAACGCTCAGATTATCAAATATTGTTCAAATCATTGATAACTCTAAATAGCATAATATGACTTCATTATTTATTTCCATCTTACTCAGAGCACTAAAAAAGAAATAGTTGACACCCGTGATCATAGATGGGCCAAAGGTGGCGCCCAAAATTCACGGGAAGAGTGATAGTGAGACGGCATTACTTCACCAGATTAGAATACTCTGGCATGTTTCTAGAGAGATAAGGGTACGAATCCCGTATGTCGGTGAAGTTTTTTTCACAAAAACATTTATGATTTATAGACGTTTAAACGTCTACAGGAAAAGCTGAGATTATCAAATGTTGTTTAAATCATTAATATTTTGTTAGTGCCTGTAAAACAAAAAAAAATACATATGTATTGTATCGTTTATCTCTTAAAAAAAAGTTTCATTTCTCACCCCCTTTTGGCTAAGACGCTTCCATTTGGCAAAGCCCTCATCCCCTTTTTGGTCCTTACTCCCTTTTGGCAAAGCCTTGTTGCCATTAAAAACCTTCTGACCATAACACTCTACTACCAAAATTTCAGATTTGCAGTGTAAATAGATTTTGCAATACTCGTTTGAAACTTCAGCATTTACCATCTTTTTCCACCGCTATAAGGCGCTATTAAAGTTATTGAACATTTTTGAAATTGCGAATTGCAATATTTGTTCGACACCTATCCAACCCAAAAAGAATTTTTCACTTAGCTCTAAAAGTAAAATAATTGATTGTCTATAGACGGACAGACAGATGGACAGACAACAGTTAACAGAGAGACGAACAAATATTGAAATAGGCAGACGACTCATTTCACTTTTGCATCTGATTGCCGTCTTCTGATGGAGTTTCTCTGAAAAAAATATTAATTTATTTCTTTGAGTGAAATTTTTGCACCCAAATGCAGCATAGTAAGGCATTCATAAAATATGACAACTTTTATAGACAAAAAAAAGTGGTAGAAATATATAAAACTATAACTTCTAGAAGTTTTAACTTGCTACACACAATAACTCAGCATTTCATCTCACGGTACGACAAAACATGGCGCCCATAAACCACGTGACTCACTCAACCAATGACAGTGAATCACCGAGATGGCCAGCCTCCACCACTAACTCTACTACCACAGCACAAATAATAAAAAAAAAAACACTTTACCCCACTTGGCAACAAATTAAACCCTATAAACCCACATAAACACTTCCCTATTGGTTACTTAAAAAACCAAACATTCACCTCACTCTACCACACATCACCAAAAAAAAAGAGGCTCACCTCCCCATTGAACTAAAAATTGCTGCAGACAACTTAATCACACAACTATCAGACACTGACCATACAATTTACACTGATGGATCTCATATTCCACACACCACCTCTGGCTCTGCTGCTTTTTACACCCCTTCCACAAAATTCTCTTGTGTTATAAAATTAAATCATGCTGAAAATAGCACCTCTTCAGAGCTAGCAGCAATACATATGGCATTAGGCTGGGCCACCCACCGCAACAAACATCACATTAACATAATCACAGACTCAAGGCCTGCATTGCAACTCATAAAAACACATTCAGAGCCACAATAGCAACCTCTCGAAACACACTACATCTTAACTACCTATCCAGAAGGGCCCAAACAGCAATACACAGACTCCGAACTGGCAGAGCGAACATCAACAAAGACTTATTTATGAATAGAAAAATACATACTGCACTCTGCCCAAACTGCCAAGTGACAGAGGATATCCCCCACTACCTACTACACTGTCAAATATACAACACACAAAGACACACCCTCTATTACAAACTTGCTACACTTGGAGTCACCACATTCACCTTACAGACCATCCTAAACCCCACCCATACAAAGGCAAAATCACATTTCAGGGCCCTGGCCCATTTCATACAAAGTACTGGCAAAATCCTTTAACCTTCCAACTTCCTACAGATTCTCCATCTCAATATATGAAATATGACTCTCCTCCCTGCAGACACCTCCTACTCAAAAGATCCATTGGACACCAAAAGATCCAGGTGCCAAAAAGATCAAAAGGGACAAGAAAGATCCAGTACAGGGACAAAAAAGAAGCATTTTGGACACATTATTACACCATCTTATTTCCCTAGTGCAATTGTATTGATGTTTTCAAATATATATATATATAATTATACTCTGTAACAATAGACTAGAACTCCCAAAGTACCCTTTTTCAAAAATAATTACTAGTGGTGGCAAACCATCTGCCTGACCAATTTTCATCACGTTAGTTTTCTCTCTGTTTATAACCAAACCTACTATACTACCAGTCTCATCAACAGCTCGAATGAAAGAGTTCATCTCATGAACATCATTTGCCAAAAGAGCTAAATCATCAGCATATTCTAAATCAGAAATGTTAAGATCTGCAGACCATTTTAGGCCATCCTTAATTGTAAGAGATTCGGGGCGATTTTGAATATTTACCTTGCACCCTTCTTACCAACTTCCGGCCAACATGGGCCACACAGTGATCACACACGCTATAATTTTCACTCCCAGAAGAATTTTACTCCAAACCTCTCCCCTCCCCACCCCCTTGCCACAAAACTACGATGCAGCACTTCCATGGCACGAAACTTCAACCACCTCCTTCATTATTAGGTGGCCTGCGGCCAAAAGCCTATCGCCAACATGTAGGGTCGCTAGCACTTCACCGTACTGGTCCCTACTTTTTGACGCACACAAAAAAATTTTTCTCGTGGACCAGATGATAAAGGGGCCAAGGTCCCTTTTACAAAATGGTCCAGTTTTTAAAGAAGGATGTTAGACTCTACATCTCTGCACCAAAATCTGCGGTCTTACCCATAACACATAAACAACCCCCCGCCAACTCACTCAGCATAACTATAAACAATCACGCCATCCCCCTACTTAAACACTACAAATACTTAGGGCTAACTATAGACCGACAGCTTAACTGGAAACAACACATCACAAATACACAATCCACATGTAATGGAGCTCTCAACATTCTCAAATCAATCACAAGAGCTAGCTGGGGTGCAAGTGACAGATCTATGACCACCCTTATTAAAACATTTATCAACAGCAGACTGGAGTATGGCCTGTTAGCTCTAAACACTACCTCACCCACATTTTTTAACAAACTTGAAACCATACAAACCAGAGCCATCAGACTTGCACTGGGTCTTAAAACTGGCTGCCCAAACTTGGCCACATGGGCAGAAGCCAACCTGGCTCCCCTGGACAACATCAGACACAAACTCACCTGCAAACACTACGTCAAATTAAAACATCTAAATCCCAACCACCCCACTATAAATAGAATTGAGTCTCCTACCAACACATCCCCCACTGCACAAATCATAAAGCAGCACCCACTATATTCAACATGGAGAAAAATCAAACCTTTCAACCCTAGATACACAATCCCCTATTGGACTATTAAAAAACCCTCCATAAATCTCACACTTCCACACATCACCCAAAAATATAAACACCTCCCACAAGAACTAAAATTTGCAGCCGAACAACTCATCACAAACATTCCCATCACAGACCTCATTATATTCACAGATGGCTCCCACATCCCACACACAACAAATGGCTCTGCTGCCTTCCACTCTACCCAACCAATTTTCTCACATATAATCAAAATGAACCATGCAGAAAACAGTACTGCTACAGAGCTAGCTGCAATACATATGGCTTTGGAATGGTCCTCCACACAAAATACACACAGCATACGTATTATCACTGACTCAAAATCTGCCTTGCACAGCATCAACAAACATACATACAACCTATCACAAAATTACTCTCTTTTCCATATTCACAGAATTTCACACAATATAAATGCCACTCACAAAACACTAACATTCCATTGGATACCCTCTCATTGTAACATAACCCATAATGACATTGCTGACCACCTTGCTAAACAAGGACACAATATCCCTACACCTAATTATCAACCCCTGAGACATATAATCATCACCTAATTGAAATCAACAAATTCTTCCACTCCACACAAAACTGGATCCAACAGGCCACAATTAAAAATACATTCAGAGCCACCATTGCTGCCATCCCACACACACTACATCTCAACTACCTATCAAGAAGAGCCCAAACAGCAATTCATTAACTACACACTGGCAGAACAAATCTCAACAAGGACCTTTTCATGATACAAAAGGTACCATCTGCTCTTTGCACTACATGCCATGTGATAGAAGACATTCCACACTACCTTCTACACTGCACCAAATACACAATACATAGAATTACCCTCTTCCAGACACTCACCACACTGGGAACCACTTATTTCTTAGCCCAAACAATTCTTGGTCCTACTCATAATAATATAAAAAGCCACTATAGGGCCTTGGCCCTATATATCAACAGCACTTGGAGATTCCCCTAAAGCCTCTCTGCCTCTCCAAAGGCCTCTACCTCACTTTTAAAAGATCATTGGGACACTAAAAGATCCAGATGCCAATAAAAGATCCCCATAGGACATCAAAAGACGCATTTTGGACAACTTATTCGATAGAAACTAACTCAAAATAAAAATAAATATATAGTATAAAATCATCAAAAAAAAATCTATCTAACTATCAAAAATAAAGTCACATAAAGGAAAACTTTATTTCTATATTGGAAACTTTTATATTTCTCTTTAACCCAATAACTTATATGGAATCTCTCCCAGAACATAACATCTCTATACACATTATCATACCTAATATACATATGGAATCTCACCACATCTCCCACTACCCTTTGATGGGAACCTTAAACTGCACTCCTGCCACACACCCCAAGCTCATGGCTGACCTTCCACTGGCTCTACAAAATTAAACACTGACCACCACACAATGAACACATAAATTTGATTTCCAACTCATATAACGTAGCTATATCATTTTCCTCCCTTCTCCTCCAAAAAAAAAAAATTATCTTTATCATACTCCTTCCCATATATAAGGCTGTCACTGAGCTAAGACTTTTCCCAGATCCACCCCTGCGCAACATTTCACTGCATAGCAGGGCAACTCAATGCTAACCTCTGGAGTTAGATAAGCTACCATAAATATTTCCTCCTCCATCTTCCTGACACAGGACTATTACCTATCCCACTGTCTCAGCTCCCCCCACCAAATATTTCTTCCCCCTTTGATTGACTCAAATCTACCATACTGGCAACCAACCATGGCCACAACTT
The DNA here is from genome assembly GCA_038380435.1 of Ryuthela nishihirai. NCBI lineage: Eukaryota > Metazoa > Arthropoda > Arachnida > Araneae > Heptathelidae > Ryuthela > Ryuthela nishihirai. The sequence goes on along the minus strand of JAWZYU010000030.1, from coordinate 56,100,449 downwards.
CAAAAAATAACATAACATTCGCCACTTGGAAAATTATAAAAAAAATATATATATATACACTTCTTCCTCCTCTATCTCTCTCCACCCCCCTTCCCCCCTTCACATGACATGCAACTGGTATTTATTTTCCTTCACCCTTCAACATCAGCCTCTCCACCACTGGGCGGCCTGCGGCCTAAATCCCAATTGCCAATATGCACGATTGCCAGCCTTCACTGTGCTGGCCAGTCTTTGCCGTTTTCATCCTCACCCACTGCCCTTTACGCGTATGGACCTGATGATAAGGGGGCCGAGGCCCCCTTTACAAATAGGTCCAGCTTAGAAAGAAGGATGTATAAGAAGAAGAAGAAGGCCAGCCTCTAACTATACAGGTATTGCACCTCCCCACACACTCTTCATCTGGACTTCTTGCCCAGAAGAGCCCAAAATGCCATACATAGACTCCTCACTGGCAGAGAAAATATAAACAAGGAACTTTTTATGATGAACTAAACACCTTCTGCCCTCTGCCCCACCTGCAAAGAGATAGAGGACATCCCACACTTTATCCTACACTGCACACTTTACAACACACAAAGACACACTCTCTGTCACCAACTTCCTACACTTGGAGTCACCACATTTACCCCACAGACCACCCTAAATGCTACTCACAAACAATCAAAATCTCACTACAAAACCCTTGCACACTACATCCAAAGCACTGGCAAATTCTTATGAACATCCAGCTTCTATACACTGTCTCCCACTACCCTCCTTTCTTGTACTAAAAAGATCCTTTGGACAAGTAAAAAGATCCAGATGCCAAAAAGATCCAAATAAAGACAAAAAATAAATGCTTTTTGGACACGCATTTGCACGAACACTTCAAATGTGCATTTACAGTTCAATTTTTAAAGGAAGCTTTAAACTGTGTCAATTCACGTTTGACTATTCACATTCACACTTATTGGGAGTCATATATCTGCTTTAACCCCCATCCACACCCTAACATATCAAGTTTTCACACCTCTACATCAACATCAGCAATATAATTCTACCCTGATAAATTTACACTCTCTTCATGCCAAATTGCTCATTGGATTGAATTTTTATTCTATTTTCACCTAACTGTATTTTTTGATTTGATATCATACCACATGATTTAGCATTACTCCCCACCCCTACCGCTATTTCTACTTTTTTTGGTACCCCTTACTTCACTCACCTAGAAAAAAAAAATGAAAAAAAAAATTAGGTACTCATACCTATCAGACTAAACCTATTTGAAATCTTTACCCCTTTTCTTACTTTCCTGGCATGACTCCAACTAACTCATTGTTAACCTATGTGATCGCAGAACCTCCTATCATTCAAATAATTTTTACTCCAGATTTCAAAATTTTCTCTGATCATAAAACACCCCAACACCTTCTACCCTTACCCATTTCCTTCCCCCTTTGATGATTTCCTGCAAGGGGGGGGGGGGCTCTTGAAGGAAAAAAAATATATTTTCTCTGCCCTCCCTCTTGAGAATATTACTTATAGAAAACTAATTTTTCACCTATTTCATCCCCTTTCTCTTTCACCACCTCCCCCACCCCACAAACAGGTGGTGTCTCTCTCCCCTCTCGCGATGGAGCGAAATTCAGTTTTTACAATTGACCTTCTTCACACTTAACTGGCTTTGCCACCCCACATACATGTCTGACTACAAATTTTCAATATAAAACCTTTCACTTTACTCTATCCCCACACCACACTCTTAATTACGCCTAAGCACTAATTGGTCTGCTTCTGCCAATTCGAACACCTTCCACTTTCAGGCGGCTTTTGCCAACTTGTAGTGTTGCTGGTACGTCACTGTGCTGGTTCCTACTCTCTGCCAAATACAGCATCCACAGCATAATTCAGCTCATGGACCAAATTGATAAAGAGGCTAAGGCACCTTTTACAAAGTGGTCCAGTTGAAAGAGATCAAGGATATTAGGCTAACTATACAGGATAGTGGTCTGTAAATGGTAGCTAGGTAGTCACTGGAAGGAGAGCTATGCACCAATCCCCTGTGATGATGCATAGAACCGGCCAGGCCTAGCACCTAATGTCCGACCCCGCCTTCTCGTGGTGCGGACCGTTAGTAACTTTCAAAAGAGATACTCTCTTAGGGAAGTGAACGGAAGGGGAGGGCTGCCAGTTTAGTGTGGCCTACTGATCTGGACAACTATGGCTACTTTTCTTTTTTTTTTCTACCCTGCTGAGGAGTGGTTAACCACACAAGGTCCTGGTGATGACCATATAAACCTACTGGACTGGACAGATATATGGCTCTGAGCTTGATTATGGATCCTGATTTTGCTGCACTGGTGGGCTTCTGTGGAGGGAAAATCTTCCGCTGTGTTTTCTGTTTGTTTGTGGGTTGACAGCCCCAAGTGAATAGATTCACAGGTTATGTTTATCAGCTGGTGGATAATCCTGAGCAGAAGTCATCGCAGGCACCTGAACTCTTTGCTTCTATTGGCATCGTCAAATTCTACATTGGAGGAAGTCTTCCAGTGTAGATGGCTTCAGCCTTTCGTAGTGGGGGAACGGGTCTTTGCCCCATGTCTGCGATTAGGGGCTGTTTGATATTGTCGGCATTCCCTCTCTCAATAAACATAGTTTCTTTAAACATCCCACTAACCATTTTCTCTCCATAGGTAGTTGGAATGTGAGGACTCTGCACAGAGCTTTTACTCTTGATGTCCTCACACAAGAATTCCACCGTTATAATTTAGATATTCTCGGCTTGCAAGAGACCAGATGGACAGATAAAGGTCAGATTCTTAAAAATAATCTTAAATTTCTCTTTTCAGGGAGGGACGACAATAAGCATCACCAAGGCGTGGGTCTGCTTCTCAGCAGACACGCTAGCGATGCTCTTCTAGGACATGAGTGCATTAATGAAAGGTTTCTTACAGCAAAATTTCAGACAAGCGTTAAAGACTTGAATGTTATCTGCTGTTATGCCCCTACTGAGGATGCCGATGAGGATGAGAAGGATAGGTTTTATGAACAACTTCAGGATATTTCAAATTCTGTCAAGAAAGTAGATATTACCCTTGTTCTAGGTGACTTCAATGCCAAAGTTGGTACTGACTCTGACCTTTGGAGAGGGGTGATAGGCCCTTTTGGTATTGGTAGCTGCAATGGCAATGGGCAAAGTCTCCTGCAGGTAAGTAAACTCAATGGATTCAAAATAACTAACACTTATTACAAACACCGCGACATACATAAGTACACATGGGTTTCACCTGATGGGCTGCATAAGAATATGATTGATTACATATTAATTAACAGCAAATGGGCTAGTTCTGTTAGGAATACCAGGGCATATAGGGGAGCTGAAATTGGATCTGACCATTACCTTGTTAAAAGTGTCTTGCAACTTAAACTTAAAAAGTGTTGTGCTAGGGTTAAAAAATTTACTTTTAATACTGAAGCTCTGAAAGATCCAGTTATAGCCAAAGCTTACCATGATAGGTTACTTAGTCATTATGACAGTCATGGTTTGCTTACTACTGAAGTTGAGGAAGAATGGGATCATTTTGAACAGGCTTTTTTGGACACTAACAGTACCCTTTTAAGAAAAAAGGAGCAGAAGAGGCAAAATTATCTGAGTGATAAGGCACTTGGGCTTATTTCGGAAAGAAAGAACTGCAGGAATGCCCTTAATCAATAACCTACTAGTCCTAATAGAAAGCATTACAGAGACCTTAATAAACTTGCATTGATGGTTTGGCTGACAAAGCCGAGGAAGCAGTTGGACAGCACAACAGCAGAGAGCTGTACCAGATAGTTAATGTTTTGTGTGGTAGAAAACGGACAGGCATACAAGGATTGAAGGATAAACAAGGTAAGGTTACAGAAGAGGAGGATTCTGTCATGGCTAGGTGGGCTGAGCATTTCAGTGATGTTCTAAACAATGTAGTTAGTTCTACTCCCATTGTTTGCAATGATGATAGATGCATTGGTGGCTTTAATGTTGGCCCTATAACACAATCTGAAGTTATTTTGGCTGTTTCTAAACTGAAACTTCATAAATCCCCAGGGGTAGATGAAATTACTACGGAAATGCTTAGAGCTGGGAATGTTTCGGTTACCACTTGGATGACTGAAATTCTGAATATCTTTTATGATAAAGGCATGGTTCCTAAGGATTTTACCAGAGCTATTGTTATCCCTATTTTCAAAAAAGGTGATCGCAGTTCTTGTGATAACTATTGGGGTATCAGCTTACTCTCTGTTCCAGGAAAAGTTCTTTCCATGATTGTGCTTAATAGAATTAAGAATCTGGTTGACAGTCAATTGCGTGATGAGCAATGTGGATTCAGAAGTGGTAGGGGATGTGTGGATCAGATATTTTCACTTAGGCAGATTCTTGAGAAATGTTTAGAGTTTCAGAAACCTTTGGTTGCTAGCTTTGTTGATTTCAAAAAGGCTTTCGACTCTGTTGATTGTCATAATTTGTGGTTGAGTGTGAGATCATATGGTATACCTGACAAGTTAGTTAACATTATGAAAGCTCTCTATAATAACACTGAGTCGTGTGTGAGAGTTGGTAAGGCTTGTAGCAATTGGTTTAGCATTACTTCTGGTGTTCGACAAGGGTGCATTTTGTCTCCTTTTCTCTTTAGCTTGGTTATTGATTATGTTATGCGAAATTCACTTCAAGGGAAAGATTTTGGCCTTAAATGGGCTGGAGATAAGAAAATGTCTGATTTAGATTATGCTGATGATTTAGCCCTTTTGGCAAATGATGTTGATGAGATGAATTCTTTCATTCAAGCTGTTGATGAGACTGGTAGTAGAGTAGGTTTGGTTATAAACAGAGAGAAAACTAAAGTGATGAAAATTGGTCAGGCAGGCTGTGATTCAGTTAATCTGAATGGTTGCAGTCTTGAGCAGGTGTCACAGTTTAATTATCTTGGGAGCTATGTAACAGATAATGGTGATGTGCGGCTTGAGATTAACAGACGAATAGGGATTGCTGTCGGGACTTTTAAGAACCTATGAAGAGTGTGGAGAAATAGGCGTATACACCTAAAGACTAAAATTAGACTGTATAATAGTTTGGTTCTTTCTAGGGTTAGTTATGGTAGTGAAACTTGGACACTTTGTAAACAAGATAACAGGAAACTAGATGCTTTTCATTCCAGATGCTTACGCAGTATCTTGGGCATTAGGTGGTTTAACTTTGTAACTAATGATGAGATTAGGCAAAGGAGTTTGCAACCTCCTTTAAGCAGCATATTGTGCAGAGAGAGACTCCGTTGGTTTGGCCATGTTGCCCCTATGAATAATTATAGATTGGCGAATAGGGTTATGAACAGTGTGTCTAAAGGTCTCAGAAAGAAGGGGAGACCTTGGATGCGGTGGGCAGACAATGTCAAACAGGACCTTGTTAGAATTGGTGTGCAGTGGCCAGATGCAGTAGATGTAGCTGAGGATAGACTTGCTTGGAGAACTAAATTGCACGGTCTGGTTGGACCTCCGTAGCCCATGGCTGCTTGAGGATGATGATGATGATACAGGACCTCTACAAATTGTCGACAGTCGTATACTTCCAAAAAGAAGGAAGAAAACTTCAAGTTGTGAAACGTCGAGTAAAGACAGTGAGCAAAGTATGGTAATGAAGGTTGGAAGAGAGTGAGTAATCACTATGATATATTTAGCTTAAACTATGTAGATGAGCTGTGGCACTTGAAGTTTTATTTTAGAATAAGATGATAGTGAAATAATGTCACCCGGCCCTAAAAAGAGGAACGCAAATAGGAGAGAACCTCAGAATAAAACTACTAATGGCGGAAAATATGTATGTAATAATTCTAACACACAAGCGGATACAGGAATCGACCTGCAATTTGCTAATAATAAACAGGAGTTCGCTGAGAAGGTGAAAAATAACCATGAAGAAAGATACAAGTTTGATGACGTTAAGGAAGGACATACTGTAAGTGAAATTCTTATGCAATAAAACATATTTTATGGGGAAGGAAACAGCAATGATGTTGAAACATCTATGTGTTAGGAATATATATTAGAAAAAGTGTAGTTTCGTTATATAATTCTCAGGTATTCCCACTTTTCTGGGGGTGGCTGGGGAAAAAAGTATCGTTAAATTCTTAAAAGCTATGGTACTTCCATGTTATAAGCCTTTATTTGATATATATCTTTAGTCACTAACCTTGTATTAGGAAGATAATAGTGGAGTAATCATTTTCAACGAGTATTTCCTGTTTAGGGAGGAAGGAAGGATAGGGGTAAAGTTAGTAGTGCACATCACGGTCCTCAGCTGCCATTTTTTTTTTATGCAATGTTATAAAACGGTCCTTTTTGTTGATTCCCACAAGCCCTCAGACCCTAACCCAAACAGGGGTTCCTAGAAACAAGATTTTTTGGCAGTAGTACAGTTCACGGTCCTCAGCCGCCATTTTGTTTTTGACGCAACGTAACAAAACGGCCCTTTTAGTTGATTCCCCCAACTCCCGAGACCCTAACCCAAACAGGGGTTTCTAGAAAAAAGATTGTTTTTTTCGTTACCATAGTAACGAAAAACCCGAGTTTACGTCAAACGCAACGCACCGTAACCATAGTAACAAACACAAACAAACGTAAAAAAAATTAAATTACCGCAAAAAAAACCTCGTAACCGTCAATTACAGAATGAAAGCTCATAAAAGTGCCAAATCCAAAAAAAAATGAAACGATTGCCTTCCTACATACAGTAAACCACTTCCACCATTACCCCTCCCCTCTTTTCAAAACACAATACACCGCCGACCGAATTATAAAAAAGCCCCAAAACTAAATAATGTCCTCCAAGACAACATAAATCAAAAAACATGAAAATCGGAAACAGTGCACCGCCGACCGAATTATAAAAAAGCCCCAAAACTAAATAATGTCCTCCAAGACAACACAAACCAAAAAACATGAAAATCGGGAACAGTGCACCGCCGACCGCATTATAAAAAAGCCCCAAAACTAAATGTCCTCCAAGACAACACAAACCAAAAAACATGAAAATCGTGAACAGTGCACCGCCGACCGCATTATAAAAAAGCCCCAAAACTAAATAATGTCCTCCAAGACAACACAAACCAAAAAACATGAAAATCGGAAACAGTGCACCGCCGACCGAATTATAAAAAAGCCCCAAAACTAAATAATGTCCTCCAAGACAACACAAACCAAAAAACATGAAAATCGGGAACAGTGCACCGCCGACCGCATTATAAAAAAGCCCCAAAACTAAATAATGTCCTCCAAGACAACACAAACCAAAAAACATGAAAATCGGAAACAGTGCACCGCCGACCGCATTATAAAAAAGCCCCAAAACTAAATAATGTCCTCCAAGGCAACACACAACGGAAAACCATGAAAATCGGAAACAGTGCACCGGCGACCGATTATAAAAAAGCCCCAAAACTAAATAATGTCCTCCAAGTCAACACATAACGGAAAACCATGAAAATCGGAAACAGTGCACCACCGACCGAATTATAAAAAAGCCCCAAAACTAAATAATGTCCTCCAAGTCAACATACAACGGAAAACCATGAAAATCGGAAACAGTGCACCACCGACCGAATTATAAAAAAGCCCCAAAACTAAATAATGTCCTCCAAGTCAACACACAATGGAAAACCATGAAAATCGGAAACAGTGCACCACCGACCGAATTATAAAAAAAGCCCCAAAACTAAATAATGTCCTCCAAGACAACACAAACCAAAAAACGTGAAAATCGGAAACAGTACACCCCCGACCGAATTATAAAAAAAAAGCCCCAAAACAAAATCTGACAAAAAAAACATCTTACCGCTCAAATAACCCTTCCCTAAATTACATTGTCATTTTACCTCTGAGCCTCCATGTTTTGCCCACACCATGGGCTAAATGTCGAGATCACATGAACCCCGAAGGCTCACAGAAGGTACGGAACCCACTAGAACAGCTGTTGGCAGACAGAAACTTCCTGTCAAGGCCATCCAGCGTGTTCTTTAACGTACACAGTAACTCTCCCATACATAGGACCACGGCTTAATATCCTAACCGACGGACGGACGGCGGCCTTTCCAAGACCATCGGTGTCCCCTACTAACTATGAACCGAGTTCGAAAATTTGCCGATACAAATCTAAACGCTGACATAGCTCGGACTCGAACTTTGGAACTACAGAATACAAGCCTGGCGCGCTACCGACTCCGCCACTCTCACCCCACCTCTAATTTTTTCATTCTTTCCCGACTCCATCAAAAAACTGCCGTTTTTTCACACACTGACAATTCTACAATACCCAGAATTACTACATCAAAAAAGTCGCCAGACGCTTCCACATGTTAACGATAAATCATATAACTATTTTTAAAAGACTCCTAAATATACAACAAAATTAATAAATCACTATAATACATTAATAATTACCATACTACACGTAACTACTAAAAAACATTCAATTCACCCCCAAACTATTCTAACAAAATACATGTGTTCTTTACTATCGCCATTTTCAATCCCACACGCAAAAACTTGCATACTCCCCCACTACATGGGCCCCTAAATATCTTTAATAACTAATTACAAACCATATCCAAATCAATTTAAAAAAAAAAAGCTAGAACATATTAATTATTCCTATCCTACCTATCACTGAACCCCCCCCACATATATTAAATATATAATACACACGAACTTACCTCTTACCATATAGGTATGTTATCCAAAGAAGTCATCAAGCGAAAATGGCGAAAAAAAACAAACGTAACTTCACACTCTCGTCAAATCACACACATAACACGTGATTCTATATTACCTACCCAAAAGAAACAAATCAAAGAGCCATAGGCCACCAATAACCAACAGTTACGTTTTTACGTCATACTTTACAAATCAACATCATACTTTACACTTCGACGTCACACGCCACTTGAGCAATGCCATCTATCGGCTGAGGACCGTAATCACTACACGGGCCGATTTTTTTTTTTCATTACCATGGTAAATATATTTCCCCAAACTAAACTAATAAATCCAGTCACACATACAATAATTAACCTAAATAAATCGCCAGCATTAATGAAATCGAACACCAATCTCAAAACCAAGAACATCATCAACAATGCATCACTGACTGCCATTATAAAAATGCCCTGAAAAGTAAATAATCTCATTGGTGATAACACATACCAAAAAGCATAAAAATCATAAAGTGTACCACCGACTGAATTGTAAAAAAGTCCCCGAAACTGAATGTCCTCACATGCAGCACAAACCAAAAAACATGAAATTTGGAAACAGTGCACTGCCAACTGAATTATGTGACCAATTTTATGCCAAAATAATAATTATGCCAACATGTCTGGTTGTTGTGAGAACAAAAGGTGGAGCAACAGGCTATTAGGTAGGTGTATATAATAATTTCTCCATTCAGTTTACTTGTAGTCTTTCTCCACACATTCCATTGATTCTCAATAGTTCCAGCAACAATCTCTATTCATCTACTACCAGTCGCATCAACAGCTCAAAAGAAATAATTCATCTCATCAACATCATTTGCCAAAAAGCTAAATCATCAGCATAATCTAAATCAGAAATTTTCTGATCTCCAGACCATTTAAGACAAATCTTTCCCTTGCAGTAGATTTCACATAAAATAATCAATAACCAAACTAAAAAGAAAAGGGTACAAAATTCACCACTGTCAATTTACATGTTTATTAAGCTCTCGGTAATGCTTTCTATTAGGATTATTAGGGTACTGATTATGGACATTCCTGCAGTTCTTTCTTTCTGAAATAACCTCAGGTGCCTTATCACTGAAATAATTTTGTTTCCTCTCCCCCATTTTTCTTAAAAGAGTACTGTTAGTTTCAAGAAAAGCCTGTTTAAAATGATCCCATTCTTCCTTAACTTCAGTAGTGAGGAAACTGTGACTGTTATAATGACTAAGTAACCTGTTATGGTAAGCTTTAGCTATAACTTGGTCTTTCAGAATTAAAGGTAATTTATTAAAGTAATTTAATTAATTACTTTAATAATTTATTAAAGTACTTAATTAAAGTAATTTTTTTAACCTTATCACAACACTTCTTAAGTTTAAGTTACAAGGCACTTTTAACAAGGTCTAATTTCAGCTTTCCTATGTCACTTGGTATTCCTAACATAACTTAGCCCATTTGCTTTTAATTATATCAATGAATATTATTAATCATTTTTATGCAGCCCAGCAGACCATTTGGTGAAACCCATGTGCACTTATGTATGTTGTGGTGTTTGTAATAAGTGCTATTCTGAAACCATTAAGTTTACTTACCTATAGGAGATACCTCTGGTATTGGCAGTCCATTGTAGCTACCAATACCAAAGGTGTACCTATCACCCTACCCAAAGATCAGAGTCGGCACCAATGTTGCTAAAACAAGGGTAATATCTCCTTTCTTGACAGAATTCAAAATATCCCAAAGCTGTTTGCAAAACTTATCCTTCTCATCCTCAGTGAGGGCTTAACAGCAGATAACATTCAAGTCTTTTAACCCTTTAACGCCCAGAATGGCCCAAAACGGCCGACATTTTGAAATGGACTAGTCTGAATAGTGCTATTTCTTTGTCTTTACTACCTTCTACCCTTTTCTCGGATTTCTTTGGCGTTTAAAGGGTTAATGCTATATGAAATTTCGCTGTAAGAAACCTTTCATTGATGCACTCATATCTTTGAAGAGCATCACTAGTGTGTCTGCTGAGAAGCAAAACTACTCCTTGGAGATGCTTTTTATTTTCCCTCCCAAAAAAGAGAAATTTAAGATTATTTTTAAGAATCTGTCCATCTGGTCTCTAGCAAGCCAAGAATATCTAAATTATAATGGTGGAATTCTTGTGTGAGGACATTAATAGAGTAATCTCTGTGCAGAGACGTCACATCCGAACTACCTATGGAGAAAAAAATGGTTAGTGGGATGTTTAAAAGAAACTATGTTGATTGAGAGAAGGAATGCCTACAATATCAAACAGCCCCTTAATTGCAACTTAAGTGCCTTGTAACTTAACTTAAGAAGTGTGTGATAAAGACCTGCCCCACTACTAGTGGTTAAAGCCATCAACAGTGGAAGATTTCTTCTAATGTAGAATTTCATGATACCTGTAGAAGCAAGAGTTCAAGTATCTGCAATGACCTCTGATCAGGATTATCCTGCAGCTGATAAAACATATATCCTGTGAATCTATTCACTTGGGGCTGTCAACCCACAAACAGAAAACAGCTGAAGATTTTCTCTCAACAGGTGCCCACTAGTGCAGCAAATCAGAATCCATAATCATGCACAGATGTCATTAATAAACCATTAAACTGATTTCCTTTATTTGCACACATGTTTATTAACATTAACCGATTTCCATTTTTTGCACACAGTGTACTTCAAGCAATTGTAAAATATCGATGGTTATTAAGTAGACAATATATGGGGATGCTAATAGAGTTTTGCAGGTGCAGATAAGACTATGCTAATGCGGAATAGGATTTTGCTATCTGCACTGAGTTCTATCTGTGGCAATTCCTAATCGCATATAAGAGAAATTTGAACTTCATGTTCCAAAGATGTGGAACAACTATTAACAAACTGAAAAAGAAAGTGAAAAGTAAAAGGAAGATTCATAAAAAAATAAAGATAAGGTGAAATCGGTTACTTTTTGCCATCTCCTCCCCCCCCCCCCATCTTTTTTGCTTCAGGAGCTTACATATATTGTAAATTTACTATATATTGTGGAGAATTTGTCTTACTGATCGAAAACTCTTCATTATGTACAAATTCCTGTAACAATAACTTAAAACAATCTATAGTTTGGCTGAAATATTTCTTTTCCCTCTCAAAAAAATATCCTCTTCCTAACAGGATGAAACTGGAGAGGTTTCTTTTAAAAGCTAAAAGCTGTGATCACTCAATTTGCTACAAAGTTTCTACTCATACTAAGTTGAAGAAATGTAAAGATTTTGTTTCCTCCCCATATAAAAATCCTGGTAACGAATTTCTCCCAATCATTAAGATTTCAATCACTGATTTTAGCAAACACCCAAATGAAAATTATTGCCTTATCTTTCTAGGGCTCTTGAGTTAGTAGTTTGTTAACGAATGAATGAATTAATAACTGAAGGTATGAAGAAACCATTACTATATAGATTTGCAAATTAATGTATTGATTACATTGTAATATAATCAATAAATAATATTAAAGAATACTGGAAACAATCATCCAGAAGGGAACCATTTCCATTTACATTATGCTTATCTTCTGTTTCATTTTTCCTAACCATAATTGTAAAACCAAACTACATCCAAAAAACCACCTGCATGACATCTGCAATTAAAAGTTTTTTCCACAAAAAATAAAATTGCACCTTATTACTACTTAAAATAAAACAAAAACGAAGAAACCACCATAATAAAAGTGGTTCAGTTGATAGCTTGCCAGACTCATAATCTGCAGTTCCAGGTTTCAGTTCTATCTGGGCCAGCATTGAGCACAAAACCCTTACCCTGCTCTCAAGTCAGTAGGGGGACACTGATGGGCTTGGAAAGACAGCCATGTGTCAGTTAGAACGTAAAGCCATGGCCCCATGTGTGGAAGAACATACCCTGTGCATGTTAAAGAATACTCTAAATGACCTTGACTGGAGGCTACCATGTGTCTCTTAAAAGCTGCCCAGTGGGTCTCCTCCCTCGACTATTCTCTGAGTCTTCAGGGTTCTTGTGACTAGTCTGTTTAGCCCATTGTGTACAAAAAAAGTGCTGTTCAGAGATAAAACAACCCAACTTATGATTAAAGTAAGCAAAGATATTGTACTGTCAAAGAGTTAAGCATACTTATCAAACTGTTAAATGTTTTAAAACAGTTGAAATTATTAACATTTTTGTGTGTGTCAGCGAAACAGAATAATATATGCAAGATCTTGTTCCTGGAAAAATCTGAGAGACAAGATTTTCATATGTGAATCAAAAAAGCAAATCTAGATTTATAAAGCAGGCTGACTGTATGCAAGCATACCTCTTGAGCATGCACTGTGTTGGTAGAGCATTTTGTTAGAACAATATAGCAGAGAAACATAGATACTTTTATGCATGGCACAGCAAATGGTATGTTAAGAGTCCATCCAATCTGAGACCAATGTGGATAGTACTGTAGATGTCTCCCAATCATTGCTTTCAAGACAGAGAGTTCCAAGAGACAGAACACAGTCATAGACGATTATGTGATTGTTCAAGAGTGGCAACTATGTAAAATGATTGCTATCTTGCACTAACAGCCAACGTCATAGAGAAATGTCAGCCAGGAAACTCTCCGGCTGAAATTTCTCTATTCTGTTGGCCTCAATTGCTGAAACCATTGGGAGCACAGTTTATAGGCAAACTGTGTACAGAAGGCTTCATCAGAGAGAGCTCCAGACAATGGCCACTGAATTAGAAATCTTGATTCAATACTGAGTTGGACCTCTTTTAGCCTGAATTACAGCATGTATGCAGTTTGGCATAGATTCCACAAGGTGTTGGAGTGCCTTTACATCTGCAGCATACCAGGTGTTCACCAGACAGTCTTTTAACTGGCTCAGATTTGACAGAAGAGGACTTTGCCCTTGGATCTGTTTTTCTAACATGTCCCATAAATTCTCAGTGGAGTTCAGATCTGGACTTTGTGGTGACTAGGGAAGATGGTGGAAGTCACTATCATGCTCGCTGAACATATGCAATGGACAGCAGCATTGTCGTCCACGAAACAGCCATTATCTGCTGGATAAAAAGTCAACATTTGCAGGATGGACTTGATCGGCACCAATGTTCAGATAATCCATGGAGGACACCCGACCTTCCAGAAATATCGGGACCCATTCTGTACCAACAGAACGTGCCCCACACCATGACACCACCTCCAGAACCTTGTGTTTGCAAAGCAAGTGGGTCCATTGTTTTATAGGGCTCCCACCAAACTCTGCCTATCGTCGGTACAGAACAGGGTGTACTGTGACTTGTCAGACTACATGACTTTCTTCCAGTGTCCAGTTCCAAGTCCTTCATTGAATGCTTTAGTCAATTGCACACAGGAAGTCCTGTTTCTCCATACAAACCTTCTCAGATGACGGCGATCTCGTTCCTGACAGATTGTCGTCGCACCACACTTATGCCTCTTTGACAAGCAATGTGGATTATTTTTACACTGATTAAAGACCTGAGATCTCACCTTTTGAGAAACCAATCAGCTCTGCCCTTTTTAAAATCGTCGCTCCAGCCAGACACTCACAATAAGCCCTTTATCGAACCCCGAAAATCCTTTGCTTTTCCCATTGTGATCAACACTACTGATGATTACTGACGAGCAGCAGTCTTAAATAGTTGCCTAGATCATGTGGTGATGCACGTGGCCATATATTTTGCATATATGCTGTGCAAGTGACATTTACTTATATCTGCATAAAGTTTTCTAATTCAGTGGCCAGTGTGTGTATGTGCTACATGTGTCGTACTCATGGTTTCCAGTACAAGTACACCATTTATCTAAAGCCTCCAATTGTGGCACTATTTTCTGAAATAGTCTATCATATGTAAACTCTTTCCCTCTTTTTGGTTTCTTTGCTGACCTGTGCCTCCAAGGAAAGCATCAAGTCATATGGAGATTTCCCAGGAAGCTTCATGGCATTGCACGCCTTTGCTTCAGACACATCTGCATATATCACTGTTACTTGTCTGTACACAGCAATGTGCCCAATCCAATTGAAGGGCTTAAAATGAAGGAGCCAGGAAGCGAGAGTGGAGGAAGATGTGGAGTTGTAGGTGTGAAATATGATGCAGACGAGAGTAAGTGCAAACAGTGATGAGTAAGATGACTATGCTCAGAGAGTAAATGATGAGACAGTGACAAGGACGATGGTGCCAGTCACTATGGAAGAAAGTGGTTATGTTTCCTATGTTGAGTTACGCTGTTTGGTCTTGACTGAATTGTTGAAGTGATACAGAAGATCCCAGTGACCCAGGATGGAGAATAGGTCAGAAAAAACTACTTTTTAACCTTCCCCCATCTCCTCCTCCTACACAAAGTTTGTCGAAGTTAGTTGACCTTTTGTGTTTATGAATGTCAGTACTTTGTAATTAGGCAAAAGTAAGCCAAGATAGCTAAGGCGTATACAAGAAAAGAATATTAAAAACTGTAGTTTTGTTTATTCGAGAAAAGTTGAATCAGGTGCTGGTTTCTTATCACCTTAGCAGAGAGTTAAGATAGACAGAGCAAGGTGAAGAGCCTCTAGAAAAGATTACAAATAAATTATACAGTATGAATTTGAAAGAATGCATTGCATTCTCCTAGTTAATTGCCCTTCCCAACGTTGTTTCCCCTTTTCAGCTATGCATGAACAGGGGTTCAGAACAGATGACTGATAATTCATATTCCCCTCAATTCTTCCTACAGGAGACCCATACTAATGCGGTGCAGATAATACCATGACTGAACTCCCAATGGATGCATATGTGCTTCACTGACAAATCATGATTGTCTTCAATCTGTTATTTACATTTGATTTAAGAGTCTGGAGATTGATTCTTATTGAGTTTTCATCAGGAGGGAGCAAGGAAGTTTTCAACCCTTTAACATCAGAAAACTGCACCACTGTGGTCTTGGTGTTCTGATGGTCTGGGGCTGCATTTTGTCAAATGTACTCTCATCGTTCCACTTCTTGCTGGAGGCATTCTTACCAGTTAGAGGTATAGGGACAATATCCTCCAGCTCTACATCAGACTTTTCAGAAGTTCATTTGGCCCCCAGTTTAATTTTATGGATGATGCTGCTTGCCCTCATAGGGCTGAGACAACAGTATATTCCTTGGAATTGAGGATATTCAGTGGATGGAACTCCAGACCTGAACCCTATAGAGCATGTGTGGGATGCACTGGGAAGACATGTTGGAGGTTTTCAATATGACCCTCCAATATGGTTATTAATAGGATAGATAAATATAATGGCCCTCCAAGAATCCTCCAGAAATTCATCTCTCTTCGGAAGAGTGGGATGTATTGCTACCAGACCTAATGACCAACCTGGTAAACAGCAGTTGTGACGTTTGTGTCACTGTTCACAATCATATTCTGTAAACCTCTTTATTCTGCTGAAACAGGTCCCTCAGTTATGGACCTGGCTTAGTTATAGAAATCACATGATTGGTTTGTTCTATGTCTCACTGTTTATTGTATTATATAACAGTGCATTGTCACTCCAAATATCATAGTATTTCATTATGACAGTTTTGAGATCTAGAGTTTTCATATTATTCTTAAGTTTTGGACACCAGTGTATAAATGGCTACCTATACCCAGTTTCCTTTCAACAAATACACTAACAGCACCATGACATTGGCACATTCTTAGGTTGAAAAGCCACCATTGAAGAATAGTGAACACTGCATAACACAAACAAATGTTAAAAGTAAAACTTCACACCCTGCAAAACCATAATTAAGAAAAGTCCCAAAACTGAATAATCACATCAGACACTACTTTCAAATGTTGGAAATTTTAAACAATGCACCAACAACCTGCACTTAATAGAAGAATTACTAAGCATTGAATAAGTTGTACTATGCTGGATGGTTTATCACCTGGTGTAAACAAGATAACAGGAAACTAGAAACTGGAAACTAGATGCTTTTGATTCTAGATGCTTACGCAGTAACTAATGATGAGGTTAGACAAAGGAGTCTGCAACCTCCTTTAAGCAGCATATTGTGCAGAGAGAGAGACTGCTGGTTTGGCCATGTTGCCCGTATGGATAATTATAGATTGGCGAATAGGGTTATGAACAGTGTGCCTAGAGGCCTCAGAAGGAGGGGGAGACCTAGGATGCGGTGGACAGACAATGTCAAACAGGACCTTGTTAGAATTGGTGTGCAGTGGCCAGATGCAGCAGATGTAGCTCAGGACAGGTATGCTTGGAGAATTAAACTGCGTGGTCTGGTTGGACCTCCGTAGCCCATGGCTGCTTGAGGATGATGATGATGATGATATGCAATTGTCCTAAAATAGAAGTAAATGAAATAATTTACCTAGGCTTGAAAATGAAATGGAATAAACGTATTGATTGGATATGTTCAAGACTACGATTTGTAGCATTTAAAATTAGGAAACTTATTTGTTGATACACAGGTAACTATTTTAGTATATAAAGCACTTTTTGAATCTATAATTAGATATGGGATAACAGTTTATGGGACAGCCTATAAGACAGAATTAAATAAAATTAAAAGAATACAATTTAGTCTGCTAAAAGGATTGTGTAATACAGAAGTTAAATATTCCCTTACAACGAAAGATGATATATTCAGTTTGTTCAAAATTTTACCTATTGAAAGTTTATATGTGTTTGTTTCTGTTATCAATAACTTCTTTGATGATACCTATAAACAAAATATTTGCCACAATAAGTTTACTAGAAAAAAGGCTATGGTTTTTTGAAACAACCAAAATTTTGTAATGATTATGGACAAAATTCCAAAGAATATCAAATTCCCTACCTATTTAACTTGCTTTCTAGATAAATAGTTAACTTAAAAAGAATTTGTGAGGTTAAAGAAAAATTATTTCAGTGGTTGATGAAAAAGTGATGTTTTTATTTGGAAACTTTCATCATTTTGTCGGTTTTCTTTTTCATTTTTTCTTTTTTTTTTATCTCTCCTTCATTTTAGATACTACTGATGTAATCTAGATCATATCTGTAAAACCATATATGTACATTCCCGCTGATAAGCTTAGGCTTAGTGTGATTTTTTATATAATATAATTATAGATAATACTTATTGAAAATAATTTGAACTTAAAAAAAAAAGCTAAATATACACTACTTACTACTTTTGAGTCAATTCAAATTTTTAGAGGAAAAATTGTCTTGAACCAGGTGGGATACGAACCCATGACCTCCTGATAACATGTCAGACCACTGAGCCCCGGCCACCGATCAAGATTGCCTCTAATTGATGATACGAACATTTTGTACCTACAGTACATATTCCATTATGTCACATGTAGGTGCTGTTCAGGCAATCTAGCCACAAGCAGCAGATAAATGCCATATAGATGGAAAGTATATATTACAAGTCTACAGTTGATTTAAATATTGAATAAACTCTACTTTTTTGGTATATACTAAGTAATTACTACTTTTGAGTTGATTCAAATTTTTAGAGAAAAACTGTCTTGAGCCGGGTGGGATACGAACCCATGATCTGATAACATGTCAGGTGCTCTGGAACATTTTCTACCTACAGTGTGATATAATGGAATATGTACTGTAGGTAGAAAATGTTGACATCATCAATTAGAGGAGATCTTGATTGGCAGCTGGTAGCTCAGTGGTCCAGAGCACCTGACATGCTATCAGGAGATCGCGGGGTCATATCTCACCCAGCTCATGACAATTTTTCCTCTAAAAATTTGAATCGACTCAAAAGTGATAATTACTTAGTGTATACCAAAAAAGTCTATTTTATTCAATATTTAAATCTATTTCATTCAATATTTAAAAGCTAAATAATTTCAGAAATAGCAGATAGCTCTCTCAAACACAAAAATCATATAAAATGCAATAATGATCAGCATTTAAAAAAATTCCCAAATAACCTTGGGAATGTGAGTACATGTTAGACAACTATTCTTAGAACATGAAAATTATAATTCATTGATGATCTGCACCTAAAATATAACAATAAAATAAACTCTCAAGCAGCTGCTTGCCACAGAGGTCTGACAGGAGCCTGTCAGTTTATATGCCACAGTAGAAGGCCTGTGAAAATGACAGGACCTCAGTAGGAGTACAACATTATAACCATGCGTTACCCGGAGCTCGAACCCAGGTCTCTTTGATCAGTAGCCAAGCGCACCTCATGCATGCGCTCAGTCAATAACCTCTCATTTAATACAACAACCTCTCAGTCATGGGATGGCTGCTCCTAAAAAAACCCCAAAAATTAAATGGCAGCTAATTATTAGACAGCTATTTAAAACTGCATATCACCATCCATCAGCCACCTAGACAACAGATATGAATTTATATCACCACCATTCCACAAATGCAAATCTGTAATGTACAGAACATGTGCCCTAAGCATACAAAACCATATCATGAAACATCTATGTTGAAACAATTTGTAATGAATAAAAGGTCATCCCAATCAACAATGAAAAGGCTAATTTTATATATAAAATTGATGCAAAGCTGTTAATATTTAGGCATTGCATATTTTTAAAATTTAATTTTCATAAAAGTTAATGGGCAATTCTGACTTTACTCCCCACTCAGTATTTTTTGATGTGACAATATGACTCTGCATAGGTCCCTTGTGACAGGCTGCTTATACAAGATGTCCATGCTTAACAATAAAGATTTTTAGGAATCTATGGAGAGTGTGTAGAAATAGGCATATACACCTAAAGCCTAAAATTAGAATATGTAATAGTTTAGTTCTTTCTAGAGTTAGTTATGGTAGGGAAACTTGGACCCTTTGTAAACCAGGTAATAGGAAACTTGATGCTTTTGATTCTAGGTGCTTACACAGTATCTTGGACATTAAGTGATTCAACTTTATAAGCAGCACATTGTGCAGAGAGAGACTCCATTGGTTTGGCCATGTTGCTCGTATGGATAATTACAGATTAGCGAATAGGGTTATGAATAATGTACCTAAAAGCCTCAGAAAGAGGGGGAGACCTAGGATGCAGTGGACAGACAATGTCAAACAAAACCTTGTTAGAATTGGTGTGCAGTGGCCAGATGCAGTAGATGTAGCTAAGGACAGACTTGCTTCGAGAACTAAATTGCACAATCTGGTTAAACCTCCGTAGCCCATAGCTGCTCGAGGATGATGATATTTCATTGGTTCAAACCATCCAATATTTGACTCCTCAAGACCCACTGCACATTTGCATTTTTTTCCCACAACTGTTCCTTTCACAACTCCCATCATCTCACTTAGAATACACGAACACTAATTGTTACTACATTATCATTTTCTGACATTCATATTCTTAGACAGCAACCATTTGTCTCCTACAACTGGAATAAGAAGGCATCTACATCATATCAGTGATGTGAATATAAGGGGAAGAACTGCTCTGGTTCATGCAACTTTCCTACAACAGCTACTATTGCCCCATCTTTGGCTAATCATTGTCCACAACATGAGTAAGTGTACATAGTTTATCAATTAATTTAAAATTTAACTACTGTCACTAATTTTGTACATTTTCTGCATCACAGTGTGCACAAAAGTGTGTGGGGGTGGATGGGTGGGTGGGGAGGAAGGGAGGCATTGCAAACCTCCTACCTCTCTGCCTACACCTAAAACAACATACAAATTCTTCTTACCTTCCTAATTATTGTTGCATGGTCACTCTGAATTAAGAAAATCCCACTGTGCCACTCAGATGGCATTGTGAATGAATTTCATAACATTCAAAGAGGTTTACATGTGACTTCACATTACAGTGAAATGCAACCTGGCCAAGATAAAAATTCCTCTAAGTAAATCGTATTAAAAATATAGTGTTTCACAATTCAAAGTTATTTCAAATAATTTTGCAGTAAACTAGTATTACAGCTGGGTTTAAGATAAAAAATAAATTTATTCTCAAGAAAAATCTATTGGATGGGACATAAAGCCTTGTCCCTGTGTGTGGGAGAGTCATACTCTCTGTGCATGTTAAAACACACTGGATGGCCTCAACAGGAGTCTACCATCTGTCTCCCAAGAGCTATTCAGTGGGCTCCCTTTCCCAAATATTCTCTAAATCCTCCAGGTCCTTGTGTACTGGCCATTTAACCTATTGTGTGCAAAGAAATGCAGCTCCAAGATAAAACAACCCAAAGTCTCAATCAACTGCTTGCCACAGAAATCTGACTGGAGCCTATCAATTTAATACACCATAGAGAAGAACTGTAAGGAAGATGAGACCTTAGCAGAAAGATAAACATCAAAGAGGAATTGGAATAATTGTGATATGCAGTTGGCAGTATCCAAGCACCCTAACCACTTTGTCACCGAGACAGTAGTTCAGATTAAAAATTCTTTGCGAGTGATTAATAAGTGATAAAAATAAGCAAAAGCAGTTTTAATAAAGCATTATAACAGTAAACTCTACTAAGAAATCACAGGCAAGCTTCTGACATGTTATCAGGAGATTGTGAATTTGTACCCCACCTAGCTCAAGACATTTTTTCTCTGTCTTTAGACTTTGGACTCTTCTACTAAAGGTACTTATGAAGTCTGAATACATGGTGTACTGTTCATAGCAATTAATAGAGAAAATTTTATTTTGCAGCTGTGATAGTTGAACAGTAGAGCACTTTTATCAAGAAGTCAGTATCCCACCCAGGTCAATATTTTTTTTGTCTTCTTTTAGCTTTAAAATTTCAGCTCACTAGCACATTGTTAAATAATTTTTAAATGGAATTCTTGCTAAGATTAAGTTTTTATTATTGCACCCACCTCAACCCTATATAAAGGATATTTGAAAAATGACTGACAAACCTTTGCCAGTTTCTAATTCCAAGTTTCCATTTTATGTTTCACATTGAATTTAGTCTTGATATGTGCCATTTTTGATGATTAAACAATTCCTTTAATGCATTTTTAAAATAGTGTGTATAATTATTTTAGTTTTGCATAACTTGATAAATATTACCAATTAATAATAAATACACAAGGCTTACTGTTGACACAGAAGTCAATAAATCAATTGGGTAGTTGGACTTTGTAAGTAATGATGAGGTTAGAAACAGGAGTCGGCAACCTCCTTTGAGCAGCATTTTGTGTAGAGAGAGACTGTTGGTTTGGCTGTGTTGCCCTATGCATAGCTGCAGATGGGCAATAGAATTATAAACAGTGTGCCTAAAAGGCTTTAGGATAAGGGTTAGACCTAGAATGCAGTGAACAGACAATGTCAAACAAGACCTTGCTGGAATTGGCATACAGTGGCCAAATTACAGCAGGTGTAGCTCGGAAAACATATCTGAAGAACAAAATTGTGCAGGACCACCTTAGCCTATTGCTTATTAATTTATAAATTTTAGCCTATGGATAATTAATTTATGAGCCTATGGCTGCATGAGATTTTGTATTTATATATGAGTTTGCCAATTTGTGGGACTTGAACCCATGTCTCCAGATTCATGCCAGAATATTCTAACCACTAAATTAGAATTAGCTTGTCAACCTTCCACTAATGTGAGTTATGTCATCCTGCATGTGTTGCTGATGGTGCCATCTATGATTTAATTTTTCTTTTTTTTCAATTTCATTTTGCAATGTTGCTCTGAATATGTAAATAAAGATTTGGTAGTTTTACCTTTGAGGTGTACTCTTTTGCACACAATGGACTAAATGGCCAGGTCACGAGGATCCTGAGGGTTTAGAGAAGGTTGGGGGGAGGGGACCCACTAGATAGCAGTTGGGAAACAGATGGTAATCTCTCATCAAGGCATTCCAGCATGTACTTTAACATGCACGGGGTGTGGCTCTCCCACACACAAGGTTATGACTTAACCGCACACAAGGTTATCCCATCTGATGGATGACGGTCTTTCCAAGCCCATCGGTGTCCCCCTACTGACTGTGGGCAGGGAGTTTTGCAGAAATCTCAACGCTAACCCAGCCAGGACTCAAACCTATGAACTGCAGATAATGAGCCTGGCATGTTATTGACTGAGCCACCCCTGCCCTTGTGTAAATAAAGAAGTCACTTCGTGCTCAAGGCATCATTAATGAAATAATCAAGAGTAAATGAACAGGGTTTATTGTTGACATAGACATCATTAAATCAATAAATTTGTGAAGAAATGAGTTTGCTAATTCTTAGTACTCGAACCCACCTTCCTTAGCAACATTGGAAAATGAAATTGCTGTTCCCGATCTTAGATGGCACCATTGGCAACACATGGGATAACAGTAAGTAATGTTAGGGGAAGGATAACAAACTAATTCCTGTTTAGTGGTTAGAACACTTGGGCATGAATCTGGAGATACTTTTTTTTTTTGTACAAAATTATTTATTGATGAATATTAATTTGTAGAACAGTGTTATTTATGTAGTAATATTTAAATACTTTAAAATTATTATTTATACATTTTAATGCACAGACAGAAAACTTGCCAACCTCTGGGAAATATAAGAATCGTTCCATAAAAAGTAATTGGAATCGCTATGATGAACCAGTTCCAGAAATTTATGAAGATAGACTGAGAGGGGATGATTATGAAGTATTGCTAAGTTATTCAGGTAACAAATATTGATTGTTCCTAATTATAATATTTCACAAATATTTTGCATCTAAGTTATTGTGTAAAACATTCTAAAGTAAGCAAATGACATTTATTGTTCAAGCTTTGTTTTACAATGGGGCAACAAATGCAATGGACCAGTTAATTCAGTATGGCAAACTCAATGGTTGCACTACGCTTTAGGTTGATAATAGCTTTTATATGCACTAGGTCAAGGGTGGGCAATTGTTTTCGTATCTACACTGCACATGCGTATTGACGTGGCTGTCCTAGTGGAAAATACAAGACGAATCTTCGGTCGCGCACTGGAAGGAAATCTCGGTTCAAGGCGGATTTTTCTGATTGTCTTGGCGGGCCACAAAAAACTCTTAGCAGGCCGCTATTTGCCCACCCCTGCACTAGGTGATAAAAGTATTGGAACACCTCTGCGTTATGCCAATGGAAAGCCAAATGTGAAGCCTTGTAACTTTTAAAATAGATGTTTCATGGAAAAATAAAAAATATAACCTGGCAGTGATCATGCCAAGTTTTGAAGACACAGGAGATTTTAAATTCACAATTAAAAAGACCTTGCTCAGAAAATTAATTAAAATAACTTAAGTTCTCTGTTGAGCAATAAAATTTTTAAGATTATCCTTCAAGCAATCTGCATGTTGAAAGTTTTAAGGAAAAAACAAGGAAGCTTTTTGATGGCTCTGCGCTCCATCTTCACTTAAGATGGAGTGCAAGGACAGTGCTACATCGTCAGTGAAGTAACACTATGTGGTGACATTAGGGCTGTTAAGAAATACTTTTCATATGTCATGAAGGGGTGATTCCAGTGTCTTGGTTGCAGGTGGGGATGGGCGAGGTAATTATTTCAATAGCCTTGTGCATACTGTTTCCATAGTAAGTGGATTCATGTGATGTGTGGTTGCTGCATGTTGAATTGTCAGCTTTCAGTAGTCATTGACTTGTTGTGGCTGATCTCTGCCCAATATTGTGTGAACCTCTCCTGTAGAGAATGTGTGATTTTTCTGATATAGTAGACAATGGAATTATCTGGCAAATGTAGGGGAAATCTGTGTATGCTCAATTTTTGAAGGATGCTAAATTTGTCTGTCCCTTTTTATTTTCTTCAGATTTGGAGCTGGGCTGAAAACAATTTTTTTTTGGGCTTGAGTAGTTTGTGGACTGATTCACATAGGATTTAAATGTAAGATATAGATAGACTGAGCAGGCAAAGGTTCGGATTCAGTGATTGGGAGGAGAGCCAAATCTGTTATGTTGTTTCTATAATTAATTATTACCTTTTCTATTGTTTTTGGGTGGAAGACATAGGATGCAGCAATGAATTGAATGTTTTGAATTTCTGTTTTAAGCAAATGCTCATATGATGATATGGTGAAGGCCCTATGGATGAGGAAGCAGAAGGATTCAATTTTGTTTGCCCATGGGGGTGCATGAATCTGCATGTATGCTGGAGGGAATATAGTTATGCTTTTGGTATATTGACATCTTTAAGACTCCTGCATCATCATTTTGGATAAAAACATCTAAATAGGGGATGGCATTGCTATTTTCTTCCTCCTTCATGAAACGTATTGTAGGATGGATATTGTTGACTCTGTTAATCCTTACCGTGTCACAACCCGAAGAATCACTTTCGTTCCCATTCTAGTGGTTGAAGACCGAAGCTTCACTTCCATAGTATGAGGTTGTGAAAAAAAAAAATTCTTAAATCTGAATTTTTTTGCAACCGTTTCTAATCAAATATCAAAAATAACATTTAAATCTATGATATAAATTTTTGTTTAAAAATAAATATTTGAGTCGGATGCGCCTGTTCAGTCACCGTAAACAGCATCAAGTAGTGCCAATTCAGTTCATGCCTTTATTCTGCCATACTGTGCTTAGATTATTGATTGGTTGCTTTTCCCTCTCTTTTCTGCTATTTATAGCTCTACTAGAATTGTAATGCTTTCTAAACTTTTAAAGTAAGGATGTCGATTTTTTTTTTTACTATCTGGAACTGTAATGAATATTTTATCAGACTTTGAATTTTAAAGTTGTATTTTATTTACTTTAATGCTTCTAAAATTATTTTTTGTTGCTTCTCAAATGGATACTGCAATTATAAACAATAATTGGAAATGATTGAAAGTGGAACTGCTAGTGATCTATAATAGAGGCAATCAGAACAAGCATTACAATTACTCGGCACGATTTTTATAAGGTAGGACTTTATTTGGTTGAAATGTATTGATAAATAAACTAATTAAAGCCAAGAAATGCGATTTTTAACCAAAATTTCTGCTGGAATTTTAGAATTAAACTTTTCCCTAGCAGTTATTACAACTTCATAATAAAACAACTCATTCTCAGATTAAGCACTTCAGTTAAACTTTAAATGCTTTAAAACATTGAATTTTTTTCATAATTCTTTATCAATTTTCCAATATATTTTTCAATTTTATTTAAATTGTTTTTAAAAAAATTATTTTTTATGATGCTGCTTTACTTAGGCTTAGTTTACCTATTGTCAAAAGTCTCAAAATATGCATTATATGCATAAATGACTAAATAATTTAGAAAAAATGAAACAAATGAAAGATTTAAGCAATAATCGAAATATTATGAACTGTTTATATTAAAATAATAAAATATAGATTAAAATGGGAAAAATATACATATTTTTGAAATTTTACTAAAGATAAAGTGAGAAAAAATACAGTAAAATTTTTCAATGTTTAAAAAGAAGCTTAAAAAATTTAACTTACCATTTTTATCTTTGAAATTTTTCCATTTTATTAAGCACAATTGCTTTTTCTTTTGGTATATAAAATGTCATATTTCCATTCATTAGTTACTTCAGGAGAGGCTCTAAAGTTGTTTATTTTCTGAAAATACTTTAAAATAAATCTGGCCAGTACAGTGGTGAGTTCAGTTTCAGAAACCCAACATGGTAAGGGTTAATGAGGCAGTTTAATTGCTCATTGCTACCATTCAAAATTAAAATTTTGTTATCAACATAGTGACACCAGAAGATAAGTAAAATTGCTTCTTAGTTGAATAATTTTGTTTCGGGTCTTAAAGAACAATCTCTGAGAGGATGCCGGAAAGGGTTGAGCTCTTAGGGGCCCCTGAGTCTTGTGTGTAGATTTTGTTGCTGAACTAGAAATAATTGTTTTCAGTGACTAGTTTTAGAGCTTCATGAATGGCATTGATTTCAGGAAGGCAAAATTTTTGTCCAAAATAGTATAATGGCATCAAAAACTGGAGTGGATGGGAATAAGGAAATTACGTTAGGTGTGATTAATTTGCTGTTGGGAGGAATGAACAGATTCTTGAGTCTGTTGAGAAATGCACCGTAGATTTTATGGAAAAATGGTTGATGACAAATAAAGCTAGATGAAAATTTGGACAGATTCTTTTCAAGAAAGAACGTTGGGGATGATCTTTTGCACACTGAGGGCTGAATGGGATGGCTATTTTTGTGCATTTTGTACTGGGTGAACATTCGCAGTGCCTGACAGTTGGGTTGCCACCTGTTGTTTTTTTCACCTGCAAATCTGTTTTTTCATGCTAGTGATGGGGTCGACATTTAGGTTGGTACAATTGGAGCTATTTATAAAGTCCAAAACTTTGGCATCATAGCCCATTTTGTTCATGATAACAAACTGACATGTTTTGTCAGCTATAATGCGACAACAATGACAGGGCTATTTCTAACATTCTTTAAGGCCTGAAAATACTCATATGAAAAATTTCTATCCAAGTAGGGAGGAGACTTTTGTTCAGAATTCATAAATTTGAAGACTTTCTGTCTCATAGCATTAATTTTATATTCTTCCAGATGTTTCTGTGCATTGTTGATGATATTTTCACTTTTGGCAATGATCTTTCTTTTGTCTAATTTTCTGTGGGATGGGCTGAATTTAGGACCATGTTCCAGAGTAGCCAGTTTGTTATGAGAGAAGTTTTTATAAGACAGATAACTCTTAAAGTGTCAGGTTTCTAAAACTTATCTCACTCTAGTGGCCAAGTTAATTTTGAAGTGTTTTCAGAAAATGAACACTTTAGAACCTCATCGTGAAATAAATAATGAAGGGAAATACTCATGCTATATACCAAAAGAAAGAGCATTTAATTGTGATTAATAAAATGGCAAAAATTCTAAGAAAAATAAAATAGTAGTTAAAGTTTTAAACATTGCAAAATTTTACTGTACTTTTTCTATTTTTAGTTCAGTAAAAAATTTTTTAAAAAATGTATTTTTTGCATTTTTTCAAAATTATTTTATTATTTTAATATAAATAAGTTAATATTTCCATTAATTCTTAAATCTTGCATTTATTTAGTGTTTTCTAAATTTTTTAGTGATTTATGCAAATAATGTATAATGCACATGCTTAGATTTTTGGTGATTGGCAAACTCATAGCCTAAGGAGTGATGTCATAAAAAATTCATTTCAGTTTAAAAACAAGATAATTTAAATAAGAACTGAGAAATATATCTAAAAAATAGATAAAGAACTGTGAAAAAATTGAAAAAAATTATTTCAAAGCATTAAAGTTTCATTTAAGGACTGAAATTGACAATGAAATTGTTTAAATATAAAGCTGCATAACTACTATGAAAAAGTTAGTTTTTAAAATTTCGGTTAAAATTGCAATATCTTGATGTTAATTAGTGTAGTTGGGTAAAATATCATTAACATTATCTCCAAAATAAGTTCTACCTTTTAAAAATCGTGCTTTTAGGCTAATCACATAATCCTATGGTTCTTCCGATATCGGCTATTAGAGATCACTAGTGACTTCATTTCGATTGTTTCAAATTATTCTTTATAATCACAATGTACATTTGAAAAGTAGTAAAAAATAATTCCATTGTAAAAAAAAAAGTTTTTGAAATTGAAGTCTGTAAAATATTGACCAAAACATTCAGCAAAGTTACCAGATGACACAACTTCCAGTAGTAATAAAATTGATAACTTATGTTAAAAGTTTAGAAAGGATTACAACTCTGCTACAACTATAAATAGGTTAATATACCAGAAATCAAAAACTGGCCAATAATCTACTATGGTAAGGCAGAATAAAAGCATAAATTAAATCATCGCCACTTGATGCTATTATGATGATTCAACACTTGTGTACAATCAACACAGGCTCAAGTAAGTTTAATTTTTAAAACTTTCTCCAGATTTTTTTCAAGCAGAACCAGAAGGAAAAAAATATCATAGACTGAAATGTTATTTTTAAGATTTGATTAGAAACAGTTAAAAAAAATGCCGATTTATGTTTAAAAAAAAAATTACCATCTTGCACTAAAACTGGTGGCCCCCCAGAATCGGAAAAGTAAAAATGGTATACCCAGCGGCTTGTTAAGGGTTAATAACAGGGAGGGGTTTATAAAAGTAGAGCAAAAAGGCTTATCTGAGATATCAGTGAGCCACTGGATCTTCTTTAGATGTTTCAGTTTGGTGTCATTTTTGTTTTTCTTCTGTGTACTGGAGCCTTTCAAGCAGAACCGTGAGCATGATGGGAGAGCAACTGTGGCAGAAGTCTTGTTGTGCTTGATATGCCTCTGCCTCAATTCCTGAAATGTGTTGCTTTTTCTATTGTGTTAAGAGCATGAGGAAGCTTGCCTTCTGCTGTGTGCAGCACACATTGACACACACTGGGGAAACTGTTGCGTGTGAGGGGAATCTACTGTAGGATAATGTTGTTGCATCAAAAGCACAGAAGAAACGACAATTGTTTCAGACTCGCAACAAGTTTTAACTGTAAAGTCCATAACACTTTCCAGTTTTGGATCATTCAGCAGAGATTAACTTTAAATATACAATTAAAAGACCTTGCTCAGAAATTAATTAAAATAACTTAAGTTCTTGGTCATTGAGCAATAAAATTTTAAAATTTTTAAACTTTAAAGTTTATTCTTCTAACTATTTGCATGTTAAAAGTTTTTACAAGGAAACTTAAAAGCTGTTTGGAGCAATGCTTTGTCTTTAGTGAAGTTACACTATGTGGCGACGTTAGAGCCGTTAAGAACTTCTTTCCACATGTCATGAAGGGTGATTCCAGTGGCTCGGTTGCAGGTGGAGACAGGCAAGGTCTTCATGATATGTGGAAAGAAGTTCTAACAACCCTAACATTACCACATAGTGTCACTTCATTGAAAATGGAGCTCTGAAAAGCTTCCGAGTTTTCTCCTAAAAACTTTTAATATGCAAATAGTTTTTTAGCAGGACAAGCTTAAAAATTTTATTGCTCAACAACAGAGAATTTGTTATTTTAACAGAAGATTTCGCTTTTAAATTGTTCTTTAATGGTGCTACCACCCATTCCTTCTGAAGAGGGCTGGATCATGGATGTAGGAAGAGGGGGAGGTGCCCTTACTATCTCTTAGCATAGGTCGCAAATATAGCCATGGAGAATGATGGTAGCCATGTTGTTCCTACTCAGAAAGCTGTGCACTACATGTCACTTGCAATATATCCGAATATTTTCTGCTAATATTGCTCAATAAAATCGGAATTGTTTGTTGTACGAAAAAGATTCTTATTCAGCATTTAAGGCTGATTTAAACCCCTTTGATTAAATTAGCATACTATTTCTACAATTATTGCTAAATAAAGGCGATTTTTTTTTGGGGGGGGGGGAGATCAATTTTTTTACAGTTGTCAAAAAACTACTTTTTTCGGCTTCAGTTTTGCATTTACTTTTGTTTTTAAACAGTTATTTAACCCCACTTAAGATTAGTCAACAAATTACATTAGTCTCATTAACAGCTCGAATGAAAGAGTTCATCTCATCAACATTGTTTGCCAAAAGAGATAAATCATCAGCATAATCTAAATCAGAAATTTTCATATCTCCAGACCATGTAAGGCCAAAATCTTTCCCTTGCAGTGAACAGTAACCAAACTAAAGAGAAAAGGAGACAAAATGTATCCTTGCCGAACACCAGAAGTAACACTAAACCAATTGCTAAAAGCCTTACCAACTCTCACACACAACTCAGTGTTATTATAGAGAGCTCTCATTATGTTAACTAACTTGTCTGGTATACCATATGATCTCACAATTAGTCACAAATTATGACGACCAACAGAGTCAAAAGCCTTTTTGAAATCAACAAAGCTAGCAACCAAAGGTTTCTGAAACTCTAAACATTTCTCAAGAATCTGCCTAAGTGAAAATATCTGATCCACACATCCCCTACCACTTCTGAATCCACATTGCTCATCACGCAATTGACTGTCAACCAGATTCTTAATTCTATTAAGCACAATCATGGAAAGAACTTTACCTGGAACAGAGAGTAGGCTGATACCCCTATAGTTATCACAAGAACTGTGATCACCTTTTTTGAAAATAGGGATAACAATAGCTCTGGTAAAATCCTTAGGAACCATTCCTTTATCATAAAAGATATTCAGAATTTCAGTCATCCAAGTGGTAACCGAAACATTCCCAGCTCTAAGCATTTCCGTAGTAATTTCATCTACCCCTGGGGATTTATGAAGTTTAAGTTTAGAAATAGCCAAAATAACTTCAGATTGTGTTATAGGGCCAACATTAAAGCCACCAATGCATCTATCATCATTGCAAGCAATGGGAGTAGAACTAACCACATTGTTTAGAACATCACTGAAATGCTCAGTCCACCTGGCCATGACAGAATCCTCACCTTCTATAACCTTACCTTGTTTATCCTTCAATCCGTGTATACCTGTCCATTTTCTACCACACAAAACATTAACTATCTGGTAGAGAGCTCTCTGCTGTTGTGCTGTCTAACTGCTTCCTCAACTTTGTCAGCCAAGCCATCAAGCCAAAAAGCCACTCAGGGTGGATTCAAGATTTTTTATGTCTGATGTTAGATGAGGTGTCCATATGTAAGGCCTGTTCATTCAGTTTAGTTCTTATGGCATCCAGGATAACTACCACGTATTGAAATTTGCCATACCTAGTCCAAATGTTCAATTTGAAAATTATGTGGGTTGCATGAGAATTCTGGATCTTGAGTACTGGATAATCTGGAGTATACTACTATATTTGGAAAGATTGACACAATGTGTAATGTGAAAAGTTAAGGGTTTGGAGGTATTTACAAATTTTGGATATTTTTTAGGAAATCTTGTATTGTGGTTTTGATTCTTTTTTGGGTAGTAAATAGAGAGCCAGAAGTTGTATAAGGCATTTGTTTATTGTGTGTGGGAGACTGACATTTTATGGCTGTTGTCTTTAGCGATTTCTTTTTGTTTATGCAGCTTGATTATGGTGAAAGTAATGGTTTAGGATACATGCATGAAACATAATTTTTGATTTCTTTTCAAAGGAAATATTCTTTTTAGGTTCTTAATGCACTCTCTGTGGCAGTATTAAACATCTAAAAAGGAATTCTTTCCTCCTAATAGATGTCAAACAAGGCGTACTTCACAACTGTGTATCTTACACCACTATTACTGGCTAATTATTATAAGCTGGATAAAAAAAAATATCATAAACGTTTTGTATGGTTCATTCTTTACTTCACATCATAGATTAAGTTAAACTTGGACATCACTGAGTGAAACTTCACAGAATATTTTTTAATTATTTGCATTGGTTGAATTCTGCGTTATTTAAGACCTCTATGGTTTTTGGGTGATTCAGATTATATTTTTTTCTATTTTTCTATACCTTGTATATTTGAAGTAAGCTCCTGAGAACATGCAAAATGTTAACTTTCTCCCAAATTGTCATTATAAGTAAGTTACCTAAAGTAAAAATCTTCAGATAAGTTGGAAAAATAATTTAGTAATATTTAAAGTATCTTGTATAAATTTGTATAGGAGGAGCTGCCTCACAGTTGCAATTGCAAGATGAAAAAGACTGGGGTGATACAGAAGAATGCCATCTTTCATTTAATTGTAACAACTTCGCAAAGGCACTAAAGTGTATTCCTCTCCACAAAAGGCTGAATATGAAGGAAGATGCTTTTACAGTATGTTTTCAAATCTTTTTAAAGTTCTACTAATTTATCTTAGTTTTGATGTCATTTCTTTAATGCTCTTTATTATATAAAATATTATTACCACTTTCTTATTTTAAATTTAATAGGAAGCAACCTAAACATTATTAGTAAAATATTTGTAATTTTATAGAAATGCAGATTATAGAAGATATTTTCACTTTATATGTTGGGGCAGGGGTGGCTCAGTCAGTATCGTGCCAGGCTCGTAATCTGCAGTTCCCAGGTTCGAGTCCCAGCTGGGTCAGCATTGAGATTTATCTCCCCGCCCTGCCTACGGTCAGTAGGGGACATCGATGGGTTTGGAAAGGCCGCCGTCCATCGAATGGGGCGTTAAGCTGTGGCCCTGTATGTGGGAGAGCCATACCCTGCGCACGTTAAAGAACATGCTGAATGGCCTTGACGGGAGGCTACTGTCTCTCAACAGCTGTTCCAGTGGGTTGGGGGGAGCCCCAACCTTCTCTGAGCCTTCGGGGTCCTTGTGACCTGGCCATTTAGCCCATTGTGTGGAAAAAAGTGACGCTCAGAGGTAAAACAACCAACCAACTTTATATGTTAGTAATGAGGGTATGTATTATGTTGTTGCTTATGAAATGAGCAATTTCACAGATGCATGAAGTTTTCGATGTTTTAACGATTGAAAATGTTACCATATGGCACTTGTGATACATTATATTAAATCAAGAAGCATGCTAACAATAATGCAGTAGCACAGCTACCAATTACTCTGATTTTATTGAATTTTCTCCCATTTTTGGTTTAAATTCTGAAAATCCGATTTCGTCTTTAAAAACCCAATTTTCAGGGTTTTATCAGTTTCACACTAATGAAAATCTGCCTCCAAATTGTACTGAATTTTTGCCCTTTTCCTAAAAGGAGAATGTTAATGAAAGGGAAACTTGTTTCTGATTTAGCTCTTTTGCTGTACTAAAGGTGAAACTGTGTCACCACTTTCTAATCTGTGCTTGCTTGTGAACTCACCTGTGCACCAATCAGAGGAAATCTATAAAACTCCAGCTGATCATTTCCAGAGAGAACACATGTCAAAGTTCACGCCTAAATTCTTTTACAGAGTTGAAGGTCATAGATTGTTTCTAAATAGATATTTATTTAACCTCCCGTGGCCGAGTGGTTAGCACGCTTGGCTACTGATCTAAGGGACCTGGGTTCGAACCCCAGATTAGGCATGGATGTGTGTGTAGTTTTTCTGCTGAGGTCCTGCCATCCTCTCAGATCTCCTACTGTGGCATATAAACTGACAGGCTCCTGTCAGACCTCTGGCAAGCAGCTGCTTTAGGGGGTATTTATTATTATATAAATAACACTCTCCCGGTTCTAGCCAGCGGAATGATTATTGGATTACTTAGATTTGGAAATTTCAGAGTGAAGGAAATAGTAGAGATTAGTGAACTTTACTGATCTGTGGGCAATTACTGACATTGGCAACTTGAATGGGTCTTATGCATGTCTGTTGTTATCATGGTTGGGCTATTGTGTTGATAAGGAATTAAAACATTTTTTTCACGAGTTGAGGCATGTTTAATTATAATAAAAATTATATTTATGCATTGACTGTTAGTTATTAATTATTAGATTTTAAGTTAAGATTCATTAATATCAAAAATGTACAGATATAGTGACTTGACTGCAGTAAGCCTCTGCTTTCCGTGCCACATGACAAGCTGCCACTGCTAGCAATCCAAGCATTTTCCAAAAAAAGTTGCAGTAACATTTGTTGTTATTCTCCAAGTATTGTAATACTTACTTTTGAAATATATTTATTGATCTATTATTGATCAGGGGATGATGCCTACGTATTGAATATTAATTATTAGCGATTAAGTTAATTTTCATTAATATCAAAAACTCTCTTTTGATTCAATGGGAATATTATATCTGGGTAAATGCACAGATGCAATTCAGTTGTCTGGTGAGCACCATTTCCCATTCTGTATAGGAAGTTTGCTACTGCCGACAATCCAAGCACAGTGCAAAAAAAATCACTGGAGAAAGGATGTAATAATTGTTGCTATTCTCTCTATATTGCAAATGTTAACTTTTGCAATATATCTGTTAATCATTGGGTGATGCCTACTACATATTGTTGATTATTAGCGATTAAATTTTCTTTAATGTGAAGAAGTACGCATGCCAAAAATGTAACTAAATTGAATTAAGATTTTTGTCTTATATTTCATATGCTATAAGATAGGAAATTTAATTCATAATCAGTTAATAGGTATCATAAAATTATCATCGCTAAACTCAGCTTGTTTAAATGGGAAGGCTAATTTGTTTTCACGCTAATTTGAACTCGCGCTCAAGAATTTCCTATTAAAGCATAACAATATAATGGTACATCTGCAGTTTATGACACTTACTCACTAGATGGCACCACAGGTGGTAACAACTTAATTTAAGCATGTAACATAATGTAAGTGAATAATGTATAGTAAAATAATTTTCATCTTATCAAACAATTTATTGGATTCTCTGTTAATATGTTATATATGGCCTCTTGTTCTTGATTTTTTTTTTTTTTGCAGGTCTCGCCCTCTATGTTGAATAAAAGTTGCAAGTTTATTTAACCAGAAGGGGAGGGCTATTCATATAAATGTATTTTTTAAATGCTATTTGGATTTAATTCACATATATGTAGCATAATGGTGTAAATTTTGCCTGAGGTAATACTGAAAGTTGCAGATGATTTATGATATTTAGTTAATACGTATTTCCTATTATTGTGTTAAGGGGAAATGGGACAATTTCTTCTTTAGTGATATGCTCCTTTTAAAATTGTCTCCAAGGAGATTATGTTGTTTTATGGAAGGAGATTGTTTTATTTTTTTTTTTAATAATGTGGATGACAGTGTATTTTTACGATAATTTGTGGTTTTTAAACTTGTCTCTGATGGGATTATTTAGTTCATAGGGCTTTTTCAAACTATCGATTAGGAGTGATTTGTTTACAATTTTGTTTATTAGGGTTGTTATAAGATCAGTGTGTTATGGGTAAAAAAGGGAAAAAGGGTGGAACGACTGTTCGTTGTTCAGCAGTATTCCTTGTTGAAATAGCCATCTCCAATGAGATTATTGATTTTTCCAAGTTCTTTTAAATTATGGAATGAACATTTGTTAGTGACAATGGGTTGTTGAAACAAGTAGCCCTGGATGGTGCTGACATTTGTCATTTAATGATACGTGTAGTTCGGAAAATATTAGATACTATTACTTCTAGAGATTTTCTTTTATTTTCAGGGGAAAAAAATTATGCCTAGGAATAAGTTTTTATTGTTATATTTTTTACTCAGCGTATTCTTGTTGTACAACCTCTTCACTGCTAGTGATAAGATTGTTTAGGTTATTATTTGTAGAACTTTCCAAGAAGTTGAATATTCTTTCTAATGTGATATTGAAACACATTTTTCATTAGTTTAAATCACATATTTAGTATTTTTTTTCTTTAAAGAGGTATTTTTAAGGAACTTAGTATAATTCTGGAAAACTTAAATTTTTTCGTTACTGTTAGGAGTCCGAACATTGAGCTTTCTGTCAAGACATAATGCATTATTATGTTTAAAAAAATGGCACCTGAGCACTGTAAACTACAGAACTGCTGTGCTCCAATTTCCTTTAATCAACTATCATTTTGTCGATCAACTATCATTCTTCCAAATTGTAATTTTTGTTGTGGAAGGTTGGCAGCTCTGCAGTAGTCATTTCACCAGTAGATTTTGTGAGAAGTGGATTGTAAGAGTTTAAAGGAAACAGTGGATCAGAGTCAAATTCATGTTCTTATAAAAGTTTAAATTAGGACACAATGCTGCATAGCCAACTCGCAACATCAATGTAGTATTTGGAGAAAGCACAGCTAGTGAACAGACAACATGATATTGGTTTGGAAAATTTAGATCTGGTGACATTAATTTTTAAAATAAACCATGTGATTGACTAGAAATTGGTCCATAAATGGTAGCTAGGTAGTCACTGGAAGGAGAGCTATGCATCAATCAGCTACGATGATGCATAGAACAGCATAGGCCTACCACGTAATGTCCAACCCTGCCTTCTCATGATGTAGGCATTTAGTAACTTTCAAAGGAGATACTCTCTTGTGGAAGTGAACAGAGGGGGAGGGCTGCCAGATTAGTGTGGCCTACTGATCTGGACAACTATGGTTACTTGTTTTTTTTCTACCCTGCTGAGGAGTGGTCAACCACACAGGGTTCTGGTGCTTACCATGTAAACTTACTGGACTGAATTAAGGCTCTGAGCTTGATTATGGATCCTGAATTTGCTGTACTGGAAGGCTTCTGTGGAGGGAAAATCTACTGCTGTTTTTTGTTTGTTTGAGGGTTGACAGAGCCACAAGTGAATAGATTCACAGGACGTTTTATCAACTGGTGCATAATCTTGATCTAAGGTCATCACGGGCACCTGAACTCTTGCTTATACGGGCATCGTCAAATTCTACATTTAGAGGAATTCTTTCGGTGTAGATGGTTTCAGCCTTTAGTGGTGGGGGAATGGATCTTTTCCCCATGCCTGCAATTAGGGGGCTGTTTGATATTGTCGGCATTCCCTCTCTCAATAAACATAGTTTCTTTAAACATCCCACTAACCATTTTCTCTCCATAGGTAGTTGGAATGTGAGGACTCTGCACAGAGCTTATTCTGTTGATGTCCTCACATAAGAATGCCACCAGTACAATTTAGATATTCTTGGCTTGCAAGAGACCAAATGGACTTATAAAGGTCAGATTCTTAAAAATAATCTTAAATTTCTCTTTTCAGGGAGGGAAGATAATAAGTATCACAAATGCATGGGTCTGCTTCTCAGCAGACACGCTAGTGATGTTCTTCTATGATATGAGTGCATTAATGAAAGGTTTCTTACAGCAGACCAGCATTAAAGACTTGAATGTTATCTGCTGTTATGCCCCCACTGAGGATGCCAATGAGGATGGTAAGGATAGGTTTTATGTACAACTTCAGGATATTTTGAATTCTGTCAAGAAACGAGATATTACCCTTGTTCTAGGTGACTTCAATGCCAAAGTTGGTACTGACTCTGACCTTTGGGGATGGGGGTGATAGGCCCTTTTGGTATTGGTAGCTGCAATGGGCAAAGTGTCCTACAGATAAGTAAACTTAATGGTTTGAGAATAACACACTTATTACAAACACCATGACATAGTGTAACGCTCCAAAGAATTAAATACTTTTAAAGTTTGGACCCTTTGTCTGATCCAATAATTATTTAAGCTCCGGATCAGCCAGTCGGGTGCCAGGCAATAATTAGCAAATTGCCAAAAAGTAAAGTTTAATAAGGTTACGAAATACCATCGAGCATTAATGAGTAAGAATTCAAAAATATTAAATGATTGTCAAAATTTAATGTTAATTCTAATCAAAACAATTAACGTTCCTCAAGAGAAAAAATTAGTAAAGATTCAAAAAGTTTCTGTAACAAACAAATTTATTTCCAAAAACACTCGCCAAAACTTCAATGAAGAAGATACTGCATCATTTACTACAAACTCTTCAACAACACTTAACACCAACTCAAACTCAAACTGAAGCTACTCTGACAAAACTCTACAATATTCTCTGCTCTCTCTGCTTGTGCTTCTGTGACTAACATGTCACCAGGTTATAACAAGAGGCTACAAAGCCAGCAAGTGTCGTGTTGCACGCCAGGAAAGACATTTGCATAAATTGACAAACGTGCAAGCTATGATGCAAGAGGGGGCGTATCCTTGTACACGCATTTTAGCGGGTGACAATCGAAAGTTCAGAGTTGCGCATGCACAACTCCTATGCTCTTGGAAACGAGTGCTGTGATGCCAAAAATGAAATAAAAATCCCCAAAATGATAAATATAACGTAAATTAAGTAAAACTGGTTAAGGTAAAGTAAAAGTGAATGAGGGGAATTTCACCAGATGGGCTGCATAATAATATGATAGTGTATATTAATTAACAGCAAATGAGCTAGTTCTGTTAGGAATACCAGATCATATAGGGGTGTTGAAATTGGATCTAGCCATTACCTTTGTGAAAAGTGTCTTGAAATTTAAACATAAGAAGTGTGCTAAGGTTGAAAAATTTGCCTTTACTTTTGAAGCTCTGAAAGATCCAGATATAGCTAAAGCTTCCCATTTTAGCTTAATTAGTTGCTTATTACTGAAGTTCAGGAAGAATGTGACCATTTTAAATAGGCTTTTTTGGAAACAGTACTCTTTTAGGAAAAAAGGAGCAGAGGAGGCAGAATTAGTTGAGTGATAAGACACTTGAGTTTATTTCAGAAAGAAAGACCTGCAGGAATGTCCTTAATCAATACCCTACTAGTCCTAATAGAAAGGATTACAGACAGCTTAATAAACTTGTAAAGGATCAGTTAGCTGGTGATAAGAATCTTGGCTTGATGACTTGGCTGACAAAGCCGAGAAAGCAGTTAGACAACATAACAGCAGAGAGCTATACCAGATAGTTAATGTTTTGTGTGGTAGAAAACTGACAGGTGTACAAGGATTGAAGGATAAACAAGGTAAGGTTACAGAAGTTGAGGATTCTGTCATGGCTAGGTGGTCTGAGCATTTTAGTTATGTTCTAAACAATGTGGTTAGTTCTACTCCCATTGTAATGATGATAGATTCATTACTGGCTTTAATGTTGGCCCTATAATATAATCTGAAGTTATTTTAGCTGTTTTTAAACTTAAACTACATAAATCCCCAGGAGTAGATGAAATTACCACGGAAATGCTTAGAGCTGGAAATGTTTCTTTTACCACATGTATGACAAAAATTTTGAATATCTTTTATGATAATGGCATGGTTCCTAAGGAATTTACCAGAGCTATTATTATACCTACTTTTAAAAAAGGTGATTGCAGTTCTTGTGATAACTATTGGGGTATCAGCTTACTTTCTGTTCCAGATAAAGTTCTTTGCATGATTGTGCTTAATAGAATTAAGAATCTGGTTGACAGGCAATTGCGTGATGAGCAATGTGGATTCAGAAGTGGTAGGGGATGTGTGGATCAGATATTTTCACTTCGGCAGATTCTAGAGAAATGTTTAGAGTTTCAGAAACCTTTGGTTGCTAGCTTTGTTGATTTCAAAAAGGCTTTCGACTCTGTTGATCGTCATAATTTGTGGTTGATTGTGAGATCATATGGCTTACCAGACAAGTTAACATAATGAAAGCTCTCTATAATAACACTGAGTCGTCGTGTGTGAGAGTTGGTAAGGCTTGTAGCAATTGGTAAAGCATTGCTTCTGGTGTACCACAAGAGTGCATTTTGTCTCCTTTTCTCGTTAGTTTGGTTATTGATTATGTTATGTGAAATTCACTGCAACGGAAAGATTCTGGAGATACCCTTACTGACTGAGGGCAGGGTGGGGAGTTTTGCAGAGATAAATCTCAGTGCTGGCCCAAGGGGGCTTGAATCGGGGAACTGTAGGTTATTAGCTTGCTGCATTAGTGACTGAGCCATCCCTACCCTGAAATGTTGCATTTTATAAATAAGAATAAACAGTTATCCTTTTGATATGTATAATTACTAATTCATTTGTATCACTTGATATATTATTCATATTTCAACAAGTTTAATAGATCCATCCAGTGGAACTAATGAAGTGACCAACAAGGGCCTTTCATATTTTTATTTCACTTCATTGTAAATGTGAGCTCGACATTTCACCCTCCTGTTGGTATCTACCCAGATTCACCATTCATATTTTGAAGATAAGAAGATGAGTGTAAAAAAATTTTACTTTAAAGAAAAATATTTCATGAAAAAAAAAATGCCATTGGAATAACTATTGCAAATATTTTGAAGTAGTTAGTCACTAATAGTTGTAACAGCAGAAAGGTTTTAGTATAAATCTTTATTACATATTGAAGTATTGCATAACCAAAAGCTTTTATACCACTTACAGTTATATTTTTATTGTCATGTCACCAATGACATGTCCAATAGAAGTTTGGATCCATATCAACCTTATTGTAAACATGCAAAAAATTATAATTTAATGTGACTTTAATTTCCCAAAATTTGTACCATAAAATTAACATATTGTAGTTCCTCTCCTGATCATAGTACTTACATTTTTGCTTTTTTGTGTTGAATCTCTCTCAGGAACATCCACAAAAAAGTCCATTCATGTTATATGCATAAAAGATGGGAAAGGAGAAGCCTCTCTGTATATGTATTGTCATTGACAGCATAGAACATTATCTGATAGATATTTTCACCATTCAGAAATAAATTATACTGCATTTGACATATCTTGAACCAAATCTTAGGAAAATATTTTTCAGATGTTTCCACTGGACAATATGAAAGCAGAAATATTATAAATTTTTATGATGCAGGGATAATTCCAGTGCCTTTGTTGCAGAATGGCATTTTTTTTTTGCAGATAGTCACAGAAAAAGTTCTTGTAATGGAACTTTTAAAAGAATTGCAGAAAAAACTAGTCTACAGAGAGCTACTGATGATCAAATTATCACTGCACAGCTGTTATTTGAATTTGAAAAGAACATTAGTAGGCCCCAATAATCAATAGTAAGACAAATTGCTCCAAAGATAAGACCTACAAATAGGAATATAGTTTATTCCAGGTACCAGAGGTTTCCACAGCTCAAATTGCACCCTCTAAAGATAGAAAATTTTAAAATTTTAATGGGTTTGAGTATTTTATACATGCTAATAATAGTTAAAATATGAGGCCATGATGGTGATTATTGTCAGGGGCTGTTGCAATGCGTTCACTAAGTATTTGTACAATTCATCAGAATGTTAAACTGATATTGAAAGCCATGTACTTTTCATACAATTCTCAGCAACAGATCTTTTGAAAATGCTTGTCAACAGGTTACTCCCAGGTAAGAGTACTTTTGCTGGGTAATTTTAATATTTTCGACAATTCACTCCCTCCAAAAAAATTTGAAAAAACATATGACTTTTTTCACATGGAGTAACAGTTAATATTACTACCTCATCAAATTTCATTTCTCTAACACCTATGGAACATGGTAAAAAAAGCACTCATTTGTTTCAAATATGCATATTTTTTCCAACTTTGCAATCAAATCTTACCAATTTTTATGTACATAACATGAATGTACCTTTTTTGTGAATGTACCAATGACAGGAGAATTCCATTGCAAAAAAAATTATAAATGCATGTGAAAAATCTAGAGAGGAGCTATGATTATCCACAAAATTGCAATATGTCATGTATGGCATATTTTTTGACAATTTACATAATAACCAGTCTGTTAAATTATAATTTTTTTTGTATGTTTATAATAAGAATTAGATGAATTAACATATATGAATCATTGCATACACATACACAATCCTCTACAACCATGGACTTCAGATGTCGAACCAGAATGTGCAGTTTAGTTCTCCATTGACATCTCTCTTGCTACTGCTGTGGCACTTGACCACTGCAGGACAATTCTAACTAGGTCCTCTCTGACATTGTCCATCCATGCATTCTAGGTCTCCCTCTTTTTCTGAGACCTTTAGGCACATTGTTCATACCAATTGGCTAATCTGTAACAATCTAGTTAAACTGAAACCAGAATACAATATTTTAAGTTTATTATGCTTAATGCATTTCTCTGTTTCCAGGTTAATCCTTTTGATGTTTGGTTTGCCACAACGATGTTACTAACAGAAAAAAAATTCTAATTTTACAGTGTATTAATGAAAGGCAGAAAAAAAATGTAATTCTGAGATATTAATGTGTTCATTTTATTTGACAATTAGATATGGAATGACCCAATTTTGAAAGGTGGGGTTGCCAGGGTAGCGCGCCAGGCTTGTAATCTGCAGTTCCCAGATTCGAGTCCCAGCTGGGTCAGCATTGAGATTTATCATCGCAAAACTCCACGCCCTGCCCACGGTCAGTAGAGGACACCGATGGGCTTGGAAAGGCTGCCGTCCGTTGGTTGGGATGTTAAGCTGTGGCCCTGTGTGCGGGAGAACCATACCCTGTGTACGTTAAAGAATACACTGGATGGCTTTGACGAGATGCTGCCATCTTTCTCCCAACAGCTGTTTCAGTGGGTCCCCTCCCCCAACCTTTCCTGAGCTTTCGGGGTCCATGTGACATGGCCATTTAGCCCATGGTGTGCAAAAAAGTGCCACTCAGAGGTAAAACAACCCAACTGAACAATTGAAATCTGATTCTCTGGATAAGTTTCACAGATAAGGATATCAATGATGATTGCAACACAGTTCAACAGTCAACCATTTAGACATAATGAATAGGTCTTATTTTTCCTTTTTGTTAAAGTGCCATAGGCAATGAGGTGCTACCAACATATCTTCTACTCTGAGATGATTGTACTTTCATTGGTAATAAATATTCTTGCTGTAACAGCA
Source organism: Ryuthela nishihirai (assembly GCA_038380435.1). Lineage (NCBI taxonomy): Eukaryota > Metazoa > Arthropoda > Arachnida > Araneae > Heptathelidae > Ryuthela > Ryuthela nishihirai. The sequence continues at coordinate 56,057,715 of JAWZYU010000030.1, read as the reverse complement.
CTGCCATAATAGGGAAAAATATCAAAAGTAGTATTGTCATACTGAATAGTAAACTGCTATAGTATTGAAAATTATTTCATAGCTGTGTGCTATTATTTAAAAAATGTAACTTATTTTACCTGATATATGATGCAATGTGTTATTTTGCTTACACTGAGTATAATTTAAATATACAAATTACTCAGTGGGTAGATATCAAAAAATAAAAATATACTCTAAACACTGATAAAAAAAAATAATCATAAAGCTGAGTTGGGAAATTGAATCAGAAAAAAAAATTATGAACACATATATTTAAGTTTTAGTGCTTTATACTTGTGCCTTTTTGATCATTGTGATAAAATTATTGAAGATTGTATACATTCTTAAGTATATTTATAGCCAAAAAAATTGTCTATAGATTACCTAAATGAAAAAAAAAAAAATCTCAAGCAGCTGCTGCCATAGAGGTCTGACAGGAACCTGTCAGTTTAGTACACCATAGTAGAAGGTCAGTAAGGAAGGTTGGACCTCAGCAGAAAATTGCACAAACATCCATGCCTTATCAGGGCTAGAACCCAGGTCCTTTTGATCAGGAGCCAAGCACCCTAATCACTTGGCCATGGCCTAATAGATCAATAAATAGTTTTGTGGAAAAAATTAGTTTTACCAATGTGTAGGATTCGAACCTACATCTCTGCAGATTCAGGCCCGAGTGTTCTAAGACCACTAAACTAATGCTGGCTCTGTCATTCATCCACTAATGCGACTTTCAATCTGCCTGTCTTTATTGCTCTTGGCATCATTTATGATCGAAGAAGGCAACTTCATATTTAATGTTGTGCTGAATAAGATGTAAATATCCACTAATAATTTCCACTCTGTAAATTGATTCAAATATTTGGAGGAAAAATTGTCTTGAGCCAGATGGGATACGAACCCATGACCTCCTGACAACATATTTGAATCAATTTACAGAGTGGAAATTATTAGTGGATACTTAATGAGTTGAGTTTAATAATAATTATTTGTAGATTGCATACTTGTAAGACATGCATTCCACCTAAGGCATTAAAAAGCCATTTGAGGGATTGCCTGAACACTCCCTAAATATTAAGAAAGTAGGTTGAGAATGTTCATAACATCAGTTAGAGGAGATCTTGATTGGCGGCCAGTAGCTCAGTGGTCCAGAGCGCCTGACATGTTGTCAGGAGGTTGTGGGTTCATATCCCACCTGGCTCAAGACAATTTTTCTTCTAAATATTTGAATCAATTTACAGAATGGAAATTCTTAGTGAATACTTAATGAGTTGAGTTTAACAATAATTATTTGTAGATTGCATACTCGTAAGACATGCATTCCATCTAAGGCATTAAAAAGCCACTTGAGGTGGGATTGCCCGAACACTCCCTACATATTAGGAAAGTAGGTTGAGAATGCTCATAACATCGGTTAGAGGAGATCTTTTTTGGTGGCCGGTAGCTCAGTGGTCCAGAGCACCTGACATGTTATCAGGAGGTCGTGGGTTCATATCCCACCCTGCTCAAGACAATTTTTCCTCTAAATATTTGAATCAATTTACCGAGTGGAAATTATTAGTGGATACTTAATCAGTTGAGTTTAATAATAATTACCTCCCTTGTGCAGGAAGACTGAAGGAGGCTGTGAAGAAGAGAGCCATCACTGTTCGGGTAATAAGTTTAGATGCCAGTGTATCAATTGGCAGTGTGAAAGCAGCTATTCATCAATATATAAGGTTCCAAAAGATCTGTGTCAAATGGGTATCTCACAAACTGACAGAATGGCAGAAAGGGTGTTGAGTCGGCTCGTGCAAAGAGATGATGGCAATGTTTGAACCTTGTGGCCCCAAACAGTTAACAGCATTTTCACAGGTGATGAGATGTGGTTTTATTACTATATAACTTCCAGAAAGATCGACAACTATGTTTTGGTTGTGGAAGATGAACTCCCAAATACTCCAACAAGACTTTAACTCGAGGAGGATGTTCACAATTATTTTTTCATACCCTAGGAGTGGTAGCCATGAACACCTTACTTTGCACAAGATGCTGCAAGGGAGTACTTTGAAGGAGATTAATCCCCTGTGATGATGCATAGAACTGGCCAGGCCTAGCATCTAATGTCTGACCCCGCCTTCTTGTTGTGCAGGCCATTAGTACCTTTCAAAAGAGATAATCTCTTGTGGAAGTGAATGGAAGGGAAGGGCTGCCAGATTAGCGTAGCTTACTGATCTGGACAACTATGGCTACTTTTCTTTTTATTCTACTCTGCTGAGGAGTGGTCAATTGCACAGGTCCTGGTGCTGACCATATAAACACACTGGACTGGACAGATATATGGCTCTGAGCTTGATTATGGATCCTGATTTTGCTGCACTGGTGGGCTTCTGTGGAGGGAAAATCTTCCACTGTGTTTTCTGTTTGTGGGTTGACAGCCCAAAGTGAATAGATTCACAGGATATGTTTATCAGCTGGTGGATAATCCTGGGCAGAGGTCATCGCAGGCACCTGAACTCTTTGCTTCTACTGGCATCATCAAATTCTGCATTGGAGGAAGTCTTCCAGTTTAGATGGCTTCAGCCTTTAGTGGTGGGGGAACGGGTCTTTGACCCATGTCTGCGATTAGGGGGCTGTTTGATATTGTCGGCATTCCCTCTCTCAATAAACATAGTTTCTTTAAACATCCTACTAACCATTTTCTCTCCATAGGTAGTTGGAATGTGAGGACTCTAACCATTTTCTCTCCATAGGTAGTTGGAATGTGAGGACTCGGCGCAGAGCTTATTCTCTTGATGACCTCACGCAAAAAATCCACTGTTATAATTTAGATATTCTCTGCTTGCAAGAGACCATATGGAGGATGCTCCCAATGAGGATGCTGATGAAGATGAGAAAGATAGATTTTACGGACAGCTTCATGATATTTTGAATTCTGTCAAGAAAGGAGATATTACCCTTGCTCTAGGTGACTTCAGTGCCAAAGTTGGTACTGACTCTGACCTTTGGAGAAGGGTGATAGGCCCTTTTGGTATTGGTTGCTGCAATAGCAATGGGCAATGTCTCCTACAGGTAAGTAAACTCAATGGTTTCAGAATAACTAACACTTATTACAAACACTGTGGCATACATAAGTACACAAGGGTTTCACCTGATGGGCTGCATAAGAATTTACAGCAAATGGGCTAGTTCTGTTAAAAATACCAGGGCATATAGGGGAGTTGAAATTGGATCTGATCATTACTTTGTTAAAAGTGTCTTGCAACTTAAATTTAAAAAGTGTTAGGCTAAGGTAAAAAAAATTACCTTTAATACTGAAGCTCTGAAAGACCCAGTTATAACTAAAGCTTACCATGATAGATTACTTAGTCATTATGACAGTCATGGTTTGCTTACTACTGAAGTTGAGGAAGAATAGGACCATTTTAAACAGGCTTTTTTGGAAACTAACAGTACTCTTTTAGGAAAAAAAGAAGCAGAGGAGGCAGAATTATTTGAGTGATAAGGCACTTGAGCTTATTTCAGAAAGAAAGATAGAACTGCAAGAACGTCCTTAATCAATACCCTACTAGTCCTAATAGAAAGCATTACAGAGAACTTAATAAGCATGTAGAGGATCAGTTAGCTGCTGATAGGAATCTTTGGCTTGATGGCTTGGCTGACAAAGCCGAGGAAGAAGTTAGACAGCACAACAGCAGAGAGCTGTACCAGATAGTTAATGTTTTGTGTGGTAGAAAACACAGGTATACAGGGATTGAAGGATAAACAAGGTAAGGTTATAGAAGGTGAGGATTCTGTCATGGCTAAGTGGGCTGAGCACTTCAGTGATGTTCTAAACAATGTGATTAGTTCTACTCCCATTGTTTGTAATGATGATAGATGCATTGGTGGCTTTAATATTGGCCCTATAACACAATCTGAAGCTATTTGGTTTATTTCTAAACCTAAATTACATAAATTCCCAGGGGTAGAGGAAATTATTATGGAAATTCTTGGAGCTGGGAATGTTTCGGTTACCACTTGGATGACTGAAATTTTGAATATCTTTTATGATAAAGGCATAAAATTTCGCTGGCTAAGGATTTCGACAAGGGTGCAATTTGTCTCCTTTTCTCTTTAGTTTGGTTATTGATTATGTTATGTGAAATTCACTGCAAGGAGAAGATTTTGGTCTTAAATGGTATAAAGATATGAAAATCTGATTTAGATTATGGCAATGATTTGGCCTGTTTGGCAAATGATGTTGATGAGATGAACTCTTTCATTAGAGCTGTTGATGAGACTGGTAGTAGAGTAGGTTTGGTTATAAACAGAGAGAAAACTAAAGTGATGAAAATTGGTCAAGGCGGGCTGTGATCCAGTTAATCTGAATGGTTGCAGTCTTGAGCAGGTGTCACAGTTTAATTAACTTGGGAACTATGTAACAGATACTGGTGATGTGTGGCATGAGATTAACAGATGAATAGGGATCATTGTCAGGACTTTTATGGATCTATGTAGAGTGGAGAAGTAGGCGTATACACCTGAAGACTAAAATTAGACTGTGTAATAGTTTGGTTCTTTCTAGAGTTAGTTATGGTAGCGAAACTTGAACGCTCTCTAAACAAGATTACTGGAAACTAGATGCTTTTGATTCTAGATACTTACACAGTATATTGGGCATTAGGTGGTTCAACTTTGTAACTAATGATGAGGTTAGGCAAAGGAGTCAGCAACCTCCTTTAAGCATCATATTTTGCAGAGAGAGAGACTGTTGGTTTGCCCATGTTGCCAGTATGGATTATATATTATATATATATTATAGATTGGTGAATAGGGTTATGAACAGTGTGCCTAAAGGCCTCAGAAAGAGGGGGAGACCTAGGATGCAGTGGATAGACAACATCAAACAGGATAGTTAGAATTGGTGTGAGTGGCTGCAGCAGATGTAGCTCAGGACAGATATGCTTGGAGAACTAAATTGCACAGTCTTGTTGGACCTCCGTAGCCCATTGCTGCTTGAGGATGATAAGTTTTGTTGATGTAAGTCCAATGGCTTCTATTATGCAAATGCTCATCAAGAACTTTTTGAATGCCCCTCAAATCAATGACTATTAAATAATTCATTGTTATTTGTTGAAAATTCAATGAATTCATTAATAACACTTTAATGTGAGTGACATGCATATATATTTTCATCTTACTGAGTGCAACATTAAAAGTGAAGTTGCCTTTCTTGTTCATAAATGGTGCCAACAGTGACAAAGATAGATTGATAAGTCACATTAGTGGATGAATGACAGAGTTGGTGTTAGAACAAATCAGTTTAGCACAATTATGCTGTACTTTAATTTCCATTGAGCAAGCTACAGGGGTTAATCAAAATAATGGAAACACTGATGTTGACTGGAGTACACGTAATATGCCATATGCATGTCACAGGGACAATGTCGCCCTTTATATCACATCACAGGGATAATGTCGTCCCTTATATCGCATCACAGGGACAATGTCGCCCCTTATATCACATCACAGGGATGAGGATCAATCCACAAACCTCTGATTACCAACATCAATGCAACAAAACGTGTAAGATGGTGAAAGCACATAACAACTGGAATGCTAAAGACTGGCAACATGTCATTTAGTCTGATGAATCGTGCTACACATTGTTTCCCACCACTGGTAGATAAGTCTGACAAAAACCTGCAGAAGCATACCACTCCGACTCTTTGGTTCCAACTGTGAAGATTAGAGGTGGATTCCTGATGCTGATGGGTGCCATATCACGGCATTCCTTAGGACCTTTAATTATTCTGCAAGGTTGTGTAACATCTGCAACATACGAACCCATTCTCGGGGACCACTTGCACCCAATGTTGCGGGAATTGTTCCCTAAGGACAGTTCCTTGTTTCAAGCAGATAATGTACCTGTGCATTGTGTGAAACATGTCAAGTTGTGGTTTGCAGAGCATGAGGATGAGGTACAGCAGCTACCCTGGCCACCTCAATCTCCAGACCTCAGTATTTTTGAACATTTGTGGGAATTTCTGGAGTGCAAGGGCAGATCACACTTTCCACCTCCAGCATCACTGGCACAGTTGGGCCATATATTACAGAAAGAGTGGTCCCACATTCCATTACCATATGTGCATGACTTGTATAAGTCTATTCCACATTGAATTGCATCTGTTCTGAATGCCCAAGGTGGGTCTACAGCTTATTAATAAAACATTCTCCACAAACAGTACATGTTTCCATTATTTTGATAAATCCCTGCATATACTCAGCAGTTTATCTATACTTTGCACTTAGGCAACAGTAGAAAACTTATTTGTGGGTTTTTATAAATTGTGCTCTTATATCTCTTAGACCATAGATGATCTAGCATGTAAGTAAATTAAGATAATATATCAGTGGCATTAGCTACCACTTTTATCTTCTTAACTTATACTACCAATGAATGTAAGTAATCTCTACATAATTGTTACAGTATTTGGTATTGCATTATCTTTTGCCACTTTGGAATTTACTTTTAACTCTTAAGCAAGCTTAAAACATACCTAAGTCTTCCACAGTTCAAGATTTTCAGAGTGATAGATGGTACTATTTTGAATTGTAGACTACAGGTAATGGAGATGGTGTCCATTTTTTGTTTGTGCAACATGGAGTCACTCTAGACAGATGGTTTTTTGCTGCCATTTGCAACTGGCAGACTGGTGTGTAATCAGTCATCTCATTTAGGCTTGATGAAATACTATAGTAGATCACATCCTTCTTGCGTTGGCTGGCACATACTCTGAAGTTCTTTTGTTATCTTCAGGTTACGTCCTTTTTTTTAACACTTTGTGCAACATAGGAATAGTCTCATCATTCTTTTACAATTCATTTAATTGCATTGTCGTGTCCTCCCTTGTTTTGATCCTGCCCAACTGAACCAGATGTGATGTCATCCCTTCTCCGATCTATGGAAACAACCAGATGTGATGTTCTCACTATCTGATCCCTTCAGACAGCTAGATTTGATATCCTACTCTATTCGGAATGCGATGGGACTGGGCCAAATGTCGTGGTTGCTGGAGGACGATGCACTTGTATTATTACTTCACCTTCTATTCAGTGAAAAGACAGATTCGCAGATTTTTATACCCATAGCGCCTTGTACCTCCGATATGCTATGTTGAATGATGAATGACAATAGTCCATCAATTAGTCACATGAGAGTTATATAGGGATAACACAATTTATTCACACTATATACAGCTATGTGTTGGGAATGTGCTCAACTCCGTGGGCCTTTGCTGCAAACATTAACAATGAGGTGCAGAATCGCACACTCTGCAAGTTCTTACTTTGTAGACCTCAAAATTCGGCGAAAGGATAACCAACCTTTGTCTACACTGTGGTTCCTTCTGAATCCACAAAAATAAAAAAAGATTCTCCAAGAATCTCGATTCCCTTTGGAATCGCACCCTCACTACAAGGGTTTCCTTCGAGTATGGCGGCGTCATTTTAACGCATATCGAAATGACTCCTTCGTTCGAAAGCTCATGCCAAAAATGTTGTCTCAAATCTCCCGCCTAGCCTCCTTGCTGCACTAGCGCCCTAGGCTAGTCGTAAATGGTCATAAACAACTTCTGCAACCGATCTGACGCAAGCAGTCAGCTTCAGACCCGAAAACAACAACAGTGACTCACATCCCAGTGCAAAAACACACTTAATACATAAAAATATAGACAATCATAAAATACAACAAAAATTTATCAATAAATAAATGAACATAAAATTCGGGGGACATGACATGCATGCTACAAATTAAATGACACGTGCAGCACATCATCAGTATCTGTTCACATAAAAACTTTAATCCTACTTTTTCTTTAAACTTCGTTGGAGATAAAATTAATTTGAGTTAAATGTTTCAGCTTTGACCAAAGTGATAAAACAACATTGTAGTTTTATCATTAAACTTATCATTAAACTATGCATCTCATAAACCTCTTTCCAAAACTGGAAATACAATTCCTATGCATTTGTATCTCAAGTGATGCAATGAATTTGTTACACTTAAGAGCATTGTACAGATCACTGTACATGGAAGATTAGCAATGATTTCAACCATGTGTGATTCATTAATATGTGCTGATAAAACTAGTCATTCAGGAGTCTTAAAGAGGTTCGAATCGATTCTGAAATCTAAAACTACTGAAAAATATCCAATTTTATCAAAGAATATCTCCCTAAATTGTTTATCGAAGTCCAACAATGGATGTGCACCATGTGTAACAATGTGATATTACATTCTTCACCTTCCACATGCAGTAGCACATGTTTAAACATCATCTCGGTATACAGAACATTTTGGTACAAAATTATTGCCTATTTTTTCACTAATTTGATCTAACTTGTTACAATCTGATGACAGCATTTAGTATAATCCAAAATCATGATATGTTTAAATTGTTTACTTGTGAATCAATATGTGGATTTAGATAAATCTAGAAATTTATCAAGATAAGTAATACTCTTCTGTTACATTCTTGTATGGAATTGTAAAAAGAAGGGCCAAATGAATTGGAAGCTCTCATCAAGGATGTTCGTGAACTCTCATATTACAAACTTCATGTGTTATCCATATGTTATCATGAATTATTTTAAACTTGGCCTTATGAACTTTTTATCATTTTTTAAAGTGCATAGTTGTACAATTTATACTGAGTATTTATTTATGTGTTTTGTTTTTCAGTTTTTTAATATATCATTCAATACTTCATTTTCCATTTTTACTAAAATGATATGAGATATTAAATGTTTAAATTGAAGCAAATTCCTATTTTTTGGTGAAGTGTAGAATCAAATGATAATCATTTTTATATTATTATTCATGTTAAAAGCTTCTGTGTTTTGAAAATCATTGATTTCAATTCATAATTTTCTTTGCAGCCAGAAATGATTTGTAGGTTTCAGAAAATTGCTGAAAACTATCATCAGCATTTTAATGCACCAAGAACAGAGTGTATAATGCACATAGCAGATATGAATGCTGTCAATTTGAGTATAGCTGAGGAAAATGAAGATTCTGAAGATAGCAGTGATAGTGTAAAACCTAATCCACAGATTATTTCTGAAGCAACAGGAAGTCTCATAGAATCTCTTACATCGTGTCTCACCATTAAGGAAAAAAGTGAACAACTGTCTGAATCTCTTCTATCATGTCTTACTTTGAAAGAAGAAAGTGAACAAGTATCTCATAAGCCTCAAGAGCCCTCTATTTTGTTACCTGTAACTTCTGGAATTAATTCTTCAAATCAAAGTTCCACAGATGATTTAGATTTTCTTCTTTCTCTAAAAATTCCTTCTAGTGTAGCAAATACACCTTTACATGGAAATGAAACCAAAGGTATGTGCTTCTTATTATTTTATTATCAGCATCACTTAACAGAAGTTCAGATAGTTTGGTTGACAATATACTAAACTTTTAACATGGCACACTAGTGTCTTATGATCTCTGACATTGCCAACATTAGGATTGTTTTTTTGCTTGCTTGTGTCATTCTGCAATAAGGAAAAAAATATGTTAATGAGTTTGAAAAGGCCAGTCTCCAATCATTAGGTTATTGTAATATTAGGCTATGTTTATATGCAAAATGCAACATGTTAGGAATATATTGAGTAACACTGATCTGAGACTCCCTTCTACCATTAAAAGCTGTTTTGTAAGTCTCTAAAATAATGTTATGACATGATTTTTTCATTCCAACCACTTCAACATTTAGTGAACAAAAAAATAGCAAGTAAAGACGACTCAGTATTTATATTCAGATAATGTAGCCTTCAATCCATAATGTGAGAAGCATAATATTTTGATAATATTTAACTTGTAATAAAAAGTAAAATTGAATTGCAGTAACTCTTTAAAATCGGGCACTTGACAATTCTGCATTGTTTAAAATATGGCACATTTTAAAAAGATACTTTATAATTTGGAAATATTAAAAAAGCAATCCAGTACTTTTGCATCTATGATTGCATTTATCTTTAAGAAATTTCCACTTTCATCACTACCAAACATTAGTACTGTCGTATATAAACAATTATCAGCCATTATTGAAGTATTCACTTGTGCTGTTTTATTGCAAAATCTCTTCTACCCCAACCTTTATTTATGGCGAGTAAAAATCAAGATAGAGAGGACAGAAGAGAAACCATGTTACACTTTAGCTAAAAAATTGTAAATTATGAGAAGTCTAGAATGCCAAGAAGAAGGGAGCAAGCCTATGCAGGAATACAATATCAGATCTCAATATGATATAAATGTGAAGAAAGAATTTTCGTGATCTTCCACTGTGTTTTCTGTTCCGTTTGTGGGTTGAAAGCCCCAAATGAATAGGTTTACAGGATACGTTTTATCAGCTGGTGGATAATACTGAATAGAGACCATTGCAGGCATCTAAAATCCTGCTTCTACGGGCATCGTCAAATCCTACATTTGAAGAAGTCTTTCAGTCTAGATGGCTTCAGCCTTTAGTGGTGGGGGAACAGGTCTTTGCCCCATGCCAGCGATTAGGGGGCTGTTTGATATTGTCAGCATTCCCTTTCTCACTAAACATAATTTCTTTCACTAACCATTTTCTCTCCATATGAAGTTGGAATGTGAGTACTCTGCACAGAGATTATTCTCTTGATGTCCTCACACAAGAATTCCACAATCATAACTTTAGATACTCTTGACTTGCAAGAGACCAGATGGACAGATAAAGGTCTGATGCTTAAAAAAATATTAAATTTTTCTTTTTAGGGAGAGAAGATAAAAGCATCTCCAAGGTCTAGGTTTGCTTCTCAGCAGACACACTAGCGATACTCTTCTAGGATATGAGTGCATTAATTAAAGGTTTCTTAAAGCAGAATTTCAGACAAGAATTAACCATCCAATGTCGAGGCTGAAAAACAGGTTTCCATCTAGGGCCAAGCTATTTTCTTACCATGCTCAGCCAAAAAAAACTAACTTCAGAAATTTTTTGCCAAATAACTAATGAAAGGAATTATAACATGTTGTATACCAAATTAATAGCATGTAATTCTGGATTTTCTGAAAATCAAGTATTTAACAAAAAAGTGATGTTTTATTTTAATAGGACTTTTTTAGAGTCAAGTAATAAAAAAATGCATCTGGCAATGCAAATAAAAATTAAAAAAACTAATAGACAGAAATGATTACAATGCACATGAATAGAATGGCTATATATTTCTGAATAACAAAAAAAAAAATTTGGGTTTTAAGTAAATATTTCTTTTGTTTTGTAATTGTTTTCTCGGTACCATACTTTGAGAAAATTTCAGGCTCTTAGGCAGTTGTGTTGAGTCAAACAAGTCTACTTTAAAATTAAAAAAAATTAACCAATCAGCAGAAATAGGTCATGTTATGTATCAAATTAAACAGAATTTAATTACGAATTTTATAAAAGTAGATAATATAAATAAATTTCCAAGCATTATTGATTTTAATAAGCCTTTTTCTATGTGATATGGTGGGGAAAAAAATCACACTATACAATTAAGGCTTCACTTTGGAAAACCTGATGAATGAAAATAGTTAAATTATATATTTATCAAAAGGAAATTTCCTCCTGAATAATATAATATTCAACCTGAAATGTGATTTTTATTTCTTTTAATGATTCTTTTCAGTATCATATTTTTTTAAACATGGCCAGTGCTATGCAACGTGACTTGGACTTCTCACATTCACAGGGTTTTCTGAACTGGTTATGAAATAGAAAAAAACTTCCTTGGTTGGTTTTTTTTGCTAAACATTATGAATTTTTTCTTTGGGTGTTGAAGTTCAGCGATCTTGGCTAAGTGCAGAAAGGTTTGTGCACCAAAGCACCCAGTCTCCCACATGACTGCTGATTTCCATATAGCAAGGAAGTCTATTTTGCTTCCGTATCCAAGACATTCATTTTCAGGAAATGGTACAAGCTCAGTTTTTTTACTAAAAAAACAAGAAACAATAAAATAAAAATTACATATAGCCTAATGGGATGTTAAATAAAATATTCGCAACAACTTTTAAGCCAGCCTTTGATCTAGCATAACTTGGAAAGATTAATAAATCGGCCAATCGAAAGATTGCTAACTAACGGGAATAAATCTACAGAAATTAATTTGCTTCCATATCCAAGACCTCATTTATTTTCCAAAAATAATACTAGATCAAAGTTTTACTGGAAAAGTAATAAATAATAAAATAAAAATTAACTTATAGCTTAATGCGATGGTATAATCCACAGCAACAAGTTGTAGGCCGGGCATACGATGTAGCATAGCTATGAAAAAAATCAATGCTTATCGATCGGCCAGCTGGACCAAAACTGTAAACACTTATAGCACAAGCAATGGAGATTGCATGTGTCCAGGTTTTTTCTAAGAAGGATGTGTTTACTTCCAGTTTCAATTTTGAAGGCAGGAAAAATGCATAGAATGCTGGGAAAAAATGAAAAAACTTGGGAATACTGAAATAGGTTTATGACAGAAAAGAGTGAAATGTAAAAAATAAATGGCGGTACATATTTTGTAATTACTTCCAAAATCTACAGTTTTTTTTGTTAATTTTTAGGGGATTTTCGAAAATTTAAGGAAATATTCATTGATAATAGTTCAAATCAAACTTGTGAGCTTAAATCAGAAGGTTGTTTCAGCAAATAGGAACATTAACAAGCAAATTGGCATTACCATTTAGTGCTTCTAAGAAATGGCAATCAGATGGCTTTTTAAAATTATTTATATTGTAGTTTAATAAAATATGCATAAAATTAAAAAACAAAATATTATTTTTGAAGCCTGAATTATATATTTTTATAAGTTATATAAAAAATATTACAACCGCAATTTTTATTTTTAAAAAAGCAATTTTTTTTTTTGTACTAAAAATGAATACATATGTCCTTGGCACCTTAATTCAGATTCTCCTAATGTATGCGTAATGTGGACATTGGAAGTGTTAAAGACTTGAAAGTTATCTATTATACCCTCACCGAAGATTCCAATGAGTATCAGAAAGATAGGTTTTATGGAAAACTTCAGGATTTTTTAAATTCTGACAAGAAAGAAGATATTGCCCTTATTCGAAGCGACTCATTGCTAAAGTTGCTACTAACTCTGATCGTTGGGGAGAGGTGATATGTCCATTTGGTATTGGTAGTTGCAATCACAATGAGCACTGTCACCGAGGTAAGTAAACTTAATGGTTTGAGAATAACTGACATTTATTATAAACATCACTGTTATATTAACCACATTATATATACACACCACATAAGCATGTGTGGGTTTCACCAGATGGGCTGCATAAGAATATGATTGATTATATATTAACAGGATTTGTGCTTAGTAGAATTAAGAATCTGGTTTATATACAATTGTTTGAAGAGAAGTGTAGATTCAGAAGTGATAGGGAATGTATTAATCAAATTTTTTGCACTTGGCAGATTCTTGAGAAATGGTTAGTTTCAGAAACCTTTGGCTACAAGCTTTGTAGATTTCAAAAAGGCTTTTGACTCTGTTGACAATCATAATTTATGGTTGATCATGAGATCGTATGGTATACCAGGCAAGTTAGTTAACATAATGGAAGCTCTATATAAAAACACTGAGTCCTATGCGAGAGTTGGTAAGTGATGTAGCAATTGGTTTAGCATTGCTTCTGGTGTTCAACAAGGGTGCATTTTTTCCCCTTTCCTTTTTAATTTGGTTATTGATTATGTTATGCAAAATTCTCTGAAAGAAAAAGATTATGGACTTTAGTGGTCTAGAGATCTGAAATCTGAATTTCTGATTTAAATTATGCTGATGATTTTGCCCTTTTGGCAAATGATGCTGATGATGTGAATTCTTTCATTAGAGCTGTTAAAGAGACTGACAGATGCTGATGATGTGCGGCATGAGATTAACAGATGAATAAGGATTGCTGTGAGACTTTTAAGAATCTATGGAGAGTGGAGAAATAAGTGTGTACACCTAAAGACTAAAATTATACTTTATAATAATTCGGTTCTTTTTAGGGTTAGTTATGGTAGTGAAACTTGGATGCTATGTAAACAAGATAGCAGGAAACTTGATGCTTTGGATTCTAGATGCTTATGCAGTATCTTGGCATTTGGTGGTTCAATTTTGTAAGTAATGATGAGATTAGGCAAAGGAGTCAGCAACCTCCTTTAAACAGCATATTGTGCACAGAGAGAGACCATGTTGGTGTGGTCATGTTGCCCGTATGCATAATTATAGATTATTGAATAGGGTTCTGAACAGTGCTTAAAGGTTCAGAAAGAGGGAGAGATCTAGGATGCAGTGGGCAGACAATGTCAAACAGGACCTTGTTAGAATTGGTGTGCAGTGGCCAGATGCAGCAAATGTAGCTCAGGAAAGATATGCTTGAAGAACTAAATTGCACAGTGTGGTTGGACCTCTGTAGCCCATAGTTGCTTGAGGATGATGATGATAACTATAAAAATTCATATTAACCAGAGTCAAATTATTGAGATGTTAATATGGGCTGTTTCCATCTTCTATATGAATAGTTTAGATTTTCTGTTCTTTTATTTAGAAATAATAGAAATGAATGCAAGCATTAAAATATGTTATAACCAGAGTCGAATTGTCGAGAACAGATGTAAATACGAGCTCTTTCATTCCCCCAAACATGTTCCATTGATTTCCAATTGTTTCTTTCAGTAGCATCTAAAATGAATAAAAAATATCTGCGTTAGCCAGAGTCGGATTATTGATATGACATGCAAAGATCTCCTGTTCTAGTTTACTGTACGAGTTCCTTTCATTTCCATTTGTATGCTTTAGGAGGAGCAGAATTGAATAGAGATAAAAAAAAAATCCATTTTAGCCAGAGTCAGATTATCCAGAACAGATATAAATATTAGCTGTTTCAGTTCCCGTATGAATTCCTTTGATTTCCAGTTGTTTGATTTTGAAGGAGCAGAAATGAATATAAATATCCATTTTAACCAGGGTCGGATTATTCAGATGAAAATATCATCCATTCCAGTGTCCTGTATTAATTCCTTTAATTTTTCAGTTATTTCCTGTAGAAGGAACAGAAATGATTGAAAAATAAAAATCCCTTTTAACTTGAGTTTTATCAGGAACAGATGTAAACATTGGACTTTTCATTTCCCTATATGAATTCCTTTGATTTCACATTTTCATTTAGAATGAGAAGAAATTAATAAAATTCTGTTATAACCATAGTTGGATTATAGATCACAGAAGCGATTGTTTCATTTAGAAGAAGAAATTAATAGAAATGTAAAAATGTGTTATAACCAGAGTCAGATTGTCGAGAACTGATATAAATATTGGATGCTTCACTTCCCTGTATGAATTCCTTTCATTTGCTTTTGTTTCATTTAGAAAGAATAGAAAGGAAATATAAAAGTCCATTTTAACAGAAGTCTGTTTAGCAAAAATTGACAAAAATATTGGCTGCTTTGGTATCATATAATGCATTTGTTTGATTTCTCATTATTTCATTCACAATAAAATGACCGAGAGAAAATAATTTTATTGAAAGTCTGATTAGTGAGAATACAGATCTCTATATAGTGTTGTTTCCTGTAGTGAGTTCTTTCATTGCCATTTGATTTATTTAGAATGGATAGTCTCAAAAAAGGATGAAAAATCTGTTGTAGTGAAATGTTGGATTACAGAGAATAGACATGAACCCTTTATTGAAATAAGAATTAGAAAGATCCAAATAGTTATTCTATTGGTTTTCTCTAGTGCTGTTATTTGATTTTGGATTGTTTCATTTGGAAGAAATATATTTGTTTAGAAATTTGCATTATTATCTGTTAGATTATAGAAGATTTATACATAAACATCAACTATGTTTTTTTTACAGCATAGTTGATGTTTTTATATAAATTTTTATATATATATATAAACTTCATTTTGTACATTGCGCACAGACTTCTGTGAAGTGTTCAGTTTGCTCTGCAGTAAATATTTTAGATTGGCTTAATATCAAATTATCCATAATCTACTTTTTTTCCTTCTAAGAAAATTTTAACATTATCTTTTATATTGAAGGAATTTGTGTATGTATGTGTGGGGGTGAGGAGGGATGCTAGTGCTAGGAAATGTAGCTATATTTGAGTGGTACCTATACCAAATTTGATGCTCAATAGACTTTGACCAGTTAAAACAATATTGGAAAATCGAAGGTTGGTTGATTGAGGTTGCACTTTTTGTCAACAACCTATGCTGCCGCCCTAAGAAACTTTTATGGCTATGCCCTGGCAACATCGAACACCCAAGTGTGCCTTTTTTACTGATCAGCAGCAGTACTAGCTTGAGACACATTAACTCCAGTTTAAGATGGAAACCACAGCAGTTGTCTTCTCTTAACTCAACCTGCAGTGTAAATTTTAGAACATCAAAAACTTTTTATCGGGTATGTTGGTAACATTCTTGAAGATATGAACTCACTTAGGAAGTGTCTTATTGTTCAGTTGTGAGCTTTCAAGTAAAGCATGCTGACTTTGTCTTTCACTATATTATAAAACTGCCTTATTCTGTTGATATCCCATATCATAAAAAAAAAGACTTATTTGGGGTGCCTTTCTTGGTCTTTTCTTTCCAGGAGTTGAGAGAAGATAACCAGATTCAGCTTGTTTCCAAATTTTCATACAGTCCTCAATGAAACTCCAGTTGCAATTTGAAACACTCTCATTAGATTTTTTGAAGTTCACTTCTGGAACTTGTTTCCCCTTTTCTTTATCCATAAATGTTATTGGAAATTATTTCTAATTTCTGGCTTTTCAGGACTTTTCCTAATTTTGAAGTGCTCATTGTTATAGTTAAATAAACAGTATAAAAATCATATGAAATGGACATATTCTCTGAGCAAAAAGAATGTCATAATACCAAATTAGGATAAACCAAGAATTAAAATTGCTAATTTCAGATGCAGTGTAAGAAGTGGTAGAAGCACAACAAGGCCAACAGAGAGCAGCCTTCTTGGGGATTTTTACTACCCAACTTTTGTACTATAGCTCTGTCAATGTTAGCTGCAGAAAAGGAGAATGACAGGGGTGGGCGGGTAGATTAAACTTGACTGGTCATAATCCTTTTCAACACCCTTTCCAGTGTCATTAACCCCAACAACAGAAGACAGGATTATAATTGGCTGTTTTCATTATCAGTTTACCCTAGTTTGGTATTACTGGATTTTCTTTATTTTTTTCTTGCAAGATTCATGTCAGTCAAAAGCTTCTGATGCAAGTCATTGTCCCCCCCCCCCCCCCTCCACCTTCTCAGTTGATAGACTACCAATTCTTGGAGAGAGGGATGTGGGTCTCCTTCCCAGTTGCAACAACACACACCTTCAGTTCTGTTCACAAATGGGGGAGCTGACAGTTTTATGAAGGTCTAATGAAATAAACAGTGGTCACCTTCTCATGTTCCCATATGTTACACTCCTAAGGAAGGTCATTAATATCAGCTTGAGCTATTGGGCCACACAGTGTCATTTTGACAAAGGTGAAGGCTAAACCCTCCTTGTTATGTTTTTCCCAGCTGATGAAAAGAGTGGGGAAAAAGGAGAGTCCTTCTCTGAACTTCTTGAGGAGGAGACGCATGTGTGGGGCTCAAGAGAGCTGGTTGAATGAGAACTATAGCTAGGAAACTCTGACAATTCATATATTTTATTTTCATACTGTTTAACTATGGCAATGATGACAGTTCACCCGATATCATGTAAGCCCACTATTTTAGGATTTAATTCCTGGACTAAATAAATAATTTAGGGAATTTGATTTTTTTCAGTTACAGATAAACAATTAACAATTTCAGTTACAAAAAAGTTAGAGAAAAGAGTAGTATATCACCTGTAGTGAACATGGAATGCTGGTTTTCAGAGAAAAAGAAATTTGCCATTTCCAAATTCTGCATTCTCTAATGGTGAAAATTTGAAGTAATGAATGATTTGGAAAATGCCAATCCTATTATTTCAATAACACTTATCTAACCTAACAAATAATTTTTCTCTAAAGTGAAAATGTCACAAACAGAAGGCAAAGTAAAAACCACAGCTAATTTTTGGAAAACGAGCTAAAAATGCCCTTTACAGTGCTAAGTTCAGGGAAGACCCCATAATTCAGGCCTAATTACTGTAATAAAAGTTGCATATAGCCAAAAAGAGCATTGATTATGCTTGAAAAAGAGCAACTATACCATCCTTTTTCTTAGACATTAGCTTTGATGTACAAATTCAGATATATTGCTCTTATTTGCACGTGTTATTACTTTCCCTCCCATGGAAATAATATTTTCTCCCTTTGAAAGTGTAGTCTCTGAAACCAATGTTTCTTCCTTTTATTACTGTGTTCATAAGCAAAAAAAAATAATTTTAGAGTTTTTTATCCTCGTTATTGAAAAAACACATTTCTTAAAAATATACCAACAAAAGTTTCCTAATGCAAGGAATCCTTTTATTCTAAGTCACTTCTGCTGAGACCAATTACAGCCACAACCTCTCAAAAGGATGAAGAAATTACCATATTTCAGGTTTTTTTTTTTTAAACTATTGTTTAGTTATAGGGAGAGTGAATGATTGAATTTCTTGAGTGTGAGTAGGTATGGTTTAGTTTTGAACATGGCTTGGTGGCTAATTTTTATCATACTTTTCCTCTGCTGCTGTCACTTCTTTTTCTGTTGTTTTTAATGGTGTATTTGATGTTTGAAATTGTGGCAAAAAAGGCAAAGCTTGCATGTATAGTCATGAGAATTTTGTTGAAGGAGATTGAGTTTTGTCCTCCCCTTGTAGTTTTTCCCATTTGAAATACTGATATCAATATTGGAAAGAACTATAATTTTGTTAAAAACTCCATTCAAATTTTTAAACACAACCCCTCTTCAAGGCATTGATTATAGCTTAAAATGAAAGTGAAAACTGAAGGGAAATGAGCATGCCAAGAGTGTTTGGAAAACAAGCAGTGAATGCATATATTACACTGCCTGTAAGAAAAGTTTTAAAAATTCTGCTGCTGCTTCTCTTCATTTCTCCACTTCTTTCTGCAGAGTATTCCTCAATGTCAAAGTACATTAATGTTACTGCTGTATGAGTAGCCTACTGACATTAACTTATCTGTTCAGCCAGCCACCCCTTGGAGTGCCATTAAATCCTAACCAACCAACCAACAGCCACCCCTTGAAATGGGCAAGTCCATATTCTCCAACTCCCAATTAAAAACAGAAGGACTAGACAGACCGTCAAATACACAGAGACTAATAGTCCAACCAGAATGCAATTTAGTTCTTCATACATGTCTATCTTGATATACTGCTGTTGCACTTGGCCACTGCAGGCCTATCTAACAAGGGCATGTTTTATTATTCGTTTATATACATTCTTCATCATTCAAAAATAGCTTGTTTAAAGTGGTCTCACATTTTCTCAACTACATTTTTAAGCAAACCACAATTGTTGTATGACTAATTAACTTGTTTCTGGGTCTTTAAAAGGCTTCAGTATTAAAGATAATTCCTTTAACCCTAGCACAGCATTTCTTAATCCTTCCAGGGTCCCACCTGAAAAACTGGTTTACATCCAGAGGTCCAACTATTTTTTCATTACGATCAGCAAAAAAATATTATTATAGACAGTGAATATTTCTTCAATTTTTTAAATTTATGTCAGACCTCTGTGGCAAGCAGCTGCTTGAGGGGGTATTTATTTTTTTTATTTATATTAATCAAAAGGAAATTTCTTCCCAAATAATATTTAACTAAAACATTATTTTTACCTATCTTCCTGTTGCTTTTGGCTTTGACATTTATCAGTTGGCCTGTTTGTGGATTTGACAAAACTTTGTTCCATCCTATCTTTTGAATGCGATGGAGAAACTTAATGATTTATTGCTAAATGAAAGCTTGTGACACGGGGACACCCCCATGCTTTCTTCTCCCCTAAAAAAAGGGCGAATATATGAAAATAATTGTCCCCAGATATCACCTGAATGCAAGTGCTGAAAGTAACAAGCTATGTGTCAAATGAAAGCTTGTGATGCAAGGAGTGTCATAGTATATAAAAAATTGATCCCCCATGCTTTCTTCCCCCTTAAAGGGGGAAATATGAAAATGATCGTTCCCCTATATCTCCTGAATGAGATTGTGGACGGTGACAAGCTACGTGTCAAACGAAAGCTTGTGCTACGGGGAGTGTCATAGGCTATGAAAAATTGACTCCCCATGCTTCCTCCCTAAAAAAACAGGAAATGTGAAAGTCATTCTACTGTATCGTCTGAATGCGAGGGCCTACAGTTATGAGTTAGATGTCAAATGAAAGCTCATATAATAATGGTTGTAACCGATTTCAAATTTTGCCCCCACCTGATAAGGGGGGGGGGTCAAATTTATGGGGGTTTGACTTTAATGAATCATATCTCAAAGTTTTCGACATCTCCAGTGTCATGGGCTACTTCATACCCAACTCCAAAAGGGAGGTAAATGTGCACTATGTTTATAAGTCATATATCAAATGAAAGTTTTTGAAGGTAGGTGTGTTTATTGACAAAAAATGAATAAAAAATACCTATTTTCCTATAGGGCTGTAAAAAGTAAAAAATAAACCTAAAGCATATCGATGGTGCAATCAGTTATTGAATTCGTATTCACTTCAATGGAAGATAGGGTGCCAATTTACCTACTCAACAAGATTGCTGCCGCCCTATCTTCCTTTGAAGTGAATACGAACTGTGACTGCACGATCAATTTTCTTTAAGTTTATTTTCTAATTTTTATGGCCCTATAGGAGGATACGTATTTTTGTAATTTTTTAATTTATTTTTATTTTAATGATTCTTTTCAGTGTAGTATATTTTGAAACATGGTTCAGGGCTGTACAAGGTGACTTGGATTGCTCACATTAATTAATAACTTAAAAAAAATAAAATTCTGTCAGGGAGAGTAAAGCACCTTCAGTGTAGTGAGGACCGTCCCGTGGCCGAGTGGTTAGCACGCTTGGCTACTGATCTACAGGACCTGGGTTCGAGCCCCGGGTAAGGCATGTATGTTTGTGTTGTTTTTCTGCTTAGGTCCTGCCATCCTCACAGACCTTCTACTATGGCATATAAACTGACAGGCTCCTGTCAGACCTCTGTGGCAAGCAGCTACTTGAGGGGGTATTTATTTATTTTTTTAGTGTAGTGAGGGGGGGCTTGGGGTATAAACACTTTCCAAAATCAGTCCTCCAACAGGAGGACTGATTTTCATGTCAAGGAAGTCCTTTATGCTGCTGTAATCAAGACCTCATTCATTTTCAGGAAATGATGCAAGAGCAAAGTTTTTTTTACTGGAAAATGAAGAAATAATAAAAGAAAAATTAACATGCAACCTAATGCAATGTTATATAAAATATCTGCAGTAACTTGTAAACTGACCATCCAATGTAGTAAGATCAGTAATTTATGGAAATAAAATAAATCTACAGAAATGAAAACAAAGGTTTGAGTATAAAACTATAATTACTAACAGCATTCTTGGTGACGTGTGAGAAAAATGTTCGCTGTAAACTGCAGGCAGTCTTCACAGCAACAAGCTCTGGCTAAAACTGCTCTTGTAACTTATAGTTTAGATTCGAAGAGTAGGAACAATGCATAGAATGCTGATATAAATGATAAAAATAATTGTAGAAATAGTGAAATAAGTTTAAGGCAGAAAAAAGTGTAAAACGAAAAAACAAACAGAAGTATGTACTTCATAATTACTTCCAAAATCTTGTTTTTAAACATTTTTTGTTAATTTTCAGGAGATTTTCAAAATTAAAAAAAATTTGTTGATAGCTCACTTGTCAGCTTAAATCAAAGGGTTGCTTCAGGATAGTTACGTTACCAAATAAATCAGCAGTACCATATATCACTTCTAAGAAATGGCAAATGGATAGCTTTAACAAATTATTTATATTGTAGGTTAATAAATTATGCATCAAATGAAAAAATAAAATATTGTTTTTCAAGCTTGAATTATGTTTTTATAAGATATGTGTAAGAAAAATTTCTTCTATTTTTAAACATATTTATAAAAAATAAACAATACTTTTGGTACTACAATAACTTTTGGTATGTATGACCAAAAGAGTATGCACAATATAATTTGATTAAAATTATTTTAATGAGAATTTGCTTTGCTGAAGTTGGGATTCTTGTCCTTGATACATTCTTTTTATCTTTTACAAATTTAATTTGTCATCTGTAGTTTCAGTTATCATCAATAGTTTGTTGTACAAAAAACGAAGATAGATGTCTTTGGCCCTCTCGTTTCAGATTCTGTCTGTGTGTATATTTGTTGGAGTCACTGGAAGGGTTTATGGTGGTTAATGTCGATCCTGGAGTCAATCCAAGCCTGGAGAAAAAGAGGTGGTGATGAGTCACATGCAGCCTGCAAGCTACTGATGACAAATTAAATTTGTAAAAGATAAAAAGAATGTATAAAG
Organism: Ryuthela nishihirai; assembly: GCA_038380435.1. Taxonomy (NCBI): domain Eukaryota; kingdom Metazoa; phylum Arthropoda; class Arachnida; order Araneae; family Heptathelidae; genus Ryuthela; species Ryuthela nishihirai. Next base: position 56,035,235 of record JAWZYU010000030.1, on the reverse strand, counting down.
GACAAGAAGCCCAACTTCAGCAAAACAAATTCTCATTAAATAATTTTGATCAAATTATATTGTGTAGGTTTACATTTTTGATTATTTCTTTTGTGGCTACTCTTCCATTTCATTTTTCAATGTTGCCCTTCAGCTAAAAAGTTTGCCCGAACCTGGTCTAATCTCATCATTATTTACAAAGTCAAACCACCTAAGATAATGCATAAGTATTTAGAATCGGAGTCGTCAAGCTTCCTGTTTTCTTACATGTAAAGGATCTAAGTTGAATTATCATAGCAAACTTTAGAAAAGACAAAACTATTATAAAGTTTAATTTTAGTCTACAGATACATATGACTGCTCTTCCAAAATATATAAACCAACTGGTTATTCTAATGCTTGGTATCAATGACTCAATGTAGTAATCTAACTGAAATATAAAATAAATTGAAAAATACTATGATAAATATAAGATTTTTTAACTTTTAAACTGCATGATTTGTAAAGTAATATTTTATTGTGGCTATTTAGTAGTTTTTGAAAGTAGGGAACATTTCATATATCCACTCTTCAAAATGTATATAATGGATAAAGAGTTACTATCTGCACTATTAATTCTTAACTCAGTAACCACCTTATTATCTTACTTTCCTAAGGTTTATTCACCCAAACTGCAATATTTAATATATATTGTTTTTATCACATGCTGCTGGTATGTTTCATTAAAAATCAACCACATAGTCTTATGAAAAACCAACACTTCATAGATGACAGTAACATATAAGTGACAAATTTTTATTTGTGGACCTTCTGCAATAAATCAAAATTGCATTGACAAACCTCTACACTTAAAGATTTGCTTCCACAACATACACGAGTCATAAGTTATGCACGTAACGTGTTTCTCACCGTCCTTCTGCATTCTCAAATGAATATCTTTCAGTTATATGTAATTATTTGAGAATGCATAGAGAATGTGAGAAACGTGTTATGAGCATAGTTATGATGAACATATTTGTATACTGTAGAAGTAAATCAGTAAGTATAGTGTTTTGTCAATGGAATTTTTATTTAGTGCAGAAGAAAGATTTCCATTAATTAAAATCTTTGTAACTTATATCTTGCTGTCATCAATGAAGTATTGGGTTTTCATAAGACTGCTTCATTGATTTTTTAAGGAAATGTACAGATCACCACCTTAAAGCAAATATTACCTTAGTGAATCACATCCTTTTTTTCACTTTCCAGTGCATATAAAAAGGGTAAAAACGTATTTACACTATCATTTATTAAGTGTGCAATAGCGATAGGCTGAAAAAAAAAAATGCAAAAGTAAAAACAAACATTCATCATCATCCTGAAGCAGCCATGGGCTATGGAGGTCAAACCAGACAGTGTAATTTAGTTCTCCAAGCATATCTGTCCTGAGCTACATCTGGCATTGCACACCAATTATAGCAAGGTCCTGTCTGACATTGTCTGCCCACCGCATTCTAGGTCTTCCCCTCTTTCCGAGGCCTTTAGACATACTGTTCATAACCATGTTCGCTAATCTATAATTATCCATAAGGGCAACAATGGCTGAAACCAAGTCTCTCTCTGTACAATATACTGTTCAAAGGAGGTTGCCAACTCCTTTGCCTAACCTCATCATTATTATATATAAAGTTGAACCACCAAATGCCCAAGATACTGCATAAGCATCTAGAATCAAAAGCATCTAGCTTCCTGTTGTTTACAAAGCATCCAAGTTTCACTACCATAACTAACCCTAGAAAGAAGCAAACTATTATACAATCTAATTTTAGTCTTTGGATGTATACGCCTATTTCTCCACACTCTCCATAGATTTTTAAAAGTCCTGGCAACAATCCCTATTCGTCTGTTAATCTCATGCCGCACATCACCAGTATCTGTTATGTAGCTCCCAAGATAATTAAACTGTGACACCTGCTCAAGACTGCAACCATTCAGATGAACTGAATCACAACCTGCCTGACCAATTTACATCACTTTAGTTTTCTCTCTGTTTATAACCAAACCTACTCTACTACCAGCTCTAATCCACAGCTCGAATGAAAGAGTTCATCTCATCAGCATCATTTGCAAAAAGAGCTAAATCGTCAGCATAATCTAAATCAGAAATTTTCAGACCTCTAGGCTATTTTTAAGGCTAATTAATTCTAGGCTAATTTTCCTTCCAGTGAATTTCGCATAACATAATCAATAGCCAAACTAAAGAGGAAAGGAGGCATAATGCACTCTTGTCGAACACCAGAAGCAATGCTAAACCAATTGCTACGAGATTTACTAACTTGCAAGAGTCATTGTTATTATAGAGAGCTTTCATTATGAACTAACTTGTCTGGTATGCCATACATCTCACAATCAACCACAAATTATTGTGAACAACAGAGTCAAAAGCCTTTCTGAAATCAACAAAGCTAGTAACCAAAGGTTTCTGAAATTCTAAACATTTTTCAAAAATTTGCCTAAGTGGAAATCTCTGATCTACACTTCCCCTTCCACTTCTGAATCCACATTGCTCATCACACAATTGCCCATCAACCAGATACTTAATTTTATTAAGCACAATCATGCAAAGAACTTTACCTGGAACAGAAAGTTAACCGATACACCTATAATTATTACAAAAAACTGCGATCACGTTTTTAAAAAAATAGGGATACTAACTCTGGTGAAATCCTTAGGAACCATGCCTTTATCATAAAAGATATTCAAAATTTCAGTCATCCAAGTGGTAACCGAAACATTCCCAGCTCCAAGCATTTCCTTAGTAATCAATAGTGTCAAGTTCAGAAATAGCCAAAATAACTTCAGATTGTGTTATAGGGCCAACATTAAAGCCAGTAATGAATCTATCATCATTACACAATGGGAGTAGAACTACCCATATTGTTTAGAACATCACTGAAATGCTCAGCCCACCTAGTCATGACAGAATCCTCACCTTCTATAACTTTGTTTATTCATCAATTCCTGTATACTGTCCATTGTTTACCATACAAAACTTTAAAATATTTTCGTATTTGCCTTATGGTGACTGGTGTAGCACTGAGACACAAAGTGCATAAATGCTGTAAACAGATAGTGCAGATAAAAAATAGCACTGGTTGACTCTCTCAATTCACCTCTGAGTCAGCTGATGTGTGCGTCACCACCAAAAACCCCCTTAAAAGCAAGGCAAGCACCAAAAATAATAAACATGACTATAATTGAAAAGTGCCATATTAGGGAAGCACCCTGAAAAACACCTATAAGCCAGGTACACCTGTACTTAAATTTTAACATAGATTGTCACTCTATGTGCAAGTTAGTAAATTGTTGTATTAACTAATTTTATATTTCTACCAAAGTAGCAAAGATCATTGTATATGCTTTATAATTCAAAAAACTAATCTTTCATCCCTGATAAATGGAAATTGATACTAAGGATTTTTTTTTTATTTAAGTATGATGTAAACAGTATTATGTCAAGTGTAAATTTTCACAATGTCAAACTTTTAAATTTTCTTATTTTTAGTTGCAGCACCTAAAACGAGCATAGATGACTGGTTAAATAGTATACTTGAAGACTAAGTAAAGAGAAGAAAAACAGTACATGCACTTTCTGGTTTCATAATACCCCTTTTTTGTTATTCAGATATTTTGTTTAAAATAGGGCATATATCTGATAAGTATATTATTGTTACTATGAAATATTCAATAAAATTTATAACAAATTAGGACTCAAGTTACATAATTTGAAAATTGCTCATTGTCTATAATTTTTACTTAGTTTTGGATACTTCAATAGCTTTATCCAAAATTACATTCTAGTTCTTACTACTACTGAGTGATCATATAAATGGTTACCATATTTATATGTAAGTACCTATTTTTTGCCTTTTCCTTGTTAATTTCAGAAATGTCTGTTTCTGATACTTATAAAGAATCGATCATTAATAAATTCACAGATTACCTGTTGACATATAATAATTCAAGAAATAAATCTGAGGAAAAAATGATATGCCAATGGGCGAGATTCGAACCCATGCCTCCCAATTATGTGCCAGGTTTTTAGACAATATAGGCAAATTATTGACAGTGAGGTATGAAATCATAATCACCATCCTCGAGAAGCCGTGGGCTACAGAGGTACAACCAGACTGTGCACTTTAGTTCTCTAAACATATTTGTCCTGCGCTACATCTGTTGCAACTAGCCACTACACACCAATTCTAACAAGGTCCTATTTGATATTGTCTGCCCACCACATCCTAGGTCTCTCCCTCTTTCTGAAGCCTTTAGACACACTGTTCCTAACCCTATTTGATAATCTATAGGTATGCACGGCCAGGGCAACATGGGCAAACAATGGAGTCTATCTCTACAATATGCTGCTCAAAGGAAGATGTTGACTCCTTTGCCTTACCTCATCATTACTTACAAAGTTGAACCACCTATGCACAAGATACTGTGTAAGCATCGTTTCCTGTTGTTTACAAAGGGTCCAAGTTTCACTGTCATAACTATAAAGTCTAATTTTAGTCTTTAGGTGTATATGCCTATTTCCCCTCCTCACTTTCCATAGATTTTAAAAGTCCCAGCAACAATCCCTATTCGTCTGTTAATCTCATGCTGCACATCACCAGTATCTGTTACATAGCTCTCAAGGTAATTAAACTGTGACACCTGTTCAAGACTGTAACCATTCAGATTAACTGAATCACAGCCTGCCTGACCAATTTTCATCACTTTAGTTTTTTCTCTGTTTATAACCAAACCAACTCTACTACTAGTTTCATCAACAGCTTAAATGAAAGAGTTCATCTCATCAACATCATTTGCCAAAACGGCTAAATCATCAGCATAATATAAATCAGAAATTTTTGTATCTCCATACCATTTAAGGCCAAAATCATTCTCTTGCAGGGAATTTTGCATAACATAATCAATAACCAAACTAAAGAGAAAAGGAGACAAAATGCACCCTTGTCGAACACCAGAAGCAATGCTAAACCAATTGCTACAAGCTTTACAAACTCTTACACGTGACTCGGTGTTATTATAGAGTTTTTTCACTGTGTTAACTAACTTATCAGGTATGCTATGATATTACGATCAACAGAGTCTGAGCCTTTTTGAAACCGACAAAACGTAACCACAGATTTCTGTAACTGTAAACATTTCTCAAGAATCTGTCTAAGTGAAAAAATCTGATCTAACATCCCCTACCACTTCTGAATCATACTGCTTATCACACAATTGTCCATCAACCAGATTCTTAATTGTATTAAACACAATCATGCAAAGAACTTTACCTGGAACAGAAAGTAGGCTGATACTCCTATAGTTATCACAGGAACTGTGATCACGTTTTTTAAAAATAGGAATAATAGCCTTTATCATAAAAGATATTCAAAATTTCATCCATGTGGTAACCAAAACATTTCCAGCTCCGCTTTTCTTAGTAATTTCATCTACCCCCTAGGGATTTATGTAGTTTAAGTTTAGAAATAGCCAAAATAACTTCAGATCATTATAGGGCCCTTTAACGTCCAAAATCATTTTATTCATGACCCTTTAACGTCCAAAACGGCCGAGATTTTGAAATGGACTAGTCCGAATAGGGTTGTTTCTTTGTCTTTACTACCCTCTGCCCTTTTCTCGGATTTCTTTGGCGTTAAAGGGTTAGAGCCAGTAATGCATCTATCATCATTACAACCAATGGAAGTAGAACTAACCACATTGTTTAGAACAACTCTGAAATGCTCAGCCCACCTAGCCATGACAGAATCCTCACCTTCAATAACCTTACCATGTTAATCCTTCAATCCTCGTATACGTGACCATTTTTTCCCCACACAAAACATCAACTCTCTGGTACAGCTCTCTGCTCTTACACTGTCTAGCTGCTGCTTTGGCTTTGTTAGAATTCTTTGGCTTCATGGCTTGGCCATGAGCTGCTAACTGTGATTAAGGACATTCCTGCAGTTCTTTCTTTCCGAAATAAGCTCAAGTGCCTTGTCCTTGAAATAATTTTGCCTCCTCTGCTACTTTTTACCTAAAAGAGTATTGTTATTGCCAAGAAAACCTGTTTAAAACAGTCCATTCTTCCTCAACTTCACTAGTAAACAAACCATGACTTCATAATGACCTAAGTAACCTATCGTGGTAAGCTTTAGTTATAACTGGATCTTTCAGTGTTAAAGGTAACTTTTTTAGAACTTAGCACAATACTTCTTAAGTTTAATTTGCAAGACACTTTTAACAAGTTAATGGTCAGATCGAATTTCAGCTCCCCTGTAAGACCTGGTATTCCTAAAAGAACTAGGCCATTTGCTATTAATATATAATCAATTTATATTCTTGTGCAGCCCATCTGGTGAAACCCACATGTTCTTATATATGTGGTGGTATTTGTAATAAGTGTTAACTATTTTCAAACCATTAAATTTACCTGTAGGAGAAATTTCCATTGCAGCTACCAATACTAAAGGGACCTGTCACTCCTACCCAAAGGTCAGGATCAGTACCAATTGAAGCCAGCTAGAACAAAATTTCCTCAACAGAATTCAAAATATGAAATTGTCCTTAAACCTATCTTTTCCTCATCGTCAGTGGGGCCACGTAAAACCCATCAGTCATCCTCAGTGGGGGCAAAATAACAGATAGCATTCAAGTCTTTAATGCCTGTTTTAAATTTACCTTTCATCAATGCACGTGTATCCTAGAAGAGCACTACTGGCGTGTCTGCTAAGAAGCAACCTACGCCTTGGAAATGCTTCTTATGATGAGAGAAATTTAAGATTATTTTTAAGAATCTGACCTTTATCTGTCCATTTGGCCTCTTGCAAGTCGAGAATATCTAAATTATAATGGTGGAATTCTTTAGTGAGGACATTACAGAGTAATCTCTGTTACCGCACTACTAAATGCTGAAACCATCAATATGAGAAGTCTTCCTCCATTGTAGATTCGATGATGCCAGTAGAAGCAAGAGTTCCGGCACCTGCGATGGCTTCCAATTAGGATTATCCACCAGCTGATAAAACTTATCCTTTGAGTCTATTCACTTGGGGTTGTCAACCCAGAAACAAAAAAGACCAGAAAATTTTCCCTTAACACAAGCCCACCAGTGTAGCAAATTCAGGATCCATAATCAAGTGCAGAGCCATTATTCCATTCTGGTTGGTTCATATGGTCAATGAATCTCTTTGTTGCGATCTTATGCAATCACGGCAATTCCCGGTTCCGCCTGACAGCACTACCTGGTTAAGAAAAGCCATGACCATCTAGAGCCGGGGGCAAGGAATACGCCCTATAGGCGCACCTCAACCCCAGCCTCACATGGCAGCAGTCCTATAGAAGGAAAGCTAACCACCGGAAGAAACCTAACTTTAATCTATTCCCCGGTTTGCAAATGTGCAAGGATATAAAGATCCAAGCACGATCGGCACCCGGGGTGGAGACTCTTAGTAAGACCCAGACTTTTTGGACAGCTCGTGCCTACTAGGCAGGGGGAAACCTTTCGGCAGAGCCGTCGAACAGACCACACAGGTCTCAGAGGTGAGGTCTCCGACGCCGTCACCATCCGACCGGCAATCAAGCCGGCCAGCAGCGTCTTCAACCTCGGTTGGCCTTAGCCATGTCCAACCGGTGAACCAATCCGGTCGGCACAGCCTTCAGCCGGGTTGCTGGGCCCTAGGCCCCCCCCCCACCACGACAAGGTGGTCCCCTATCAGCAACAGGACCTATGTGGTTGACCACTCCTCAGCAGGGTAGAAAAAAAGAAGTAGTCGACATCAGTAGACCACACTGATCTGGCAGCCTCCCCCTTCCATAAGAGATAATCTCTTTTGAAAGGCAGTAACGGAGTGCACCAGGAGAAGATGGTGTCAGACTTTAGGTGCTGGGGCAGGCCAATTCTGTGGAAATAATGTTATATAATAAATAAGAGAATTTTCCTGTTATTGGTATCTAGGATGCTAAGTAAAATGAAATGTGGATGAACTGTTAGAACACTGAATCCTCTGCCTTATATAATCTAACGCATGCATTTTCAAGTGTCATGTCTTGGAGGCATATGGTAGTGTTTCAGCAGATTTCATAAGAAAGTAACTTGAAACACCATTTCTTTAATCCTCAGAGTCGGGATTCTGAAAACTGAACATACTTTGGTGACCAAATTAGTAATTTTGAAATGTTTTCAGAAAGTAGCTTTAGAACCTTATCCTGAAGTATATAGTGAACAAAAATATGTTGGATATCAAAAGAGATTTAATTGCGAATATTAAAGTGGAAAAAATTTGAATAATGAAAATATATGAAATTTTTATGTAGTTTCTCTATATGGCAAAATTTTATAGTATAATAAATGTCAAATTAAATTTTGCTTTTTTCCTATATCATTTGTTTATTCCAATATAAATAGTGCATAATAAAATTTATTTCTTAGATATTTTATTTTCTAAATTTTTTTGCCATTTTAAATAAGACATAATGTATATGCCTAGATTTTTGGCAATTAGAAACTCATAAGTGTAAGGAGTAGTGTTGCAAAAATTTATTTCTTTTTTAGAAACAATATAATTTACTATAAAATGTGTCTAAAAAGAGAAAACGAATTGTAAAAATGTTTAAACTGTCTCAAAACACGTGAAATTTAACAATTGTTGAAATTGTGATTAAATTGGTGTCAGATCAAATTGCATTATTGCTGCTGAAAAGTTTAATTTCGAAAAAATTCACTTAAAAATCGCATTTTTTTAATGATGATTTTGAATTACTTTCAATATAATTTAAAATCTAAAAATCTTACATTTTGGAAATCAAGTTTTCTGATGCAATTCTGCATTCTGATGTTTCCTCAGGCAACCACATTTTGATGTTGGCATATACACTGAACAGCCAAAACATGACCAATGTGTCTTTATGCAAATCAAAGCAACTGCTGGTAAAGGACTGCACGTGTGAAGATCATGAAATGGTATAAAAAACACCTGATACTGATCTCTGATAATCAGTGTTATTCTTGTTCTTCAGATAGGAAAGGCAGTGGACTTATTGCGTTTGACAAAGACCAAATTGTAATGGCCACACAAGTGGGTCAGAGTATTTCCGAGATGGCAAGGCTTGTGGGGTGCTCACGGTCAACTGTGGTTAGTACTTTCAAAAACTGGTATGAGTAGGGAAAAACCACCAACTTCTGGCAAGGTGTGGGCCAACCACAGCTCATCAATGCTAGAGTTGAGTGAAGGCTATCCCATATGGTATGAGCCAACAGAAGGGATATTGTGGTGCAACTTGCTTGTAATTTGAAGGCCGGTGACAGGAGTAATGTGTCACAACACACAGTACATGGAACTCTGCTGAAAATGGGGCTGTGTAGCTTCAGGCCAATTTGAGTGCCCATGCTAACCTTGGTTCACCATCGAAAGTGCCAATACAACAATGGAGCACACGAGCATCAAGACGACCTTGAAATATTGTTAGAAGGTCAAGTGGTTAGATGAATTTTGTTTCCTATTGCACCATGTGGATGGCTGGGTACATGTGCATCATTTACCTGGGGAAATGTTGGCACCAGTATGCACCGTGGGACAAAAACTGGTGAAGGAAGTGTAATGATTTGGGCAATGTTCTGCTGAGAAACACTGGGTCCAGTCGTTCATGTGCAGGAAACTATGACTTCTACCACCTACATAAACATCATTGCAGACCAGGTATATCCTTTCATGGCAGTGGTATATCCCTCTAGTAGTGCCTTTCAGTAGGATAATGCGCCATGCCACACTGCCTGGATTGTTCGAGAATGGTTCGCAGAACATGAGGAAGACTTCCAGTTATTGCCCTGGCCTCCAGATTCTTCAGACACCAATCCAATTGAGCATCTGGGTTTGTGTTGGAACAGCATATCTGATCTGTGGCGGCTCAACCACATAATTTACAAGAGTTAAAAGATCTGCTGGTAATGAGTAGGTACTAGATACCACAAGAATCCTTTAGAAATCTTGTAGTGTCGATGCCTCACCAGGTAAGAGCTGTTTTGGCGGCATATGGAGGACCAACATCATATTAGGCAAGTATTATCTAGTACAATATAAATAATTCTAGAGGTAACATAGTAAATAAATTTTCACTAAAAAAAACTGCTTAAATATTGATTGATAACAATGTAAGCCCACTGGATAAAAAAATTGGTCATCTAATATTGTGTAACATCTCTCTTTTCATATATTACAGCAGCAATCCTGTTAGGTATGGATTCCATCAGTTGTCAGGTATAGTTTACACCAATTGTATCCGACAATAGCAATCGTATTTCAGCTCGATTACTATGGATGTATGTTGGTGTTTCACCCTCTTCCAGATAGTCCCAAAAGTTTTCAATCGGATTTACATCTGGTAATTATCTGTCTTAATAACTAAATTAACCTTCAAGCATCTGTCATAGAGCTCTGACAGGGGCATCTCATTCACGATATATGAATCCAGCTAACTGCAACAAACTTACGGTTGTGGTTATCCTTTTTCCCATGCGTTTGAAGAGTTAATGATCCCCCCCCTCCCCCGTATCCCACACCCAACCACTTCGAACTCGCCACACATCCTTCCGTGGGCCACAAACAACCATTCACTGAAAGCGGTCGTCATTATGTTTGTCATCTCAAATCAGACAGTGTTATTGTAGAGAGCTTTCATTATGCTAACTTGTCAGGTATTCCATATGATCTGATGAACAACAGAGTCAAAAACCTTTTTGAAAATTACAAACCTAGTAACCACAGGTTTCTGAAACTATAAACATTTCTCAAGAATCTCCCTAAGTGAAAAAAATCTGATCAACACATCCCCTACTGCTTCTGAATCCACATTGCACATCATGCAATTCCCCGTCCACCTGGTTCTTAATTCTATTAAGCACAATCATGCAAAGAACTTTACCTGGAACAGAAAGTAAGCTGATACCCCTATAGTTATCACAAGAACTGTGAGCACCTTTTTTCAAAAGAGGGATAATAGCAGCTCTGGTAAAATCCTTAGGAACCATGCCTTTATGATAAAAGACACCATGTGGTAACCGAAACATTCCCAGCTGTAAGCATTTGAGTAGTAATTTCATATACTCCAGCTGAACTAAATTTTAATATAGCAGCGTTAGTAGGAAGGGTTAGAAAGAATTAAATAAATCTCATCTGTTCGATTATCCTCTACCTGTTATTTTGCTCCTTAAAAGGGAAGTGACGAGAGTTTTCCGATTAGTTTGCTTGGCTGCGAAACCGTTGTGTGAAATGAAGAAACTTGTTCCCAATTTTTCAACAGGTTTGTCCCTATATGAACTAAAAATGCGTAGCTTTTTGATTTTGCTCATGGGCTTCTGAAGGGGACGATAGGTTGTCCTCCCCCCTTGTAAAATATTGATCGAAAAATTTATTTCGTATAATATGAGGTCAGAAATATTTTTATCTTCAAACATTGATTTCTTAAGTTCTGAAGTGTAGAATTATATTCTAATATATTTTTTTTTCTGTATGTACTTACAAAGTTTTACAGTAAATACTTCAATTCGCTTTTTACTCCTTTCAAAAACTATATTTTTTGTATATACATAAAACTGCTGAAAGATATCGATTCTGGACATTTCCACTTCTTTCATTGTTATCAGATATTTGAATTTATATTCCAAAGTTGTAACTTACAAAAAATGATGACATTAATAAGAATTCTATTCAAAATTGGCAACAATTTGTCCCCCCTCTGAAAAAAAAAACTTTGCCTTTTCCCATAGTTTTGCTGATTCACCGAAAAATATGCAGGTGGCCTGGGTAAAACGCCTGATTTTATGGAAGATTAAAATTTTGATGTATTTCAAACGATGTTATTCAAATTTTTAACTCGTCTCATATTTCGAAAAACATTTTTGAATCTAGGAAGCCGCTCCTTCGCCATATCAGGCAACTAGCCGCATACTTTTGGTTACGTAAATGAATGTACTTTGGGCGATGTTGATGGAATTCATTCCTCGATCTCTTGCTGACAGTAACGGTTTGACTTGGCCATGACCTCCTCTGCCTTCGGTTCCTTCCCTGCTGTTCCTTCGCAACAAAAAAACCAGCTCTCATGTTGAGTACTACGTCAAGAGATAAGAGTTGTGAAATCAGCGTCATGAAGTTTTCTTCTGCAATCTAAAAATGTAAATTTTTCTGAGCGGTTGCAAATGCGAAGAAACTTTTATCTTTTGCTGGCGCATCCGAAATTTTTGTAACTCTACACGCATTCTTAAATTTTGATTTTGCTGTTCGATTGTGTTCTTTATTTGCCATTTGCTTCTTATAAGGGAACAGCCGGGGGTTTTGCTTTGTTCATTGATTTTTTCTCACAGGCAGTGACGTGTCATCTAACCGCAGGGAAAAATCAAAATCGATATAGACTGACCGACACGTACCCAGGATTTATTTTCCGGGGATCATCCCCTTCCCCCCCTAGGGCACGAAGAAGAAGAAGAAGGAAAAAAGGATTCACATTTACGAATCTATTGAATGAATTATGTATACGCTCGTGAGTGCACAAAACTTCAATCAGAGAGGTTAAAATGCTTCAGGATCCTGGAAAAACGATCAAGAGACATGACGCACTTAGCCATTTGATTTGTTAAATGTTTGGATTATCACAACAATAATCTTTTAAGCGAAGGAGTTTTGAAATTCTCATAAAGAATGCTAAAGGGTTCCCATATTTCATTAATATTATCAATAGGGTTCAAATTTTTTAGATTCATATTTATTTTGTTTTACTTTAGTTTTAATTAAATCAAACGAGCTAGTTCTGTTAGGAATATTAGGTCATATAGTGGAGATGGAATTGGATCTGATGCAATAACTTGTTAAAAGTGTCTTGCAACTTATGAAGTGTGCTAAGGTTAAAAAGTTATCTTTAACACTGAAGCTCTGAAAGAACCAGTTATAACTAAAGCTTACCATGATAGGTTACTTAGTCATAATGACAGTCGTAGTTTACTTATTACTGAAGTTGAGGAAGAATGGGGCCGTTTAAACGTGCTTTACTCTAGACCAGTGCTGTCCAACTAGCGGCCCGCACAAGGATTTTTGTGGCCCGCGAACAAAATCTAGTTTTTACTTGAAATTTTCAATAAATATCTGTAATCCACCTTTATAATTTTTTGTCAACTTATATTAATATACTTGATATGCAATCTTCAACTTACTTATTCAGTAAAGTTTACAAAACATTTTTAGGCCGATCGGCAAACTTCTGAAACCTTTATAAGACCGGTGCGGCGTCATCAAACAAATATTTTTATGAAGCTGCAGTAACAAGAAGCATCTAACGACAGCACGAATCGCTCTCACTGCGGATGCATAATGGCATGCATTGTCGAATGTTGCACTATATTGTGCACCAGGAGACATTGTGTGGCATTTGGCTGAGACTAAACGTCGCAATGGAAAAGGTTGTCGAAATTACCAATTTAATTCGTGGCGGAAATCGTTCTCTTACACAGAAAATTTAAAGCTTTTTTGGACAAACTGCTTGCTGAGTATGGCGATCTGTTTTTACATAGTAATATTCGCTGGTTAAGTGTCGGAAAATGCATAAAGAGATTTTTTAAACTTCGAAGAAAGAACTGCAGGAATGTCCTTAATCAATACCCTACTAGTACTAATAGAAAGCATTACAGAGAGCTTAATAAACGTGTAAAAGATCAGTTAGCTGCTGATAAGAATCTTTGGCTTGATGGTTTGGCTGACAAAGCCGAGGAAGCAGACAGCACAACAGCAGAGAGCTGTACCAGATAGTTAATGTTTTGTGTGGTAGAAAACAGACAGGTATACAGGGATTGAAGGATAAACAGGGTAAGGTTATAGAAGGTGAGGATTCTGTCATGGCTAGGTGGGCTGAGCATTTCAGTGATATTCTGAACAATGCGGTTAGTTCTATTCCCATTGTTTGCAATGATGATAGATGCATTGGTGGCTTTAATGTTGACCCTATAACACAATCTGAAGTTATTTTGGCTGTTTCTAAACTTAAACTTCATAAATTCCCAGGGGTAGATGAAATTACTACCGAAATGCTTAGAGCTGGAAATGTTTCGGTTACCACTTGGATGACTGAAATTCTGAATATCTTTTATGATAAAGGCATGGTTCCTAAGGATTTTACCAGAGCTATTGTTATCCCTATTTTCAAAAAAGGTGATCGCAGTTCTTGTGATAACTATAGGGGTATCAGCCTACTCTCTGTTCCAGGTAAAGTTCTTTCCATGATTGTGCTTAATAGAATTAAGAATCTGGTTGACAGTCAATTGCGTGATGAGCAATGTGGATTCAGAAGTGGTAGGGGATGTGTGGATCAGATATTTTCACTTAGGCAGATTCTTGAGAAATGTTTAGAGTTTCAGAAACCTTTGGTTGCTAGCTTTGTTGATTTCAAAAAGGCTTTCGACTCTGTTGATCGTCATAATTTGTGGTTGATTATGAAATCATATGGTATACCTGAGAAGTTAGTTACCATAATGAAAGCTCTCTATAATAACACTGAGTCGTGTGTGAGAGTTGGTAAGGCTTGTAGCAATTGGTTTAGCATTACTTCTGGTGTTCGACAAGGGTGCATTTTGTCTCCTTTTCTCTTTAGTTTGGTTATTGATTATGTTATGCGAAATTCACTTCAAGGGAAAGATTTTGGCCTTAAATGGGCTGGAGATACGAAAATTTCTGATTTAGATTATGCTGATGATTTAGCCCTTTTGGCAAATGATGTTGATGAGATGAACTCTTTCATTTGAGCTGTTGATGAGACTGGTAGTAGAGTAGGTTTGGTATAAACAGAGAGAAAACTAAAGTGATGAAAATTGGTCAGGCAGGCTGTGATTCAGTTAATCTGAATGGTTGCAGTCTTGAGCAGGTGTCACAGTTTAATTATCTTGGGAGCTATGTAACAGATAATGGTGATGTGCGGCATGAGATTAACAGACGAATAGGGATTGCTGCCGGGACTTTTAAGAATCTATGGAGAGTGTGGAGAAATAGGCATATACACCTAAAGACTAAAATTAGGCTGTATAATAGTTTGGTTCTTTCTAGGGTTAGTTATGGTAGTGAAACTTGGACACGTTGTAAACATGATAACAGGAAACTAGATGCTTTTGATTCCAGATGCTTACGCAGTATCTTGGGCATTAGATGGTTCAACTTTGTAACTAATGATGAGGTTAGGCAAAGGAGTTTGCAACCTCCTTTAAGCAGCATATTGTGTAGAGAGAGACTCCGTTGGTTTGGCCATGTTGCCCGTATGAATAATTATAGATTGGCGAATAGGGTTATGAACAGTGTGCCTAAAGGCCTCAGAAAGAAGGGGAGACCTAGGATGCGGTGGGTGGACAATGTCAAACAGGACCTTGTTAGAATTGGTGTGCAGTGGCCAGATGCAGTATATGTAGCTCAGGATAGACTTGCTTGGAGAACTAAATTGCACCGTCTGGTTGGACCTCCGTAGCCCATGGCTGCTTGAGGATGATGATGAAAGAGTTCTACGAAGAAATAAGCAACTTAGTAAAACAGTTAATTTTGAATTTTTTTTTCCTAAATTAGCTATCCTAATTGAAGATTTTAATAGAAGCTTTACTCAATTCGATGACCTTAAGCAAAGTTTAAATTTATTCAGTAATCCATTAAATATTGATATTAGCACCGTAGAATCCTAAATATCAAATGAAATTATGTGACCTTCAGGCCGACCCAATTATTGAATCTAGAATCTAATAAAGAAACTGGAATAGATTTGTTCAAACTTTTGCCTAAAGAAAAATATCGAAAAATGAAAGATTTTGGACTCCGAATAATTTCTATGTTCGGAAGTACATAATCTGCGAGCGCTCATTTTCTGATATGAAATATATAAAATCAAGATACAGAAACTGCATGAAAGACTTGAACATATACGGCTCGCAACAACAAATATCGCTATGGAAGTAAAAGAAATTATTGCCCAACAACTACGGCCACAACGCGCCCATTAAATTTATTAAATATTTGATAAGGGTTCGAAAATATATAATGGTTTATTATAAAAAGTATATTATTCGTATAAATATAATACCTTTTTGAGATTTTTTTTAGATTTCGTATAAATAAAATAATTTTTTGAGGTTTTTGAAGATTGGTATTACTTTGTATTTTTCATATAAATAAAATAATTTTTTGAGGTTCATTATTATTTATTATTCTTCGTATAAATAAAATACTTTTTTTTTAGGTTTATTATTACTTAATATTTTTTGTATAAATAAAATACTTTTTTGAGGTGACATGAACTGACTTTTCAATTGCGTGGAGAACTAAATTGCACGGTCTGGTTGGACTTCCGTAGCTCATGGCTGCTTGAGGAGGAGGAGGATCCTTTGTTTTTTGCCCGCAGTTTTAGAGAAGTTGGACAGCACTGCTCTAGACTAACAGTACTCTTTTAGGAAAAAGGAGCAGAGGAGGCAAAATTATTTGAGTGAATAAGGCACTTGAACTTATTTCGGAATAGAAAGCATTATAAAGAGCTTAAACGTGTAAAGCATCAGTTAGCAGCTGACAAGAATCTTTGGCTTGTCTGACAAAGCCGAGGAAGCAGCTATACATCGTAAATACCAGATCATATTTTGTGTGGTAAGAAACACTGATTGAAGGATGAACAAGGTAAGGTTATAGGTGAGGATTCTGGCATGGCTAGAGGTGGACAGCATTTCGGTGATGTTCTAAACAGTGTGGATAGTTCTACTCCCATTGTTTGTAATGATAGATGCGTTACTGGCTTTAATGCTGGTCCTAGATCACAGTCTGAAGTTATTTTGGCTATTTCTAAACTTAAACTACATAAATCCCCAGGTGTAGATGAAGTTACTACTGAAATGCTTAGAGCTGGGAATGTTTGTTACCATATGGCTGACTGAAATTCTGAATAGGTTTTATGATAAAGGCCTTGTTCCTAAGGATTTCCCCACAGCTATTATCCCTATTTTTAAAAAAATTATCGCAGTTTTTGCGATGACTATAGGGGTATCGGTCTACTTTCTGTTCCAGATCAAGTTCTTTGCGTGATTGTGTTTCACAGAATTAAGTACCTGGTTGATGGACAATTGCGTGATGAGCAATGTGGATTCAGAAGTGGTAGGGGATGTTTAAATCAGATTATTGTTTATAGAGTTTCGGAAACCTGTTTTTATTAGTTATGTAACTTTCAAAAAAGTTTTTGACCCTGTTGATCGTCCTAATTTGTGGTTGATTATGAAATCGTATGGTATACCAGACAAGTTAACATAACGAAAGCTCTCTATAATAACACTGAGTCGTGTGTGAGAGTTGGTAAGGCTTGTAACAATTGATTTAGTATTGCTTCTGGTGTTCGACAAGGGTGCATGTTGTCTCCTTTTCTCTTTAGTTTGGTTATTGATTATGTTATGCGAAATTCACAGCAATGAAACGATTTCGGCCTTAAATGGTCTAGAGATCTGAAAAATTTTGATTTAGATTATGCTGATGATTTAGCCCTTTTGGCAAACGATGTTGATGAGATGAACTCTTTCATTCGAGCTGTTAATGAGACTAGTAGAGTAGGTTTGGTTATAAATAGAGATATGCTGTGGTCGGGTAGGCTGTGATTCAGTTAATTAGATGGCTGCACTCTTGATTAGGTGTCTCAGTTTAATTATCTTGGGAGCTATGTAACAGATGCTGGTGAGGTGCCAGACGAATAGGGATTGCTGCTGGGAGTTTTAAGAATCTATGGAGTGTGTGGAGAAATAGGCGTATACACCTAAAAACTAAAATTAGACTATAATAGTTTGGCTCTTTCTAGAGCAGGCATGTCAAACACGCTGCCCGCCGGGAACTGTTCTGCGGCCCGCCAAGATTGATAACCAATACATTTATTTAACTTTTGACAACACTGGATTCTTTAATTAAAATTATAAGTACGTACACGGTACATGAATTAAATAAACGTATTTCAGAAAACATTTCCATTTATATATAAGTGAAACTATTGCGCTTAAATGTATATGTCGGAGCCCGATCTTAGAATTGCTCATATCATGAAATGCCCGATCATTTCATGAAATAGTGGCATTTCATGATATGAGGAATTCTACGATCGGGCTCCAACATGTATACACATGTCTCGAGGTCATTCAAATGTACGTACTTTGCGCATGGCAATGAGTCACGAAATGCCAGTAGAGTTGGAAGCTATTCGTTAGCAGTCAGTGAACGAATACTGCGTTCTAGTCTAGTTGGCACATAACAATTTTCATCTGGGTTTTGCTTGTTTTGCGGCTCGCGATTTAATATATAATACTTAATGTGGCCCTCGGTGGTTAACGAGTTTGACATGCCTGTTCTAGAGTTATGGTAATGAAACTTGGACTCTGTAAAGAAGATAATGGGAAACTTGTTTTTTATTTTAGATGCTTATGCAGTATCTTGATAATGATGGTTAGACAGAGGAATCAATAATCTTCTTTGAGCAGCATATTGTACAGAGAGAGACTCCATTGGTTTGGTCATGTTACCTGAACCAAGCGAGTATGACTATGAACAGTGTGCCTATAGACCTCAAAAAGAGGGGAAACCTAGGATGCTGTGGGCAGGCAATGTGAAACAGGACTTAAGTTAGAATTGGTCTACAATAGTGAGATGCAGTTCAGGATAGATGTCTTAGAAGTAGTAATTTGCACACTTTGTTTGGATCTGTAGTCGATGGCTGCTTGTGGAGGAGGAGGATTATTAGGAATTGGCAAAATGTTTAGTTATGCACTAAATATGTTTGGTCGAATAACTGGAAGAAATGAACCAGATTCAGTATGTTTTTTGTGTCTTTTATGATTAGCTGATAAAGTGTGCCTGCTGTAGATGGTCAACATAAGGGTTCGTATTGTTCATAATCAGTTCACACATATTGTCACTCAACAGTAATTTTAAATTTCCATAGGGGTCGGATCATATCAAAATTGGACTTTACAAAATATTGACTTTTGTCCATCCAACTAAAATTATTTTATTAGGCACATTACATTATCCTCTCATCATACCGACTTTTTGTTTCGCAAGGTATATTTGCCAATTTCTGCCTCGCCATTAAACTGTTTTGTATAGTACCAGTCACTGTTTCTTCAGCTGAAAGATCGTTCAGGAGACTGGCAAATTCACTGAAAACGTGGCAAAGAAGCACAACTAGTCAAGAGCGACTTAATCATCTATCAATTTTGTGCTACGAAAATGATATAGCTAAGCAAGTTGATTTTACTGAAATTATTGAAAGATTTGCGATGACCAAAGCTAGAAAATATACTTTGAGATAATTTTTGATATTATTTTAAGTTTTTATATGTAAATCCATATAGTTTTTTTTTAGTAAATATAAATATTACTTTTGTGTCATGATTTAAACCAGGCGTGTTCAACCATTTAACTTCCCTGGGCCATATTGAGTGAAGATATGCCTTCCCTGGGCCACATTGAGTGAAGATCAATTGTTTTGGGCCGCACATAAAATATATAATATATTTAATGTATATGAATAATAAAACTTCATTTATTTTCTTATGTTTTTTAATATAAAATTAAAAAAAGGCAACATAAAACTAGTGGGATATCAAAAACTCGCTGAAAAACACATAATCATGTTGAACGCTTATGTCGTAAACACGTAAACGTTACGATTTTGTGGGCCGCATTACTAGCTGTTCAGGGTCGCGGGTTGGACACGCCTGATTTAATCCTGTAGAACAGCACGCTGCCCTTAGCGGTAGGTAGGGGAGCCCGCCAAAGATCCTGACCTGGGGGGGGGGGCGTGATGAAATGTCACTAAAATCGTATTCTGTATGATCACTTTGTAGGTTTAAAAAGCCTTCCTGTTCGCCATTTAGTGCAGTTGAATATTCTTGGTCGATTGCTATCTAAACCTCGTTCTCTTCAGAAAATCAATTCCTTGACTTTATTCTCCGAGCTATCAGTGACAAATATTCGTAATTCCTTCCTCCTTCAAAATTTGCTGTTAAAGGAAAGCCATCTCAAACAATGAAATAAAATATAACAAATATAAAAATTTAACTCAAATATCGGGGAATTTTATTTAAATTCAGAAATCCAAACAACAGTTTGGATCCCCCAAAATACTATAAAAAATGATTTTTTTTTTCTATTCTTGTAGTAATGCTGAGTTGACCTGTTCCTTTTCGTTTAGTGCAAACCCTCTGAGTCATACTGCATTAAGTTAGAACCGACAGATCCAGGGCCGGCGTTTCCACCCCGTGCATCAGATTTGCCAATAATCTGACAGAGCTAATGGTAGATGTGAGAAAAGGCGGCAAATATCGAAATTTGCTCCGGGGGCAAAATAGCTGTTGTGGGGGTCTGGGACAGGACAGCATGATACGCTACAACCTGTTCACCCCTCAAATGACCGAACGTGCCCTCGCCGATAATAATAAATGTTTCTTTAGGAACATGCAAGTCCTGCCCACCAAAGGCAGCGGCTGCTAGGATGTCATCTACAGTTTGGAATAGATTCCCAGACGGCATTTCTGTTTGCTAGTGATACTGAGCCGAAATCACTTTCAACGTCATAGCCTGTACCACCTTTCTTTTGTTTCAAGTGGTGATTGCTCTTCTACCATCGCTTTTGATGCGCCCGCAGTTACAGAAATTGAAAAAACCTTACATGTGTGGAATACAACAGAACAGCAGTTTGCAAAATTGCAGATGATTCATTAGCTGCTGTGGAACACATAGTGAACTTAAAACATGAAGAATGATCTTCGCAAAACTCCCCGCCCTGCCCACGGTCAGTAAGGGACACCGATGGGCTTGGAAAGGCCACCGTCCGTCCGATGGGACGGTAAGCCGTGGCCCCGTGTGCGGGAGAGCCATATCCTATGCACGTTAAAGAACACCCTGGATGGCCTTGACGTGAGGCTACCATCTGTCTCCCAACAGCTGTTCCAGTGTGACCCCTCCCCCAACCTTCTGTGAACCTTCGGGGTCCATGTGACCTGGCCATTTAGCCATTGTGTGAACAGCCCAACAACATGAAGAATGTTCGACTTCAGTTGACCGTGCATCGGCTACGACGGCTCTTTGTAGTCCTTGCATCTTTTTAATAATATATCTGACAGGAATGATGTAGGTAAATATAATGGAATAATTTCTTCTATTAATAAATTCAGATGTAAGACTGATAATCAGCGATAGAAATGTGATGAATATGAATAAATAAAACTTGCAAAGTTTTGTTCATAACGAAGATTTTTTTCGGAACAAATCCCCATTGTTTTCCCATAAGTTCTTGGTTTCGATTTATACGGTGCTATCCCAGAATATACGTACTGTATAAACTGAAGAATGATTGTAATCTTTTTTAAAATGCTTTTTCTGTCCAAAAGAAAAAAAAGAATAGGCTCTTTTTTCGGCTTAAAGGCCAGGTAAAGTTGCTATAAATCCATCTTTTCGCCAGTGGAATTCTTAATTCGAAAAGGAGCCGTACCTCATATGTCGTCCCCCCTCCCCTAAAGACATTTTCTGAATCCGCCCCTACCGGGGGGGGGGGGTGCTGTGAATAAGCTTTGAGTAAGTTTCCCAATTACAAATATATTCTACCGAATAGGAAAGGTAAAAAATTTTATTTTATTTGGAAAAATATTTTATAGTGTTTTTTTTTTCATGTCGGTCATAAAATATGCGGCTAAAATAAAAATATACGAAAAGAACTGTTTTGGATTTCAAAGCAGGTGGACAAGTTTGAGATCTTGTGTAAGACAACTTGTTGTTTGTTGGGGGGGGGATACATGTAGACTGGCGTTACTGATAAATAATACATACATCTAGAGACTATACTTCGGATTTCTTCTTTTTCTGTCTGAGTTATTAGAAAGTCTTTAAGGATATCTGTTGTTGGTGTGTTTCTTGTAGGTTATTCATCAGGATTCAAACATCAGGATGTTTTGAATTCTGTCATGAAAGGAGATATTACCCTTGTTCTAGGTGACTTCAATGCCAAAGTTGGTACTGACTCTGACCTTTGGGTAGGAGTGATAGGCCGTTTTGGTATTAGTAACTGCAATGGCAAAGGGCAACGTCTCCTACAGGTAAGTAAACTCAATGTTTTCAGAATACTAACACTGATTACAAACACCGCGACATACATAAGTACACATGGGTTTCACCTGATGGGCTGCGTAAGAATATGATTGATTATATATTAATTAACAGAAAATGGGCTAGTTCTGTTAGAAATACCACGTCATATAGGGGAGCTGAAATTGGATCTGACCATATAAATAAATAAATAAATAAATACCCACTCAAGCAGCTGCTTGCCACAGAGGTCTGACAGGAGCCTGTCAGTTTATATGCCATAGTAGAGATCTGAGAGGACGGCAAGACTTCAGCAGAAAAACAACACACACATCCATGCCTAATCCGGGGCTCGAACCCAGGTCCCTTAGATCAGTAGCCAATCTTGCAACTTAAACTTAAAAAGTGTTGTGCTAGGGTTAAAAAATTTGCTTTTAATACTGAAGCTCTGAAAGACCTAGTTATAGCCAAAGCTTACCATGATAGGTTACTTAGTCATTATGACAGTCATGGTATGCTTACTACTGAAGTTGAGGAAGAATGGGATCATTTTAAACAGGCTTTTTTGGACACTAACAGTACTCTTTTAGGAAAAAAGGAGCAGAATTATTTGAGTGATAAGGCACTTGAGCTTATTTCGGAAAGAAAGAACGGCAGGAATATCCTTAATCAATACCCTACTAGTCCTAATAGAAAGCATTACAGAGAACTTAATAAACGTGTAAAAGATCAGTTAGCTGCCGATAAGATTCTTTGGCTTGATGGTTTGGCTGACAAAGCCGAGGAAGCAGTTAGACAGCACAACACCAGAGAGCTGTACCAGATAGTTAATGTTTTGTGTGGTAGAAAACGGACAGGTATACAGGGATTGAAGGATAAACAAGGTAAGGTTATAGAAGGTGAGGATTCTGTCATGGCTAGGTGGGCTGAGCATTTCAGTGATATTCTAAATGCGGTTAGATCTATTCCCATTGTTTGCAATGACGATAGATGCATTGGTGGCTTTAATGTTGGCCCTATAACACAATCTGAAGTTATTTTGGCTCTTTCTAAACTGAAACTTCATAAATCCCCAGGGGTAGATGAAATTACTACAGAAATGCTTAGAGCTGGAAATGTTTCGGTTACCACTTGGATGACTGAAATTCTGAATATCTTTTATGATAAAGGCATGGTTCCTAAGGATTTTACCAGAGCTATTGTTATCCCTATTTTCAAAAAAGGTGATCGCAGTTCTTGTGATAACTGTAGGGGTATCAGCCTACTCTCTGTTGTTCCAGGGAAAGTTCTTTCCATGATTGTGCTTAATAGAATTAAGAATCTGGTTGACAGGCAATTCATGATGAGCAATGTGGATTCAGAAGTGGTAGGGGATGTGTAGATCAGATATCTTCACTTAGGCAGATTCTTGAGAAATGTTTAGAGTTTCACAAATTTTTGGTTGCTAGCTTTGTTGATTTCAAAAAGGCTTTCGACTGTTGATCGTCATAATTTGTGGTTGATTGTGAGATCATATGGTATACCAGACAAGTTGGTTAACATAATGAAAGCTCTCTATAATAACACTGAGTTGTGTGTGAGAGTTGGTAAGGCTTGTAGCAATTGGTTTAGCATTACTTCTGGTGTTCGACAAGGGTGCATTTTGTCTCCTTTTCTCTTTAGCTTGGTTATTGATTATGTTATGCGAAATTCACTTCAAGGGAAAGATTTTGGCCTTAAATGGACTGGAGATACGAAACTTTCTGATTTAGATTATGCTGATGATTTAGCCCTTTTGGCAAATGATGTTGATGAGATGAACTCTTTCATTTAAGCTGTTGATGAAACTGGTAGTAGAGTTGGTTTGGTTATAAACAGAGAGAAAACTAAAGTGATGAAAATTGGTCAGGCAGACTGTGATTCAGTTAATCTGAATGGTTACAGTGTTGAACAGGTGTCACAGTTTAATTACCTTGAGAGCTATGTAACAGATACTGGTGATGTGCGGCATGAGATTAACAGACGAATAGGGATTGCTGCCGGGACTTTTAATGTTCTATGAAGAGTGTGGAGAAATGGGCGTATTCACCTAAAACTGAAATTAGATTAGATTATTTTTTTATTATTTTTTTAATTAGACTGAAATAGTTTGGTTCTTTTTAGGGTTAGTTATGGTAGTGAAACTTGGACGCTGTGTAAACAAGATAACAGGAAACTAGATGCTTTTGATTCTAAATGCTTACCCAGTATCTTGGGTATTAGGTGGTTTAACTTTGTGACTAATGATGAGGTTAGGCAAAGGAGTCTGCAACCTCGTTTAAGCAGCATATTTTGGAGAGAGAGACTCCGCTGGTTTTGCCACGTTGCCTGTATGGGTAATTGTAGATTGGTGAATAGGGTTATGAACAGTGTGCCTAAAGGCCTCAGAAAGAGGGGGAGACCTAGGATGTGGTGGGCAGGCAATGTCAAACAGGACCTTGGTGTGCAGTGGCCAGATGTAGCAGATATAGCTCAGGACAGATATGCTGCAAGAATTAAACTGCACGGTCTGGTTGGACCTCCGTAGCCTATGGCTGCTTGAGGATGATGATGATGACTGTGCAAAAGCACAAATATGTCGTTAATTTTGGATAAACTTGTATCATCTAGTAAATAGAAAAAGAGCCAAAATATTTATGCTTGAATGCAAAAGCCGAAATTTATAATAAAATTACATGCATTTAATGTTTCACAATTTCCACCAATTTATTTTTCATAGTTCGTTTTCGGAAAAAAAGCTTTTTTGTATTTTTCAGAATTTTCAAGAGCTAAAGAATATACTTCTTATGCTGTACACAGCCCTGATAGAAACTGTTTCAAGATTCTCTGTTCGAGGGAAAGATGTTATTTATCATTGAAATGGTTAATAAGAGCCTCTACCAGTGACTGGGATTTTCGTTTATTAATACATTAAATAGAAATGAATCATACTAGTTGAATGCCGCTTGAAAACTCAATGAGAAATATCAATAACAGTTTATAATTTTACTCTAAACCTGGGGGTTCTCAACGTGGGATACGCGGTAAAATATTTTGGGGTACGCCGTTAAGAGCTCAATAGTCGCTAGATATATATAGGTTTTATTACCATTGTTATACTATAAATATAGTTTTATCTAGAGGTCCTATATAGGTAGAGATTGGCCATCTCAAAATTGGACACCATGTTTTGTCGTCGCTCGGATTGTTCAGCGTGAATAGCTGAATGGTATTGCACGGTACTTATGGATTCCGGAAAAGGGGAGGGTAATTTGTGATGCAGATTTCAGTGTTCATGACTGGAAGCACTTTAGAAAACGGCTAAAAAAGGAAAAGTAAATTTTAGGGCTTTTTTTTTTAATATATATAATTTCGCTTTGTTGTCTCTCAGTCTGTAGATATCGAACTTTTATTTTTATACAGATAAATAAAAAAATTCTTTTTGTGTTAGACAGGTATTAACGATATATTACAATTAATTATTAAATTAGTAAGGGGCCAAGGTCCCTTTTACATTTTTCGAATCTCCCAAAAATTATAACTGCGCCTTCTAACGGTGGAAAAAGTTAAAAATTCCGAAATATCAAACGATGTAGTTATGTTAGAAGTTTGAAATTTTGGTGTTGAAATGTGAAGGTTACGAAGTTACCATTGGCAACAATCACTTGACCTTTTAAACCCAGGGGGAAGGTGAATGCAACTTTTTTTTTTTGGTTTAACAGAAAAGTGTATGGTTTTAGAGATAAATTAAAAATTCTTTTGGGTTGGACAGGTATTGATGAAATATTACAATTTGCATTTTGCGAATTTCCCAAAAGCTATAATTGCGCCCTTTAACGTTGGAAAAAATTCGAAAAATCCCAAAATTTAAAACATTACAAACGATGTAGTTATGCTAAAAATTTGAAATTTTGGTGGTGGAATGTGACGGTCTTGAAAATTCCATTGACAAAAATGAGTTCATCCTAAGCCCAAGGTAGGTAAGAAAGGAAACGTTTTAAGAGGTAATTGGAAATCTCTATTTTAGTTGGTTACTAATGAAATGTAATTCGCATTTTCAAAGGTAGTTTTGATTTATATCATTAGAGGTTACTAAATATCGAAACTGCAAAACTTTTAACGAATGTTTTAAATGATCTGTTTATGGTAGAAATTCGGCATGCAGAGTTCTATTATGGTAGAAATTTCACTGACAGCAATGATCTTCCCACTATTTTCAGAGGAGCGGGAGAAAAGCAACTTTTTAAATTTAAGAACTAAAAGACAAATACTTTTTATGTTTTATAATTACTAATAAAATACTACTATGTGCATTTCCCATATCATACATTCAAAAATAAATATACCCTCAAGCAGCCTGCTGGTACAGAGATTTGACAGGGGCTTGTTAATTTATACGTCATAGTAGAAGGTCCATGAGGATGGCTGGACCTCAGCAGAAAAACAACACTAACATCCATAATTAAAACTTTTAAGGAGTTAAATAGTAGGCAAAGAAAGAACTTCATTCTCTGAAAATGAGATTCCCATATGTGCCAGAGGCGATATTCATTCTTCTAGTTATTTTACACTTTCAATACGCTCTGACAGTGGAAATTCCAACTACTGTAAAATTGGAAAAATAAACCATTAATATTTTATTAGTACCTGTAATGTGGAAAAAAGTTTTTCTTTTGTCTCTTCAAGCAGAAAAGTTGCATTTTACCAACGGGACAAATCATTACTATTAGCGTAAACCACTTGATCATTACACTGTATGACCAAAAATTTAAGTTTCTAGCAAAAATAGATCGTTTGTAATATTTAAAGATTTGGTATTTTCCAGCTTTTTCCTGCCGCTAGAGGTCGCCTTTCGAGTTTTTATTTACCACCTTTAACACTTTCTAACAGTGGAAATTCCAACTGATGAGTTTTCGAGAAATGTAATTATTAATAGTTTGTTAGTACCTGCAAAAAAAAAAAGAATTTTTCGTTTATTTCTTAAAGAAAAAAAAGTTTAATTTTCGCACTCTCTTGGGGATAAGAGGACGAAGTCTTGTTGCCATTGTAAACCTTCTGACCATAACACTATACTACCAATATTTCAGATTTCCAATGTAAATAGCTTGCTTGAAATATTCGTTTCAAATTTTAGCATTTTCCACCGCTGGAAGGCGCTATTGGAAGATTTCAAAATTGCGAATGGCAATATTCCCTCGACATCTATCCAACCCAAAAAATTTTTTTCATTTATTTTTTATTAAAAGTAAAAAGTTGATTTTCTATAGACGGACAGACAGGTGGAAAGACAGAAGAACAAACATTGGTATAGACCAATGGCATAGACAGATGACAAAGTGAAAACATTAGCTCGTTTTTCAAACGAACCTTAAAAGAAATTATTTGTTGGTTTTCAGTTAGCTCATTTCACTTTTGCTTCTGATTGCCGTCTTCTGATGAAGTTTTTCGGAAAAATTATTCATTAATTTATTTCTTTGAGTGAAGTTTTTACACCCAAATGCAGCGCAGTGAGGCATTCATAAAATATGACAGCTTTTACAGACAAAAAAAAGTGGTAGAAATATATAAAACTATAACAACTGAGAAGTTTTTACTTGGTACATATACTAACTCATAGGCTTTCGTCTCACGGTACCACAAAACATGGCGTCTATAAACCACGTGACTTAATCAACCAATGGCAGTCAATCACCTAGACTTATTCCATAGAAACTAAATAAAAAAAAATATATAGTATAAAATCATCAAAAAAAAAATCAATCTAACTATCAAAAATAAAGTCACATAAAGGAAAACTTTACTTCTATATTGGAAACTTTTATATTTCTCTTTAACCCAATAACTTATATGGAATCTCTCTCAGAACATAACATCTCTATACACATTATCATACCTAATATACATATGGAATCTCACCACATCTCCCACTACCCTTTGATGGGAATCTTAAACTACACTCCTGCCACACACCCCAAGTTCATGGCTGACCTTCTACTGGCTCTATAAAATTTAAACACTGATCACCACACACTGAACACATAAATTTGATTTCCAACTCATATAACGTTGCTATATCATTTTCTTCCCTTCTCCTCCCAAAATAAAAGATTATCATACTCCTTCCCATATATATGGCTGTCACTGATCTATGACTTTTCCCAGATCCACCCCTGCGCAACATTTCACTGCATGGCAGGGCAACCCAATGCTAACCTCTGGTGTTAGATAAGCATCCATAAATATTTCCTTCTCCATCTTCCTGACACAGGAGTTTTACCTATCCCACCGTCTCTGCTCCCACACCAAATATTTCATCCCCCTTTGATTGACTCAAATCTACCATACTGGCAACCAACCATGGCCACAACTTCATAAAATAAACAACATTCGCCACTCGGAAAATTATTAAAAAAAATATATATACTGCTTCTTCCTCTATCTCTCCCCCCCCTTCCCCCCCTTAACATGACATGCAACTGGTATTTATTCTCCTTCACCCTTCAACATCTGCCTCTCCACCACTGGGCGGCCTGCGGCCTAAAGCCCAATTGCCAATATGTACGATTGCCAGCCTTCACTGTGCTGGCCAGTCTTTGCTGTTTTCATCCGCACCCACTGCCCTTTATGCGTATGGACCTGATGATAAGGGGGCCGAGGCCCCCTTTACAAATAGGTCCAGCTTAGAAGGAAGGATGTATAAGAAGAAGAAGAAGGCCAACCTTCAGTGGACCTGATGATAAGAGGGCCGAGGCTCTCTTTACAAAGAGGTCCAGAACTCGATGGATGTGAAAGAAGAAGAAAAAGGCCAACCTTCAAAAATGATTACTAGTGGTGGCAAACCATCTGCCTGACCAATTTTCATCACTTTAGTTTTCTCTCGGTTTATAACCAAACCTACTATACTGCCAATCTCATCAACAGCTCGAATGAAAGAGTTCATCTCATGAACATCATTTGCCAAAAGAGCTAAATCATCAGCATATTCTAAATCAGAAATTTCAAGATCTGCCGACCATTTTAGGCCATCCTTAATTGTAAGAGATTCGGGGCGATTTTGAATATTTACCTTGCACCCTTTTTACCAACTTCCGGCCAACATGGGCCACACAGTGATCACACACGCTACAATTTTTACTCCCAGAAGAATTTTACTCCAAACCTCTCCCCTCCCCACCCCCTTGCCACAAAACTACGACGCAGCACTTCCTTGGCACGAAACTTCAACCACCTCCTTCACTTTTAAGCGGCCTGCGGCCAAAAG
This sequence comes from Ryuthela nishihirai, assembly GCA_038380435.1. Classification (NCBI taxonomy): domain Eukaryota; kingdom Metazoa; phylum Arthropoda; class Arachnida; order Araneae; family Heptathelidae; genus Ryuthela; species Ryuthela nishihirai. The sequence continues at coordinate 56,005,856 of JAWZYU010000030.1, read as the reverse complement.
CCTATCGCCAACATGTAGGGTCGCTAGCACTTCACTGTACTGGTCCCTACTTTTGACGAACACAAAAAAAAACTTTTTCTCGTGGACCAGATGATAAAGGGGCCAAGGTCCCTTTTACAAAATGGTCCAGTTTTTAAAGTAGGAGGTTAGATTCTATACAGGACCTCTAGTTTTATCTATCTATACAAGGGGTACGCCAGTAACAGACACATTTCCAGGGGGTACGGGAAGCATAAAAGGTTGAGAACCACTGCTCTAACAATCATTTATGAAATGTGGGAAAAAAATTTATATAAACTGTTTTAAACTTCCCTGCCACTTCGATATTTCCGTTCTTTAGAATTTACCTAATATTTGAACTAGTTTCAAGTTTGACCTAGATTCTGTTGTAGATACGAATTGAACTTTTAACCCTTCGAATGTCCAGGACGTATATAGGGTGTTTCAAAACTTTACAAATTTCAATGGGAGTATGGAATACCAAGACAAACCTTTTTCGTCTATGAATGTACGTCTCCTGACGTAACCCTTCGGTGCTAGAGGGCGGTGTGTTTGGCGACGCTGCAATTGGCTAGAGAGGCGAAGTGGGAACGGACTTGTGTTTGCCGTCGGCATTCGTAAATCAGACACATTATGTGTAACATGGAGTGTTTCGCGACTGCCGAGATGGCTGATGTGCATCTGGCATATGGGGCTGCCAATGGAAACGGAAGAACTGCTGTGTGGTTATACCGACAGCGCTACCCAAACAGACGTGTGCCAAACATTTCTGCATGTGCACCAGCAACTGTGAGAAACTGGAACATTCCATGCAAACTCTCATGACACTGGTCGGGAGAAAACCATGCGCACTCCTGGCATGGAAGAAAAGACCCTACGGCAAATTGAGGACAATCCAGGCAAAAGCACGTGAGCTGTTGCACTTAGCCTCGGTGTGAACCACGCCCTGGTGTGGAGAGTGTTGCAGGAGCAGCAGTTATATCCATTTTATCGTCAAAGCGTTCAGACATTGCAACCTCAGGATTATCCTCTTCATATGGAATCATGCTCTGGTTTCTGCAGCAGGCTGCAGTGCAGCCTGATTTTCTGGCCCACGTGCTCTTCTCAGATGAGGCCCCTTTCACACGTGAGGGTGGTTTAATATGCACAATTCTCACGTTTTTTCGCACGAAAATTAGAGCTGGGAATATTAGTGTTGTCACATGGCTGACTGAAATTTTGAATATTTTTTACGATAAAAGTGGTGTTTCTATGTATTTTATTAGAGCTATTATTATCTCTATTTTTAAAAAAGGTCATTGTAGTTCTAATAATTATAGAGGATTTATATTATAGGAAATTTTCACAGGTAGATTCTTGAGAAACGTTTAGAGTTTCAGAAACCTGTGGTTGGTAACTTTATAGATTTCAAAATGGCTCTTGACTGTTGATCGACATAATTTGTGGTTGATTGTTATATCATATGGAATGCCTGATTAGTTAATGTAATGAGAGCTCTCTATAATAACACTGAGTCGTGTGTGAGAGTTGGTACGTCTTGCAGCGATTGGTTTAGCATTGCTAGTGGAGTTAGACAAGCGTGCATTTTGTCTCCTTTTTTCTTTAGTTTCGTTATTATGTAATGCGAAATTCTTTCCAAGTGAAAGATTTTGGCCTTAAATGGTCTAGAGATTTCAAAATTCAAATTTCTGATTTAGGTTATGCACATGATTTGACCCTGTTGGCTACTAATGTTGATGAGACTGGTAATACAGTAGGTTTGGTGATAAACAGAGAAAAAACTAAAGTGATGAAAATTGGTCAGGTAGATGGTGCTTCAGTTGCTTTTAATGGCTGTACTATTGAGCAAGTGTCTCAGTTTAATTATCTTGGGAGTTATGTAACAGGTATAGGTGATGTGCGGCATGAGATAAAAGGAATTGCCGCTGGGACTTTTAGGAATCTGTGGAGAATATGGAAAAATAGGCGTATACACCTAAAGACTAAAATTAGGCTGTATAATAGTTTGGTTCTTTCTAAGGATAGTTATGGTAACGAAACATGGATCCTTTGTAAGCAGGATAACAAGAAACTTGCCTTTGATTGTAGATGCTTACGCAGTATCTTGGGCATTAGGAGGTTTGACTTTGTAAATAATGATGAGATTACAAGAAGGAGTCATCTACCTCCTTTGAGCAGCATATGAATAGCTGCAGATTGGCAAAGAGGATTATGAACAGTGTGCCTAAGGGTTTCAGAAAAAGGAGGAGACCTGGGTAGCGATTGGCAGAAAATGTCTAACGGGACTTTATTAGAATTGGCTTAGAGTGGCCAAATGCAGCAGCTGTAGCTCAAAAGAGACACGACTGGAGAGCAAAATTACATAGTCTGGTTGGACCTCTGTAGCCCACGGCTGAATAAGGATTTTGTTCGTTGCACCATGTGAATGAGCAGGTATGGGTGCGTCATTTACCTGGGGAAGTGGTGGCACCAGGATGCAAACCAGCCAATGGAGGAAATGTAATGCTTTGGGCACTGTTCTGCTGGGAAACCCTGGATCCAATCATTCATGTGCAGAAAACTATGACGTCTACCACCTATCTAAACATCATTGGAGACCAGGTACATCCTTTAATGGCAACGGTATTCTCCTCTAATAGTGCCTTCTTTGAGCAGTATAATGCGACAGGCCACATTTCCCAGATTGTTTGAGAATGGTTCGTGGAACATGTGGAAGACGTCCAGGTATTGCCCTGGCCTTCAAATTCCCCAGATATTAATTCAATCGAGCATCTGCGGTTTATGTTGGAACAGCATGTGTGCGGGGGAGCAATGTCCGATCTGCGGCGGCTCAACCACGTAACTGACAAGAATTAAAGGATCTGCTAGTAACGTGTTGGTACCAGATACCACAAGACTCCTTTAGAAATCTTGTAGCGTCCATTCCTCACCGGGTCAGAACTGTTTTGGTGGCATGTGGAGGACCAACATCATATTAGACAGGTGGTCATAATGTTTGGCTCTTCAATGTATATCTACATAAAGAAAAATTGTAATTCATGTTATAAAATTTTATCTTTTTTTAAGTTATGTTTTTAGTTAAAAAGAAAACTATTCTCAAAATATTCGCAGTTCCTTATAGTCATTAGAGTCCTGCGATGGATATATTGTTACAACAGATGAATGTGCTACAACGAATTTACGATAAACGTGTCATGAACGCTGGCATATGCTTCTGCGTGAGAATTACGTAACCAACGAATTGGAACGAAGAATCGAACTGGAAAATAAGAAAGGATGGTTATGTTGTTGTTGATATGTGAAAAGAGACATAGTTAGTGCCAGTCTGTACACGATCAAGTGGTTAAAAAGAAGAAGTGTGTTATGTAGTGAGTGCACGGGAGGTTAAATAGTTTATTAGTGTAAATAATACTAGCGAATTAACAAGGAAAATAAGAATGGTTTACGCTAAAGTGAAATTTATATAAGGGACATTGACAATAAAAATGAAGAGGTAAACGTTAGTCGAATATACAGTGCTAGTCTTAACTTTTCTGTAGGAAGAGATTATTGCTTGATGTATGATAGTATTTAGTTTGTTTATAAGAATTGGTAAGATTATTCTCGATAGATTGCATATTTATTTACAAACATGATTTTACTGTTCGAATGATATTAGCCTTGCTTTGTGATTTGGGTATGAATAGAAATAAGGTAATGGATTCTTCTCAAAGTTTACCTTTTTATTGATATAGATTTTCGTGCCGGTTGACTTAGTTTCTATAAATAATTTCATCCATGCTTTTGTTGCGCAAAATTCCCCGCTCTGCCCACGGTCAGTAGGGGACACCGATGGGCTTGGAAAGGCCGCCGTCCGTCGGATGGGATGTTAAGCCGTGGCCCCGTGTGCAGGAGAGACATACCCTGTTGCACGTTAAAGAACACGCTGGATGGCCTTGACGGGAGGCTACCATCTGTCTTCCAACAGCTGTTCCAGTGGGTCCCCTCCTCCAACCTTCTCTGAGCCTTCGGGGTCCTTGTGACCTGGCCATTTAGCCCATGGTGTGCAAAAAAGTGCCGCTCAGAGGTAAAACAACCCAACCCATGCTTTTGTAATAAATTGCATTGTTTTGTAATTATCATTGTCATATATTTACTTCATATATTTACTTGAACTCACGCTCAGTGTTCATCCATTTAATTTGTAACAATATTTTAATCGATTGTAACTGACACCTGACTGATAATTCTAACGTTTTGATCCCATAGATTACTGCACCGATGGGCTTGGAAAGGCCGCTGTCTGTCGGATTGGACGTTAAACTGTGACTCCGTCCGTAAGAGAGCCATACCCTGTACACGTTATAGAACACACTGGATGGCCTTGACGGGAGGCTACCACCTGTTTCCCAACAGATGTTCCAGTGGGTGCCCTTCCCCAACCTCCTCTGAGCCTTCGGGGTCCTTGTTTTACCTGGCCATTTAGCCTATTGTGTGCAAAAAAGTGCCGCTCAGAGGTAAAACAACCCAACCCATAGATTACTGCAAACTCAAATGAAATCATTGATAATTTTGCTGAAATGAAACTAAGGAATAAACATTTTTAAAAAGTATTATTTTTATATTTAGTAATACTGATTTGTATGCATATTTTAACAAATTTACTATACTTCATCTATAGCAATTTTTTTTAGCCGAACGAAAATGTTATGTAATAGATAAAAAGAAACTCCTAGTTTCTCCGCTGCTAATGTGAGAATACTTACGCGAAGGAAGTTTGGTTTTCTGACATTGACCGGAGCTAAAGTGCAGCTTATCAAAGGCAAACAGATAACACGGCGAAAATCGTTGAAAAATGTCTATCACCACACTTTATATTGTTTCATAAACTGTGCGTTGATGAATCAGCTTGTAACAACTAGCTAGACAAATCTTCAGCTCAGAAATATTTTACAGATTCACATTTTTTTTTTGCTTTTTTTATATTTACAGATATAAAGTTTCATTTTTTTTAAAGTACAGGTTAAAAGTACTCAAGTAATTGCACTTGAAATCGCATTGGTTCTTAGAGACCAGTTGTTTCATAAAGATTATCAAGCATATTTCGATAACGATACGATAAATATCAATTATATTTCGCAACACGTGTTGTTACACGGCTTTAAAAATGATCGCGTGAGATGCGCATAAACATTACAGAAGTTTTCGTGACTAACGTTCGATAGACAATATGGTAGATACAGTATTTCGTCCACGTTCACTTGGAGTTGCAAACGAAGGACTTCCTGATCAGTACGCTGATGGTAAAGCAGCAAAAGTATGGGAAGTATATATAGGAGAGAAGAATGATCGTACCAAACATTATCGCGAATTTTTAAAGAAACTTTTGAAAGATCATGAATGCCATCACATACTGGACGTAGCTTGTGGAACTGGGCAAGTATTTTATAAATAATAATAAAAATATATCGCACAACGGGGATTTAAAGTAGTTTGGCCAGATGTATTAAGAAAATGGGGATGTCTTGTCAATTTAGCTTGGCAGCCCCGATTGAAAGTTTCACTTTAATATTCTAGCCTCTAGGGACGTAGCGAAGAGACTATAGTTGGGGGGGGGAGGTGAGACAACGAAAATTAAATATTGACAACTGAGAAAATAAGTACTTTGCATAAATTATGCCTATGTCATGGAATATGTCATTACATAATTATGCTTATATCATGGCATAATGGTACCCAGGATTTAATCCCCACCCGAAACTAAATCCTGGGGGAGGGGGAGGCTCATCAAGATTTTCCCAACTCTCCATAATTTTACAACAAATCCCAATTTTTACATCTGACCTGAATTTTGCCAACTCTCCATAATTAAAAAACAACTAATTTTTACATATGACCTGAATTTTACAAAGTCATTTTGAATTTTGCCAAGTTGCTTCAATTTTATGAATTCTAATTTTTACAAAAACAATCCCAATTTTCACAACTCATCTGGATATTACCAAGTGGCTTGTAATTTTGCCAACTCCCCAAGATTTTGTGAAGTTGCTGAGTTGTTAGCTTTTGCCAACATTGATTTTACCAACTCTGATTTACTTGGGGGAACCTTTCCCCATATCACACCCCTGCTAGCCTCAATCTTTGTCAGCTGCATCAACCGAAATATTTTATAACAGTGTTGCCATTACTATTCTATAAGTAAAAGATATGCTCATGCTGTAAAGTCAATATTTAAATTAATACATAAAAGCAAATCTAGGGACATTTATTCATCGTGGATAGCTTTTCATCCGGGAACTGCCCCCAGAAAACGAGAACATAGGTCATGCTTGGTTAAAACCAAACATTAAAGCTAATATACACGTAATTTGAAAAATTTATAACAAAATGCAAATCAATTGATGCTATGGAATTAATATGCTTAGCCTAAACATTTGATGCTTATCTAGTCAATAAATATTTGGCAGAAAAAACATAATGATTTATCAACACCCAAAGAGCAACAGATAATGCTGTGATTATCATCTATGCTTATCTAGTGTTGCCAGAAGTTTAAAATATGAAAGAGAATTTTTTCCAAAAATTCTTCAAAAAAAAAAGGACAAAAAGAGAAGACATAAAATTTAAATATAATTGTCGATAGATATATAAAAACAAGGTTTTCGTATTTCATAAAATCAGCATAGGGCCACTGAAGATATGCAGATAATGTTAAAAAAAAGGCATTATAATAACATTACTATATTACTAGAGCATCCTACGCAGAATATCTGCTTGCACTAGTCATTGTTGCAATGTTTAATGCCCTCTGCCAGGGAGCAAAGCCTTCTGGAAGGAAAGCTGCATCCAAGTGACCGTGAAACGTTAGAGAAGTAAAGATAGAAAGAAGGAAAAAAGTTTTGTTTTATATTAATTATAATTTACATTTTAATAACAACAGATATGATGTTCTTAGTTGGAAGAGTCAAAATAAATAAATAAGATAAATTATATACCTTTTAATATTTGATCTGTTGTTGCGAAGTTATGTGTGAAGTCTGGCTGTCTCTTGTCCTGTGGCATCATTCTTCAAAGTTGTTGCTGGGGTTGCCAGCATGTCAGTTGAGTCACCATATGTCATATTTGATATATATTTTTGATTGAAAAAAAAAAAGAACAAAGGAAGACATTTTGATGCAAGGAGAAAAAAAAGATCCGAGCAAAAAAAAAAGAGAACACGCTCTCCTTAAAAGTGATGCTCTGGCAACCTTATGTTTATCAGTGTTTTTTTCAGTGGCTTTGTTAGTGGACATGCCTGTGGATTTAGAGGGCCCTGGGTTCAAACCCTAGATACAGCATTGATACTTCTGCTGATGTTATACTTTCACAGATCTCTATAGCACATTATACTGACAGGCTTTTCTCAGATTTCTGCGGGAAGCAGCTGCTCGAGAGCTTTCTACCCAATGAGGAAATGTATTTGAACTTGAATTACTGAAACAAATGCTACCAAAATCATCAAAAATTTATAGTGTGAGTGATAAAATTCTTTGCTCAAGCAGCTTCTTAACTAACAAAGTATTAAGAAAATGAAACTCAAATTTAATTGTGTAATAAAATATATGCAGTGTTGTAAAAGGTATCGCTGAACACAGAAGGGTTGATATTTTTAATATGACTATATAGCACTCTGTGAGCAGTCTTTATGGACTCTCAAAATGTCTGGATTCTGTAATTAGAAAAATATCGTGCAATTGCAGAAAAATGCTCTCCCTCTTTTACTTTGATTTTCAGCCATATATTTATGTGAAACAGCATTTTCATCTTTGATGAATATTAAAATTAAGGAAATTATATGTTGCCATTGCAAACAGAACTGAGAATTTCTTTATCCATGGCCAACAATGATAGACTACAAGCCTGCCCAAATTTGAAAAATTACCCAATAATATAAAATTATTGCCCAATAATATAAAATTTTGATGCCTAACACTGCATAACCAATTCCTTCTCTTTAGACCTTTTTATCAAATAAAATGACTGAAAATAACTGAATTCAACTTAGAAATGGATGAAATAAAAAAAAACTGCTATAGGAATCAGAAATATGAAAACAATAATTTTTCCAAATTTTAAATGAGGAGAGCATAATATGCAAATTTATGCAGATAATGTTTTTGATTGGCTATATTTGTACAGTGTTTAAGAACCCTCCTCTGGCTTTTTTTGTTTGCATGTGTATGCCAAAAGATGCAAATAGGACAGGCCTGTACTCTATCATTATTGGCCAAGCTTTATGTAAAATTAGCCAAAGAATTCATGACTTGTCTGAGGAAAAAAATGTTCATGTCTCATGCTAAATAATAATAAAAAAAATCCCCTCAAGCAGCTGCTAGCCATAGAGGTCTGATAGGAGCCTCTCAGTTTATATGCCATAGTAGAAGGTCTGTGAGGATGGTAAGACTTCAGCAGAAAGACAACACAAACATCCATGCCTTATCAGAGTTGAAACCCAGGTCTCAGCAGATAGTTACTTTTGTGTGGGAAGAGCAGAAAGTTGGTTGATGGTGAAGATTCTGCAAATAGGTAGGTGGACTGAACATTTAAGAGATGTTCTAAACAATGTGGTTATTTCTACTCCCATTGTTTGAAATGAGGATAGATGCATTAATGGCTTTAATGTAGACCCTATATCACATTCTGAAGTCACTTTGTTTATCTCTAAATTAAAACTGCATAAATATCCAGGGATGGATGAAATCACCACTGAAATACTTGGAGTTGGAAATGGTTGTGTTGTCACATGGCTGATTGAAATTTTGAATATTTTTTATGATAAGGGTTTGTTTCTAAGGATTTTACTAGAGCTATTATTATTCCTATTTTTGAAAAAAAGTTGACTGTAGTTCTTGTGATAATTTTAGGGGAATTAGTCTACTTTCTTTTCAATGCAAAGTTTTTTTGCATAATTGTGTTGATGGACAACTGCGTGATGAACAGTATGGATTCAGAAGTTATAGGGGATACATAGATCAAAGAGAAAATGTTTAATATAAAAAAAAAATTTTAATATGGAATACCTAACAAGTTAGTTAGCATAATGAAAGCTCTCTATAATAGCACTGAATCTTATATGAAAGTTGGTAAGGCTTGTAGTGATTGGTTTAGCATTGCTAGTGGAGTTAGACAAGGGTGGATTTTTATCTCCTTTTCTCTTTAGTTTGGTTATTATATTATGCAGAATTCTTTGCAAGGAGAAGATTTTGGCCTTTAAATGGTCTAGAGATTTCAAAATTTTTGATTTAGATTATGCAGATGGTTTGGCCCTTTTAGACAAATGAATTCACAGCCCATCATTGATTTACTGAGTATTTAACCACTGTTAAGCTGTTTCTAGTAACAGGATAAAGATGGGTTTAAAGTGAAAATTGTCTTGAGCTGGGTGGGATCTGAACCCAATCACCTATAATCTCCTGATGACATGTCAGGTGCTCTGACAGGACATCAGGAGATCTGACATCAGGAGATCGTAGGTTCAGATCCTACCAGGCTCAAGAAATTTAGGCTTGTTGGCTAATGACGTTGATGAGAAGATTTCTTTCATTAGGATTGTTGATAAGACTGGTAGTAGAGCATATTTGAAGAAAAAAAAAATTAAAGTGATGAAAATTGGTCAAGCAAAAATGGTGCTTCAGTTGTTTTGAACGGCCACACTTGAGCAAGTGCCCCAGTTTAATTATCTTGGGAGCTATGTAAGATATACTGATAATGTGCAGCATACAATAAACAGAATAGGGATTGCTGCTGGGCCTTTAAGAATTTTTGGAGCGAGTTGAGAAATAGGCGTATACACCTAAAGAATAAAATTAGGATGTATAATAATTTGCTTCTTTCTAAGGTTAGTTATAGTAGCGAAACATGGACTTTTTGTAATTAGGATAACTGGAATGTTGATGCCTTTGATTCTAGATGCTTATGCAGTATCTTGGGCATTAGGTGATTCAACTTTGTAAGTACTGATGAGGTTAGAAGGAGTCAACAACCTTCTTTTTGCAAAGAGAGACTGCCTTGATTTGGCCATGTTGCTTGTATGCATAGCTGCATATTGGCAAATAGGATTATGAACAGGGTACCTAAGGCCTCAGGAAAAGGGGAGGCCTGGGATGCGATGGGCAGACAACGTCAAACAGGATTTTGCTAGAATTGATGTATCATATACAGCAGCTGTGGCTTTATAGTGGTCAAATACAGCAGCTGTAGCTCAGGACATACATTTCCGATGAACAAAATTATGGAGTCTGGTAGGGCTATACAGCCGATAGCTGCATGTTGTATGTAGAAGCATAGTTTAGTTATTTAAATTTTTTTTTGTAACTTTGGTCATAGAATCAATGAGAACATAATACAAGATATCCCTTAGATGTTTTCCCTATTTAATGTAAATGGGAATCGGGACTTATGATGTAGAATTCCCTAGAACTTAGGTATCTTTAATCTGACCTTATAACTAGGGAAAACATAAATCAGAAGACTGAAATTTATCTCTGCTAAATCCCCATCCTTCCATAGTTAAAAATGAAAATGGGAATGCTGTTGTAGATCTAGCAGGAATAGGAAATTTATATTTTAACTTCATGCCTAGAAGATTATATGTGAATTTTTAACAGTGACTCAGTTTAATTAACTAGACACTTGTTCAAATATACCAAGTCCTATCTGAAGAGGCTACCAGTGCATTGGCACTTTCTTCAGAAAATTTTAACAATGGCATTTTAATCTATCTTTGGTTTTGTCAACATATAAAACTTGTAATAATGCAAAGAAAAAATAAAAATCAGTGAAGATGCTTAAAATATTGAATCTTTGTAATTAAAGTGCTTTTAGAATATCCCTATTTGTATATGTTGATTTACCTATTGCATTACTGATATAGGTCACATTTTTAATGATTGATTTAATTTAATATCTGTTACCGTTTCTGGATAGAATTTTGATGTACTATACCATAGGTATTCAAACTTCCTCTTTTTTTTTTATCTGGTAGCCACATGTAGATTATTTAAAGGCTAGCAGGCTGAATGTCATTTAAAAAAATAATCCCTCAAGCAGCTGCTTGCCATAGAGGTCTGACAGGAGGCTGTCAGTTTATACACCATAGTAGGTCTGAGAGGATGGCGGGAACTAAACAGAAACACAACACAAATATCCATGGCTTACCTGGGGCTTGAACCCAGGTTCCTTCAATCAGCAGCCAAGCACACTAACCACTCTGCCACAGTGCAAGATCTAAATTAAATAATATGGCTATTATTAAGATTGCATGTGGCAATAACATTCTTAGGAAAAATTTAATAATGTTAAATGCATAATTAAAAAAAAATTCACAATTAAAAAGACTGCTCAGAAAATAATTATTTTCTGGAATAAAAAAACTAGAAATAAATCATTAAAAATAACAAATATTAATATTTCAAAGTAAACCAAGATCACATTCATTTGTGGCAGAGTTTGGCTCAATCAATAGCATGCCACACTCATAATCAGTAGGTCCAAGTTCAAATCCCACCTCTGCTGGCATTGAGACTTATCTCTCTAAATCCCCATCCTTCCCTCGATGAGAAAGGGAAAACAGAGGGGTTTGGAAAGAACTGCCATCTGATGGATGGTATGTAAAGCAGTGGTCCTTGTGTGCAGGAAAGCCATACCCTATGCATGTTATAGAATATGCTGGGTGGCCTTGATGAGATGCTTCCATCTGTTTCCTAACAGCTGTGCAGTCTCCCCTTCCCACTATGCAACTCTGAGCATTGGTGTCCTTGTGATCAGGCCATTTAGCCCATTGTGTGCATAAAATTGCTGCTCAGAGGTAAAACAACTTGACTCGCATTTCAGATTGAAATGAGAATTGTATGCTTATTTTTTATGAAGCAAATCCAACAATATATCAATAAATAGTAAATTCACAGAGTTAATGTTGATTTTGAAGTCAAATAAATGAAGAGTTTTGCTGAAAAAAAACTAGTTTTTTTCTACGAAACTATTTATTATTCCAACAATATATTTGTAAAATGTTAATTTGAATTTCTAGTTCATCATTTGCTTCGAAGGCTGGATTGCCAATCTTTGCCAGACTGATCTGGCCTGCAGGATGTAGTTTGAAGACCTCTTCACTAGGCGAATCAGATGGAATTTTAATGCATTAGGCACTTGCCTTTTCTGTAAAATTTCTACTGGTATTGCTTTAATATCAAGCTGATTTTTCTCACATAGCTTTATTTGTAATTGGAATGGTATTTCTGTGTTTTTCCACACACTAATTATTGCTATATGGTGTGATTTCCACTGGATTCTGATATTTTCATGCACTTGCTAAAATTGTTTTATTATTTTTAATTTTTCAAACCCGATACAAGAAAAGATAAAATAAAGTCCCTTTTTTAACAAATTTTAAAATTATTGTCCTTTTTTTGGTTCATTTCTTGCAGAATTGATTCTATAATGTTGCTTGAAGAAGGATTTCAAATGATGAGTGTAGATGCTAGTGACAAAATGTTAAAATATGCTCTTAAAGAACGCTGGAATAGAAGGAAAGAAGAAGCATTTGATAATTGGGGTAAGAGATTTTTTTACCTGGAAGGCTTTTGCTTTTTGAATATTCTGAATAAAATTATGCAAGATTTAATCCCTTGGTTAGGAACCTTCTTTAAATGATACCACAGAATAAACAGTTGTTAAATATTTTTCATAAGCAGTCTTTAAGTTTTTTTAAACATAATTATTTTTAAAAAGTAATAATTTGTATTTACCTTTAGATTTATATCATGCATTTTTATTTTGATTAATCTAGAATTTATTAGTATTATCAAAATAATATATAAGTATTAATTTATATAGTTGACTGATAGGTAATACATTCTTAATAGTGTAGCTTCTTATTATTAAGAAGTTTACTTTTGTGTTGGTTAGTGCAATGTCTTAACAATTGCATTTTGAATATTTCTTATTTAAGCTATATGTGAACAACATGTTTTACCATAAATCATCATCATCCTGAAGCAGCCATGAGCTATGGAGGTCCAACCAGACCATGCAATTTAGTTCCCCATGCATATCTATTCTGAGCTACATCTGCTGCATCTGGCAAACTGCACACCAATTCTAACAAGGTCCTGTTTGACATTGTCTGCCCACCACTTCCTAGGTCTCCCCCTCTTTCTGAGGCCTTTAGGCACAATGTTCATAACCCTATTTGCCAATCTATAATTACCCATACAGACAACATGGCCAAACCAATGTAGTCTCTCTCTCTCTCTGCACAATATGCTGCTTAAAGGAAGTTGCAGAGTCCTATGCCTAACATCATTATTACTTACAAAATTGAACCACTTAATGCCCAAAATACTGCATAAGCATCTAGAATCAAAAGCATCTAGTTTCCTGTTATCTAGTTTACAAAGTGTTCAAATTTCACATCACCAGTATCTGTTACATAGCTCCCAAAATAATTAAACCGTGTGACACCTACTCAAGACAGCAATTATTTAAATTAATTGAATCACAGCCTGCCTGACCAAATTTTATCACTTTAGTTTTCTCTCTGTTTTTAACCAAACCTACTCTACTACCAGTCTCATCAACATCTCGAATAAAAGAGTTCATCTCATCAACATCATTTGCCAAAAGGGCTAAATGATCAGCATAATCTAAATCAGAAATTTTCCTATCTCCAGACCATTTAAGGCCAAAATCTTTCCCTTGCAGTGAATTTTGCATAACACAATCAATAACCAAACTAAAGAGAAAAGGAGACAAAATGCACCCTTGTCGAACACCAGAAGTAATGCTAAACCAATTGCTACAAGCCTTACCAACTCTCACAACGACTCAGTGTTATTATAGAGAGCTTTCATTATGTTAACTTGTCTCGTATAAAATATGATCTCACAATCAACCACAAATTATGATGATGAACAGAGTCAAAAGCCTTTTTGAAATCGACAAAGCTAGCAACCAAAGGTTTCTGAAACTCTAAACATTCCTCAAGAATCTACCTAAGTGAAAATATCTCATCATTACATCCCCTACTATTTCTTAATCCACATTGCTCATCTCGCAATTGTCTTTCAACCAGATTTTTAATTCTATTAAGCACAATCATGCAAAGAACTTTACCTGGAACATAGAGTAGGCTGATACCCCTTTAGTTATCACAAGAACTGCGATCACCTTTTTTGAAAATAGGGATAATAATAGCTCTAATAAAATCCTTTATCATAAAAGATATTCAAAATTTCAGTCATCCAAGTGGTAACAAACATTCACAGCTCTAAGCATTTCCATAGAAATTTCATCTACCTCTGGGGATTTATGAAGTTTAAGTTTAGAAATAGCCAAAATAACTTCATATTGTGTTATAGGGCCAACATTAAAACCACCAATGCATCTAACATCATTATAATGAGAGTAGAACAAACCACATTATTTAGAACATCACTGAAATGCTCCGCCCACCTAGCCACAACAGAAACCTTACCTTGTTTGTCCTTCAATCCCTGTATACCTGTCCATTTTTTACCACAGAAAACATTAACTATCTGGTACAGCTCTCTGCTGTTGTGCTGTCTGCCTCCTCGGCTTTGTCAGTTATGGGCTCATCAAGCCAAAGATTCTTATCAGCAGCTAACTGATCCTTTACAAGCTTATTAAGGTCTCTGCTTTCTATTAGGACTAGTAGGGTATTGATTAAGGACATTCCTGCAGTTCTTTCTTTCTGAAATAAGCTCAAGTGCCTTATCACTCAGATAACTCTGCCTCTTCTGCTCCTCTTTTCCTAAAAGAGTACTGTTAGTGTCCAAAAAAGCCTGTTTAAAATGATCCCATTCTTCCTCAACTTCAGTAGTAAGCATACCATGACTGTCATAATGACTAAGTAAATTATCATGGTAAGCTTTGGCTATAAATGGGTCTTTCAGAGCTTCAGTATTAAAAGAAAAATTTTTAACCCTAGCACAACACTTTTTAAGTTTAAGTTGCAAGACACTTTTAACAAGGTAATGGTCAGATCCAATTTCAGCTCCTCTATATTTGACCTGGTATTCCTAACAGAAATAGCCCATTTGCTATTAATATATAATCAATCATATTCTTATGCAGCCCATTGGGTGAAACCCATGTGTACTTATGTATGTCGCGGTGTTTGTAATAAGTGTTAGTTATTCTGAATTCATTGAGTTTACTTACTTGTAGGAGACGTTGCCCATTGCCATTGCAGCTACCAATACCAAAAGGGCCTATTACTCCTCCCCAAAGGTCAGAGTCAGTACCAACTTTGACATTGAAGTCACCAAGAACAAGGAAATGTAGTAGTGATTAAATACTTAGTAAATCAATGATGAGCTCTGGATTCATTTGTCTATGGATCCTAAAATCCAGAGACAAATTGTCCCAGTGGGGTCAGCGTTGAGATTTATCTCCGCAAAATTCCCCGCCCTGCCCACGGTCAGTAGGGGACACCGATGGGCTTGGAAAGGCTACCGTCCGTCGGATGGGACATTAAGCCGTGGTCCCGTGTGTGGGAGATCCATACCCTGTGCACGTTAAAGAACACGCTGGATGTCCTTGATGGGAGGTTACCATCTGTCTCCCAACAGCTGTTCCTGTGGGTCCCCTCCCCCAACCTTCTCTGAGCCTTCGGGGTCCTTGTGGCCTGGCCATTTAGCCCATGGTGTGCAAAAAAGTGCCGCTCAGAGGTAAAAAACAACCCAACCCATAGACAAATTGACATCATATCCATAGACAAACATTTGTCTATGGATCCTAAATTTTATATAATTTTTAATATATACTCAGTGTAAGGTGCCTAGGGCCCAAAAATGTCTGAATGCAGCCCTGGGTGTAGGCAGTGCAATGCTCTGGGGTCCAGTGCGGTTGGAGGCCCATCTGAGGCAGGACCTCCCATTGTATATTAAGTGATAAAGTTTCATGCCAGAGCCCATGATGATGTAGTTTTGCCACTGCAAAATTGTATTGGAAAACTTCCATTTTAAAACACAAATGTTTTATAAATTTTATCATCATTGAAGAGAATTTTCTTCCTAAAAATAATCTTTCATAACTAAGGTAGTCTTTGTTGGAAGATTACTATTTGATATAAGCAATCGGAGGTGAATCAAGAATCACTATGCACAATCATGTTTACAGAAGAAAAATTGTGTTTAGCCAGATGGAATAAAGAACCCATGACTTTCTGATAATTAAAATATTTAACTAAATTTTAAATATTTAATATATTTTTTTCTCTGAAAACCATGTGCAGGATGATTCCATGCAATTATAAGTCACAGCCCATGTTGCACATAGAGCAGATATTTTTAATTTGTTTTTTGCTTTATGCATTGAGCTTGTATAATTGAAAATATATTTTTCAACATATGCATTCTACACAGTGATAGTGAAAGAAAAATTATATGTTTGGAATAATTCAGAATTAAATTCAGTACTGCTGGATTAATTGGATAGTTAAAATTCGGACATCTGGTTAATATAATTTGTTAACCAAACATGCTGTTGGCATCTTTGACTATTCAATCAATATCTTATATATGTAACTAGGTTGCCTGCCCAGATCATAGATGGCACCACAAGTGATGAAAATTCAAAACATTTATAGTTGCAATTTTAATTAAACATTATAACACAATTTTTTATAGCATATTTGCTATAAAAAAAACGCTACTGATAGTTTAGTGGTCGGAACAGCTGGCATGCAATCAGGAGATGTGGATTCTAGGGATCAGACCCCCCTCCTAAGCGTACCATGACCAAGTGCATTGTTATCACAGTGCCTGCATCTCGCCCTTCTGAGAAGCCTGCTATTGCTGGTAACTTGCCGCAACAGCCCTACAGGACCTATTCTAGAAAGAGGGTTTCTGCCACTCTTTCTCCAGACAAAAAGTCATGCCATATGCACTCAAATTCTGTGCCTACAGGCAAGACTCTTAGATTCCCGTGTATGCCGGGTCCAGGCGCACTTCCTCTGAGGTGCTGGGTATCCCCGCTACTGTTTCAAGAGTGGCGAGACCTCTACCCTCACCCCAGGCATTTCCTCTGAGGGGCTGGGTCTCCCCACTGCTGTTTCAAAGAGTGGCGAGACCTTCTCTACCATCACCCTAGGCATTTCCTCTGAGGTGCCTCCACTGCTGTTTCTAAGAGTGATATGACCTCCCCTTTCCTAGGACAGACACTGTCCTAGGTGCTTCTTGTGCTACCCTGGTAATGTCTCCCCCTATGCCTCAGCCATGTCTGAAATGGCTGCAGTGGCTGGTGCTGCTGCAGCACCTTTAGCTGCTCCTGATAGTGTTGCAGCTACATCTTCTACTGCCAGCCCTCCCCTGGCAGATACGCCTGAGGATGAGCTGCCACTCATCGATCTTTCCAACATCATGAACGTCGATCTCAAGGTGCCCAAGATCCCTGACGATGGATTTGTCATTGTCAGCCACAAGAAGAGGAGCTGACCCTATCCCTCTTATTGTGTCTTTGGCCAACTCCTGGCCCTTGGGATCCTATAATCTGAACCCCATCTCTGCCGAGATAGTTAAGATTCTTGGTGAGCGGATTGTAGAATCCTCCTACATGAAGACAGGAAGCCTGTTGGTCAAGGTCAGCCATTCTGACCTTGCCGATATGCTTCTGAACATTATCTCTATTCTGGGTATCCCTGTAACTGTGGATTACCCAGTCTCATATTGTCAGCCACAGGGCCTCATTGAAGATATTGACATTTCCCTCAGTGACTTCAGGTGCCCTCTCGGATCAGAGAGTGACAGCGGTATGCCGAATGTACCACTGTCTACCCTTTGATTATGGGGTCAACAAGATTCCCCTTAAGAAGATAGTCCTTCAGTGAATTCTCCTTACCTGGGAACGTATGTAGTCCTAAGCTTCTACAGGATCCATGTGGAACCTTACACCAAAGCCTCTCCTCAGTGTCTGAAGTCCCAACAGTACATTGCTAAGAACTGCAGAGGAATGGTGTGGTGTAAGCACTGCAGTGGGCCTCACTCCCACTTGTAGTGCAAGCTCACCAGACCTCCTATCTATGCCAATTTTGGTAGGCCTCATGCTGCCACCTTCTCTGGGTGCCATTTCAGGAAGCTCTCCTGCGGGAAGAAGAGGGAAGCCCTTGGTCGTGTCTGCTCTATGGCCAGCACCAAGTTTGGGAAGATCCCACTTCACAGTTCCGTGGTGACACCCCCTGCACCTAAGAAGGCCGTGTGCAGCAGATCTCTCTTTGACCCCTCAGTCAGCTTTGCTGCTGCCATGGAAGTAGTGCCAGCAGATGCCTGTGCTTGAAGCACAGGCATCTCCGCCTGTGCCATCACCACACAGAACCAATGTCTTCACCACAGATTCTTGTGCTTGAGGCACCCTACTGCTGTCCCTGCTCCTCTGGCCCCTTTTGCCCTTCCTGAGGTGAAGCCCTCTGCTCCTGTCCCTGAGGTAGGCAGGTACCTCCATGGTGCAGGTTTCTGCTGCAACTTCTATGGCAGAACCCTGTCCCATTCAGGCCAAGCAGTTAGCCAGGAAAGTAAAGAGGGCAAAGAAGAGCAGAGCTGCTCGTCGGCCTGAGCCAAAGAAGCCCTCCTCCTCCTTGACGCAACAGGACTTCAGGAAGGACCACAGGGACATGGTCCTCCTGTCCACCATTCTCTCTCTACTTGTGGACATTCTCAAGGTTGTTACTCCTGCTCTACCTGAGGAATCTTGACCTTGAACTTGGATGATCCTCAATCAGCTCATATCACACTTTGTGGACTGCTAGTCATTCTGTGTTGACCCACCTCTCCTTGATTTATTCTTTCCATCCACCCTGTCTATGAACATAGCCACTGGATTGTCTAGCACCCCTACTATTCTACAGTGGAATTGTAGAGGTTTCAGGAGCAAGGCTGCTGATGTCAGGAACTACATCATCATGCCAGTTCCCATCCTAGCTCTGTGAGACCAACCTCCCTGATCACTGTCTTCAAGCTCTATACTGTGCACATGAGCAAGAGTCATCTGCTCTCCCACAATGCGGCAATTCTTGTGCCCAAGAATATCATGCATCATGCTATTGATCTCACCTTCAATGATGCAAACAGTGATTTCATAGCATGCCCTGTCTGGCTGAATAGCCTTGATATCCTGTTACATCTGGCCTTCCACTGCCTTTCCTGTATCCACTTTACAGGATATTCTATCACAGTATCCTTAGCTCTGAATTCTCTGTGGGGCCTTAATGCCCACAGTCCTTTCTGGGGCTGAGACATCATTGATCTGAAAGGAGAGGATATCGAGAATGTTATCTTGCAGAACAATCTCTTTTCACCAATGATAGCTGGCCCACATTCTACAGATCTCGGAGTACCTACAGCTCCAACGAACTGACCCTCTGTTCTTCCAGCATTGGTCAAAGCCTTAGCTGGTCGGTTGACCGGCATCTGTGCATCTTCCTGCTGGACATCATCTTGCTTCCCAAGGGACATGCAGCGCCGAGAAGAATGTCGAAGCTTACCGACTGGCAGCTCTTTCTGCAGATCTCGTCTGAAGGACTTGCTGCCATTGATGCTACTGATCTCGGTGAAGTGTCAGAGGCCCTCTCTGATGCCTGCAATGTTATGATCTCAACACCCGGACATCTTTCCTCTTCGGATATCCACTCAAGCGGCTTCGCGCCATTGAGCCCAAAGAAAGCTGCAATCAGAAGGTACCAGAACCGCAGTGAAAGGTTCAGGTGGCGATCCTTCTGCTCCAGCATCAATGTCTTCACCCTTTTGAAAAATCTGGAAGTACATCAGGAACCTGATGGGGGAAGCTGCAGCCTGCCCTCCCTTTCCATAACCTTGCCTTGTCCCGTGGGGAGGTTTTAGCCGCCACTGCTGTCACCTTCTTGTGGCACCTCACCTCTTCCCTTCCTGCTCCACCAGTGACTGATCAGGATATGGCTCAGCAGCCCTGCTCTGGGACTGAGCCTTGCTATAATGATCCTTTCACCTTGCAGGAACTCTGCAATTGTGGCTTCAAAGCGCTCCTCGGCCCCAGGCCCTGATGGCTTTAGCTAATCTGTCACCTGAGACTCTGTTTATGCTTCTTAAAGCCTTCAATCACTCTTGGACCACCTTCACAGTACCTGATTTCTGGAAAGCAACACACATCACGTCTATCGAAGCAGGGAAAACCTGCCACTGAGTTGTCCTCTTACAGGCCCATTGCTCTATCATCTTGCCTCTGCAGGATCCTAGAGAGATTGGTCCTTGGACACCTAGAATGGTATCTAGAGTCCAAGGGCCTCCTCCCTGACAGCCTCTCAGGTTTCCACAAAGGGAGGTGCATGTCCGATAATCTTATCGACTTCACCTCCACTGCTGATCAGGCACTGTTCGAGGGACTACAGTTGCTGTCTTCTTTGACATTCAGAAGACATTTGACTTCCTATCCCACTCGGATATTCTCTGCAGACTCCATGATCTTGGCCCAAGAGGCAATATCATCCACTGGATCATGGCATACCTCTCTAACAGGATGATTCGTGTGAAGCTGGGCAACATGCTAAGTGCCTCCCACACTATCAATCATGGAGTACCTCAAGGGGGTGTCCTCAGCCCGATGTTACTGAATATCTTGCTGTCAGGCTACCCTCTCAACTCGAGAATATAGTGAATATTTCCTTCTACATGGATGACATCTGTGCCTGGTTCCCTAGCCAAGACCCCACCTATGCTCAGCTCAAGATGAAATGAGCTGTGGCCACAGTTGTCAAGCTCTTCGACAACCTAAGCCTCACTCTTTCCACCGATAAGACTGTGGCCAAAATTCTCATGAAGAGACTCCTTCTGCCCACCTTCCCTAGCCTCATGCTTGGACCAGACCACATTAAGGACATCAAACAGCATAAGTTCCTTGGTGTGGTCCTGGACAACAGGCTGACCTGAGGACCTCACATCCAGCATCTTAAGACAGTTGCCACTGCACAGAGAAATATATTGTCTTTCTTTGCTGGTACCCACTGGGGAAGTTCCTGCAAGACCCTCTTGGTCTTGTACCGGCACTTGATCCTCTCCCTTGTCCACTACAGTGGTCACCTTCTGAGCAATGACTCTGCTGTATTTCTGAGCAAGTTGGCCACTGTCCACACCATATCTCTGCGCCCCTGTCTCGGACTTTCCCCTAACACACCAAACGCATCTGTCATTGCAGAGACTAATGACATGCCTTTCCACCTGCACCGGAAGAGAGATATACTGTGTCACCTCTCAAGGCTCCATTCCCTCCACTTTAACCATGAGCTTCCCAGGAAGTTGCAAGACATGCCAGACTCTGCCATCGTCATGTCTGCCACTGACTTCTCTGACTGAGTCGTCCCTGCCAGCTCCACTGCTGGCAATACACTGTTCCCTGACCTTCCACCCTGGAGGAACAGTGATCTTATGATCAAGTCACTGTCCCTTCTCTAGGTCGAAAGAGCAACTCGGATCCAGTGGCCATCAGGCTTCTCTCCACCTTTTATGTCACTGCACGATATGAGAGATGTACTGAGGTCTACACTGATGGATCTGTGGACCAGGAGAGGCCACATCCTGCTTCTGCCTTTGCCATCCCCAAAATGGGCATTTCCAGAGGTTTGTGTCCCGCATCTTGCTTCCTCCACCTGTGCAGAGCTTCATGCTATTCTTGAAGCTGTACTTTTCATCCGCAACTTCGAAAGTGGCAACTTTGTCATCCTTTGTGATTTCAAGTAAGCCTTGGAAGCTCTCCAGAAGTGAGACAGCAAGAGCTGCAACCCCTTCCTCATCCAGAAGTTCATGGAGACATGCTCCAAGGTCACTTCTGCTGGAATCACAGTTCATTTCCAGTGAATCCCCTACCATGTAGGGATACCTGGCAATGAGCTTGCTGATTGCACTGTGAAGAAGGCACTTGAGAATCAGTGCTGTGTATCTAATTACCCCTTCTCTCTCAGCGCTGCAAGACGTTTGTCTCACAACTGATCAGCCACTATTGTCTTATCCAGTGGCAGAGAAACTCTAGTTGTTCCTAATTCAGGTACCTGATTGACACTTCTCTCACTGCTCCTAACCTTGGTAACCTTCACAGATCTGAGGAGACCCTTCTTCATTGTCTCCTAGTTGGTGGCATTTACAGCAACTCTACACTGCACACTCTCAGCAGAGCATACAGTCCTAAATGTGCCACATGCAGCACACCTGGGACTGTATCTCACATGCTGCTCAATTGCTCCCACTATAATGCTGAAAGAGAAGGTTTGTTCCGGGAGCTTCATGTCATCGGAACCACCAACTACTTCATCACCTCCCTACTTGGTAACCACCACAACATGAAGCTGCAGCAACATGCTTCCGACTGGTCACTGATTTCTTTCGAACATTGACCTTTTTTGCAAGGTTTAATGTCTCTTTTACTGTAATGAGATTATTATAGTTAATAGTTTTGTGAAATAGCTGAGAGGTAGTTTTTTCTGCCTCTGCTATCTTGTACTTCTGTTGTGACTGGTGTAGGGAGCCTCATTGGAAGTATGGTGAAACTTAATGTGAAACTTAATTTTTTTTCAGCAAAAAATGTCATTTGAATTTGACAATCTGGGTACCATTCAGTTGTCAGGGATTTTGTAAATTATAAAGATTTATTCATTAATTTTAATTTTTTTATTTTTTTAAACTGTCAAAATATTGATATATTTTTGTATCATTAAATATTTTAGAAGTAGAATATTTTGCCAGTTTAAGAAAAAGAGTGAAAAAGATCCAAAAAAAGTGCTCTCTTTAAAAGAGACATTCTGATCACCCTAGCATAGTAGATGATGAAATTAGAAATTTGTAAACATCTTTAGCCAAAAAATTAAGTTTTGAACTTAAATTTATGTTATGTTTTATGTGTCTAGTTGCATTAAGAATAAGTACTTCAAAATATATTGTTATTTACAGATTGTTTTAATTTTTGTATTTTAGTTATTGAAGAAGCAAACTGGCTAACTTTACCAGATGATATTCATAAACCTGGAGAGGGATTTGATGCTGTAATATGCTTAGGAAATTCTTTTGCTCACTTACCTGATCTGAAGGGAGATATGACTGATATCAAGTTAGCAATAAAAAATTTCTATGAAATGATCAAACCTGGTGGATATCTTCTCATTGATCATCGCAATTATGACTATACACTAAAATCAGGAAATACACCTTCACAGAATATATATTATAATGTAAGAATAATTCATTATGTTTTGTTTAATGTTAAATAAATGTCTTTCCCTGTTGGTTGCACTTGGTCTCACAAACACAGAGAATTTTGTATTAGTAGTAGTGTGTAGTTTTGTATTAGTGTTATATTTTTCCTAAATGTCGCTAGTTAGCACCCATTACTTCTCAGTACCTTTCACCCCACTCCTTTAGTATACCTTGTTGCAAAATTGCTTAGATCTGCCTTTAGTTACTTGACAGCAGAGACATCTCGTACAACAGTACAGGTGGGCAGCTGCACCAGAGCCGTGAGTTGGGGGGGGGGGATGTAAAAATAAAAACGCACCTTTTTTTTAATTTGAAAACACTGATAGCAAATATCTTTTTACATGTCAGTTTTCAGAGCAAGGGAAACATTCACCAAAGGTAAAGGAGTAATTTTACATTTCCACCATACAAAAGAAATAGAAATCATCAATTAAGCAATGCATATGATGTTCAGAAAGCAGTGTTTAAGAAAAGAACAACTAAAAACAATTTTCTCCCAATTCGAGAGTAGGAAACATTTTTATGTCCGTGTCTGTAAGCTACTGCCACTCACCACTTCCTCCACTCTCTCAAAATGTGGGTGGTGTTTGCTGTTATTGATGATCATGAAGCTTAATCCTTTTATAATCAGCAGGGT
This sequence comes from Ryuthela nishihirai, assembly GCA_038380435.1. NCBI lineage: Eukaryota > Metazoa > Arthropoda > Arachnida > Araneae > Heptathelidae > Ryuthela > Ryuthela nishihirai. The sequence goes on along the minus strand of JAWZYU010000030.1, from coordinate 55,981,973 downwards.
TTTACCACCTACCATACATATACTATCATAGGTGGTCATATTATTCTGATACAACTGTGTATATTGACTAAAATATTAACAAAATTTTTCAGCAATTCCCCCTTCAAAAATCCTTGTTAAGCTGTCCAGAAATAAATAATTAACAGAAATTATGTTATTATAGCAAAAGTAATTTTAAAATTTTAAGGGTTAATTACAATGCTTTTAGAAAGAGCTATTTCCTTCAGAAAATTAAGATGTAAAACATAATATATTAGAAACTGAAATATAAATTTTATAAGCATTTAAAGAAAATTGTAAGTTTTAATGTATTTTTTTCCTTTTAAGTAAAATTTTTTAAAATAATTAATTTTTTGCCATCTTTTTAAAGTATTTAATTATTTTATAAATAATTCATAATATCTCTAATATTAACTCTTTATTTAACTTGTAGTAAATTTTTGGTCATACAAACAGTGCAGAATGCACATGTTTGGAGCTTTTATTATATCGACAAACTCTTCAGACTACAACAGTAGTGTAACAAAATTTATTTTGTTTTAAAAACAAAATAATTTAAATAGAAACTGAAAGATATATAAAAGCTAGGTAAAGAGCTTGAAAAAATTAAAAATATTTTGAAGCATTTAAAGTTTAAACCACTAAAATTCAGATCAAACAATTTCAAAACAATAAAAAAAATTAAAATAGAGACCCCTAGATCAGGCCCTTTTTGGACAAATTAATTATATGCACAGCTGTTAAACATAGGTCTGTAAATGGTAGCTATGCATACACTGGAAAAAGAGCTGTGTACCAATCCCCAGTGATGATGCACAGAACTGAAGGCCTACCACCTAATTTCCAACTCCCACCTTCTCGTGGTGCAGGCTGTTAGTACCTTACAAAAGTGATATTATCTTTTGGAAGGGAATGGAAAAGGAGAGTTGCCAGATCACTGTAGCCAACTGATCTGGTCATCTATGGCCATTTTATTTTTGCCCTGCTGAAGAGTGGTCAACTTCACAGGGTCATGGTGCTGACCATTTATACCCTTGGACTGTTTTATGACACTGAGCTTTATTATGGATCCTGAACTTGCTTCACTGGTTGAAGGAAAATCTGCCACTGTGTTATCTGTTTGCCTATGGGTTGCCAGCCCTAACTGATCAAAGGCACACAATACTTTATAGCAGTTGGTGAATAATCCTGATCAGAGGAACCTGAACCATTACTTTAGCCAGTTGGGCATCACCAATCATACCTGGAGTAATGTGTCTCAGAAAAGTCAGTTTCTATTTAAATTCTGGTTCTTGAAAAGGTCCACTTGAAAAGGTGGTGCTTGTAGTTCTCATCAGCATTGGTGGCTTCAGCCTTTAATAGTGGGGGTTCATGTCTTTGCCCAATGCCTGCAGTTAGGGTCAATAATATCAAATAGCCCCCTATCTCTTGCAATAAACCTAGTTTATTTATCTTAATTGTTTTCTCTTTGCAGGTACATGGAACATGAGCACATTGCTTAGAGATTATTCTCTTGATGTCCTCACACAGGAATTCCAGCAGTATAACTTGGATATTCAGGGTCTGCAAGAAATCAGATGGACAGGTAAAAGTCAGATGTTTAAAAATAATTTTAAATTTCCTTTTCAACGAGGGAGGATGGAAAGCATCTCCAAGGTATAGGTTTGTTTCTCAGCAGATATGCCAGTGATGTTCTTCTAAGATATGACTTCATTAGTGAAAGATTTCTTACAGCTAAATTTAAAACAAAAATTAAAGACTCGAATGTCATCTGTTATTATGCCCCCACGAGAACTATGAAAGCATTAGAAAGATAGGTTTTTACAGATAACTTCAGGATATTTCAAATTCTGTCAAGAATTTGAAATATGTAACTATGTAATTAATTTAATGTATAAATGTAAACTATAAAATGTAACTTATTTCTGAAAGAAGGAAGTGCAGGAATAATATTAATCAATATTTTACTGGTTCTAATGAATAGCAGATAATTATATAAAGAACTTAATAAATGTGTAAAGAATCAGTTAACAGCTGATAAGAATCTTTGGCTTGATAGTTTAGCTGAGAAAGCAAAAGAAGCAGCTAGACAGCAGATAGTTACTATTTTGTGTAGGAAGAATGGTAAGGTGGTTGAAGGGTAAGGCTTTTGTCATAGCTAAATGAACTGAGCATTTCAGTGATGTTCTACTCCCATTGTTTGAAATGAGGATAGATTCATTAATGGCTTTAATGTTGGCCCTATATCATAATCTGAAGTTACTTAGCTATTTCTAAGTTAAAACTGCATAAATCTCCAGAAGTGGATGAAATTACCACTGAAATGCTTAGAGCTGGTAACATTTGTGTTATCTTGGCTGACTGAAATTCTGAATATTTTTTACGATAAAAATGTTGTTCCCAAGGATTCTACTGGAGCTATTATTACCCCCTTTTTTTAAAAAAAAGGTGATCACAGTTTTTGTAATAATTATAGGGGAATTAGTCTACTTTCTGTTGCAGCTAAAGTTCTTTTCCTGATTATGATTAAAGAATTAAGAGTATGGTTTATGAACAACTGCATGCATGATGAACAGTGTGGATTCAGATGTGGTAGAGGATGTGTAGATAAATATTTTCACTAGGCAAATTCTTGAGAAATGTTTAGAGTTTCAGAAACCTGTGGTTACTAGCTTGATATAGATTTCAAAAAGGCTTTTGATTCTGTTGATTGCCATAATTTGTAGTTGATTGCTAGATCATATGGAATACCTGACAAGTTAGTAGGCATAATAAAAGCTCTCTACAATAACACTAAATCATGAGTGAGAGTTGGTAAGGCTTGTAGTGATTGGTTTAGCATTGCTAGTGAAGTTAGACAAGAGTGCATTTTGTGTCCTTTCTCTTTAATTTGGTTATTGATTAGGTTATGCAGAATTCTTTGCAGGGGGGGGGGTAAAATTTTTAAATTAAATGGTTTAGAAATTTCAAAATCTCTGATTTAGATTATGCTGATGATTGGCCCTTTTGGAAAATTATGTTAATAAGACGAATTCTTTCATTAGGCTGTTGATGAGACTAGTAATAGAGTAGGCTACAGGTGATAAACAGAGAGAAAACTTAGGTGACAAAAATTGGTCAGGCATAAAGGTGCTTCAATTGCTTTGAATGGCTGCACTTTTGAGCAAGTGTGTAAGTTTAAATATCTTGGGAGCTATGCAACAGATACTGGTGATATAATAAGATAAACAGAATAGGGATTGTTGCTGGGACTTTTAATGCTTTGCATGTCGGAGCCAGAAAAAATGCTTTTATCTTTTGAATTTTGGTGATCAGAGATGCAAATTTTGCTTCTATAGTACAAGGTTGTGAGAAAAAAAATTCTGAATAAAAATATGAATATTTTCAACTGTTGCTAATCAAATATCAAAAATAACATTTAAATCTATGATATATATATTTTACCTGTTGATTCTATTTAAAAAATATATCATCATCATCATCATCATCATCCTCAAGCAGCCATGGGCTATGGAGGTCCAACCAGACCGTGCAATTTAGTTCTCCAAGCAAGTCTATCCTGAGCTACATCTACTGCATCTGGCCACTGCACACCAATTCTAACAAGGTCCTGTTTGACATTGTCTGCCCACCGCATCCTAGGTCTCCCCTTCTTTCTGAGGCCTTTAGGCACACTGTTCATAACCCTATTCGCCAATCTATAATTATTCATACGGGCAACATGGCCAAACCAACGGAGTCTCTCTCTGCACAATATGCTGCTTAAAGGAGGTTGCAAACTCCTTTTCCTAATCTCATCATTAGTTACAAAGTTGAACCACCTAATGCCCAAGATACTGCGTAAGCATCTGGAATCAAAAGCATCTAGTTTCCTGTTATCTTGTTTACAAAGTGTCCAAGTTTCACTACCATAACTAACCCTAGAAAGAACCAAACTATTATACAGTCTAATTTTAGTCTTTAGGTGTATACGCCTATTTCTCCACACTCTCCATAGATTCTTAAAAGTCCCAGCAGCAATCCCTATTCGTCTGTTAATCTCATGCCGCACATCACCATTATCTGTTACATAGCTCCCAAGATAATTAAACTGTGACACCTGCTCAAGACTGCAACCATTCAGATTAACTGAATCACAGCCTGCCTGACCAATTTTCATCACTTTAGTTTTCTCCCTGTTTATAACCAAACCTACTCTACTACCAGTCTCATCAACGGCTCGAATGAAAGAGTTCATCTCATCAACATCATTTGCCAGAAAGGCTAAATCATCAGCATAATCTAAATCAGAAATTTTCGTATCTCCAGCCCATTTAAGGCCAAAATCTTTCCTTTGAAGTGAATTTCGCATAACATAATCAATAACCAAGCTAAAGAGAAAAGGAGACAAAATGCACCCTTGTCGAACACCAGAAGTAATGCTAAACCAATTGCTACAAGCCTTACCAACTCTCACACACGACTCAGTGTTATTATAGAGAGCTTTCATAATGTTAACTAACTTGTCTGGTATACCATATGATCTCACAATCAACCACAAATTATGACGATCAACAGAGTCGAAAGCCTTTTTGAAATCAACAAAGCTAGCAACCAAAGGTTTCTGAAACTCTAAACATTTCTCAAGAATCTGCCTAAGTGAAAATATCTGATCTACACATCCCCTACCACTTCTGAATCCACATTGCTCATCACGCAATTGCCTGTCAACCAGATTCTTAATTCTATTAAGCACAATCATGGAAAGAACTTTACCTGGAACAGAGAGTAGGCTGATACCCCTATAGTTATCACAAGAACTGCGATCACCTTTTTTGAAAATAGGGATAACAATAGCTCTGGTAAAATCCTTAGGAACCATGCCTTTATCATAAAAGAGATTCAGAATTTCAGTCATCCAAGTGGTAACCGAAACATTCCCAGCTCTAAGCATTTCCGTAGTAATTTCATCTACCCCTGGGGATTTATGAAGTTTAAGTTTAGAAACAGCCAAACTAACTTCAGATTGTGTTATAGGGCCAACATTAAAGCCACCAATGCATCTATCATCATTGCAAACAATGGGAGTAGAACTAACTACATTGTTTAGAACATCACTGAAATGCTCAGCCCACCTAGCCATGACAGAATCCTCCCCTTCTATTACCTTACCTTGTTTATCCTTCAATCCTTGTATGCCTGTCCGTTTTCTACCACACAAAACATTAACTATCTGGTACAGCTCTCTGCTGTTGTGCTGTCTAACTGCTTCCTCGGCTTTGTCAGCCAAACCATCAAGCCAAAAATTTTTATCAGCAGCTAACTGATCCTTTACAAGTTTATTAAGGTCTCTGTAATGCTTTCTATTAGGACTAGTAGGGTATTGATTAAGGGCATTCCTGCAGTTCTTTCTTTCCGAAATAAGCTCAAGTGCCTTATCACTCAGATAATTTTGCCTCTTCTGCTCCTTTTTTCCTAAAAGAGTACTGTTAGTGTCCAAAAAAGCCTGTTTAAAATGATCCCATTCTTCCTCAACTTCAGTAGTAAGCAAATCATGACTGTCATAATGACTAAGTAACCTATCATGGTAAGCTTTGGCTATAACTGGATCTTTCAGAGCTTCAGTATTAAAAGTAAATTTTTTAACCCTAGCACAACACTTTTTAAGTTTAAGTTGCAACACACTTTTAACAAGGTAATGGTCAGATCCAATTTCAGCTCCCCTATATGCCCTGGTATTCCTAACAGAACTAGTCCATTTGCTGTTAATTAATATGTAATCAATCATATTCTTATGCAGCCCATCAGGTGAAACCCATGTGTACTTATGTATGTCGCGGTGTTTGTAATAAGTGTTAGTTATTCTGAATCCATTGAGTTTACTTACCTGTAGGAGACGTTGCCCATTGCTATTGCAGCTACCAATACCAAAAGGGCCTATTACTCCTCCCCAAAGGTCAGAGTCAGTACCAACTTTGGCATTGAAGTCACCAATATATAAAGTTTAAAAATAAATCTCTGTGGGTCTGCAGTGAACATATATATGAACTTTATGCTTTTGATTTTAGATGTTTTTGCAGTATGTTGGAGATTAGAATTGTCTTTGTAATTAATGATGAGGTTAGAATAAAGAGTTAACAATCTCCTTTGAGTAGCTTATTGTACAAAGAGAGACTGCATTGGTTTGGCCATGTTGTTGGTATGCATAGCTGCAGAGGTGTGAATAGGACTATGAACAGTGTACCTAAAGGCCTCAGGAAAGGGGGGAGATCTAGGATGCAATGAGTAGACAATGTCAAACAGGAAAACGCAGCATCTGTAGCTCAGAACAGACATTCCTGGAGAACAAAATTATGCAGTCTGGTAGAACCTCCATAGCCCATGGGTGCATGAGGTCTTTTTGTGTTTGTTAAACTTAGTCTCTTTGAGATCACTGGATGTGTTCTACATTTCAGTCAGTGTATGCTATTCTATCATGAGAAAGTTCACAGGATTAAGGAGAAAATTGGTCTTGGCCAGTAGCTGAGATTGCAAGGGTTGAGTTGAGTTGTTTTACCTCTGAGCGGCACTTTTTTGCACACAATGGGCTAAATGGCCAGGTCACATGGACCCCGAAGGCTCAGAGAAGGTTGGGGGAGGGGACCCACTGAAATAGCTGTTGGGAGACAGATGGTAGCCTCCCGTGAAGGCCATCCAGCGTGTTCTTTAACATGCACAGGGTATGGCTCTCCTGCACACAGGGCCACGGCTTAACGTCCCATCTGACGGACGGTGGGCTTTCCAAGCCCATCGGTGTCCCCTACTGACCGTGGGCAGGGCGGGGAATTTTGCGGAGATAAATCTCAATGCTGACCCAGCTGGGACTCGAACCTGGGAACTACAGATTACGAGCCTGACGCGCTACTGACTGAGCCACCCCCGCCCCAGATTGCAAGGGCACCTGCTATATAATCCTATTAACGTAAGACCATATCCCCACTTGGCTCAAAACTCAAGATTTCTATTAACTCTCCACTTATTTTAAATTCTTACAGGATATTTTACTGTGAGTTTTTTTAAACATTTCGAAACTTTTTGTTAATAGGATCATTTGTATGCTTTATATGTTTTTTAATCTTAATGATTACTTCCCTTTTTTTGTTTATCCTTTAGAGCAAGTATGTTAAAGATATCCAAACCTCTGTATTGTATGTAAGTAGTCAGCCAAAATTGGTAATGCTGGATTATACTATGGATATATCAGATCTTGAAGATAAATTTGACAGTACCGATAGTGTATATACCAAAAAAGGGCGTTATTTTGGAGATCCCGTGGAGTAAGTTGGTAGATTCTTTTTCTTATAAAATATGTTTAGTATAAAACAATAGAAAAATATTTTCTTTTAAATCTAGTGAGTAATATTTATTACTAATTTTCATTTACAATTGTAAATATGCTTCATGCAGAAAATTTTAACATTTTTTCATTGGTTATAACCAAATGCATATTGAAAGGAGATGAGTGAGGAATTTTGGACAGAATTGTACTAAATTTAAAATTAATATGTATTTACCTAGACTGAGATAATTTTATGCTGCTACACAAATTACGAACTCTCATCAAATTTTTGTGCTCACTTGAAGTTTTTTTAGCTATGTCATTATAGTTTTAAATAATCATCAAAGATATACAAAATATGGCTGTAAATATCACTACTGCATGAAAGCAATGTTAAAAAAGGAGAATAAAGGTGAAAAGTTAAGGAAATGTGTAAAGCACATAAGTATTTTTTAAAAAGAATGGAATAAAATATGGATTAGAATAATACCAAATTACATATATTACCTAAACAGTGAAAACAATTAAAATATTCTTTTTTGAAATTTGTAAATGGACATTGCACAATTTTCTGTTGAGGCAGTGCTTTACTTAAATACACCATATAATCCACGTGTATATTAATATAATGCTATTCAAAAGAGATTTATGAGATTTATAGATTTTATGAACAACTTCAGGATATTTTGAATTCTGTCAAGAAAGGAGATATTACCCTTGTTCTTGGTGACTTCAATGCCAAAGTTGGTACTGACTCTGACCTTTGGGCAGGAGTAATAGGCCCTTTTGGTATTGGTAGCTGCAATGGCAATGGGCAACGTCTCCTACAGGTAAGTAAACTCAATGGTTTCAGAATAACTAACACATATTACAAACACCGCGACATACTTAAATACACATGGGTTTCACCTGATGGGCTGCATAGAAATATGATTGATTATATATTAATTAACAGCAAATGGGCTAGTTCTGTTAGAAATACCAGGGCATATAGGGGAGCTGAAATTGGATCTGACCATTACCTTGTTAAAAGTGTGTTGCAACTTAAACTTAAAAAGTGTTGTGCTAGGGTTAAAAAATTTACTTTTAATACTGAAGCTCTGAAAGATCCAGTTATAGCCAAAGCTTACCATGATAGGTTACTTAGTCATTATGACAGTCATGGTATGCTTACTACTGAAGCTGAGGAAGAATGGGATCATTTTAAACAGGCTTTTTTGGACACTAACAGTACTCTTTTAGGAAAAAAGGAGCAGAATTATCTGAGTGATAAGGCACTTGAGCTTATTTCAAAAAGAAAAAACTGCAGGAATGTCCTTAATCAATACCCTACTAGTACTAATAGAAAGCATTACAGAGAGCTTAATAAACATGTAAAAGATCAGTTAGCTGCTGATAAGAATCTTTGGCTTGATGGTTTGGCTGACAAAGTCAAGGAAGCAGTTAGACAGCACAACAGCAGAGAGCTGTACCAGATAGGTAATGTTTTGTGTGGTAGAAAACGGACAGGTATACAGGGATTGAAGGATAAACAGGGTAAGGTTATAGAAGGTGAGGATTCTGTCATGGCTAGGTGGGCTGAGCATTTCAGTGATATTCTGAACAATGCGGTTAGTTCTATTCCCATTGTTTGCAATGATGATAGATGCATTGGTGGCTTTAATGTTGGCCCTATAACACAATCTGAAGTTATTTTGGCTGTTTCTAAACTTAAACTTCATAAATCCCCAGGGGTAGATGAAATTACTCTCGAAATGCTTAGAGCTGGAAATGTTTCGGTTACCACTTGGATGACTGAAATTCTGAATATCTTTTATGATAAAGGCATGGTTCCTAAGGATTTTACCAGAGCTATTGTTATCCCTATTTTCAAAAAAGGTGATCGCAGTTCTTGTGATAACTATAGGGGTATTAGCCTACTCTCTGTTCCAGGTAAAGTTCTTTCCATGATTGTGCTTAATAGAATTAAGAATCTGGTTGACAGTCAATTGCGTGATGAGCAATGTGGATTCAGAAGTGGTAGGGGATGAGTGGATCAGATATTTTCACTTAGGCAGATTCTTGAGAAATGTTTAGAGTTTCAGAAACCTTTGGTTGCTAGCTTTGTTGATTTCAAAAAGGCTTTCGACTCTGTTGATTGTCATAATTTGTGGTTGATTGTGAAATCATATGGTATACCTGAGAAGTTAGTTACCATAATGAAAGCTCTCTATAATAACACTGAGTCGTGTGTGAGAGTTGGTAAGGCTTGTAGCAATTGGTTTAGCATTACTTCTGGTGTTCGACAAGGGTGCATTTTGTCTCCTTTTCTCTTTAGTTTGGTTATTGATTATGTTATGCGAAATTCACTTCAAGGGAAAGATTTTGGCCTTAAATGGGCTGGAGATACGAAACTTTCTGATTTAGATTATGCTGATGATTTAGCCCTTTTGGCAAATGATGTTGATGAGATGAACTCTTTCATTCGAGCTGTTGATGAGACTGGTAGTAGAGTAGGTTTGGTTATAAACAGAGAGAAAACTAAAGTGATGAAAATTGGTCAGGCAGGCTGTGATTCAGTTAATCTGAATGGTTGCAGTCTTGAGCAGGTGTCACAGTTTAATTATCTTGGGAGCTATGTAACAGATAATGGTGATGTGCGGCATGAGATTAACAGATGAATAGGGATTGCTGCCGGGACTTTTAAGAATCTATGGAGAGTGTGGAGAAATAGGCGCATACACCTAAAGACTAAAATTAGGCTGTATAATAGTTTGGTTCTTTCTAGGGTTAGTTATGGTAGTGAAACTTGGACACTTTGTAAACATGATAACAGGAAACTAGATGCTTTTGATTCCAGTTGCTTACGCAGTATCTTGGGCATTAGGTGGTTCAACTTTGTAACTAATGATGAGGTTAGGCAAAGGAGTTGGCAACCTCCTTTAAGCAGCATATTGTGCAGAGAGAGACTCCGTTGGTTTGGTCATGTTGCCCGTATGAATAATTATAGATTGGCGAATAGGGTTATGAACAGTGTGCCTAAAGGCCTCAGAAAGAAGGGGAGACCTAGGATGCAGTGGGTGGACAATGTCAAACAGGACCTTGTTAGAATTGGTGTGCAGTGGCCAGATGCAGTAGATGTAGCTCAGGATAGACTTGCTTGGAGAACTAAATTGCACCGTCTGGTTGGACCTCCGTAGCCCATGGCTGCTTGAGGAGGAGGATGATGATGATTCAAAAGAGTAACCACTTCTATGATATTATAATTGTAAATTATATACACCAAACTCTGTTTTTACCGGTAGATAGATTCCCGAAAAAAACGTGGGGAAAAAAATTCAGTGCATATGAAAAAAACTGAATATTGGTTACAGATGTGAAAACCCAGTACAAACAATAAGTTGTTTTCAAACAAATCATATCAAAATCTTTAATTAAATCTTTATTTGAATTTTATTCATTTAAATACGTTTTTTATTTTATAAACTATATATGTACATATAATTATCTTTATAAAAGTAAATTATCTTCCATAAAGAAATAATATATCACTAATTCAAGAATACAAAAGTGCAAAAAATATGACATACACATGCTTATTAACTAGATTTTATTCGTTGTCACTTTCTGACAATAGACGCATTTATTTGCATAAGATTGAAATTAAATCAGTTTCATCACTTGAAACATTTTAGCCGTCATGTTCATACTCCAATGGTAAAATGCTCTCTGTGGCATGGGGGACCAAATTATCACTTGTTTCCAGTGATTCTGAAGTTTGATTAGTTTTGACAACGAACTCTGTAATCAATGGTTTAGATCCTGCTTTGACTAGATCTTTGTATAATTCTTGATAATGCGCCATACATGACTTCACGTTTAAACTGCTCAGCTCATACGACAATGGGATCATGTGTAAGAAAATTACTTTCCAATTTACTAGCCATCTGAAGCCCTTCTTTAATTAAACCTGCAGTGAGTGGAACCTCTTCATCACCATCACTTTTTTTTTTCATCAGGAGTCTCAAGGACAACTTCTATTGTTTCATCTTCACTAAGAGCTTTATCAACCAGCAATTCATCAATATTTGCAAACGATAAATCATTGAATCCTTCTCCACCAACTGCATGTGCTAAAGTGATGATATTAGGATATTCAGTCGTATTTGGGAGTACAGGATCTTTACTTTTTACACATTCTGGCCAAATAGCTTTCCAGCATGCATTTAAAGTTGATGGTTTTAATTACGATAATGTCAATCCAGCATGTCTGATACAATCTGAAATAGGAAATTTCTTCCACACATCAATAACTGTTAGCATTTTATCCTTATCTAGTTTATTCAAAATGTATTAGAATGTTCATCTTACGTAGTAAGTTTTACATGTGGCAATTATACCCTGGTCTAGTGGTTGTATTAAGGATGTCATACTAGGTGGCAGGCTTGTAAATGGTAGCTAGGCGTAAACTGGAAGGAGAGCTGTGTACCAATCCCCAGTGACGATGCACAGAACCGGCCAGGTCTAGCACCTAATGTCCGACCCCGCCTTCTCGTGGTGCAGCAGGCCGTTAGTACCTTTCAAAAGAGATATTCTCTTTTGGAAGGGAATGGAAGGGGAGGGCTGCCAGTTCAGTATGGCCTACTGATCTGGTCATCTATGGCCACTTTTTTCTTCTTTTCAACCCTGCTGAGGAGTGGTCAACTTCACAGGGTCCTGGTGCTGACCATTTATACCTACTAGACTGGACTTGTTTATGGATTTGAGCTTGATTATGGATCCTAGACTTGCTGCACTGGTGGGCCTCTGTTGAGGGAGAGTCTGCCGCTGTGTTTTCTGTTTGCTTCTGGGTTGCCAGCTCTAAGTGAACAGAGGCATGGGATACCTTATATCAGCTGGTGGATAATCCTAATCAGAGGCCATCGCAGGTACCTGAACCTTACTTAGCTAGTTGGGCATCGTCAAGCCTAAACTGGAGTAATGTGTCTCAGGCAGGCCATATGGTTCTTGAAAAAGTCCACTTGAAAAGGTGGTGCCCGAAGTTCCTACCAGCATCGGTGACTTCAGCCTTTAGCGGAGGAGGAACAGGTCTTTGCCCCATGCCTGCGATCAGGGGGATGTTTGATATTGTTGGCCCTACCAATCTCAATAAACCTAATTTCTTTAAAAATCCTACTAATCGTTTTCTCTCTGCAGGAACGTGGAACATGAGGACATTACATAGAGATTATTCTCTTGATGTCCTCATGCAGGAATTCCAGCGCAATAACCTAGATATTCTAGGCTTGCAAGAGACCAGATGGACAGGTAAAGGTGAGATACTTAAAAATAACTTTAAATTTCTCTTTACAGGGAGGGAGGATGGAAAGCATCACCAAGGCGTGGGTCTGCTGCTCAGCAGACATGCTAGTGATGCTCTTCTAGGATATGAGTGCATTAATGAAAGGTTTCTTACAGCAAAATTTCAGACAAGCATTAAAGACTTGAATGTTATCTGCTGTTATGCCCCCACTGAGGATTCTGATGAGGATGAGAAGGATAGGTTTTACAGACAACTTCAGGATATTTTGAATTCTGTCAAGAAAGGAGATATTACCCTTGTTCTTGGTGACTTCAATGCCAAAGTTGGTACCGACTCTGACCTTTGGGGAGGAGTAATAGGCCCTTTTGGTATTGGTAGCCTCAACGGCAATGGGCAACGTCTCCTACAGGTAAGTAAACTAAATGGTTTCAGAATAACTAACACATATTACAAACACCGCGACATACATAAACACACATGGGTTTCACCTGATGGGCTGCATAAGAATATGATTGATTATATATTAATTAACAGCAAATGGGCTAGTTCTGTTAGAAATACCAGGGCATATAGGGGAGCTGAAATTGGATCTGACCATTACCTTGTTAAAAGTGTCTTGCAACTTAAACTTAAAAAGTGTTGTGCTAGGGTTAAAAAATTTACCTTTAATACTGAAGCTCTGAAAGACCCAGTTATAGCTAAAGCTTACCATGATAGGTTACTTAGTCATTATGACAGTCATGGTTTGCTTAATGCTGAAGTTGAGGAAGAATGGGGCCATTTTAAACAGGCTTTTTTGGAAACTAACAGTACTCTTTTAGGGAAAAAGGAGCAGAGGAGGCAGAATTATTTAAGTGATAAGGCACTTGAGCTTATTTCAGAAAGAAGGAACTGCAGGAATGTCCTTAATCAGTACCCTACTAGTCCTAATAGAAAGCATTACAAAGAACTTAATAAACGTGTAAAGGGTCAGTTAGCTACTGATAAGAATCTTTGGCTTGATGGCCTTGCTGACAAAGCTGAGGAAGCAGTTAGACAGCACAACAGCAGAGAGCTGTACCAGATAGTTAAGGTTTTGTGTGGTAGAAAACGAACAGGTATACAGGGATTGAAGGATAAACAAGGCAAGGTTATAGAAGGTGAGGATTCTGTCATGGCTAGGTGGGCTGAGCATTTCAGTGATGTTCTAAACAATGTGGTTAGTTCTACTCCCATTGTTTGCAATGATGATAGATGCATTGTTGGCTTTAATGTTGGCCCTATAACACAATCTGAAGTTAGTTTGGCTATTTCTAAACTTAAACTTCATAAATCCCCAGGGGTGGATGAAATTACTACGGAAATGCTTAGAGCTGGGAATGTTTCAGTTACCATTTGGATGACTGAAATTTTGAATAACTTTTATGATAAAGGCATGGTTCCTAAAGATTTTGCCAGAGCTATTATTATCCCTATTTTCAAAAAAGGTGATCGCAGTTCTCGTGATAACTATAGGGGTATCAGCCTACTCTCCGTTCCAGGTAAAGTTCTTTCCATGATTGTGCTTAATAGAATTAAGAATCTGGTTGACAGGCAATTGCGTGATGAGCAATGTGGATTCAGAAGTGGTAGGGGATGTGTAGATCAGATATTTTCACTTAGGCAGATTCTTGAGAAATGTTTAGAATTTCAGAAACCTTTGGTTGCTAGCTTTGTTGATTTCAAAAAGGCTTTCGACTCTGTTGATCGTCATAATTTGTGGTTGATTGTGAGATCATATGGTATACCAGACAAGTTAGTTAACATAATGAAAGCTCTCTATAATAACACTGAGTCATGTGTGAGGGTTGGTAAGTCTTGTAGCAATTGGTTTAGCATTACTTCTGGTGTTCGACAAGGGTGCATTTTGTCTCCTTTTCTCTTTAGTTTGGTTGTTGATTATGTGATGCGAAATTCACTTCAAGGGAAAGATTTTGGCCTTAAATGGGCTGGAGACACGAAAATTTCTGATTTAGATTATGCTGATGATTTAGCCCTTTTGGCAAATGATGTTGAGATGAACTCTTTCATTCGAACTGTTGATGAGACTGGTAGTACAGTAGGTTTGGTTATAAACAGAGAGAAAACTAAAGTGATGAAAATTGGTCAGGCAGGTTGTGATTCAGTTAATCTGAATGGTTGCAGTCTTGAGCAGGTGTCACAGTTTAATTACCTTGGGAGCTGCGTAACTGATACTGGTGATGTGCGGCATGAGATTAACAGACGAATAGGTATTGCTGCCGGGACTTTTAAGAATCTATGGAGATTGTGGAGAAATAGGCGTATACACCTAAAGACTAAAATTAGACTGTATAATAGTTTGATTCTTTCTAGGGTTAGTTATGGTAGTGAAACTTGGACGCTGTGTAAGCAAGATAACAGGAAACTAGATGCTTTTGATTCTAGATGCTTACACAGTATCTTGGGTATTAGGTGGTTTAACTTTGTAACTAATGATGAGGTTAGGCAAAGGAGTCTGCAACCTCCTTTAAGCAGCATATTGTGCAGAGAGAGACTCCGCTGGTTTGGCCATGTTGCCCGTATGGATAATTATAGATTGGCGAATAGGGTTATGAACAGTGTGCCTAGAGGCCTCAGAAGGAGGGGGAGACCTAGGATGCGGTGGGCAGACAATGTCAAACAGGACCTTGTTAGAATTGGTGTACAGTGGTCGGATGCAGCAGATGTAGCTCAGGAGAGATATGCTTGGAGAATTAAACTGCGCGGTCTGGTTGGACCTCCGTAGCCCATGGCTGCTTGAGGATGATGATGATGATGATGATGATTAGGTGGCAGAAAACAAAATTGCACATTCGGGTGTTCCAAAACAGAATGGCCAGGTGCATTGTCTATAATTAATAGAACTTTCAATTAGGGATTTTTTTCCTTCAAATGTTTAACTTCTGGAACAAAACATATATGGAACCATTCATTAAAACATTTTTTGCAGGCCCAGCTTTTTTGTTTGCCATCCAATACACTGGCAATTTATTCAAATCTGCACCTTTCATTGACAGTGGTCTTAGGGATTGATTGATGAGCAGCAGTTTTAACATACGATCTCCCAAAGTGTTGCTGCAAAATAGAAAGGTCACACAATCCTTAGCTGCTTTAAACAACAGTTTTTGTGATTTTTCTACGTAGGTTGTATTTGGCATTTTTTTTTTCAAAAAAGACCCATTTCATTTGCATTCCAAACTTGATCAGGAGTGCATCCACCATCTTCAATGATTTGGGCCAATTTTGGACAAAATTCTTTAGCAGCTGGCTCATCTACAGATGCAACTTCACCTTTTATCTTTACATTATGAAACACGTGTCTTTGAAGAAATCCTGCAAGCCAACCTGTACGTGCAGAAAATTCAGAATTTTTGTTTAACTGAGCTGATGTGGTTGGTTCCATTTCTTGTATCTGCTTATATATTCGTAATGTCATCTGTTTGATTGTATTTCCATCTAGAGGTATTCTTTTTTGTGAGTTATCTTCTATCCACCTTCATTTTTACAATATCTCTCGTGTACGATGATGACTTAGTGCTCAATTTTGTTCCAGGAAGCAGATTTTCTAATAGCATCCTAATTTTTCTTGATGGTTCTTATGGTAGCTTCGTTCAAACCAAAATATTTACCCATGATATATTACCCCTCCGACATCGTGGTGACTTATGAAAAATATTTGAATTGCAGTTAATAAATCAGATGATGAAAAATTGTAAATTACCTATCAGCAAAATTTAATAAATTTATATTATGCACACAAAACTTCAAAAAACAAAACAAAATTTTTTCGATTCTTTTTTTTCTATTAAACATCTAAACACTTCTAAGTTTAAACATGAAATGAGAGACCAATACTAACATATGTATTAAAGATAAAATTGAGGGAAATTCCTGAAACTCAATGTTGCCACTTTATTACAAATGAAGTAGGTTATGGAGAATGAAATAGAAAAAACTTGTTGTGTAGTTATGTTAGTGTAGTTTTTATTTTGGGGATTTTAATGCACAAAATGTGTATCTATAGTACATTTCCAAAGTTAAAACTACTTCGAAAAATGTGACCATAAAAGCGGCATCATTGTTATAAATATAAATTCTAGGAATTTTTTCTTGACTAGGAATATTTTTTCAGAATTAAATTCAAATGGAGATTTTTAAGAAGGCACCGTTTGAACCATGTTAGATCAAAATAAATCATGTAGAAAGAGAATAGGATTTTTTCCCTAAACTGTGTTAAATTAAAATCGTGTAAACAAAAATCTGTGTAAAAACAGAATTGGGTGTATATATTATATGTGATGGTAGCTAGGCATAAACTAGACAGATGTATATAAAAACCTACTAACCATTTGCTTCCACAGCAACTTGGAATGTGAGGACTCTTAACAGAAACTTATACTAACTAGTGCAAGCCTGGGCAAACTTTTGAACTGAAGGGCTGCATAAAAAACAATGGAATGGTGGATCAGAAAGAAATATATAATTAATATAACTATAAAAATATATAACCAACACACACAAAAAACCTTAAAGTGAAATCTAAGTAATATAATTTTATTAAAATTATTTTAATGAGAATTTGTTTGCTGAAGTTAGATGTCTTGTTCTGTTTATGTTCTTTTTCTCTTTCACAAATTTAATTTGTCATCAGTAGCTCATGGACTGCACAAAAAGGTAGGCTGTAGTTTACCCAAGCTTGAACTAGTGGTTATACACTGAAGAGCTGAAACATTATTACTAGTGCAACTACAGGTAAACGATAGTGCATCTGAAAGTCATGAAATGGTATAAATAACACCTGATACTGATCTCTGTTAATCAGTTATTCTTGTTCTTAAGATGGTAAAGGCAGAGGACTTAAGTTTGACGAAGGCCAAATTGTAATTGCCAGACGACTGGGTCAGAACATTTCTGAGACGACAAGGTTTGTGGGGTGCTCATAGTCAGCCATGGTTAGTACCTTCAAAAAGTGGTCTGAGGAGGGAAAAATCACGAACCGCCGGCAAAGTGTGGACTGACCACGGGTCATTGATGACCTAGCTCATCAATGCTAGGCTATCCCGTATGGTACGAGCCAATAGAAGGGTTGGGTTGTTTTACCTCTGAATGTCACTTTTTTGCACACCATGGGCTAAATGGCCAGGTGACATGGACCCCGAAGGCACAGAGAAAGTTGGGGGAGGGGACCCACTGGAACAGCTGTTGGGAGACAGATGGTAGCCTCCTGTCAAGGCCATCCAGCGTGTTCTTTAACGTGCACAGGGTATGGCTCTCCCGCACACGGGGCCACAGCTTAACGTCCCATCGGACAGACAGTGGGCTTTCCAAGCCCATTGGTGTCCCCTACTGACCATGGGCAAGACAAAATTACGGAGATAAATCTCAACACTGACCCAGCTGGGACTCGAACATGGGAAATACAGACCAATAAAAGGGATACTGTGGTGCAACTCGCCTGTAATTTGAATGCTGGTGATGGGGGTAATGTGTCGCAACACACAGTACATCGAACCCTACTGAAAATGGGGTTGCATAGCCACAGGCAGCTCCCAGTGCCCATATCTAACTTTGGTTCACTGTTGAAAGTGCCTACAATGGGCACACGAACATCAAAACTGGACCTGGAATTATTGAAAGAAGGTCATCTGGTCCGATGAATCTTGTTTCCTGTTGCACCATGTGGACTGCTGGGTACATGTGCGTTGTTTACTTGGGGAAGTGTTGTCACCAGGATGCATCATGGGACAAAAACAAGCTGGTGGAGAAAGTGTAATGCTTTGGGTAATGTTCTGCTGGGAAACCCTAGGTCCAGTCATTCATGTGCAGGAAACTGTGACGTCTACCACCTACCTAAACATCATTGCAGACCAGGTACATCCTTTCATGGCAATAGTATTCCCCTCTAGTAGTGTCTTCTTTTAGCAGGATAATGCGCCATGCCACACTGCCCGGAATCATTCACAGAACACGAGGAAGACTTCCAGGTATTGCACTGACCAACAAATTACCCAGACATCAAACTAATCAAGCATCTGTGCTTTGTGTTGGAACAGGATATCCAATCTGTGGCAGCTCAACCACGTAACTTACAGGAGTTAAAGGATCTGCTGGTAATATGTTGGTATCAGATACCACAAGACACCTTTATAAATCTTGTAGTGTCTATGCCTCACCAAATATGTGCTGTTTTTGGCAGCACATGGAAGACATCATATTAGGCAGGAGGTCATAATGTTTTTGCTCTTCAGTGTATATAGACTGTTATATATAACTAGTGGACAGTCTGTAAATGGTAGGTAGGTATTCACTGGAAGGAGAGCTATGCACTAATCCCCTGTGATGATGCACAGAATCTGCCTGACCTATTACCTAAAAAAATCTGACCCCCACCTTCTTGTGGTGCAGGCCATTAGTACTTTTAAAACAAGAAACTGTCTTGTGGAAGGGAATAAGAAGGGAGGGCTACCAAAGTAGTGCGGCCTAGTAATCTGGATCCATTTTCAACTCTGCTGAGGAATGGTCAACCACAAAGGGTCTTGGTGTTTATCATATATACCAACCTGAATAGAACAGTGGCTTTGAACTTGATTATGAATCCTAAACTTATGAAAACAACTAATGGAGAGAATATAGATAGAATGTTACATCGTAAAACACTTCATATTATTGTGTATAGAATAAATTTATTAACCTTCGTTTTCATTTATGTAAGTTTATTTCTGCAAATTATTGATATTCTTTTTCACCTGATCTGTTGAACTTTTCGGGTTATGCAATATCAGATGGCTGGCTTACGTCATTGTAGATATTATTTAACATTGCATTAGGTTATATGTTACTATTTCTTTGGTTACTTCTTTCTTGTAAAAAAATTTGATATTGTGGCATTTCCTGAAAATGAATGAAGGATATGGAAGCTAAAAAAACTTCTTTCACACGGCAAGTTGTTTACATGGCTGATTCAAGTTAAAAACTTCCTCCCAACAAATTAGATTATAAACTGATTGCATAAAGTTAATATTTTATTTCCTTTTTTATAATTAATTAAACCTTAGTTTTCATTTTTGTAGATCTACTTTATTTCTGTAAATTATTGATTTTTATATCGGCTGATCTGTCAATCATTCTGAGTTATGCTACATTGGATGGGTGGCTTAAAAACTGTTGCATATATTTTAACATTCCATTAGGTTATATGTATTTTTTTTAAATTAATTCTTGGTTTTCTTAGTAAAAAAACTAAAAAGGTCTTGGATATTGGAAGCAACATGGACTTCTTGGCCAGAAATTAGTCATGTGGGAAGGGTTCCCCCCCCCCTCCTGCTAAACACACACTAAATGTTTAACCCCCCTTCCCCCCACACACAAAAATTTCATTAAAAAATGCAAGTTTTTATCATTTGATATATTATTCATTATATTTCATTGAATTATTTAACCCCCCTCCCCCCATTATCTTGGTTTTGGTGCACAAACCTTTCTAAACTTAGCCAAGATCGCCAAACTACAACATCCAAAAAAAAAAAAAAATTCATAATGTCTAGTAAGAGATACTCTCTTGTGGAAGTGAATGGAAGGGGAGGGCTGCCAGATTAGTGTGGTCTACTGATCTGGACAACTATGGCTACTTTTCTTTTTTTTCTACCCTGCTGAGGAGTGGTCAAGCACACAGGGTCCTGGTGCTGACCATATAAACCCAATGGACAGATATATGGCTCTGAGCTTGATTATGGATCCTGATTTTGCTGCACTGGTGGGCTTCTGTGGAGGGAAAATCTTCCACTGTGTTTTCTGTTTATTTGTGGGTTGTTGACAGCCCCAAGTGAATAGATTCACAGGATATGTTTATCAGCTGGTGGATAATCCTGAGCAGAGGTCATCGCAGGCACCTGAACTCTTTGCTTCTATTGGCATCATCAAATTCTACATTGGAGGAAGTCTTCCAGTGTAGGTGGCTTCAGCCTTTAGTAGGGGGGGAATGGGTCTTTGCCCCATGTCTGCGATTAGGGGGCTGTTTGATATTGTCGGCATTCCCTCTCTCAATAAACATAGTTTCTTTAAACATCCCACTAACCATTTTCTCTCCATAGGTAGTTGGAATGTGAGGACTCTGCACAGAGCTTTTTCTCTTGATGTCCTCACACAAGAATTCCACCGTTATAATTTAGATATTCTCGGCTTGCAAGAGACCAGATGGAAAGATAAAGGTCAGATTCTTAAAAATAATCTTAAATTTCTCTTTTCAGGGAGGGACGACAATAAGCATCACCAAGGCATGGGTCTGCTTCTCAGCAGACACGCTAGCGATGCTCTTCTAGGATATGAGTGCATTAATGAAAGGTTTCTTACAGCAAAATTTCAGACAAGCGTTAAAGACTTCAATGTTATCTGCTGTTATGCCCCTACTGAGGATGCCGATGAGGATGAGAAGGATAGGTTTTATGAACAACTTCAGGATATTTTGAATTCTGTCAAGAAAGGAGATATTACCCTTGTTCTTGGTGACTTCAATGCCAAAGTTGGTACTGACTCTGACCTTTGGGGAGGAGTAATAGGCCCTTTTGGTATTGGTAGCTGCAATGGCAATGGGCAACGTCTCCTACAGGTAAGTAAACTCAATGGATTCAGAATAACTAACACTTATTACAAACACTGCGACATACACAAGTACACATGGGTTTCACCTGATGGGCTGCATAAGAATATGATTGATTACATATTAATTAACAGCAAATGGGCTAGTTCTGTTAGGAATACCAGGGCATATAGGGGAGCTGAAATTGGATCTGACCATTACCTTGTTAAAAGTGTCTTGCAACTTAAACTTAAAAAGTGTTGTGCTAGGGTTAAAAAATTTGCTTTTAATGCTGAAGCTCTGAAAGATCCAGTTATAGCCAAAGCTTACCATGATAGGTTACTTAGTTATTATAACAGTCATGGTATGCTTACTACTGAAGTTGAGGAAGAATGGGATCATTTTAAACAGGCTTTTTTGGACACTAACAGTACTCTTTTAGGAAAAAAGGAGCAGAAGAGGCAAAATTATCTGAGTGATAAGGCACTTGAGCTTATTTCGGAAAGAAAGAACTGCAGGAATGCCCTTAATCAATACCCTACTAGTCCTAATAGAAAGCATTACAGAGACCTTAATAAACTTGTAAAGGATCGTTAGCTGCTGATAAGAATCTTTGGCTTGATGGTTTGGCTGACAAAGCCGAGGAAGCAGTTGGACAGCATAACAGCAGAGAGCTGTACCAGATAGTTAATGTTTTGTGTGGTAGAAAACGGACAGGTATACAAGGATTGAAGGATAAACAAGGCAAGGTTATAGACGGTGAGGATTCTGTCATGGCTAGGTGGGCTGAGCATTTCAGTGATGTTCTAAACAATGTAGTTAGTTCTACTCCCATTGTTTGCAATGATGATAGATGCATTGGTGGCTTTAATGTTGGCCCTATAACACAATCTGAAGTTATTTTGGCTGTTTCTAAACTTAAACTTCATAAATCCCCAGGGGTAGATGAAATTACTACGGAAATGCTTAGAGCTGGGAATGTTTCAGTTATCACTTGGATGACTGAAATTCTGAATATCTTTTATGATAAAGGCATGGTTCCTAAGGAGTTCTTGTGATAACTATAGGGGTATCAGCCTACTCTCTGTTCCAGGTAAAGTTCTTTCCATGATTGTGCTTAATAGAATTAAGAATCTGGTTGACAGTCAATTGCGTGATGAGCAATGTGGATTCAGAAGTGGTAGGGGATGTGTGGATCAGATATTTTCACTTAGACAGATTCTTGAGAAATATTTAGAGTTTCAGAAACCTTTGGTTGCTAGCTTTGTTGATTTCAAAAAGGCTTTCGACTCTGTTGATCGTCATAATTTGTGGTTGATTATGAGATCATATGGTATACCAGACAAGTTAGTTAACATTATGAAAGCTCTCTATAATAACACTGAGTCGTGTGTGAGAGTTGGTAAGGCTTGTAGCAATTGGTTTAGCATTACGTCTGGTGTTCGACAAGGGTGTATTTTGTCTCCTTTTCTCTTTAGTTTGGTTGTTGATTATGTTATGCGAAATTCACTTCAAGGGAAAGATTTTGGCCTTAAATGGGCTGGAGATACGAAAATTTCTGATTTAGATTATGCTGATGATTTAGCCCTTTTGGCAAATGATGTTGATGAGATGAACTCTTTCATTCGAGCTGTTGATGAGACTGGTAGTAGAGTAGGTTTGGTTATAAACAGAGAGAAAACTAAAGTGATGAAAATTGGTCAGGCAGGCTGTGATTCAGTTAATCTGAATGGTTGCAGTCTTGAGCAGGTGTCACAGTTTAATTATCTTGGGAGCTATGTAACAGATAATGGTGATGTGCGGCATGAGATTAACAGACGAATAGGGATTGCTGCCGGGACTTTTAAGAACCTATGGAGAGTGTGGAGAAATGGGCGTATACACTAAAGACTAAAATTAGACTGCATAATAGTTTGGTTCTTTCTAGGGTTAGTTATGGTAGTGAAACTTGGACACTTTGTAAACAAGATAACAGGAAACTAGATGCTTTTGATTCCAGATGCTTACGCAGCATCTTGGGCATTAGGTGGTTCAACTTTGTAACTAATGATGAGGTTAGGCAAAGGAGTTTGCAACCTCCTTTAAGCAGCATATTGTGCAGAGAGAGAGTCCGTTGGTTTGGCCATGTTGCCCGTATGAATAATTATAGATTGGCGAATAGGGTTATGAACAGTGTGCCTGAAGGCCTCAGAAAGAAGGGGAGACCTAGGATGCGGGGTACAGACAATGTCAAGCAGGACCTTGTTAGAATTGGTGTGCAGTGGGCCAGATGCAGTAGATGTAGCTCAGGATAGACTTGCTTGGAGAACTAAATTGCACGTTCTGGTTGGACCCCCGTAGCCCATGGCTGCTTGAGGATGATGATGATGAGTAAAAAAAAATAGCCAAGAAAGTTTTTACTATTTCATAAACCAGTTCAGAAAATCCCGTGAATGTGAGAAGTCCAAGTTACTTCATATAACACTGGCAGTGTTTAAAATATATGGTACTGAAAGAAATCATTAAAAGAAATAAAAATCATGTTTCAGGTTAAATATTATATTATTCGGGAGGAATTTTCCTCCTAATTAATATATAATTTAAAAATTTTTATTTATCAAGTTTTCCAAAATGAAACCTTAATTGTATAGTCGATGTATTTTTTCACGATATCATATCGAAAAAGGCTTATTAAAATCAATATGCTTGTAAATTTATATTGTTCATTTTCTTAAAATTTTCAAGTTCTGTTTAATTTGGTATATAACATGGCATATTTCTGTTGATTGGTTATTTAAAAAAAAATTCTAAAGTTGACTTATTTATCTGACTTAGCACAATTGGCTAAAAGCCTGAACTCCCTTCAAAGTATAGTACCAAGATAAAAATTACAAAACGGGAGTAATTTTCTTGCTTTAAGTAAATATTAATTTTTTTTGTTAATCAGAAACAACCTTTCTATTCATGTGCATTATAATCATTTCTGTCTATTAATTTTTATAAAATAAATTATTTTTATTGCCAGATGCATTTTTTTACTGACTCTAAAAGGGTCCTTATTAAAATAAAACGTCATCTTTTTCGTTAAATATTATATTTTCAGAAAATTAGAATTAAATGCCGATTAATTTGGCATATATCATGTCTTAATTCCTCTCATTAGTTATTCGACAAAAAAAGTTCTAAAGTTAATTTTTTTGGTTGATCAGAGTGAAAAAATAGCTAGACCTCTGGATGTAAATCAGTTTTTCAGGCTGGACATGGGAAGGGTTAAAGATCCTACTAACCATTTTTTCTCTGCAGGTATGTGAAATATAAGGACTCTGCACAGAGATTATACTCTTGATGTCCTCACACAAGAATTCCAGCATTATAACCTAGATGTTCTGAGCTTGCAAGAGACCAGATGGTTAGGTAAAGGTCAGATATTTAAAAATAATTCTTAATTTCTTCCCTTTTCAGTGAGGATGGATGGAAAGCACCTTCAAGGTGTAGTTTTCTTCTCAGCAGACATGCCAATGAGGTGCTTCTAGGATATGACTGCATCAATGGAAGATTTCTTACCACCGAATTCAAGACTAGAATGTTATCTGTTGTTGACTTGGTAGCATGCCAGTCTTGTAATCTGCAGTTCCCAGGTTCCAGTCCCAGCTGGGCCAGTGTTGAGATTTATCTCTGCAAAACTCTCCACCCTGCTTTCAGTCAGTAAGGGAAAGCTTGGAAAGGCTGCTGTTAGTCAGATATGTCAAGCTGTGGCTCTGTGTGCGGGAGAGCTATATCCTGTGCATGTTAAAGAATACACTGGATTGCCATGATGGGAGGCTACCATCTATTTCCCAACAACTGTTGCAGTAGGTTCCCTTCTCCAACCTTCTCCGTGCTTTGGGGTCCTTGTGACCTGGCCATTTAGCCCATTGTGTGAAAAAAAGTGCTGTTCAGAGGTAAAACAACCCAACCCCCACCAAGGACTCTGATGAGGAAGAGAAATTTTACAGATGACTTCAAGATATTTTGAATTCTGTCAATAAAAGAGATATTTCTCTTGTGCTAGATGACTTCAATGCTCAGGTTGGTACTGACCCTGATCTTTGGTCAGGGGTGTTAGGTTTCTTTGGCATTGGTAATTCCATTGGCAATGAGGAACATCTCCTACAGGTAAGTTAACTTAATGGTATGAGAATAACTAATCCTTATTACAAACACTGAAATATATATAAATACATGTGCATTTCACTAGATAGGTTGTATAAGAATATGATTGATTATATAATTTATTAACCCTTTCCATGTCAGAGCCTGAATAATCAGTTGCTTTGAATGGCTGCACTCTTGAGCAAGTGTTTCAGTTTAAATATCTTGGGAGTTATGTTACAGATACTGGTGATGTGTGGAATAAGATAAATGGAAGAATAGGAACTGTTGCTGAGACTTTTAACACTTTCTGTGTCAGAGCCAGAAAAAATGCTTCATCTTTCAAATTCTAGTGATTGGAAATGCAAGTTTCACTCCCATAGTACAAGGTTGTGAAAAAAATTTCCGAATAGAAATCTGAATTTTTTTTCAACTGCTGCTAATCAAATAAAAAAAATAACATTTAAATCTATAATATATATTTTTTACCTATTGATTCTGCTTGAAAAAATTATGATAAAGTTTAAAAATAAATCTATTTGAGTATGCAGTGAATGTATGCTAATGTTCAGTCATCGTAAATATACTGGTTTCCATAAATTAAGGAAAATCCCTATGTTAAGTCAATGGTAAGCTAATGTCAAAGCTAATGTTAGAGCTTTGACCTTAGCTTCCCATTGACTTAACATAAGGATTTTCCTTAATTAATGGAAACAAGTAGGGCAGAATTAGTTTATGCCTTTATTCTGCCATTACTATGCTTAGATTATCGATTGGTTGCAATTATCCATATTTTGGGCTATTTATAGCTCTACTAGAATTGTAATGCTTTCTAAACTTTTAATGTTAAAGATAGTGATTTTTTTTTTTACTAACAGAAATTGCATCATCCGAGAACTAGGCACATCGGCTTTCGATCAGTATTTTAGCAGACTTTTGATTTTAGACTTTTTTTTGCTTTAATGCTTCTAAAATTTTTATTGCTTCTCAAATGGATGCTGTGATTATAAACAATAGTTAATTGGAAATGACTGAAAATGAAATTGCTGGCGATGTGTAATGGCAGCAAATAGAATACTAGGATTACTCAAAGTGTGATTTTAAAAGGTGGGATTTTATTTATCAATACTTTTAATTACATTTTGACCAAATAATCAAGGTAAGGAAATTGCGTTTTTAAGCCAAAATTTGTGCCAGAATTTTAGAATTAAACTTTTCCTTAACAGTTATGCAGCTTCATAATAAAGCAACTCATTTTCATATTCAGTGCTTCAGTTAACCCTTTCGGCCCTGCCAGTGGCATTTGCCACCTTAATATATAAAGAGTTCTGGCTACTGGCTGAGTATCTAGTTTCACCATAAAGCACTAGATGTCACCTCTACAAAGTATGTGAATCACATTTCATGACATGGTTCAACAAGAAGTGTGTTTACATATCTGAGTGACCCGTATTGTATTGTTCCACTATTCAAGATGAATGCTAATAACCTGAACACCATGTTTGGTAAGTACCGATCTAAAATCGAAATCTAAAAATTGTTTCAAAATTTTTCACACGAAATAATTTTATAAGATCTTTGTATAAAAACATTATTTAAAATGAATAAAAAATGTGCTTCCATTTTTATCTCTAAGACCTGATGGTGGCATTTGCCACGATTTCCTTGTTTCTAAACCTATGGCGAAAACCCACTCAAACTTAGTAGGGGAGTCCTTGTATGTTTTACATTCAATTATTGATGATCAAAAAAAATTTATTTTTCATATTAAAAATTCAGGGTTGAAAGGGTTAAACTTTAAATGCTTTGAAATATTGAATTTTTTTTCATAGTTCTTTATCACTTTTCTAATACATTTTTCTTATTTAAATTGTTTTTAAAGCAAAATTTTTTTTTATGAGACTGCTTTTCTTAAGCTTGGAGTTTTCTGATCATCAAAAGTCTAATAATATGCATAATGTATTAAATGCATAAATGACTTATTTAATTTTTTTTCCAAATTATTTAAACGAAAGATTTAGGCATTAATAGAAACATTATGAACTGTTTATATCAGAACAATGAAATAATATAGAAAAAACAGGAAATATATATATATAAAATTTTACTAAAGATAAAGTGGAAAAAAATAAAGTAAAATTTTGCAGTGTTTTAAAAAATGCGTAACAAATTTAACCTATTTTTTTTTATTTTTGCCTATTAAGCACAATTAAATGCTCTTTCTCTTGGTATATAACATGACATTTCTGTTCATTAATTATTTCAGGATGAGGTTCTAAAGCTGTTTATTTTATTTCCTGAAAACGCTTTAAAACAAATCCAACCACCACATGAGTTTAATTTCAGAGAGCCAAAACTGTAAGGATTAACAGCTTTTTAACAACAAAACGAAAATGTAACTATTCTCACAGCTGAAGAAGATTCTAATTAAAATTTGGAGCAACAAATAAAACATTTGAAATGTAATGTAAGAAGAAATCAAAGATTGTTAATTTAAAAGTTTAATTCTTTTTCACATAAAAAACTTTTAAGTCTAAAAACATAACGCAGCTTTTAAATTATTTAATGCCGTTAAAATCAGAAACATATTTCCCAATTAAGTCTTAGCGAACTTAACACAGTGATGCTTTGATCCTAATAATAATCCTGAATGAAATGATGTAGCTTTTGTTATTTTATATAAAATCAAATATAATGCTGAAGAAGATGATGCCAATGTAGAAGATAAAGAATGGGACTTAAAATTCAGGTTTTCATTGCAACTAAACATTTACTTCAAAACTTTAATAAATCAAATAACATTCATGCTGATGCAACTTATAAGCATACATAGTAAGTTATGCCAGTTTATAATTGTTGCCACAACAAATCTTGATCATCAATTCTATCAATCTGGCATAATTGTATGTTCAAATGAAGGGCAGATTTTTAATTTTTTTTTATCAACTGTTGACAGCTTAAGCAAAATGAATGTGCAAATTGATCCACATTATTTAGTATCCAATGTCATAAATGCAGTTCAAAATGTATTCATTCAAATATTTGGATTGAATAAAGTTTTACTGAATAAAATGCCCATGTTGGGCACTTATATAATAATGTGAAAAAAATTACTTCATTAGTAGATAAAACGACATTGATACATTACATTTACCTTCAAGTAGAGAAGTATTCAAAAAAAAAAAGCAGAGGAAGATATTTTGAGATGATTAGCCAACTTTCTTAAAGCAAAACAGACCTCCAAATTTTTTGATGATATGTAAAAAGAATATACCTATAATACAATGAAATCATAGTGTACATATAAATTTAATAAAACTCTAAAACACTGTTATAAGTAAAATATAGCAGAAATAAAGTAGTAAGTTCCAACATTAATGGTACTAATAGTGTATCAGGATATGTGGTAAGAAGAGCTTACAAGATGGATGTCAAAATGGCATATAAGACATTTGTCTTATTATGCCATAACATAGTAAAAATTTCTGTATCTATATAGAATGAAATTCCTTACGAGAGATTAACAATATATGAGGTTTGTAGGTAAAGGTAATTGTCATGCAAGGTGAGTTGTTATGCAGATGTATGTGCTCTGCTACAGTCAGTGGACCCTTGCCAAAATTGTCCTCCCATATGAGGACTAATTTCTGTGTCAAGGAATCCTTTTTGCCTCTGTATCCAATATCTCATTCATTTTCATAAAACAATAGAAAATCAAATTTTTTTTACTGGAAAACTAAGAAATAATAAAAGAAAAAAATACCATATAACCTAATGTGATGTTAGTAAAATTGCTGTGGATATTTTATTTAAGTTGTAAGCCAGCTATTTAATGTATCATAACTCCAAAATATTGATAATTTACCAAAATATAATAAACCTACAGAAATGAAAACTAAAGTTTGAATATAAAAGTATATATGTACAACTTTGTAAGTAATGATGAGGTTAGGCAAAGGAGTCAACAACCTCCTTTGAGCAGCATATTGTGCAGAGAGAGACTCCGTTGGTTTGGCCACATTGCCCATATGGATAATTATAGATTAGCAAATAAGGTTATGAATAGTGTGTCTAAAGACTTCAGGAAGAGGGGGAGACCTAGGATGTGGTGGGCAGACAATGTCAAACAGGACTTTGTTAGAATTGGTGTGGCAGTGGCCAGATGCAAGCAGATATAGCTCAGGACAGATGTGCTTCGAGAACTAAATTGCACTGGTTGGACCTCTGTAGCCCATTGCTGCTTGAGAATGATGATGATGACATGCTAACTGGATGTATGATGACATTTCCAATCTGTGATACAATAATGCTCTCTGTAAACTATCCACTAGTTTATGCTGCAGACAGTCTCCACAATAATGAGCTCTGGCCTTTTCCTGGCTAATTTATAGTTCCGATTTGAAGAATATGAAAGATATATAGAATGCTGGGATAAATAAAAATAATTCTAGGAATATTAAAATAGGTTTAAGGCAGAAAAGAGGGTAAAACGGAAGTAAACATGTGCGTACTTCATAGTTATTTCCAAAATCTTCCATTCTTAAAATAGCAGTTTTTTATTAATTTTCAGATTTTCAAAATTTTATGGAAAAATTTGTTTTTAATGGTTCAAATCAAACTGTTGAGCTTAAATCAGGGGGTTGCTTCAGCAAAGAGTAAATTAACAAACAAATTGGCAATACTGTATTAGCACTTCTAAGAAATGGCAATCATATGGCTTTAACTAGTTATTTATATTGCAGTTTAGTAAAATATGCAACAAATTAAAAACGAAAATATTTTTCAAGCTTGAATTATATATTTTCTAAGATATATATAAGAAAATTTTCAAGCGGCAATCTTTATTTTTTATAAATCAAAATTTTTTTTTTCTTGTACTAAAAATGGATCTAGAAGTCGTGGCCCCCCCATTTCATATTCTGTCAATGTATACATAAGACTTGGACACATGAAGGGTTAATAATATATGCTTAAAGCTTGCTTTGGAACTAAACATTTAAAAGTCAGTCTTAAGAGTCAAATATGGAAAATCGTACTGTCCTAAATCTTTTTTGCAGGACCTAGTAGAAGAGGGAGCTGTACTATATGAATAAAACTACATAGATGCTAAACACTGCATGTACTAAGCTGCTGTATGTGATGAGGGAATCGCCCTGTGTAGGTTCTGCTGGTTTTAGTACCTTCACAGAGACCTAAACACTCGCCTGCATGTTTGCCCTGAGCTGAGACCAGTGTTGATGGAAAGGATGATCCTGGTAGTTGTTTAGGGGTCCTTATCTACTCTCCTCAGCTTATGACTGGCAGGGATCCCCTTTGGCCTGTCTTGCCATTGGGAGTCTGTCACAGGGCTGGGCAGTACTTTCAAGGGCTGCGGTTACACACTGCTCTTTGGCCATCCCCTTGAGGGGGACCACCTTGTTGTGGTGGGGGTGCCTATGGTGCCTCTGAGAAGTTGGGTTCGGATCGCTGGCACCCCGGGGTTCAC
The DNA here is from genome assembly GCA_038380435.1 of Ryuthela nishihirai. Lineage (NCBI taxonomy): Eukaryota > Metazoa > Arthropoda > Arachnida > Araneae > Heptathelidae > Ryuthela > Ryuthela nishihirai. Next base: position 55,951,207 of record JAWZYU010000030.1, on the reverse strand, counting down.
TAAGTCTTGTAGCCTCTGGTGGAGAGGCTTGTTGAGGGCCCGCGGGCCGGATTGGGTCCTGTTCCGTCAGCTTATTGACTTGTCCCCTGAGAAGCTGGGGTATGCAGCCCTGGTTGAGGGGCCATATTCAATGTCTGCGGACTGGGAGTGATCTGGTCTAGTGGGCTTGTTGCAGTCTCAGTGATATTGGGGTCGGAACGCTGTTCACTGGGGGGCTTCGGCCCGCTCACAATGGAGAGGACGAAGTTGAGGGCTCGTGACTGGTTCCTGTTGGCCGGTCGACAGGCTTAAAGATGGAAAAGCCAAACTAAGAGTCCACAGTAACTCTTTTGTCTGCCAAGATTAGGTTACTGAATAGACATGGTGGAGGATCTGAAGGTGCCTCTGTGAAACTGGGTGTCGGCTCGTCAGTGTTTCTGGTGTGCCTTGTGGCCTCAATGGAGGGGCTGGCTGGGGATCTGCTGACTGGGACTTATCGGCCGGCCCATGCGAAGTCCTAGGTCGTCTTGGTGCCCATCAGGGAGAGGCTTTACTGAGGGCCTGCCGACTGGAAGGATCCCCAGTCGAGTGGGCTCCTTTATCACCCCAGCGAAGTCTGGGGTGTCATGGAGTCGGGATGGTGTGCGCCTGTGGGGGTCTGCAGACTGGGATTGGAGTCCCCGGTCATGTGGGTTCGTCTGCTCAGTCACAGTGAAGTCCGGGCTCGAGGTATTGCTGGGGAGGCTGCCGGTTGGTGTCCCAGCAGAGAGGACGAAGTTGAAGGTCATGCCGAACAGGAGTGCGGCCCTATTAAGTGTGACTTGTCGATGGAAAAGCCTGAGGACTCTCCATCATGATAGCTTCCCCATGCAAAAAGTTAGGACTAACTATTGAATTTTAGGCATCTAAATTCAAAAATTAACATCTTATCTGTATTGGCAAATTGATGTGGTCTAAATCCAGTGAGTTATTTGGTTCTATTTGGCAATGAAAAGATTTCAAAATTCAAAAGTCCACTCACTGCACCTCAATGATTATTTCATCAGACTGACTTGTTTCTAAAAGTGTGTGTTTCTCTTCTACAGGTCTTCTCCCGCAGTTAGGTATGTTCAAATGAAGGCAGAATATTTAATGTTCTCTGGCTAGTGGATGTGGTTTCGTGGCAACTCCAAGGTGTAGTGCAGTCTCTGTATTGCGGAACACCGGGATTGCCACACATTATTACGTTGCTCTTTGGCCTCTGCTTCAGGTAAGCAGGACCTTCTGTTCCCTCCAAGTGGTGGGTTGGACCAACTGTACAGTGCCTTGTCTATGTGGGGTACAGGTTTGTGAATGTCCTCACATTTTTCCTCTTATTTTTATTTTATGAGGACAGTGCAGCACCGCACACTTTTATTTTTCTACTTATTTATGAGGCCTCATCTAACTGGATGTACCATACATCCAGTGAGATGAGGCCTGATTGATGATTGGTTGGTTGATTGATTGATTGGTGCCTGATCAGGTAACCCCACTTATTGGGTTCCATGGTGTGTGGGAACTATGGTAACAAATAATAAACCAACAAATAAAACAACCACGAAGTAGAAAATGTCTTTAGATTTATCTGTGCCACTAAGAGATTTCAGCCCGAGGATCTGTCCACATTGTCATTGTCTTCAGTTCATCTGTCATCTGTTTCTTCGGTTCCCGATTCCTGACCTTCCATTCTACAGATAATCAGGTAATTGGAGACATGTCCCCCTTTTTTTCAGTGAGAAGGTTTGATAGGTCTAATGGGAGCACTGAAATCCATAAAGTACCTAAAATCTGGTGTCTTGTTTGTTGAGACTGCATGCTGAAAACATTCTGAGCTGGTCCTAAACCCTTTGAGGGTCATGCCTGAAAAACTGATTTACATCCAGAGGCCCAAATATTTTTCACTCTAATTAGCTAAAAAAAATTAACTTTAGAACATTTTTGCCAAATAACTAATGAAAGGAATTATGGCATGTATATGCCAAATTAATCAGCATTAAATTCTGGATTTTTCTGAAAATAAAATATTTTACAAAAAGACAACTAATTTTATTTTAATGGAGCATCTTTAGAGTCATGTAATTAAAAATATGCATCTTGAAATTAAAATAAAAATTTATTTACAAAACTAGTAGAAATAATTATAATATACATGAATAGAAAGTCAATTTATATCTGAATAACAAAAAATATTTACTTGAAGCAAGAAAATTACTCTTTTAGTAATTTTTCTCTCAATACCATACTTTGAGAAAAGTTCAGACTTTTTGCAGCTGTACTGAGTCATATGAACAAGTCAAATTTAGAATAAAAAAAAAACAATCAACCAAAATAGATCATATTATTCACCAAATTAAACAGATTTTTTTTTTGCAAATTTTGTGAAAATAAAAACTTTAAACTAGTTTATAAACATGTTGATTTTAATAAGAGCTTTTCACATGATATAGTGCAAAAATAGATCAGACTATGCAATTAAGTTTTAATTTTGGAAAACCTGATGAATAAAAACATTTAAATTATATATTAATCGAAAGGAAATTTCTTCCTGAATACTATATTTACCTGAAATGGGATTTTTATTTCTTTTAATGATTCTTTTCAGTGTGGTATATTTTAAAACACGGGCCAGCATTATATAAGATGACTTGGATTGCTCACTTTACATTAATTGGATTTTCTGTCCTTTTTATGAAGTGGAAGAACACTTTGATGCTTTTTTTTTTACTAAACATTATGAATTTTTCTCTTTCAGCGTTGAATTTTGGCTAAGTGCCAAGAAGTTAGCTTTCCCTCCTTGCAATTTTTTTCCCTTTGCAGGATGAGGAAGACATTAACATCCAATGTAACGCTCCAAATAAATGCAATAATGCTTTAAAGTTGGATCCTTCTTTTGATCCAATTAGTTTTATGCTCCGGATAGCTGATACGGGCGCCAGGCAATAATTAACAAATTGCCAAAAAAGTAGACTAAGTTTAAAGTAGGGTTCAAAATGCCAGCGAGCGTTAATGAGTAAATAGTTAGAATCAAAATTGATTGTCGAAAAAAAAGAGTATAAATACTATCAATCTAAATGCGCGTTGCTCAAGAGAAAAAACTGTACAGACTCAAAAGGTTTAAAATAACAAACAGATTTATTTCCAAAATAGTTCAACTCACCAAGACATCAATGAAGAAGATACATGAAACGCACTGTGCTACAACGCACTTTCCTCCTGCACACACTGTGCTCTCTACTGAGTGCCTCTGCACTCTACACTGCCTAGTGCTTCTGCACTAACTGCCTTCTGTGACTAGCAAGTCACCGGTTTAAAAGACAAGAGCCGGCGCGTCATGTTGCACGCCGGGAAAGACATTAACATAAAGTGATGAACGACGCAAGCTATGACGCAAGAGGGGGCGTGTCCTTGTGCACGCGTTTTAGCGGGTGACGTCGGAAGATCGGAGTTGCACATGCGCAACTCCCAACTCTTGGAAATGAGTGCTGTGATGCCAAAAAGGAAATAAAAAAATCCCCAAAATGATAAATATAACGTAAATTAAACAAAACTGGTAAGGTAAAGCAAAAGTGAACGATGGGGCATCACACCAACTGCGTGTACCAGCAACTCTTTGCAAGTCACTGTGCCGAGTACCCAGACTTCTTACCCATCTTCACAGATGGCTCAAAGTCTGGCATATCAGTGGGATCAGCTATGATCTGCTGTGATACTATCATGGCTTACCAGATCCTACTCTAATGTTCCATCTTCACTGCAGAGTTGCATACTATGAACCTTGACTTGGACACCTAGCAGTTAAGTGCCATTGTCAATGCATACTTTACCACAACTCACTTAGCTCAGTAAGGGCTTTGATATTGGTGCAACTTAGACCTCAGTCTGTTCTGTCCAAGATCCATCGGCAACTCCATTGTTTGGCAACCACAATGGCCATCCATTTTTTGTTGGGTGACTGGTCATGTGAGTATCAGGGACAATGACTTGGCTGCTGCTGTTGCTTCAGCTATGCCCCTGTCCTGCTCTCCACTACCAGTTCCATACTTGGGCTTCCGTGGTATTTTTTCATCAAGCACTGAGCACAGTGGCAAAACCTTGGTTGGAACAGAATGGTAAACTCTTTGAGATCAAGCCTATTGTCAAACCATGGCAGTCCTGTTTTTTCAGGAATCGCAAGGAGGAAGTTGTATTTGCTCAACTCCATTAATTCATTCATTTCGTACAAGTTCATTTTTTGTATGGATGCAGAACAAATCTAAGTGTGTTTTGTGGCACCATTTAACTATCAAGTACATTTTAATTGAATGTCATTGTTTAACCTTGAACACTGACTTTATTTTAGCTTTCATGATTTTACATCCAAGACACACTTGGACATTTTTTATCTGATCATTGCTTTTTACCCCATTTTTCAAATTTTACAATATCATGGTTATTTGACATGTTTGTAATATTTACCTTTGTTACATTTTGCATCAAGTCCTTTACACCCTTTGCTATTTTCTCTATTTTACACTTGGCATTTCTTTTTTATATGAGCCTTTTTCTGCCAATTTTATTTTGTTGTGTCTTTTACCAATTTCGCATCTTGTTTTAAACTATGGCTGTAGGTTTAAGTGATTTTCATTTGTTTATTCTTTTAGCAATATGCTTGTTTAATGCAATATAGCCTTAGGTGTGCTCTTATGCCATAAAACATCAACCAATGAACCAACTGCATGTACTAATTCTACAATAATAGCAAATTAAATCATTAAAGTTAAAAACTGTGCTTTTAAATGTTTTAAACTATCTACCACAGCACATTCGTGATTAAATCTTATTATCTTATTATTAAAGTATGTTGGAGTTTTTGTAATGTAATCTAAATCAAGTCTTTACTTTCAGAAAATGAATAATAGTTCAGTTAATAGATGGTGTAACTACGAAATGTTAAATCACAGAATGCAAAAATCGTAATTAATAAAAACTGATATCTCCCAAGTATAGTTTGGTCATTTTTGAAGGGGCGGGGGAGTTTGGAACCGGAAAAGGAAATACAAATTCTAATATGACCTTGAGCAAAGAGAGCAAGATGGACATTGAGAAAAGAATGGGATTTTGCTCCAAAATATATTTGGAATCTCAGAATTTTTTTTCCTGCATAAGGGATGTATTGCAAAAAAGTAGTAAAGAGTTAAACTGATATTTTTTGAACTGTTCTATGTATTAAATGAAAGTAAATGTGAGTTCTGATACTAATCACATAAAACTAAGAACAATAATTGTAACTTAGTTACATAAATTAGTATGTGGTGTCACTGTTAATATGTATGTATCATTACATTATATAGTTTTTGTTGTTTGGCATTAATTACTTTCTTTTCTACATCTTATTTAGTCACTTTCGTCTCTCATATTATCCTCATTGCTTAAAGCCATTCAGCAATTTGTTAAAAGATGTATTTGGTGCAAACAGCAAGCATGATGTATATGGAGACTTCAAACCTCTGGATGTGGTAAAAGATCCTGCATTTTATGTACATGTCATTCAGCGATCTAAATGAATATATTGTAGGCATAATATTTAATACCTGTTTTGTAATAATTCTAATAACTATTTCACATTTAAATACAGGTTTCATTTAGAATTGAACTGTAACAGTTAATATCTTATTTCTAATGTAATAAACAGAATTTTTACAACTTTTATATCTCAGGCATTCTAGAAAAAGCTCAAATGTGACTTAATTCATTTTTAAAAAATAAAGGAACTGTAGTATATCTTTAAATAACATAAATATTAAACCTGCTTCATTATTTTTATTCATTTATTAGATGTGCAAATATCCCACAGTATATGTATAAGTGGAATTTAAAAAACAATATTTCTAATTTCATGTAACCCTCTTGTAAGTTATAGGTAAATATAGTAAGAGAAATGTTTTTATACAATTATAAGAAAATATTTGTGTTGGTAAATAAGTTTAGTTGAAGAAAAGTAATTATGAATACTTTTCTATTACAGTAAAGCATAAGGAATGCTTTAAACATTTTGACAATTTTAAGATATTTTCAAGTTGTTCAATGTTTGACTGATGGGTCATAATGGTAGTTAAAATTTGTTCCGAGTTACTTATTAATCTGCATCTTTATTGTTAACAGTGATATTGAATAAAATCAACCATCAAAAAAGTTTTTGCATGATGTGAAATTTTAAGATGGGGGGGGGGGGGGGGGCAAATGTATCATTCCATAAAATTGACTATTGACATTCCAGACTAAATTGATATTCTGTGCATTTGCAAAGTGATTAAAAGTTTTGTAATTGGATTCAGACTACATGTCATATTTACTGTTTTATCCTTAATAATAAATGCATCTATGTATATAAAAGGCTAAGGATGTCTGCCAAAACTGCTGCCTTTCACTGTTGTCATGATGCTTCAGGTTACCTAGGCAACTTGTTTTATGTGATCAAACAGCTATGTGATATTTGAGTGAATGCAACTGAATTAAAGTCAAGTGATAATATATAGAGAATGCTATTAGGTACATATTGCGATGCTTGATGTTAGCCTAGAAACTTGTTTCACACGATGTGAGAGTGGCTGCAGCAGCATATTAAAATTATAGTGGCTATTGCAGAACTACGTAAGAATACGTTGGTTAAGATTTAGATTAGTGTATACACTGCGTGCTAATGCAACATCAATGCATCACCAGAGAGGGGTTTTATATCCAAGCGGTACTTTTGTGCGCACAATGGGCTAAATGGCCACATGATAAGGTCTCAGAAAAGGTTGTGAATGGGATCCTTTGGACACTCTGGTGCAGATGGGAGGCAGATGGAAGCCTCTCATCAAGGTCATCCAGTGTGTTCTTTAATATGTACAGTCCATTGGTATCCTTTCTCATCAAGGTCAGAAAAAAAAGTTGGCAGGGAAAATTCTTAATACAGGCACAGTTGGAACTTGAATCTGAAAATTGTAGATGAGTGAGGTGTGCTACTGATTGAAACACTTCTACTCACCAAGGTGGAGGGGAGGAAGAGGGATAACAACACTCTTTCTGATCTCCCCAAGAGAGGGGAAAAGAGGCATTTGCCTTCCACTGGAATTTGAGAAATAAGGCAAACCATGTCTGTCAGCAACAAATGAGCTGGCTTCCACTGATATCATGATGCTTCATGTTACTTTGGCAGGTTTCATGTGCTGTAACAGGTAATATTGTAGTAAATATGGTTCCATGAGATTTGACAATCACTGCACTGGCATATTAAAATTACCATTCACTGTTCTAAATTCGTAGTGGTGTATTCAAATAATAAAGTATTGTAGAAAACTGTCCTGTAGACAAGAAACATTTGAAAAAATATGGATTCAATTCCCAATCACAGCAATACCATATCTCTCAGAAACATGCTGGATATGATAACCACTACACCATCAGCAGCTAGCCAATTTTTTTCAGCAATGTGAGATATAGACATTCCTGCATATTTTTGTTGATTTGCTCCTGGTGCCATCTATGTTTGGAATTGGGCAACTGGGCTACCTCACAGGATGGAAATATTTCTCATTCGTGCTAACAGCATTGTATAAATAATTCAATAATAAACTATCACAGGGAAAATGTCCTTAGACAAGAAACATTTGAAATAATTACTGAAAAAATTAATATTTTCAGCTGATTATTTCAAATGTTTCTTGTCTACAAGATTCCCAACAGAGATGGTGCCAGAAGCAAATCAACAATAATATGCAGGAATATCTATGTGTCACTAAAAAAAAAAGATTAACTGCTGATGGTGTGGTTATCATACCAAGCATGTTTCTGGAAGATGTGGGCTTGAATCCCACTCGGGCAATCAGGGCAAAACAATTTTTTTCAGCTAATTACTTCAAGTGTATTTAAAACTATATAGGAGTGTATTAGGTAAGATCTAGATCAACATACGTTATACCGGGTACAGCTAGTATGCTTGAAAACTGTTAATTGCATCTACTTCTTCCTCTGATTCACTAAGCTTGTAACCTAATGTTTTGTGGTTAAATTGCCACTATGCCTAAATTGAGGATTTTTCCACTAGACTCTGCAATTAGTAAGAAAAGGGATGCAAATCGATTAAAAAAAAAAAACTACTATTCTTCAGGTGGATGTCAAGTTGAGGGCCTTGTGTGAAAGAGAGCTGTACCCTGTGCATATTAAAGAACATGGGAAGCTTCTGTTTCCTAACAGCTGAATTAGTGGATCCATATTACTCAATTCTGATCCTCTTGGAATACCAGTGACCTAGTTATTTTTACTCCGTTGTGTGCACAAAAGTGCTGCTCAGGGGTAAAATGATTCAAATCCTCTTTGATCCAAGGAATAATATTTTAAATATGCATATTAATATTCATAAATTAATAATTTAATTAAATGTATTATTTGGAAATTTTTCTAACTTACTGCTTATATATATATCTATGTTTATGCTGAATACTTGAAGGAAATGAATGTCAGATCATTACAGTGCGTTGTGTATGTGGCAGAGCATATGTTTCTTAATATCATAAAAATAATTTACAATTACAGTGAAATACAAAAGTTGGTAGATTTTTTTTTATTGTCATAATGGTATCTGTAGGAAGCATATCAATTACCACTTTAAAATATACCAATAGTTAAAAATAATCAATTAAATGTTTAGAACTCTTATGTTATACCTGGGAATTCAGATTTACTGCAGTAATCAAGATTTGTTGTTGTTTAAGATTGTGGACTTTGTTAAAAAAGTGAAATTTTATGGTTAAAGTTTAAATATTTACTAATTTCTCCAGTTATTTCTGTTACGATATACGTTTAGTCCCATTATACACAACCCTCATCTACACTTGAAAACTGTTTGATGTTGATCTTCCATTACCTAATTATTCTTTGTAGTCTTATATGCAAGACTCATGAGCCACTCTTACATATCATTAGTTTCTGTTTGCTCTTCTCTTTTTCAAATCACTGAGTTACAATATTGTTTCATTTTATGCAGAATTAACAAAATTGTTTTTCTGTCACTTGAGGATCCATACAGTTCCAAATGACATCTTGCTCTGAGTGAGCCCACATCCTCCTCCACTTGCTTGTTCTTGGGATTGGTGGACACAGATTTAATCTTTTGTGTTCAATGATTGGCTGCATGCGCACTTCTTTGCATAACGCTGAGGTGGTTTTAATGCATTGGCTGATTGGTGTATATATTTTTTGTTTCCCAAGTTTAAATCCCCTTATTCAAAATGTGACACAGGAAATCTTAGTAATTCCAAAAAAAAACAACAACGCTGGCCAGATACAGCAGCTCTAACTCAGGATAGACATTTCCATGTTAGAAGGGAAAACTACATTTAATGATCGTTAACTTTGAAAATGATATATGATCACCACTCAAATATCTCTGAAGTCCAAATATGTAAAAAGTTATTGATTCTCAGACATCTAACAGCAGACACTGAGTAATAGGAATTTACCTCAAATGAATTGAAACAGAAATAATAATTGTTGCAACAATTTACTAAAATAAATCTTAAGTTTAATAGTTTTATGTAATGCTTCAGTTTTCATCCATTTCGGAAAAAAGCATTTAAGACAAGCATAGCAACTTTTGGTATTATGTGTTCCAGCTTCAATAATTCTTTAAATAACAAATATTTTTGAAAATTAAGATTTAAAAAGATTTGAGATCTATAATTTATCTCTAGTAACATTTTTCCATAAAAAGTTTGAAGTTTGTAATATTCAATAATGCATAATGGCATTTCTGAAACATTACGTAAGCTAATATCATGTTATTCAGTCATTATTTTCCTGTAAGGAAAAATGGAATAAGTTGGGGGGGGGGGTTACGTCAATACCTTTCAAATGACATTTTTATTCCCAATGCTGTATGATTATCATAGTATATTTTTTTATTAATGCATTATGCTCAAGCATTTTTTAAATAAACTATGGTATATGTTAAAGTGATACACTGAAAAAGAAAACAAATGTAAAAGGAAATTAAAGTTACTTTTATAAAGGAATATGTGGTGAGCGAATAGGCAAAGAGTAGCCAAGTGCCAGCTCATTTCACCTCCATACTTTTACAATGGATTTTTAACGTATACTAGTTGGCATAGTGTTAGGGAAAGCTATGAAACTGACTCCACAAAGGAAAATTATTTGCAATAAACCTTATTTTTGTGAATAATAATAATAAATAGCAATATTAAAAGAACTATTCATTGGCCCGAGTGGTTAGCTTGCTTGGCTACTGATGAAAGGGACCTGGGTTCGAGCCTGGATAAGGCACGGATGTTTGTTGGTCTTTCTGCTGACTCGCCTCCCTCACTGACCTTTCATTATGGCATAAACTGAGAGGCTCTTATCACACCTCTGTGGCAAGCAGTTGCTTGAGGGGACATTTTTTATTTTTAAATTTAATCTTTCAAACTATGCATGTTAAAAGTTTTTAAGATAAAACTCGCAGAAGTAAGAATGCTCTCTGATCTATTGTAATATTTTGTAAAAATAAAAATGGGTGAATCTGCAGAAGTATCGCAATCTTGTTGATAGTACTTGAAACATACATGATATCTATTTCTATTTATTAGTAATTTAAGGATAAGGTTATAATTTTATTTCTTTAAACACATCAACATTAATTTGTCCACCAGAATAATTTCTTTTCAGAAACCTAAGACTTCAAGGGTTTAAAAAAAAAAGCAAGTTTTTCTGATAAACTTGCTTTTTTAGGTAATCTGTTGGACTGCACTTCACCAGTATTGAGTTTATTTCAAAGGTAATCTTTTAAAAAAATATTAAAGGTGTAAAAATTGAATAACTAGAAAATATTACATTATAAAAAATTCAAACAAATGATAATTAAAATTATGCAATCTATTAGTTTGCATTTTTATTGTCATGATTATTGTTATTCTTGAAACATTTCTAGTAATTGTTTGTTTCATAAAGGTTTTTGGGTCTTTTTCAACAACAGGATGGCAGAGATACTATGGATTTCTGAGACATATTTATTAGAGTGGGAAAAGTGGTAATGTTAGATTTACCTTGTTATGCTTTATCAGCAATTTGTTGTGCATATAAAACATTATTTTACTATGTAATATATATTGTTGATATTTTGAATGTCTTTTTTTTTTACTTTATAGGTAATTGAAAAAAGAGGCTAGATTCTTGTGTTTCTGCACTTCATTCCGTTATATTATTACTACTATTAAAGCTAAAGCTGTTTCTTAGGCTTCTGAACGAGTTCAACAGCTATCGATGGCATCGCAATCATTTGTATTTGAGTGACGGCTCGTGACAAATTTTGACTAGCACAGGCAGGACGCGGATGTAGGAAAACATTTTGGGGGAGATGCCTGATATTGAACTGAATCGTACTAAAGACATTCCATAATGCTCATTTTTCTAGCTATACTCAGTGATCATTTTCTCTGCAGTGTTATCCTCTTTCCATACCATACAGAGGAAGAAATAGCATTGATTAGACGAGTCCATTTAAAAGGGCAGTTTTGGGTTAAAGGGTTGAATTGACAGGCTTCTGTCAGACCTCTGGAGCAAGCAGCTGCTTGAGGTGGAAATTTTATTCTCAAAACGCATCACCAAAAATCGGTAAAAGGAATAATTAGGAAAGGAGTTCTGGCCTCTTAGTTCAGTATATTGCCCCTCTGCTATAATAATTACCTCTATATAGGGCCGGATTTCTCTCTCTCTCTGTGTGGGGGGCAAACCAATTATAAAACTTGCAAATTTTTTAAGTGTTTTGGCACTCACTTTTACCATTTTTATGGTGGAAGGAATTTCTTCCCACACTTCCCCTCCCCCTTTAGACAGACTTTTTTTTTCCTTTACTAAGTTATAAATTTATTTGAAGCACCCAGTATCGACATGTCATCAGGAGATACTGGGTTCGGACCCCACCTGAACAGTTTTTCTTCTATTATTCGCAGCCATAACTGGAACAAATTCTTTTACCATAAAAGATACATGGCTGAGGGAAATTTTAAATAACAGAAACATTCCCAGCTTTAAGCATTTTTACAAATTTAATTACTTTTTTATGCAGTACGAGTAGAACCAACCACATGGGTGACTCAGTCGGTAGTGTGCCAGGCACATTGAGTTCCCACCTTGGCCAGCATTGAGATTTATCTCTGCCCTGGATCAGTAGGGGACATTGATAAGCTTGGAATGGCTGCTATTGGTCAGACAAGTTATTGTCCCGTGTGCGAGAGAGCCATATGCTGGATGGACTGGACAGGAGGCTACCATGTCTGCTGTCCAGTGGGTCCCCTTCCACCAACATTCCCAAGCCCTTGTGTGAAAAAAAGTTCCCTCAAAGGTAAAAAAAACTCTAAACCACATAGTTCAGCCCACCTAGCCATGACGGAATCCTTAACGTGTTTATCCTTCCAAGTTCCATTTACGGGCGAACATGGCCTAGTTGCACCATTAACCAATCGGCCATTTACTTTTTTTGTGGCTGAACATACGAAGGTCCAGTGATATATGCTGACATTTCTTATAGTTGTATAATTACTAATCCAACATTAGTAGATGGTCTTCACTCAGTTCCATAAAATTTTTACATCAAAGGCATAAAGAGAAACGCTTACTGCGTGAAAACATTCCCCTCCTAGTTGTTGGGCAATTTACACAACTGGATATTTAGCCAGTTACAAATTATAAATACTAACATATAATTTTACATTGGGGACCAATTCGTAGTTCCGGATGGCATGGTCGTTTGCTCTGTTGTAACCTGCTGATAAGTAGCTTTGCTGATCAAATAATAAACTAATGCATATATTGTATAAATAGCTTTAAGTGATGTTTCAGGTCTATTTTCCATGTGAATAGTTTTCTTACGAAGTATCAACCCTTTTTCTCTTAATTTCCGCATTGAGAAAACTAAAAAAAAATTCTATTTTAGTTTACTCAAAACCTTTCCCGAATTTATTCGCCTCCTCCCTCTATCCAGGCAACAGTATCGTTGCTCTATACTGTGTGTGTGTGTGTAAAACAAAAATTTGTGATATGTTGCACGATATAAACCAAATGCAACTTTTATAAAATTGAAAAATTTATCCTGCATTGTTACATATTAAGCAGTTAATGTACGATCTCAAAAAGGGTGCTATATAAATAAAACTATTTTTGAAATTCCTTGTACTATTATTTTGACATGTTTGTAAATCTATTTCTTACGTTCAATGGACAATAATTGATCTAGAACTCGCTAACTTTTGTTCAATCAAAAAGTGCTAAATATAGTAACTGGACGTAATGTTTCACACTTTCCATTACAAATAAGTTACGATTCGTACTTTATTATAATTAAAGCAAATTCAGTTATTGTGCTAACAAAGTGCATAGTTAGTTTTGGAGCATTTCACTACAACTAGTTTGTGAAGACCCACGTTTCATACAGAAGTACCTGGATAATTTGAAACGTAAATTAACCCCATCTTTCCAAGAAATACATCCAGTATTTTTTGGGATTAAAAAACTGCTCACAAATTACTAATAGACAACAGGACGCTAGTGTTAAGTTTCCGTAATTGTTTTTCCAGTTCCTTGAATTAGGAATCTAACAATACAATCGAGCAAATAAAAAATGCCTTTAGGTAATTTCAAATGAGACCATAATTGTCAATAAATAGTACTCCAAGATGCTTGAATATCAACATTTATTGTATGAAGAGGAATGTTAAACGTTTGATGAATTAATTACAACTGAACACAAAATGAGCTGAACTAAAAATTATCTATTTGGAAAACTAATCTACTTCTTCCATTCTTGAAGCATCTTCTTCGTCCCCTTCTAAAGGAGGCATCTCATCAGAAATGGCATCACCGGCTCCAGCTTCTTCCTCGTCAATACCCAGTCCTAATTTTATCATTCTATAGATACGAGATGCATGCGTTTGGGGATCTTCAAGAGAGAATCCAGAGCACAAAAGAGAAGTTTCAAACAGCAACATTACCAGGTCCTGTAATGGGGAAAAAATATAACATTGATTTTAAACAACTTCACTCAAACTGAAGGGTTCTCCATTGGGCATGCTCACAACACTCCTAAGCAGTCAATTCCCAAGACTTTTGGATTGCACAAAAAATTTTAATTTACTCTTTAACTTAATACCATTTAAGGATTTTTTTAAAAAAATAGCAGTTCACCATTTCCTTACATGCTGATGACACATTGTATACCAATGCTACCATACAAATTGCACCTTGTACCTTTTATAGTTTTTGTTCAAGTTGTAATGATAGTCATTCCCAGCTGATTTCGCCTGGTGCACAGGGTGTATATAAACTATCACTTACACCAGGCCTGTAATCTGCACTTCCCAATGTAATTCTGCCCTTGGTCAGTAGGGATACCAAAGATCTTGTAAAGGTTGCCATCCATTGTATGGGGGACCTATGCAATGGAGTGCCATATTCTGTGGATGGCACTGACTGGAGGCTGCGATTTGTTCCTGTTGGCTAATGATGCTGGTAGTAGAATAGGTTTGGTTATAAACAGAGAGAAAACTAAAGTGATGAAAATTGGTCAGGCAGGCTGTGATTCAGTTAATCTGAATGATTGCAGTCTTGAGCAGGTGTCACAGTTTAATTATCTTGGGAGCTATCTAACAGATGCTGGTGATGTGCAGCATGGAGTGTGTGGAGAAATAGGCATATTCACCTAAAGACAAAATTAGACTATATAATAGTTTGGTTCTTTCTAGGGTTAGTTATGGTAGGATGCTGTGTAAACAAGATAACAGGAAACTAGATGCTATGCAGTATCTTTGGCATTAGGTGGTTCAACTTGGTAAGTAATGATGAGATTAGGAGTCAGCCTCCTTTGAGCTGCATATTGTGTAGAAAACTGCAATGGCTTAGCCTTGTTACCCATAAACGTGAAGGCATCAGAAAGATGGGGGAGACCTGGGATGCAATGGTCAAACAATTGCCTGCAGTGGCCAGATGGAGTAGCTCAGAGAACTAAATTGCACAGTTTGTTGGGCCTTCATATTCTATATCTTCTCCCCCTTAAAAAGTAATTGTCTTAAAAACTAAGATCTTTAATCCTATTCAGATATGGTTCAATTTGAGCTTAGCACAGGAGTCCTAGTATGAGAAAAATTCTATCCCCTGAAGCAGCATATCAGTTTAATACCCCTAGAGAAGAACCATGAGCAAGCAAACGTCAGCAGGATCACCATTCCTTATCTGGAGCTCCACCTTTTGATCATTAGCCACTTGGTGTGTTCGTTAAAACAGCTGTTTCACTATATCTCCCCCCCCCCCCAAGAATAAATATTTCACAGGGCTGAGCCTTAACAGGTTAAATCTCAAAGTTTTATGGAATTACCTCAAACAAAACTCATGCCACCAAAGGAAACTGGTTTATGGTTACGTGTCTTATCAAATGGAAGTTTCTGAAGTACTTTTAGTGACAACAAAACAAAAGTCAAATTCTAACAAAATAATAGGATTATCTATAACCCAATTTTGTTTTCCTATTCTCTTTTATTGAAAAAATGATCTAAGGATATCCATACTCTTTACTGAGGTTTAGTGAAGACCCAGAAATGCAGGTATGATGATTACAATTGAAAAAGAACAGCATTACAACTGGTTCCATTGAACATCAAGCTTGATGTTTAATTTGAAATCTGATTTTATTTACACATATGGTTGTTTGTTCAAGTTCACCCTTGAAATCATTTTTCGATAATTTACCAATAAAAGTTTACCCCAAATTATTGAGTCCAGGCCACAATCATTTTTAGTAGTCACTAAATGTCCAGTTAGGGAGTTCCAAGGAAGAAATAAATTTAACACATCATGAAACATATGCATGCTGTTAAAACAGTTTTATAAATTCATCCTATTACTGTCTATTACATACTTAATGTTATTGGGAATGAAAAAATATTGGAAATAATTTGTAGAAACAGGAATTATTAAACATTATTACAAATGCATTTCTTCCACTTTTTCTTTAATGGCAGGAGTTATATGTTTGAGGTAAATTAAAACACTATGAGCTTTAATTTGAGATATAACTCTTTAAGGCTCAGCCCTGTGAAATTTCTATCCCTTTGGGGGAGGGAAGCAGAATGGTAAAGGACAATTTCAAAACATGTTTACAGGGTGATGGGGGGGGAAGCCTAATTTCCCTGTAATTTCAAATTAAGGAACTTTTGTTATTGTTTATAGCAACTTAAATTAAAACTACATGTAAGTCAAGGCTTACAGCAAGCTATACTAAGCCATGGTATACAGTAAAGTTTGGGATTATGCCCCCCCCCCCCCTTCTGTTTGAATTACTGGTGGTTTAAAATTTTGGAAAATACTGATTAAAACTAAACAATCCATGTTCTTTAAATTTTCCGACTACAACTTGAAGGAATAATGAAAGGAAATAAACAGCGCACAGACCACACAAGAAGCATCATCCAGAGCAAATATTTGGGAGTAGCCTGTTAAGCAAATTAATATTACTAGTGCAGCCCTTTGTTTTTTTTTCTAAACTTTAAATTGCATAAAAAATAGGGAGAAAATCCCCCAATATGCTTCCCCCCCCCTCACTTGCAAAACTGCAACTGCTAGCTGGTCATATTAATAAAAAAATCTGTGGGTTGAACAGTTTTTCTTTACACACTTTTTTAGTAACATCTCACTGTAATAAACGGGTTTCCATAAATTAAGAAAAATCGCTATGTTAGGTAAATGGGATAAAATAAGTGATCTAAAATAAGTTTTTTTGTTTTGAAAAATGCAATTGCAGATGATCTCAATCAAATAAATCAATATCTCGTTTTTCAACAATATTCGTTCAGTATTTAATGAGTTATGGAAGTTTTAATATTTGGCAATAACAATGCCAGCTACAAAAAATGACTTCAGAAGTTAGTAATAAGTATTGTATCTCAAAGTGTTTAATAAAGCAAGTTTGTATTTTAGAACTTTGTGTATTATTTCACTATTCCTCAGTTTTTTTTATGCTTCTTAAGACTGGCATTGCTGTCGTTAAATATTTAAACTTCCATAACTCATTAAATAAATAATAAAATAAATACCCCCTCAAGCAGCTGCTTGCCACAGAAGTCTGACAGGAGCCTGTCAGTTTATATGTCATAGTAGAAGGTCTGAGAGGATGACTGAACAAATATTATGAAAATAGAGATATTCATTTATTTGATTGAGATCTTTATCTGCAATCCCATTTTTCAAAACAAAAAGACTTGCTTTAGGAGTTCTAGAGCTTTGACATTTAACTTTCCATTGATAAGGATTTTTCTTAATTTATGAAAACAAGTGTAGACTATAGAGAATTACATATTTAAGTCACAAATGTGAATTATATTAAGAAATTTAATCATCTTTACCTTCACAGACTTGTCATTCTTGTCAGCTTCAGCCTTTTGCCTTAAGTTTTCTACAATGGGATGGTCTGGGTTAATTTCCAAATGCTTCTTTGCAGCCATATAGCCCATGGTGCTTGTATCTCTTAAAGCTTGAGCTTTCATAATCCTTTCCATATTTGCACTCCAACCATATTGACTCGTAACAATGCAGCATGGAGACGAAACAAGTCTGTTTGAAACAACAACCTACAAAGGTAAAAGTTAAACTGGTTTGCTAGCAATAAATTTTGCAATTAAAATAACTTCTAAATATTAAAAAATGTTGAAATAACAGCATAAAAAAGTCCACATCTTTTATTAGTTAAACCACCAAATGCTTCAATTTTATATACATACATTTCAGTTATGCAGCAACACCAAGGTTGCAGAAATTAGGAAAGGTTAACAGAGACAAATGGAGTATTTTTCATTAATATGGATGGGATCCTGCATTTCAATAAAAGGGCATTAATCCTCCCAGTGTTGAAATTTTTTTTCCTGTAGTGTACTTCTCATGGAAACAAAATTTTATGCTTAGGCACATAAAGACTCTTTCCTCGGCGTATTCTCATTGTATGGTCGCTTTACTGCTAGTAATAGTTTAGCTTATTATTTGTAGAACTTTCCAAGAAGTTCAATATTTGACAAAACTGCTGGTCCGAGGAGCATTGGTTTCAAATAATAAAGATAGCGGTCATCGCCAGATCAGCACTTTTGCAAAATATTCTTTCTAATAAAATTCCAAAATTTTATAATATTTACGGGCAAAACTCCAAAGAATATCAAATAAACTACCTATTTAACTTACTTCCTAGAAAAATTTTTAACTTAGTTTTTCTTTAACATCACAAATTTTACTATTTCAGTGGTTGATGAAAAAGTTTTTTTTATTCAGTCATTTATCATATTATTGGTTTTCTTTTTCTCCTTCATTTTATGTAATGATATTGATATAATCTAGATCATATCTGGCTTAGTGGGATTTTTTTTTGCAAAATAATTATAGATACTATTTGAAAATAAATTTGATTATTGGAATGCTTTTGCAATTAATTTAAATTGCATATTTAGTAGGTTTTTTTATGAGCATAATGTTAAGAAACTTGGTTTAATTCAGGAAAGATTAAATTATTTCGTCACCACTAAGGAGTCCAGAAGCCTTGCATTTCGCCAGATGCAATGTATTAAAAAAAGGCACCCGAGCACTAAACTGCTGAACTACCATGCTCAGATTTCCTCCGATTTTTTGCTCTTCCAAATCGTAATTTTCATCATGCAAGGTTGGCAGCCTTGCAGTATGCTGTGGAATATTGCGTTCTTGACGGTTTCATTAATTCACGAAAAAAAATTCAGCAATCGGACTCCATGGCTACACTAACTAGAGTCCATCTGCCTCTATACTGGCCAGGGTGAATGAGACATCTACACTGAGAAGAGTGAACCTTTACTATATCGGGACACTTAACATTTCTTTTTTTAGTTCATATGATTTCATTTTTCAGAGTTATGACTTTTTCTTCCAACTAATTTGTAATGACCCTGTATATAACTTCAGACAAGTGGATTTACTATGATCCATCTACACTGGCAGAAATTGAAAAAAAGAACACCATTAAGAACTGAAGCGTAATTTACGAGATTTATTTAGTAAAAACAACTTATTGAGAAAGTGCAGTGATCACGTCTGAAGTGATTCAATGTTTACCTTTCAACGAGTATTACATTTTACAGAAGGCACATTTTAATAAGATAACGAAGCTCCTCAAGCAGCACTACAAGCTTCCAATCAGGCATGCAATTGGTCGTACAAATGCTGGATATAACGCTGAGGGATACCATTCCATGCACTTTCAACTTGGACATGTAATTGAACAATGGTCATTGCCTGCCATGGTCTGCAGAAGAGTCTGTCCAATCCAGTCCCAGACATGCTCGATTGGACACAAATCCAGAGAGCGTGCTGGCCAAGCGAGTTGGTGCACTGCCTGAGGAGCATGTTGAGTTGCTCAGGCGAAGCGTGGGTGGGCATTATCCTGCTGGAATATTGCATTTGGGATTACACTCAAATATGATGACAGGACGACCGGCTGTACAATGTCGCTGACGTACATATTGCTATTCAGTGTATCCTGTACAAACACATACAAGGGTGATAGCCAAGTGTTTCCCACACCATGATGCCCGGCTTGGGCCCTGTGTCACTGGCGAATGCATGATGGAAGAAGCTGTTCACCTTGTTGCCTTTGGATGCATAAACAACCATCCGACATTCCTAAGCGGAATTGGCTTTCATCACTGAAAATCACAGACTCTCATTCTTCCCTCCAATGAACTCATTCTTGACACCATTGCAGACGTGCTTGACAGTGGTAACTATGCCAATGGTGTGTGTGCTCATAGTCCAGCTTCCAAAAGAAAATTGTGTATCGTTCTTGTAGACACCTTTGGTATGACAGAGGATCGAATTTGTGATGCCATAGTTGTCTGCTCTGCAACTGATGCCATAGTTGCCTGCTCTGCAACTGTCACCCTCCTGATAGGCAGATCTTATGCATCTGTAACTCTGTTGCTCAGAATGTCTGCAAGTGTGCGAAAGCTCTTCTGACTATCGACGGCATCATTGTACCACTGCCGAAACCTCTCATCCAATGCTGTGTGCACTTTAACAAAAAGACCAACCTACTTCCCAAAGACCCACTATATGACCTTGCTCAAACTCTGCTAACTGAACAAATGTTGCACGCCTGCTTAGTCCAAGCATGGTAGCTTCTTCAAAGAGCGCCGAACATGATACAAGATGAATTTCTTTCTTCACACCATAGTTCTTAAATATGAGCGGCGTATATTTACATGTTGTCCCTCAGTGATTTTCAATCTTTGATTACTGTTTCTGCTTCCCTTAGCTATTATGATGTTCCTAAAGGTATTCCTTCTAGGAGTTTTTTTTTTTCCAATTTCCACCGATGTGTATGGCAAGAAGTGTAAAAAAAATGCTTTGCAAAATTTCCTTTATTACACAAATTATCCAATGCAAATCCTTCATTTCCATGCACAGCTACTTTCTTATCAAAATCAATTAGCCATATACAATTACTTCATGTGCCATTAAAAAATCAAAAATATCCAAGAATAGGACTGCAGTAGATGCAGAATACTTTGCATTTACTATGGGAGTTTGATATTTTCACCATTATTATAGATTAGAAATAACACAAGACAAAACTGAAGTATGGATCACAATTGTACCAGCTGAAGTGACACTAGTTTTGGCTTACATCTTGAGATTTCTGTTAATACGTTTGATCTGAATTGTTGCCAATATACTTCTCAAATAACAGAACATACTTCTCAATATTAACTCAAAAATTAGAGCCTTTTGGAAGCAGTTTTCATGCATTTATTCATCTAATTTAATTCTACATATATTGAATTTTTCTTTTTATCATCCAGTTCCCCACTCCCTACAGAGATGAAACAGGGACGACAATTTCATCCTAACTCTGCCACTATGCTGAGTTTTAAACTGCCACCCCCCCCCCCCAATCCTCCTAAAAATCCCATCCTGTAGATAAAACCAATAAATTTACCTAAATGCCTAGTTTTTAGTACTTATAGTTTACCTGCAAAGAAGTTTACTCAAAATTCGTAACTATTCAATTCTTGAAATGGCAATGCAAATGAAATTGTATACTAATAATCTAAACATAAAAATCTTTTTACTATTTGCCTTCTAGTTCCTAATTATCCTCATTACCCCCTCCGTTAATATTACACAATATACACACCGGCCACTGAATTAGAAACCTTTATTCAATGCAGAGTTGGACCTCCTTTAGTTCAAATTACAGCATGTATGCGGGAGTGCTTTTACATCTCCAGCATAAGTCTTTCACCAGATAGTCCTTTAACTGGTTCAGATTTGACGGTAGGACTTTGCTCCCATATCTATTTTTCTAACATGTCCCATACATTCTCAAAGGGTTCAGATCCAGGCTTTGTAGTGGCCAGGGAAGATGGAAGTCACTGTCATGCTCACTAAACCACTGCTGAACACATCTTGCGCAATGGACAGTAATGTTTGTCATCCATGAAACAGCCATCACCTGCTGGATAAAAAGTCAACATTGCAGGCTGGACTTAATTGGCAACAATGTTCAGTTAATCCTTGGAGGACACCCAACCTTCCAGCAATATCAGGGGACCCATTCCATACCAAAAGAACATGCCCCACACCATGACACTGCATCCAAAACCTCAAGTTGTGTTTACAAGGCAATCTGGGTCCATTGCTTCATGGGCTCCTGCCAAACTCTGCCTATTATCAGTAAAGAACAATGTGTACCACGACGTCAGACCACACTTTTTTTCCAGTCTTCCAGTCACTGTGCTCCTAACACTGTAAATGAACTTTGCAGTTCTTCACAGAAATCAGTGGTTTCTGTATAGGCATGCGATTACTGATCCTCTTCAATACCCTGGGAAATACATAGTTCACCGAGATATGGGTAAGAAACAGCATTTATTGAATGCTTCAGCCAATTGCTGCACACAGGAAGTCCCGTTTCTCCATACAATCGCAATATCATTCCTGACAGATTACTGTTGCATCACACTTAAGTCTCTTCGACAAGCAATATCGGTTATTTTTCTACTGATTAAAGACCCAAGATATCTCACCTTTTGAGAAACCAGTCGGCTCTGTTTTTAAAATCATTCTCCAGCCAGATGGGCACCCACAATAAGCCCTTTATCGAACCCCAAAAGATTCTTTGTTTCACCCCCCCCCCCACAACGTCCCATCCGACAGATAGTGGCCTTACCAAGCCCATTGGTGTCCCCTACTGACCATGAGCAGGGTGGGGAGGTTGTTGTTGGGTTGTTTTACCTCTGAGCAGCACTTTTCTTTGCACACCATGGGCTAAATGGCCAGATCACATGGACCCGAAGGTTCAGAGAAGGTTGGTGGAGGGGACCCACTGGAACAGCTGTTGGGAGACAGATGGTAGCCTCCTGTCAAGGCCATCCAGCGTGTTCTTTAACATGCACAGGGTGTGGCTCTCCCACACAAGGGGCCACAGCTTAACGTCCCATCCGACGGACGGCGGCCTTTCCAAGCCTATCGGTGTCCCCTACTGACCGTGGGCAGGTGGGGAATTTTGCAGAGATAAATCTCAACGCTAACCCAGCTGGGAGTCGAACCTGGGAACTACAGATTACGAGCCTGGCGTGCTACCGACTGAGCCACCCCCGCCCGGTGGGGAGGTTTGCAGAGATAAATCTCAAACTAATTATTGTAAATAATGAAGAGCCAATCCACAGTATAACGAAGCCCCAGAACTAAATGCCATCATACAAGCCTAAAAAAAAAAAACCAATTATCTGAACCGTTTATCCCTGATCTGCAGTAAAAAAAAATACATTTATATGAATAGCCCATCCCTTCCTTGAAAGTAAAACCTAGATTTTTTTCACTTAGAAGGTTAGACCTGTAAAAAAAACAACAACAAGGATCAGGGCCACATGAAATATATCAAAGGACAATCCAATAAATTTTTCAGTTGATGAAAAAGCTATTATACTGCATGCTAGTCACTTGTTATTAATACACCTTAAGAAATTTCAGTTACTACTTGTGCTGCCATCTATCCAATCACTTTGTCTTATAAGGCAGGAAATATGACAAAAAGCATAAATCAATTTAGTTACATACACCTATCCCTTGATTTACACGGTACTCAGTTCACACAATTTTGGCTTTGCACAGTCAAAAAATGCAACCCGTTTCGATTGACACGGTATTGACTGAGACATACATAGAAAGGAAATCTCAGTCAGTACCGTGTCAATCGAAACGGGTTGCAGTTTTTGACCGTGCAAAGCCAAAATTGTGTGAACCGAGTATCGTGTAAATCGAGGGATAGGTGTATTTGGCACTTATCCTTTTTGTTATTAGGCAATTAAGTTAAATTTTGCTACTACATAATCAATAGCATGTAGTAGGCATCATCCAATGATTAACAATATTGTAAAACATTTACAATACAGAGAGAAAAGCAACAATTATTGCACCCCTTTCACCAATGGTTTTTTTTTCTGCAGTGCTTGGATAGTCGGCAGCACAGGAAATGATGCTCGCTGCAGCCAACTGCACTCGTATGTTTCACCCAGATACAATCTCATGGAACCAGCAGTAAGTAAGCATTACAATACATTGGGAATAAGAACAAATGTCATTATACCCCGATTTTTTTTTTTTAACGAGCTTGGATTACCAGCAGTGGCAGCTTGTCGTGCGGTACAGGAAAGTTTCTTACTGCAGCCAAATCACTACATCTATGTTTTTGATATTAACAAAAGTTAATTTAATAGCTAATAATTAATAACTGTCAATATGTAAATACCATTCACTGATTAATAATAGACTAATAGCCTCTGAGCAGCATTTTCATGCAACTTGGATATGAAACAATCCAAATACTTCGTGATCAGTTGCTGGGTTCAGAAGTTATGTTGAAACAAAATTGGCATTGGCCAACAAATGACAAGCAAAATGCTATACAAAGTTAAATAATACAACAGCATCCTCATCCTCAAGCAGCCATGGGCTTCTGAGGTCCAACAAGACCCTGCAATTCAGTTCTCCAAGCATATTTTTGTCCTGAGCTACATCTGACCACTGCACACCAATTCTAACAAGGTCCTGTTTGACATTGTCTGCCCATCGCATCCTAGGTCTCCCCCTTTCTGAAGACCTTAGGAAAGCTGTTCATAACCCTATTCACTAATCTATAATTATCCACAAGGGCAATATGACCAAACCAATGAAGTTTCTCTCTGCACAATAATAAAAATAAATACCCCCTCAGGCAGCTGCTTGCAATAGAGGTCTGACAGGAGATGCTACTCAAATGAGGTTGCTGGCTCCTTTGCCTAACCTCATCATTGCTTGCAAAGTTTTACTACCTAATGCACTAGATACTGTGTAAGCATCTAGAATCAAAAACATCAAATTTCCTCTTGTTTATCAAGTGTCCAAGTTTCACTATCATAACTAACCCTAGAAACAACCAAATTATTATACAGTTCAATTTTAGTCTTTAGGTGTATAAGTCTATTTCTCCACAGATTCTTAAAAGATGTGGCAGCAATCCCTATTAGTCTGTTAATCTCATGCCTCACATCACCAGTATCTGTTATATAGCTCCCAAGATAATTTACCTGTGACAAAGACTGCAACCATTCAGATTAACTGAACCATAGCCTGCCTGACCAATTTTCATCACTTTAGTTTTCTCTATTTATAACGAAACCTACTCTACTACCAGTCTCATCAACAGCTCAAATGAAAGAGTTTATCTCATCATCATTTGCCAAAAGAGCTAAATCATCAGCATAATCTAAGTCAGAAATTTTCGAATCTCCAGTCCATGCAAGGCCAAATATCTTTCCCTTGCAGTGAATTTCACATATCAATAACCAAACTAAAGAGAAAAAGGAGATAAAATGCACCCTTGTCGAACACCAGAAGTAATGCTAAACCAATTGCTATAAGCCTTACCAACTCTCACACATGACTCGGTGTTATTATAGAGAGCTTTCATTATGTTAACTAACTTGTCTGGTATACCATATGATCTCGCAATCAACCACAAATTATGATGATCAACAGAGTCTAAAACCTTTTTGAAATGAACAAAGCTAGCAACCAAAGGTTTCTGAAACTAAACATTTCTCAAGAATCTGCCTAAGAGAAAAAAATTGATCTACACATCCCCTACTACTTCTGAATCCACATTGCTCATCACGCAATTGACTGTCAACCAGATTCTTAATTCTATTAAGCACAATCATGGAAAGAACTTTCCCTGGAATAGAGAGTAGGCTGATACCCCTATAGTTATCACAAGAACTGCAATCACCTTTTTTGAAAATAGGGATAACAATAGCTCTGGTAAAATCTTTAGGAACCATGCCTTTATCATGAAAGATATTCAAAATTTCAGTCATCCAAGTGGTAACTGAAACATTCCCAGCTCTAAGCATTTCTGTAGTAATTTCATCTACCCTTGGGGATTTTATGAAGTTTAAGTTTAGAAAGAGCCAAAATAACTTCAGATTTGTTATAGGGCCAACATTAAATTCAGTAATGCATTTATCATTACAAACAATGGGAGTAGAATTAACTACATTGTTTAGAACATCACTGAAATGCTCAGCCCACCTAGCAATGATAGAATCCTCACCTTCTATAACCTTAACTTGTTTATCCTTCAATCCCTGTATGCCTCTCCGCTTTCTACCACACAAAACATTAACTATCTGGTACAGCTCTCTGCTGTCTGTTTCCTCGGCTTTGTCAGCCAAGCCATCAAGCCAAAGATTCTTATCAGCAGCTAACTGATCATTTACATGTTTATTAAGCTCTCTATAATACTTTCCTATTAGGAGTAGTAGGGTATTGATTAAGGACATTCCTAGTTTTCTTTCTGAAATAAGCTCAAGTGCTTTATCACTCAAATAATTCTGTTTCCTCTGCTCCTTTTTTCCTAAAAGAGGACCATTAGTTTCCAAAAAAGCCTGTTTAAAATGGTCCCATTCTTCCTCAACTTCAGTAGTAAGCAAACCATGACTGTCATAATGACTAATTAACCAACCTATCATGGTAAGCTTCAGCTATAACTGGGTATTTCATAACTAATTAAAAGTGCCTCAACTCTAGTGAAAAAAAGTTTTGATCCCTTATCAATCCAACAGTCAACCCCAGATAACAATAGACATGTATGAGACCCATTAAAATTGCTGATTCTAAGTAATCCAATTAGCATTCAAGTTGGCCACAGCCAGTAAAATTTGGTATAGTTCAATAAACACCCATTTAGAAACGATCTACGACTTTCAACTCTTTAAACAATTTTAGGTGTGCATTTTGCCTAGCTGCACTTTTAGTATAGTGTAAGAGCTAAATCAAAAACAATTCTTCTCTTCATTAACATTCTCGCTTCTGGAAGAGGCAAAAATACTGTACAATTTGGAGGCAGATTTTCCCAAATGTAAAACTGAACCCACTCCCTCTATATATATATATTAAAAAAAAAAAAATCGGATTTTTGTATTTTAAACCAGAAATCAAAAATCCAATAAATATCAGAGTAGTTGGCAACTCTGGAAGTGTAACAACCTAATGCAAAATATCTTCCAATTGTAACAGGAATTAAATATTATTTACAGAATTGCAAACCAACCTTTTCTACTCTTTTGTCAAGAATATCTTTAATAATCTTGCAAAGATTTTCATATTTTGCCTTGTCTTCCTCCCTTTTCTTTTTCTCATCATCATCTTCTGGAAGCTCCAAGCCTTCCTTGGTAACAGAGACCAGTTGTTTCCCATCGTATTCTTTAAGTTGCTGTACACAGTATTCATCAATAGGTTCTACCATGTAGACTACTTCAAAACCCCTTTTCTTAACTCTCTCAACGAAAGCAGAATTTGCCACTTGTTCTCTTGACTCCCCAGTAATAAAATAGATGTGCTTTTGGTTTTCCTTCATGCGTGACACGTAGTCTTTTAAAGAACAGTACTCATCACCAGAAGCGGATGTGTAATACCTAAGGAACTCTGCCAGTTTCTTTCTATTTTGAGAGTCTTCATGAATGCCAAGCTACAAAAAACAAAATCACAATTAAAATTCTAGAATGCATATTCATGTTCAAGTTACACAAATCAAACAAAAGCTGTAATCATACATTAAGAGAACCCATTGATGCTTAAAGACTGTATAAGTGAGAAAAAAAATTAATACCGACACTTTCCCTTGTTAACCAAGGAAAACAAAAAAAACTACACTAGTCTCTAGCATGACGGGCAAAAAGAAAAAGGTTAACAAATAAAATTGCCATTTCTGAGAAGCAATAAGATATTGCCAATCAGATGGCTTTAACAAATTATTTGTCACAGTTTAATAAAATATGCATCAAATGAAAAAATATTTATCAAGCCTGAATTACCTTTTTTTTAAGATATATCAAAAAAAATAAATCAGCAAATTTTATTTTAAAGCTTTTTGTTGTACTAAAAAATAATATATACATCCTGGACACTGGAAAGGTTAAGAATCTATGAAGAGTGGGAAAAAAATGGTATATATATACACATCTAAAATCTATTATAGTTATTCTAAGGGTAGTTATGGTAGCAAAACATGGGACACTTTTTAAGCAAGGTAAGAAAATTTATGCCTTTGATTCTAGATGTTTACAGTCGTTTGAGCAGTATATTGTGCAAAGAGACTTTTTCCATGATGTTCATGTGCATAGCTGCAAATTGGTGAATTGGTTATGAACAGTGTGCCGAAAGGCATCAGGGAAAGGTAGAGACTTAGGATGTTAATGGGCAGTGTGAAACAGAACTTTGCTAGAACTGCAGTGGCCAAATGCAAGAACTGTAGTTTGGGGAAGACTTGATTGGAGAACAAAATTAATTTGGTTGGACCTATGCAGCCCATGGCTGCATGAGGACTGTGTGTATTTATGTATGGTACTGCTGTAAGTAGTATGGTAGCTGTAGTCAGCTTTCAGTTTGTCACAATTTTAGTAATGGGTGTGAGAATGCTCAACCATGTCCAGAGTGGCATATTTAAGTGAAAAAGCATTTTGGCTAATATTAAATAAACTTGACTCAAATTAACTGTGTTTATCAGAAATTAAACTGTCTGTTTATAAAAAAACTTATAAAAAAATCTTACCTTATAAAAATAGTTGTTATAAAAACAATTTAAATCAATTGTATACTTGTAAGATATGCTTTCCATTTTTAAGGCATTTATTTGCCATATAGTGGCTAAGATTACCCAAACAGCACCTATATGGGACATAATAGAATATGTACTATGGGTTGGGAATGTTCATATCATCAATTAGAGTAGATCTTGATCGGCGGTCGGTAGCTCAGTGGTTTAGAGCACCTGACATGTTATCAGGAGGTCGGCCCAAGACAATTTTTCCTCTAAAATTAAAATAAACTTACAAATTGGTTAATATTTACTATAAGCATTTTGGCAATAGATCTTTTGATTCATTTAGTATCTGTGGCCCGTTACCTTCCCATAACAACTGTCTTAGTTTGTTCAAATTACTGTTTGTAACTTACAGTTCAGTGTAGTGTTCATAAGTTCTACATTTTACAGTATGTATTTTTTAGCAATTTGCATTTCAGATAGAGGAACCTCTTATTAGATTACTCCATAAATATTGTTATCTGACAAATACAATGTAGCTGTGATATTTGAAGGGGGCATACTTTTTGACTGATTACTGTGCAAGTAGACTTATTCATTACAACAAATTGCAACTTATACTTTACATAGTTTTGATCAATATTGAATAATGAACTAAATGAAATCTTTTCCTAATAGCAATAAACACAATTTAAACATTTTTGGGTACAATGGGTAACTACCCAGAATAATTATTCAAAGAACTATATTATTTCAAAAACTAAAGCATTAGTAGACATTTTTCACTTGGGAAAAATTGGTCTTAAAGTTGGATAAGAGCAAGGATTAGTCAATAACATGGCATATCATCTGACGTCAATTCAAAACAATTATAAATTTACATCTATTGAAATAATCATAATCCAGCAAATTAATTCAACTCTATTCTAAAAAAAATACTCCCTCTAGCAGCTGCCTTAGAAGTAGGAAATAATTTAGTCATTAGCAGACATCAAAAACTATGATTTAAGTTATAATTTTAACTTACCTTAATATTTTTGCTAAATTGCTCATAATACTTTTTGTACATATCTTTGTCTTCAGTTACTTCATCAAAAAGCTCCAAGCACTTTTTAACCAAATTTTTCCTGATGACCTTTAAGATCTTGTTTTGCTGTAACATTTCTCTTGAAATGTTCAAAGGTAAATCTTCAGAGTCAACTACGCCTTTTATGAAGTCTTAAAAAAAAAACGTATTGTTATTACACATTATACAAATTTTAGAAATAACATTTAAGAACTAACCATTAGCCAAGCAAAAGATTGCTAAATATTAATATCAACTTAACTAAATATGTTATACTAATCAGTACATCACTTGGTAACCTTGGGATCTATCCCACTATTTATTAGCTTATGGGTATGTATCATATAAATATGGCAGGGGAGGGATATTACACGTTCATTTAAAGGCAATAACTTATTAAGAACTGGCCATGATCATTAGACAGATGCTTAGTTGAATCTATTAAGTCATCTCTCCAAAGCAAAATGTTAGTAAATCTCAAAGGAATCTTTATTTGATATTTTTGTTAAGTATCAGCAATAACACTAAAAAAGTTTTAGTTTATAAACACTGCTATTTAGTTTAAAAACCATGAAGGTACTGGAAGAATATTAAAAGCTTTAAAGTAGCTGAATACTTCCAACCATAATTTAAGTCACATCCCTTTCTTTGTCTAATATCTTTTTACAAATATGGCAAATGCCACAATTAATAATTATAAGTTACTAAGTTGTTCTTTTGCATCATTTTATTCGAAATACTGCTCACCTGCATGATCAAGAGCTAGTATCCTGGTAAGTTTTTGAACTATGTTTTGTTAGCAGATACAGCACTACCGACTTGGCCATCCCTGCCCCAGTAGGCATGCACTTTGCTGAGATGAGGTTTCCCCAAACTGAGAACCCTCAAGTCAACAAATCTTGCTGGGATGTAATGTGACTAGAGCTGCTAGACCAGGCATGGCCAACATACGGCCCGCGTAATGAATTTATGTGGCCCGCGAACAATTTTTCAATATTAGCATTTAGCTTCTAGTAATTAATCGAATGAATTCTCGATACTTCTATATTGTTTGAAAAACATTCCGTTATAAAGAAAATCTTATTATTATCAAGATTGAATGATTTGCATTTGGAGGCTGTGTTAAGAATAGCTACTACAAGTATAGAACCAGATATTAAAAAAATAATAAGCGATGCAAACCGCCTCACACGTCGCATTAGTTATTATGTTAATTTGTTGTATTGATTTACTTAAAATTATTCATAAACAAATTTCATAATAAAATTTTGTTTACTTAAAGAAATAAGTGTTTTGTTTAACATTTTTCAATTTTAATATTTCGTCCGGCCCGTGAAAATATTTTTTTTTCCAATCCGGCCCGTGGGCAAAAACAGTTGGCCATGCCTGTGCTAGACCAAGAGACTAATCCAAGGAACATTCTTAGGATCCAACACATGCCTTCTCTATTGTAGTGTAGTCTACTCAGTCTTAGTAATTCATGTAAAATTACTATGCTAATCCTAAGCACATTCTTACTAATGTTTCATTCTCTATATGATGCTCCTGCAGAGAGTGAATGCAGTTTTTGACTAAGGACTTTGATTAATTGGATGATCTCAATTAATAATCATCCAAAAATTAATTAAAACTTACAGGATAAGTTATTAAAATTGAACTGTGTAAGCAGGTTTACAGTTCGTGTTTTACTGTATATTATTGATAACCAAACATTAAAATTTTAATAAATCTATATAGGCTTCACAACACTTGGTATATTTTGGTTTAACACCCATATGGTGTCAATATGACAGGTTACACATAGAACACATCCAACTCATGGATAGCAATCCTATAAATTCCCGTATGCCTGCCACAGAGCAACATGCCCTTTGAAAAAGCAATAACTGATGCCATTAAACAAGTCAGTCCATTAAAATTACTAATTTTTTAAGCCTTTTAACAATTCTTTTGGACTTTTATATCATCAGTCACGTTTATAAGAGTTGTCCCTTTCGCAGAGAGTCGCATCATCATCAAGGACTTGCATCCTAGCAATAGTAACTGCACATGAATTGAAAATAAGTTGCAAGGCAGGATGTTAGGACAAAAGTAAAAAAAAGTATTTTTTGAAAGCCATATATATAGTGTCTATAGCATCAATATCTAGTTTAGATTCGAACACCTGCAAACTTCACTTAGCATATAGCAATTCACACTTGTTTTAGATATTCTTGTGACCATTCTACACATTGGAATTAAGAAATATCTTTCCTAAGATTCATATGGTTCACCATTCATTCTCATTATCTGGTCAAGAACTAAATGTCAGTTACTTAAGAATTGTTTGCATTAATCCTAATGATTAATTTATCAGCTGTATCATCATCCTGAAGCAGCCATGGAGGTCCAACCAGACAGTGCAATTTAGTTCAAGCATATTTGTCCTGAGCTACATCTGGCCAATGCACACCAATTCTAACAAAGTCCTGTTTGACATTGCCCACTGCATCCTAGGTCTCCCCCTCTTATTGAGGACTTTAAAAAAAGTGATTTAACATAACATCAAGATAACTTCGTGATTTAACATAACATCAAGAGCAGTATAGGCACACTGCTCTTGATGTTATGTTAAATCACAAAGACTTCTTACAATACACAGTAGCCATTTCACCAGTAGATTTTATGGTAAGTTAATTGTAAGAGTTTAACCCTTTCAGGAACATACTAGCTCAAAACAGCAGAGATTTTAAGTGGACTCATCCAATCAATACTATTCTTTTCTCTCTTCACTATCTTTTCACCGGTAGTTTGCAGTTTTGGGCCAGTATGGTAGCAAAAGGATTAAAGGGAACAATGTATCAGTCAAATGTGTGTTCTTTTCTTACGAGTTTGAAACTGGGGCACAATGCTTAGGAAGCAACTTGTAACATAAATGCAGCATTTTGGAGAAGGTACAGCTAACGAGATACCACCAATAAACACTACGTTGGTTTGTAAAATTTTTGATCAAGTGACATTAGCCATCAAAATAAGCCACATGGTTGACCCGAAGCAAGATAATGATCAATTGAAGGCTTTAATCCTTTCAGTACCATACTGTTCCAAAACAGCAGAGATTTTAAATGGACTCGTCCAGTCAATGCTATTTCTTCTTCATTGCCTCCTCCTTCAGTTTGGGCAATTTTGGTAGAGAAGGGTTAATTCAATCGAATACACCAAACTGTATGAAACATTGCAGGCGAATTAGGTGTGCATTATTCAACACTTTCTCGGCACCCATTGGGAAAGTGAAGTTGGATAAATGGGTCCCACATGAATTAACGGTCACTCGCAAGGCACGTTGACATGAATCCAAAGGGATCCATTTTTTGCATATAGTTTTAACATGTGATGAGAATTGGATCCTGCATGACAACTGTTAACATTCTGCTCAATGGCTGGATGTCACAGAAACCCAAACACTTATCATCCAAGAAAATTATAGTGACCATTTGGTGGTCTGCAGCTAGTGTTATCCATTTTTCATTCCTAAAACAAGTTGAAAAAAAATGGAAATATTGTGCAGAACTCAAAAAAATGCATGACAAATTATGCAAAAATTATTATATGTTGCATTGGTCAATAGATATGGCATCCTACTGCTCCATGATAAAGCTTAACCTCATCTTGCAAGTATGAGTTTAGAAACTATCAGTTACAGTATGAGATTCTCATACCAACATATTCACAAGACCTGTTTCCAACTACCACTTCTTAGTGGAGAAAACATTCAGCAGTGAGACAGCATGTTAAAAATACCTTTGAAGAGATCATCGCTTCCAAAACTCAGAATTTTTTTTTTTACCAATGGCTTAAATGGACTTGTTTAGAAGTGGAAGAAGTATTGAATCTTTTGGTGCATGTTTCGATTCTTATTTTTAAAAAAGTTATAGCTGTTGAATGTTTCACTAACAATTCAGCCATTTCATTTGCAGCAGCTACCTAATAGATCAAATTTACCCTCCAGTACCAATGATAAATCAACTGATATAAGTCTTACCTGACGCTGTACTATTATAGAGAGCCACCATTATATGGATACCACCACATCATATTATACTCCGATTAAGACTTTTTGAAATCTACAATTCCATCAAAACACAAATTCTTGGAAAATATTTCCATAACCTAAGTGAAAAAATCTGATCTATTTATCCCATACCATATCTGAAGCCCCACTACTCACTACACAATTTGGCCTTCAGCCAACTGTTAATTCTATTAAGCACAATCATGCAAAATGTTTACCTGGAACAGAAGATAGTTCTGATAAAACTATATGGTATCAGCCAGATTTTTTTTAAAATAAGGATTTTTACCAAAGCTGCCATTACACTGCAACACCAGGAAGAACTCGTCAGATTGTCCCAAAATATGCAAGATGAGTAAGCCCATGGGAGAACATGTAAATGATTCAAAGCACAGCACATATGCACATGTGCGACAGTAACAACCCCTGGAAGTGGTATAAGAGTAGACTAGAAAGAGCTGGTGTAAAGCACTGGAATTGCATTTGCTTGCAGTTCTTGCACACTAAAGGATCAAATATGCCCCATTGAAGAACACTGCATCCATACAACCACCAGGTTTCAGACTTCGATCAAGGGAGAATTGTGGGATTACGGGAAGGCGAATTATTGTACCAAGATAACGGGTGCTTTTGTTGGACAGAATGCTGCCACTGTGATGAGAATATGGCATCAGTGGGTAAAGGAGGAACGAACTCGCGAATGTGAGGGATCTCAATGGCACTAACACAAATGAACAAGGACAGACATCACGTGTACATTGATGTGGTTATACGATCATTCAAAGCAAACACCTTAGCCCAACAGTTAGAGTGTGTTGCACATCAGTGTCCACATGTACAGTTCAACATAGCCTGCAGCATCGGGGCTGCTTTGCTGGGCAGCCATTGCTTCAGCTACCATTGACTCTACAACAAAGGTGTATGAAACTGCAAAGTGGAAGCTGGTGGGGAGAACTTGTGCATGGATGTGCGAATGGCACTGCATAGTTATTTCAGACTAATTCCACTGCACCATGATGGACGAATCCTTATCTGGCAGCAGCGACAGGCTCAGCGAGACATGCACAATGTAGTGCCATACAGGTCTGGCCCCTGGTGTTTTGGGTATGGGGTGCCACTGGACTCCACTAGCACACACACCTCCGACACATTACCAGTACTTTGAACAGCCAGCGTTACATCACTAAGGTGTTGGAGCCTGTGGTCGTACCTTAATTTCAGGGGCTCTCTGGTGCCATTCACCAACAGGACACTGCCCAACCACATGTGGCATGCATCATCCAACAATTCCTTGATAGCCACCATGTGACACTTCTGCCTTGGCCTTCGCGTTCACCGGATCTATCCCTAATTGAACATATCTGGTCAAATGATCTCATGACGACTAGCACACCAGCAATTGCTACAACAGATAAACTTTGGCTATGTATCGAAACTGCATGGGCTGACATTCCCGAAACACATCCAACGTCTCATTCTCTCAGTGCTGGACCGTGTAGCAGTGGTTATTATCGCTCATGGTAGCTACACAAGATACTGATTTCTCTGTATTCCACAAGTCTTGTTGAATTGTAATCATTTGATCCTTGTAATATAAGCAATGTATTCACTAAATATGGCTTTGATATCTCTTGTCTTTCCTAGTGTTGCACTTTTAATGGCCAACAGTGTATAAACATTAGGAACAATTTAGAGATAGCCAAAGTAACCACAGAATGTTACTAGGGCCAGCATTAAAGCCAGTAACGATTCTGTTCTCATTACAAAAGGCAGCAGAACTAACACACTGTTCAGAAATATCTGAAAAGATTAGCTTATCAAGCCATGATAGAATCCTCACCTTCAATCATCTATGTTTAGCTCTCAAATCTGTGTGCCAATCCGTTTCTTCCCAAACAAAAGACCATACCATTAAGTTATATATTCTGATCAGCACTGAATCAATCCTTTATTCAACTCTCTAATGCAGGTTGTTAGGATAACCAACTTGGGTCAGCCAATTACACTTTATTTCTATCATAACAAGAAAATTGATGCCTTTAAACAAAACCCAGAATAATTTTCTAAAACTTGGAATACAAACTCTTTACAACCAACGTTCAGTCCCATTTACACCTTTATGTTGAACTTGGGAAAAGCTTCAAAGTCCCAATGAAGCATCGTTAATCATGTTATTATGTATTGCAGGAATTATATCTGAGGGTGTTATATGTCCTAGAGGAATTCTGGTGAAAATATGCTCATCATAAATATATTGGAATGGCATCCGTTTTTGATGTTTTTTCTAGAAAATTGGAATTTCTTGAAAATGGTTTATTGAAAAATTGCTTGCACTCTTAATACTCCTGCTTAAAGGTATGTAGTATATACAGAAAAAGTTGTTTTTATATTAGTGCCACACAGAAAAAAAAGATAAAATTCCATTCTGATATACACTATCTGATCAAAAGCATCCGGACACCCCTTCTGAGCAGTACTTTTATACAGTTAAACAGGGAATGGTCTTTTAACTTACTATGTTAGTTTTTGGATAACAATAAATTCTCTGGCATTAGATTTGTCCACCTGCTCTAGCCCAGGACTGGGTGAACTACAGCCCTCCACCTCTTTTTTGTGCAGACTGCAAGCTACTAATTTATAAAAGAGAAAAAGACTTCAGGCAAACAAATTCTCATTAAAATAATCAAAAACTGGTATTGCTTATGTTTCACTTGTTTTTTTTTTACATTGGTTATAACACATTACTGATTATATATATATATATCTCCCTTTGCTCTTCAGCTAAAAGTTTGCCCAGGCCTGGTCTAGCTATTGCTGAATTTTCTGTTATGTATAAGACAAAAAAATTAGACAAAAAAATTTGACATTTTGGCAGTGCATTTGGCTACGACAATATAAAAATTTTGCAAACCTTAATTTGCACACTGACAGAACAAATTGTTGCAAAAACCACTTTGTACTTTCAAATTTTAAAGTACTTTTTTTCCCCAAAATAGGTAGAATTATAAATATTTAAAAGTTCACAAACTGTCATTTATAGCATAATTTTACTAAAAAGGTATTCAGCATTCTAGTTGGGAGGCAACTATACAAATTGTGCTCATGTGACAGCCTCTTCAGATAAATCTTAATTATTTGTAGCAACACAAAAGAATATGAAAAACCAGCTCAAATACTATATTGCAATGTAATCTTTCAGTAGAATGGATTCAACTTTGATATTAGGAAACTACTTTGAGGTCATTGAAATGAAACATAAATGGGGAGAAAAATATTCTGAATGGATTGGCAAAGGTTATATTGACTTTGAGCAGTATTTGCCAACATCAGAACCAAAAAAATTCAATTAGACTTGCTCATATTAAAGTTGCAAATAAATACCAGTCCATTTAATAACAAAGTTACCAGATAGTTTACCAATTATTGATATAATGGGAAAGGCAAACAGCATAAAATTTCAGATGATATAAAATAAAACTATTAAATCGTAAAAATTTACTTACTCAAGTATTCAGGAATGAGATCTTCACAGTTATCCATAATGAAAACTCTCCTTACATATAATTTGATGTTATTCTTTTGTTTTCTGTTCTCAAACAGGTCAAATGGTGCTCTTTTTGGTACAAAGAGTAGAGCCCTGAATTCCAACTGTCCTTCAACTGAAAAATGCTTCACAGCTAAGTGATCTTCCCAATCATTTGTCAAGCTTTTGTAAAATTCTCCATATTCTTCTTGGCTGATGTCATCTGGATTTCTCATCCATATTGGCTTTGTTTTGTTAAGCTCTTCAT
Source organism: Ryuthela nishihirai (assembly GCA_038380435.1). Classification (NCBI taxonomy): domain Eukaryota; kingdom Metazoa; phylum Arthropoda; class Arachnida; order Araneae; family Heptathelidae; genus Ryuthela; species Ryuthela nishihirai. Next base: position 55,914,143 of record JAWZYU010000030.1, on the reverse strand, counting down.
CTTCAGTATACTTTTCCTTAATTTTTTTCTTTTTCTTCTTATCTTTGTCTTTGTCCTCTTCCACATCTTCTCCCACATCTTCTATTTTTGGTTCATCAGCTTCATCTTCCCTTTTCTCATCTTTTTCTTCTTCTGCTTCATCATCAGATACTTCCTTTTCACGCTCTTTTTGTACAAGAAGTTTGATAGGATATCCAATGAACTGGCTATGTTTCTTGACTACTTCTTTTATTCTCCTTTCTTCAAGATATTCTGTCTGATCTTCCTTCAAATGAAGAACAATTTTAGTCCCTCGACCAAGAGGTTCCCCTGAAATATATGTTTAAATTTCAAACATTGTCAAACTTATTAGTACCAACTATTCAAATAAAAAGTGCATTAACACCCTTTCACTATCTTACCAGACTAAACTGGAAGATTTATTACAAAATTGACTTTTCTTCCTGCAGTTTAAGCCAGTATGGTAGTGAAAGGGTTCAACTGATGTTATTGTAATCTAACATAACAAATAATGGAAAATATAATTTCATTATTTTCACTGCTTTTGTGCTTTAATAAATTTCAAATTTTTCCTCTGTAAGATATACTTAGAACCTTGTGTGAAACAAATGTACAATTTACTTTTGTGATCAACATACAAAGATCAGGGACTTTGCTAAATGACACATTCCAAAAGAATTTGGGAAGCAGCTGTCTCTGACGCCTTCTTTGCAACTAGTGCTCAGAGAAATTTGTGGTAGCCAGATAAGAGCAGCACTTCAAAGAAAGGATTAGAGTCCATTCATGCAGAAGGAAAACAGGGTGAAAATCCTAACTATATTACAAATCTCCGATCTGCTTTAGCACTTGGAAATGGAACTATGTAGGCATAATTTGGGTGTAAGATAGAGAACTGGAGGAAAAGGCCATAACTTCTTGACAATAGTGGAAACTTTTGGTTTTGACCTTCCTAACAAACCTCCCCCTTCCCCGAAAACATTTCCATTGTATATGTTTGCAAATAATTACAGTATGAGATTGATAGTTAATGATGTTGAGAAAAATAAAGGAAGTAATTCTCATGTTTCAATCAAGCAGTGATGAGTATCTTGCACTTCTCTGCAGTTACTTTAAGGTATTGCACGAAGTTAAAAGTAAAGAAATTGAAAACAATCTAATTCATAGATAAATAGATATTCTTTATTCTATTTGAAGTATATTTCAGAGAAAACTCTTCATTATTTTGCATGAGCTCTTCTACAGGAAAGCATTGATAAAAATCGTTCAGTGTCAAACAACTCAGATGATTTGCTGGAAATCTATTTTGATTAAACTGAATAATTGATGGCAAAAGAAAAAGAAAAATTTCAATTACACAAAATGAATGAGACAGCAAACAGAATTTCTATAAAGGATATTTTTCACTAGTGGAAAAAAAAAATCAAGACAAAGCATTGCAAAGAATTATTCTCATAACACTCAGATATCTACAGGTTTCATCACTTGCAATTTCTAATTCAGAAAGCCAACAACTATTGTGCAATTCCACACATTCACAAATGAATTATATTAAGATATCCAATTGTAGGAAGGACCTGATTTCATAACCCAACACAGGATCATAAGAAATTTGGGACCGTTCAACGAAGTAACACTGCAATTACAGGGTTCCAAAAACTTCGGGCGCAGGACAGCGGCAAATATCTCTGCTCCCCCCCCCCAACTCCTAATACTGTTAACCATATATTTAACACACAAGTAGAACAATACACTGTACTGCAACAGTATGTTTCATAAATTAAAAATTATAGTATGAATAATGTAGGCTAACACAGTGTGAGAGAGGTAATACAGTACAAGTACTTTTTTTCTACCCTGCTGTGGAGTGGTCAACCACACAGGGTCCTGGTGCTGACCATATAAACCCACTGGACAGATATATGGCTCTGAGCTTGATCAGAGATTCTGAATTTGCTGCACTGGTATGCTTCTGTGGAGGGAAAATATTCTGCTGTGTTTCCTGTTTGTGGGTTGACAGCCCCAAGTGAATAGATTCACAGGATATGTTCTTCAGCTGGTGGATAATCCTGAGCAGCGGTTATCGCAGGCACCTGAACTCTTTGCTTCTACTGGCATCGTCAAATTCTGCATTAGAAGAAGTCTTCCTGGGTAAGATGGCTTCAGCCTTTAGTGGTGGTGGAACAGGTCTTTGCCCACGTCTGCGATTAGGGGGCTGTTTGATATTGTCGGCATTCCCTCTCTCAATAAACAGTTTCTTTAAACATCCCACTAACCATTTTTTCTCCATAGATAGTTGGAATGCGAGGACTCTGCACAGAGCTTTTTCTCTTGATGTCCTCACACAAGAATTCCCCCATTATAATTTAGATATTCTCTGCTTGCAAGAGACCAGATGCACAGATAAAGGTCAGATTCTTAAAAATAATCTTAAATTTCTCTTTTCAGGGAGGGACGACAATAAGCATCACCAAGGCGTGGGTCTGCTTCTCAGCACACACGCTACTAATGCTCTTCTGGGATACAAGTACATTAATGAAAGGTTTCTTATAGCAAAATTTCAGAATAACGTTAAAAACTTCAATGTTATCTGCTGTTATGCCCCCACTGAGGACGCCGATGAAAAGGATAGGTTTTATGGACAACTTCAGGATATTTTGAATTCTGTGTAGAAATGAGATATTACCCTTGTTCTAGGTGACTTCAATGCCAAAATTGGTATTGACCGTGACCTCTGGGGAAGAGTGATAAGCCGTTTTGGTTTTTCTTTGCCCCATGTCTGCGATTAGGAGGCCATTTGATATTGTCGCCATTTCCACTCTCAATAAACAGTTTCTTTCAACATCCTACTAACAATTTTCTCTCCATTGGTAGTTGGAATGCGAGGACTCTGCACAGAGCTTTTTCTGTTGATGTCCTCACACAAGAATTCACCATTATAATTTAGATATTCTCAGCTTGCAAGAGACCAGATGGACAGATAAAGGTCAGATTCTTAAAAATAATCTTAAATTTCTCTTTTCAGGGAGGAACGACAATAAGCATCACCAAGGCGTGGGTCTGCTTCTCGGCAGACATGCTAGTGATGCTCTTCTAGGATACGAGTGCATTAATGAAAATTTCTTACAGCAAAATTTCAGACATGCGTTAAAGACTTGAATGTTATCTGCTGTTATGCCCCCACGGAGGATGCCAATGAGGATGAGAAGGATAGGTTTTACGAACAACTTCAGAATATTTTGAATTCTGTCAAAAAAGGAGATATTACCCTTATTCTAGGCGATTTCAATGCCAAAGTTAGTACTGACTCTGACTTTTGGGGGAGAGTGATAGGCCTTTGTGGTATTGGTAGCTGCAATGGGCAACGTCTCCTACAGGTAAGTAAACTCAATGGATTCAGAATAACTAACACTTATTACAGACACCGCAATACACATAATTATACGTGGGTTTCACCCGATGGGCTGCATAAGAATACGATTGATTATATATTAATTAACAGCAAATGGGCTAGTTCTGTTAGGAATACCATGTCATATAGGGGAGCTGAAATTGGATCTGACCATTACCTTGTTAAAAGTGTCTTGCAACTTAAAAAGTGTTGTGCTAGGGTTAAAAAATTTACGTTTAATACTGAAGCTCTGAAAGACAGTTATTGCCAAAGATTACCATGATAGCTTACTTATTCATTATGACAGTCATGATATGCTTACTACTAAAGTTGAGGAAGAATGGGATCATTTTAATTTCTTAGTGATAAGGCACTCGAGCTTATTTCGGAAAGAAAGAACTGCAGTAATGTCCTTAATCAATACCCTACTAGTCTTAATGGAAAGCATTACAGAGAACTTAATAAACGTGTAAAAGATCAGTTAGATGCTGATAAGAATCTTTGGCTTGATGGCTTGGCTGACAAAGCCAAGGAAGCAGTTAGACAGCACAACAGCAGAGAGCTGTACCAGATAGTTAATGTTTCATGTGGTAGAAAACAGAAGCATACAGGGATTGAAGGATAAACAATTTAAGGTTATAGAAGGTGAGGATTCTATCATCGATAGGTGGGTTGAGCATTTCAGTGTTCTAAACAATGTGGTTAGTTCTACTCCCATTGTTTGCAATGATGATAGATGCATTGGTGGCTCTAATGTTGGCCCTATAACACAATCTGAAGTTATTTTGGCTATTTCTAAACTTAAACTTCATAAATCCCCAGGGGTAGATGAAATTACTACGAAAATGCTTAGAGCTGGGAATGTTTCGGTTACCACTTGAATGACTGAAATTTTGAATATCTTTTATGATAAAGGCATGGTTCCTAAGGGTTTCACCAGAGCTATTGTTATCCCTATTTTCAAAAAAGGTGATCACAGTTCTTGTGATCAACTAGAGGGATATCAGTCTACTCTCTGTTCCAGGTAAAGTTCATTCATGATTGTGCTTAATAGAATTAAGAATCTGGTTGACAGTCAATTGTGTGATGAGCAATGTGGATTCAGAAGTGGTAGGGGATGTGTGGATCAGATATTTTCACTTAGGCAGATTCTTGAGAAATGTTTAGAGTTTCAGAAACCTTTGGTTGCTAGCTTTGTTGATTTCAAAAAGGCTTTCGACTCTCTGTTGATAGTCATAATTTGTGGTTGATTGCGAGATCATATGGTATACCAGACAAGTTAGTTAACACAATGAAAGCTCTCTATAATAACACTGAGTTGTGTGTGCGAGTTGGTAAGGCTTGTAGCAATTGGTTTTTAACATTACTTCTGGTGTTCGACAAGGGTGCATTTTGTCTCATTTTCTCTTTAGTTTGGTTATTGATTACGTTATGCAAAGTTCACTGCAAGGGAAAGATTTTGGCCTTAAACGTGCTGGAGATCTGAAAATTTCCAATTTAGATTATGCTGATTTAGCCCTTTTGGCAAATGATGTTGATGAGATGAACTCTTTCATTCGAGCTGTTGATGAAACTGGTAGTAGAGTAGGTTTGGTTATAAACAGAGAGAAAACTTAAGTGAGGAAAATTGGTCAGGCAGACTGTGATTCGGTTAATCTGAGTGGTTGCAGTCTTGAGCAGGTATAACAATTTAATTATCTTGGTAGCTATGTAACAGATAATGGTGAAGTGCGGCACGAGATTAACAGACAAATAGTCTATTTCTCCACAAAGACTAAAATTAGACTGTATGATAGTTTGGTTCATTCTAGGCTTAGTTATGGTAGTGAAACTTGGACACTTTGTAAACATGATAACAGGAAACTAGATGCTTACACAGTATCTTGTGCATTAGGTGGTTCAACTTTGTAAGTAATGATGAGGTTAGGCAAAGGAGTTTGCAACCTCCTTTAAGCAGCATATTGTGCAGAGGGAGACTATTGGTTTGGCCATGTTGCCCGTATGAATAATTATAGATTGGCGAATAGGGTTATGAACAGCGTGACTAAAGGCCTCGGAACGAGGGGGAGACCTAGGATGCGGTGGGCAGACAATGTCAAACAGGACCTAGTTAGAATTGGCATGCAGTGGCCAGATGCAGTAGATGTAGCTAAGGACAGACTTGCTTGGAGAACTAAATTGCACAGTCTGGTTGGACCTCTGTAGCCCATGGCTGCTTGAGGATGATGATATTGCAAAAGTTAGCATTTACAATATAGTTCACCCCTGTGGTTAGTTTTTTTTAGCATTACTTGAGTAATCACTAATAACTTTGTAAGCACCATTTCCCATGCTGCTCGCTGCAGCCAACCGAACTGTATCCATATGCTTTACCCATACATAATCCCAGGAACCAGGAGAAGAGTTTATATTAAAGAAAATTAACTTATCGCTAATAATTAATATTCAATACATAGACACCATCCCTTGATCAATAACAGATCAATCAATATATTTCAAAAGTTAGCATTTCAATACAGCAGGAATAACAACCAATGTTATTAACTTGTTTTTTTGAAGTGCTTGGTCGCCACATGACAAGCTGCGTTTGCCACGAGGTATGAGAAGTAATGGTTAACTGCAGCCAAGTCATTGCATCCATAAGTTTGTCAATATCAAAATCAATACAAAAATATCATTAATTAATCAACTAAAAGCCTCCAAGTGGCATTTTCATGTAGCATGGATGTAAAATAATCCAAATGCATACATACTTCTTGTGATCAGCTGCCGAGTTACGAAGCTATGGTGAAACAAAACTGAAACTGGCAAACAAACGACAAGCGAAATGCAATGGGAAGATAGCCAACAAAGTATGCAATTGATTATAATTGAAAGTGCCTCAACTCTAGTGAAAAGTTTTAATCCCTTATCAACCCAACAGCCCAACCCAGATAACAATAGACATGCACGAGACCCATTCAAGTTGCAATGTCAATCATAGGCCACAGATCAGGGAAGTTCTCTAATCTATTATTTCCTTCACTCTGAAATATCCAATTCAAAGTAATCCAATTAGCGTTTAGTTAGCCAGAGCAGGGAGAGTTTGGTATAGGTTCAATACACATCCATGAGACTCCATTGGTTTGGCCATGTTGAGTGTATGGATAATTATAGATTAGCGAATAGGGTTATAAACAGTGTGCCTTAAAGGCCTCAGAGAGGGAGACCTAGGATGCAGTGGGCAGACAGCGTCAAACAGGACCTCGTTAGAATTGGTGTGCAGTGGAGAGTTTATCCATTGCAATATACTGAAAAACAAAATCAAGGCCAACAGTGTAAATTTACTAAATATATCAGTTAATTATTAATCAAGGTACAATATCAACATATTTATTAATTGCAGATTTATCCACCATTGCTTGGATCCAAAACTTTAAATTACAGAATATATGAATTAAGATGTTTTACCTCAGAGCAGCATTATTTTGCATTCAATTGACTAAATGACCAAGTCACAAGAATTTGGAAATTTCGAGAAGGGGGACCTACTGGACAGCTGTCAGCAGACAAATAGCTCTTCACATGAGGCCATAACTTTATGCATCATCTGATGGACAGCAGCCTTCCCAAGCAGTGTCCCCTTTCTGACCGAGTGCAGGGTGGTAGTGGTATGGGGTTTGCAAGACAAGCCTCAATGCTGGCCCATGTGGGACTAACCCTGGGTTGTTGGGTTGTTTTACCTCTGAGCGGCACTTTTTTGCACACCATGGGCTAAATGGCCAGGTCACATGGACCCCGAAGGCTCAGAGAAGGTTGGGGAAGGGGACCCACTGGAACAGCTGTTGGGAGACAGATGGTAGCCTCCCGTCAAGGCCATCCAGCGTGTTCTTTAACGTGCACAGGTTATGGCTCTCCTGCACACGGGGCCACGGCTTAACGTCCCATCCGACGGACGGCGACCTTTTCAAGCCCATCGGTGTCCCCTACTGACCGTGGGCAGGGCGGGGAATTTTGCGGAGATAAATCTCAACGCTGACCCAGCTGGGACTCGAACCTGGGAACTACAGATTACGAGCCTGGCGCGCTACCGACTGAGCCACCCCCGCCCCACTAACCCTGGGAACTATATTATGAACCTGGTGGCTACCAATCCTCTACCCCATATAATAATAGGTGCCACTCCACACATTGGATGCTTGCATTTGGCATAAAACTAGTTGATCCTGTCTGGGAAAGGTCAGAAGTGTTAAAAATTCACTCTTAAAAGGCAGTGTGTGTAGGTGAACCCACTTCCAAACAGGTTAGGAAGTGGGGAGAGAAGAACATCTTTATGTAAACTGAAACCAATAATGCATTTCCTGTAAATTCAGTCAATACCCTTGACAGGTGATCCCAACAACACATTAAACAAGTATTCTTACATGTTATACTTTATTTTTTGTTAAAAATAACCATCTAATAAAAGATTAATAGTTATACAAACATCTAAAAATAAAATTAAAAACAAGGAATTAGCATTTACCCAAGATTTCAACTGCAGGACTGATCAAATCAATGGTGGCATAGTGGTGGTGGTGGTAATTCAAAAATAACCACAATTAACCTTTACATTAAGGTTTACTTTAAATTATTACATATATAAAATTTCCCCTCCAATTCCTTCTTCCTTTAAAAAAAAAAAGGAATTTGGAAATTAGTTCTATATCTTCTGAATGCACATTTAAAAAACTGTACAATTGATTAAGATATTATGGCACACTCATGCAATAGCTGTAGAAAAAACACGATCTGGCATATAAATAATATAAGCATAGTCATTTATGGGTGCATTTCAAGAATTTCTCAGACTTCGAATGAGTCAAAATGTCCCTGGCACAACTGAAGTTTTAGGATTAGCTTATGCTAATATAAGAAATATGGCTGTCCTAGCTGAGAATCGGAAAAAGTTAGGTAAATAAAAAAAGGAGGGGGGGGAGGGGAACAGCAGTCACTGGAGGTTATTAAACTGGTCTGAATGAATAGACAAGATATGCTGCAAATTACCTGGTTGCAAAGATCAGGGTATTGTATTAAATGTAAATTGGCTCTTTTCCCCTTAAAATAAACTTCAATAAATATCAACAGTTCAAATATATCTTTGGAAGATACATAATACTTTAAGTAATGTACCAGATTGACAGTGCCAGTTGGCATCATATAATGCCCTTTCAGATATATCTAATTAAAAGTAACTTTAAGCAAATGTTTTGCATAATTTTTCCAAAAATATAACTTTCTCTTGCATAAAGTTTTACGGAAAAAAATGCTATCCACTAAGCTAAAAGATGATTGATCAAGACCCACAAGAAAACTTAAGATCTTAATGTAACTGCCTAACCATTGATGCCACACTAATGGCAGAAATTTAGGATGGATTAATCTAATTTGTCCTTACACTATTTTTGGCAGTCTTGGGCATTAAAAGTTACAAATCATTCACGATTTTTTATACAATTAAAAAGTACCAACAACTCTGATAATAACTAAACACATACCATGATCTGGTCTGACTGTGAATGATCCACCAGCTGATGACTCCCATGTATACTGTTCATCATCGTTGTGTTTAGATGTAACAGTCACCCTGTCTGCTACTAAATAAGCAGAGTAAAACCCTACACCAAACTGTCCAATCATAGAGATATCAGCTCCAGCTTGTAGAGCTTCCATGAAAGCTTTCGTTCCAGACTTTGCAATAGTACCCAGGTTATTGATTAGGTCAGCCTTTGTCATGCCAATACCAGTATCAATAAGTGTTAGAGTGTGATCATCTTTATTGGGGATGACTTTGATGTACAAATCTTTAACTCCCTCAAGTTTAGAAGGATCTGTAAGACTTTCGTATCTTATTTTATCAAGAGCCTGAAATATTAAACATTAAGAACAAGTCAGATTTATAAAGTAGTTAAGGAACAATATCAAATGCATCATTAAAAACAAATTTGAATACAATTTAACAAAATGATTACAACATCGATGACAATCGCAGTGTTTCCTGCCGACTTTTTGTCATTGATAAATCAATAAATATTTTTTTTTTATCAATGTCAAAATGATTATATAAAGTTTAAGCAGGCCATGCAATTTAGTTCTCCAAGCATATCTGTCCTGAGCTATTTCTGCTGCATCTCACCACTGCACACAAATTCCAACAAGGTCCTGTTTGACATTTATCTGTCCACTGCATCCTACATCATCTTTCTGAGGCCTTTAGGCACACTGTTCATAATCTTATTTTTTAATCTATAATTATCCATATAGGCAACATGGACAAACCAACGTAGTCTCTCTCTGCATAACACTGTTTAAAGGAGGTTGCATGCTGCTTTGCCTAACCTCATCATTACTTACAAAATTGAACCATCCAATGCCCAAAATACCGCATAAGCATCTAGTTTCATGTTATCTTGTTTACAAAGTGTCCACATTCCACTAACATAACTAACCCTACAGAGAACCAAACTATTATACAGTCTAGTTTTAGCCTTTAGTTGTATATGCCTATTTCTCCATACTCTCCATAGATTTTTAAAAGTCCCGGCAGCAATCCCTATTCGTCTGTTAATCTCATGCCGCACATCACCATTATCTGTTACATAGCTCCCAAGATAATTAAACTGTGACACCTGCTCAAGACTGCAACCATTCAGATTAACTGAATCACAGCCTGCCTGACCAATTTTCATCACTTTAGTTTTCTCTCCGTTTATAACCAAACCTACTCTACTACCAGTCTCATCAACAGCTCGAATGAAAGAGTTCATCTCATCAACATCATTTGCCAAAAGGGCTAAATCATCAGCATAATCTAAATCAGAAATTTTCGAATCTCCATTCCGTTTAAGGTCAAAATCTTGACCTTGCAGTGAATTTTGCATAACACAATCAATAACCAAACTAAAGAGAAAAGGAGACAAAATGCACCCTTGTCGAACATCAGAAGTAATGCTAAACCAATTGCTACAATCCTTACCTACTCTCACACATGACAGTGTTATTATAGAGAGTGTTCATTATGTTAACTAACTTGTCTGGTATGCCATACAATCTCACAATCAACCAGAAATTACAACGATCAATAGAATCAAGCCTTTTGAAATCAACAAAGATACCAACCAAAGGTTTGTGAAACAATCCGAGTGAAAATATCTATACATCCTCCACCACTTCTGAATCCACATTGGTCATCATGGAATTGCCCGTCAACCAGTCTTAATTCTACTGAGCACAATCATGCAACCAACTGTACCTGGAACAGAAAGTAGTAAAGGCCTGCACCACAAGAAGGTGGGTTCAGACATTAGGTGTTATGCTTGGTCTGTTCTATGCATCATCACAGGGGACTGGTGCACAAGTCTGCTTCCAGTGACTACCTAGCTACCATTTACAGACCATTACAGAGTTAACAGCAAAAAAAAATCAAAAGTTGAGGTAATTCATTCTTATGAATTTACACAAAAAAAAATCTGCTCAAGCATCTGCTCGCCACAGAGGTCTGACAGGAGCCTGTCAGTCTATAAGCCATAGCAGGTCTAAGAGGATGGCGAGACCTCAGCAGAAAAACAACACAAACATCCATGCTTTACCTGGGGCTCGAACCCAGGTCCCTTAGATCAGTAGCCAAGCATGCTAACCACTCAGCCACGGGATGGCTGCGCGCGCACACACACACACACACACACACATCACTAATCAATGCCTAAATATCTCTTCCACTTTTAATATAAAAAAAATAGTATCAAAGATAATTATTTAAAATGGAGCTTATCACTAAACCATAACAGCAAATACTAAAAATGCAAGAAATTAGTTTGGAAGGCATCTGGCTATACAAATAGACAGTATCGCTAAAAACTTGCAGCCTTTGGCAAAAATTCACGATTAAAATAAAAAAACTGTTTTGTGTTGCTTCCCCTATTAAAAGTTCTGCTTTGCTGCTACTTCCAAACCTTATTTTGAAGTAACTAATGAATAGAGATTGATAACCTAAAACCTTGTTGCTCAGAAATTAAAATGATAATTTTATTGCTCAAATTAAAAAGGTAAGTTTTTCCTTCAAGCTATTTGTATGCTAAAAGTTAAAGAGAAAACTCTTAAGCTTTTCAGAGCAAAGACAGTGTCACTTCACTGAAGGAGTGCTATATGCTGATGTTAGGGAAAGAAGCTCTTAACAGCCCTATGTCATGAAGTGCGATTCCAGTGTCCCAGTTGCAGGTGGAAATAAGCAAGGTCATTATCTCAATAGCCTTGCAGACTATGGTTCTGTAGTCGCTCTTCACATGTGGAAAGCAGCTCTTAGTAGACCTAACATCACCACATAATGTTACTTCACTGAAGGAGCACCGTCTTGCTCTGAAAAGCTTGTTTTCTTTATAAAATTTTTAACATGAATATAGTTGAATGAATTTTATTTCTTAAAGAATTTATTTTAATAAAGAATTTTTAGGGTTGGGTTGTTTTACCTCTGAGCGGCACTTTTTTGCACACCATGGGCTAAATGGCCAGGTCACATGGACCCCGAAGGCTCAGAGAAGGTTGGGGGAGGGGACCCACTGGAACAGCTGTTGGCAGACAGATGGTAGCCTCCCGTCAAGGCCATCCAGCGTGTTCTTTAACGTGCACAGGGTATGGCTCTCCCGCACACGGGGCCACGGCTTAACGTCCCATCCGACGGACGGCGGCCTTTCCAAGCCCATCGGTGTCCCCTACTGACCGTGGGCAGGGCAGGGAATTTTGCGGAGATAAATCTCAACGCTGACCCAGTTGGGACTCGAACCTGGGAACTACAGATTACGAGCCTGGCGCGCTACCGACTGAGCCATCCCCGCCCCAAAGAATTTTTAGGAATTTCTGAAAGACATCTAACACTAAGAGTCAATATTTATTTTCTCTATTAGTTGGAATCCATTATCATCCATTTTGCCATCTTTGAAAATGGCAGAATTTTCTAGTGTTATTTTAAGCAAAATTAGAACTTTAAAATACGATTGTAAAATATTTAATTTTTACATAATATTTATTGCACTTTATGTTTAAAATGATAAAGTATAATTGCATTGAATAGCAAAATAAACTTTAAAAAAAGGTACCGAAGGTTGAACACCTTTAGTACCCTTGCATACGTCGCAATTGCTTCCAAAATCAGCGTTTCTTTGAAGATAGCAGTTTAATTTTTGAAAGTAACAAAATTAGTTGACAATAGTTCAATCAAGGGGGCCCCATACATGATCATACATCTGGTAATACTGATATAAAAGCTGGCCATAGATGATCAGTCTTGGAGCAAATCCAGGCACATCGGCTCCCCCATTTGGTCCAAGCACAAGCATATATGGGGTGTGATTTCAAAGGTCAAGCCACATCTGGCCAAGTATGAAGAGTAAATTCTGACCATCGGTCCTCTTTGGGGCCTGAAGCTAGAGTGACGGTATGTGGAGTGGCTTGCTTGGCCCTAGTGCTACAGGCATGCATTCTCACCATTATTTGCTAATCAAGTTTTGCACCAAGAAGAGATTGCTCGGCTACATCGGATTTATTAGTAGATTCTATCAATCGTTCAGCAGTATCGATATCATTTTCAAAATTACTGCATAAGAAAATAAACTGCTGTAAAGAATTTATGTGTATACAAAATATTTGAGGTACAACTTTTTTTTTTTACATGAATGCAAAAAATTAGTACCCACATTTCTGAATGTTCGTATTTTGGGTTTATACTGGTATAAAAATAATCTAACAATTCATACTTTTAAAACAAAGATATACACTGTTAACAAAAATTGTACAATATTTTGGTACATGTCATGAAATCCAACTTCAAAGCTGTATAATTTCCAAAATATGCATTTAATGGGTAACTGAAGATAAAATAAGATTTAAATAGATTTGGTTATCTTTTATTTTCAAAAATATTTATTAAGCATTTAAAGAATTATGTAAATTTGTTTCATGAAAATCATTCATAATTCACTAACATTGAAATAATCATTAAGAAATTTTTTAAAATGTACGTTTACAAGTTGGTTTGAAACAATCCTTATACAAGTTTAAATAATTTCTGTGGTAAACCTTAAGACTCATTACTGTAGTGAAATACCATTTACGTAACATGGAAATTCTAATATTTTGTTAGGTCAGTGTATAATTTTATTCAGTGATAAATGTTACAAAATTTTTACACCATTCTGTCTTGCCATGATACTATTTCAGTGGACACTGAACAACTGTCGACATTTTCTAGCCTTGTCAATATATTTGAGATAAAGTGAGAAAAAATATTTTTTCAAGCTTGAATTACATATTTTTTATAACAAAATTTTCAAAAAAGAATTTGTTGTACTAAAACAGATAGACATTCTCTGCCTCTCATTTTGAACTCTTAGTATATAATACAATCAAGACACTGGAATGGTTCACACTGCATCTTCAAAACAACTAATTATTACATACATATTGAAAAAAGCTTATATTTACTCACATCTGAGGAATTTGACACTAATTCTCTAAGAAAGATTTCTTTGTTGGAGTAGAAAGTATTGATGATAAGACTCATTAACTGTGCAATTTCTGCCTGGAAGGCAAACGTCTCCACCTCTTGTTCTTCCATCATGTCAACAGTTTCTTCAGGCATCTATTAAGATAATTATAGCCATTTCAGCGAAAGAAAAGCAACTTTTTTTATTGGGTCAACTAAATAAGAATTTTACCAACTTTACAGAAATTTCCATAGATTCAGGAATTTATTGTTCATATAACAATACTAAACAGTTCTTACAAAACAAGGAGAAAAAGTAACATCAGTTTAAAAGGAAAAGTATGATTCAGTTACTAGACTGTGCATTACAGTGGCCTGGGATTATTTTTATTGTTAAAATTCCCCTGAGGTTGAGTGAAATCTGTTACATGCAGTCATGGGAGTAGAATCCTCACCCACAGTTATTTTATACTGGTAAACTGCAATATAAAATAATCAAAACCTCATTTCTTCTACAGAAGACTTTATAGTCTCTGAGCACCAGTGTTCCACAGAGCAGTTTTGGAAACATTTAATCATCATCCTTAAGCAGTCATGGGCTGTGGAGGTCCAACCAGAATTGAACAATTTAGTTCTCCACACATATTTGTCCTGAGCTGTACACCAATTCTAACAAGGTCCTGTTTGACATTGTCTGCCCACTGCATTCTAGGTCTCCCCCTCTTTACAAGGCCTTCAGGCACACTATTCATAACCCTATTCACTAATCTATAATTACCATACAGGCAACATGGCCACACCAACAGTCTCTCTCTGCACAATATACTACTCAGGAGGTTGCAGACTTTGCCTAACCTCTTTATTAACATACAAAGTTGAACCAACCAATGTCCAAGATACTGTGTAAACATCTAGAGTCAAAAGCAACAAGTTTTCTATTATCTTATTATTACATCTATCTTATATTTACAGAGAGTCCAAGTGTCACTACCATAACTAACCCTACAAACCAAACTATTATACAGTCTCATTTTTGTCTTTAGGTGTATATGGCTATTTCTCCACACTCTCCAGATTCTGAAAAACCCTATTCATCTGTTAATCTCATGCTGCACATCACCAGTATCTGTTATATAGCTCTCAATATAATAAAAACAGACAACTGCTCAAGACTTCAACCATTCAGATTAACTGAATCATATAGCCTGCCTGACCAATTTTCATCACTTTAGTTTTCTCTTTGTTTATCACCAAACCTACTCTATTACTAGTCTCATCAAGAGCTCGAATGAAAGAGTTCATCCCATCAACGTCATTGGCCAAAAGTGTTAAATCATCAGCATAATCTAAAATTTTTAGGTCTCTAGACCATTTAAGCACAAAATCTTTCCCTTGCATTGAATTTCACGTATTATCAAACTAAAGAGGAAAGGAAACAAAATGGACCCCAGCTGAACACCATAAGCAATGCTAAACCAGTTGGTACACACTTTACCAACTTGCACACAGGACTGTATTATTATAGAGAGCTTTCATTATGTTAACTAACTTGTCTGCCGTATGATCTCACGATCAGAGTCAAAAGCTTCTTTGAAATAAACCATACCTTTATCATAAGATATTCAAAATTTCAGTCATCCAAATGGTAACCAAAACATTCCCTGCTCTGAGCATTTCTGTAGTAATTTCATCTACCCCTGGGGATTTATGAAGTTTAAGTTTAGAAATAGCCAAAATAACTTCAGATTGTGTTTTAGGGCCAACATTCACGCCACCAATGCATCTATCATCATTGCAAACAATGGGAGTAGAACTAACCATATTGTTTAGAACATTACTGAAATGCTCAACCCACCTAGCCATGACAGAATCCTCACCTTCTATAACCTTACCTTGTTTATCCTCCAATCCCTGTATACTTTGTCCATTTTCTACCACGCAAAACATTAACTATCTGGTAGAGATCTGCTATCGTGTTTTCTAACCACTACATGGCTTTGAAGCTCTTTGTAATGCTATTAAGAATAGTAGGAAATTGATAAAGGATATTCCTCCAATTCTTTCCAAAATAAGCTCCAGTGCCATATTCCAAATAATTTTGTCTCCTCTGCTCCCTTTTACCTAAAAGTACTGTTAGTTTGAAGAAAAACCTGTTTAAAATGACCCCCCTTCCTCAACTTCAATAGTAAGTAAACCAAAACTGTCATAATGACTGTAATATATCATATTAAGCTTTGGTTATAACTGGTAGCTTAGTGTATCTTTCATAGCTTTAGTGTTAAAGGTAAATTTTTAACACTAGCAAAACACTCAAGTTGCAAGACTCTTTTTAACAAAGTAATGATCAGATTCACTTTCAGCTCCCTTATGTGACCTGATATTCCTAACAGAACTAGCCAATCTGCTGTTAATTAATACATAATCATATTCTTATGCAGCCCATCTGGTGAATCACGTGTACTTATTTATGTATGTCGCAAATTTTGTAGTAAGCGTTATTTATTCTCAAACCATTAAGTTTACTTACCTGTAGGAGACATTGCCATTGAAGCTACCAATACCAAAAAGGCCTATTACCCTCCCCAAAGGTCAGAGTCAGTACCAGTTTTGGCAGTTTGTAGCCATGGTGCATTTGGTTGAATTAGAAAAAAAGCGATTTCCTAAAGTGGGATTCGAACCTATGTCTCTGCGCATTCGAATCACACTAAGGATAATTTATCTACAGGACATTTTCCTGTTACTTTATTACTGCATAGTATGACAGAGTTTTAGATAAATTTCTAATCATTTATAAACTTCTTTATATTTCAAACACAAAGTAATAATATTTTCACAAAATATACAATGTTATTTTTGCTTATGTAAACCATAAGTACATTTAATACAAAATTTTAAGAATACACTGCCAAACTGCAATTAAAAGCCACATAAGCTAAATCAGTAGTTCCTAATCTCTGGACCCAGTGTCATATCCAGAGGTGGGGGATCCCCCTATCCAGAGCACAAAGAACAGGAAAAAAAAAAGATTCACTTTTGCATGCTTTATACGTTGAATATGTATATATAAAAATACACTTCCCCCCTTTAGATTTAGCCTTAACTGCAACAGTGGTTAGGGAGTTCCAGCAGGGCAAAATTTATATTTTGTCACCTCTTAGTGACTGGTCTTAGGGCACATTCTTGTACGAGATGGACTATAAAATATAAGAGCATCTTATAGGATTCTCCGTCTTATGTGCCCAAATAAAACTTAAAAGAGGGAGTTTTGAAATTCTCATCATTCAAGGATGCTAAAGAATTTCCATATTACATTTATATTATCAATAGGGTTCCAATCTGGATTTGTATTATTTCGTTTCCCTTTACATTAGGCCCATCCAACCCAAACTTAATATTTTTTAGTGCCTCTTCATTAAGGAGCAGCAGAAAATTTTTTTTAAATAATTTCTAAATAAATTGAAAAACACATATTTAAGGAATCAGAAAAATGTCTTTATTAAAAATAAAAATATATTTTTAATGAGTATTAGGAATTTAGTTATGAACCTAAGTGTTTGGTCAAACAGTTGATAGAAATGATACAGATTCAGTACTTTTGTTCAGTGTTTTGTGAGGCAGCAAGTACTGAGCCATAGATTGGACAGGCCTGCTTTAGATGATCCAGATATCGTTTCTTATTATTCATAATCAATTTGTGCATATTGTCACAGCCATAATTTTAAAATTCAAAAGTGATCCTACTAGGATAATAGGAACTGGCCCACCTCTATTTTCATGAGCAATCCAGGTTAATGATTCATTACTGATTTGGCTGGACCATGAAATACCATGTCCTCTATCATCACTCTGTAGGGTTTAAACTCGTTCCTGCTTGCTGTTCTGTGCAGCAGAATATTCTTGGTCGATGGTAATCGAAACCCACTCTCTACTTCAGACAATCTGAATTCATAGTCTTCATTCACTGAGCTATCAATGACAAATAAAATTTTCATGTTTGGTTGATATTTGTCCTTCAAAAATTTCCATTTATGGGAAACCATCTCAAACAACAAAATAAATTATAATATATAAAATTAACTCCTCCAAGATTATATCAGTGAATTTTAATAGCTGCAGACACTATTCCCCAGAATACTACAAAAAGTAAATGCATTTGTTCTAGTCTTGTCATAGGCCTTTGTTGACACCTATTCCATTTCATTTAATGCAAACATCCGAGTCATACAAAATGTTAGAATCTGAAGGTCCAGGACTAGCACTACCAAACTGGATGGCAAAATACCTATTGCAGAGCCCAAGTGGGTCAACAACAAGTGTCGATGATTAGCACCACTGAACTTATTTATACCCATAGGGCACAATGAATACAACCTATTCACTCTCCAAATGACCAAACCCACCCGAGCTAACAAGACTTGAGAAGGGTTGGCAGTTGGGATCTTGTTAGTCAACCTGGTTGTGTGCATTGATGGTAAATTACATTTAGTAACTTTTAAGATAGGTGAATTCTGGCCAGCAACAATCCTCAAAAATGTCTTCAGTTTGAAAAGAGATTCCCAGATGCCCTTGTTTAAGGGAGTGGAGATTGCCTCCTCTAACATAGCCTTTGCTAAGTGCGCAGTGACAGCAATAAAAAATCCAACAGTAAAGAATGATAATTTGTATCGGAGGTGCCATGATCTGTTACTTAGCAATATGAACCTAGCTTTAACATTTAGTCATATATTTTGTGCTCCAGAAGTGAAGTGTGGTTATGTTATGGCAGTTTAGAGCTTCTTTCCACATATTGTGAAGGGAGATTCCAGCGTCTCGGCTGCAGGTGGGGACAGGTGAGGTCATTATTTCAATAGCTTCACAAACTATGGTTCCGTAGAAAGTGGATGCACTTGCAAGCAGCGTGACATGTTCAGTCTATTGTTGCCGAGTGTTTTACTGCTAGCTCAGCAGCAGCCATCATTAGCTAGTTTTGGTTTCTCCTAAAAACTTAACATGCAAATAGTCTGAAGGATAAACTTCAAAATTTTATTGCTCAACAAGATTTTAAATTATTTTTAATTAATTTCTAAGTAAGAAGGTCCTTTTAATTGTGTATCTGTTTGATGCTCTGCAAACCTCTCTTGCAAAAACCGATCAACTCTTCCCATTTGAATAACCAATATTGGATCATCTGCAGGGCCAGACTTTGACCTTCTGAGGCTCTAAGCTGTGAGAAGTCCCCAAAAATTCTAATTCGATTCTTAGCATCCCCTCTAAACACCACTGCTTTGAGAATGCAAAACATATTAAACTGCACATTTCACTATTTCCAATGAATCTTTTAAATATTTTAAAACTAAGGGGAAAATGTTATACTGTAAAGGAAATTTAGTCTATTTTTATACTTTTCTTCGACTCAATTGCTTCACGTTACTTTTTCTTTTACTACTCCCCAGTTTTTCCTATATCCTGATCTGGTCGATACATTAGGTTTATTGTTCCGATTGAAGCAAACATCAGAAAGCAGAACTGCTAACCTTGCACAACGAAAAAATATGATTTGGAAGAATGAAAAATCGGATGAAATCTAAGCACTGCAGTTTATGGTGTTAGGAACCATTTTTTAATGCAATAATGCATTATGTCTTGATGGAACACTTGACTTCTAGACTCGTACTGGTGGCAAAAAATTTTGATTCTTCCAGAATTATACAAAGTTTCTTAAAGTTACTTCCATGAAAAAAAAAAACACTAAATATGCAATCGAAACTAATGAAAAACACATTTCAATATCAAATTCGAAAGAGTATTAAACTTTTAAAAGTTCTACAAATAACCTAACAACTGTATTACTAGCAGTGAAGAGGCTGTATGAGAATAGGTTGAGTAAACTATATAATCATAAAACAATTCCAGGGCATCAAATTTTATTTTGCAAATAAAAAGATAACCTCTAGAAGCAACAGTATCCAAGGCATATTTTCCTAACTGCACATATAGTTACACAAAGGTTGGTCAGTACCATCCAAGGCTACTTGTTTCAACAGCCTGTTGTCACTAACAAAACGTTCATTCCATTATTTAAAAAAAGTATTTTTCATGGTCCTAAGCCAACAGATGGCACTGCACAAGAAGCATATGATGCCGAGGTGTAAAGTACGATGCCAAAATGTAACTGTTGATTATTGGTGGCCTAATCACGTGTCGCGAGATTTGACAGGAATGTGAAGTTAAGTTCACTTTTTGCCATTTCCGCTTGATAACATGCTTATGCAACTAGAGGTAAGTGCATATGTATAATATATTTAATGAGGGATTTTTAATGATAGCCAGAATAGGAATAATTATTATTGTTTTCTTTTTTTTTGAAATTTTGTCAAGATATTTATTACAAGTCACTTAAGATATTTTGGAATTTAAAATAGTAGGAGGACAACAATAAGCATCACCAAGACGTGGGTCTGCTTCTCAGCAGACACACTAGTGATGCTCTTCTAGGATACGAGTGCATTAATGAAAGGTTTCTTACAGCAAAATTTCAGAAAAGCGTTAAAAATGAATTAATGTTATCTGCTGTTATGCCCCCACTGAGGATGCCGATGAGAAGGATAGGTTTTACGTACAACTTCAGGATATCTTGAATTCTGTCAAGAAAGGAGATATTACCCTTGTTCTAAGTGACTTCAATGACAAAGTTGGTACTGACTCTGACCTTTGGGGAGGAGTAATAGGCCCTTTTGGTATTGGTAGCTGCAATGGCAATGGGCAACATCTCCTACAGGTAAGTAAACTCGATGGTTTCAGAATAACTAACACTTATTACAAACACCGCGACATACATAAGTACACATGGGCTTCACCTGATGGACTGCATAGGAGTATGATTGATTATATATTAATTAACAACAAATGAGTTAATTCTGTTAGGAATACCACGTCATATAGGGGAGCTGAAATTGGATCTGACCATTACCTTGTTAAAAGTGTCTTGCAACTTAAACTTAAAAAGTGTTGTGCTAGGGTTAAAAAATTTGCTTTTAATACTGAAGCTCTGAAAGATCCAGTTATAGCCAAAGCTTACCATGATAGGTTACTTAGTCATTATAACAGTCATGGTATGCTTACTACTGAAGTTGAGGAAGAATGGGATCATTTTAAACAGGCTTTTTTGGACACTAACAGTACTCTTTTAGGAAAAAAGGAGCAGAAGAAGCAGAATTATCTGAGTGATAAGGCACTTGAGCTTATCTCAGAAAGAAGAAACTGCAGTAATGTCCTTAATCAGTACCCTACTAGTCCTAATAGAAAGCATTACAGAGAGCTTAATAAAACGTGTAAAAGATCAGTTAGCTGCTGATAAGAATCTTTGGCTTGATGGTTTGGCTGACAAAGCCGAGGAAGCAATTAGACAGCACAACAGCAGAGAGCTGTACCAGATAGTTAATGTTTTGTGTGGTAGAAAACAGACAGGCATACAGGGATTGAAGGATAAACAAGGTAAGGTTATAGAAGGTAAGGATTCTGTCATGGCTAGGTGTGCTGAGCATTTCAGCAATATTCTAAACAATGCAGTTAGTTCTATTTCCATTGTTTGCAATGATGATAGATGCATTGGTGACTTTAATGTTGGCCCTATAACACAATCTGAAGTTATTTTGGCTGTTTCTAAACTTAAACTTCATAAATCCCCAGGGGTAGATGAAATTACTACAGAAATGATCAGAGCTGGGAATGTTTCGGTTACCACTTCGACAACTGAAATTCTGAATATCTTATGATAAAGACATGGTTCCTAAGGATTTTACCAGAGCTATTGTTATCCCTATTTTCAAAAAAGGTGATGGCAGTTCTTGTGATAACCATAGGGGTTATCACAATCCTGTTCCAGGTAAAGTTCTTCTGGTTGAGTCAATTGTGTGATGAGCAATGTGGATTCAGAAGTGGTAGGGGATGTGTGGATCAGATATCTTCACTTAGGCAGATTCTTGAGAAATGTTTATAGTTTCAGAAACCTTTGGTTGCTAGCTTTGTTGATTTCAAAAAGGCTTTCGACTCCGTTGATCATCATAATTTGTGGTTGATTGTGAAATCATATGGTATACCAGACAAGTTAGTTAACATAATAAAAGCTCTATAATAACACCGAGTCATGTGTGAGAGTTGGTAAGGCTTGTAGCATTACTTCTGGTGTTCGACAAGGGTGCATTTTGTCTCCTTTTCTCTTTAGCTTGGTTATTGATTATGTTATGCAAAATTCACTTCAATAGAAAGATTTTGGCCTTAAATGGGCTGGTGATACGAAAATTTCTGATTTAGATTATGCTGATGATTTAGCCCTTTTGGCAAATGATGTTGATGACATGAACTCTTTCATTTGAGCTGTTGATGAAACTGGTAGTAGAGTAGGTTTGGTTATAAACAGAGAGAAAACTAAAGTGATGAAAATTGGTCAGGCAGGCTGTGATTCAGTTAATCTGAATGGTTGCAGTCTTGAGCAGGTGTCACAGTTTAATTACCTTGGGAGCTATTTAACAGATAATGGTGATGTTCAGTATGAGATTAACATACGAATAGGGATTACTGCCGAGACTTAAGAATCTATGGAGATTGTGGAGAAATAGGTGTATACACCTAAAGACTAAAATTAGACTGTATAATAGTTTGGTTCTTTCTAGGGTTAGTTATGGTTGTGAAACTTGGGACACTTTGTAAACAAGGTAACAGGAAACTAGATGCTTTCGATTCCAGATGCTTATGCAGTATCTTGGGCATTAGGTGGTTCAACTTTGTAACTAATGATGAGGTTATGAAAAGGCGTCTGCAACCTCCTTTAAGCAGCATATTGTGCAGAGAGACTGCTGGTTTGGCCATGTTACCTGTATAGATAATTAGATTGGCGAATAGGGTTACGAGCAGTGTGCCTAAAGGCCTCAGAAAGAGGGGGAGACCTAGGATGCAGTGGGCAGACAATGTCAAACAGGACCTTGTTAGAATTGGAGTGCAGTGGCCAGATGCAGTAGATGTAGCTCAGGACAGACTTGCTTGGAGAACTAAATTGCACGGTCTGGTTGGACCTCCGTAGCCCATGGCTGCTTGAGGATGATGATGAATCCCAGACAAGTTTAAAAAACACTGCATCCGTATGATTTTGATATTAAGGAAAGTTAACCTAATAGCTAACAATCAACATGTAAATATCATTAATTAATAAATAGACTATTTTCATGCAGATAAGACATAAAACAATCATACCTACCTATTGTGATCAGCGCAGGGTTACAAAGTTAGGGTTAAACAAAACTGCTATCAGCCAACAAATGACAAGCGAAATGCAAATAGAAAGATGCTAACAAAGTGTTAAATTGATTATAACTGAAAGTGCCTCAACTCTAGTGAAAGAAGTTTTAATTTTAATCCTTTATCAACCTAACAGCTGAACCCAGATAACAACACATGGCTAAAGCCCCATACAAGTTGCAGTGTCAATCCTGGGCTACAGATCAAGGAAGTTCTCTAATCTGTATTTCCTCCTCCTCTCTGAAATTTCCAATTCTAAGCATTCAGTTGTCCAGAGCAGGGAGAGATCGTTTCTAAATGGATGTTTATTGAACCTATACCAATCTACTACCTTCAATTCTGCAAAAGAATTTAGGTGTGGACTTGGCCATGCGTTCTGTTCGGAAATGGTCGCCTGGAATCCTGTATTTCATTGGTGTGCAGGTGGGCCCTCAAGGAAGCATATTAGGGAGTGGTGACACTGCTGCACATTTAGTATAAAACAGCTAAATCAGAAACAATTCTTCCCTTTCATTAACATTCTTTTAGGAAAAGGGCAAATATACAGTACAATTTGAAAGCAGATTTTCTTCAGTGTGAAACTGAAAAAAAACAACCTAATAATCGGATTTAAACCAAAAATCCGTGGTTGGCAGCTCTGGGAAAAGGCAAAATAGATGTGGTGAAAACATACTAGCAATGGTATACAATGATGACTGTACAGCCGATATAAACTGTGTTTGGAAATACATTTAAATATTAAAATATAATTCGTGTAGCAGTAAACTTCAACCTTAATTTTCTGAAGCCCCTCATGATCGTGAGTCCCTAAGCGGTAGCTTAGTTATCTTATGCTTAAGTCCGGTCCTGATCATCTGAAAATTTTAAGATTACATATTTGGCAGAAACCACAAAAGCTAGTAACTTCTTAAACTAGTATTACCAAGAATATCTATCAAGCTTCCTCGTTAAAACAAAGAAAAATAGCTCAATCAGACTATTCGTAAAATTTATAATAAAATTTATATCAAATGGTTTCAAAGTATTTTAAACTTAACCAAGATTGCATATTCCAAATGCTATAAAATTTACAAAACATTTGCATACAATACATAAGCAATTCTATTTATTTCAAATAAACTTACGTTTACACCAATTTCGCAGATTTTCACAGCAAAGACTAACACAACACCCACCCCGAGCTTGCGGTTTTTAACTGCTATGGAACATTCTAGATCACAAAAGATTCGGAGAGCAGACTATGTAATCATGCGCATTTCCGGAATCCCTCAAAACCAATATAAATAACACATTCTATTAGTTTTGAGTTATAAAAATAACATAAATAAGCATTAAAATGTATTTTAAATATAAAATATTGGTTTTAATTTCACAACTGTAACAATATTACTGAGAACTATTTCTCGGAAGTAGTTCTATACATGAAACGCGGTTAATCGTCTCGAATTTTCTCGAATCTTCTAGAACTTTGACCGGAAAACTCTGACCGGAAGTGAACTGCGCCCTCTATTTTAATTTATTACATCAATGGTGAAGATTTGAGAGTTTTGAAGGTTTGACAGTTTTTGAAACCAAATTAGAAGGTTTGACAGTTTTTGGCGAAGTTAGTGAATCGGTGAAATGTGTGTCGTAAATTTAATTCTACTTTAGATACTTGGGGTTCAGGTGTGATCGATTTAAAACTCGGAAATGAAAGTAAAGATTAAAAGTGGGTATTTATGTTTCATAGCGCAATGTCAACTGCAATTTTATGACTATTTTTATAATTATGTGATATTCGTTAACGGGAAATTTTTAAAAAGAAGCATGCATCGTTAAAAATAAATAATTTACGATATTTAGTACATAATAGTAAAATAGGCAATAATTTTAGTTGAAAAACTTTAAATTGAGTTCATATTGAGTTCGATATATAAACCAAAAAAGAAATTGCATGTTTCGTTTAATCGTGGTCTTTTTGGCAGCACTGTTAGTCGAGGTTGGTCTTTTATTCTCCAATTATTTTTTTATCCTATGTCTAAACAAACGTTACGGCTCTTCACCCTTTTATATCCTCCTTCCGACTTGCTATTCGGGTTATAAATGCTCATTCTCCAAAATAAAACAGATTTTTGATATTTTTAATTTTTCCTTTTCATAATTGCTTACATTTGGAAGAAATGCACAAATCTAATAATATTCCATGGTTTTTGCGCAAAACTGTAAAGAAAGCTTAAATTCTTTTAAAAATTAAATAAGCATATCCTATACCTAATGCGCTTTTTGCTTCAGTAATGTACCGAAACGTACTTTGAATGCAAGTAAATCTGCAAGTAAAAAAAATTGAACTTTACAAAGGGGCCTGAGTTCAAGTGCCAGATGAGGTGTGGATGCTTGTTTTCTGTGTTGCCCTACCTGAAATGTCACCTGCACAGACCTCTATGGCACATTACATAGGGGTGGAGGTGGCCCGGTCAGTAGCGTGCCAGGCTCGTAATCTGCAGTTCCTAGGTTTGAGTCCCAGCTGGGTCAGCATTGAGATTTATGTCTGCAAAACTTCACTCCCTGCCCATAGTCAGTAGGGGACACCGATGGGCTTGAAAAGGCTGCCATCTGTCGGATGGAAGAGCCATACCCTGTGCATGTTAAACATGCTGACCTTGATGGGAGGCTACCATCTGTCTCCCAACAGCTGTTCCAATGGATCCCTTCCCCCAACTTTCGCTGAGCTTCTGGGGTCCTTGTGACCTGGGTTTGAGCTCCTGCTAAGGCATGATTGTTTGCTTTGTCTTTCTGTTGAGGTCCCACGGTCCTCACAGATCTATGGTGTATTAAACTGGCAGGCTCCTGTCAAACCTCTGTGGCAAGCAGCTTCTTGAGGGAATATTATTTATCACTGTGGAACTCCCCGCCCTACCCACAGTCGGTAGGGGACACTGATGAGCTTGGAAATGCTGCCATCTGTCGGATAGGACATTAAGCCCTGTGCATGTTAAAAAACATCCTGGTTGGCCTTTATGGAAGGCTACTATCTGTCTTCCAACAGCTGTTCCAGTTGGTCCCCTCCCTCAACCTTCTCTGATCCTTTGGGGTCCTTGTGACCTGGCCATTTAGA
Organism: Ryuthela nishihirai; assembly: GCA_038380435.1. Lineage (NCBI taxonomy): Eukaryota > Metazoa > Arthropoda > Arachnida > Araneae > Heptathelidae > Ryuthela > Ryuthela nishihirai. The sequence continues at coordinate 55,887,893 of JAWZYU010000030.1, read as the reverse complement.
CAACTGTGTGCAAAAAAAGTGCTGCTCAGAGGTAAAAAACCCAACACATATTACACAGACTCCTGTCAGACCTCTGCTGCTTGAGAAGGTACTGAATTTTTTTATTAATACTAAAATATCGTAAGAAAATGACTACCATTAACACCATTTCTTCACTTTTAGACCAATGTTTCTTAAATATTTTCAGACCACCTAACCCCAAGCAGTATATATTTTTATGTGTAATCCCCATGAAAATTTACTTGAAAAAAAAAATGGATATAACATGGCAGCAAATGTAAAAACAATTTAATAATACATTCTAGGTCTAACATAATTTTAATAACAAAATATAATTCTAGCTAATTCTTGTGGATTTTTCAATGGTCAAGCAGAAACCAGAGAATAAGTTCTCGGTGGAACACAATTTAAGAAACCCTAGATGGTGACTTTCACAATGCCACAGCAGAATAGTTGTTCGATGGCAAAATCATTTTATATTTATGCAGTAGAAATGTGGGCACAGCAAGACTAGCATATATCAATAAATTTGTTGCCATAAAAAATGTAAGGCAGTCAAAAGATCAATGTGTGATTAATCTCTGGACTGAAAGTGGTAATCTACTCTATATATTGTCTGGTTTAGAATTTTTGTTTCTCTTACCTTGCTGGGTTCATTTTATCCTGAGTTGCTAATCTATAATGAAACCCAACCAGTCTAGTCTTTCTCACATAGTAAATCATACTTTAGTCATATTTTTGAAATCACTGAATAAAATCAACTCTGCTTACTTTAGTACTTCGTCTGAACATGAAGTGATGATAATTGGACAGCCTATTTGGCTTCATTTGTTTTGAATGGTTGCACCCTTGTGCAAGTGTCACAGTTTAATTATCTTGAGAGATATGTAACACTGGTGATGGGTGTGCATGCCTAAGGATTAAAATTGGGCTGTATAATATTTTTGTCTTTTCGAAGGTTATGGTAGTGAAACCTGGACCTTTTATAAGCAAGATAACAGGAAACTTGATAAATAGTTTCGTGGAACAAATTAGTTCAGTCAATTTGTTAAGCAACACAGTGAATTTTCGTGGTGTGCAGGATCCATGAGGGGTGGAAGGTGATGCAATTAAACCAAAAAGAAGTGAAAGTGGTCTCAAGGGACTGTATTTCCACTGCAGTATGATCCATGTTTTAGAAGTCTTTAAAAAAAGATTTTTTGAGAAATGCTGAAATATGCACAAGCTTAATTACTTTTATGCCTTCATTACCCTCATTAGCATTCAAGGAGCGTAGCCCCTTGGCACCTCCCCCGACATTCAACCTGATCTGGCACTTTTATCTGTTATACAGTGTTAATATAACAGACACTCAAAGAATATTATATAGATTAAAGTTTCTATAGAATGAACTTATTAATGTTCTAAAAATACCTTTATGTCAAAGCCTATCTTGTATGCAATGGTAGCTTGTAACTAAAATTTTTTGGTGGGGCATTTTACTACAGGCAGAGCCAGAAAGTAAGGAAAAGTTGGAGAGATGCATGATATTGAATTGAACCAAATAAGAGTGAAAAGATGTTTTGTAATGCATACATTCGTTTTTTTCAGCTATTTCCAAAACACATTATTTAACAAAAAATTTTGTTCTTTTCAACTACAATTTAGTATTTTGTCCCTCCATTGTAATAATTACCTATATAATTTTTTTCCCTCTCTCTTCTAGTATTTTATGAATAGTTAAAAAAAACTATTCATAAAAAGTATATCTAATATATTGCATTACTATTTTTTTTCCTCTGTTCCTATTATAAATATATGGGTAGGGGGGGTGACTCAGTCTGTAGTGTGCCAAGCTCGTAATCTGCAGTTCCCAGGTTCGAGTCCCAGCTGGGTCATTGAGATTTATATCCACAAAACTCTCCGCCCTGCCCACAGTCAGTAGAGGACACTGATGGGCTTGGAAAGGCAGCCATCCATCAGGTGGGATGTTAAGCCATGGCTCTGTGTGCGGTAGAACCATATCACATTAAATAACATGCTGGATGGCCTTGATGGGAGGCTACCATCTGTTTCCCAACAGCTGTTCCAGTGGATCCCCTTCTCTGAGCCTTCAGGGTCCTTGTGACCTAGCCATTTAGCCCATTGTGTGCAAAAAAGTGCCACTCGGAGGTAAAACAACCCAATCTATTATAAATATATATTTATTATTTTAAACTAAATTACTTGTAAATTATCACTTGAAAAGTTTTCTGGTTTGGTTATATTTAATTTACATTATTAATATATTATTTATATATTTTATTGGGGCAGGGGTGGCTCAGTCGGTAGCGCGCCAGGCTCATAATCTGTAGTTCCCAGGTTCAAGTCCCAGCTGGGTCAGCGTTGAAATTTATCTCCGCAAAATTCCCTGCCCTGCCCACAGTCAGTAGGGGACACCGATGGGCTTGGAAAGGCCGCCGTCCATCAGATGGGACGTTAAGCCGTGGCCCTGTGTGCGGGAGAGCCATACCCTGTGCACGTTAAAGAACACGCTGGATGGCCTTGACGGGAGGCTACCATCTGTCTCCCAACAGCTGTTCCAGTGGGTTCCCTCCCCCAACCTTCTCTGAGCCGTCGGGGTCCATGTGACCTGGCCATTTAGCCCATGGTGTGCAAAAAAGTGCCGCTCAGAGATGAAACAACCCAAATATATTTTATTACATACATTAATTAATTTTACAACAAAAGGTGATATAATAATAAAATAATTATAAAAAAGACTGAAAAGAAGAAAAAAACTACTATAATGATAGCAGCTGGGATTGAGCAGGGGACCTTTAAGTTGCAAGTCCAGAAGAAAAAAATTATTTAGCCGACTGAACTATGCATTGTTGATGTGATGTCTTGTTAAAATATATTATTAATCTTCTCTGTTGGAGACCAAATGTTCGACACATTTAATATTTTCATATCTAATGTTTTTAAATTCTTCATACATAACTATCTTTCTTTGGCAAAATAAAAAGTTGGTAACCTAGTTCATACACATCTTGCCAGGAAAGCAAGCTTATTGAGCCTACCACAATCGAATTGAGATATTTGTTACATAACAAGATCAACTATTGGTTGCACTGGTAGAATCAGCTAATCAATTGTCATGGCTACTTCCAAATGGTGACCTAGCTCCTGCAATTCAGTGCTATTGTATTTCAATGCATGTGAATTTGTATCTGTTATAATAAAGCTAAGATTTTGGGTGGTGGCCATAATGTTAAAATTCCAACTGACAGTACGAAAGCAGTCAATGTAGCCCTGATTTGCAAAATAAATGCTGTGATTGTCTATGTAACACTGCAAATAATGATTACAAAACGAATATAAAAATGATATGTTGATTTAGATATGACAAATGATGAATATTAAATATGAAATTTGTTTATTAATTTTTTTTATTATATATTTGGCGTGCAACCAAGAATATATTTATCTATCTTTTGTGCAGAAACTTACTGATTTTTTTTTGTCCCAGTGGCCTGTGAAACCCAATCTAACAAAATAAGTGTAATATAGAAAAAAAAAATACATGCTTTAGAGCGACAGTTGCTGAATAGCATATTATTATATAATCTGCCTGCTCAATATAGCTGGAATATATTCTTATATTTTATGCAGTTTTAGTATCCAAACTGTATAAAACATTGATGAAAAGACGAAGAATTTACCTCAAGAATATGGGAATGGAATTGATTTGTAAAAATTTAATAATTTATCCATTTAACACAAGATTTCAAAGTAAGCAATAACTAACTTGGTGGTTTTTGGTGAAGAAACTAGAATCCATTCTAGACAAGGTTCTAACCACAGAGTAGGACGGTACAGAGCTAACACTTCCTATATCCCCAAGGCACTTTTAGCTTGTTGAGCCATATATACACCCTCAGTGTTGAATTAAAGAACAACACATAATTGAACAATTAATTGAAAATAAAGGAGAAGCGAGCCTCAGGCTACACAAGTGGCTTTTGATGTAACAATAACACATTTCAGTGCAGTAGTGAGAGGCACCTTCTCTCAGAGGGCAAAATTTTCATCCACATAACACTTAACAAAAATCTCACACTCAAGTATTGAACCAAGAACCTAAACTTCAAAGATCAGCTGCTTTAATCACAGTGCCATCCTTCATTAAGACTTTTATGTGCTAATATGGAAAACAAGTCAACTGTAAAGAAAGTAGTTACTTTAGAACGTAAAGTCTAAGTAATTTTAATAATAAATACCCCTCAAGCAACTGCCTGCCACAGGAGGATGGCAGGACCTTTTATGATATAAGTTAAGAGTTTTTGATTGATTTGATTTTGATTTGCGACATATAAGACAGAGAAGAAGAATCCTAGAAGCTACTCCTAGCTTAATACAGGCATTCTCATACAAGGACATGCCCTACTAAGACTGAAGTCACTGCTGACCACTGCCTTAGTTAGAGCTAACATAATTATATTAACTGATAATATAAATGATGCATAAATTATTTAACTGATTATAAATTATTTGTGGAGTGTCATTTTTGAATGAAACAGGAATAGTTTGAAATACAGGGTGGTCCGAATGAGACTAAAGGATTTGAAAAAGTCAACCTTTTTGTTTTTTGCAGGTTATAGAACATTCCTTGAACATTTACAATGGTTACTTATGATGTCCAACAACGAGTCAAAATCATTGAATTTTTTTATTCTACTGAACAGTCTATTATTTTAACTCGAAGAAAATACTGTCAGCATTTTAATGTTAGAACACCTCCCAGTGACAACATGATTAGGAACTTAGTCTCCTGGTTTGAGGAGCAGGGATCAGTGTTAGATTGTCCAGGAAGAGGTAATCATCATACTGAGTGCACTGACGTAGCAGTGGAATCTGTACGGCAGAGTGTGAACTAAGATCCATCTGTCTCTACTCGTCGTTCTACCCAATTGGGTTCACTGCAAAATCCCCTGCCCTGCCCACAGTCAGTAGGGGACACCAATGGGTTTGGAAAGGCTGCCATCTGTTGAATGGGATGTTAATCTGTGGCCCTGTGTGCAGGAGAGTCATACCCTGTGCATGCTAAAGACCACGCTGGATGGCCTTGATGGGAGGCTACCATCTGTCTCCCAACAGCTATTCCAGTGGGCCCCCTCCCCCAGCCTTCTCTGAGCCTTTTTTTTTTGGGGGGGGGGGTCCCATGTGACCTGGCCATTTAGCCCAGGTGTTCAAAAAAAAGTGCTGCTCAGAGGTAAAACAACTCAACAACCAAATTGGGCATCTCCAGATCATTGCTACAATGGAGCCTGGTTCTTAAATTGTTTCCACACAAGATTCAAATGGTACAGAATTTGTTATCCCGGGATCCTCAGCAATGCATGCAATATGCCATTCATTTTGTGCAGACAGCCAGAGAAAATGATAAATTTTTAAACAACCTCATAATGAGTGATGAGGCTCATTTTCATTTAAATGGTTATGTGAATAAGCAAATTTGCAGATCCTGGGTCACTAAAAATACTAGGGCAATGCATCAGTGTCAATTGCACTCCCCCAGGTGCACTGTCTGGAGTGGTGTTATGGCTGATAGTTATGGCCCATATTTTTTTGAAAATGAGTTAGGTCATCCAGAAAGCATTACTGGTGTTCTGTATAGGACTGTATTTATTGATTGATCATTTTTTACGTCCAGTGGTCGAGGGTAATCCTGACATATGGTTCCAGCAGGATGGAGCCACTGTGCACACAGCCAGAGTGACAATGTAACTTTTTTGTGAACTTTTCAGTGAACGACTCGTTTCATGAAATTTAAATTTTATTTGGACTTCTTGTTCACCAGATTTGACTGCCCCCAACTTCTTCTTGTGGGGCTACTTGAAGTAGCTGTTGTATGTGAACAAACCTTGAACCATTCAGCAACTCAAGGGCAACATTCATGCCGAAATAAGAAATTTGGAGCCTGAAACCTTGCGTTTAGTCATGGAAAATGCTCTGGAAAGGGCCAATTTATCAGCAAGAAAATGGGAGGGCATTTGAGGAATGTTGTATTTTGTACATAGCTCTAAAATTTTTTCATGAATTATATGTTCTAACAAACAAATAAAAAATTAAATAACTTATTTACAAAAGTTATTTGTGTTTTACATCCTTCAGTCTCATTTGGGCCATTCTGTATAAAAGTATAAAATAATGCACAATAAGAGATTGCATCTTTTGAATAATTTAAGAAATGTTTTGGCTGTATTGAATTAAATACTAATAATTTTCTTTTACAAAATATCAGCTACTCGCTGATATTAATATGTGCTATTTGAAGTGCTAATATTAGCATTGTGAATGTTTATTCACAATGCTAATATTTATTAATAATTTATTCAATTATATAATAATTTATTCAAGTTTAAGTTTCCCACGACTAGCAGGCAGTGTATGTTTACAATATACCATAATATGTAAGGTATACATTGAAATTTGACACTGCCTGAACCCCTTACCACACCAGGCCTCAAAAACTGAATTGGCACCCATGGTCAGGCTTTTTTTCAACTGTGTTCAGGCAAAAAGTGAACTTTAGAACTTTTTTTGCCGAATAACTAGTGAAAGGAATCACAGCATATTTTATACCAAATTAATCAGCCTTAAATTATGGATTTTCTGAAAATATTTAACAGAAAAGATTACTTTTTTTTATAGAGGCATGTAGTAAAAAAAATGCATCTAGCAATGCAAATAAAAATTTATTTAAAGAAACCAGTAGACAAAACATAATTGCAATGCATATCAATAGAAAGGCTATTTGTTTATTTATAAGAGGAAAATAAATTTTCTCGTAAAGGAAGAAAATTACTCTCTCACAGTGCTATACTCTGAGGAAAGTCCAGGTTTTTCACCAGCTGTGACCAGTCAAACAAGGGAACTTTAGAATTAAAAAACAACTTAATGTTATATACCAAATGAAAAAATATTTAATTTGCATTAAGAAATGGTAAAAATTTCAGAAAAAAGATTGGTAAGTAAAATTTTATACACATTTTCTAAAAGAAAATTGCAAGATTTTAGTGTATTTTTTGCATTTGAAATTCAGTAAAAAAATTGCCATATTTTCTGAAATATTTCATTATCTTAATATGTATAATTCATAATATTTCTATCATTATTAAAATCTTTAATTTTTACAAAATTTTGTCCTTTATGTAAACCATGTACAATGCCAATTTTGTCCTGATCGACTAAGACTGTGGGCCATTTTTTCTTTTGCCAATATTTTGCGGCCCAAAAAAAAGGATAGAATAGGTAATTGGTAGATAGGTAATTGACATAAAATTACAAGGTGGATTACAGATATTTATTTAAAATTTCAATTGAAAACTTTTGTTCGCGGGCTACAAAATTTCTTGTGTGGGCTGTATGTGGGCCGCTAGTTGGACAGCGCTGCACTAACTCTAAGTCAGCAGTGTTGCAAAAATTTATAACAAAAATGTAGTAGAGCTTAACAGTGCAGTAATCGAAATTAAATTAAAATCTTGAATTCTCTATTATGATTAATATCCATATGTGAAAGTATTTGTCTCTATTTTTATTTTATCCTTTAAAAACTTAATTGATGTGTACAGAGTATGAGCCAGTCATGAAATTAACTCCCTGATGTCATGATACTGAGTTCTTCAACACTGAGTAGCTAATATTGCAGCATGAAAGCTATTATCGCTGTTTCCTCTTACTCTGTGTTTTTTTAACAAAAGAGTGATAATTTCATTGCAAGGAATGAAAACTGCTTTGCATATGCAAAAGGTACAGGAGGTTCATATTTTTGTGACTTTATTTTGCAGTGAATGAATATAATGAATGTGATGTTTCTTACTTGTTAATGAGATCTGTGATGTAGTTTATGAAAAAAGAAAACTAAAATATCACTGGCTTTTTTTTTTATGTATGAAAATCTATGTATATATAAAATACCTATATGTAAAATTGTGCAAAAGTAATACTTTATCTCTCTCTTTGTTTTTCTAAGGCTGGACAGGGGTTGCAACATGGCGCTGGGTAGCAAATGATGATAATTGTGGTATATGTAGAATGCCATTTGATGGATGTTGCCCAGACTGCAAAATGCCTGGTGATGACTGCCCACTTGGTATACAAATTTCTTTTTATAATTAATTGTATATATATTATTATATATATTATATGTTAATTGTATTAATATATATAATAATATATGGTTATAATAATCACAGTGATATAGTATTAAATTTAATTTCAGAAAATTCACTGTTAAATATCAAATTCTCAGGCTATACAAGCTCCTGTCCACATTGAGGGGACCACCAAGTGAAGGTTGCCCTGAAATATATTAATCAAAAGGAAGTTTCTTCCCAAAAACAATAATATTTACCTGAAACATGATTTTCATTTCTTTTAATGATTCTTTTTAATGTTGTATAATTTAAAACACTGGCCAGTGTTATACAAGGTGACTTGGAATGCTGACACATTAATGGGATTTTCTATTGTGTTTATGAAATGGAGGAACACTTCTGGGCTGCTTTGTTTTTATTAAACATAAATAAATTTTAATTTTCCCTTGAGTGTTGAATTGTTAAAATTCAGTATTGGAAAGCTTTTAAACTCATCAGAGTTCAAATCCACAAAATATTTAAAAAAAAAACACGATTATCAGGATGTACTTTTCTCAGTTCTTCATTCATAATTTTCAATGTTGATGATGATGCAACTATATTTCCATTTTTAAAAATATATATAATAGATAAAATTTAACAATTAATATTTGAATATCACAAATGAAAATATCAAATATAAACTTTCAATACATTAAAACACTCAACGATTATCCTATGTGCAGCTAGAAGGAATGATTCTGTAAATAAAACCACTTTGAACTGCCTGCCACAGAAACCTTGACAGTTATGATTACACAAAAAATATTGATTTTTCAGTAAGTAATAAAGAAAGTATAGGAATATGAAAATAAATATAAAGTAAGAAAAGAGAGTAAAATAGAAACCAAAGTAAAAGTACATAATCGGTCAACATTTCCAAATTGCTCTGCCAAAAAAAAAATATGGTTTATTTTTAGAAGTTTTTCTAACTTTTAAAAATAAACCATATTTTTTGATTGACAACAACTCATTGTAACATAAACCACAAATTTAGTGGCGAGAAACCTTCATTTCAATGGGAAGAGTAAGTGTGGCAATACCATGATATGAAGTATCTGAATGGCAACTGGAAGCTTCCAAGGATATTTTATGCCACTTTGAATAGAAATTCATCTCAAATTAAAAAGGTATTGTACACCTCTAAAATATATGTTTTCAGATTACATATATTAAATACTTTTAAATAAGATTTTTCTATTTTTAAAAAATTGACATCTCTCAATTGCAGATTCTGTCAATGTCTATATTCTACAGTGACCCTGGAAGGGTTAACCGAAATAAAACCTAGGTATAAAAAAGCATCCAGAACTAAATAATTTCATTGGATGCAACTAATCTTAACAAAACTAACTGAAACAATGCACTTCCAATCCGAATTATAAAAAAAAGTCCTGGAACTAAATAATCTCATCAGACAACATATCTCAAAAAAAAAAAAACAGGAAAATCAGAAACAAATGTGCTGCTGATCCTAAGTATGAAAAAGTCCCCAAAACTATATAATTTCATCAGAGGCAACAAATCTTAAAAAAAAAAGAAAATCGGGAACACTGCACTTCTAATTTAAATTGTAAAAAAGTCCCCAGAACTAATCTCATGGGAGATAACAATAATGCACCACTGATCCTAATAGAAAAGACCCTAGAACTAAATAATCTCATCAGAAACAAATCATAAAAAATAAGGTTTCTGAACCCCTTGTGCTCTGACATATTGAATAATTCATTTTTAGCTCCTCTCTTTGTCTTTTTGCATTTTACCATATTCTTTAGCTGTGTTTAATGTTTTACATTTAATACTTGTAGTTTATTCTTGCATTTTGATTTTTATGTATATATTTTTTTGTATTTTACAGTTGCTACTTCTTTTTGCTTGAGCCTTTTTATGCCCATTTTGCTGTCTTTTGTAGTTATTCAGTTTTTCATATTTTAACTATGTTTGTGGGTATATATGATTTTTATTACTTTATCTTTCAGATATGTGCAAGTGGCATAAAAAAAGGGCACAGAACTAAATCTTATCAGAGATAACAAATTTGAAACAATACACTTCCAATCCAAATTATAAAAGTTCCCGGAACTAAATAATGCATCAGAGACAACATATCTCCAAAAACAAGAAAATTATAAACAATGCACTATCAATATAAATTATAAAAAAAAGCCCCTTGTATAAATAATATCAGGGAAAACATGAAGCAAGAAAATCAAAAACAGTGCACTGTTGATCTGAAATCTGTAAATGGTAGCTCGGTAGTTACTGGAAGAATAACTACGCACCAATCCCCTGTGATGATGCAGAGAACCAGCCAAGCCTAGCACTTAAAGTCCAACCCTGACTTCTTTTAGTACAGAACTGTTAGTACCTTTCAAAAGAGATTCTCTCTTGTGGAAGGGGAGGGCTGCAATATCAGTGTGGCCTACTGATCTGCACTACTATAGCTACTTTCCTTTTTTTTTCTACCCTGCTGAGGAGTGGTCAACAACACAGGGTCCTGATCATATATAACAACCTGAATAACAGATTGTGATTCAGTTTACCTGAATAATGGTTGCAACCTTGAGCTAGTTGGTTTCCCTTCACCACCGTTTTCTGAGCCGCTGATGCTTTCGTGGCCTGGCCATTTAGGCAATTGCATTAAAAAAGAGTGCCACTCAGAATCCAGTGTTTTGAAGCTGTACATCTGAATTTAACTCGAGGTATATTATTACTTGATATATAGTTATAAAAGCTTGGTTCACTATTGGTATAAATAGCACATGGGCACCCTGACATTGTGAACTATATGGTTGAACTTGATAATGTGATCAACATATAACCTTCCTTGATTGAGTGTGAATCGCCTCTGCCTTACCTCAACTGGTAGAGCAACTGATATGTAATCAGGTGGTCCTGAATTCAAGTCTGGGAGCCAGATGGATTTTTTTTTACACTTCCCTAATTACTACATTACAAAAAGCCAAAATCCTGTCCATAAACAGTGTAGAGTACAAAGCTAGTATTCAGAAGTACCAAAAAGTAAGATAAATCTATTTTGGAATAAAATTTACAAAATATAACATACACGTTGCCATAATTGATATAAATTCCAAATCCAATTAATAGTAAACAAGGAACAACCCAAAGAGGCTAGATATTTTGAACAAGTTTCTGTAATGATAGAAACAATTTTATCTCAGAAATACTGTCATGGGCACCTTGGGGTTTTAGCCAGATGTTCATTAACAGGAGTTTGGCCAGGGGTTAGCCAAAAGCAGAATACTGAATTTACACTAAGTGTTTGTTGTTGAGTAATATATAACATTTTCAAAATTTTAGAGTAGGAATCATATTCTTCCTTTGATGCACAAGTAATGTAGAAAATGAGATTTCATATTTGAAATGTGGAATATGCACAAAATTAGTGAAAAATGACACATTATTGTATAGCTTTAGCTAAGACTTCAACATATGAATCCTAAATCTGAGTACCTGAAGATTGGGGATTGTATTTTTAACGTTGTGTGTTTATTTTTCTTACATTCAAAATCTTTGTGCAGCCATGAGCTACCAAGGTCTTACCAGACTAATTTTCCTCTCCAGACATGTCTGTTCTGAGCTACAGCTGCTGCATTTGACCACTGTAGGTCAATTCTAACAAGGTCCTCCTGTTTGACATTGTCTGCCCATCGCATCCTAAGTCACTGTTCATAATCCTGTTTTCAATTTCTGCAGCTAAGCATATTGGCAACATGGCCAAACCAATGCTGTCTCCCTAATGCCCAAGATACTGCACACATCATCTAGAATCAGAATTCACAAGCATCTAGATTCAGAGGCATCAAGTTTTTGTTATCTGCTTACAAAAGGGAAATATAAAATTTATTTTTCTGCTATATCTCCAGAATGCGAGTGCCGAAAGTAACAAGTTATACATCGAAAGAAAGCTTCTGACGCAGAGAATGTCATAGACTATAAAAAACATTGACCCCTCATTGTTTCTTCCCCCTAAAAAAAGGGAAATATGAAAAATTTTCTGCATCTCCAGAATGATCTCCAGAATGCAAATGCTGATATTAACCAGCTATACATGAAATAAAAGCTTGTGACGTAGGGAGTGTCATAGGCTATAAAAAAAGGACTCCCATGCTTCCCCTCTAAAAAAGGGGAAGTATGAAAACAATTGTTCCACTGTATCTGCCAAACAAGAGTGCAGAAAGTAACAAGCTGTGTGTTAAATGAAAACTTCTGATGCAGGAAGTGTCAATAAGCTATTAAAATTGACTCCCTGTTCATTCTTCCCCCGAAAAATAATGGGAAATATGAAAGTCGTTCTACTATATCGGGTCAGAAACCGGCAGCTCCGACACCGTATACAACTTAGACTAAAAAGTTGCTCTTGATGCTTTTTGGTTCAACATTAAACTCTGAAATATTTTTACAATCTTCGTTAGGGTTGGGTTGTTTTACCTCTGAGCGGCACTTTTTTGCACACCATGGGCTAAATGGCCAGGTCACATGGACCCCGAAGGCTCAGAGAAGGTTGGGGAGGGAACCCACTGGAACAGCTGTTGGGAGACAGATGGTAGCCTCCCGTCAAGGCCATCCAGCGTGTTCTTTAACGTGCACAGGGTATGGCTCTCCCGCACACGGGCCACGGCTTAACGTCCCATCCGACGGACGGCAGCCTTTCCAAGCCCATCGGTGTCCCCTACTGACCGTGGGCAGGGCGGGGAATTTTGCGGAGATAAATCTCAACGCTGACCCAGCTGGGACTCGAACCTGGGAACTACAGATTACGAGCCTGGCGCGCTACCGACTGAGCCACCCCCGCCCCAATCTTCGTTAGAAACAAGCATCAAAGCAGGTTGACAGACAATAATTTTAAAGCACTGATGCAATTCAAATGCTCTAAATACACTAAAAATTTAAATAAGTTCGTCAAGAAGACTCGAACTCAAAAGTCACTGATGAATGGCAGCTTTTTTTAAATAGTTTTTTTCAATGGTTTTATTATATAGATTTTAATACACCTGTTTTAAAGTTTATATGCTGTTTTTTTTCCTGTTATGGCTCTTGACGAGATAAATATTACAATTTGTGACTATCAAAATTTGTTGGTTTACCCTTTTTTTTTTGCTGGTTTGGCTCTTGACCCAAAAAAGCTTCCGTCCCCTGTACTATATCTTCCGAATGCGAAGTCGTACAGTTATGAATTAGGTGTCAAACAAAAGCTCATATAACAACCATTGTAAATATTTCTAATTTTGTTCCCACTATTCTCCCCCCTGATAAAAGAGGGGGATTTTCGCGGGGTTAGACTTGAAGCTTTTGACTTCTCCAATGTCGTGGGATACATCAAACATGATCCCAAAATGGGGGAAAATATGGTAAATGTTTATGTGTCATATATATCAAATGAAAGTTTTTGAAAGTAGGTGTTTTTAGTAACAAAAAAATATAAATAGGTATTTCTTAAAATTTGCTATATGGGTCTTAAAAAATAGAAAATAAACCTAAAGTACATCGATGGCACAGTCAGTCACAGAGTTCGTATTCACTTCAAAGGAAGATAGAGTGCCATTTTACCTACACAACAAGATTGCAAGCATCCTATCTTCCTTTGAAATGAATACGAACTCGGTGACTGACTGCACCATCGACATGTTTTAGATTTATTTTCTACTTTTTAGGGCCCATATAGGAAGATAGGTATTTTTTAATATATTTATATTCTTTGAGTGTGCAACTGAAATTTTTGTGAGCTTGAAGGCTGCAACAAGAGTAGATAGGTATCAATATTTATTTTAAGAAAGTATATACAACCTATGGAAAGTTCTGAAACTGATGGTATGAACATGGATACGGTACACTTACATTCTGGTGCTAAGGATCACTTTCAAAATAGTTTCCTCCTGCATCAATTCCAACGTTTCTAGAGGCCTTTGAAGCACTTTCTGGAATGCTGCAGAGCTGTTCTGCCTGAATGTCAGCATAACAATGGCCTTTCAATGCATGTTTCAGTCATGGGAATAAGAAAAAATTCGCAAGATGACAAATCTGGAGAGTATAGACTATACTATAGAGCATGTGGCAATACAATGATTTGATGTTTTGACAAAAATTCTTTGAAGGAGCTTTCCCAAGCTTCACACAAAATTTAATGTTCACTCTTTGCTCATCCATTGGCGCAGCTAAACTGCTCGTAGAAATGTCTCGCATAGCATAATCAATTGAGAGCCATTGCAGCAGTTAGTGGTGTAGATCTAAACATGTCAAAACTTGCACAGCGGTAAGGGAATAATTTTTACAGACGCAGAAATAAAACTGGCTGACTATTCCTGTTTTGTCTCCATAGCTGAACTTGCATATAAGCTACAACTTAGGGTCTCAAAGAAATGCATTTCTTGTTTTACTAAGTCAAGCAAAATTTTTATTTACATTTGATCTATTGTGCAAACGTTGTTCATCTTAGCTTTACACAGTCATCATTGTATGCCAATTCCTGTGTAATATTTTCGCCACATCAGTTTCATGCTTATTTTTTAAATCTTCCCTACAATTAGAATATCAATATACATTTCGACTTTCGAATTTTTTAGGACCTCAAACTTGTCATAGCCTAAGGCGTTTGAAATATGCTATAGCTTAGGGCCTCAGAAGGTCATCCGGCCATTTTTCCGCAATAAATTAAGTCTCAGAACTTTCTGGACTTGAATATAAGAAAAAATTTATCAAAAGGCATATTAAGCAATTATGCATTTAAATCAGTGAAATAAAAATTAAATCAGTGTCACAGGTGACTTTGGAGAAATAATTATAGTCTGGTTGGACCTCCATAGCCAATTGCTGTGTGGGGATTTTTATTTATGTATTTGCTGCTAAAATTATAAATGTACACAACCAATTTGAAACGTGAAGTGTTCTGTTCATACCCATTTAACTTTGTGAAATATTAATACATTAAACCAGTTTGGCTTACTATGGCGTTTTTTCCTTGCAGTTTGGGGCCAGTGTTCACATTGTTTTCATATCCATTGTATAATGAAGTGGTTAAATTCTCAACAGGTGCATCAGTTATGCCCGATGTGTAGACAAGAATGGAAATTTAAAGAATGAATTTTAGAATTGTTCTAAATAAGATTTAAGTAAATACTTACATATTCACAGAAGAAAATCAGTGTATAGTATAGAAATTTACTCAGCAATAAAAAAGTGTTTTCAGAAATTCATCTCAATATCTTTTTACCTCTTCACCTGGTTTGAAAGGATTCTCCTGCCATTCATGAACAAAACCTTAAATTAGGGTTTTGTGAATTGTTTTAGCTTGTTGGGAACAGGTGAATTAAGTGAAGCTCTGTGGCACTGATGTTAAGCAACTTACAACTGCAATGAGATTACAATTTAAAAGCAATCGTGATGCAATTGTCACATTTTCAGTGTTGCAAACAGTGGCATACCGGAAAGTCCCCTCCCCCCTGCAAGAAATGTTTCGGGGGAGGGGGCCTTTTTCATTTAAAGTGCACCATCATATACTTGAATTTTAACTTTTTGAAAACGTACATAATAAATGACATATATTTTTGGTTGGATTGTTTTACCTCTGAGCGGCACTTTTTTTGCACACAATCATGGAGGTAGGAAGAAAAGAGGAGGGGCCCTAAGCACTTGAAGATGATGCTACAGCGACTGCGCGGCAGCCATGTTCTATTCAAAACATTGATCAGTAGTGTTGGAATACAATGTGTCTTGCGCTATGAAAAATTGATTTTATGCGATATTTGTGTTATGTTAATTTTTCAGCGTTTTGGATGCACGAATCGCCCTTCAGAAAAGATACCAGGAATTATCTTTCATCGGTCAGTTTGTCATTTTTATAAAGTTTAATTAATTATATGATGATACAAGTATCTTTGCGTTCTAATTACGCCGCTATGAAATCAGTTTTATTTCGAGTTACAAACCTCGATTCTTCAACAGATTTTTTTTTATTTTCTTAGGATTGTACTCGGTGATAAATGTGAAGAGGTACTTATATTGATTGATTGATTTTTACGTTACACTTATTTGAGAATTCCTTCTGCAGGCTTTCTCAGTTAAAAAATTTTGTTGGCTGTAATTGAATATTAATGTGTATTCTATTTAATGGATGATGAATTTACATACTTTTTAAATAGAGGTGATTAAAATATCAGGGAGTTTCTTTTTTGTTTTTTATTTTATTTTAGGTGGAAATATTAGATATTATTTTGTGTAAATGTTTCAGTGTTTAAATTCCTCCTCCTTCCTGATTTAACAAGTTCAGTGTGAAAAGGGAAAAGTAAATTACAATAAAGTATTTTCATAAGGTGAGAAATATAATCTTTTTTTTAATTTGGGTAGCATTTAAGGGTTTTGTTTAAATGCCCCCCTTTTTTTGGATTGGAGTCTTTTTGAATTTCTTTTTAGATTAACTTAATGTGTGGTGTAAATTGTCATGGGTGAGTGACAGCGATCATTAGTTAGGGTGAAAATTTTTCAAATTGTTTAAATAATTTTTGTTAAAAGAGGAGAGTAACGGTTTTCTCCTTTTCGTTAATTCTCTTGATAGGGTTCCAATTTTCCCTTTTAAGGTGAATACTGAATTTATTTAATTCTGTATGGATTTTAAATAGAGCGAGTGTATTGCTTGTAGTTATTTTATTTTTACTTTCGTTGAGGGGTAGGTTAGGCGTACATGAAGATAGGTATGAGAGACTGAGGAGTCAGGTACTGAGATGTTGGGTTCCAGCCACTGTCTGGAACGTTGCCTATTTTTTTTTAAATGGGTATTATATTCCCTTCACCCTGTGGATATATTTTTTACTTTTTTTATACTTTTTTTAATTTTTATTATTTTTACTCAGTATAATTTTTAGTTGCTTTTTTTTTTACATAGTTTTTTCAGATATTGAATTTTTCTTTTGTGGTTGAGAAAGGATGTATTTCAATCCTTATGGGATTTTTTTTTTTGAGAGATTGTGTATTTTGTATTGATTGTTAACTCTGGTTGAGGGAGGAGAATGAGCATGAGTTGGGGGAGAGATGGAAGCTGAGGGTACAGACACAGAGCTGGTGGGTTCGAGTCTCCATCTGGGTTTTTTTTTTTATTGTTAGCTAGTTTTTTTTTTGTATATATTTCTTTTTAGTTCTTTTTTTTTTACTTCTTATATTAGCAATAGCAATATAATTATAAATAAGCAAAAATTCAGGGGTGTAGCTACCTCTAAAAATCGGAAGTGTCATCGCACCACAGATTTTTTTTCCTTTTACGAGTTTAGAGGTGTTACAAATTTTACATATTTATTTCAAACTTAATTCTATTGTTTACTGTTCGGTACTGTTTTATTTAAATAAATTTCTTGAGAAGATGCTTTATTTTTCGCTCTGTAAACTGAAATGCACTGTCAGCTTATGGCCAATACATAGAAATTATCTTTTATTTCAGCTTTCCATTAAATAAAGAGAGACGAGAAGCATTATAGATCAGTTTTGCTAATGTTTCTGTTTGATTAGTTTCATGAATTTTTGACTTTATCACGAAACAAAGAATTGTCACTCTCATGTGCTGATCGACGCAAAAGAAAAACTGACATTAATGCGAAGCAGTGAAAACGGAACCTATCAAAGAGATCTACGTTACACAATAGTTGTCTAATTCCGTTTGTATATTTTACTCAAAAAATGGAAACTTTTGAGTTTTGAGCCATTCCAAGTAACTATTGGCAATAGGATTTGGTAGCGATAAATTCAGAATATATACTATAACTCTCTAATAGATTTGTTACCAGAGACAACTAATTTCAAAGGGGGAATTAAGAGCTTTTTTTTATATATATATAAAAAAAGAGTACCGATACCTAAAGTTCAGTTAGTTGGGACTAATATCCATGTTCCAAGCTCTCGTGGGTGTGGGATGGTTGGGAGAGGGGACCCATTGGACAGCTGTTTGGAAAAGGGTGTCAGTCTCCCCCGTCAAGACTATCCAGTGGGTTCTTTAACGTGCATTGGTGTGGCTCACCCACACACTGGACCACGGCTTAACATCCTATCCAATGGACAGCGGCCTTTTCAAACCCAACAGTGACCCCTATTCACTGTAGGCAGGGTGGGGAGTTTGGCAAAGAATAATCTCTACTCTTATCCAGTTGGAACCTGAATCTGAGAATTGCAGATTACGAGCCTGGCACGCGACCAACTGTGCCTCCCCTACCCCTGTAATAAAAAAATGAGAATAATAAAAAATAGGAGGGAAAAGGAAAAGAGAAATGGTGACAAAAAAATAGGTGAGTAAATAGAAATGAGACAGAATAAATTGATAAGATAATATAAATAAAATACTAAAAATACCCCCTCAAGCAGCTGCTTGCCACAGAAGTCTGACAGGAGCCTGTCGGTTTATATGCCACAGTAGAAGGTCTGAGAGGATGGCAGGACCTCAGCAGAAAAACGACGCATACATCCATGCCTTACCCAGGGCTGGAACCCAACCCAGGTCCCTTAGATCAGTAGCCAAGCGCGCTAACCACTCTGCCATGGGACGGCTATAAGATAATAGTGATAAAAAATAATAAATAAAGGGAGGGGGGATGGAAATAGTGAGAGAGAAAGTTGGGGATAGAAAAAAATATATATATAAAATCATGATTGAAGTCCGGACAGTGTTTCATTTTGTTATGGTTAGATTTGTAGATCATGAGAATATGTTTATTATTAGTGATATAGCTAATTTTAATTTTGGAAGGACACGAAGTATAGTAAAGTGTAAAAGGTGGTGGCGAAAGCGTTCACAAAATCCGTCTCAACCTGGTGGATTGGTGCGGCCCCGAACACTGAACCACACCAAATTGAGATGAGGGACGGGCGAAGTCAGCGCTCTGCATGCTGTGGCGTATCAGATATTGGATATTGCACGGACGTCCTTGGGTCAAGCAGTCACTTGGAGGACGGCACAAATGAGGCAATCCGCGACATGCATCGTCCGACCTTGACTGCGGAGACTGTATTGAGCTGCATTCCAAGGGTAGGTGGGAGATGGCGGTGGAGGGGGGAACTGCATGCCAGGGCTTAAACATGGAAAGTGACTGTCTTGTAAAAGTACTTTGGGATCTTTGGGAAGAGGTGAAACTTGGAGATACATTTAATATTCTAAAAATTAAAGTTACATTACAGTTAAAAAAAAAGACGGGACATAATGGTAGCTAGGTAGTCACAGGAAGGAGAGCTATGCACCAATCCCCTGTGATGATGCATAGAACCGGCCAGGACTAGCACCTAATGTCCGACCCCGCCTTCTCGTGGTGCGGACCGTTAGTAACTTTCAAAAGAGATACTCTCTTGTGGAAAGGGGAAGGCTGCCAGATTAGTGTGGCCTACTGATCTGGACAACTATGGCTACTTTTCTTTTTTTTCTACCCTGCTGAGGAGTGGTCAACCACACAGGGTCCTGGTGCTGACCATATAAACCTACTGGACTGGACAGATATATGGCTCTGAGCTTGATTATGGAACCTGATTTTGCTGCACTGGTGGGCTTCTGTGGAGGAAAAATCTTCCGCTGTGTTTTCTGTTTGTTTGTGGGTTAGCCCCAAGTGAATAGATTCACAGGATATGTTTATCAGCTGGTGGATAATCCTGAGCAGAAGTCATCGCAGGCACCTGAACTCTTTGCTCCTATTGGCATCGTCAAATTCTACATTGGAGGAAGTCTTCCAGTGTAGATGGCTTCAGCCTTTAGTAGTGGGGGAACGGGTCTTTGCCCCATGTCTGCGATTAGGGGGCTGTTTGATATTGTCGGCATTCCCTCTCTCAATAAACATAGTTTCTTTAAACATTCCACTAACCATTTTCTCTCCATAGGTAGTTGGAATGTGAGGACTCTGCACAGAGCTTTTTCTCTTGATGTCCTCACACAAGAATTCCACCGTTATAATTTAGATATTCTCGGCTTGCAAGAGACCAGATGGACAGATAAAGGTCAGATTCTTAAAAATAATCTTAAATTTCTCTTTTCAGGGTGGGACGACAATAAGCATCACCAAGGCGTGGGTCTGCTTCTCAGCAGACACGCTAGCGATGCTCTTCTAGGATATGAGTGCATTAATGAAAGGTTTCTTACAGCAAAATTTCAGACAAGCATTAAAGACTTGAATGTTATCTGCTGTTATGCCCCCACTGAGGATGCCGATGAGGATGAGAAGGATAGGTTTTATGAACAACTTCAGGATGTTTTGAATTCTGTCAAGAAAGGAGATATTACCCTTGTTCTTGGTGACTTCAATGCCAAAGTTGATACTGACTCTGACCTTTGGGGAGGAGTAATAGGCCCTTTTGGTATTGGTAGCTGCAATGGCAATAGGCAACGGTCAAATGGTTGCGTCAACCGCAAAATGGCAAACGTCTCCTACAGGTAAGTAAACTCAATGGATTCAGAATAACTAACACTTATTACAAACACCGCGACATACATAACTACACATGGGTTTCACCTGATGGGCTGCATAAGAATATGATTGATTACATATTAATTAACAGCAAATGGGCTAGTTCTGTTAGGAATACCAGGTCATATAGGGGAGCTGAAATTGGATCTGACCATTACCTTGTTAAAAGTGTGTTGCAACTTAAACTTAAAAAGTGTTGTGCTAGGCTTAAAAAATTTACTTTTAATACTGAAGCTCTGAAAGATCCAGTTATAGCCAAAGCTTACCATGATAGGTTACTTAGTCATTATGACAGTCATGGTTTGCTTACTACTGAAGTTGAGGAAGAATGGGATCATTTTAAACAGGCTTTTTTGGACACTAACAGTACTCTTTTAGGAAAAAAGGAGCAGAAGAGGCAAAATTATCTGAGTGATAAGTCACGAGCTTATTTCGGAAAGAAAGAACTGCAGGAATGCCCTTAATCAGTACCCTACTAGTCCTAATAGAAAGCATTACAGAGACCTTAATAAACTTGTAAAGGATCAGTTAGCTGCTGATAAGCATCTTTGGCTTGATGGTTTGGCTGACAAAGCCGAGGAAGCAGTTAGACAGCACAACAGCAGAGAGCTGTACCAGATAGTTAGTGTTTTGTGTGGTAGAAAATGGACAGGCATACAAGGATTGAAGGATAAACAAGGTAAGGTTATAGAAGGGGAGGATTCTGTCATGGCTAGGTGAGCTGAGCATTTCAGTGATGTTCTAAACAATGTAGTTAGTTCTACTCCCATTGTTTGCAATGATGATATATGCATTGGTGGCTTTAATGTTGGCCCTATAACACAATCTGTAGTTATTTTGGCTGTTTCTAAACTTAAACTTCATAAATCCCCAGGGGTAGATGAAATTACTACGGAAATGCTTAGAGCTGGAAATGTTTCAGTTACCACTTGGATGACTGAAATTCTGAATATCTTTTATGATAAAGGCATGGTTCCTAAGGATTTTACCAGAGCTATTGTTATCCCTATTTTCAAAAAAGGTGATCGCAGTTCTTGTGATAACTATAGGGGTATCAGCCTACTCTCTGTTCCAGGGAAAGTTCTTTCGATGATTGTGCTTAATAGAATTAAGAATCTGGTTGACAGTCAATTGCGTGATGAGCAATGTGGATTCAGAAGTGGTAGGGGATGTGTGGATCAGATATTTTCACTTAGGTAGATTCTTGAGAAATGTTTAGAATTTCAGAAACCTTTGGTTGCTAGCTTTGTTGATTTCAAAAAGGTTTTCGACTCTGTTGATCGTCATAATTTGTGGTTGATTGTGAGATCATATGGTATACCAGACAAGTTAGTTAACATTATGAAAGCTCTCTATAATAACACTGAGTCGTGTGTGAGAGTTGGTAAGGCTTGTAGCGATTGGTTTAGCATTACTTCTGGTATTCGACAAGGGTGCATTTTGTCTCCTTTTCTCTTTAGCTTGGTTATTGATTATGTTATGCGAAATTCACTTCAAGGGAAAGATTTTGGCCTTAAATGGGCTGGAGATACGAAAATTTCTGATTTAGATTATGCTGATGATTTAGCCTTTTTGGCAAATGATGTTGATGAGATGAACTCTTTCATTCGAGCTGTTGATGAGACTGGTAGTAGAGTAGGTTTGGTTATAAACAGAGAGAAAACTAAAGTGATGAAAATTGGTCAGGCAGGCTGTGATTCAGTTAATCTGAATGGTTGCAGTCTTGAGCAGGTGTCACAGTTTAATTATCTTGGGAGCTATGTAACAGATAATGGTGATGTGCGGCATGAGATTAACAGACGAATAGGGATTGCTGCCGGGACTTTTAAGAACCTATGGAGAGTGTGGAGAAATAGTCGTATACACCTAAAGACTAAAATTAGACTGTATAATACTTGCTTGGAGAACTAAATTGCACGGTCTGGTTGGACCTCCGTAGCCCTGGCTGCTCGAGGAGGATGATGATGATGAGAGTTGAGTAAAACCTAAAGTTCTAATGTTACTCTTGCAAATTCTCATAATAAGTGCAAAAAAAAAGTTATTTTATTGAAAATATATATATATATACTTTCATAACTGCTTGATGCAGTCTTTGAGTTCGACCGCATTGACGAGGGCGACAGGGGTAGAGGCCGTGAACGAGTTTCGTCTGACAAGTAATACGACCATATAGCCCGTAAACACTTTGCCAAGAACGTGTTAGGTATCAACTTATTTAATAAAGTTATTTTCTTATTTAATTCAGTTATATAAAAATGACTCTATTATTGCTTTGCCAGGTATGAAATATCCGGTAGCCTTCAGTTATGCTGCCGCGTGCCGAATATCACCGCCTTCTATTACCGTTGTACGGAAGTATCGATCACGGAGTTGACAGAAACCAAAATCGCCCATCTCGCATGCAAAGTGCATATTAAACTTCAATGTTTTTAATTGTAGAAATAAAATTAGACAATTTATGTTTCAGTCGAATATAAAATTATAATATTACTTTTACAAATTCTAGTCATAACTGCAAAAAGAAAAGACAGAAAGCTGTTTTAATGAAGAAAAAAAAACTTATAACTGTTTGACGTAGAAAGCTGTTTTAATGAAGAAAAAAAAATTATAACTGTTTGACGCTGTCTTGTTCGATGCAGTCTTGAGTTCGGTCGACCGGTACCTTTGCGGTACCCATTACTTCACGGTGCCGCACACTAAGCACAGCTTACTACGGCTAACGACCGTCCGAAACCCGATCCTACTGTGCAGCTGCAACATTATTTTGCTGCTTGGCGGGCTGAATTTCTTATGGCGACACAGACATCGATAATTCATACTTAGAATTGTCTAAGCTTCGTTTAATGAAACATCATGTTATATGAAATATGAACAAATGTAACACGATTCTTCACTTTTCATAACGTTAAAGTTAAGATTAGCAACACTGAATATCGCCTTTAAATTTCCGAAACTGATTTCACAGTTATGCGTTAACTTGTATAAATGATCGATTATTTTAAATGAATGAAAGAGCTTTTTCTCTCGCTCCTCTGAAAATATTGGGAAGATCATTGCTGTCAGTGGAATTTCCACCATAACAGAACTCTCTACACACCGAAATTTCTACCATAAACAGATCACTTGAAACATTCTTTAAAAGTTTTGCAGTTTCGATATTTAGTGATCTCTAATGATATAAATTAAAACTACCTTTGGAAATGCGAATTATATTTCATTAGTAACCAACTAAAAAACAGATTTCTAATTATCTCTTAAGACAAAACCGTTCCGTTTCTTACCTACTGTGGGCTAGAGACCCTATATAGGTAGAGGTTGGCCATCTCAAACTTGGACGCCATGTTTTGTCGTAGCTTGGATTGTTTAGCGTGCATAGATGAATGATATTGCAGGGTACTTATGGATTCTGGAAAAGGGTAGGGTAATATTTCATACAGATTTCAATGTTCATGAATGGGAGCACTTTAGAAAATATCTAAAAAAGGAAAGAAATTTTAGGGCTTTTTTTAAAAAAAAAAAGGCATAATATCGCTTTGTTGTCTGTCCTGTAGACATCGAACTTTTTTATTTATAAAAAAATATAAAAAAATATTTTTGTGTTCATCATCATCATCATCCTCAAGCAGCCATGGGCTACGGAGGTCCAACCAGACCACGCAGTTTAATTCTCCAAGCATATCTGTCCTGAGCTACATCTGCTGCATCCGGCCACTGTACACCAATTCTAACAAGGTCCTGTTTGACATTGTCTGCCCACCGCATCCTAGGTCTCCCCCTCCTTCTGAGGCCTCTAGGCACACTGTTCATAACCCTATTTGCCAATCTATAATTATCCATACGGGCAACATGGCCAAACCATCGGAGTCTCTCTCTGCACAATATGCTGCTTAAATAAGGTGACCAGACGTACCGCTTTTGGCGGGACAGTCCCGATTTTTAACAATTTGTCCCGCGTCCCGCGGCGTTTTAAAAAAGTCCCGATTTTTGGAAAGAATGCACGACAAGCTAGGAAACGGCGGGAGAACGGGGGGGGCGGGGGTAGCTCAGTCGGTAGCGCGCCAGGCTCGTAATCTGTAGTTCCCAGGTTCGAGTCCCAGCTGGGTCAGCGTTGAGATTTATCTCCGCAAAATTTCCCCGCCTTGCCCACGGTCAGTAGGGGACACCGATGGGCTTGAAAAGGATGCCGTCCGTCGGATGGGACGTTAAGCCGTGGCCCCGTATGCGGGAGAGCCATACCTTGTGCACGTTAAAGAACACGCTGGATGGCCTTGACGGGAGGCTACCATCTGTCTCCCAACAGCTGTTCCAGTGGGTCCCCTCCCCCAACCTTCTCTGAGCCTTCGGGGTCCTTGTGGCCTGGCCATTTAGCCCATGGTATGCAAAAAAGTGTCGCTCAGAGGTAAAACAATCCAAACAATCCAATGCGGGAGAACGGGAAGGGAATATACGGTTTTCGGCGGCCATGTGGCTATTTCGCCAGGATATGAGTTTTATATTATTTTTGTTAATTTTATAATGTTAAACTTTAATAATAAGAAATAATTGTTGAGAACTGATTATCGAGAACTGCTTATCAAAGTTCGCATTGTTGATCAGTTGTTAGAATTCGACCACCATTGTTTAGACTTAATGAACAATGACCGTACTGCGTGCTAGTGCTAGTTAAACAAGTGATGTCAACAAATCAGCTATTCAGATAATTTAGGTAAGTAATTTACTTATTTATTTCATAAATACATAAATTTTCTTGAATTTAGCAGACAGTACTCGTATTATTTATATTTTATAGTGGCGGCAAAAAGTCTAGCGCCGGCCTTGTAAGTGACACTTACGACTTACGTTACGGCAAATTCAGAGGAAAAATAATACAAGTTAGTATTGTTATTATTTAGAAAGAAACATAGGATTAAAATTAAAATAATTTTTTAAATATAGTTACTTTATACCAATCAAATTAATCTGGTTACTTTATACCAATCAAATTAATCTAAAAATCTGGTCACTTTATGCTTAAAGGAGGTTGCCGACTCCTTTGCCTAACCTCATCATTAGTTACAAAGTTAAACCACCTAATACCCAAGATACTGCGTAAGCATCTAGAATCAAAAGCATCTAGTTTCCTGTTATCTTGCTTACACAGCGTCCAAGTTTCACTACCATAACTAACCCTAGAAAGAACCAAACTATTATACAGTCTAATTTTAGTCTTTAGGTGTATACGCCTATTTCTCCACAATCTCCATAGATTCTTAAAAGTCCCGGCAGCAATACCTATTCGTCTGTTAATCTCATGCCGCACATCACCAGTATCAGTTACGCAGCTCCCAAGGTAATTAAACTGTGACACCTGCTCAAGACTGCAACCATTCAGATTAACTGAATCACAACCTGCCTGACCAATTTTCATCACTTTAGTTTTCTCTCTGTTTATAACCAAACCTACTGTACTACCAGTCTCATCAACAGTTCGAATGAAAGAGTTCATCTCATCAACATCATTTGCCAAAAGGGCTAAATCATCAGCATAATCTAAATCAGAAATTTTTGTATCTCCAGCCCATTTAAGGCCAAAATCTTTCCCTTGAAGTGAATTTCGCATAACATAATCAACAACCAAACTAAAGAGAAAAGGAGACAAAATGCACCCTTGTCGAACACCAGAAGTAATGCTAAACCAATTGCTACAAGACTTACCAACTCTCACACATGACTCAGTGTTATTATAGAGAGCTTTCATTATGTTAACTAACTTGTCTGGTATACCATATGATCTCACAATCAACCACAAATTATGACGATCAACAGAGTTGAAAGCCTTTTTGAAATCAACAAAGCTAGCAACCAAAGGTTTCTGAAACTCTAAACATTTCTCAAGAATCTGCCTAAGTGAAAATATCTGATCTACACATCCCCTACCACTTCTGAATCCACATTGCTCATCACGCAATTGTCTGTCAACCAGATTCTTAATTCTATTAAGCACAATCATGGAAAGAACTTTACCTGGAACAGAGAGTAGGCTGATACCCCTATAGTTATCACAAGAACTGCGATCACCTTTTTTGAAAATAGGGATAATAATAGCTCTGGTAAAATCTTTAGGAACCATGCCTTTATCGTAAAAGTTATGCAAAATTTCAGTCATCCAAATGGTAACAGAAACATTCCCAGCTCTAAGCATTTCCGTAGTAATTTCATCTACACCTGGGGATTTATGAAGTTTAAGTTTAGAAACAGCCAAACTAACTTCAGATTGTGTTATAGGGCCAACATTAAAGCCAACAATGCATCTATCATCATTGCAAACAATGGGAGTAGAACTAACTACATTGTTTAGAACATCACTGAAATGCTCAGCCCACCTAGCCATGACAGAATCCTCACCTTCTATAACCTTGCCTTGTTTATCCTTCAATCCCTGTATACCTGTTCGTTTTCTACCACACAAAACATTAACTATCTGGTACAGCTCTCTGCTGTTGTGCTGTCTAACTGCTTCCTCAACTTTGTCAGCAAGGCCATCAAGCCAAAGATTCTTATCAGTAGCTAACTGATCCTTTACACGTTTATTAAGTTCTTTGTAATGCTTTCTATTAGGACTAGTAGGGTACTGATTAAGGATATTCCTGCAGTTCCTTCTTTCTGAAATAAGCTCAAGTGCCTTATCACTTAAATAATTCTGCCTCCTCTGCTCCTTTTTCCCTAAACGAGTACTGTTAGTTTCCAAAAAAGCCTGTTTAAAATGGCCCCATTCTTCCTCAACTTCAGTATTAAGCAAACCATGACTGTCATAATGACTAAGTAACCTATCATGGTAAACTTTAGCTATAACTGGGTCTTTCAGAGCTTCAGTATTAAAGGTAAATTTTTTAAGCCTAGCACAACACTTTTTAAGTTTAAGTTGCAAGACACTTTTAACAAGGTAATGGTCAGATTCCATTTCAGCTCCCCTATATGCCCTGGTATTTCTAACAGAACTAGCCCATTTGCTGTTAATTAATATATAATCAATCATATTCTTATGCAGCCCATCAGGTGAAACCCATGTGTATTTATGTATGTCGCGGTGTTTGTAATATGTGTTAGTTATTCTGAAACCATTGAGTTTACTTACCAGTAGGAGACGTTGCCCATTGCCATTGCAGCTACCAATACCAAAAGGGCCTATTACTCCTCCCCAAAGGTCAGAGTCGGTACCAACTTTGGCATTGAAGTCACCAAGAACAAGGGTAATATCTCCTTTCTTGACAGAATTCAAAATATCCTGAAGTTGTCTGTAAAACCTATCCTTCTCATCCTCATCAGAATCCTCAGTGGGGGCATAACAGCAGATAACATTCAAGTCTTTAATGCTTGTCTGAAATTTTGCTGTAAGAAACCTTTCATTAATGCACTCATATCCTAGAAGAGCATCACTAGCATGTCTGCTGAGCAGCAGACCCACGCCTTGGTGATGCTTTCCATCCTCCCTCCCTGTAAAGAGAAATTTAAAGTTATTTTTAAGTATCTCACCTTGTCCATCTGGTCTCTTGCAAGCCTAGAATATCTAGGTTATAGCGCTGGAATTCCTGCATGAGGACATCAAGAGAATAATCTCTATGTAATATCCTCACGTTCCACGTTCCTGCAGAGAGAAAATGATTAGTAGGATTTTTAAAGAAATTAGGTTTATTGAGATTGGTAGGGCCAACAATATCAAACAGCCCCCTGATCGCAGGCATGGGGCAAAGACCTGTTCCTCCTCCGCTAAAGGCTGAAGTCACCGATGCTGGTAGGAACTTCAGGCACCACCTTTTCAAGTGGACTTTTTCAAGAACCATATGGCCTGCCTGAGACACATTACTCCAGTTTAGGCTTGACGATGCCCAACTAGGTAAGTAAGGTTCAGGTACCTGCGATGGCCTCTGATTAGGATTATCCACCAGCTGATATAAGGTATCCCATGCCTCTGTTCACTTAGAGCTGGCAACCCAGAAGCAAACAGAAAACACAGCGGCAGACTCCCTCAACAGAGACCCACCAGTGCAGCAAGTCCAGGATCCATATTCAAGCTCAAATCCATAAACAAGTCCAGTCCAGTAGGTATAAATGGTCAGCACCAGGACCCTGTGAAGTTGACCACTCCTCAGCAGGGTTGAAAAAAAAAAAGAAAAAAGTGGCCATAGATGACCAGATCAGTAGGCCATACTGAACTGGCAGCCGTCCCCTTCCGTTCCCTTCCAAAAGAGAATATCTCTTTTGAAAGGTACTAACGGCCTGCACCACGAGAAGGCGGGGTCGGACATTAGGTGCTAGACCTGGCCGGTTCTGTGCATCATCACTGGGGATTGGTACACAGCTCTCCTTCCAGTTTATGCCTAGCTACCATTTACAAGCCATTTTTGTGTTAGATAGATATTAATGATGTATTACGATGTGAATTTTTCGAATATCCTGAAATTTATAACTGCACCCTCAAACGGTCGAAAATTTGAAGATTCCAAAATATCAAACGAATATTTCAAACGATGCAGTTAGAAGTTTGAAATTTTGGTATTGAAATGTGAAGGTTACGAAGTTACCATTGGCAACAATCACTTGACCCTTTAGACCCGGGGGGGGGGGGGTGAATACAACTTTTTTTTTAAACAGAAAGTGTAAGTTTTTAGAGCTAAATTAAAAATTCTTTTTGGGTTGGAGAGGTATTGATGAAATATTACAATTTGCATTTTGTGAATTTCCGAAAAGCTAAAATTGCGCCCTCTAACGGTGGAAAAAAATTGAAAAATATCAAAATTTAAAACGAATATTGCAAACGATGTAGTTATGGTAAAAATTTGAAATTTTGGTGGTGGAATATGAGAATCTTGAAAATTCCGTTGACAATAATGAGTTGACCATAAGCCGAAGGTAGGTAAGAAACCGAACGGTTTTGTTTTAAGAGATAATTGGAAATCTCTTTTTTAGTTGTTTACTAATGAAATGTAATTCGCATTTTCAAAGGTAGTTTTAATTTATATCATTAGAGATCACTATATATCGAAACTGCAAAACTTTTAACGAATGTTTTAAGTGATCTTTTCATCGTAGAAATTTCGTCGTGTACAGTTCTGTTATGGTAGAAATTCTACTGACAGCAATGATCTGCCCACTATTTTCAGAGGAGCGAGAGAAAAAGCAACTTTTAAAATTTAACTAAAAGGTAAATAATTTTTATGTTTTATACTAATAAAATACTGCTATGTGCATTTCCCTCATTGCATATTAAAAAATAAATAACCCCTCAAGCAGCTGCTTGTACAGAGGTTTGACAGGAGCCCGTCAATTTATACGCCATAGTAGAAGGTCCATGAGAATGGCAGGACCTCAGCAGAAAACACGAACATCCATAATTAAAACTTTTAAGGAGTGAAAAAGCTGGCAAAGGAAGACCTTCATTCTGTTTGGAAATGAGATTCCCATATGCGCCAGAGGCGATATGCGTTCTTCTAGTTATTTTACACTTTCAATACCCTCTGACAGTGGAAATTCGAACTACTGTATAATTGAGAAAATAAACTATTAATATTTTATTAGTACCTGTAATGTGCAAAAAAGTTTTTTTATTTATTTCTTAAAGCAGAAAAGTTGTATTTTACCAACAGGACAAATCCTTACTATTAGGATAAACCACTTTACCATTACACACTATGACCAAAAATTTAAGTTTTAAGCAAAAATAGATCGTTCGCAATATTTATTTAAAGATTTGGTAATTTACAGCTTTTTTCCGCCGCTAGATGTCGCCTTTCAAGTTTTTATATACCGCCATTAGCCGCATTAGCACTCTCTAGCACTTGAAATTCCGCTGATGGGGATTCGAAAAACGTAAATGATCTGGCTTGGATCTGCGCCGAGCGCCGCCCCCTCCCGTGTGACTGACGCTTGCTCTTGGCTGCCTTTCCCAGGGCACGGCGGCGATGCGCAGGGCGCCCTCTCTCGGACTGACCTATATAACGTATCGCTACCGATTTTTGGCGATTGTCTCTTTACGTATAAATGATTTGGAATATCAAATGTTCTTCTTTATTATTGCTCCTTGTAATGTGAGAATGTGATTAGGTTGGCTATCCCTTTTCTTTCCTGATTACTTCTCTTTTCTTTTTTTTAATCTCCCTTTTTTACTGAATGAGGTGATTGGAGTTTGAAATAACCGCCGAGGAGCTTACGTTGCTACGTTACGTTTTTTCGGCGGTTGAAGTTCTGAGAATGCAAAGTTAGGTCTAGCGGAGTGATTCGAAGAGCCAAACTCTTTAGAATCGCGAAGCAGTTTGTACTTATCATGGAACCACTGAGAATTCTCGCTATTTTTTAGATAAATAGTGGGTTTTCAGATTTTAATTTCCAAACAGACGTAAATATTAATATTTTTGTGGAAAGAAATTTCGCCGACATACGGGATTCGAAACCGCATCTCTCCAGAAATATGTCAGAGTATTCTAACATGTACAAACGGTGGCATTTTTCACAAAAAACATTTGTTGATTTATATACGTTTAAACGTCTACTGGTAATGCTGAGATTATCAAATATTGTTTAAATCATTACTAATTTTTTAGTGCCTGTAAAACAAAAAAAAATATATATATTGCTTCGATTATCTTTTAAAAAACAAAGTTTTATTTTCCTACCTCCTTTTGGCTAAGACGGCAAAGCCTTGTTGCCATTGTAAAGCTTCTGACCATAACACTCTACTACCAAAATTGCAGATTTCCAGTATAAATTTGTTTGTAATATTCGTTTGAAATTTTAGCATTTTCCATCTTTTCCCATCGCTAGAGGGCGCTATTAAAGCCATTGAACTTTTTGAAAATTGCGAATCACAATATTTGTTCGACACTTATCCAACCCAAAAAGAATTTTTCATTTAACACTAAAAGTAAAAAAAAATTGTTGTCTACAGACGGACAGACAGGTGGAAAGAGAGATGGACAGACAACAGTAAACAGAGAGACAGACAGACAGAAGAACAAATATTTTCATAGGCAGACGACAAAGTCAAAACATTAGCTCGTTTTTCAAACGAACCTTAAAAGAAATTATATGTTTATTTTCAGTTAGCTCATTTCACTTTTGCAGCCGATTGCCGTCTTCTGATGGAGTTTCTCGGAAATAAATATTCATTAATTTATTTCTTTGAGTGAAATTTTTACACCCAAATGCAGCGCAGTGAGACATTCATAAAATATTACAGCTTTTATAGACAAAAAAAGTGGTAGAAATATCTCATGGTTCGACTAAACATGGCGCCCATAAACCATGTGACTCAATCAACCAATGGCAGTGAATCCCATGTTGCAACATTTGGCAAATGCCCAGTCAGAATTAGGGCAATTAAAATAAAAACAGCAGCAACCACTACCAACACAGGCACAAAACCAGTCAACACTCCACACACCACTACCCTCTTTTCACTACCTCCACAGTTGCTTACACCCACATCCCTCCTCCCCTCATCTACACCCTCTGCTCAAACACAACTAACATTAAACACACATCCACCTACCAAAACCACTGCACAAGTCCCAGCCCAAACAATTGATATCACCTCTTCAACCATTTTTCCTAAACTACCCACTAGAAATGTCCCCCCTACCCCCACATCTGATGAAGAAACACAAAACCTACCAGATCAACAGCTAGTTGCTCCCCCATCCCCCAAATTCCTCACCAGAAGAGCCAAAACCAATTACATCAGAATAACCAGGACCAGGAGGACACCAGCAACAAGGAGCCATTCTACACCTCCAAATCAACCAAACCTCACTCAACAATTATTACTACTCATTGTCCCTCTTATTGATGCCCTCCTTCCCCCACAAAATAGAACCCCGCAACTCAACCTAGCTATTCAGGCCATTGTGGCCCTTCTCTAACTGATACACTAGAGTCCCCCTCTCCCTTCCACTCGTGCTGCAGTTCCTCCCTATACACTCCTAACCCCCCCCCCCCCCACCCCTGCACTTGCATACAATGGAATTGCAGATCCCTCCCTAACAAAATCCTAGAACTCAAAACACTCACAAACCTCCACATCATCCCTATATTGGCACTAAATGAGACAAGAATCCCAAACAACTTTAATTTCAAACCCTACATTATACACAGAGCAAATACTACAAGGACACATTCTAACTCCACCACTTTAATACACAAAAAATTCCCCCATTGTCTAATACCAAACTCAAAAACATACACCTATATGGACATTGTAGGCATAAACATTAAACTACATGATACCACACTAAATGTCTACAATGTATACTTCTACAACAATACACAGATCAAAACAAACACCATCATTAAATATTTTGCACACAATTTCTCACTCTCTCCTGGACCCAATATCATACTAGGAGACTTTAATACCCACAACACATTATGGGGTAGTAACTTCACAAACAACAGAGGAACCACAATAGAAACTTTTATTCAACACTACAAATTGGCCATACACAATGATGGTTCACCCACCTTCACCAAGCCCCATATGAGTCAGTTCTAGACCTCACACTCTCAACACTGGACATATCACCCAAAATAAACTGGCAAGTACACCATTCTACATGGGCTAGTGACCACTACCCTATCTTCATCACCTTACAGGGCATTAAACCTACAGCTTACACAGCAAAAACACACATCAACTGGCACAACTTTTCCGCAAACTGTGAAACCAGCATCAGCACAAAAACACCTAACAATCTAACCCCTTTTTACACATGTGTCAACCAGAGCATGCAACAAAACAAATTCACCACCAAACACATGACTGGTTTCACCAAAAATCATCCTGAAATCGCCAACCAACTTCAAATAAGGAGAAAAACAGAAGACACAGCCAGAAGACACCCCACAGTACTTGCCATCACCACTTTTAACAAGATAAATGCCAAACAGAAGAATCAGATTACACACAAAAAGAAAAGAATGGAGAAACTTCTGCAACAACATAAACCCAAGAACTGACTCTTCCCTCATTTGGTCTATTATAAGGAATCTCAAGACCCAGGCTCAACCCCTAGCCCCTTGGCACACCATTCTATGGACAAACAGCCTTTCTGCAAAACAAGGGGCAGATCTCTTTGCCACTCACATAATCACCACCAACTCCATGGCAAACACACCTACATACTAACAACACTGCCAATACATGACCCAGAAATTAACACAGAACTACCCTTGCAAACTACCCGCCATCAATCAATCTTTTAAACAATAAATAAATAAATACCCCCTCAAGCTGCTTGCCACAGGCAAATAAAAAAAGCTCACCAGGACCTGATGCCATTACATACAGTATACTCAAAAATCTAGGACCACAGGCACTTGACACTCTGCTACATTTATACAATGACTGTTGGCAAAATCACACCTTCCCCCACACAATGGGAAGATATACACATCATTCCCCTTCTTAAGCCTAACAAGCCTGCATCTCAAGTAAGCTCATACAGACCCATAGCTCTCACATCATGTATACTCAAAATACTAGAAAGAATGGTGCTCTCAAGACTAAAATATTTCCTAACAGTCAAAAAAACATTCCCCATTTGCCAAACTGGCTTTAGAGAGCACATGTCTACCACAGATAATTTCTTTGACCTTATCACTTCAGCTGAAATGGCCATACAAAACAAAGAAATTCTTTGCTGTCTTTCTAGACCTCACCTCTGCTTTTGATACTGCCTCACACACCAGTATACTCTTCAAACTACAACTAGGACTAACAGGAAACATTTTCCACTTCACTAAAAATTTCCTCACACAGAGAAAGGTTAAAGTCAAACTGGGGACTACCCTCTCTGACCCCCACAAATTAACTAGGGGACTACCACAGGGCAGTGTGTTATCTCCCACTTTATTTAAAATCCTACTACACGACCTCCCTACAACACTACAAAAAGATACTAATTGCTCCATCTTTGCTGATGACATAGTACTCTGGACCAAAGGAAAGGATATTCTCACCATACAAACTTCCCTACAAACAGCAGTCAACCAGGTCCTTGACTTTACCAATAAATGGGGATTAGCCATCTCTGCACCTAAATCTGCGGTCTTCCCAATATCACAAACACCTCTACCTGCTAACCATCTCAACATAAACATAAATAATCAACCTATACCCACAACTAAACACTACAAATACTTAGGGCTAACTATAGACCAACAGCTAACATGGCAACAACACATCAAAAATACTCAATCCACATGTAATGGAGCACTCACCATTCTCACATCCATCACCAGAGCAAGCTGGGGAGCAAGTGATAAATCAATGATCACACTTATTAAAGCATTAATCAACAGCAGACTTGAATATGGCCTGCTAGCTCTAAATACAGCCTCACCCACTAACTTCAAGAAATTAGAGACTATTCAAACACGAGCCATTAGACTAGCCCTGGGTCTTAAAACTGGTTGCCCAAACTTGGCCACATGGGCAGAAGCCAACATGCCCCCTCTCGAACACATCAGACAAACTCGCATGCAAACAATATGTAAAACTTAAACATCTGCACCCCACTCACCCCACCATAAATATAATAGAGTCTCCTACTAACATATCCCCCACTGCTCAGGTCATAAAACAACACCCTCTTTACCACATCTGGAAAAATATCAAACCTTTTAAACCCAGATACACACTCCCCTACTGGACAATCAAAAAACCTACTATTACACTCACACTACCACAAATAACACAAAAACACAAACACCTCCAACAGGAACTGAAATTTGCAGCTGAACAACTTTTAGACACCATCCCAAAAACAGCCCTCACAATTTTTACTGATGGATCCCACCACCCCAACACAACAAATGGCTCTGCAGCCTTCCACTCCCCACATCTCAACTTCTCCCACATCATCAAGATGAATCACGCAACAAACAGCACAGCCACTGAGCTAGTTGCTATACACCTGGCCCTGGAGTGGTCCTTCACACAAACTATAAACAATATCCACATCATCACAGACTCTAAATCTGCATTACTTAGCATCAACAAACACACATATAACCACACACAACACAGACTCGCACACAATATAATTGCCACAAACAAAACACTCACCTTTCACTGGATCCCCTCACACTGTGACATAACACACAATGATACTGCTGACCTCCTAGCTAAACAAGGACACACTTTACCAAACCCTAACTATCACACACCTATAACCTACAACTTTCACTCAAATGAACTCGACAAATCCTTTCACACCATATGGGCACAAAACTGGATACAACAAACCACACTCAAAAACACTTTCAGAGCCACCATTGCTGTCACTCCTCACACACTACACCTAAATTACCTACCACGAAGGGCCCAAACATCCATACACCAACTACGCACTGTCAGGACTCTAAACAAAGACCTATTTATGATCAATGTGGTACCCTCAGCTCTCTGCACCACCTGTCAGGTAATTGAAGACATACCCCACTACCTCCTACACTGCCGTAAATACACAACACACAGACTCACCCTTTTCCAAACACTCACCACACTTGGAACTACATACTTCTCTACGCAAACTCTCCTCAACCCCACACACAAAAACAGCAAAGCCCACTTTAGGGCCTTGGCAAAATTCCTACACAGCTCTGGGAGATTTCCCTAATTGTTTCTCTCCTACCTCAGAGCCCTACCACTTCCCTTCCACATCCTTTTTTGTTTTTCCTTCCTAAAAGATCCATGGGACAAAAGTATTAAAAGATCCAGATGCCACCAAAAGATCCAATTGGACAACAAAAAGATGCATTATGGACAAAAATCAGGAAAAATTATAGTAATATTATCCAAAAAATCTTCAAAAAAAAAAACTTTTTTTATACTTATTTACCTACTCAAAAAAAAAAAACGACTTATTCAAAAAAAAATATTTGGGAAAAATCCATTTTTTTTCCCAAAAACAATTTTTTTTATCATTTCTTTTCTCTCTATTTAAAAAAAAATGACTCTTATGACTTACTCAAAAAAAAAACACATTTATCGAAAAAAAAAACCCTCCTCTACCACATTACATATCTCAAAATTTTTTTTTATCATATTCCTTTTTTTCTATCCTACTTCAAAAAAAAATGACTCACTCAAAAAAAAACACACACACTTAATGATATATAATCCTATTCTATCTTATTACAAATCTCCTCCAAAAAAAATACATTTTAATTACCCCTTCTTTTAAAAAAAAAATAAATTAAACACACTTTAGCCCCACCAGCTCTCTCCACCCAAGACACCACCTAAAACCTACCACTTGCCACGGCTAGCACCCCCCTCCCCTTCCTGCATCTACCATTCAACCACTGGGCGGCCTGCGGCCAATTGCCCTTTGCCAAAATGTACGGTTGCTGGCCTTTCACTGTGCCGGACCACTTTTCTGTTGGACATCTGCACCCACAGCCAATTAAGCTCATTGACCTGATGATAAGAGGGCCGAGGCCCACTTTACAAATAGGTCCAGATTTGAAGTGAAATGTATAAGAAGAAGAGGAAGGCCATCCGATCCAGATGCCAAAAAGATCCAGTACAGGGACAAAAAAGAAGCATTTTGGACACATTACTGCACCACCTTATTTCCCTAGTGCAATTGTACTTTGTAACAATATACTACAACTCCCAAAGTACCCTTTTTCAAAAATGATTACTAGTGGTGGCAAACCATCTGCCTGACCAATTTTCATCACTTTAGTTTTCTCTCGGTTTATAACCAAACCTACTATACTACCAGTCTCATCAACAGCTCGAATGAAAGAGTTCATCTCATGCACATCATTTGTCAAAAGAGCTAAATCATCAGCATATTCTAAATCAGAAATTTTAAGATCTGCCGACCATTTTAGGCCATCCTTAATTGTAAGAGATTCGGGGCGATTTTGAACACGATTTTGAATATTTACCTCGCACCTTTCTTACCTACTTCCGGCCAACATGGGCCACACAATGATCACACACGCTACAATTTTCACTCACAGAAGAATTTTACTCCAAACCTCTTCCCTCCCCACCCCCTTGCCACAAAACTATGACGCAGCACTTCCTTGGCACGAAACTTCAAACCTCCTTCATTATTTGGCGGTCTGCGGCCAAAAGCCTATCGCCAACATGTAGGGTCGCTAGCACTTCACTGTACTGGTCCCTACTTTTTGACGCACACAAAAAAAAACTTTTTCTCATGGACCAGATGATAAAGGGACCAAGGTCCCTTTTACAAAATGGTCCAGTTTTTAAAGAAGGATGTTAGACTCTAACTATACAGGACATCTACTATGAGCTTAGGGTCAACTCATTTTTGCCAATGGAATATTCAATACTGTCACATTAAACGCAGTTATAACTTTTGGGAGATTCCAAAAATACAAATCGTAATATATCATTTATAACTATCTGACACAAAAATAATTTTTTAATTATCTGTGTAAACAAAAAAGATTCGATGTTTACGGACGGACAGACAACAAAGCGAAATAATATCTTTTTATATAAAAAAAAAGTCCTAAAATTTACTTTTTCTTTTTTAGCAGTTTTCTAAAGTGCTTCCAATCATGAACACTGAAATCTGTATCAAATATTACCTTACCCTTTTCCGGAATCCATAAGTACCGTGCAATACCATTCAGCTATGCACGCTAAACAATCCGAGAGAGGACAAAACATGATGTCCAATTTTGAAATGGCAAACTTCTACCTATATGCGACCTCTACAGTCCTAGAGAAGGTGGTAATTTGGCGGACGGGGGATTTCGAGAGAAAGAAGTAGACAGTTCTTTCGACTGCAGCCAGCCCAGCAGGTCACGCTGCTAGAATCTAGAATGATGTATAGCTTGTTGATATGGTTTATATTGTGTGATTAGCATTCAACTTGCAAATGTCTCTGACATTTAGACAAGCAACATTATGCGTTGGAATGTTAGTTACAGGTTCATTAAATACTCTAAGTAAAAAGGCACAAAATGATTGCAGGTATATATATCTATAGTTAGTATGATTCGTTTGTGCACAGTGGCACTTTTTCATATGTTCTTAATATTGAAGTATAATTGCTCTTGTTTGTAGAATATTGATATTACAAATAATTTTCTCTATTTTTTCTAATTCATGTTAATTGAATAAAAATTATTTAAACAAATAACAGACAAAGATGTGTGAATATGCTGGACATTAAGAAGTTCAAATAAGTAGAACTGTAGTAAATAACTTTCTGATAACTTATTTATCTCAGTAAATCAATTTCAGTGGATTCGGTGTTAGAATGTTTAAAATGGTAACTCTCGAATATCTACTGAGGTTGATTAAATTGATAAAAAGATACGTAAAAAGCAGTATTATTTTTGAGTGTTTGCAATAACTCAAAATTCAGTAGTGATTTTCAAATAATGCTAGAAACACAATTTTTATGGCTGTCATTTTATTCAACAGCTATTAGCCACATTATAAAAAAAATATTACACATAAATTACTTGGTCATCATCGTTTAATAATGGGGTTTCTTAGAAAATCTACTACTGTCCTGAGAAAGGCACCAGAGTTTAACAAGATTCTGTACACTTCATAATTGGTACCTTGCTGTTTACTCCTATTAAGCATGAAACAGAAATCACAATGTTGCCAAAAACTTGTTCTAAATACTACTAATAATATTTTATGGGAATATTTACAATAATTGTTTAAAATTGCATTCTGCCACCATTTTGTTTTTTAAAGTAGCCCGTGAAAATCACCACCTCTAAGACACTGCCTGTCGATTTGAGAAAAAAGCAAGTTCTTTCTGAACAAAGCTTCTGCCACTAGAGGGTGCTTATTGCCTAGTAACAACAAATGTGATATAGATACATTTCACTTGTCTTATTGTAGCAGTTGTACCATACATTTTTAAATTTTAAAGTATTGTTAGTAATTTGGTGAAATCATCATTTGGCAGTAGTACAGATCACGATCCTCAGCTGCCATTTTTTTTTACGCAGCATAACAAAATGGATCTTTCAATTGATTCCCACAACCCCCAAGACCCTAACCCAAACAGGGGTTTGTAGAAAAAATATTTTTTTTCTGTTAGCATAGTGATGAAAAACCAGAGTTTATGTCAAACACAAAGTACCATTACCATCAGTCTCGCAGGCAACACAAACCGAAAAATATGAAAATTGGGAACAGTGCACCACTGACCGAATTATAAAAAAGCTCGAAAACTAAATAATGTCCCCCCAGGCCACACAAACTGCAAAACACGAAAATCGGAAACAGTGCACCGCTGAACGAATTATAAAAAATCTCCAAAACTAAATTATGTCCTCCCAGGCAACACAAGCCGAAAAACATGAAAATTGGAAACATTGTACCACCGACTGAATTATAAAAAGAGCCCCAGAAACTAATGTCCTCGCAGACAACACAAACCAAAAAACATGAAAATTGGAAACATTACACAGCCGACCAAATTATAAAAATGCCCACGAAACCAAATAATCTCATCAGATACGATGACAAAAAAAATTCTTATAGCTCAAATAGCCCTCCCCTAAATTATTGATTACTTCCCTGACTCCATCAAAAACTACCATGTTTTTCCACACTGACAATTCTACAATACCCATAATTTCTGCAGTTCCCAGGTTCGAGTCCCAATTGGGTCAGCGGTAAGACTTATCTCCGCAAAACTCACCTGCCCATAGTCAGCAGGGGACACCAATGAGCTTGGAAAGGCCACCGTCTGTTGGATGGGACGTTAAGCTTTGGCCCCATGTGCAGGAGAGCCATACCCTGTGCACGTTAAAGGCCAAACTGAATGGCCTTCACAGGAAGCTACCATCTGTCTCCCAACAGCTGTTCCAGTGGGTCCCCTCCCCCAACCTTTTCTGAGCCTTCAGGGTCCTTGTGACCTGGCCATTTCGCTCATGGTGTGCAAAAAAGTGCCGCTGAAAGGTAAAACAACCCAACCCATTATTTCTACATCAAAAAGCCGCCAAACACTTCCATATGTTCACAATAAATCACATAAGTAACTTTAAAAGACTCCAAAACATATAACAAAATTAATAAATCACCATAATACACTAATAATTACCATACTACATGTAACTACTAAAAAAAAGCACTCAATTCATTCCAAACTAGGATAAACAAAATACACGTGTCCGTTACTACCGCCATGTTCAGTCCCATATGAAAAAAACTTCCAAACATTCCTCCCCACTACATTAGAATCCTGTGAAAACTCTATATGTTTCACCAAAAACTATTCTAAAACCCTAACACTCCATAAAAACTCATTTCTTAAACTTAATCACTCCACATTATAAACTTTTGCCATTTTCTTCCACTCACAACAAAACACATACTACTGCATCATACTAAACACAAAAAAAATTCTTTCTGGTTAACCACTTCTACCTACCCCTTCAAATGCCCCTCACTCCAAACAACTTACAAAAATATTCCCCCTACACACAGTAGTAAAAAGCTACCGAACTCCCACTTCCAAACGACGTGACCTTAACATTACAAAACAGTTCACTAACACTATCAACAACAACCCTCCTGACATTAAATAATTTCAATTCCAAAATATCTTTAATAACTTTTATTTACCATATCTTAATGAATTTTCCAAAAAACAACGTATTAATTATTCTAGCTATCACTAAAAACCCTCATTAAATATATGATACATACGCACTTACCTCTAACCATACAGGCATGTTATCTAAACAAATTATAAAGCAAAAATGGCAAAAAAAATCAAACTTCACACTCCCATCAAATCACACATACGACGCATGACTCCACATTACCCACCCAAAAGAAACAAATCAAAGAGCCATAGGCCACCAACAACCAACAGTTATGTTTCTACGTCATACTTGAAACTTCGACATCATACTTTACAATCCGACGTCGTATACCACTTGAGTAGTGCCGTTTGTTAGCTGAGGACCGTAACCAATACATTGACCCATCATTTTTTATTTAGTTTTTCTCATCATAACTTTCTGAAGGACCAGAAGGGATATGTATATAAATTTTATTTTGGGTTATAGAGAGTAGTTTGTTAAAGGCACAAAGTAAATGTATAACTGTAATTGTAATGAAATAATAAGATTAAGAAATTTGCGATATTGCCACTGGTATAAAAAATAAGTATCATTATTGGGTAGAAAATTTGTTATGGATTCTATGTTAGTAGTTATGTATGCACTGACTGATTAAAGGCACTACCCCACAGTGAAAAGGGCAAACATGATTTCAATGGTAATTGAATGTATTTCAGCATATCGATTAATAATATTCAATGGTTATAATGATTTTATTGAATAAATTAAAATTATTAGACTGTTTGATTTAAAGAACACAAAATGAAAGGTCCATATGGTAATCCCATGTGAATCGCAGAATTTCTCTATTTTTCTAAATGGAAATTTCAAAGTTATTAGCATTAATTCCAAATATATGGGGTAATTCTTGCTCTATGACTGTGCTAAGTGATTGCACATGTCAAGAGTGATTATTAGCATTAATGGTACCTTTTAAATTCACCAATGACTATCATCTTGAGATTTCATTACTAATGATGCAATGTGAGTCACAGTGAAAGATGTCCCTCCAAACCCCATGAAGGACAGATAAGATGTAGTGCTTAATTTGCTAAATAATAAATTATTATATTGCATATGAAATATATTTGAGATAAAATAAATATCTATGGCCCAATGTTTCAGAGAGTTACAAATATTTTACCACCTTATATTTTATCCAATCTGCTCTTAGTTGGAATGTCACCATTTGATAATTTGTAGTGATTTAAAAATTACCATCCTTAGAATTGAAAAACAATGCTGTATGGTCAAACTTTTTGCGATCACTATCTTTAACAGACACATAAATAATAACTCTCATTATTAATAGGATGGATAGCTCTCATTCTTTTTGAGGAAACCATTTAAAACAGTTTTCATTAAAGTTTACAAAATGTTTTCACATTGTTTTTTTGACTATTTATAAACTAAAGGTCTTTTGTCAGATATTTAAAGTAACTAAATATAATGTAACTTAATTGAAAGAAATTATTTTTTCGTGATAATTAATTACTAAATTTAGTAAATGATTCACCAGAGCAGCATTGCAGGGTGGCTCAGTTGTGTATGGGGGAACCATACCTTGTGCATGTTATGAATAATAAATAAATAAATACCCCCTCAAGCAGCTGCTTGCCACAGAGGTCTGACAGGAGCCTGTCAGTTTATAGGCCACAGTAGAAGGTCTGAGAGGATGGCAGGACCTCAGCAGAAAAACAACACAAACAGCCATGCCTTACCCGGGGCTCAAACCCAGGTCCCTTAGATCAGTAGCCAAACGTGCTAACCACTCTGCCATGAGATGGCTATGTTATGAATACAGGCTCTTAATTTGCAGTTTTCAGGTTTGAGTCCCAGCTGGGTCAGTGTTGAGATTTATCTCCGTAAAATTCCCTGCCATGCAGTAGGGGACACCAGTGAGCTTGGAAAGGCCACCATCTGTCAGATGGGACATTAAGCTGTGGCCTCGTTTGTGAGAGATCTATACCCTGTGCATGTTAAAGTACACACTGGATGGCCTAGAAGGGAGTCGTCTCCCAACAGCTGTTCCAGTGGGTCCCTTCCCCCAACATTCTCTGAGCCTTTGGGGTCCTTGAGTCCTGGCCATTTAACCCATTATGTGCAAAAAGTGCCATCAGAGGTAAAACAACCCAACCAGCCAGAGCAGTTCAATTATCCATTTGCTAGAAATAAAAAATTTGTCTTATGAACCCAAAGGAAAAAATATTTCTTTAAAATTATTGTTAAAGACAAAATGATTCTCTTTTGGAAGGGAATGGAAGGGGAGGGCTGGCAGTTCAATATGGCCTACTGATCTAGTCATCTATGGCCACTTTTTTCTTTTTTTTTTTCTTTTTCTCTATCCTGCTGAGGAGTGGTCAACTTCACAGGGTCCTGGTGCTGACCATTTATACCTACTAGACTGGACTTGTTTATGGATTTGAGTTTGATTATGGATCCTGGACTTGCTGCACTGGTGGGCCTCTGTTGAGGGAGAGTCTGCCGCTGTGTTTTCTGTTTGCTTCTGGGTTGCCAGCTCTAAGTGAACAGAGGCATGGGATACCTTATATCAGCTGGTGGATAATCCTAATCAGAGGCCATCGCAGGTACCTGAACCTTACTTACCTAGTTGGGCATCGTCAAGCCTAAACTGGAGTAATGTGTCTCAGGCAGGCCATGTGGCTCTTGAAAAAGTCCACTTGAAAAGGTGGTGCCTGAAGTTCCTACCAGCATCAGATCGGTGACTTCAGCCTTTAGCAGAGGATGAACAGGTCTTTGCCCCATGCCTGCGATCAGGGGGCTGTTTGATATTGTTGGCCCTACCAATCTCAATAAACCTAATTTCTTTAAAAATCCTACTAAT
This sequence comes from Ryuthela nishihirai, assembly GCA_038380435.1. NCBI lineage: Eukaryota > Metazoa > Arthropoda > Arachnida > Araneae > Heptathelidae > Ryuthela > Ryuthela nishihirai. The sequence goes on along the minus strand of JAWZYU010000030.1, from coordinate 55,843,824 downwards.
CATTTTCTCTCTGCAGGAACGTGGAACGTGAGGACATTACATAGAGATTATTCTCTTGATGTCCTCATGCAGGAATTCCAGCACTATAACCTAGATATTCTAGGCTTGCAAGAGACCAGATGGACAGGTAAAGGTGAGATACTTAAAAATAACTTTAAATTTCTCTTTACAGGGAGGGAGGATGGACTAGCATGTCTGCTGCTCAGCAGACATGCTAGTGATGCTCTTCTAGGATATGAGTGCATTAATGAAAGGTTTCTTACAGCAAAATTTCAGACAAGCATTAAAGACTTGAATGTTATCTGTTGTTATGCCCCCATTGAGGATGCTGATGAGAAGGATAGGTTTTACGGACAACTTCAGGATATTTTGAATTCTGTCAAGAAAGGAGATATTACCCTTGTTCTTGGTGACTTCAATGCCAAAGTTGGTACTGACTCTGACCTTTGGGGAGGAGTAATAGGCCCTTTTGGTATTGGTAGCTGCAATGGGCAACGTCTCCTACAGGTAAGTAAACTCAATGGTTTCAGAATAACTAACACATATTACAAACACCGCAACATACATAAATACACATGGGTTTCAACTGATGGGCTGCATAGGAATGTGATTGATTATATATTAATTAACAGCAAATGGGCTAGTTCTGTTAGAAATACCAGGGCATATAGGGGAGCTGAAATTGGTTCTGACCATTACCTTGTTAAAAGTGTGTTGCAACTTAAACTTAAAAAGTGTTGTGCTAGGGTTAAAAAATTTACCTTTAATACCGAAGCTCTGAAAGACCCAGTTATAGGTAAAGCTTACCATGATAGGTTACTTAGTCATTATGACAGTCATGGTTTGCTTAATACTGAAGTTGAGGAAGAATGGGACCATTTTAAACAGGTTTTTTGGAAACTAACAGTACTCTTTTAGGGAAAAAAGTGCAGAAGAGGCAGAATTATTTGAGTGATAATGCACTTGAGCTTATCTCAGAAAGAAGGAACTGCAGGAATATCCTTAATCAGTACCCTACTAGTCCTAATATAAAGCATTACAGAGAGCTTAATAAACGTGTAAAGGATCAGTTAGCTGCTGATAAGAATCTTTGACTTGATGGCTTGGCTGACAAAGCCGAGGAAGCAGTTAAGGCAGCACAACAGCAGAGAGCTGTACCAGATAGTTAAGGTTTTATGTGGTAGAAAACGGACAAGCATACAGGGATTGAAGGATAAACAAGGTAAGGTTATAGAAGGGGAGGATTCTGTCATGGCTAGGTGGGCTGAGCATTTCAGTGATGTTCTAAACAATGTGGTTAGTTCTACTCCCATTGTTTGTAATGATGATAAATGTATTGGTGGCTTTAATGTTGGCTCTATAACACAATCTGAAGTTATTTTGGCTATTTCTAAACTTAAACTTCATAAATCCCCAGGGGTAGATGAAATTACTACGGAAATGCTTAGAGCTAGGAATGTTTCAGTTACCACTTGGATGACTGAAATTTTGAATAACTTGTATGATAAAGGAATGGTTCCTAAAGATTTTACCAGAGCTATTATTTTTCCTATTTTCAAAAAAGGTGATCGCAGTTTTCTTGTGATAACTATAGGGGTATCAGCCTACTCTCTGTTTCAGGTAAAGTTCTTTCCATGATTGTGCTTAATAGAATTAAGAATCTGGTTGACAAGTTACGTGATTATTTATGTTGGTAATAAGTAAAATTGAAATAGATTAGGTCTAGAGGTTCAAATTTTATCTATTATATATATACCTTAGTTTTGATGTCACAACTTCATTTTTTGGGGTTTTTTTTAGGTAATATTTGCAATTACTTTGTCTAATAAATTGAAATAAAATTGCTTGTAAAAGATTTTGAAGGACAATCATTGGTTATTTTACCTTGAGCACAATTTACTGGACCTTTTCATTAAATAAACAATAACTAATATGTCAGCTGTGCAAAGATTATGATTATAACATTACTTATACTACTATTGGTCTACTACCACTGCTACTACTAAATTATTAGTATATAATATTTTGTCTTATTTCTGTTTTTCTTCTTTTTTCAAGTATAAAAGTATAAATTATAAATCATCTCTCCAAAATGTATTCTCACAAATCAGCCCAGAAAAGACAAGAAAGAATGAGAGGAAAATGCAAAAAGGGGTCAACCAACACCCTTTCAATTTGGAAGAAGTGCAGCTTCAGAAATTTTTTCATTGAACTCACCTATAGAATTGGAGCAAGAAGAAACTTTTGGAAACCTCATCCCCAAACAAGGAGTAGTTGATTTCGGTAATCATGCACAACATTTTGATGAAGGGGCAGATGCAGAAAATGAAAATGGGAAACAGAAAGATACAGATACATGTGGAAGTGAATTTGGAAGATAGGTGGAGTAATCATAATATAGGCCTTGACAGTGAATGTATCACAACTTCTGCATCTAAGTCTGCATTAGTATCTGCTAAAGGCTGGGATTCTAATGAGAAGTGGTGGAAACTTTCCAACAGGATCCCAAAGCATGAAAAAGGCAATAGTTGTAGAGAATGTTACCTAGCTTGGCGAGAACTAGAAAGGCACTTGCTGCCTGGGACAGGAGTTGACATCATCTTAGAAGTGTCATTCAAAACAAGCTGTGAAATGGTAAAACCTTTTAAAGTGCATTATCGATATTGTACTCTTCTTGGGGCTTACTTTCTGTTCCAGGTAAAACTCTTTTCATGATTGTGCTTAATAGAATTAAGAATCTGGTTGACAGGCAATTGCGTGATGAGCAATGTGGATTCAGAAGTGATAGGGGATGTATAGATCAAATATTCTCCCTTAGGCAGATTTTTGAGAAATGTTTAGAGTTTCAGAAACATTTGGTTACTAGCTTTGTTGATTTCAAAAAGGCTTTCGACTCTGTTGATCATCATAATTTGTGGTTGATTGTGAAATCATATGGTATACCAGACAGGTTAGTTAACATAATGAAAGCTCTCTATAACAACACTGAGTCGTGTGTGAGAGTTGGTAAGTCTTGTAGCAATTGGTTTAGTTTTACCTCTGGTGTTCGACAAGGGTGCATTTTGTCTCCTTTTCTCTTTAGTTTGGTTATTGATTATGTTATGCAAAATTCACTTCAATAAAAAGATTTTGGCCTTGAATGGGCTGGTGATACGAAAATTTCTGATTTAGATTATGCTGATGATTTAGCCCTTTTGGCAAATGATGTTGATGAGATGAACTCTTTCATTTGAGCTGTTGATGAAACTGGTAGTAGAGTAGGTTTGGTTATAAACAGAGAGAAAACTAAAGTGATGAAAATTTGTCAGGCAGCCGGGACTTTTAAGAATCTATGGAGATTGTGGAGAAATAGGTGTATACACCTAAAGAATAAAATTAGACTGTATAATAGTTTGGTTCTTTCTAGGGTTAGTTATGGTAGTGAAACTTGAACGCTGTGTAAACAAGATAACAGGAAACTAGATGCTTTTGATTCTAGATGCTTACGCAGTATCTTGGGCATTAGGTGGTTCAACTTTGTAACTAATGATGAGGTTAGGCAAAGGAGTCTGCAACCTCCTTTAAGCAGCATATTGTGCAGAGAGAGAGACTGCTGGTTTGGCAATTTTTGCTGTATGGATAATTATAGATTGGCGAATAGGGTTATGAACAGTGTGCCTAAAGGCCTCAGAAAGAGGGGGAGACCTAGGATGTGGTGGGCAGACAATGTCAAACAGGACCTTGTTAGAATTGGTGTGCAGTGGCTGGATGCAGCAGATGTAGCTGAGGACAGATATGCTTGGAGAATTAAACTCCATGGTCTGGTTGGACCTCCGTAGCCCATGGCTGCTTGAGAATGATGATGATGATTAAAAGAAAAGTAGTGGAATGAAGTGGTGTTTAATAATTTAGCAGTTCCTATTCACAGATGATGAAATGTCCATATTGGTGTTTCCCTAATGTACAGAGCTACTTTGATGTATTTTGCTGTTTAAAATTTTTAACGTAAAATATATTTGGAATAAGTATATTTTAGAAACTGCATTGTCTTTTATTCACAAAATATTACAGAAAAAAAATCCAGAAATTTAATGTTATTGGTTCGAGCCCCAGATAAGGCATGGATGTATGTGTTGTTTTTCTGCTGAGGTCCTGCCACCCTCTCAGAACTTCTGCTATGGCATATAAACTGACAGGCTCCTGTCGGACCTCTGTGGCAAGCAGCTGCTTGAGGGGGTATTTATTTATATTTTATTTTTATGGCCAGATATTCATAATAAACATTGTAATGTTTCAAAACTAAATATTGAATAATTTTTCCCCACTGCCACATTACTTTATGGAGATAATATTGGAAGCTGTACATGATTAAGTTTATATTGAAGAACAGAAGAGAGGTTTTCAAAATTAGATCTCTGAAAAATAACTTGTAAGAAAATGATTAAGTCCATATAAAGAAAAACAACCGTAATCAGTAAGAGAAAATGATTATTATTTCAAACTGTACTAGTCTATAAGTTAAGTACATTCTCTCTAAAAATTTAATTGTTTTGGGACAAAAAGTTAAAGCTGCTCTTTAACAGTTTCATTTAAAAAAATAAATAAATATCGTCTCAAGCAGCTGCTTGCCGCACAGAGGTCTGACAGGAGCCTGTCATTTATTAAGCTATAGTAGGTCTATGAGGAAGGCGAGATAGCAGAAAAATGATAAAAATATCCATAACATCTATATATCATTAACACCCAGGGCTCGAACCAAGCTCCTTTTGATCACGTGTGCAAAAAAAGTGCCGCTCAGAGGTAAAAACAACCCAACCCTTTGATCAGTACCCAAGCACACTAACCACTTGGGATTGTCATAAAATGACATTTTATTTATTATTTCACTGTATGTTTATGAGCTACTTCCTCTATCAGCAATACTAAGCAGATTTTCTTTTTTCACATTATTAAATAACTGATATTTTTGGTTCTGTATCTTATAAATGCATAAATGAAGTACTTCATACATTGAAACACACTCTTAGGTCTCAATGTATTCTAGGTGGCCATTGCACAAATTAGTAGGAACAAGTTTCTTCGCATTTTGATTGTGAATCGACAGGCAGTCGTAGAGGAGGCAGTGGTGAAAATAGTCCCATTTCCTACATCATAACCTCAATACCAAAACACTATCCCACTAGTGCATTGTAGAAAAAGGATTAATTTTATTTTCACAAAATTTGTAACTCCAGAAAACTAAATCTAAGAAAATGCTTATAATACAATCAAAATTACTTTCAGAAACCCAAAACCTCCTGCATTTCAACGTACGAAATGTGATATCCTAAAGTTGATGCTCACTTGAGAAAAGCCACAGGGGTTAAATAAAACAGTCTGCTAAAACAAACACAAAAGGGCACAAAATCATAAACAATGCACTGCCGATCCACACACACACAAAAAAAAAATCCTGAGGGGGGGTTAAATAACTCATTGGGCTAAAGCAATTGCAAAAACACATAAAGTGTAAATGCACCATCTATCTGCACCCAAAAAAGCCCCAGGGGTTAATAACCTAATTAACTAAAAGAATCTCAAAAATGCACAAAATTGTAAACAATGCATCGGCGATCTGCACTCAAAAATAACCCCTGGGGTTAAATAACCCAGTGGGCTAAAGCAACTGCAAAACATACAAAATAGTAACAAAACTCTACCAATCCAGGCTTGAAAAAAGCTCCAGGAGCTAAATAACTCAATGGGTAAAAAAAAACTATATAAAAAAAACCAGACATAATCTAAATTTGTTAAGTGACCAAACCAAAACTTTTCCTCTTCTGAACACACCATACTCCCCAATTCATTGAAACATGAACATAAAAATCTAGAACTAAAATTTTCAAATTCACCTATGGGTCATTCTATGTCAAACCGAAATATTAGAAAAAGTTTACCACCCATCACAGATTTCAATGATCTTTGGCATAAATGTTAGTACACATAAGATGTCTAATTGCCCAAAATATTTAAAATCAAATTTTTTTTGTAAGGAGTTATAATTGTTTAACACAAAGGGAAAATATACAGATTGTGACTAAATGTTCTCTTTTTATCTTTGCTTCTATGGTAGTTGAGAAGACCAAACTTGATGTTCTGATGTAGATTTTGATTATTAATTCAATAAGAAAATAAAATTTTAAAAATGTATTACGATGTTTAAAAAAATATAGAACCGAACCATTTAAACTTTGTATGAAATTTGGAGTATGGTCATTTCTTTGATAATGAGAACAAAAATATTGAAGTTGTACATGTGTTATAGTTAATAATGCACTTGAGGGGACTGCACTGATGCTCTTGCATCTGTGCTCTGGGTGGAGAAGCTACCAATATGCTTTGCTGCTTGCACTGGAATGCGACTTTGTAATTCAACTCCATTTACCATTTGGCTGCTACTTGAAGATATAATGTTCGCTGTTAAAGAAACAGCTGTTGATAAAAGTTCATATCCTTTGGTACAGACAAGCAAACAAAAAGCCAAATTTTTTTAGGGAACAAATTTAGCAATACAAATGTTGAGTGGGTCTTTAAATGGTAGCAGGTATAAACTGGAAAAACTGTGTATCAAATCCCAGTGATATACAGAACTGGCCAGGCCTAACACCTAATGTTTGACTCTGCCTTCTCGTGTTGCAGACTGTTAGTACCTTTCAAAAGAGATATTATCTTTTGGAAGGAATGGAAGTGGACTGCCAGATCTGTGTAGTCTACTGATCTGCTTATCTATGAGCACTTTTTTCTGCCCTGCTAAGAAGTGGTCATCTTCATGGGGTCCTGGCGCTGATCATTTATACCCACTAGACTGGAATTGGTATGGCTTTGAGCTTGATTATGGATACTGGATTTGCTGCACTGGTGGGCCTCTGATGACTGGAAAATATGCTGCTCTATTTTCCGTTTGCCTATGGTTGCCAACTCTAGATGAATAGAGACACAGGATACCTTATATCAACTGGTGGATAATTCTGATCAAGAGGCCATCACAGGTACCATCACAGAACAAAGCTGTGTGAAGGGGAAAGCCTGATGTCAGATGATTTGGGCTATGCCATCGGAGTCCTATCAGAGCAGAGGCCAGTGGAAGCACAAAGCTTGTGTCTGCCTGTACTGCCTGTATGCTTTGTTTCAGTATTTAGTATCATGCCATTTCTTTTTCTTTAAAGTGTAAGTGCTATTTCTTTATTCTGTTTTATAGATAAATATGAAATTTATATATATATAAATTGTTTATTATATTGTTGAAATTGAAGTGTATGGTAATTATTATTGTTATCATGCCATGTAAATGTTGTGCTCCTGGCTGCCATAGTAATTATGGTGGATTTCCATATGTAACTATATTTCGTTCTCCTAAAGACAAAACTGCAAAACAGCTATGGCTGAAAAAAATTCTACGGAAAGATTTTATTCCCAGTAAGGAGAGTCGTTTGCCAAAAACACTTTGAGGATGAACTCATAATATATTAGGATGAACTTCCCAGTGATAAAGGCCCTTAAAAGTCTTATGAGACACACCAAAATTAGCTGTAGATGCCTGTCCTAGTATCTTTCCACACCTGCTTTCATATTTGTCTGAAGCTAGTAGCTCAACAAGAGTAACATGCTCAGAAAAAAGAGCTACAGTTGTAGATAAGAGGTACAAAGCTCAGTTTTTGTGTGATATTGAGAATTTGGCACAAAGCAATAAAATTAAAGGTTTTAATAATTGGTTAAAATTTGTTACAAAGGAACAAAATATTTGCAATAACTGGATTTGTGTCAAAAATACCAGTAAGGTGGAGTTTATTTTATTAGAAAAGAAAAAGCTTCCACCTCAGGTAAAAGCTTAGAAATAAAAATAATAAATACCCACTCAAGCAGCTGCGGGCGGGGGTGGCTCAGTCGGTAGCGCGCCAGGCTCGCAATCTGTAGTTCCCAGGTTCGAGTCCCAGCTGGGTCAGCGTTGAGATTTATCTCCGCAAAATTCCCCACCCTGCCCACGGTCAGTAGGGGACACCGATGGGCTTGGAAAGACTGCCGTCTGTCAGATGGGACGTTAAGCCGTGGCCCCGTGTGCGGGAGAGCCATACCCTGTGCACGTTAAAGAACACGCTGGATGGCCTTGACGGGAGGCTACCATCTGTCTCCCAACAGCTGTTCCAGTGGGTCCCCTCCCCCAACCTTCTCTGAGCCTTCGGGGTCCATGTGACCTGGCCATTTAGCCCATGGTGTGCAAAAAAGTGCCGCTCAGAGGTAAAACAACCCAACCCAACTCGAGCAGCTGCTTGCCACAGAGGTCTGACAGGAGCCTGTCAGTTTATATGCCACAGTAGAAGATCTGAGAGGATGGCAGGAACTCAGCAGAAAACAACACAAACATCCATGCCTTACCCGGGGCTCAAACTCAGGTCCCGTAGATCAGTAGCCAAGCGCGCTAACCACTCTGCCACGGGACATATGTTCATATAAATAATAATTTATCACATAGTGCTTATATTGATAATCTGTGCTCTTTCTTTGTAAATGGCACTGTTGATATCCAATTAGATATTAGTGAAACAAATTTTGTCAAATCATATATGATAATACATATATTAATTTAGAACTAACACAAGATGAGGTAGGTAAATAACATTACATGTATATTGTTGGCTATGCATACCACAATATAAAAAAGAAAACATTTTGTGTTACCTGTGTTGATCATTTAATGACCAAAAGGGATTTAGTATTGAATGTACCTCAACAGCTAATTAATGTGTGACCGTGGAGGGCTAACCTATCCTACTGAAGTTTTAATAAATGTGGGAATATTATGCTATGCTGTTTTTCAAACACTGATATCTAATGTAGAGCAGCAATTTGTGAACTGCAAAAATCAATTATTGACATACGTTAATATTGTAAAGCAGGTTTTGAAAAAAGAAACAGTGTTTAGCACAGATTTTCAGCATCTATGTGGGAATAAAATAATTGATATGTTACATAAAATTATATCAACATGTGGAAATGTGCATATGCATAATTACACCCAATCCAAATATGCACCCAAAAAATCATCCAAAAGAAAACTAAGCACTTTGGTGAAATGATTGAACATATGCTATCTATGTCTATCTGTTAAATTTTACTGGTGTACTAGTCATGTCTAAAATGATAAACTTTGGTATATTTGATGTGATATTCAAATAATTATTTGCCTTAGTTACCATCATCAGTATTTGGTATTCAATGTTATCATTTTCCTTAACAAGCTGCTTGGGTTATATTTCTTGTTATTATGAAACATTCTTCAATGTTGCACTGAAATCTGTAATTTTTGTATATTACTATGAATTCTATTAGAAACTTCGGTAAGGCAATAATATAGAGTTCCCATTGGTGTACTTATTCATTTTTGTCTAGTGATATGTCTCAATGACAGACATTAATTCTTGCAAACTATTTTTTGAATCATACATATGATTGATTTATCATTGATATATTTGATGTGGTATCAAATAATACTACCATTCTGTATTATGGTGTACTAAAGTGATTTAAAGGCTGTGATTCAGTTAATCTAAATGGTTGCAGTCTTGAGCAGGTGTCACAGTTTAATTATCTTGGGAGCTATGTGGGAGATACTGGTGATGTGCAGCATGAGATTAACAGATGAATAGGGATTGCTGCTGGGACTTTTTAGAATCTATGGAGAGTGTGGAGAAATAGGCGTATACACCTGAAAACTAAAATTAGACTGTATAATAGTTTTGATTCTTTCTAGGGTTAGTTATGGTAGTTAAACTTGGACACTTTGTAAACAAGATAACAGAAAACTAGATGCTTTTGATTCTAGATGCTTACACAGTATCTTGGGCATTAGGTGGTTCAACTTTGTAACTAATGATGAGGTTAGGCAAAGGAGTCGGCAACCTCCTTTAAGCAGCATATTGTGCAGAGAGAGACTCTTTTGGTGTGGCCATGTTGCCCATATGGATAATTATAGATTGGCGAATAGGGTTATGAACAGTGTGCCCAAAGGCCTCAGAAAGAGGGGGAGACATAGGATGCGATGGGCTGACATTGTCAAACAGGACCTTATTAGAATTGGTGTGCAGTAGCCAGATGCAGTATATGTAGCTCAGGACAGACTTGCTTGGAGAACTAAATTGCACTGTCTGGTTGGACCTCCGTAGCCCTGGCTGCTCGAGGAGGAGGAGGATGATGATCAAATAATTATTTCTCTTAGTTACTATCATCAGTATATGGTATTCAATGTTATCATTTTCCTTAACAAGCTGCGTGGGTTATATTTCTTATGATTATGAAAAACTCCTGGATGCTGCACTGAATTCTGTAACTATTATTTTTTGTGCTATGTAACTATTATTGTTATGGTATTAGCTTCAGAAGCAAGAATATAGTGCTTATATATTCTTTTATTGAAATTTTCTTGTTCAACTACTCAGTATCAATGATCAACAAAAGTATCGCAAACTATTTTTTAAAGCACACATTATGATTAAGTTAAAATTGGTATATTTGATGAATATTTCAATGGTAAACTGCAGTATAAGGTGGGGCGGGGGTGGCTCAGTCAGTAGCGCACCAGGCTCGTAATCTGTAGTTCTCAGGTTCGAGTCCCAGCTGGGTCAGCGTTGAGATTTATCTCCGCAAAATTCCCCGCCCTGCCCACGGTCAGTAGGGGACACCGATGGGCTTGGAAAGGCCGTTGTCCGTCGGATGGGACGTTAAGCTGTGGCCCCGTGTGCGGGAGAGCCATACCCTGTGCACGTTAAAGAACACGCTGGATGGCCTTGACGGGAGGCTACCATCTGTCTCCCAACAGCTGTTCCAGTGGGTCCCCTCCCCCAACCTTCCCTTCTTCTCTTCTTTGGTGTGCAAAAAAGTGCCGCTCAGAGGTAAAACAACAACAACTGCAGTGTAAGGTAGCATTTCTAACATTTTTCTTAATGATAAGCTGTATGGGTTATATTTCTTGTGATTATGAAAATCTCCTGGATGTTACACTGAATTCAGTAACTTTTTTTTATATGCCAATATATTATGGTATAAGCTTCAGTAAGACAATAATATAGTGCTCATATGCATCAATATATATATTTCTTAATGTTAAGCTGTATCAGTTATATTTTTTGTGATTATGTAATACTCCTGGATGTTGCAATGAATTTTGTAATTTTTGTTTTGTAACTTTCAGTAACATAGTGATATACTGCTCATTCATTCTATTTCTTGAAATTTCTTTGCACTACTGGTATGTGTCAGTGATAGACATCGGTTTTTGCCAACTATTTTTTGAAGCATACAATATGAATGAGTTTCATGTAGATATCAAATGCTTATGTCTAATACTAATATTATGAAGAAACCTCAGTCTATAGCATTCAATGTTACCATTTTTCTGAATAATCTGTATGGGTTATATTTCTTGTTATTTTGGAACACTCTTCAATGTCATACTGAAATCTGTAATTTTTTTTTATATTTCTTTGTATCCTGTTATAAACTTTAGTAAGGCCATAACATAGGGCTCATATGTTGTATTATTAAATTTCACATATCTACTGGTAGGTCTTAGTGATAGACATTGGTTATCAGAAACTATTTTCTGAAGCATACCATATGATTGAGTTACATTTTGTATATTTGATGTGGACTTCAAATATTTATTTCTCTTGGAGTATGTGTAGTCACTGTTAGCAATATTATTTTTTTTATTCATTTAGCATTATTTGAAATGATTGTCTTGCAGATTCATACTGACCTCATATCTGAAGCGAAAATTAATTCTTTTGAGGTTTACAATATATTTAGGTGTAAATATTTCAATGTAATCTTTACAAAAATTTCTTCATGTCATCACGTTTGTTAATCAAGTCTTGTTTTGGTGTTTGTATTGGTATTTATTTGAATTATGTGATACTGATGATTTTAATCTTAGTAATAGAATAATTAAATTGCACTGATCAGTTTGTCAGCTGTGAATGAAATTCTGATCTCAGTAGCTTTCTACTTAGAACCTAAACTATGTGAGATTGAAAAGTTTTATATGGAATGTAACCATACTTTTAGTGAGAGAGTGTATATGTGATATTTATGATGATTATTAAACCTTATCTGACATTGGTATGAATATATTTTATCTATACCAATATTTATGGTAATGTTGCTCATATTTACATTCCAAAATCTTTTGACAAAATAAAATATATATATATAAAATTTTGCTTTAAAATTCAGGTGTATCCTGTTTTCTTAGAAATATGGTTTACAATTAAACATAATTAATAAAAAACATGTTTAAGTATTTCTAGATAACATGTTTATTGAATATTTTTGACATTGACAAATGAGATTTTTTTTTATCTCTGTGAAAATAAAATATTTCCTGCAAGAATGAAATGCTTCTCCACATTTATTATAATTTGCTTTATAATTGATATTTGATAAAATTCAGTTGTAGAAATGAAATCATTTAAGAAACACACAAGTCAGAGAGAAACAAATGAGTTCCACTGACGGAAAGTTATGATTCTATGCACGGACTCTGCTTCTGACATCATTAGCTGTGCGGGTCACGTGACATCAGGCTTTCTCTTCAGACGGCTTTGACCTGAACCCTCAATTAGCTAGTTAGGCATAGCCAATCCTAAACTGTAGTAATGTCTCGGGCAGGTCATCTGGTTCTTGAAAAGGCTCACTTTAAAAGGTGGTGCCTGAAGTTTCTACCAGCATGGGTGACTTCAGCCCTTAGTGGTGGGAGAAAAAAGTCTTTGCCTCATGCTTATGGTCAGGGAACTAATTGGTATTATTGGCCCTACCTTTCTCAATAAACCTAGTTTCTTTAAAAATCTTACTAATCATTTTCTCTCTGCAGGTACGTGGAACATGAGGATGTTATATAAGAGATTATTCTTTTGATGTCCTTGCGCATGAATTCCAGCATTAAAACCTAGATATTCTAGGCTTGCAAGAGACCAGATAGACAGGTAAAGGTGAGATACTTAAAAATGACTTTAAATTTATCTTTTCAGGGAGGGAGGATGGAAAACATCTCCAAGGTGTATGTTTGCTACTCAATAGATACACCAGTGATGCTCTTTTAGGATATGACTGCATTAAAGAAAAATTTCTTACAGCAAAATTTAAAACAAAAATTAAAGACTTAAATGTCATCTGTTATGCCCCCACAGAGGACTCTGATGAGAACTAGATGGATATATTTTACAGCCAGCTTCAGGATATTTTGAATTCTGTGAAGAAAGGAGATATTTCTCTTGTGCTAAAGTTGGTACTGACTCTGACCTTTGAGCTGGAGTTTTAGGTCCCTTTGGCATTGGTAGTTCCATGACAATGGGGAACGTCTCCTACAGGTAAGTAAACTTAACGGTTTACGAATAACACATATGCTACAAACACCAGGACATTTATAAATACACATGGGTTTCATCTGATGTGTTTCACAGGAATATGTTAGAATATATATTAATTAACAGCAAATGGGCTAGTTCGGTCAAGAATATAGTCATACAGGGAAGCCAAAAATGGGTTTGACCATTACCTCTTACAAAAGTGTCTTGAAACTGAAGCTTAAGAAATGTGTTAAGGTGAAGAGAATTACTTTTAACACTGAAGGTCTGAAAGATCCAGATATAGCCGAAGCATATCATGATAGGCTACTTATTCATTATGACAATTGTGGTTTGCTTACTGCTGCAGCTGAGAAAAAAATGGGATCAGTTTAAACAGGCTTTTCTTCAGATGAACAGTACTGTTTTGGGTAAAAGTGAATAGAAGAAACAAAATTATTTCAGTGATAAGGCTATGGATCCTACTACTATACCTTACTATTCCTAACAGATGTATTTACAGTGAGCTTCATAAATGTGTAAAGGATCAGTTAATAACTGATCAGAATCTTTGACTTGATTGCTTGGCTGACAAAGCAGAGGAAGTAGACAGCATAACAACAGGGGGTTGTACTAGATTGTTATTGCCTTGTGTGGGAGAAATACACAGGCACACAGGGATTGAGAGATAAACATGGTAAGGTGGTTGAAGGTGAGGATCCTGTGATTACTAGGTGGGCTGAGCATTTAAGAGATGTTCTAAACAATGTGATTATTTCTACTCCCATTGTAATGAAGATAGATACATTACTGTCTTTAATGTTGGCCCTCTATCACATTCTGAAGTCACTTTGGTTATCTCTAAATTAAGACTACATAAATCTCTAGGGGTGGATGAAATCACCACTTGAAATGCTTAGAACTGTTAACATTTGTGTTGTCACATGGCTGATTGAAATTTTGATTATTTTTTATGATAAAGGTGTTTTTCCTAGGGATTTTACTAGAGCTATTATAATTCCTATTTAAAAAAAAAGTGATCATAGTTCTTTTGATAATTATAGGGGAGTTTACTTTCTGTTACAGATTTTGCATGATTATGCTTAATACAATTAAGAATTTAGTTTATGAACAACTGCATGATAAACAATGCAGATTCAGAAGTGGTAGGGGATGTATTAATCAAATATTTTCACTTAGGCAGTTTTTTGAAAAATGTTTAGTTTCAGGAATCTGTGGTAACTAGCTTTATAGATTTTGTAAAAGCTTTTGATTCTGTTAATCATCATGCCCTTTTGGCAAATAATGTTGATGAGATCAACTTCTTCATTTGAGTTGTTGATGAGACTGGTAGTAGAGTAGGTTTGGTGATAAACAGAGAGAAAACTATAAAGTGATGAAAATTGGTCATGCAGGCTGTGATTCAGTTAATCTGAATGGTTGTAGTCTTGAGCAGGTATCACAGTTTAATTATCTTGGGAGCTATGTAACAGATACTGGTGATGTGCGGCATGAAATTAACAGACGAATAGGGATTGCTATCGGGACTTTTAAGAATCTATGGAGAGTGTGGAGAAAGAGGTGTACACACCTAAAGACTAAAATTAGACTGTATAATAGTTTGGTTGTTTCTAAAGTTACTTATGATGAGGTTAGGCAAAGGAGTCAGCAACCTCCTTTGAGCAGCATATTGCACAGAGACTCGATTCGTTTGGCCATGTTGACTGTATGCATAACTGTAGATTAGCAAATTGGATTATGAACAGTGTGTCTAAAGGCTTAAGAAAGATGGAGAGACCTAGGATGCAGTGGGCAGATATTGTCAAACAGGACCTTAGAAATGGTCTACAGTGGTGAGATGTAGCTCTGGACAGATGTTTTGCAGAACTAAATTGCATAATTTGGTTGGATCTTTGTAGAACATTGCTGCTGAGGTAGTAGATCAAATTCGTCAGTTTAAATTGGGGTTGCTTAGGCAGAGAGTAATGTTAACTACAGTATAACAAAAATAATAATTTGTCTCTTCTGCAGAATATGGGATGCTGATTTTCACAGAAAAGGACGCTTGTCATTTTCCAAATTTTGCACCATCTGATGGTTGAAATTCAAATTAATGGATGACTTACAAAATATCTGTGCTATTTTCTCATTAGTACCTATTTAACCCAAAAATTAATTAAACATTTTCTTTAAAATTAAACATTACAGGTGGAATGGTAAAGTAAAACAATAGTTCGTGTTTGGAAAATGAGCTAAAAATAAACAAATACAGTAGGAAGTTTAGGGAAGACCCCCAATTTAGGTGTGATTATTTAGTAAAAGTCATTTTTCTAATAAGAATAGCAATTATGCTAGAAAAAGAACAGCATTATGATCAGAAACTTTAAATCTTAGCCTTGATGTTTTTAAATCTATTGCTTTTATTTGCACTTGTTCCTCCACTGGAAATAATGAAAATAGTATTTCCTCTCTTGGTCAATGTAGCCTCCAACACCTGTTTTCTCCCACTTTCTGTATATGAAAAAAAAAAAACCCAATAACAACAGAATTTGAAAGTGTGTTTTCTTGCTCTTGTCATGGGGAAAACACATTCCAAAGAGAAAAATTCAGCAGTAATTTTTTTTTTATTCAAGTGAAATATGTATGTTTCTTCTATTTCAAGAGGTCCCTTCATTCTGTGATCCTTCCACTAATTGTAGCCAAACCTCTGAAAAGGATCAAAAACCTGTGTTTTTGTGAGGATTTTATTTTTTGAGGGAGGGGGAGGAGCTTTTTTAAATTGCCATAGAGTATCTGTGAAATTATTTTCTTGTCACAGTTTAATTACCTTGGGAGCTATGTAACAGATAATGGTGATGTGCGGCATGAGATTAACAGATGAATAGGTATTGCTGCCGGGACTTTTAAGAATCTATGGAGATTGTGGAGAAATAGGCGTATACACCTAAAGACTAAAATTAGACTGTATAATAGTTTGGTTTTTGCTAGGGTTAGTTATGGTAGTGAAACTTGGACACTATGTAAACAAGATAACAGGAAACTAGATGCTTTTGATTCTAGATGCTTACGCAGTATCTTGGGTATTAGGTGGTTTAACTTTGTAACTAATGATGAGGTTAGGCAAAGGAGTCTGCAACCTCCTTTAAGCAGCATATTGTGCAGAGAGAGACTCCGCTGGTTTGGCCATGTTGCCCATATGAATAATTATAGATTGGCGAATAGGGTTATGAACAGTGTGCCTAAAGGCCTCAGAAAGAAAGGGAGACCTAGGATGCGGTGGGCAGACAATGTCAAACAGGAATTTATTGCTTTTATTCCTTATTAGAATTGGTGTGTGTGTTATTAGAATTGGTGTGCAGTGGCCAGATGCAGTAGATGTAGCTCAGGATAGACTTGCTTGGAGAACTAAATTGCACGGTCTGGTTGGACCTCCGTAGCCCATGGCTGCTTGAGGATGATGATGTTGTGAGAAGTTTTTAATGGGTAGTGTAGGTTGGGAATTTTTACTTTCCTTTTTCTCCATCACTTTTTTCTCTTGTGTTAAATCGCATGTATTTCACTTTATATGAAAGTGTAGGAAGCCATGGTAATAAATCTGACATGTATACTGAGGTTGATTACATGGCACTGTTTTTAAAGGCCCATAGAATTTCATTTACCTCTATGCCACTATTGATCATGCTTGATCTGGTGTCCGTGTTGTCCATCAGTTGCTTTTATAACATACTTCCCACTGTAGTAGGCTTCTCTGAAGCACTCTCATATCTAATTGTTCACATTCCTCTTTACAAGCTTTCCATAATCCATCAACAATCTGTGGTTGATGTTTACCCAAAGCCCTTTTCAAAGAGTCCAAATGCACAAAAGTTAGTGGATGAAGCATCTGGTGACTTCACAAGAATGTCCTTGAATGTTACAGCACATATTCTGGTTTTCTCTGCTATCGATTGCAGGTATGTGCACATAGATGCCGAGGTATGACTCAAAGTTTTGTCTTGATGCAATATCATACAGTATTGATATCTGTACTGTACAAGAAGGCAATTTGTCCTGTTATATTGACTCCAGGACATTTGTCCAATAATTCTTGCCCACCCTGTAGAATGCAATACTAAGCAATGACCATGAAACCATTTGGGAAAAACTTTCAGCTCATTCTCTATATCATTTGTTATGGGCTATTTTGATGGTTGGTCAGTATTATATTGACGGAACTTGTTGCAGTGGTCTTGGTAGATGTAGCCCTTGTCCAATGTGACCATATTTTGTTCACTTGTCACCCACTACATAATGCTCATATAGTTTGCAAAAACTTGTATGTCATTCCAGTACATGGCGAGGCAACAGTTTGTGACATAGGACTTATATGTGCACTGTAAGTGAAGATTGTCTCAGATTATATTGTGTACAATCAACTGGGACGTCATTGTGGCTTTGGTGATCATTCTCTGGGTTGCAAAGTTTTGTCTACTGCACATTTGAATGGGCCTTCTTGATAACGTCTGGTATGAAGCTGGATACTCTGTTCTTTTGATGTAGCTGCAACTGTTTCCAGGGGTCTGCTACCTATGTACTGCTTCACCACATAGATGTCTTTTTTGTGAAATGTTAAATCCTCAGGGTTGGGTCGTTTAACTTCTGAGTGGCACATTTTTGGACACAATGAGCTAAATGGCCAGGTCACAGGGACCACAAGGGGTCATAGAAGGTTGGGGGAGGGGTACCAACAGACAGCTGTAGGACCCACTGGACAGATGGTAGCCTTCCATCAAGGCCATCCAGTATGTTCTTTAATGTGCACAGGATATCTCCTGCACATGGGGCCATGGCTTAATGTCCCATCTGATGGATGGCAGCCTTTCCAAGCCCATCATTGTAACCGAGGGCAGGGAGTTTTGTGGAGATAAATCTCAATTCTGTCCCAGCGTACCTTGGAACCTAGCAGATTATGAGCATGTCATGCAACCAACTGAATTACCCCTGCCTCACTAAGTCCTTTGGCTTTGCACATCTTTATATTTTGTGACTGAGAATATTAAGTGTTTAAAAGGCAATGACATATGCTTCCCAAAAACTATTGAGCGATATACACACCAAAACTACAATTTATTCATTGTGGGTTTGCATGTCTGTGAGGTACATTTGCATGTGAAATCAGCATCATGTAACTTAACCTCAGTAGTCCTGAAGCCTAAGCTATGATGTGAAGTAATGAATTTTTTCTTAATGGAGATGGGGTTCCATCTTGCTCCCACCTCTGGTTTTTCTCATCTAAAATACTGGTCACCAGTATTGAAAAAACTTTACATATTTGGAAAATACTCCTATTTAACCATCAGTGGTCACACTGGGGTACTTGGGCTTCCAGTGTGAATGGCATCACAGATTGACTTATATGTTGCGAAAAAAGTGTGACTGTTGTTGGTTAAAATTTCAAACACAACTCTTTTCAAGGTTATAAACCTTAAAACATTAGTGAAAACTGTAAGAAAATTAACATTGCTGCAATTGTCTGGAATACAAGCACTGATTTCACTTTATGCTACTCCTAAACAGAATGATCTAAACCAAGACAGCCATCTGTTCTGGTGCATCCCCTAATTTTCCACCCTATCCATTCTCACCGAAAAATCCATTAATGTTACTGCTTTATGGGTCTATATCAGACATCCATATCAGGATAGCTGACTCATCTCTACATCTGCCATGTTTTAAATTGGAAAAATCCATTTTTTCACTAAGTGGCAAGAAAAAATTGAAAGCATTATGTGAGATGAGTGAGAGGTAGGCACATAACTGATGCTTTTTTGTAGTTTAGGATATGTTTGTAAAGTTCAGTTGGTTTTTATGGCAGAAAAGTTGAAGATTAGTTTCTCTACAAATCTAGTTAATTTTATAAACTTGGCACAAGAATTACCATCCATTTAGATTGCCTATTATTGCTGCTATATACAATTACTATGATGGTGGATTGTTTAATTTGTGAACTGATGAAGTCTTACCTTTAATCTTCATTGCTGGAGTCTGCAGTTGTATTCTGCTTCTCTTGTGCAGTATAGCCCAGTAGCTCTTGTATACCATTAAACCCCCACAAAACTCCCTGCCCATGGTCAGTAGGGGACACCAGTGGGCTTGAAAAAGCCACTGTTCATTCGATGGAACATTAAGTCATGATCTCCATGTGTGGGAGAGCCATACCCTGTGCATGTTAAAGAACACACTGGATGGCCTTGATGGGAGGCTACCATCTGTCTCCCAACAGCTGCTCAAGCAGGTTCCCTCCCCCAACCTTTTCTGAGCCTTTGGAGTCCTTGTGACCTGACGAATTTAGCCCATGGTGTGCAAAAAAGTGCTGCTCAGAGGAAAACAACCCCAAAGCCATTAAACCCCAAAACAACCAAATGTTTGCTTCTCAAAATGTTCTCTCTGAAAGCTATGCACTTAGCCATTGCCTAACCCACTCATTGAATGCTTCCTGCAAGCCATTTTGTGAAAGTGTTTGGAGCATCATCATTGTGGCCACTCCAGCCTCCTTGTCATTTCCAAAGTGTCAGTCTTTTGTTCTGTTTTCAGCTTTGGAAACAGGTCAAAATCGCAGGGGCAAGATCAGGGTAGTAAGGGTGATCCTCTAGAATCTCAGCACAGATGTTGGTGACAAATTTGAACCAAACTAGCAATAATGGGCCTTGCTTTGTTTTTGTGCAGACCCCCCCCCTAGAATTCCAGTTTTTCATGATGAAGTTGTTTTCAAAGGACTTGTATATAAACTTCTTTAGTCATTGTTGACCTCATGGCATGAAATGTGTTACAAGAATGCATATGCAATCAAAAAGCACCAGAACCATTTGCTTTCTGGCCAATTTTACAGCTTGAAATTTTGTAGGCCATGGGGCTCCATTCACTGGATTGCATTTTGTTTCTGGATCATAGTGGAAAATCCAAATCTCTTCTCTAGTCGTAATGTACTATAAGAAGCTTCTGCCTTCCTTCTCAAACCTTTCCAAATAGTTCTGACAGACATCAACACGTTTTTGCTTTTATTCAGGGCTCAGGTTGTGTGGGATCCAACAAGCACAAATTCTGGACATTTTAAAGTTCTCCATCACTGTTGCATTAGCATTGTCATAAGAAATGCCTATCCTTGTTGCTAGTTCACACAGGGTCATTCTCTGCTTTCCATAGAGTATATTCCTTGGTAGAAGCATTTGGTTGCCCAGATCTTAGTTCAAGTTTGAGTCCCACATGTATAAGCATTTAATTGCTGCAAACCCCCCACCCTGCCCTTGTCAGTAGACTTTGTTTTTGTGCTACTAATGGGCTTGGAAAGGCTGCTGTCCATCGGATGGACAATTAAGCCCTGTGTGCGGGAGAGCCATTTCCTGTGCACTTTAAAAGAACTTGTATGGCCTTGATGGGAGGCTGTCATCTGTCTCCTAACAGCTGTCCAGTGGGTCCCCTTCTCCAACCTTCTCTTAGCCATTGGGGTCATTGTGGCCTGTTCATTTAGCCCATTATGTGTGTTTTTTTAAGTGCTGCCTAGAAGTAAACCCAACTCAGATCTGTGGTGTTCTCCATGGAATCACACCCATCTGTGAAACATTTGTGGCAGTTGAAAATTGCATTTCGTTTTGAGCACTGTTCTCCATATACTTGAGGGGGCAGGAGTGACTCAGTCAGTAGTGCCTAGGCTTATAATCTGCAGTTCCCAGGTTTGTCCCTCTTGGGCCAGCATTGAGATTTATCTCTGCAAAACTCACCATTCTGCCCAGTCAGTAGGGAACACTGATGGGCTTGGAAAGGCCATCGGATGGGATGATAAGCTGTGCCCCCACCATACAGCAGAGCCATACACTGTGCATGTTAAAGAACATGCTGGATGTCCTTGATGGGAGTCTACCATCTCTCTTAACTACTGTCCAGTGAGCCCCTCCCTTCATCACTCTCTGAGCTCTCAGAGTCCTTGTGATCTGGCCATTTAGCTCAATGTGTGCAAAAAAAGTGTTGCTCAGAGGTAAAACAGCCCAATACCACATACTTTAATCATTTCTGCAACTATCTGCACCACGTAAACTTTACTAAACACAGTAATGCATCACATATTGCTGCTAAGCTCCCAAATTGGCCACAGCTTACAAAAAAACCACACACACAAAAAAGAAATGAGAAAGTGACAGAGATTATACTTAGTGATGTTTGGACAAGAAACTCTTTAAGGGGTAATTGCTGTTCCATTTTTTATGTAAAACAGGGTGTAACATACGATAGCTTTGATGGGAGGTTTCCATTTATTTCCTAACAGTGTCCAGTGGTCCCTATGCCCATTTTGTGCATAAAAGTGCCACTAATAAAGTAACCCAATCTAGTAGATTTAAGGGTTATTACGACTTCTTAATGATACAACAGATGATTTATTTTCTTTGAATCCAAATATGTTTAGTATTAAGTGTTTTTTTTAAAGAAACTGGCAGATTAGCCAGCATTGCTCGGGTCTGAAATTTTCTAAAATGTAGAGTAGATGGCACTCCCCACATCGCAAGCTTTCATTTGGCATAAATATCATTACACTCGATCTCCTATCCCTCCGGGGGGCAGGAGTGGCTCAGTCAATAGTGCACCAAACATGTAATCTGTAGTTCTCAGGTTCGAATCTTAGCTGGGTCAGCATTGAGATTTATCTCTGCAAAACTCCACACCCTGCCCACGGTCAGTAGGGGACATCATTTGGCTTGGATAGGCCACTGTCCATTGGATGGGATGTTAAGCCTTGACTCTGTGTGTGGAAGACACATACCCTGTGCATGTTAAAGAACACACTGGATGGCCTTGATGGGAGACTACTATCTGTCTCCCAACAGCTGTTCCAATGGTAAACTCTCATTGGTAACAGACAATCCAACCTCCCCCTCTGGATAAAATTTTCTCCCTCTCTTTTAGGGGAGAAAAGAAATGGACATAGTTTGAGATATCCATTGTCTTCTCCACATCAGAAGTTTCATCAGAAGTTTCTAAGCCAAAAACCAGAATTTCATTGCTCAAATAATCTAACTTTTCAAATCACTTCATACCCACCAGAGTACCTCAGATAAAATTTGCCAGCCATATGTAACTTTATAGCAAAAAAAAATTTAACTATGTTCTGAGGTACATAAAATGTAAAGGTACAAAAGAATTATTCATCATCATCATCCTCAAGCAGCCATGGGCTACGGAGGTCCAACCAGACCGTGCAGTTTAATTCTCCAAGCATATCTGTCCTGAGCTACATCTGCTGCATCCGGCCACTGCACACCAATTCTAACAAGGTCCTGTTTGACATTGTCTGCCCACAGCATCCTAGGTCTCTCCCTCCTTCTGAGGCCTCTAGCCACACTGTTCATAACCTTATTTGCCAATCTATAATTATCCATACGGGCAACATGGCCAAACCAGCGGAGTCTCTCTCTGCACAATATGCTGCTTAAAGGAGGTTGCAGACTCCTTTGCCTAACCTCATCATTAGTTACAAAGTTAAACCACCTAATACCCAAGATACTGCGTAAGCATCTAGAATCAAAAGCATCTAGTTTCCTGTTGTCTTGTTTACACAGCATCCAAGTTTCACTACCATAACTAACCCTAGAAAGAACCAAACTATTATACAGTCTAATTTTAGTCTTTAGGTGTATGCGCCTATTTCTCCACAATCTCCATAGATTCTTAAAAGTCCCGGCAGCAATACCTATTCGTCTGTTAATCTCATGCCGCACATCACCAGTATCAGTTACATAGCTCCAAAGATAATTAAACTGTGACACCTGTTCAAGACTGCAACCATTCAGATTAACTGAATCACAACCTGCCTGACCAATTTTCATCACTTTAGTTTTCTCTCTGTTTATAACCAAACCTACTCTACTACCAGTCTCATCAACAGCTCGAATGAAAGAGTTCATCTCATCAATATCATTTGCCAAAAGGGCTAAATCATCAGCATAATCTAAATCAGAAATTTTCGTATCTCCAGCCCAATTAAGGCCAAAATCTTTCCCTGGAAGTGAATTTCGCATAACGTAATCAACAACCAAACTAAAGAGAAAAGGAGACAAAATGCACCCTTGTCGAACACCAGAAGTAATGCTAAACCAATTGCTTTCTCAAGAATCTGTCTAAGTGAAAATATCTGATCTACACATCCCCTACCACTTCTGAATCCACATTGCTCATCACGTAATTGCCTGTCAACCAGATTCTTAATTCTATTAAGCACAATCATGGAAAGAACTTTACCTGGAACAGAGAGTAGGCTGATACCACTATAGTTATCACAAGAACTGCGATCACCTTTTTTGAAAATAGGGATAATAATAGCTCTGGTAAAATCTTTAGGAACCATGCCTTTATCATAAAAGTTATTGAAAATTTCAGTATTCCAAGTGGTAACGAAACATTCCCAGCTCTGAACATTTCTGTAGTAATTTCATCTACCCCTGGGGATTTATGAAGTTTAAGTTTAGAGATAGTGAAAATAACTTCAGATTGTGTTATAGGGCCAACATTAAAGCTGCCAATGCATCTATCATCATTACAAACAATGGGAGTAGAACTAACCACATTGTTTAGAACATCACTGAAATGCTAAGCCCACCTAGTCACGACAGAATCCTCCCCTTCTATAACCTTACCTTTTTTATCCTTCAATTCTGGTATACCTGTCCGTTTTCTACCACACCAAACATTAACTATCTGGTACAACTCTCTGCTGTTGTGCTGTCTAACTGCTTCCTTGGCTTTGTCAGCCAAACCATCAAGCCAAAGATTCTTATCAGCAGCTAACTGATCTTTTACACGTTTATTAAGTTCTCTGTAATGCTTTCTATTAGGATTAGTAGGGTATTGATTAAGAACATTCCTGCAGTTCTTTCTTTCTGAAATAATCTGCCTCCTCTGCTCCTTTTTTCCTAAAAGAGTACTGTTAGTTTCCAAAAAAAGCCTGTTTAAAATGGTCCCATTCTTCCTCAACTTCAGTATTAAGCAAACAATGACTGTCATAATGACTAAGTAACCTATCATGGTAAGCTTTAGCTAAAACTGGGTCTTTCAGAGCTTCGGTATTAAAGGTAAATTTTTTAACCCTAGCACAACACTTTTTAAGTTTAAGTTGCAAGACACTTTTAACAAGGTAATGGTCAAATCCAATTTCAGCTCCCTTATATGCCCTGGTTTTTCTAACAGAACTAGCCCATTTGCTGTTAATTAATATATAATCAATCACATTCCTATGCAGCCCATCAGTTGAAACCCATGTGTATTTATGTATGTTGCGGTGTTTGTAATATGTGTTAGTTATTCTGAAACCATTGAGTTTACTTACCTGTAGGAGACGTTGCCCATTGCAGCTACCAATACCAAAAGGGCCTATTAATCCTCCCCAAAGGTCAGAGTCAGTACCAACTTTGGCATTGAAGTCACCTAGAACAAGGGTAATATCTCCTTTCTTGACAGAATTCAAAATATCCTGAAGTTGTCCGTAAAACCTATCCTTCTCATCCTCATCAGCATCCTCAATGGGGGCATAACAACAGATAACATTCAAGTCTTTAATGCTTGTCTGAAATTTTGCTGTAAGAAACCTTTCATTAATGCACTCATATCCTAGAAGAGCATCACTAGCATGTCTGCTGAGCAGCAGACCCATGCCTTGGTGATGCTTTCCATCCTCCCTCCCTGTAAAGAGAAATTTAAAGTTATTTTTAAGTATCTCACCTTTACCTGTCCATCTGGTCTCTTGCAAGCCTAGAATATCTAGGTTATAGTGCTGGAATTCCTGCATGAGGACATCAAGAGAATAATCTCTATGTAATGTCCTCACGTTCCATGTTCCTGCAGAGAGAAAATGATTAGTAGGATTTTTAAAGAAATTAGGTTTATTGAGATTGGTAGGGCCAACAATATCAAACAGCCCCCTGATCGCAGGCATGGGGCAAAGACCTGTTCGTCCTCTGCTAAAGGCTGAAGTCACCGATCTGATGCTGGTAGGAACTTCAGGCACCACCTTTTCAAGTGGACTTTTTCAAGAGCCACATGGCCTGCCTGAGACACATTACTCCAGTTTAGGCTTGACGATGCCCAACTAGGTAAGTAAGGTTCAGGTACCTGCGATGGCCTCTGATTAGGATTATTCACCAGCTGATATAAGGTATCCCATGCTTCATCACTTAGAGCTGGCAACCCAGAAGCAAACAGAAAACACAGCGGCAGACTCTCCCTCAACAGAGGCCCACCAGTGCAGCAAGTCCAGGATCCATAATCAAACTCAAATCCATAAACAAGTCCAGTCTAGTAGGTATAAATGGTCAGCACCAGGACCCTGTGAAGTTAACCACTCCTCAGCAGGGTTGAAAAAAAAAGTGGCCATAGATGACCAGATCAGTAGGCCATACTGAACTGGCAGCCCTCCCCTTCAATTCCCTTCCAAAAGAGAATATCTCTTTTGAAAGGTACTAATGGCTTGCACCACGAGAAGGCGGGGTCGGACATTAGGTGCTAGACCTGGCCGGTTCTGTGCATCATCACTAGGGATTGGTGCACAGCTCTCCTTCCAGTTTACGCCTAACTACCATTTATAGGTCATTATTATTAGTAAGCAAAATTATTTATTACTTAATATAATATTTAAAAAATTATTAATTATTTGTCTATACTTTTATTAGCTTTTGCATATTTTTCAAATTAAGTTAGTGATTTTAACTTCTTATACAAATTTAGTTTTTGAATCTCGTGTTCTGCTCATGCTTAATTGGAACAACTTCAATATCCACGGATGTTGACCCAGCAAACTGAATAATGAATTTATCATGAGAAATTGGAAAGAAATTAGTTTGATGCATTCATTATTTAAAATTTAATGGTAGCAACAATTATTTTGAATAACTTTCAACTGTTAATGTTTAATCACACGAATTCAGATATTAATTTAGTTTGATGTATTCCTTTTTTCAAAATTATTAGTGGCAACAGTTATTTTAAATAACTTTCAACTATTGAGAAAATTCAAACCCGCCCACCCCAATTTTGTTTGACCCCAGCGCATTTGCACATAGCCTATATTTTCCCTATTTGCACATAGCCTATATTCTCCCTCTAGGTGAAGGGAATGCTCATTCAAAGTTTGGTGTCTCTAGCTCTTCTGGGGGCTGAGTGCATAAGTGGACAGACAAACAACATTCCTCTTTATATATTAGATAGGTGTTCCACTGCAGAAAGAATGAAGATAACTTGTAAGTTCTTAGCTACTGTTGGTTTCTCATGCAAACACACAAAGGCATGTATATTGGCTTAGTAGCCATTAGATTACTCCTCCCCGAACACCATTATATATGAGCAATAATAATGGTATGTGTAATTTTGCATTATTTAATGCATATTTTTCATCAAACTTAGGTGTGTATCTTCCATTATAAAGTAACATTAAAGCTGTGCCCCAAGTTTAAACCCTGTGTTAGTAGTATGAAATAAATTATACACTTTTAATCCTTCTATGGTCCAGCCTGAAAATCTGGTTTACATTCAGAGGCCAAGCTAATTTTTTTGCTATGACCAACTAACATTTGGAAAAAGTATTATTTTTCAAGTTTGATATATATATTTTTATAAGATATATAAGAAGACTTTCAAACTGCAATTTTTATTTTCAGAAAATGAAATTTCAAAAAATGGATATAGCTGACTTTGGCTTATCATTTCGGATTCTGTTAATGTGTATAATTGACGTGGACCCTGGAAGGGTTAATGAGAGAAACCTACTAGAAACAGCTTCTATAGAGTTCTTTGCATTATGTTGTAGCCACAATAATACAGTTAGTTACATGTGTTGTTACATTTTGAATAATGAAATGATTAATATTTATAGCTTTTTAAATGATAGGTCTAAATAATGTAAATTAGTATTAATACTTTATATACCAAAATTTGAAAATTTTTCTTTATTGTTTATAATTTTTGCAAAGTCAAGTAATGATTTAAAGAAAGGTATCTCAAATTAGGAAAATGAGCTATCTACTGGTATAACTGATCCTATTATGAATGTAGCTTATGAGGGCCTCCAGATATATAATTGTTTATGGAAGCAATATATGCAATCTAAAAGTATACTACTTCTGAATATCATGGATACAGATGGGGTTAAAACAAAACAGGAATATCAGCCAGAAAAGAAATTATTTTAAAATTTGTTTGTGTTTGTACTTAATAATTCGTGCTTTTTATCCTACTGTAGTGCACCTGGTTTTCCAGACCCAAGAACAAACCACACATCAAAAGCTCATAAATTTGATCATCCATGGTTCCAGACCCTTATAATGTTTATTGGTATGTAGCATACAAAAATTGATGCTTTGCTAATTTTGTCAATATTTTTTTCCCCAATTATCTGAGTTATTTGGTACAATTAGAAGTTAAAATGTAGCTGAACAATCTTAATTCAGCATGTTTGTTAACTTTGTAAACACATATATCTTTGTCAGGCTCAAATCTTTTACAACTTTGCTGGCTCAAAAGCATCTGTTTTGCAACTGATGTCTGTCATTGATGTTATCACAATGAAATGCTGCCGGAAAAATGGCGATAAAAAAAAAAGGTGACTGCACAATTCACAGACAGCAAAAAAGGCCTCCAGAAAAAGTGTCGATGACGAAAATGGGAACTATGCAGTTTGCTGACAGCAAAAACGGCATCATGATGTAACAATAAATAAAAATAAATACCCCCTCAAGCAGCTGCTTGCCATAGAGGTCTGACAGGAGCCTGTCAGTTTATATGCCACAGTAGGAGATCTGAGAGGATGGCAGAACCTCAGCAGAAAAACGACACATACATCCATGCCTTACCCGGGACTCGAACCCAGGTCCCTTAGATCAGTAGCCAAGCGCGCTAACCACTCGGCCAACGAAAACGAAACAGACATTGCAACATTATACTGATTACAGCAAGAACAAAAAGGGTGTTGCAACATTGCATTGAGAACAAAAATGCTGTTGCAACATTACACAGAAAATGCCGAACACCAACACTGCAAAATGCAATGACAATAATATGTGTTGCAAGAAAAGCATTAATGAATTCTACTGTTATAAGAATTTACTATTGTTATTAAATGTTTCACTTTGTCATCTGTCTGTCTATATACATTCAGGAGTTTTGTTTTTAGTGATATATGTTAAAAATTTTACTTCAGATAGGTATTTATGAAATATTAAGATGTGAACTTTTGGCATTCCCAAAAAGTTTAAACTGCACTCTCTAATGGTGGAAAACATTGAAAATTACAAAATTTCAAATGAATATTACAAAATCGTGCATTTATGCTAGAAATATGAATTTTTGGTTTTTTGAAATTTTGGTTGGTGGGTAATTGAGAAATTTTTCTGCATTGCATGGGTACTAAAATATTACGATTCACATTTCTAACACTTTCAGATTTTCCATTTCCTACTTTTTCACTCATTAAATGTTTAAATTTGAACTAATGATGTGATGGTCCACTCATTCACTTTTACCTTTCCTTAACCAGTTTTACTTTGTTATATTTATCATTTTGGGGATTATTTTTAGTTGGCTATCATTTTCTCTCTTCTGAGCTGTTAAAGGAGTTGTGCATGCACAACTCCGACTTTTGATTAACAGCCACTAATGCATGCTTTAAAGACATGCCCCCTCTTGCATCATAGTAAGCACATGATCATAAGATTATGCAAATGTTTTTCCCAGTGTGCAACATGTGTTAGTGTACACTGCATGTAATACTAAGAAGGTCATGGAGAGAGTAGAGTGTCGGACAGTAATATTAATAGGAAGGTAGTGATGATAATAGAGTAATGATAGTGGAGAATGAGAATGATGTTAACTGAGAAGTTTGTCAGTTTTGAGATGTTTAAATGAATTTTTATTTGTTGAAACTACTTTTGTATTCATCAGTTTATATGGTGAGTTGTGAATTTTTTGGAAATAAACTTTGTTGTATGAATATTTTGACCTTGCTATTTTTTCTCTTGAGCAACGATAATTGATTTTGATTAAGATGTAATTTTAAATATTTGACAATCTTTTGATTTCTTACTCAATAAGTAATGCCCATATACTCAATGAACCCCTCATTGGCTATGTCCACACTTGTGCATTTCACGTGTGCTAGACGCATGCGCAAAAGCATGCTTCGAATCAGTTGAAAGGCACTGTTTTCAGTGACATTCAGTAGTGCATGTGCTTCCACCAGTAGTGGGTTTTTGTTAAACATTCTGTGAAACTTCGTAGTTTGCCTGGAGGGTTTCGTTCTGTTTTTGTAATTATTGAGCTTGTGTTTTTTGTTCAGCATGTCATCAGAACAAACATTGGCCTTTATTAAAGATTCATCATCATCATCATCCTCAAGCAGCCATGGGCTACGGAGGTCCAACCAGACCGTGCAATTTAGTTCTCCAAGCAAGTCTATCCTGAGCTACATCTACTGCATCTGGCCACTGCACACCAATTCTAACAAGGTCCTGTTTGACATTGTCTGCCCACCACATCCTAGGTCTCCCCTTCTTTCTGAGGCCTTTAGGCACACTGTTCATAACCCTATTTGCCAATCTATAATTATTCATACTGGCAACATGGCCAAACTAACGGAGTCTCTCTCTGCACAATATGCTGCTTAAAGGAGGTTGCAAACTCCATTGCCTAACCTCATCATTAGTTACAAATTTGAACCATTTAATGCCGAAGATACTGCGTAAGCATCTGGAATCAAAAGCATCCAGTTTCCTGTTATCTTGTTTACAAAGTGTCCAAGTTTCACTACCATAACTAACCCTAGAAAGAACGAAACTATTATACAGTCTAATTTTAGTCTTTAAGTGTATACACCTATTTCTCCACACTCTCCATAGATTCTTAAAAGTCCCAGCAGCAATCCCTATTCGTCTGTTAATCTCATGCCGCACATCACCATTATCTGTTACATAGCTCCCAAGATAATTAAACTGTGACACCTGCTCAAGACTGCAACCATTCAGGTTAACTGAATCACAGCCTGCCTGACCAATTTTCATCACTTTAGTTTTCTCTCTGTTTATAACCAAACCTACTCTACTACCAGTCTCATCAACAGCTCGAATGAAAGAGTTCACCTCATCAACATCATTTGCCAAAAGAGCTAAATCATCAGCATAATCTAAATCAGAAATTTTCGTATCTCCAGTCCATTTAAGGCCAAAATCTTTCCCTTGAAGTGAATTTCGCATAACATAATCAATAACCAAACTAAAGAGAAAAGGAGACAAAATTTACGCTTGTCGAACACCAGAAGTAATGCTTTCAAGCCTTACCAACTCTCACATATGACTCAGTGTTATTATAGAGAGCTTTCATTATGTTAACTAACTTGTCTGGTGTACCATATGATCTCACAATCAACCACAAATTATGGCGATCAACAGAGTCGAAAGCCTTTTTGAAATCGACAAAGCTAGCAACCAAAGGTTTCTGAAACTAAACATTTCTCAAGAATCTGCCTAAGTGAAAATATCTGATCCACACATCCCCTACCACTTCTGAATCCACATTGCTCATCACGCAAATGCCTGTCAACCAGATTCTTAATTCTATTAAGCACAATCATGCAAAGAACTTTACCTGGGACAGAGAGTAGACTGATAACCCTATAGTTATCACAAGAACTGCGATCACCTTTTTTGAAAATAGGGATAGTAATAGCTATGGTAAAATCTTTAGGAACCATGCCTTTATCATAAAAGTTACTCAAAATTTCAGTCATCCAAGTGGTAACCGAAACATTCCCAGCTTTGAGCATTTCTGTAGTAATTTCATCTGCCCCTGGGGATTTATGAAGTTTAAGTTTAGAAATAGCCAAACTAACTTCAGATTGTGTTATAGGGCCAACATTAAAGCCAACAATGCATCTATCATCATTGCAAACAATGGGAGTAGAACTAACCACATTGTTTAGAACATCACTGAAATGCTCAGCCCACCTAGCCATGACAGAATCCTCCCCTTCTATAACCTTACCTTGTTTATCCTTCAATCCTTGTATGCCTGTCCGTTTTCTACCACACAAAACATTAACTATCTGGTACAGCTCTCTGCTGTTGTGCTGTCTAACTGCTTCCTCGGCTTTGTCAGCCAAACCATCAAGCCAAAGATTCTTATCAGCAGCTAACTGATCTTTTACACGTTTATTAAGTTCTCTGTAATGCTTTCTATTAGGATTAGTAGGGTATTGATTAAGAACATTCCTGCAGTTCTTTCTCTCCGAAATAATCTGCCTCTTCTGCTCCTTTTTTCCTAAAAGAGTACTGTTAATGTCCAAAAAAGCCTATTTAAAATGATCCCATTCTTCCTCAACTTCAGTAGTAAGCATACCATAACTGTCATAATGACTAAGTAACCTATCATGGTAAGCTTTGGCTATAACTGGATCTTTAAGAGCTTCAGTATTAAAAGTAAATTTTTTAACCTTAGCAGAACACTTTTTAAGTTCAAGTTGCAAGACACTTTTAACAAGGTAATGGTCAGATCCAATTTCAGCTCCCCTATATGCCCTGGTATTCCTAACAGAACTAGCCCATTTGCTGTTAATTAATATGTAATCATTCATATTCTTATGCAGCCCATCGGGTGAAACCCATGTGTACTTATGTATGTCGCGGTGTTTGTAATAAGTGTTAGTTATTCTGAATCCATTGAGTTTATCTGTAGGAGACGTTGCCCATTGCCACTGCAGCTACCAATACCAAAAGGGCCTATTACTCCTCCCCAAAGGTCAGAGTCACTACCAACTTTGACATTGAAGTCACCTAGAACAAGGGTAATATCTCCTTTCTTGACAGAATTCAAAATATCCTGAAGTTGTTCATAAAACCTATCCTTCTCATCCTCATTGGCATCCTCAGTGGGGGCATAACAGCAGATAACATTCAAATCTTCAACGCTTGTCTGAAATTTTGCTGTAAGAAACCTTTCATTAATGCACTCATATCCTAGAAGAGCATCACTAGCTTGTCTGCTGAGAAGCAAACCCACGCCTTTGTGATGCTTATTGTCGTTCCTCCCTGAAAACAGAAATTTAAGATTATTTTTAAGAATCTGACCTTTATCAGTCCATTTGGTCTCTTGCAAGCCGAGAATATCTAAATTATAATGGAATTCTTGTGTGAGGACATCAAGAGAAAAAGCTCTGTGCAGAGTCCTTACATTCCAACTACCTATGGAGAGAAAATGGTTAGTGGGATGTTTAAAGAAACTATGTTTATTGAGAGAGGGAATGCCGACAATATCAAACAGCCCCCTAATCGCAGACATGGGGCAAAGACCCGTTCCCCCACCACTAAAGGCTGAAGCTATCTACACTGGAAGACTTCCTCCAATGTAGAATTTGATGATGCCAATAGAAGCAAAGAGTTCAGGTGCCTGCGATGACCTCTGCTCAGGATTATCCACCAGCTGATAAACATATCCTGTGAATCTATTCACTTGGGGCTGTCAACAACCCACAAATAAACAGAAAACACAGTGGAAGATTTTCCCTCCACAGAAGCCCCCAGTGCAGCAAAATCAGGATCCATAATCAAGCTCAGAGCCATATATCTGTCCATTGGGTTTATATGGTCAGCACCAGGACCCTGTGTGCTTGACCACTCCTCAGCAGGGTAGAAAAAAAAGAAAAATAGCCATAGTTGTCCAGATCAGTAGGCCACACTAATCTGGCAGCCCTCCCCTTCCGTCACTTCCACAAGAGAATATCTCTTTTGAAAGGTACTAATGGTCTGCACCACAAGAAGGTGGGGTCGGACATTAGGTGCTAGGCCTGGCCGGTTCTATGCATCATCACAGGGGATTGGTGCCTAGCTCTCCTTCCAGTGACTACCTAGCTACCATTTACAGACCTATTAAAGATTATAGGTTAAATAATTCACCAGAGATATAAATTATTAAATTAATTTAAATAAATAAAAAATTAAATAATTAATCAGATTATAGGTTTAAATATTCATCAGGGACATGAATGAATCACCAATAGCCAAATATCTAAATGTGATTGCTAATTTCACTTTAGCTGGTATTGCTTCTCTGAAACGGTATTTTTTTTCGATCTTCGACTCCACCATTCCCAAAAGCATTTAGAAGTTTGTATTAGACATTCGCGTAAAGTTGTTAAAAAGAACGTTTTCATTTAATTCTAATTCCCTAATTATTCCAAAATTCCGCATTTTAAAATAATCTTTCATTCATATTGATTGCCGGTATTTTTCATGCCTTTTTCTCACTTTTTTCAGCACTGAAATTGCAGCACTTATACCCACTAACATAGCAGCATCAGTTACATCCATTGCAACTTCACATCTACACTGGTGAAAAATTGAAAACTATTTGATGCACAGGTGCAGACAGTTGAAGGCATGCGTCCAACGCATTCCATCTAAGGCATGCACTAGACTACATGGTATTGAAAAGCAGAATTGAAAGTTGAAAGTGAAGTTGAAGATGAAAGTGCGCAAGTGTGGACATAGCCATTTAACTTTATTTGGCAAGTTAATATTGCCTGTCACTTGATATGCTATCCGGAGTTTTAATTTAATTTGGATCAATCTAAAGGTCCAAAGAGAAGAAGTTTAATAATCTTTTGGAGCATTACAATGGATGATTGAGAAAATGAAAATAGTACTATTCCATTAGTACTTATATAACATAAAGAGTATTTGCCTATTGTTCTTTAAAAGCAAAACGTTGCTTTTCTCACACTCCTCTGAGAAAAGGGAGCAGATTGTTGAAGTCAATGGGATATCTTTTGACATTGAAATTTCAAATTTCTATCCTAAACAGATCACCTGCAATATTCATTAAAAACATCGCTTTTTCCCTATTTTGTGATCCTCTAATTATGTAAATTCAAACTACCAAAGGATTTGAAAAATGCCAATAATAATATTTCATTAGTAACAATTCAACTAAAAAGAACCTTTGAATTATTTCTTGAAACAAAAAAAAATAGTATTTTCCCACCCACCTTGGAATAACAACCCAACTCATTGTTGCGAGTGCAAACCTCATGACTTCACATTCCATCATCAAAATTTAAAATTTCCAGCAAATACATCATTTGCAATATTCATTTAAAATTTTGTAATTTCCAAATATTTCCACCATTAGAGGGCACAATTTAAACTTTTGTGAGATTTGGAAGGTACAAATCATAATATTTCATATTACCCATCTGATCCAAAAATAATTTTTATCTCTTAAAATATTTTCACTTTAGTTTTCTCTCTGTTTATAACCAAACCTACTGTACTACCAGTCTCATCAACAGTTCGAATGAAAGAGTTCATCTCATCAACATCATTTGCCAAAAGGACTAAATCATCAGCATAATCTAAATCAGAAATTTTCGTATCTCCAGCCCATTTAAGGCCAAAAGCTTTCCCTTGAAGTGAATTTCGCATAACATAATCAACAACCAAACTAAAGAGAAAGGGAGACAAAATGCACCCTTGTCGAACACCAGAAGTAATGCTAAACCAATTGCTACAAGCCTTACCAACCCTCACACATGACTCAGTGTTATTATAGAGAGCTTTCATTATGTTAACTAACTTGTCTGGTATACCATATGATCTCACAATCAACCACAAATTATGACGATCAACAGATTCGAAAGCCTTTTTGAAATCAACAAAGCTAGCAACCAAAGGTTTCTGAAACTCGCAACATTTCTCAAGAATCTGCCTAAGTGAAAATATCTGATCTACACATCCCCTACCACTTCTGAATCCACATTGCTCATCACGCAATTGCTGGTCAACCAGATTCTTAATTCTATTAAGCACAATCATGGAAAGAACTTTACCTGGAACGGAGAGTAGGCTGATACCCCTATAGTTATCACAAGAATTGCGATCACCTTTTTTGAAAATAGGGATAATAATAGCTCTGGTAAAATCTTTAGGAACCATGCCTTTATCATAAAAGTTATTCAAAATTTCAGTCATCCAAATGGTAACTGAAACATTCCCAGCTCTAAGTATTTCCGTAGTAATTTCATCCACCCCTGGGGATTTATGAAGTTTAAGTTTAGAAATAGCCAAACTAACTTCAGATTGTGTTATAGGGCCAACATTAAAGCCACCAATGCATCTATCAGCATTGCAAACAATGGGAGTAGAACTAACCACATTGTTTAGAACATCACTGAAATGCTCAGCCCACCTAGCCATGACAGAATCCTCACCTTCTATATAACCTTGCCTTGTTTATCCTTCAATCCCTGTATACCTGTTCGTTTTCTACCACACAAAACATTAACTATCTGGTACAGCTCTCTGCTGTTGTGCTGTCTAACTGCTTCCTCAGCTTTGTCAGCAAGGCCATCAAGCCAAAGATTCTTATCAGTAGCTAACTGATCCTTTACACGTTTATTAAGCTCTCTGTAATCCTTTCTATTAGGACTAGTAGGGTACTGATTAAGGACATTCCTGCAGTTCCTTCTTTCTGAAATAAGCTCAAGTGCCTTATCACTTAAATAATTCTGCCTCCTCTGCTCCTTTTTCCCTAAAAGAGTACTGTTAGTTTCCAAAAAAGCCTGTTTAAAATGGCCATATTCTTCCTCAACTTCAGTATTAAACAAACCATGACTGTCATAATGACTAAGTAACCTATCATGGTAAGCTTTAGCTATAACTGATTCTTTCAGAGCTTCAGTATTAAAGGTAAATTTTTTAACCCTAGCACAACACTTTTTAAGTTTAAGTTGCAAGACACTTTTAACAAGGTAATGGTCAGATCCAATTTCAGCTCCCCTATATGCCCTGGTATTTCTAACAGAACTAGCCCATTTGCTGTTAATCAATATATAATCAATCATATTCTTATGCAGCCCATCGGGTGAAACCCATGTGTACTTATGTATGTCGCGGTGTTTGTAATATGTGTTAGTTATTCTGAAACCATTGAGTTTACTTACCTGTAGGAGACGTTGCCCATTGCCATTGCAGCTACCAATACCAAAAGGGCCTATCACCCCTCCCCAAAGATCAGAGTCAGTACCAACTTTGGCATTGAAGTCACCAAGAACAAGGGTAATATCTCCTTTCTTGACAGAATTCAAAATATCCTGAAGTTGTCTGTAAAACCTATCCTTCTCATCCTCATCAGAATCCTCAGTGGGGGCATAACAGCAGATAACATTCAAGTCTTTAATGCTTGTCTGAAATTTTGCTGTAAGAAACCTTTCATTAATGCACTCATATCCTAGAAGAGCATCACTAGCATGTCTGCTGAGCAGCAGACCCACGCCTTGGTGATGCTTTCCATCCTCCCTCCCTGTAAAGAGAAATTTAAAGTTATTTTTAAGTATCTCACCTTTACCTGTCCATCTGGTCTATGCAAGCCTAGAATATCTAGGTTATAGTGCTGGAATTCCTGCATGAGGACATCAATAGAATAATCTCTATGTAATATCCTCACGTTCCTGCAGAGAGAAAATGATTAGTAGTATTTTTAAAGAAATTAGGTTTATTGAGATTGGTAGGGCCAACAATATCAAACAGCCCCCTGATCGCAGGCATGGGGCAAAGACCTGTTCCTCCTCCGCTAAAGGCTGAAGTCACCGATGCTGGTAGGAACTTCAGGCACCACCTTTTCAAGTTGACTTTTTCAAGAACCATATGGCCTGCCTGAGACACATTACTCCAGTTTAGGCTTGACGATGCCCAACTAGCTAAGTAAGGTTCAGGTACCTGCGATGGCCTCTGATTAGGATTATCCACCAGCTGATACAAGGTATCCCATGCCTCTGTTCACTTAGAGCTGGCAACCCAGAAGCAAACAGAAAACACAGCGGCAGACTCTCCCTCAACAGAGGCCCACCAGTGCAGCAAGTCCAGGATCCATAATCAAGCTCAAATCCATAAACAAGTCCAGTCTAGTAGGTATAAATGGTCAGCACCAGGAACCTGTGAAGTTGACCACTCCTCAGCAGGGTTGAAAAAAAAGAAAAAAGTGGCCATAGATGACCAGATCAGTAGGCCATACTGAACTGGCAGCCCTCCCCTTCTGTTCCCTTCGAAAAGAGAATATCTCTTTTGAAAGGTACTAACGGCCTGCACCACGAGAAGGCGGGGTTGGACATTAGGTGCTAGGCCTGGCCGGTTCTGTGCATCATCACTGGGGATTGGTATACAGAGAAAAAAAAACAACTAAAGTGATGAAAATTGGTCAGGCAGGTTGTGATTCAGTTAATCTGAATGGTTGCAGTCTTGAGCAGGTGTCACAGTTTAATTACCTTGGGAGCTGCGTAACTGATACTGGTGATGTGCGGCATGAGATTAACAGACGAATAGGTATTGCTGCCGGGACTTTTAAGAATCTATGGAGATTGTGGAGAAATAGGCGTATACACCTAAAGACTAAAATTAGACTGTATAATAGTTTGGTTCTTTCTAGGGTTTGTTATGGTAGTGAAACTTGGACGCTGTGTAAGCAAGATAACAGGAAACTAGATGCTTTTGATTCTAGATGCTTACGCAGTATCTTGGGTATTAGGTGGTTTAACTTTGTAACTAATGATGAGGTTAGGCAAAGGAGTCTGCAACCTCCTTTAAGCAGCATATTGTGCAGAGAGAGACTCCGCTGGTTTGGCCATGTTGCCCGTATGGATAATTATAGATTGGCGAATAGGGTTATGAACAGTGTGCCTAGAGGCCTCAGAAGGAGGGGGAGACCTAGGATGCGGTGGGCAGACAATGTCAAACAGGACCTTGTTAGAATTGGTGTACAGTGGCCGGATGCAGCAGATGTAGCTCAGGACAGATATGCTTGGAGAATTAAACTGCGCGGTCTGGTTGGACCTCCGTAGCCCATGGCTGCTTGGGGTGATGATGATGATGAAAATATTTTACTATATGCATGAAAGAGTGAAAAGCAATAGGAAGATTGGTAACAAGCTACTTGAAGCAAATTATTGGGAATTTTTGGTCTTGGTGTTATGTACAAGCGGTGTTTTCATACACAACATTTACACTGGTGCTGTTTTCATACACAGTGTTTTACACTGGTGCTGTTTTGTAAGTAGGTTACACTGCTGGTCTTGGAAAGGCCATTGTCCATTGGATGAGATGTTAAACCTTGGCCCTGTGTGCGGGAGAGCCATACCCTGTGCACGTTAAAGAACATGCTGGATGGCCTAGAAGGCAGTCTGTCTCCCAACAACTGTTCCAGTGGGTCGCTTCCTCTAACATTCTTTGAGCATTCGGGGTCCTTGTGACCTGGCCATTTACCCCATTGTGTGCAAAAAAGTGCCACTCAGAGGTAAAACTATCCAACCTGGCTGTTTTATAAAAGTGGTGTTTTCATTCATGTCATTTTGCATAGGCAGTGTTTTGTTGTATGATATTTTTGCTAGTGCCATTTTTGTTTGTGATGTTTTATTGGTAGCGTTATGTACAGTTTTTGTTGATACCATATTGCTCAAGTGACATTTTTGCATTCGGCAGTTAGCAGCGTTTGTGTATTAAGCATTTTTTTCTTCGCCGTTCTGTCATGAAACCTGTCATTGATACATCACATCCTAATCTTTTTTTCCACATGTTGACTTTGGCACTGCTTCAGAACTGTTCGCATTTAAAATAGTTGGCAAACACATACATAATTGAAAACCACACTTTACTGTGTCCATAAGTTACTACATGGATGATTAAAAGAAATGTAAGTAAATACATCATTAAATTTACAAAAACTATTTTCATTTTCTGACACATATTGGACTGGCATTGCACCATTCACTAGGGCTGTGAAGTTGGCAATGTGCTGTCCTTTTTGCCTCCTTCACTTGATGTTGGCAGATGTACAAAT
This sequence comes from Ryuthela nishihirai, assembly GCA_038380435.1. Taxonomy (NCBI): domain Eukaryota; kingdom Metazoa; phylum Arthropoda; class Arachnida; order Araneae; family Heptathelidae; genus Ryuthela; species Ryuthela nishihirai. The sequence continues at coordinate 55,804,585 of JAWZYU010000030.1, read as the reverse complement.
TCTATTTGCTTCATTTTTTTCTCATGCTAAATTGGGAAGATCTTTAGGGGTGTTTGGTAATGCCCACTCTTGTAGTTGTAGCGTATTTCTTCCTCTGTGCATACCATTGCTGTGTTTTTCATTTCAGTAGTGACTTTTTTGATGTTAATAATAATTTCCATGAGTAATGTGGCTTGCCTATATCATCATTTATGTCCAATTTTTTACATTTTTATATGGGTAGTTGTTCAGCCTTATCTAGTTGAAGATCTGTTCTTGGGGTGAATAATATTTCAGCTCATTCAAAATTTTCCTTGAGACCTACTTTTAATATATGCCATGCTAAAGCTGTTGCTTCTGCTCTTTGTTTTATATCTTTTTTGTTCTTTTATTCTTTTATTACTGGTTCTCTTTGTCCTACCTATGTATGGACATTCCTTCCCTGTATATTAATGGAATTTTATATACTACCCCCACATTGCACTGTGGTTCCTATCTCTTTTTAATCTTTGAAGGATTGTTCTAAAGGCATGAGAGAGTACTCTTATCCCTTGTGTTTGCACTATCTTCCTTAGCAGGCATCTGTGGTGTATGGGGAGGAGGGGAGCTGTGTTATATTTTACTTCTGAATTGCTTTTCCATCCACGTGATAGTGAAGTAAACCTCTAGAATATAGGTAATAAAAAGGCTATGTATAGCTATTTTATTTTTATTAGATAGGAGTCTTAGTTGACATCACTCCTATTGGGTTACTACTTTAACCTTTTTAATTTTTTTACTATTTGTGTAAGGTATCTGGTGTTCAATGATTTTTGAAATATATAGGCCTTTTTTTCTCTTTCTAGCTTTATCCATAGTTGTATAATGTATTTTATTACGACATATACAATATATAATGCTCTAAAGTATGTTTACTTTGCTGGATAGCTTAAATCTTGAATGTCAGGCAATTATTCTGACTAAGAAATTAAACAAGTATTCTTTTGTTAAATGCAGTAGATGAAAAAAAAAAGAACTTAAATGAATGATGGTCTCAAATAAAATTTTAGGTAAAATTAATCTTCTAAACCAAAACTCTGTGCAAGAGAAAAAAAAAGTAATTCAAAACAAATTTCATAAAATAATTTGAATATCTATCATAAATTTTTATTAAAAAATCTAGACTCACTGAAAATATGTTGCACCAAAAAAAGCAACACTTCACAAAAACTAACCACAACCTCCTTTTTGTCAAACACAAAATTTTGCACTGTTGTTCACACTAGCAGCCAAGCAACTATCAACTAATTCCATGTCCTGTCTCTCTGCCATACACTGTGGCTAGCAAACTGTGGCATTTTATCATGCATGGAAGCCATATTTGCATATGATGATTGCACTCTAGATGATGTAAGTGGGCATGTTGTAATGCTCCAAAACGTATGTTAACTTCTTTACTTTGGATCTTGTAACTGATCCAAATTATACTAAATTTCTGGATAGCTTTGGATGCTAGGCAATTAATCTTGCCAAATAAAATTAAATGAGGGTTTGTTAAATATATTATGCAGTACTTAATCATTATTAAAACAATTCAAAGGATTGTCAAATTATTAAAGTTTAATCAAAATCAATTATCCTGCTCAAGAGAAAAAAATTAGAAACATCAAAACTATTTCATAAAACAAAGTTTATTTCCAAAAAAAAAAAAATCGTAACTCACCAAGTGAAAATTATACATCAAATTCTCTGAGCAACTAAAAGCTAACTCAGAACAACATTTTTTTCCCAGCATGCAACATACATGTATCAGTTGCATGTATGTATCAGTTTCACTTGCATTATCAAATTACAACTCCAAACTAACAAACATCTCAACTCTGTGCAAAACTCTACTCTGCCTCGAAAGCTATTAACATCTCAACTAGCATTCTTCCTACACAACACCTCTCTCTGCTAACTCCGTGACTTAACGTCACTTACTATACATGTGGCATGCAACTGATACATGTATGTTGCATGCTGGGAAAGAACATTTCATAATCTTACCGTGTTAGCTATGATCCAAGAAGGGGCATTTCCTTTCGCACACATTAGTAGCTGTCAATCAAAAGTCAGAGTTGTGCATGTGCAACTCCTTTAGCGAATTTGGAAGAAAAAGTGATGATGAGAACTGAAGAAAAAAATCCCCAAAATAACAATAGAACGTAAATAAAGTAAAACTATTAAGGAAAAGTGAATGGGTGTACCATCACAACTCCCTCCAAAAGGGAGTCAAAATTTGACCTAACAGATTTTGATGAGCAGTTTTGAAGACACTTCTTACGTCTTTTACAAATCACTGAATATAAATAAAGAGACGAGTATGTATACGTAAATTTTAATGATATGAACTACTCTCACTTCTACACAATATTCCATCACAACCAAAAGTACTTCCTCCCATTCCTCCTAACAAAGTGTATAAGCTTCCTAGTGTAAATGCATACCAATGGCTTTGGTGGTTAACTGTATACTAGCATTAATTGGTCTAAGTAGTATCACAGTCTGATACAATTCAAAAAATTCCATACTCCTAACTGTATGCAAAGCTTGTTAATTTACTTCTGTGCTACTTACTCTCTAAAAGGTTAAAGAAAAAAAAATTCAAATACATCAAATTCTGCTTCGAATATAAATAGAATATAAATAGAGGTATATCAAATGGGGTGCATAACATCCACTTTTTCCCTTAACAACAAACAAATATGTGAAATCTAATCTTCTTGCATGTATATATATATAAAAAGGGTATTGGTACTCTGTTAAATCTTCCAAACTACAATCAAATACATGAAGCTGATAATTTCATTTTACAAAGAAGCGGGCATGTTATCATTCGCTAAAATATCACCTAAACACAATAAATAGCAATCTAGCTGAAATAAAAATAGCATTAATTACCTCCCCTCATTGAGCTTTATGTCCCCCTCCCATAGGAGTTTTGCTAGTGACAGATTCAGTCAAACTAGGCATTAGATGTTCACACCTCTCTCTGCTAAATTAATGTATGTTGGTCAGGCAGGCTGTGATTCAGTTAATCTGAATGGTTGCAGTCTTGAGTAGGTGTCACAGTTTAATTATCTTGGGAGCTATGTAACAGATAATGGTGATGTGCGGCATGAGATTAACAGACGAATAAGGATTGCTGCCGGGACTTTTAAGAATCTAGGGAGAGTGTGGAGGAATAGGCGTATACACCTAAAGATGAAAATTAGACTGTATAATAGTTTGGTTCATTCTAGGCTTAGTTATGGTAGTGAAACTTGGACACTTTGTAAACAAGATAACAGGAAACTAGATGCTTTTGATTCCAGATGTTTACGCAGTATCTCGGGCATTAGGTGGTTCAACTTTGTAACTAATGATGAGGTTAGGCAAAGGAGTTTGCAACCTCCTTTAAGCAGCATATTGTGCAGAGAGAGACTCCGTTGGTTTGACCATGTTGCCTGTATGAATGATTATAGATTGGTGAATAGGGTTATGAACAGTGTGCCTAAAGGCCTCAGAAAGAGGGGGAGACCTAGGATGCGGTGGGCAGACAATGTCAAACAGGACCTTATTAGAATTGGTGTGCAGTGGCCAGATGCAGTAGATGTAGCTCAGGACAGACTTGCTTGGAGAACTAAATTGCACGGTCTGGTTGGACCTCCGTAGCCCATGGCTGCTTGAGGATGATGATGATGATGTTCATGTCATTGGGGACAGCTTAAAAGGGGTACAAAAACTGCAAGACATCACGGTCAGCTCATATATATGTATGCAAACAAATGCTGCCAATGTCATCCCGATAATTATGCATCAATATCACTGGTGACACTGAACAGATTTAAATATATTTACATCAATCTAAGAGTAAAGAAAAGCTGTATCAATAATTTATCCTATACAACATTAACATTTCATCCAATACAATTCTAGTTGAGTTTTACAATAAGAATCACTTTGAATTCAAAACTGTACTTCAAATGCAAAAAATATGTTTCAAAATATGATTTATATAATCGTAAACTAAATTTTCTTTCATTCTCATTATTCACATCCATAAACATTTTTATAATTCTAAATTTTTTAATTTCATCTTATAACACTCAATTCAGTTATCAGTCAGCTGAAACAAAAATATCTACAACAAATTCATAATATGCTAGAAATCACATTAATACAATATATAAATCTGTATGGTTCAGCTAGAACTGCAGATGAACCAGAATACATTAAAAAAAATCTAATCACTTCACATTATAAACTCAAACTATAAACCTTGCATAATACATTCACTATTCCAAAAATATCTGAAACTCTAAAGTTTCAACATGAAATTGAAACATTACAAAATCTCTAAGAATAAACAACAATAAATAATCATCAATCATCTCTGTCTTCATCTATTCCAGAAAAAAAAATAAGACATAAATAATTAGTGCTACAGTTGAAGAATAATTATATATTAAAATTTTCATTGTTGGCACTCTGTTGTGATAAATAATCATCCAGTTGTTTCCCTGGAGTCTTCATTCCCTCGCTGATCGATAGGGCCCATCACACTGTAGGGCATATACACTCTACTGTTGTGCTCTCTAGCTTCTTTCTCTGCTTTGTCAGCCAACCTATCAAGCCAAAAAATTCTTATGTTATTAACTAAGCCTTTATACATTGATTAAGCTTTTTGTAATGTTATCTGTTATGACTAGTAGGGTGTTTATTCAGATTATTCCTGCAATTCCTTCATTCAAAAATAAGCTTCATAGCCTTAGCACTCAAATGGCCTTGTCTCTTCTACTCCTTTTTACCCAAAAGAGTATTCTTAGAGTCAAGAAAAGTCTGTAAGATAGGTATAAGGTATTTTGTGCATTTGTTTACTTAGGGCAAGCAAACATCTATATATTGAACAATATCAGATAAGTTGCATCCTTTAAATAAGTTGATCAATATCAGATAATAAATAATAAACTACACAGCTAGATTGATAAATTTAATTTATACACAAATTAAGCTGTAACATTAAAATCTTCTATAACAGCTCTCTAGTCAAATCAAGAGGAATGCATCAGTTTAACATTTCAGAACTTAGTGGCATTAGACACTGCCTCTATAACATTTCTACTAATTAACATTATTCTTTAACCATTAACTTATGTCTTTGCACTAAATGTCAAAGACATATTAAAGTGCTATTTACCATTATTCATTAGACTGGAACAGCTGCATTGGAGTTACAAGCGATGGCATTTGTTTTCTAAAGGGCATATGCCGATGTCTTAAGTCCAAGGCAACCAGTCCTTTTTTTTTATTTGCACAGCACATTGATGTTATCCAAATAAGCATACACTTGGGATTTCCATAGCTGTTATACTTTTCCCATTCGTGGCTTGATGTTTAAAGTTGTCCTCGTTGTTAACCAGGTATTGATGACAAACTTAGTGGGCATTTTCCCCACTGTTGATGTAATATTTGGCACTTACTGGATGTTAATCCGTTGCTTTTAGCATGCCTCAAAGTATCCAACTCTTTGAACTACTTCTGTAAGCACCTGAGTTGATTAAAGAACCTTATCACCAATATCTTTGCTTACTGTGCTGACAATGGCAAATTAGCATAGTTAAATAACTGGTGCACATTCCTCAAGTTTTAAACTCACTAGGCATTACATTAAAATTTTAACCATCTAAACGAACTAACAAAATATTTAAAACCTTTTTTTTTAAAACATTGGCCCTATCAGCTCCAGGGTGTGGGAGCGATGCGTTTCTTCTGTAATCTTTCTTATGGCTTCATCAGGCTCAAGATGTACTAGCGAGTTACCTCATTATATAAACGTCTCATTGCTATTGTCATGTCGTGATTTATGCGTAATGGCTTTTGCACTACATTACATATTGTTGTTTGCATTGTGTTTGTGTTTTTGTTGCAACAGGAGATTCCATGCCGCCGGAAGGGGTGGAATCTCCGTGTTGCATACTTTGTTTATTTGTGAATGTATCCATACATTCTTTGCATACAGGAGCTGAAATTTAGATCATGGTGCTGCTAGCGCTTTAAAATTAATTTTATCAATTTTAATTTTATTTTCTATGATCGTTTGTGTTAGGGCTCTATTTGGATTTTGCTTTTCAATATTTTTCTGATGTTCCTGCATTCTGGTAATATGTTCCTGTTAATATGTCTTTGACATTTAGTGCAAAGACATAAGTTAATGGTTAAGGAATAATGTTAATTAGTAGAAATGGTATAGAGGTAGTGCTAATGCCACTAAGTTCTGAAATGTTAAACTGATGCACTCCTGATTTGACTAGAGAGCTGTTATAGAAGATTTTAATGTTACAGCTTAATTTGTGTATAAATTAAATTTAATATCAGATAAGTTGCATTCTTTAAAGTCAGGTTTTTACCTGACACAGTAGCTGACAACACAGCAGCAGTTTTTTCTTTTAACTGAAGCCTTCCAGTGCAATAAGTCCAGTATGAAGCTCAAAGCCATAAGCCAGTTCAGTGGGGTTTAAGTGGTCAGCACCAGGACCCTGTGAAGTTGACCACTCCTCAGGATCAGAAAAAAAGGGATCACAGATGACCAGATCAGATGGCCACCCTAATCTGGCAGCCCTTCTGTTCTTTTTCAGATGAGAATATCTCTTTTGAAAGTTTTTATTGGTCTGCACCAGACAAGGTGCAGTAGAACTTTAGATGCTAGGCCTGGCCAGTTACGTGCATCATCATTGGGGATTGGTATAGAAACTCTGCTTCTAGTATATGCCTAGTTTCCATTTACAGACTTATTCAATTATTCAGATCTAGTTATGTTCACAGTATTATTACTTTTTAAATGACTTCCTTCAATTCCCTTCTTTTGTAATTCATAATAAAATTCAAAAAATGAACTTAGAGTTTGGTGATTTGATTACATTCAGTCAAATATTTTAGCATTTAGAAATTGACATTAAATATGTTGCATGGTATGCATATAATTTCTTTATGTTATAGGTGAAATGGCATGCTTATTTGGACTAGCATATTCTCGGTGGAAAGAGAGGAAAGAAATAATGTTGAAAGAGGTAAGCATTTTGTAAAGTTTGTGTAATGACCATTATTATCTGTTAAGAATGTACAGAGTAACCCAGCTGAAACCAGGCCTGCATTCCATTTTGTTTATGATTGTGGATTAAGCATACTTATTACATGCAAAATTGGGGAAATATTTGGCTCCTTCATTAGCACAACAGACTCATAATATGATATTCTCATGTTCGAGTCCTAACTTTTCCGGCATTGAGATTTAATCTGCTAGCCTCACTTCCTTTGGTGAGAAAGGCCACATAGATGGCCTTGGAACAGCCTCTTGTATCGACTGTGTGGGATATAAACTGGCCCATGGCAGATGAATCAGAATGGATATTAATCCTTTAAAATCTGGTTTTTAGTTCACATTTCTAAATTTTCAAGCCTCTCACAACATCTACTGACAAAAGTAATGCAGAAATTCACAACTCAACCCACATAAAAATTATTTGTTTACTTGCAGCAAATGCTGAAATTATTTTGCTTTATTATTCAGATTCTTTTAGAATTTCATAACATGCTTTTTTTTCCTTATACATTGAAGCTGCATAGATGAAATATTGTTGGTTGTGTTGCTTGATTAATAATGTTTTAAATTTTGCCCAAAGAAAAAGTGCATTTGCCAAATCAGGGAATCAAGGTGGCCACAAATTTTGGAAATTCTTTTGTCCCCATTCGAGGCTTATGAATTCTTTTAAAAGAAAATCTGGTTGTGTAAATGGTATCACTGATCATGATTTATGCTGTTTCAGCAGGGACATCTATAATATATAAAGGTTGAAATTATCCAGGGTGTATTTCTTGTAGATTAAACAGAAGTTGTTAAGCAAGTAATAGTGAGTGTGACCCAGTTAGGACTCAAAACTGTACACCTCTATACTCAAATATATAGCAATTGATATTTAATCAGTTGCTGTGTGATTTGAGTCCCATTTGGTCATAATTTTTTCTGAACTGCCCATCCATTGTTCCTAATTTTTTAATATTTGTTTTCGAACATTCAAGTTTTAAATTAATTTGAAGTAAAATATATACTCTTTGGGATATGAATGCTCTTTGATGTAAATATATCAATGAAAGATTTCTTAAGGCTAAATTTAAATCTGAGATTGAAGACTTCATTGTTATCTGTTGCTATACCTCCACTGAAGATCATATTATATGTTGCTGTGCCCCATGAGAAGGATTTGTTTTACAGACAACTTCAAGATATTTTGAATTTCTGTCAAAAAAGGTAGATACAGTAAAATCCCATTATAATAAACACCAGAGTAATCAAATGTTCAGTATAAAAAAAATTTCTGTTTCTTACCAATTTATTATGTATCTCAATAAAAAAAATTGGATTTTAATGAGGGAATTATTTAACAGAGCTTATATTTTTCTGAAAGTAGTTCATGAAAGGTAGTCCCTGCTTTTCCATCATACTCTCAAAACCAAAGTAAATAATCTTGTTACTGCCATATGACCAATATTGATTTTCAAGAAGGAAAATAAATAAACTACCAAAATATGTACAACATATATATTTATGATCTTTATATACTTTGGTTTTTAGCATCTGGTAAAGCTTTAAACATTGCAATGATTTAAATGATGTGAGATATCTAACCAATCTCATAGCTATGTATCATGTGCTATTGTATTGCCAAGAACAGTTTTTTTTGTATCTTACTATGTTCAGCATAGATGCTCTCTATATGTTTTATCACTCCACATATTTTATTTTTCATTATATTCAGATTTTGTTCATTATTATTATTGTATGAAAAGTTTATTAGTTGTGTGCTCTACTCTTTTTTTCTGCCATGATGACTTTTCATTTTGATTACAACAAAAATGCTTTTGCAACTCTGAAGAAGTCAAAAAAGGTTCATGACTAGTAAATTATGTTATGAATATGATGAACTTTTTAATTTTCTACATGGGGACATCTGAAGTCTGAGAAAAAAAAACTGTGATACTCTGTGTGTTTATATAAAAGATATTTTGAAAATTTTCGATATTTTATTGACAGAGTAACGTTCTCAACATGGATGCTCCATTGTTCAATTTAGACAATTTTTATCAATTTTTATCAACTTATTAATAATTTTTTTACTAGAACTCCTGGCCATTTGAACATTGGATTCTACTTTTCTTCTGCGACAGATTATTAACAATACTTAAATACTTATAGAAAAACTCTTTGGCTATCTCTAAATTAAAACTGCATAAATTCCCAGGTCTAGATGAAATCACCACCGAAATGCTTAGAGCTGGGAACATTTGTGTTGTCACATGGCTGACCAAAATTTTGAATATTTTTTTTAATGATAAAGGTGTTTTAAAGGATTTTACTAGAGCTATTATTATCCCTATTTTTAGAAAACAGTGATCACAGTTCTTGTGATAATTATAGAAGGATTAGTTTACTTTCTGTTCCAGGTAAAGTTCTTTGCATGATTATGCTTAACAGAATTAAGAACGTGTTTGGTAGAAAACTGCATGATGAACAGTGTGGCTTCAGAATTGGTAGGGGATGTGTAGATCAGATTTTTCACTTAGATTCTTGAAAAATGTTTAGAATTTCAGAAAACTTTGGTTACTAACTTTGTTGATTTCAAAAAGGCTTTTGACTCTGTTGATTGCCAAAATTTGTGGTTGATCGTGAGAACGTATGGCATACCAGACAAGTTAGTTAACATAATGAAAGCTCTCTATAATAACACTGAGTTGTGTGTGAGAGTTGGTAAGGCTTATAATAATTGGTTTAGCATTGCTTCTGGCAAAAAAGTGCCGCTCAGAGGTAAAACAACCCAACCCAAGCATTGCTTCTGGTATTTGACAAAGGTGCATTTTGTCACATTTTTTCTTAAGTTTGGTTATTGATTATGTTGTTCAAAATTCACTGCAATGATTTTGGTCTTAAATGGTCTAGAGATCTGAAAATTTCTGGTTTAGATTATGCTGATGATCTAGCCCCTTTGGCAAATGATGTTGAGATATGATGTTGTTGAGATTGATTATAGAATAGGTTTGGTGATAAACAGAGAAAAACTAAAGTGATTAAAATTGGTCAGACAGATGGTGCTTCAGTTGTTTTGAATGGTTGCACTTTTGAGCAAGAGTTTATCTTGGGAGCTATGTAACAAATATGGTGATGTGTGGCATGAGATAAATTGAAGAATTGGAATTGCCGTTGGGACTTGTAAGAATCTATGGAGAGTGTGGAAAAATAAGTGTGTGCAACTAAAGATTAAAATTAGGCTGTACAATAATTTGTTTGGTTCTTTCTAAGGTTAGTTATGATAATGAAACCTGGACCCTTTGTAAACAGGATAACAAGAAACTTGATGCCTTTGATTCTAGATGCTTATGCAATATCTTTGGCATTATAGGTTGTTTGAGTTTATAATAAGTAATCGTGAGGTTAAGAGTCATCAACCTCCTTTGATCAACGTATTGTGCAGAGAGAGATTACGTTGGTTTGGCCATGTTGCCTGTATGCATAGCTGCAGATTGGGAAACGGGATTATGAACAATGTGCCTAAAGGCTCAGGAAAAGGGGGAGATCTAGGATGCAACAGTGATGTCAAACAGTACCTTGCTAGAATTAGCCTACAGTGGCAAAATGCAACAGCTGTAGTTCAGAACAGACATGTCTGGAGAGGAAATTACATAGTCTTGTAGGACCTGTGTAACCCATGGCTGCATGAGGATTATCTATATATATGAGTTTCAACATGTCTGATAACTTTGGCCACAAGGCCAGAGAGGTGATCCCATGAGACCACCTCTCCCTGGAACCATATATGATTATTAACTGAAAACCAGTTTGAGGATGTGACCAGGTCCAAGGCCAGCTCCATTTTCTTGCAGGACAGGGAAGACCTTTACATCCGACTGCATGTACCAGCAACTCTTTGCCATCCTCCATGCTGAGCACCTGGACTTCTTGCCTGTTTTCAGAGATGGATTGAAATCAGGCACATCAATGGGATCGGCCATGGTCTGCTGTGATACTATCATTGCAAACCATATCCCACAGTAGTGTTCCATCTTCACTGCAGAGTTGCATGCTGTCAGGCTTGCCTTTGACCACATGGTGGCTAAGCATCATCATCAATATGTGTGCTTTATACCAAGTCACAGCTCGGTACAAGCTTTGATCTCAGCAAGGCATTGGCTTCACTCTGTTCTGTCCTAGGTCTGCCAACAGCTGCATTGCCTGGCAGCAACAGGCTCAAGACAATTTTTCCTCTAAAATTTGAATTGACTTCAAAGTGCTGATTTATTAGTAGCTTAATCAGCAATTATTGAGAAAAAAATTATATATATTTTTAAAAATTCTTTATACATCATTTCTTATTTTGTCACTAATTACAGTAATAATTTCTTTGCAAATAGACAAATAATGAACCATTCCTTTCTCTAAGTTAGCATTCTTATTTAAACATGTTCGTAAAAATGAATCAAGTTCTGCCAAATGCAGAGATATAATTCCTCTCTGTTCTTTTGAAATATTTGTTTTTCCCCTGAAAAAGCAGCTCATATAAAGCTAGGGTGGAGGTAGCGTTCCAGACTTGTAATCTGCAATTCCCAGCTGGACCAGCATTGAGATTTATTTCTGCAAAACTCCCCACCTTGCTCACAGTCAATGGGGGATACTGATGGGCTTGGAAAGGCCACTATCTGTCGGATGGGATGTTAAGCCATGGCCCTGTGTGCAGGAGAGCCGTATCCTGTGCACATTAAAGAACACACTGGATGGTCTGGTCTCCTACAATGGTGGATTATGTAACTAATTTTAATGATCAATGAATAAATTCCCTTAATGAAAAATGACGTGATTTCCTACCATGTCTCCCAACAGCTGTCCAGTGGATCCCTCCCCAAACCTCTGAACCTTTGGAGTTCTTGTGGCCTGGCCATATAGCCCATTTTGTGAAAAAAAGTGCTGTTCAGAGATAAAACAGTCCAACCCATATGAAGCTAAACATATAATTCTGACGATAACTAGCACTTCCATCCAGTAATGACATTTGCTGTTAAGTGTTAAGGCAAGGGCTGTATTAATGTGACCAAGTCTTTTAGTTCTTGTCGTAAAAGTGCAGATAGATCACATATTATCCGATGAGCTTTCATGCTCTGAAAGTTTGTTAAAAAAGTTTATCCATCATTTGAGCCAATTGTGGTTTTTGCTGGAAAAATGGTCTGTCTCCATCTGTCTCCCAACAGTTGTTCCAGTGGGTCTCCTCCCCCAACCTTCTCTGAGCCTTCGGGGTCCATGTGACCTGGCCATTTAGCCCATGGTGTGCAAAAAGTCAGGTGTAAAACAACCCAACCCAAATCATTGTCATCCTCCTCCTCCTGCTCTTCAAGCAACCATGGGCTATGGAGGTCCAACCAGACTGTGCAGTTTAGTTCTCCAAGCATGTCTGTCCTGAGCTACATCTGCTGCATCTGGCCACTGCACACCAATTCTAACAAGGTCCTGTTTGACATTATCTGCCCACTGCATCCTAGGTCTCTCCATCTTTCTTAAGCCTTTAGACACACTGTTCATAATCCTATTTGCTAATCTACAGTTATGCATACAGTCAACATGGCCAAACGAATCGAGTCTCTGTGCAATATGCTGCTCAAAGGAGGTTGCTGACTCCTTTGCCTAACCTCATCATAAGTAACTTTAGAAACAACCAAACTATTATACAGTCTAATTTTAGTCTTTAGGTGTGTACTACACCTCTTTCTCCACACTCTCCATAGATTCTTAAAAGTCCCGATAGCAATCTCTATTCATCTGTTAATTTCATGCCGCACATCACCAGTATCTGTTACATAGCTCCCAAGATAATTAAACTGTGACACCTGCTCAAGACTGCAACCATTCAGATTAACTGAATCACAGCCTGCATGACCAATTTTCATCACTTTTGTTTTCTCTCTGTTTATAACCAAACCTATTCTACTTCCAGTTTCATCAACAGCTCGAATGAAAGAGTTCATCTCATCAACATCATTTGCCAAAAGGGCTAAATCATCAGCATAATCTAAATCAGAAATTTTCGTATCTCCAGTCCATTTAAGGCCAAAATCTTTCCCTTGAAGTGAATTTCGCATAACATAATCAATAACCAAACTAAAGAGAAAAGGAGACAAAATGCACCTTTGTCAAACACCAGAAGTAATGCTAAACCAATTGCTACAAGACTTATCAACTCTCACACATGACTCAGTGTTATTATAGAGAGCTTTCATTATGTTAACTAACTTGTCTGGTATACCATATGATTTCACAGTCAACCACAAATTATGACGATCAACAGAGTCGAAAGCCTTTTTGAAATCAACAAAGCTAGCAACCAAAGGTTTCTGAAACTCTAAACATTTCTCAAGAATCTGCCTAAGTGAAAATATCTGATCTACACATCCCTACCACTTCTGAATCCACATTGCCACTTATAACTAATATTAACATACCATCATCATCCTCAATCAGCCATTTGTATGGAGGTCCAACCAGACCACACAAATTAGTTCTCCAATCATATCTATTCTAATCTACAGCTTGTACCATAAGGAGGTAGGGTTAAACATAAGGTGCTATGCTTGGCTGTTTCTGTACATCACAGGAAGCACTACACAAAATAAACTTTTTGTGTATTGAATCAACTCCTTTCAATATATGCTTGTCTTCCATTTACAAGTCATCTCTACACACAGGAGTAAAAGAGTGAACATGCACTATTTTACTTCAGTGGTAAAAATGAGATTTGCCAGCATTGTAGGACAAACCCATATCTCTCCAGATTCACACAGAGTGTACTAATCACTATACTAAATATTGGCTCCATCAGCTATTTCTGAAATGTGACATCTTTTCAATGAAGGTGCCAGACCTGGCACTATCTATAATTGGGAAAGGAAAATTATTTTTCCAAATGTTGCTTGTGAATAAGATGTAAATAATAAATCATCCATGCTAAAGCGTTATTAATGAAAGAAATCATTTAGACTTCTGATATAGAATTCAATAAATACTTCAGTGGAAAAAATGAGTTTTCCGACATTGCGGAACTTGAAATCTGGAGGCATGAGTTTGAGTTCTGCAATGTCGTCAAAACTCATTTTTTCCACTGACGTGTTTATTGAATTCTACATTGAAAGGTAATCTTTATACTTGCTATTGATTGATTTTTGCACACTATTTTGATTTTTACAGTTGATGTAGCTATCAAACAATAATAAAAATACAGTACCAATGTTTAAAATATTATTTATTGTTCATGATATTTTCATATGTTTTTAATCATGGTATACATTCAGTGGCTACTTTATTAGGATATTAATATGGAGTCAGATATAGAACTGCGAAACCTTTTAAATAAACTTTTTATGAAAAAATGTGACTAAAAGTAAATGTCTCAATCAAATATACCTAAATTGTAATATTTAACAATATTCTAAAAATTGAAATAATTCTTACGGTATTCATAAATGAATTAAAATAGAGGTAGATATACTTTCACTCTTGACTTGTATAATCTACAGTTCAAATGATGTTAGACTTCATAAAGAATTTACCGACTCTGGGCATCTGCATCCATTGCTCTGTTGGCATCTGGTGTGGTCGGGCTCCATTGTTTACCCTCTCACTGGCTGTTGCTGATACTTCATTGTTGGGGGTGGGTTTTCTGCAGGCACTCATCCTTCACTGTACAGTTCACTAAATCCAGTAGGGTTCTGTAGAGATGCATTGATGATTTCACACATTATTCAAAGGTAGTTCTAGTCGTTTACTGGTTTCAATGACTTTTTGTCCCCACTTAATGCTGCTGCCATGGCATAGTACCCATAGCAGCAGTATTAACAATAGAAAAGAGACCAAGATAAAAAAAAGATGAAAAAGAAAGTGTACAGAATCACCAGGAGTGTACAGAATATCTATGATAAATCAACAAAACAAAAATAATAACCATATTATGGAAAAACCAAAAGATTGTGAAAAATTAGATTTAAAGACATCAAATATAAAAGAGAAATGACGATGACAGCCAGATATGCACAAAATTCAAACATAATACTGAAATTTGATCAAGCACAAATAATAGAAACCCCAAAACAGAATATCAGTTAAATCCAGCTGAATTATACACAATATTAAAGAAATAGAAAAAACCTGCATTGACAATATAATGATCCCACCACACCCATGAAAATTGCTCTTAGACAAAGAGTAGAATAATACAAACAAGCAGAAGGGAGCACCCTACTAATAACAACATCCCCTAAGGAAATGGTCACCAACCCACCAAAAGTGAATCAACCATGCTTGCAACATTCCAAAGCAGCTACCATCATTAACTCTTACCTGTGAAGTATGTAACACCCTCTGAAGATTATGAAAAAAAGTTATCAAAACCAGTAAGGGACTAGAACTGCCTTTGAATAATGTGCACAATCATCAGTGTATCTCTACAGAACCAAATTGGATTTAGTGAACTGCATGGTGAAGGATGAGTGCCTGCAGAAAATCGACCCCCACAACGAAGCAGTGGCAACAGCCAAAGCATCTAAACTTGACATTATGTGTTAATCTTAACATCATTGTTTCTCTCTTTGCTGGTGGTGCATAAAGTTTGTAAATCCCAAGATATGGAATAGGTGCCTTGTGACACCCAGAAGGCAACTCCATCATATGCAGAATGCTACCCAAGTCTCAGCACACAGCTTTGCTGCAAATCACCAAAGCCTGCAGGACAGCATTGACAGATGCACTCCTGGTGATAGCAGGAATTCTTCCCCTACATTTGACAGCAAACAAGAAGGCTGCCATCTTCAGAGATCTGCAGCAGAGGGGAACAGCAATGCACCTGTAAGCGAGCTGGATACAGGGTGCTTTGAACATGACAGTGCTAGATGGGATCCCCATCCCGCAAAGAGAATGAGTGTGCAATGGTTTACAAAGTTACCAATGTGGACAGGCACAGAAATTTCACTGACGGCTCTAAGAGCGATGATTGTGTGAGCATTGCCTAGGATGTTTTTATTCAGTGGACAAATGTTTATGATTACCAGAGGAAGGTGTGTGTAAATGGCATGGCCTTCCAAGCAGAGCTGCTTGCCATCAGAGAAGCTCTTAAATGGGCTCTCAATGACGGCTGTCAGTACACTGACATTACCTTCTGCTTGTTTAAGTTACTTAATTTAATTTTAAACTGATAGTCAAGCACCTTTCAACGTACTTTAGCGTCTACTAGAAAACCTGTTAAAATCCAATATCAGGTTCCCGTGGATCAAGACATACATTGGATATTAAGACAGTGAATTGGCAACTAATTGGTGTTTCAGCAGATACCAACACCAGTCTGCTATTACAATTCCAAAGCAACTCTCAAATCAATGTTTTCTAAG
This sequence comes from Ryuthela nishihirai, assembly GCA_038380435.1. Classification (NCBI taxonomy): domain Eukaryota; kingdom Metazoa; phylum Arthropoda; class Arachnida; order Araneae; family Heptathelidae; genus Ryuthela; species Ryuthela nishihirai. The sequence goes on along the minus strand of JAWZYU010000030.1, from coordinate 55,788,133 downwards.
CAGGTTATGTCAGAGTAGTCAACAGGAGATCTTCATCAAGAAGGTTGGGCTGTCCCTTGTATCTGTTGAACACTACTTAATGCAGATTCTCACTGGTCATGGCAGTTTCCCAGCATGCCTAGAACTCTTCAACATTAACCACAGTTACTGTTGTTGTGGAGTGCCTGACACCGATGATGGGCATTACATCCTCCATTCCCCAATCACAGAAGGGTTCTTTAACCATTACAGGGTTCATCCTGAAAAACTGGTGTACATCCAGAGACCAAGCAGTTTTTTCACTATATTTTTTCACTTAATAAAATATTTATAAAATGGAAAAAGAATTATTTTTTAAGTTCGAATTATGTATTGTTATAAGTTATATAAGAAAATTTTCAAACTATAATTTCTATTTAAAAAAATTGAAGTTTCAAAAAACTGATATATCTATCTTTGGCCTCTCATTTTGGATTCTGTCAGTGTGTATAATCACATGGACCTTGGAAGGGTTAATGAACTATGAATTGCTGATGACATCAGGGAGGACCTAAATAGATTGATAGGAATACTGATCAGGAATTTCTGTGGCTGAGTGGTTAGTGTGCTTGACTGCTGATCTAAGGAACCTGGGATTGAGCCCCAGGTAAGGCATGGATGTTTGTGTTGTCTTTCTGCTGAGGTCCTGCCAACCTCACAGATCTTATACTGTGGCATATAAACTGACAAGTTCCTGTTAGACCTCTGTGGCAAGCAGCTGCTTGAGAGGATATTTATTATTATTACTATTCCTGCTTCAGGGTAATCCTGAAAGATTTGGGTTGGGCTCATCTGTCAACTCTGGGATTCCCTCTTTTGAGTCTCGGACGGGCTTTCTATCTACTACTCATCTTCCACCATTGCTGGGCTGCTCTATACACCCCCCTTTAATGCCTCCCATACTACCATTCAACTACTGGTCTCCTCTGAGACAACCTCTTACCTAATTTTCCATGGCAGTTGCCCATTCTTGTAGTGTCATAGGACAGAGCAAGACTGATCCACAAGAGAGGTGTCTACAGAGGCTCATCTCTTAATCTCCTAAAATACACTTCCTTTATCCTGTTACCTAAACAGTTAAGAATGATTAAATACTTATTAAAACAGGCTGTCTTATTTCCCCAAAACAGACGAGGCTGCTAGCACATCATTTCTTGCTGCTACAGCAGTGAATTCCAAGAGATCAACATAAAAACTGGCACAGGATCGTCAAATCATCCAGAAATCTCTGCATCACATTCTGAACACACAGTTACCATCCTAACAAGATTCAATTTGCGCAACAACTCCACCCCAACAGTTTTGATCACAGGATGGAGTTCTGTGCACGAGTGCTTAATCATGGAGATAATGTAGGTGAAAAGGTCATCTCAGATGAGACTCTCCTCCCCCCATCCGTCTTGCCACATTAACTATCAAACCTTTAGGTATTGGTTTGATGCATGCATATCCCAATTGGACACAGGAGCAACCTCTTCTAAATCCACAAGTGATTGTATGCTGTGGCATTCACAAGGATCAAATCATTGATCCTTACTTCTTTGTTCAAAATGTGAATTTTCAGACTTACCTTAATGTTTTGGAAAATATCCTCTTTCTAGTACTGAATTTCAACAGGATGAGGCACTTTCTCCTTAGTCCACAAGGGTTCGCCAGTGGTTAGGTCATCACCCTCCAGGGAGGTGTATTAGAAAGAGAGGTCTCATTGAATGGCCACACTCCCCCAATATTATGCCATTGTATCTCTTCCATGGAGACATCTAAAATCAAGAACAACCTTAATTCCATGCAGGATTTGAAGGATGTGGACAGTATTGTTAAAGAAACTTTAATTGCAGTCAATGGAGCCTGACAGAGACACATACAAGTATGTTAGGAACATGATGGTGGCCATTTTGAACGTTATGCCATAAGAATGAATTAATTACCATAGTCACCATTTTGAGTTTAGTTTATTACATTAATTTGCATATGCTTCCCAATTTTTATTGATTGGGTAAAATGATACTATTGCTAGACTTTTGACACATAATGGTTTGATTGTTGCTTTTGTTTTTTACTGTTTGAATAACTTTCCAGATCAATTATTTTTAACTGGCACTGCTAAATATTCCAGTTTCCATAACACTTTCATTTGGAGGTGATTAGTTGGTAGTAAGCCAGATGTGTAATCTATTGTTCCCAAGCTTGAGGAATTGTGTCTGTGTTGAGATTTTCTTCACTAGCCCCACTTCATTCTCAGTAAGAAAGGGGGCACTGGGATTTGTAAAGGCTGCTGTCTAGATTGGAGAGTAAGCTGTGACCCCATGTTCACATTAAAGAACACACTGAATGGCCTGGTCATTTGGCCCACTGTGTGCAAAAAAGTACTATTCAAGAGATAAACTACCCAACCCATAGCACTTTTAATGTGGAATGAATAATTGTTCGAAGATTATCCATTAGATTTGATTAATTTCATTTATCTTCACTTTACATTTTGTCATAACAAGCTTATTTTAGAAGTTACTAAGCTCTGAATCTGATTATTGACATGAGTATGTTCCTAATACAAATAAAGAGTGGCCAATGAGTGTATATTTAATATACATTGATTTAGTCCACTGAAGTATTTTGTTTTGCAGAGCAATCGCTTAATGGTATCACCAGGTTCATCAGGTGAATTAGCTGCTAGAATTTTGAGCAATCCTCATCCAAGGTATGTTTTTCAGTTAGTGGAAAAAGGACTATCATAAATTGCATATGGATGAAAAAAAAAATAACAGGCTTTTTAACTGAATAATTAGAACTGCAATTTTTATAATAAAATTATATATACAGTAATGCTTTGTACAATTCCAATTCATTAAAATGCTCTATGTTTTCAGACCAATTCCACTCATTTGGGACAATGAATAGAATTGACCCAAAAGCAAGGAGCATTTTAATTAAAAATAATTGTTATAAAAATAAAAGGAGCTTTTTCTATGAAAAATAATAAATTATCATTGCATAAAGTTACCAGTGTTTTTTCTAGTGGCTGTTGAATATCATTCATTTCAGTTGAATGGTCATTCCAATGCAGTTAAGGATCCCACACACATGCCCTTTTCCTCCTTTGTCTCTTAAGTATGGAGACCACCCATAAACCACTCCCTTCTAATCAACCCACCTGACTTTCACAAAGAGTTTATGTTGGAATTTCTGCATTGTCTCTATTACTTCTACGCCCTTGAGGAGTGAAGGACTATTGTGAGTTGCTAATCAATGTTATATCTGTGTGCTTTCAGTATTGTAGCACAAAAGTGCTACAATATTATACGATATGTAGCACAAAAGTTCTACAATATTATCCATATGCAATTTATGATAGTTCAAAGCCAACCTTTGGCCACACCCTAATCTGTCATGGGAAGTTTGAAAACTTCTTGGCTTGGTAACGTAAAGCCATTAGTTTGTATCCACTAACTTCCCATGGCAGATTAAGGTGTGGCCAAAGGTTGGCTTTGGACTATTATAAATGGAGAAGTGACATAGCATCAAAATGACATGTTTAACCTTTCCAGGATCCAGCCTGAAAAAATGGTTTACATCCAGAGGCCAAGCTATTTTTTCACTGTGTTCATTAAAAAAAATATTTGGCAAAAGAATTCTAAAGTTAATATGCCAAATTAATCAGCATTTAATTCTGGATTTTCTGAAATTAAAATATTTAATAAAAATGACAACAAATCTGATTTTCATAGGGCTTTAACTATCACAGTTATTTTTGTAATTTTACAAATGCTTAATATGCACCCTCATGTCACATGGCACACATCACTCCTGTAGTGTAATTCATCTCAGACTCTAGCATATCAAAGTTGATGGTTGAAATGGCAGCCACGATGCATTCTTTCATTTCCTTAAGGCTGCGGAGGAAGAGGTGGTACAAACATGAGTTCTTGACATATCCTCACAAGAAGTATCATGGTGTGAGTTGCCTAGTTACTGAGTAAAATTTTTTTTGAAAGTGTTCAATTCTTTTTGAATCACCCTGCATAAAATGGCACATAGAATGTTCTTCACATCCACTCACAGCACTGATATGTATCCTCAGCATAAGAACCATAGAAACTCATTCATTAAGAATACTAGGCATCACCAGAAGGAATGTTTTACATGTGTAATTTTGGCCATTTTGCCTGAGACTATCCTACTAGGAAGAATTTTAAATTTGAAGCTTTGTATATACAATAGCCCCAACAGTCACATAGAGCACTGCCCTCTATACTCTGCTTACACAGTATAGAACAAGGCTTTCATTAATTCATCAATAATTTCCAAATCTGAAAATTTAGCATTTTACCTTTACAAAGCTACACCCATGAGAAAGTCAGCATGGAGAAGCCCCATTAGTGAGTTTAATTAAGCAAACTCCATTGTATCAGGCCTTAGAAGTTGAATTGGGACCACTCCCATCATGTATTGGAGTAATGTAGAAGACATCAATATCCTTTGAATGGTGACAACCATTTTTTTTACCTCTTTATAGTAGAGCAAGATGGGGAAATGAGTAGTTTTATGGAAACTGTTTGATATAGGATGACTCAGGGATATTATTTTGAAGTTTTAAATAAGAGGAGATTAGCTTGAGAGAAGGAAGTAACATAGGAGAAATTGAGAAGTGAGGATGAGAATCGAACCCCTGTAGAGCAGCCTTCAGAGAGTGAAGCAAGTTGTACCTATAGTCACAACTTGCAGAATGAAGAGGATATAGACAAAGGTAGCAAAAGTTTGTAGGTATTAGATAACACTATGCAAGTAGACAGCAGAGTGGTCAAAGAACTAGAAAATGTTGATGTAGAAGAAATAGTTGAAGAGCAAGAGTGCAACAGATGTGAAGCTATCCTTAGAATTAGATGAATTAGTGCTCCATTCTGAAGCTAAAAATGAAATAACGGAGTTTGTTGTATCTGACTATAGCTCTCCAATTCAAACAGACAGATGAAGTTAACCCAGACATGTAGACAGCAGCACAGAAGAAATACATTGATTACTAGCACACACATCTCAAGCAGTTTGGATGAAAAGTCTCCTGATGTGTGCGAGGCAGAGCTGCCAGTTAACACTGTGCCTCTGGTTATAAGATTTATGACTCCTCCTTTGTTTTCCTGCTGCAGCAACAATTTATCACCTGCTCTGCAGACAGATTGGCTAAAGAGTTTGCTCATGCTAAGGCTCGAGATTATCAGACGAGGTTCTGATGGCCAAAGAGTGTTAATCTGCGTTCTAAGCTTTGAATAGTGCACACACACACACACACTAGTTTCCCGAATCATGTAGCAGTTGGTAGAGGAACTGGTAGCCACACCAAGTGAGGTCAGCCCCTAAGTCAGCAAACCCTAATCAAACCTCCTAGTTCCCAATTTGTAGAGAAACATAGCCAAGGTATATTGATAATTACTTCACAGGTCACGGAGAAAGTGCAGAAAAGTATTTTGAATGTGCTTAAGATTGAATTAAAGAAATGTTACATCTAAGAAGGATCCAGAGAAAAGAGCCTTTAGCAAGGGCTTAACAGTGAGAAGAGTTAGGAAGAAATTTAGAGATAGATTGAAATTAAGTAGGATAACTATAAGTAGATTTTGTAAGGAAGAGAGAATTGTTAATTTGCACCAAATAAGCACCAATTAGAGAGGTCAGATACACTCAAGTGTTGAGATTAAGTATATATCAAGTAATGGAAGACATGGGAAAACAAATTGCAAGAGTCACTTTAGGTGATCAGAAATAAGTTTCATCAGACCAACCACTTTATTATGTAAAATATTTGTTGTTTATTATGTAGAAGAATAATTAAAGATGTTTTAGGCACTATTTCATTAACAAGTACATAGAGTTGTTTTAAAAAAAAGTCTGTTTTCAGTTTTATTATTTAATTTGTATGGCTCTCTTGTTTGCTCTGAAAAACGTACATTTTGTCACTAAAGTTGATGTTATAAAAACCTAATTGTTCATTGGATACTGTTGTATAGGATTAATTTAAATTAAGATTAAAATTACTGTATAAACACTGTAGCTGCTATAGTCATGTGTTATTGGGGAAAACATTCAATTTGTTGAAAACTAATGGAGTAATTGTGAGTTGTATACTTCAGGTTAGCTATACCTGCATTGGCTTTATTACTGCTATCTTCTTGAGACTGCCTCTTCAGTTGCACAATGAAGAAAATTCCAGAATGTGTGTTGTTCCTAATGGGAGAATTGTTACACACTCTGCTGCATCAGTAATGGTTGCTGTGGCAGGATTCTGAACTTCATGCACCTATTACTCATTAATGATTGTGATGTAAATCTTAAGTATATGTCATAATGACGGTTACGAGTCTATTTTTCTTTTGAAAATTCAACTGCTATGTACTCAAACTTGAAAAAAAATGTTCCATAGCCCATGCCATTTTACATTTATTTGACATAAGCGGTGAAAATTTATGGTGAAATAGATTTGAGTTGTAATACCTTGCAACATAGAAATGTTTCACCATATGGACTTGTAAAGTGTATTTTAGGGTAATTGTTAATTATACGAGGGGCATTCAAAAAGTTCTTGACATGCATTTGCAGAAAATAAAAACCTTTGCATCTCAACAAAACTTTTACTGTCCATCAAAGACTCCCATCCAGCATCTATGCAATGTTGCTGGAGTCTGTGCCAATTCTGGGACTCCTGGTGGTATTCCCGTTGAGGAATACTTTTCAACTCTGAATGAACACATTTTGCAAAGTCTTGCACCCTTGAAAAGGCTTCCCAGCAAGTTCCTTTTTAATATTTGGAAACAACCAAAAATCACATGGTTCAAGATTGGGTGAATATGCAGGATGGGGTAACTGATTTTTTCCTGCTCCAGATAGGCCATAATTTACCAGGTTTTGCAGGCACACTGGCATTGTCATGAAGAAGGAATACCCTTGACATTCTTGTTGTTGGCTTAACCATTTTGGGCAAAACAATGTTGGTGTATTGGCCATTTATATAAATTTTTTTCAGGTAAGCTGTACATGGCTACCGCTTCTAGGGAATTAAAAAAAATTGTGAACATTCTCTTCTTTGAGCAAAAGTCTGATTTTAGGATTTAGAGATGTGGTTCATCTTCCACAACCCAAACATAGTTGTTGTTGTTTCTGGGAGTTGTATAGTAATAAAACTATGTCTCATCACCTGTGACAATGTCTGTTAACCATTTGGGGCCACTAGGTTCACACATTGCCAGCATCTCCTTACACAAGATGATTCTAGCTCATTTTTGCTGTATTTCTTGCTTAGCTCATTTTTGCTGTTTTCATATTAGTTTGTGGGGTTCCCATTTGGCACAGATCTTTTGGAACGTTTGATGAGTAATTGTTTGCACACTGCCAACTTATACACTAACATTTAAATTTATTACCTGAATAGCGATGCGAGGGTTTTCCTTATTGAATTCATTAACAGCAGCGATGGTTCTCTTGTTCACAGCCACCTTTGGTCTTCCTGCACGAGGGAGATCTTTGAAGCTCTGTCATTCTTCTCTGAATTTGCATATTCATCCCATAACAGTGCTATATGAACAGGTATATGCTTGTGATAAATTGATGTGAATTTTTTTTTGTGTTGTTCCCAAGCTCTGCATACTTGTGAAATACAAATTTTTTCTCTGTCTTTAGTAGGCTCCCTAACAACAACAACACAGGTATCACAGACTAAACTACTCGCTGCTAGCAAAGAGAGAAATGATGACACAGCCTTTGCTTTTAACATGTAATGACAAGTTTAGAGAGAGAAGCTTTCAAACAAGTTGTAGCTCATTAACTTCAGAGGAACAAGTGCAAATCTATAGACACATCAAAACCTTTTGAACACCCTCCGTATTACGTAACTGAGAGCATAGGGTATTTTAATGTCTTGGTTTGATGAAACATAATGGCTGCATTCTGATGTGGAGCAATGATAACTGTAATCACCTGAATATGTGAGTAATAGTTTATCAGTGCATGTGAACATGGTACAACCCCTTTATACCTACATGTAGAACAGTGTGGTGTAAACAAAGATGACTGTCATCTGATGGTGCCTTGTCCTTACAGTGGTTCTAATGGAGTTACTGTCGAGCAGAATTGAGTGAGGTGTAAATTGTATTGTTGACTGTTGTGGAGACTGAATAAGTTTAGCATTTGACTATGGTTAAGGATTGCATTATTCTGTATCATAGTTAATTAAGAAAGCAACTAAGCGGCAAAATATTGTTTCATTCAGCTGAGTTTTATTTGATAGTTTGTTTGTTGAGTTTATGGCTACATATGTTGCTTTCCTTGACTTGTGAGGGGGGGCAGGGGGGGGGTGAGGGCTCAGTCAGTTGCCTGCCAGGCTCGTAATCTGCAGTTCCCAGGTTCGAATCCCAGCTGGGTCAGCATTAAAATGTATTTCTGAAAAATTCCCTGCCCTACCTTTGGTCAGCAGAGGACACCAGTGGACTTGAAAAGGCCACTGTCTGTCGGATGGGACATTAAGCCGTGGCCTTGTGTGTGGGAGAACCATATCCTGTGCATGTTATAGTGCACACTGGATGCCCTTGATGGGAGGCTACCATTTATCTCCCAACAGCTGTTCCAGTGGGTCCCCTCCCCCAACCTTCTCTGAGCCTTCAGGGTCCTTGCAACCTGGCCATTTAACCCATTGTGTGCAAAAAAGTGCCACTCAGAGGTAAAACAAACCAGCCAACTCTTGAGGATGATTTTGTAAATAAGGTATGCCTTAACATTCTACAATACATTTGTGTAGCTTTGACTAAATGTCAATTGTTGTAAGTATCTATTGTTAGTTCAAAGACAGTTGCAGGAGCAGTTGTGTATTCTCTTATTCTGATCATTAATGTGATGTGACCTTTTGTATTTTTGTTTATTTTAGAAGTAGTGAATTGGGTTGTTTACCTCTGAGTGGCATTTTTTTGTACACATTAGGCTAAATGGCCAGGTCACAAGGATTCTGAGGGCTCACAGCTGTTGGGAGACAGATGATAGGCTCCCATCAAGACCACCCAGCGTACTCTTTAGCATGCAAAGGAATGACTCTCCTACACACTGGGCCAAGGCTTAATGTCCCATCTTATGGATAGTGGCCTTTCCAAGCCCATCAGTGTCCCCTACTGACCGAGGGCAAGGAGTTTTGTGGAGGTAAATCTCAATGCTAGGCCCAAGTGGGACTCTTACCTGGTAACTGCATATTACTAGCCTGCTGTGCTGCCGACTGAGCCACCCCTGCCTCTACAGAAGTAGTGGAGTTAGCAGACTGATAAGCCTTAGTGTAATGTTATTGTGTGAATATGGATCTTGCTTATGTGAATATTATTATTTCAAGATTAGGTTGTTACACTTATTTTTTGTTTTTGATGTATATGTCCTGGAAGATCTGCTGCTTTATTAGGCCAGCCCAAGGAAGTTTCCCCCAGCTATGAATGGGTGATGTCTTAAGAGATGTCAAATATGGTGCCAGGACTGATTGCTAACACATTAATACTTTTAAATCTCAAGGTTTTCTTTTGTGCAACAATTATTGACTTTGTAGCAAACAAATACTTTTTAGTGAAACTTTTAATTTTTTTCTTCAGACTAACACTCAACATAAGGAATCTATGTGTGATAAACTTTTGAAACAGACAAACAAGATGCAGTTTCAGAGGGTAATACAAATAGTGCTTGTGCAGATTGAATGGAGCAATGAATGTTTATACTTTGTAGTTCATGTACTTATATTTTTACAGCGTTCATATTAATTTTTCCATGTGGGGCACTCTCTCTGCTCCCTCTCCCCACCTCTGGTACATAATGATGTTCTACATGGATTTTTCCTATCTGCATAAAACCATTTTTGTGTAGCACTTAGTCCCTTTGTTCAGTAATCTGAAGCCAGGGAAATTATTCTTTCAATGGACAATTCTCTCTGAAATGCTGCAAAATAAAGCAGTGCCATTTACCTGTCATGCTGGCTATAGGAAGCAGATCTGAAGACTTTATGGATGAACTAATTTCCACGACTTACACCTATGGGAAACAGTGTATGCCCACTGGCAACTACACAGAGAGTAATGGCTTTGGGCCATGTTTGATGTCAAGACATTGTGACACAGGGTGCTCTGGGGAAATCCTCTTGACCCTTGCTTGATGGTTCCCATGAATGGACAGAAGATTGACACTCAGTTTTGGACAGATTCTGCCATACTGAATAGGTCAATTTTTCTTCCCATACCATCCCCTTTGCAAATAAAACTGTGGCCAATCAGGCACAGGATAGTTTCTCTATGTCTGTGACAAAGTCAGGAGAACAGAGTAAGGAAAAACAAGATAAGGACTTTTTTGGGAGTCAATGAGCAAGATTTGAAATGGAGGAATGTTTGTCAGTAAAAGAGGATGGAGATCACTGGCAAGCAATTTGAATGTGGAGACTTGAGCAAAGTCCCACATTCAAATGCCAGTTCTGCTTGATAGTGATCTCCATGAGGAGTGGGTCTATAGTCATATAGTAGTAGCCTGAATGCATTTCTGTCTTTCGAGAATGCTGCAGTGATAAAATGAAAGTGATAAAATGAATGAAAAATGCAGTGATAAAATGAACAGTGATAAAAATCAAGAATTTTCACTATCATAATATTCTCCACATTTCTGATTAAAATTTTGCTAGATGAATTATACATGATGTGATTTGTAGTAGCAATACTGAGTTTAACTGTGAAGCTGGTGATGATGAAACTAGAAGGAAATGTATATAGTACTAAACAATGACTGAAATAAATATATTTGTCTTTTGTTTAAACAATTACCTGCCACTCAATTAATTTTCCTCCTTCTGATTGAGGTTGGCCTTATTCCTCTGGACAGATGTTTGGCAGAAGATAAATTACGTCCTAAAAGATTTGAAATTTATTTGGTTGATGGGAGACTTGCCTTAAGTTGTGTAAAATATGATTGATTTTCATTAATTCTGCCATATTCAATATATGCTCTAACTGTAAAAAAATTAACAGTGCACTGTTTGGACAAAATCATAGCCAAATCAAAACACGATTGTGAATGGGTTAAGAAATAAAAAATTTCAAGGCTGCCATACCCCATATAATTCTGAGGATGAAGTCTAAAGTGCTTATGAATTGTCTGCCAGCCAATTGTGTCAAGAGATTCTTGTGACACTATTCAACTTCCTATAATCCACACAAAATCTTAAGTTTCCTGTTTTTTTTTATTAGACAACCAATGAAACTCAAGGGCTAAAACTGGGCTGAATGATATCATCCTTCATATTTCCTGAATATACTCTGAAATCATGTTCTCCTTTCAGTATTTCCTGAATATACTATGAAATCACATTCTTCTTACTGGTTGTATAATTATAAGTTTAATATATACACAGGCTTATGATTAGTACTATCAATATGATCTTGAAATATGAAAAATATGAACATCTAACCTAAATTTTTCTTCCCTGTTTAGTCTCAATAAAGTTCAGTTATATTGCTTGTTTCTTTATTGCATTTAAGCCTATCAAACATTCATATAATTCTTTTAATATTACTATTTCAATGTTATTTAACAAGTTAGGCAATTTAATGGTAACCCTCTGGAAAACAATGCTTGGGTCCACAAGCTAAGTTCAAAGGACAAGACCACAGCTACAATTTCAAATTACTACTACTGCTAATTTTCTACCAATTCTTTTTTATGCAGGCAAGAAATGTCAGCCACTGCATCAATGCGAGCTACAAAATTCAGTATTTTTATGATAAAGTATCGCATGTCAAATTTAACACATTTGTTGGTTTGTAGTGTTTTCAGTATCAATATCCTCAGTATGTCCTATCTGCTTACAAAAATTATACCTTTAAAGGTTCCTTGACTTGGGATGTGAAACTCTTAGATATAGTTTCATTTCTAGCAGATCTTGTACAACAAAGTATGGATGATGGTGTGGATACATATATGCAGACTCCCATATAATTTCCAGTCATATGGGAGCCTGCATATATGTATTGTGAGACTAGTATTTCATATAACCTTGGTGGTGGTTGCAGCCATTGTCAATTTGATAACACCATTTTGACAGGTGCTCTTCTGGATATATATTGCTGAGTGAATCTGACTAAAGTTGCAATAAAATTTACAATTATTACTTCCAAATACTCCTTTAATTGTTAATATTACACATTTAACAATATCAATTTCTGCTGTGTCATTATTATATAGTTGGTGGGGCTCTGTGGTTCCCAAAATGAAATTTTCAACATATTCTCTTTCACATTAATGGCTTGAAAGGAGTTTGGTGACTAAACAGGTATAATCATCATCAGAAGGTTAGGTTTCTTGAATTACTGTCTTAAAATCTTCCCAATACTATTCATCCTTTTTGACTTCAGGACATTGTTCCACCACTTCTTTTGCACATCCACTTAAATAAAATACTGCACAAACAACTTTTCTGTTGTACTTCACTTCATATAAACAGAAATGCTCTTCCAGACACTTACTGAATGTTCAAGGTGATGGACATTTGGAGCCATCAATCCTTTTATCAGGCAGAAGCCAATCAACTGCCGGCCTACACTGAATAACTGGGTCAGTAACCCATCATTAATGGGATATATAATATTTTGTCCTTTCACTAGTTTCTGAAGGAATGTTATTTGGAACAGACTATTCAAAGTTTTTTTTATTGATTTTAACTGAACACCATCAGCCAAGTTTTGATTGGGTTGTTGTCATTCCTCTTATAGGATGATGATGATTAAGCAAGTCATCTGATATTTTTGATTCTTTTATTAGATCCCAAAATTTTTGCATTAATCTAAGTACAGCTCCAGGAGACATAATGGTGAAGTCAATCATATTAGTAGTAGACATGTTGGCAATCTTGTAAATTCTGACCTATCAAATTTCATCATCATGCTCAGCAGCCATGTCTACAGAGACCCAACCACACTGTGCAATTTAGTTCTCCATGCATATCTGTCCTGAGCTATATCTGGCCATTGCACACCAATTCTAACAAGGTTCTGTTTGACATTGTCTGCCCACTGCATCCTAGGTCTCCCCCACTTTCTGAGGTATTTAGGCACACTGTTCATAACCCTATTCACTAATCTATAATTATCCATATGGGCAACATGGCCAAACCAATGTCTCTGCACAATATGCTGCATAAAGGAGGTTGCCGACTCCTTTGCCTAACCTCATCATTAGTTACAACGTTGAACCAGCTAATGCCCAAGATACTGTGTAAGCATCTAGAATTAAAAGCATTAATTTTCCTGTTATCTTGTTTACACTGGGTCCAAGTTTCACTACCATAACTAACCCTAGAAAGAACCAAACAATTATAGAGTCTAATTATAGTCTTCAGGTGTATACACTTATTTCTTCACACTCTACATATATTCTTAAAAGCCCCAGCAGCAATCCATATCTGTCTGTTTATTTCATGCTGCACATCACTAGTATGTTACATAGCTCCCAAGATAATTAAACTGTGACACCTGTTCAAGATTGCAACCATTCAGATTAACTGAATCACAGCCTGCCTGACCAACTGATTTTTGTAAGCAGATAGGACATACTGAGGATATTCAGTATGTCCTATCACTAAAAAAACTAAAGTATATATTGATCACTTTAGTTTTTCCCTGTTTATAACCAAACCTACTCTACTTCCAGTTTCATCAACAGCTCGAATGAAAGAGTTCATCTCATCAACATCGTTTGCCAAAAGGGCTAAATCATCAGCATAATCTAAATCAGAAATTTTCGTATCTCCATCCTATTTAAGGCCAAAATCTTTCCCTTGAAGTGAATTTCGTATAACATAATCAATAACCAAACTAAAGAGAAAAGGAGACAAAATTCACCCTTGTCGAACACCAGAAGTAATTCTAAACCAATTGCTACAAGCCTTACCAACTCTCACACATGACTCAGTGTTATTATAGAGAGCTTTCATTATGTTAACTAACTTGTCTGGTATACCATATGATCTCACAATGAACCACAAATTATGACGATCAACAGAGTCGAAAGCCTTCTTGAAATCAACAAAGCTAGCAACCAAAGGTTTCTGAAACTCTAAACATTTCTCAAGAATTTGCCTGAGTGCAAATATCTGAACCACACATCCCCTACCACATCCGAATCCACATTGCTCATCATGCAATTGCCTGTCAACCAATTCTATTAAGCACAATCGTGCAAAGAACTTTCTCTGGAACAGAGAGTAGGCTGATACCCCTATAATTATCACAAGAACTGCGATCACCTTTTTCGAAAATAGGGATAACAATAGCTTTGGTAAAATCCTGAGGAACCATGCCTTTATCATAAAAGATATTCAAAATTTTAGTCATCCAAGTGGTAACCAAAACATTTCCAGCTCTAAGAATTTCCATAATAATTTCATCTACCCCTGGGGATTTATGTAATTTAACTTTCGAAATAGCCAAACTAACTTCAGACTGTGTTATAGGGCTAACATTAAAGCCGGTAATGCATCTATCATCATCGCAAACAATGGGAGTGAACTAACCACTTAACTCTTGTTTAGAACATCACTGAAATGTTCAGCCCACCTAGCCATGACAGAATCCTCACCTTCTATAACCTTACCTTGTTTATCCTTCAATTCCTGTATACCTGTCCGTTTTCTACCACACAAAACATTAACTATCTGGTACAGCTCTCTGCTGTTTAACTGCTTCCTCGGCTTAGCCAAGCCATCAAGCCAAAGATTCTTATCAGCAGCAAACTGATCTTTTACATGTTTATTAAGTTCTCTGTAATGCTTTCTATTAGGACTAGTAGGGTATTGATTAAGGACATTACTGCAGTTCTTTCTTTCTGAAATAAGCTCAAGTGCCTTATCACTCAGATAATTCTGCCTCCTCTGCTCCTTTTTTCCTAAAAGAGTACTGTTAGTGTCCAAAAAAGCTTATTTAAAATGATCCCATTCTTCCTCAACTTCAGTAGTAAGGATACCATGACTGTCATAATAAAGGGATTATGGATGTCATTTATTATGACATCCATAATAAAGCTCAGAGCCATATATCAGTCCAGTGGGTTTATATGGTCAGCACCAGGACTCTGTGTGGTTGACCACTCCTCAGCAGGGTAGAAGAAAATGAAAAGTAGCCAGAGTTGTCCAGATCAGTAGGCCACGCTAATCTGGCAGCCCTCCCCTTCTGTTCACTTCCACAAGAGAGTATCTCATCTGAAAGGTACTAATGGTCTGCACCACGAGAAGGTGGGATCGGACATTAGGTGCTAGGCCTGGCTGGTTCTATGCATCATCACAGGGGATTGGTGCATAGCTCTCCTTCCAGTGACTACCTAGCTACCGTTTACAGACCAAAGTATCTCAGAGTGCAGTGTCATAAAAATAGTGTCTCTTAGAATAGTGTCATAAAAATAATTTTGCTTTAAAAATAAGAAGTGAAAAATATATCAGAAATGTGATAAAGAACCATGAAAAATTTTATAAAAATGTTTCAAAGCATTTGAAGTTTAATTGATGCACTGAATTTGAGAATGAGTTGCTTTATTTTTAAACCACACAACTGCTACAGAAAAGTTTAATTCTAAAATTCCAGCAGAAATTTTGGTTAAAAATGGCAGTTTCTTGATCTTATTTGTTTATATGCTTTAAATGTAATTAAAAATATTGTTAAATAAAGTCCTATCATTCAAAAATCACACTCTGAGTAATCCTAATGCTTGTTCTGATTGCCGCCATTATAGATTGCTAGCAGTTTTACTTTTGATCATTTCTAAATAATTATTGTTTTAATTGCAGTATCCATTTGAGAAGAAATAAAAAAATAAAATTTTAGAAGCATTAAAGTAAATAAACACCATCTTTAAAATCTAAAGTCTACTAAAATATTGATCGAAAGCTGATGCGCATAGTTCCCAAATGACACAATTTCTGGTAGTAAAAAAAAAAATCAATATCCTTACGTTAAAAGTTTAGAAAGCATTAAAATTCTTGTAGAGCAATAAATAGCACAAAATATGCAGAAATGCAACCAATTGATAATCTAAATTAGGGACAGCAGAATAAAGACATAAACTAAATTGACATTACTTGATTGTGTTTACGGTGACTGAACATGCTCATATGTTCACTGCAGACTCAAATTTGTTTTTTAACTTTATCATAATTTTTTCAACCAGAATCAACAGGTAAAAAAATATCTAACAGATTGAAATGTTATTTTTGATATTTAATTAGAAACAATTGAAAAATATTCAGATTTCTATGTGAAAAAAAATTTTTTTTTTCACAACCTTGTACTACAGGAATGAAAGAATCACTAGAATGGGAACTGCCTATCTTTGAGTGATTCTTTGGGCTGTGACACGGTAAGGGTTAAAGAAACTGTTCATTGAGAGAGGGAATTACAGTCCCCTAATTGCAGGCATGGGGCAAGACTTTCACACTGGAAAACTTCCTACAATATAGAATTTGATGATGCCCATAGAAGCAAGAGTTCAGGTGCCTGCAATGATCTCTGCTCAGGATTATCCATCAACTGATGAAACATATCCTATGAATCTATTCACTTTGGGCTGTCAACCTACAAACAGAAAACACTGGAAGATTTTCCCTCCACAGAAACCCACCATTGCAGCACATTCAGGATCCATAATCAAGCTCAGAGCCATATTCCAGTCCAGTCTGGTAAGTTTATATGGTCAGCAGCAGGACCCTGTGTTGTTGACCATTCCTCAGCAGGGTAGAAAAAAAAGAAAAGTAGCTATATTTGTCCAGATCAGTAGGCCATACTGATCTGGCAGACCTCCCCTTCCGTTCACTTCCACAAGAGAGTATCTCTTTCGAAAGGTGCTAATGGCCTACATCACGAGAAGGCGGGGTCAGACATTAGGTACTAGGCCTTTCCGGTTCTGTGCATCATCACAGGGATTGGTGCATAGTTCTCCTTCCAGTGAATCTTTTTCTTGAACAGTGCTCAAAGGTATCTGATACAACTTCTCACTAAAATAGCCTTTCACTCAAATTTTCCATATGAGTGCTATATTCTAATGAGCACTCTTAACACACTCAGCAATAATACAAATCACTAAACTTTACACAGAAATATTGGCTATAAAAGTTGTTTATCAAATATGTCTTTTTAAATTTATTAATAATTATTATGTCCGACCACTTTTCAATCACTCCAAAATACAATAAATGCAATACTAAAATAGTACATTAGCTTCTTGCTCAACAATTAATGGAAGCTTATCTGTTGTTAAATCTAGAATCACTAACAACTAATGAGCGCTCATAATCTTATTAAACTTGGACAATTACTTAACAAATGCTTATACTCCAAATTTCTTAATCATCCTCAAGCTCCATCGCTCAATACATGGGCTATGGAGGTCCAACCAAATTATGCAATCACAAAAAAATTTTAAAGGTTTAAACACACCAAACTGTTTAAAAACTTTCAGCAGTATTTTTATATAATAACTTTTTTTCTTCTTTAACAAAATGTTCAAAATGCTGATTATGGAATGAAAATTTCAATCAGATTTTATTTCCTACCATAATTTTCAAGAGTTCAGATAAACAATACATCCATTTCTTACCCTGGACTTGAACCCAGTTCTCTTTGATCAGTAGCATAACATGCTAACCACTCGGCTACATGGTCCCTTCAATCAGATTCAAAACATTTACAGCTTTCAAGTTCCTGTTTTGGGCCACCAAAAGTTAACCACTCTGTAATGTTTCCAATCATCAATCAATTAAATGCCAGATAGAAATGCCAGCTTAGAAATTTGGGTGCCAGGCAATAACGTATTTGCGAAAAATTAGGCTTCTGATTTAAATTGAGCTTAATTAGTGATAAATTTCATCTTAATTAAATGTTCCAAATAATAATCTTAAACACAAATTAAACTTTAGTTAAATTGTTACTTTTCTCAGGAAGAAAAAAAATTAGATCAAATCAATATCAATAAAATATATTGTTTATTTAAATCTGACTCGAAAAAATACAGGTCAAGAGTAGAACAAATTCCACTATTCAGCACTAGCTAGAGAACCACAGCTTCATACAAAGCAACAGACTTAACACAGATACAAAAGTCACAGACTCACAATCATACAAAACTCCAACTTAGCCTCTACCTCTCACATGCAGAGCTGAGCTTACACTCCTTATTATTGACCTAGCTTCCTCAGTTAACTCCTTCTTAAGAACGCTGGCTGATATGTGCCTGCACTCGCGTGTGACAGCAAGCCACATTTGCTTAACTGATCTTATTATTGTGGATGACGCAAGCAATTGTGACCTTGGCATTCACTGTATGGCAGCGTTTAGCATCACTCAACCCAAACAAGTTGTTGTAACTCAGAACTGATCAGAGAGAGAACAGTGGCTGGTTCAAAGGGAAAGTTGAGGCCCCCAAATAACATTTGTAAAATAAATGATTATGTAAAGCAAAAGTTAAGGTGAACCATCACAACTGAAATATTTCAAGTTATTGAGGCCATTTTTGATGAGATTACAATGAATCCAGTTGGGCAAAGATAAAAAGGATCATTAATGTTTGACCATTCTACCATAGGAAATGTAAGCATAGAGTATTATTTAGTAACAATTTAAAACTGAAGCTATAAACAGAGGGTGCAGAATAAATTAAGATTAAAATTACTCTATAAACATTATAACTATAAGGTGTTATTCTAGTCACAAGTATAGGGAAAAACAGTCAACTCATTAACAACCAATGTAGTAACTAATAGTTGTATATCAGTGCAGAGCAGGTTAATTAGTTATATCTGAATTGACTTTGTTATGTGTTCTTCAGACAGCCTCTTGATCTTGAGTTGTACAAGGAGGAAAAGTCCACAGTGTGCTGTTTTTCACTGGAGTTGGTGCTTCTCACTCATTGGGAACTGAGAGTTCTTTTCTGCTTTGGTGTTATTAATAAGCACTTTGCTTCCTCAGTGGTAGTTGCTATGGCATTAGTCACTGTGTATCAGAAGATTCTGATTTTCTTATTTCTATTAGTGTGCTGAGTCAGTTGTTATACAAGATACTTGTGATTAGCCATTGCTTTCCTTTTTGTGCCATCTGCTTTGGTACATCGTCAGGCAAGTGCTGTCCATGGTAGTGGGATGTATTTATTGGAAATGCAGTGTGCTCAATCAGTGGATGCACATGTGGGCTGCATGGGTTTGTCAAAGTTTAGAATACAGACCGAGTGTGCTGCTGAGGTGATGTAAAGAGCAGGATGAATCAGAAGAGTATTATGGGATGTGTTGGGTAGCCCTGTTCCCCTCCCCATGCAGTTTCCATTTGGCATTTTGTTCTCTCTGTCACTCAAGCTCCCCCCCCCCCCCCAAACCTTTTTTTTATCCCTTTGGTTTCTGGCATTAGCATTGGAGTGTGAGCCCTGGACTGTGTCAGCAGTCCAGGGGCTATTGGATCATTTAATGGGATCATAAATTCCACCTGCTAGTTTTCTTCTTTGTTTGTGATCTTTCCTCACTATGTTGGAGTTGTGTTTCTGACTGATATGGGTATTTAAACTTGTACTGCTTCATGATGCTAGTTAAGATATTCAATAACTGGGGTAACTACCAAAATGCTATTATGCATTTATTTTGGGTTGATGGGCAAGTGGAGCTAGCTGATTGCTTTTAAATTGCCTCTGTATATTTTGATAAATTGCTTCCATGAACTTGTCTGAATATCTTGCTCATCTCTTTGCATCCTTAATGTATTTTATTTCCGTTTTCAGAAGTTCTTCCTTTGAACAGTAACTGAGAGCTCTTAAAAATAATGTAATAAAGGATGTATATGAATGTGGCCATCCCATGGTCGAGTGGTTGGCGTGCTTGGCTACTGATCAAAGGGACCTGAGTTTGAGCCCCAAGTAAGGCATGGATGTTTGTATTGTTTTTCTGCTGAGGTCTCGCCTTTCTCACAGATGTTCTACTATGGCATATTAAACTGACAGGCTCCTGTCAGATCTCTGTGGCAAGTAGCTGCTTGAGGGGGTATTTATTTATTTATATGAATGTAGGTAGGCTGATTCCAGGGGAATGAAATTAGGGACGAAGGTCAGTTTCAGGAGGCTAATGCATATGGAGTTCTCGAATCTTTGAATTGCAATATGCAAAAATGCTATGCTGCTATCGATTTGCAGTTCAGGGGTGCATTTTTATGGCAGAAATTACATTATTGAATCATTTTAGGAGTTCTGTAAGTTCTGAGGGATTGCTCCTCAGACCATAAATACCCCATTTGTACCAATAGTAGTATTTTATTGCAGGGGCCTTTTAGGATGGTGTCCTTAATGTGATGGAGGACCACGTCAGCTACGATGCCTGAAAGGGGCAAACTGTTGGAACCCTCAGTCTGGAGGTGTGTGCTATGATTAATTTGAAAATAATTGGAGGATGTAGCTAGCACCATTGTATCAGGCATGCTGAAGTATTTAGATGCAGTGGTGTGGCCTCCCACCTCTGCCCACTTTGCATGATTTAAAATATACAGAACTTTGACACCCAAATTGAATAAAATCCCAGGAAAGGAAATTGCAATTTTATGGAATGAAAGGAAATCCTAATATAAAAATATTTCTAACAGATAAAACAGAAAAATTGGTAATAATTATGACTGATAAGTTTAATGATAAAATAAAAACCACACTTGGGGAATTAAAGTGGCACAAGTGACTCTACATGATTCCCAACATGCTGCTTAAATTGCCACAAAGAAAATTGGACTCCCTGCTCCAAACAACCAAAGCTGCTAAACCACCGATGTACCCCAGCATTCCTCAACTCTTTGGGGACAGGGGTGGCTCAGTCAGTAGCGTGCCAGGCTTGTAATCTGTAGTTCTCAGGTTCGAGTCCCAGCTGGGTCAGCGTTGAGATTTATCTCCGCAAAATTCCCCACCCTGCCCATGGTCAGTAGGGGACACCGATGGGCTTGGAAAGGCCACCGTCCATCAGATGGGACGTTAAGTGGTGGCCCCATGTACGGGAGAGCCATACCCTGTGCACGTTAAAGAACACGCTGGATGGCCTTGACGGGAGACTACCATCTGTCTCCCAACAGCTGTTCCAGTTGGTCTCCTCCCCCAACCTTCTCTGAGCCTTCGAGGTCCATGTGACCTGGCCATTTAGCCCATGGTGTGCAAAAAACTGCCACTCAGAGATAAAACAACCCAACCCTCAACTCTGTTAAAATAAAAACGCACAAATCCAGATATTCCCTTTGCCCACTGGTATTGAAACAGCATTCTCAAACTTATAACTTAGAGTTTGCGTTTTTCGAATTCCCCCCCCCCCCCCTTCTTCCAAGACAACATTTACACCATCAAATCTGGATATGAATTTGTACAGTGCCTATGGAACTTACCCATCCTCTCCCATCATACATTCCACTCATTCAATGTCGCATCATTGTACCTCAGTACCCTGGTACTGGGTGCTGCAATGAAGTTGAAGATGAAGTGGGCAGAGGTTGCCACACCCACCGCACCCTAATACTTCAGTATGCATGATGTGATGGAGCTAGATACATCCCAAATTATATTCAGATTAACCACAGCACATACCTCCAAATTGAGGGAGTCCCAATGTATTCACCCCTTTTGGGCCTCATGGTTGACATGGTCCTCTGCCACATTGAAGACCCTGTCCTTGGAGGCCTTGGCCATAAACCACTGCTATAGATGCTGTGCATTGATAATATATTTCAGGTCTGGGGAGCAACCCCATGCAAATTACAGAACTCTTAAACCAATTTAATAATGGTTTCCACTATAAAAATTCACCCACAAAACAGAAATCTATGACAGCATAGTATTTTCTGATATGGCAATTCAAAGATTTAAGAACTCTGTAATGCACTTACAGTCTCATGAAACCCACCTTCATCCCTAATTTTATTCCTGCAGAATCAGCCCATCCCAACTCATAAAAGGTCAGCATTTAATATATTATTTTTAAGAGCTCTCAGATACTGCTCAACAGAAGAACTTCTGAAGATAGAAATAAAATGCATCGAGAATGCAGGGAGATAAGCAGGATATTCAGACAAGGATGCAATTCATTTAAATATACAAAGGCAATTAAAAACAATCAACCAGCCCCACTTGCCCATCAACACAAAATTAAACGACAATAGCATTTTGGTACTTAACCCAGTTATTGAACACCTTAACTAGTGGGGGCGGGGGTGGCTCAGTCGGTAGCACACCAGGCTCGTAATCTGTAGTTCCCAGGTTCGAGTCCCAGCTGGGTCAGCATTGAGATTTATCTCCGCAAAAATTCCCCGCCCTCCCCACGGTCAGTAGGGGACACCGATGGGCTTGGAAAGGCCGCCGTCCGTCGGATGGGACGTTAAACCGTGGCCCCGTGTGTGGGAGAGCCATACCCTGTGCACGTTAAAGAACACACTGGATGGCCTTGACGGGAGGATACCATCTGTCTCCTAACAGCTGTTCCAGTGGGTCCCCTCCCCCAACCTTCTCTGAGCCTTTGGGGTCCTTGTGACCTGGCCATTTAGCCCATAGTGTGCAAAAAAGTGTCGCTCAGAGGTAAAACAACCTTAACTAGTGTCATGAAGCACTAAAAGTTTAAACGCCCATATCAGTCAGAAATACTATCTCCAATGTAATGAGGAAAGATCACAATCAAAGAAAACTGGCAGTTGAAATTTATATGATTCCATTAAATAACCCAAACAAAGTACTGGATAAAAAAGACAAATATATAGGTAAAACTTTCTGAAACTTCCAAATCTTCCTGGAGGAGCATCAATGGGACTACGGAAACAATTTGCAACTTACAAGCCTTATACAAACTGTTATCACTAATAAAACTACCTCATGGTTTGACATGGCCAAAATACTAAGCTCGTCCCCTACTAAATAACAGTTGAAAACAATGGAAGACCTACTCATTTACATCAATAGAAATTTTATGTGCAACACAGATATAATACCACCGCCTTCAGTTTGGAACTTCAGAATGTAAACTATTATTGGAAGAGACAGACAAACTACTCATTTAACTAAATAACTATACTTGGCACATCTGCTGAACCTCGAACCCTTCTGACTTGCACTCCAATGCTAATTCCAGAAACCAAAAGAATAAAAAATGGGGGTGGAAGAATTTGAGTAATAGGGAGAAAAAGAATCCTAAATGGAAACTAACTGTGCCCAGTCCATAACTGGACCTTGACAACCTTTTGCAGCCCACATGTGCAGTCACTGATTGAGCACACTGCATTTCCAATAAATACATCCTGCTCCCGCAGACAGTTCTTGCCTGACGAATGCTGAAGCAGATGGCAGAATAAGAATAGCAATTGCTAGTCACAAGTATCTTGTATAATCAACCAACTCAGCTCACTAATAGGAATTTGAAGTTCAGAATCTCTGACACAGAGTGACTCATGCCACAGCAACTACCACCGAGGCAACAGAGGTCTTATAACACTACATCATGAAAACTCCTAATGAGTGAAAAAGCAGCAACACTGGATCTGTGAAAAACCAACTACCATGAGGAACAGCACACACTTCAGACTTCTTCTTGTACATCTGAAGAGGCTGTCTCAAGAAGAATGTAGTAATGAAGCCAATTCAGGTATGACTAACCTGAATTGCACTAATATTTGACTATCAATTTCTCTATTAGTTTTCGATGAGCAGGTTGTTTTTCCTGATACCATATGAATAGTACCGCACCTACAGTGTTTATGGAGTAATTTTAAGCTTAATTTAAATATTATTGCAAAATTCAGTGTAGCATTAAAATTTTACTTAAACATCGTTCTCATGGAGATAAAATTTTATATTTCCTTTGAAATATTTATACTTTAAAATGTAAGCAATAGTTTTTAAAATCTATATGAAATATCTTTTTGAAAATTTTTAAATATCAAATGTCACAATTGTGTCATTATTATGTAGTTTGCTTATGATTGTTGCCATTTAAAAGAATACACTGAAAGGGCAATTTATAATGCATATGCACCTAATAACGTGTGCATCTACCTTTTGCCCTTACAACAGCAGCAACTCATCTTGTCATGGACTCCACCAGGTATTGGAACATTTGAATGGTATTGTACCCATGATTGCAGTAGCAGCCATCCATAAAGTGCTGAGAGTTGCTGGTGGTGGGTTTTGGGCTTGAATGCATAACTCCACTTCATTCCACAGCTCAACAGGGTTCCAATTCAGAGTTAGAGGACCATTTGAGGGTATGAGCTCTCTGGAATGCTCCTCTAACCAGTCTTTTGCCAAATTGGAGTCATGCAATGGGGCACTGTTTTGTTCAAAGAAGAAATAAGACATCCTGCTGGAAAACGACTGTGCATGTATGGATGTAGGTGGTCGGCAAGTACATCAACATAGCCTTATGTGGTGGTGAAGGTCTCAATAAGTACAAGGAACCCCAAGGTAGCCCATGTAAACATGCCACAGAAAATTACATAGCTTCTACTGACTTATAATACCCTTACTTGACAGCTGGGGTCCATGGCCTTGTGTAGTATACACCAGACATGCAACCTCCCATCAATGTG
This sequence comes from Ryuthela nishihirai, assembly GCA_038380435.1. Taxonomy (NCBI): domain Eukaryota; kingdom Metazoa; phylum Arthropoda; class Arachnida; order Araneae; family Heptathelidae; genus Ryuthela; species Ryuthela nishihirai. Next base: position 55,763,516 of record JAWZYU010000030.1, on the reverse strand, counting down.
TTGTAGTGGAACTCAATTCATCGGGCCAAGCTACCTGTTTCCAGTCTTCCACTATCCTATGGTGATGTTCCTTTGACTACTGCCGCCTCATAGCCCAGTGACGTGCTGTTAACAAGGGTACCTAATGTGTGATTGGCTGTTATAACCAAGTAATGCCATCATATGTTGAATGGTCTTTCACAAATCATTGTTGGAATGCTCATGCGATCATTCGTATTGTGGCCATCTGTTTCAATGTTATGATATGGTAGAGACAGTGCTCACCTCAAACATGAATGGCCCAGTTACAGCAAAATTTTTCTAGGGTTGCTGCAGATTTTACCAGTTTTTATTTAGTCCTCGTACATATTTGCAACATTCACATATGGAGATCCCAAGCATTCTACTGTCACTGATATGAAGCATCCCATTTTCCTTGCAACGGATATCTGCCCATGATCGAACTTGCTCAGGTCACTTTGTTTACCCATCATAACAGTGGCTGATACACTACGCAGCAGGTAGGTATCTTATCTATTTATAGATCGCAAGGGGTTTTGGCTTGCTGCATTATTGTGGCAGAGTAGGGGCAGGATTGTGGATGGCTGTGGTGTGTATAATAAATTGTGCTTTCAATGTATATTGAAATATTTTAAACAAACTAGTGAATAATAAAACCCAGTTACGTAATATAGGCAGTGAAAGAGATTATGAAATAAACAATTTATCCATCACATAATTTGTGTACTTAAATCCACTGAATTATCTATGATGATTAATACTGCAAATATTTTTTTTATTGCAGAATATTTCAATGGGTGTTTGCTCTGCCAACTATTTTTGACCTATTTGGAACATCACTAGCAGGTTAGTAAACACTTGATAATTTCTTGAGGCCAGTGTAAGATTTATTCTTTAAATCTTTGGCTTATGAATATTTTTACACCAAACATGCCCAGAATTATTTTATAAACTGGAATTTTACATCAATAAATGTTTTGTGGAACTTTTGCCACAAAATATTTATTGATATAATAATAATAACAAAAAAAACCCTCAAGCAGCTGCTTGCCACAGAGGTCTGACAGGAGCCTATCAGTTTATATGCCACAGTAGAAGGTCTGAGAGGATGGCAGGACCTCAGCAGAAAAACGACACATACATCCATGCCTTACCCAGGGCTCGAACCCAAGTCCCTTAGATCAGTAGCCTAGTGTGCTAATATATAAATAGAATATATATATATTGACATTAAAATGTCAACAGGTAATGCTGTTATTGTCATATATGTTTGAATTTTACCGGATATGTATAATCTGAAATTTCACCAGATTTTTATAATATCCAGTGCCACCAAATATTTATGCACTTTCACCTAATTTTCATAATACCTAATTTTTTCAGTCAGAGCTAAGCTGCTGAAAAAAAAAAAATACAGTAGAGCTTCACAGTGCAGTGATTAAAATCTTTAATTTTCTATGGCACTGTTATATGTTTTTAAGCAAAGTTGTTAAGGAGATTTTATGTACCATACTGTAGAGGATGGGTAGCGAGAAGAGCTTTCAGGATGTTAGCGAGTGACAAGTTTATTTTCGATGTTCTTGCCAGCAAGTGAAGAGTCAGTAGGATTTTAAAAGTGGATGCTGATAATTCATTTGATTGAGGTTTCGAGACTGCAGTAGTGTTGGAAGTAACTAATAATAACTTTCGGTAGCAGAGAGTGCTTAAAAACTTTGAGGTCCATGATGCACATTTCATGCCCTTTGGATGCATCTTCAGTTGGCAAGTGAGCAACTTTAGGCATTTCATGAGAGGCAGTTGGTTGTTGAGTGTCTGAGAGAGGTGGGGTGCTATAAATTGCATTGTCAGTTCCAAGGTTCAGAGTGGCCGGCATATGTGCGGGTGGCCATAATGCGATCTGGATGAGAAGTAGGTTGGTAAGAGGGTGGAAAAAAAAATGGTGTATGTGTGGGAATCCGAAATAGTTTATGACAGTCATATACACTGGCGGAAATTGAGAAAAGAATACCATTAACAACAGAAGCATAATCTATGAGATTTATTTAGTAGAAACTTGGACCCTTTGTTGTGATGCCCCACCGTTCACTTTTGCTTTACCTTAACCAGTTTTGTTTAATTTACATTATATTTATCATTTTGGGGATTTTTATTTCCTTTTCGGCATCAGAGCACTCGTTTTCAAGTTTCTAGGAGTTGCGTACGTGCAACTCCGAACTTCCGACCATAACCGTTAAAGCGGGTGCCAAGGACACGCCCCCTCTTGCGTCATAGCTTGCGTCGTTCGTCATAGTATGCAAATGTCTTTCCCGGCATGCGCCGGCCCATTGTCAAAAACCGTGACCTGCGAGTCACAGACAGAGAGAAGTAGAGAGAGAGAGAGAGAAGGGGAGAGATGTAGTAAGGTGCGTAGCACCAAGCACCGTGCGTGTAGCACAAGAGTTATGTGTCTTCGTTGATGTCTTGGTGAGTTAATTATTTTGGAAATAAATCTATTTTGTTTTGTTATAAAACTTTTGAGTCTGTACAGTTTTTTTTATCTTGAGCAACGCTAATTAAGGATCTTTTTTACATTAATTCTTATTAGTTGACAATCATTTTTGATTCTTACTTATGAACGCTCGCTGGTATTTGAACCCTAAATCAACTTATTCTATTTTTGGCAATTTGGTAATTATTGCCTGGCGCCCGTCTAAGCCATCCGGAGCATAAAACTTAAAGTATTTTGCATTTGTTTGGAGCGTTACAGAGTCACATAAAAGAAGTGGCGCAGCGAACAGGGACGCCCCAGTATTTAAAGATAGTATATATATTTGTGGATAAATTTTGTATGATTGTCAAAGATAGTAATTTTTTGAGCTCAGTAGTTGTATGTACTAGTTGTAGATTTAACGGCAGCTTAAGCCGAGAATTTTTGTTGAGCAAGTAGCTTAACATTTTTTGTGTATTATTCAAAGGTACTGAAGTTTCAGCGTAGATATTGCTGAATATTTAAGATATTTGTTGTATGTAATGATTAGAAGTGTCCGGGCACACAAGTACGTAGGACGATAAGAAAATTTTTTTTATAAGCAAATTTATATTTTTGTAAAGCTTAGTTATAGCTTTAGTATTGTTGTATAGCAGTACCTTTGAGCGCTGCTCAAGAAAAAAAAAAGGTTTTCAAAATTTCCAAAATTCAAAATTTCGGCAGACCGCTAAACATGTCTGCTAACAATATGGCCGATTCCGCCATAATGACTCCCGACATAGAAAGAGTAAAGGGTAGATTGCAAGATGTAATGATGGAAGCAGAAGTGCTAATGAATCTGCTTGATGATAATCGGGAGAAAAGGGGAACGACAACAACCCCTAAATTTGCTGACAATGCTACGTCAGTTCACCGACGAAGAAACTTTGAACGTAAGGTTCCATTTTCTGTTCCGTCAGAAGCAAGCGATAGAACAGAGTATTTTCAACCGCCACAACGACGATTTGCCAACCCATCCATTAACTATAGTCCTTATGTTAATTGGCCTTTACCTGAGATAAGGTTCGACGGTTCGAAACGTCCGTCATCATGGACATTTGTCAAGTCCATGGAGGAGCACTTCCGTTTACATGAAGTGCCAAGCAACAAAAAAGTTGTTTTAGCAGTATCTTGCATAATTGGATGTGCTAAGCAATGGTGGAATAGCGTAGGATGTCGTCATGGCATAGAACTTTGGGAAGAATTTAAAAACTAAATCATGACATATATCCGGCTTATAATGATTTTACAGAACTAGCTACAGAGTTGTTTTCACGAAGACAAAGGGAAAGAGATGACATAGAACAATTTATATGGGGTACAGTAGAATTATACCAGCTGTACGATGTTGATGCCGCTGAAATTGATATTGTAAATTGCATATTGTCTCAATTACTTTTGCCCATCCGAGAATTCCTAGAAGTACGAAACATAAATTCAGTTGCCGAGTTAGTCAAATTGGCTCGGCAATACACTGCAAGAAGAGAATCTGCAGCAAATACACATAACCAACGATGGATGCCATTCCCGCCAAAGCAGCGATATCAGGTTGAGTCGCGTAGAATGACTCCCGCACGACCGGAAGTTACACGGTCCCGACAATTTGCGCCGAACGCGCCTAGAACTATAGAATATGAACGAAGTAGAGACTTTTTGCCACGTCAAGCTTCGAACCATAACACTAGACCTAAAACTTTGGTTAAACAACCTCAATCTTTCACTTGTAATTTTTGTGGCCGATTGGGACATACTGAGAATTATTGCTATAAAAGGAATGAAAATTCGGGAAACTTTCATCGGGATCTTTGAAGCGAGAGGCCAAAGTTCCTCAACAAAAGCCCTCTCATGAGTTAAGTCTTGCTACTGTGGGTATACATAATGTCTTACATTTACCTTTTGTGAAGCTTTATCACGATAAGACAGAATTCATAGCTCGCATTGATACAGGAGCTGATCTTACATGTCTACATAAGAAAGTATGGGATAAAATTCAGAAAAATTGTAAACTGAATTTGCAGCCGTGGTCCGGTGGACCTTTGAATTTAGCTTGTGCTTCCAAGCAGTGTTTTCCGCAAGGAACTGTTGAGTTACCTATCACTTTAAATAATGTGGAGATAAGACTTGAATTCTTAGTAATAAGTGAATTATTATATGACTCTTTAATAGGAATAGATGCGATACGGAAACACTTGATTGAATTTGATTTTGCCAACAATACTATTTCATTAAAAGCAACAATGAAAGAAAAACTTGATATCGATCAGATAAAATCAGACATTAGAAAACATGCTGACAACGCTCATTTGGGAAATAGCAAGAGAGTTAAGTTAGAAACTCTGCTCAATGCTAATTACGAACTTTTTAACAACAAGCCCGGTAGATGTCAGATTTTAGAACATCATATCGACACCGGCAATAATAGACCTGTTTACAGCAAACCATATAATTATCCTCCCAGTAAAGAAGAGATAATTTCAACACAAATTAAAGAAATGTTAGAGGATGGGATAATAGAGCCAAGTTTTAGCCCTTGGGCTTCACCGATCGTGCTCGTTAAAAAGAAAACTGGTGATTTGAGATTTTGCGTAGACTATCGAAAATTAAATGCTGTTACAGTCCCCGACAGATATCCACTACCTATTATTCAGAATCTACTAACACAACTGGCTGGCAAGAAATTTATTAGCACACTAGATTTGTCTTCAGGATATTGGCAGGTGTCCGTATATCCACCAGATCGATCCAAAACAGCATTCCTCACAAAAGATGGATTATTCCAATTTCGTTGCTTACCGTTTGGCTTATCAGGAGCACCCGCCATGTTTCAATGTCTTATGTCCGTAGTTCTGGGTGACCTAAAAGGAAAAATTTGTGAAGTATACTTAGACGACATAGTCATTTTTTCTACTGATTTTGCAGAGCATCTACGTGATTTGAATTTGGTATTTGCAAGGTTAAGAGAAGCCGGACTCACCATAAAGTTGTCCAAATGCACATTTCTCCGAGAAGACGTTCAATACCTCGGTTTCACTGTTAATAAGGATGGAGTAAGAACATTACCTAATAAGGTTGAAGCCATAGAACGATTTCCCACACCGCGCAATTCGAAACAACTTAGTAGATTTTTAGGAATGTGTGGATGGTACCGACAATTTGTACCCAATTTTGCTAATTTGGCCGAACCTTTGTGTGAATTACGTCGAAAGCGGTTTCAATGGACACCTGTTTGCGATACAGCATTTCAGACATTAAAGGATGCATTGTGTCATGCTCCCATGTTGGCCTTGCCACAGTTAGGCAAACCTTTTTTCATCTACACTGATGCTTCCGATGTCGGTCTCGGCGCCGTGCTGAGCCAAGTACAGAATGACAATTGTGAACACGTCATCATGTATGCCAGTCGCAGTTTGAGTCATACTGAAGGAAACTATACAGTGACTGAAAAAGAATGTCTAAGCGTAATATGGGCTCTAGAAAAATTTAAAGTACAATTAGACACATCCGACATAACTATTTTTACTGACCATGCTGCTTTACAATGGTTACAGACATCTACCAATCTAACAGGTCGTCTAATGCGCTGGGCATTACGCCTACAAGAATTTAATTTCAAGGTCGAGCATCGAAAGGGAAGTGCACATCAGCTACCAGATGCATTATCCCGTGCTCCCGTGTGGCCGGCAGAAGTTACGCCAGAGCTCGAAGATAAGCCTTTTGCTCCCTCACTCGCCACAATAGTTCCCATTGAATACAAGGAACATTTAATTACTGAACAACAAAGCGATTTAGAATATGGAAACGTGTATCATTATTTGAAAACTGATGAATTACCTCTAGATCCTAGTATAGCTTCAAGTATTGTTGGAAGAGCCAGACATTTCAGATTAATTAACGATATTTTGTACTACTGCAGACGACCGAGTCAAACAGGCAGTTATCGCCCATTTATTCCCAAGAATTTAAGAGAGTACGTACTCCGAGAATTACATGATGTACCTTCAGCTGGACATTTAGGTACGCGGAAAACCTATCAGAAAGTGGCCAAAAGATCATATTGGCCAGCTTTGAAAAAGGACGTAAAAACCTATGTAGAAACATGCCTAATTTGTCAAACCACGAAATTCGATCAAAACCGTCCTTGTGGTCTTATGAAAAGCACGATCTCCAATGAACCCATGGAATTAGTTGGCATGGATTTAATGGGCCCGTATCCACAAACACAAGCGGGATCCCAATATATTCTGGTCTTGGTAGATTATTTTTCGAAATGGGTCGAAATATTTCCTGTTAGAAATGCAACAGCAACAATCGTAGCAAAGAAATTTGTAAATGAATTTATATGCAGATACGGGGTACCCAAGAGTATAGTTTCGGACAATGGGCCCCAATTCATTTCCAATGTGCTTGCTGAAGTATGTGAAACGTTCCAAATAAAACATATATATACAACTCCATATCATCCACAATCAAATTTGACAGAAAGAATTAATCGAAATATTGGCAGAATGATAGCTGCTTACGTCGAAAATAGACATAGTACATGGGATAAATATTTGCAACAGTTTTCCTTTGCTTTACGCACTTCATTACATGAAACCACCAAATTCACGCCTTCACGGATATTTCTTGGAAGAGAACTAACATTACCCTGGGACAGACTCATTGGCCAACCCGCATCTTCACAATCCATTGAGTTTAGAACGGAACAGCATATTAGAGCCATTTCAAAGGCACAAGATAATTCCTTACGAGCACAACAAAAGCAACGAGAGGATTATAATAAAAGACGACGACATATGGAATTCAAAATAGGTGATAAGGTCTTGATTAAAACACATCATAAGAGTGATAAAGAAAGAGGATTCATCAAGAAATTTGCACCATTATATGCTGGACCATATGTTATAAGGAAGAAACTTTCCCCACTTCTGTATGAATTGGCCAATATGACCACTAATGCCTCAGTAGGATACTTTAATGTTGTGAATATAAAGATATATAAAACATCTATAGAATTTTCTAGATCTGAAGTAGATGCTCCACAACAAACCCAGGAGAAAGATGGCTCTGATGATGATGAACCTTTACCAGGCAGAAGAGAAAAGAACAGATTAGATTATCACCTACTGCACACAACAGGGCAAAGACTGACAAAGCCAGATTCAGCTGTTCCATCAACGTCAAGAGCGTGACGAAAGACCGACGAAACGACCAGAGCCTGTAGAGCGACAACCGCCAGCAAACATCGGGAAGATGACGTCACGAGAGAGATCTACAGCGACGACTTGACTTGAACGAGATCTTCAGTAACAACTTTACGTGAAGCCACCCAATGACGACGGAAGGATGTTATCGGAAACGGACTAGATGATTTATCACCACGGAGTGCCAACAATGAAATTTAAGTATATTTTTCTTTCACTTGGTACTTGATTGAGTTATAAAATGTTTTTTTTCTGGAATAGATGAAGACGAAGAAGAAACCTTATTGTGAATTATATAGTTAGCAATGTTTAATTTCTTGTTGAAACTTTAGAGTTCGATATTTATTTTTGAAAAGTGAAATTTTTGTAGTTCGAGTTTATATTTGTGTGAATAGAATTTTTTTTTTTGCATTCTTGTTCATCGAGGTTCTAGTTATTGTATTTACGTGAGTTAAAATGTATTTTTGTAGATTTTTTTCAGCTGACTGATAGCTGAAAATTTTGTAAGTCGATATTGGAAAGTTTAGAAATTGTAAAATGTTTCTGGATATGAATGAGAAGAGTGAAAGAAAATTAGTGATTTAAGAATTTGTATTGTAAAATAACGTGCATTCCAAAGTGAATTTATGTAAAAAAAAAAAGGAGATTCATGTAAAAGTTATTGGATGAAATGTTATCATCGTATATTATAAATTATTTACACTCTTTTTTCTTTATTCTTAGATACGATTTATGTATATGTGTTTAAATCTGTTCAGTGTCATCAGTGATATTTATGTGTCAATGATACGTAATTTTTGGATGACATTGGCAGTATTTATTGGTATATATAGATGATGACCATGATGATGACTGCAGAATTTTGTTTTTTTTGTGTACCTTTTTGGAGCTGTCCCCAAATGGCCTAGTCTGATAACCGAGTTGTTACCAGCATAACTCCTTTGGGAGGGGGACGTTGGCTCTGAAGGGGGAGGTAATTAATGATTTTTTATTTCAGCTAGATCGCGATTTCTGTGAATGGAAGAAGAATTAGCGGATGATTACAATCCCGCTTGTTTGTAAATTTTGAATTTTCTTAGCTTTGCGTATTTGAATGTAATTAGGAGGAGATAACGGTGTTCGAATACCAGTTTTTTATGTGATTTAGGAGAAGAATTAGCTGTCACATATTTTTTATTGTGGTTAGGGGAGAAGCGGAAGTTATCACCCTGCTAGCAACAATGTAACCTTCTTTTCTTTTTATGTTTTTAACATTTATTAGACTTTGAAAGATTAGGAGTTAATTAACCTGTTTTTCTGTACAGTTCAAGATATGCCAATTTCGAGTTTGTATCAGAATGTGATACTAGTTAGACCGATGATGCTAGTATACAGTTAACTGTCACAGCCACTGGTATGTATTGACACTAGGTTAGCTGTTAATTACATATTTTTGTCAGGAGGAAAAGGGAAGAGGTACCTTTGGTTGTGCTGGAAAATTGTGTCAAAGTAAGAATAGTTCATCATATCAAAATTTGCGCTAGCATACTTTTACTTATTTATGTTCAGCCATGTGTAAATGACGTAAGATGTGTCCTTTATTCAAAATTGCTTGTCAAAATTTGTTAGGTCAAATCTTTTGACTCCCTTTGGAAGGGGGAATTGTGATGCCCCACCGTTCACTTTTGCTTTACCTTAACCAGTTTTGTTTAATTTACGTTATATTTATGATTTTGGGGATTTTTATTTCCTTTTCGGCATCACAGCACTCGTTTTCAAGTTTCTAGGAGTTGCGTACGCGCAACTCCGAACTTCCGACCGTAACCGTTAAAGCGCGTGCCAAGGACACGCCCCCTCTTGCGTCATAGCTTACGTCGTTCGTCATAGTATGCAAATGTCTTTCCCGGCATGCGCCGGCCCATTGTCAAAAACCGTGACCTGCGAGTCACTTGAGCACACAGAGAGAGAGAGAGTAGAGAAGGAGAGAGATCTAGTAAGGTGCGTAGCACCAAGCACCGTGTGTGTAGCACAAGAGTTATGTGTTTTCGTTGATGTCTAGGTGAGTTAATTATTTTGGAAATAAATCTGTTTTGTTTTGTTATAAAACTTTTGAGTCTGTACAGTTTTTTTTATCTTGAGCAACGCTAATTAAGGATCTTTTTTACATTAATTCTTATTAGTTGACAATCATTTTTGATTCTTACTTATGAACGCTCGCTGGTATTTGAACCCTAAATCAACTTATTCTATTTTTGGCAATTTGGTAATTATTGCCTGGCGCCCGTCTAAGCTATCCGGAGCATAAAACTTAAAGTATTTTGCATTTGTTTGGAGCGTTACATTGTAAACAAGATAACAGGAAACTAGATGCTTACACAGTATCTTGGGCATTAGGTGGTTCAACTTTGTCAGTAATGATGAGGTTAGGCAAAAGAGTTGGCACCCTTCTTTGAGCAGCATATTGTGCAGAGAATTCATTGGTTTGGCCATGTTGCCCATATGGATAATTATAGATTAGCCAATAGGGTTATGAACAGTGTGCCTAATAGTCTCAGAAAGAGGGGGAGACCTAGGATGCGGTGAGCAGACAATGGCAGACAGAACCTTGCTAGAAGTGGCCTACAGTGGCCAGATGCAGGAGGTATAGATCAGGACAGATGTGTTAGGAGAACTAAATTGAATAATCCGGTTGGACCTCCATAGTTGCTTGAGTATGATGATGATATATATTTTAGGTTAGAAAAGGGTTTACGATTGCTTTGGAATGTATCAGTGAAAATTGTTCGTGTTTCTCTATTAAGGGAAATGGTTGCTTTAAAATATTTAGGTTTTTTCATAGATTAAATTAAATTGGAAGGAACATATAGTGAATGGATTAAAAAGATATACTGTGGTATTACATTAGACATTTTGTATACATTTCAACTTTAAATATGATACAGTATAATTGTTGGGTTAAATTGTACTTGCAATATGGAATTACTTCTTGGGATGGCACATATTACACTAATATTAACAAATTAATTGTAACTCAAAATCGAGTTATTATAATTTGTGTATAAACAAAAAGAAAATATGCAAGTGTCAGAAACTTATATAAGGAGATTGATTTTTTTTTTCAGTTAGAAAATTATATATGCATTCATTTTTAATATATTTGTTCAAAAATAATTTGGGCAAAATATAAAATTTGCTACTTATAACACAAGATACAGTAACTCTATAAATCTTGTTGAATTGTTATCTAGGAAGATTATGGTTAAAAAGCATTTTATCTTGCACCAAAAGTATATAAAAAAAAAATTCCAGACAGCATAAAAATGGAAAAAACTATGCAAAGTTTTACTTCAAATCTTTAAATGGTTATAGAATATTGAAAATATTGAATTATATTTTTTAGAAAATGAAATAGTTTTTGATTGCTGTTCAAACTTTGTTACTTCTTGGTAGTGTTGGTAGCGAAAATCAAATTTTGCTCAAATTATTTGTTATTTGATTACTTTAAAAAATGCATAATGCATTTTGACTATTTATTACCAAAAATGATTGATCAGATGTATATTCTTATTTGCTTACAAAATCCTCATGCAGCCATGGGCTACAGAGGTCCAACCAGATTGTAATTTTCCTCTCCAGACGTGTATGTTCTGAGCTATAAAAAATAAAATAAATACACCCTCAAGCAGCTGCTTGCCACAGAGGTCTGACGGGAGCCTGTCAGTTTAAATAAAAGTAAATACCCCCTCAAGCAGCTGCTTGCCACAGAGGTCTGACAGGAGCCTGTCAGTTTGTATGCCACAGTAGAAGGTCTGAGAGGATGGCAGGACCTCAGCAGAAAAAACACATACATCCATGCCTTACCCGGGGTTCGAACCCAGGTCCCTTAGATCAGTAGCCAAGCACGCTAACCACTCGGCCATGGGACGGCTGCCTTACCTGGGGCTCGAACCCAGGTCCCTTAGATCAGTAGCCAAGTGCGCTAACCACTCGGCCATGGGATGGACAGCTGCTATATTTGACCACTCTAGGCCAATTCTATCAAGGTTCTGTTTGACATTGTCTGCCCATTGCATTGTAGGTCTCCCCCTTTTTCTGAAACTCTTAGGCATACTGTTAATAATCCTGTTTGGCAATCTGCATTATGCATATGGCCAACATGGCCAAACCAATGCAGTCTCTCTCTCTCCACAATATTGCTGCTCAAAGGAGGTTGATGACTCCTAACCTCATCATTACTTACAAAGTCGAACTACCTAATGCCCAAGTTTGTTGGATTGTTTTACCTCTGAGTGGCACTTTTTTGCACACTATGGGCTAAATGGCCAGGTCAGTGGGCCCCGAAGGCTCAGAGAAGGTTGGGGGAGGGGACCCACTGGAAAAGCTTTTTGGAGACAGATGGAAGACTGACTGTGGGCAGGGCGGGGAATTTTGTGGAGATAAATCTCAACGCTGACCCAACTGGGACTCAAACCTGGGAACTGCAGATTACGATCCTGGCATGCTACCAACTGAGCCACCCCCACCTTCTTAATGCCCAAGATACTGCATAAGTATCTAGAATTAAAGACATCAATTTCTTGTTATCCTGATTACAAAGGGTCCATGTTTTTCTGCCATAACTAACCTTAGAAAGAACCAAACTATTATACAACCTAATTTTAGTCTTTAGGTGTATATGCCTATTTTACATACTCTCCATAGATTCTTAAAAGTCCCAGCGGTAATCTCTATTCTTCTATTTATCTCATACTGCACATCATCAGTATCTGTAACATAGCTCCCAAGATAATTAAACTGAGACACGTGCTCAAGAGTGCAGTCATATTCAAAGCAACTGAAGCACTATCTGCTTGATCAATTTTCATCACTTTAGTTTTTTCTCTGTTTATTACCAAACCTACTCTATTACCATTCTCATTAACAGCTGTAATGAAAGAATTCATCTCATCAATATCATTAGCCAACATGGCCAAATCATCTGCATAATCGAAATCAGAAATTTTGAAATCTCTAGACTAGGGGTTCAATGTGGGGTACACGGTAAAATTTTTTTGGGTACGAAAGTCACTAGATCTAGTAACAAAGTAAAAATAACCATTGTTATACTAGATAGATAAATAAAACTATAGTTAGATACTAGATAGATAAATAAAACTATAGTAAGACTATAGATAGATAAAACTATAGTTTTTATCTATCTATACAAGGGGTATGCCAGTTACATACACATTTCCAGGGGGTCCATGAAGCATAAAAGGTTGAGAACCACTGCTCTAGACCATTTAAGGTCAAAATCTTTCCCTTGCAAAGAATTTCGCATAGCATAATCAATAGCCAAACAAAACAGAAAAAGGAGACAAAATGCATCCCTGTCTAACTCTGCTAATAATGCTAAACCAATTGCTGCAAGTCTACCAACTTTCACACATGACTCAGTGTTACTATAGAGAGCTCTCATTACACTAACTAACTTATCAGGTATTCCATATAATCTAACAATCAACCACAAATTATGTCGATCAACAGGGTCAAAAAGCCTTTTTGAAATCAATAAAGCTAGTAATCGCAGGTTCTGAAACTCAAGCATTTCTCAAGAATCTGCCTAAGTGAAAATATTTGATCAATACATCCCCTACCACTTCTGAATCCACACTGTTCATCATGCTGTTGCCCAACAACCACATTTTTAATTCTATTAAGAATAATCATGCAAAGAACCCCCCTCCTCCTCCCTCCTTCTCCTCCTGGGGTGGCTCAGTCGGTAGCACGCCAGTCTCGTAATCTGCGTTGAGTCGTCAGCGTTGAGATTTATCTCCGCAAAATTCCCTGCCCTGCCCACGGTCAGTAGGGGACACCGATGGTCTTGGAAAGGCCGCCGACTGTCGGATGGGACGTTAAGCCGTGGTCCCGTGTGCGGGAGAGCCATACCCTGTGCACATTAAAGAACACGCTGGATGGCCTTGACGGGAGGCTACCATCTGTCTCCCAACAGCTGTTCCATTGGGTCCCCTCCCCAACCTTCTCTGAGCCTTCGGGATCCATGTGACCTGGCCATTTAGCCCATGGTGTGCAAAAAAGTGCCGCTCAGAGATAAAACAACCCAACCCTCCTCCTCCTCCTCATCATGATGCAGCCATGGACTATGGAGGTCCAACCAGACTGTGCAATTTAGTTCTCCAAGCAAGTCTGTCCTGAGCTACATCTATTGCATCTGGCCACTGCACACCGATTCTAACAAGGTACCCTACCACTTCTGAATACACACTGTTCATCATGCTGTTGCCCAACAACCACATTTTTAATTCTATTAAGTATAATCATGCAAAGAATCCACCTCCTCCTCCGCCTCCTCCTGATGCAGCTATGGGCTATGGAGGTCCAACCAGACCATGCAATTTAGTTCTCCAAGCAAGTCTGTCCTGAGCTACATTTACTGTATCTGGCCACTGCACACCAATTCTAATAAGGTCCTGTTTGACATTGTCAGCCCATCGCATCCTAGGTCTCCCCCTCTTTCTGAGGCCTTTGGGCACACTGTTCATAACCCTATTCGCCAATCTATAATTATCCATATGGGCAACATGGCCACACCAAAGGAGTCTCTGCACAATATGCTGCTTAAAGGAGTTTGCCGACTCCTTTCCCTAACCTCATCATTAGTAACAAAGTTGAACCACCTAATGCCCAAGATACTGCGTAAGCATCTAGAATCAAAAGCATCTAGTTTCCTGTTATCTTGTTTACAAAGTGTCAAGTTTCACTACCATAACTAACCCTAGAAAGAACCAAACTATTATACAGTCTAATTTTAGTCTTTAAGTGTATACACCTATTTCTCTACACTCTCCATTAGATTCTTAAAAGTCCCGGCAGCAATCCCTATTCGTCTGTTAATCTCATGCTGCACATCACCATTATCTGTTACATAGCTCCCAAGGTAATTAAACTGTGACACCTGCTCAAGACTGCAACCATTCAGATTAACTGAATCACAGCCTGCCTGACCAATTTTCATCACTTTAGTTTTCACTCTGTTTATAACAAAACCTACTCTACTAACAGTTTCATCAACAGCTCGAATGAAAGAGTTTATCTCATCAACATCATTTGCCAAAAGGGCTAAATCATCAGCATAATCTAAACCGGAAATTTTCGTATCTCCATTCCATTTAAGGTCAAAATCTTTCCCTTGAAGTGAATTTCACATGACATAATCAATAATCAAGCTAAAGAGAAAAGGAGACAAAATGCACCCTTTTCGAACACCAGAAGTAATGCTAAACCAATTGTTACAAGCCTTACCACTCAGTGTTATTAATAGAGAGTTTCATTATGTTAACTAACTTGTCTGATATACCATATGATCTCACAATGAACCACAAATTATGATGATCACCAGAGTCGAAAGATTTTTTGAAATCAACAAAGCTAGCAACCAAAGGTTTCTGAAACTCTTAAACATTTCTCAAGAATCTGCCTAAGTGAAAATATCTGATTCACACATCCCCTACCACTTCTGAATCCACATTGCTCATCACGCAATTGCCTGTCAACCAGATTCTTAATTCTGTTAAGCATAATCATGGAAAGAACTTTACCTGGGACAGAGAGTAGGCTGATACCCCTATAGTTATCACAAGAACTGCGATCACCTTTTTTGAAAATAGGGATAACAATAGCTTTGGTAAAATCCTTAGGGACCATGCCTTTATCATAAAAGATATTCAAAATTTCAGTCATCCAAGTGGTAACCGAAACATTCCCAGCTCTAAGCATTTCCATAGTAATTTCATCCACCCCTGGGGATTTATGAAGTTTAAGTTTAGAAATAGCCAAAATAACTTCAGATTGTGTTATAGAGCCAACATTAAAGCCACCAATACATTTATCATCATTACAAACAATGGGAGTAGAACTAACCACATTGTTTGGAACATCACTGAAATGCTCAGCCCACCTAGCCATGACAGAATCCTCCCCTTCTATAACCTTACCTTGTCTATCCTTCAATCCCTGTATACCTGTCCGTTTTCTACCACACAAAACATTAACTATCTGGTACAGCTCTCTGCTGTTGTGCTGCCTAACTGCTTCCTCAGCTTTGTTAGCCAAGCCATCAAGCCAAAGATTCTTATCAGCAGCTAACTGATCTTTTACACGTTTATTAAGTTCTCTGTAATGCTTTCTATTAGTACTAGTAGGGTATTGATTAAGAACATTACTGCGGTTCTTTCTTTCTGAAATAAGCTCAAGTGCCTTATCACTCAGATAATTCTGCCTCCTCTGCTCCTTTTTTCCTAAAAGAGTACTGTTAGTGTCCAGAAAAGCTTGTTTAAAATGATCCCATTCTTCCCTACTTCAGTAGTAAGCATACCATGACTGTCATAATGACTAAGTAACCTATCATGGTAAGCTTTGGCTATTACTGGGTCTTTCAGAGCTTCAGTATTAAAAGTAAGTTTTTTAACCCTAGCACAACATTTCTTAAGTTTAAGTTGCAAGACACTTTTAACAAGGTAATGGTCAGATCCAATTTCAGCTCCCCTATATGACCTGGTATTCCTAACAGAACTAGCCCATTTGCTGTTAATTAATATATAATCAATCATATTCTTATGCAGCCCATTGGGTGAAACCCATGTGTACTTATGTATGTCGTAGTGTTTGTAATAAGTGTTAGTTATTCTGAATCCATTGAGTTTACTTACCTGCAGGAGACGCTGCCCATTGCCATTGCAGCTACCAATGCCAAAAGAGCCTATCACCCCTCCCCAAAGGTCAGAGTCAGTACCAACTTTGGCATTGAAGTCACTTAGAACAAGGGTAATATCTCCTTTCTTGACAGAATTCAAAATATTCTGAAGTTGTCTGTAAAACCCATCCTTCTCATCCTCATTGGCATCCTCAGTGGGGGCATAACAGCAGATAACATTCAAGTCTTCAACGCTTGTCTGAAATTTTGCTGTAAGAAACCTTTCATTAATGCACTCATATCCTAGAAGAGCATCACTAGCGTGTCTGCTGAGAAGGAGATCCGCGCCTTGGTGATGCTTATTGTCGTCCCTCCCTGAAAAGAGAAAGGTCAGATTCTTAAAAATAATCTTAAATTATCTGTCCATCTGGTCTCTTGCAAGCTGAGAATATCTAAATTATAATGGTGAATTCTTGTGTGAGGACATTAAGAGAAAAAGCTCTGTGCAGAGTCCTCACATTCCAACTACCTATGGAGAGAAAATGGTTAGTGGGATGTTTAAAGAAACTATGTTTATTGAGAGAGGGAATGCCGACATTATCAAACAGCCCCCTAATCGCAGACAAGGGGCAAAGACCCGTTCACCCACCACTAAAGGCTGAAGCCATCTACCTTGGAAGACTTCCTCCAATGTAGGATTTGACGATGCCAATAGAAGCAAAGAGTTCATGTGTCTGCGATGACCTCTGCTCAGGATTATCCACCAGCTGATAAACATATCCTGTGAATCTATTCACTTGGGGCTGTCAACCCTCAAACAAACAGAAAACACAGTGGAAGATTTTCTGTCCCCAGAAGCCCACCAGTGCAGCAAAATCAGGATCCATAATAAAGCTCAGAGCCATGTATCAGTCCAGTCCAGTGGGTTTATATGGTCAGTACCAGGACCCTGTGTGGTTGACAACTCCTCAGCAGGGTAGAAAAAAAAGAAAAGTAGCCATAGTTGTCCAGATCAGTAGGCCACACTAATCTGGCAGCCCTCCCCTTCTGTTCACTTCCACAAGAGAGTATCTCTTCTGAAAGGTACTAATGGTCTGCACCACGAGAAGGTGGGATCGGACATTAGGTGCTAGGCCTGGCTGGTTCTATGCATCATCACAGGGGATTGGTGCATAGCTCTCCTTCCAGTGACTACCTAGCTACCATTTATTATCACAAGAATTATGATCACCTTTGCCATATGTGTATAAGTTTTATTAATAAATTTCAAAGGTGAGTTTTTAAACTCTTGTGATTTCCATAAATTTCCCTTTGGAATATTTGTACCCACTGGTCAAAATCAAGGAATGTAATCAAATGTATTATTTTTTATGGAAAAAATATTGTATTGTAGTTATTATTGAAAAGGGTTTTGAAATACAGCTGGTGGTCATCTCTCTCAGCTGATGAATTGTTGTAGCTGTGTTATTCTAAACAGTTCATGCCAACAAATGCCTGTCTCTGTCAGAGCCTTTTCCATCCGGCATTTGCCAGAATTTGTGCACATTTTTTACCATTCTTCATACACTTAGGATATTGTGCCCTGTGATTTTCTGCTAAAGTCCTTCACCTCTGTTTTGGATGCTCCTGCCCAATTCACTCCAACAACGAGCCTCCAATGGAAGTCAGTCAGATCAGTTTATTTACCCATGTCCAACATTGATTTTCACCATTCATATTGCTTTTATAGGGCTTCATAGTGAGGTAAAATACTAATGTCAGTAAGAAATTTTGCATGTATAATTGCATGTTATAAATAGCTACCTGATGTAGTATTTAGCTTTTTTTTTATTGCTAGGCCAACAGGTATGTCCTTGTGTAGGTGTATGTATGTTGTATGAGAAGCCAGGACAAACTACACAAAGCTTCTAAGTTATCTCTATCCTCTGTGTAGGGGAGTATCCTTTTTTAGAAAAAAAAAAGAGTAATCTGATATTCCGAGGTTTGAGTCCCAACTGTGCCATCATTGAGATATATCTCTTCTAACCCTTGACCTTGGGGAGAAAGAAGACATGAATAGACTTGGAAAGGCAGTTGTCGGTAAGATGTTAATCTGTTGTACCATATGAAGGAGAGCCCTACCCTCTGCATGTTAAAGAATGTGCTGTATGGCCATGACAGGAGGCTTCCATCTCTCTTAACAACTGTCCAGTGAGTTCCTTTCCCCTACACAATTCTGAACCCTTGTAGTCCATGTGACCTGGCCATTTAGCCCACTGTGTGCAGAAAAGTTTATTTCAGAGGCAAAACAATTCATCCCTCAGATATGCAGAAAAGAAACAGGAGTTGAACCATTAACTAACTTGAACCCACACACACATATATATGTATTTCTTTGGCATGATCAAACTGAAGAATGTAAAAGTCTCAGGCTAAACTGATGATTCAGTTGGTTAAGCAGTCTTTTCTGAATATTCAACTACTGTTAAAATAAACAAAAGTATCTGTGTAATTTGTTCAATTACCTTTTAATAATTTGCCTTAATCAGAAAAATGTTTAATGGAAAGTTTATCTTTTGTGTTTCAACATGACTTTGTTTAAATACATTGTTTAGGTATTGGTCTTTTGTATGTTGATGCCTCAGTCTGGCAGATGCTACGTGGATCAATAATAGTGTTTACAGGACTTTTGTCTGTAAGTAACCTTTCTATGATAAATCGTACAAAATATACTAAGAAATTCTCCCTTAAAATGGCTACTTTTTATTGGCATAGAAAATGCTTTTTATTGTTAAAGTATTTCAAAATTAAGTTTTGGAAATAAAATAATAGATTCTACTTTTATTAATTACATCTGCCTATTTAGAATGCTTACAGCAACAAAAAGAATTTTGTGAGATATAGTAAAATATCATCATAAAAAGCAACAATATTTCAAGAAATACTTTTAGAATGATATTTTTTTAAGGCTCCACCAATTTTGTATGCATGCTTGTATTACTTAAATTCCATATAATGAACTAGAGTCAAGGATAAATTCAACAAAATAAAGTAAAATTTGCCTTTTTTTAAAAATAAAATTAGTTCTTTTCATAGAGTGTTTAAAACGTTTCATATTTTTGTACTTTAATTGTTTAAAGTGTCAAGTTTCTGAAACTGGTCTCACTCTGGTGGTCAAGTTAATTTTGAAGTGTTTACAGAAAATAAAATACATAACTTTAGAGCCACATCTCGATGTAAGTAATGAAGGGAAATATTAATGTTACATACCAAAAGAAAGAGTATTTAATTGTGATTTATAAATAGACTAAAATTCGAAGAAAAATAAAAGGCAAGTTAAAAAAATTTTAAACATACATTAAAATATTGCAAAATTTTACTGCTTTTTAAATTTTAACTTCAGTAAAAATTAAAAAAGCATTTTTTTTACAAATTATGTTATTATTCTATTACGAAATAGTTTATATTATTTTCATTAATGCTTAAATCTTTCATTTATTTGGTTTTTCTAAAATATTTAGTCGTTTATGCAAATAAGTGCATATGCTTAGATTTTTGGCGATCAACAAACTCTAAGAAAAGTAATGTCATAAAAAATTCATTTTGGTTTAAATACAAGATAATTTAAATAAAAACTGAAAAATATATCTAAAAAAAGATAAATGTGAAAAAAATTAATTAAAATATTTCAAAGCATTTAAAGTTTAACTGAAGCATTAAAACTGAGAATGAATCGTTTTAGAATGAAGCTGCATTAACTACTACAAAAAAGTTCTTTTGTAAATTGCAGCAAAAGTTTTTGTTAAGATTGCAATTTCCTAATGTTAATTAGTGTATTTAGTTAAAATATCATTAAAAGTATCACTAAAATAAGTTTCACCTTTTAAAAATTGAGCTTTTAAACTAATTGTGTAATCAGGCAGGTTCATTTTCAGTCATTTAAATTAATTATTCCTTATAATTATAGTATGCATCTGAAAAATCAGTAACAATTAATTCCAGAGCATCAGAGTAAGAAAAACAAAGTGTTAAAAATTGAAAATCTGCTAAAATATTGACCGAAAGCAACATGCATAGTTTCCGGATGATGCATCTTCCAGTAGTAATAAAATCAATATCTTTAAAGGTTTAGAAAGCATTACAAGTCTGCTGGAGCACTAAGTAGGTCAGAATGTTGGATATCAAAAGCTGATTGATAATCTATTATGGGAAGGCAAAATAAAGTCAAAAACTAAATCATTGTTACTTGATGCTATTTATGGTGATTCAATATGTGCATATGATTACTATAAGCTCAAATAGATTTTTTAACTTTATCATAATTTTTTCAAGCAGAATCAACAGGAAAAAATATGTATAATAGATTGAAATGCTATTTTCAAGATCTCATTAGAAACAGTTAAAAAATGCCAATCTCTAAAAAAAAAAATTTCTGGCCTTGTATTATGGAATGGTAGACAATCTGGGCAGGCCACCTTGATACACCAGGCCAGGACGGCTTTGAGCGAAAGGAGGGAAATTGATTAAACGTAAAAATTCAAATGATGTAATTTGTTTGAAATTTAAGTTAATTTTATTTTAATTGATTTTGAAATAAATAGTTTTATTTATTCATAAGGATTTTATTAAAATAACAGAATATTTTAAAATTAATTGCCATATTTTTCAAAATAAGTAACTACCAGTTGAATTTTTAGAAATTTAACTGTAATAAAAACAGCTATATTTTTCAAAAATAGGTCTTCTGTTACTGCAGCATCCTGGCCTGTTGTATCGAGGTGGCCTTGCTCTGGGCCACTAGAATCTGAAAAGAGAAAATGATATACCCAGTTTGGACATGCAAAGGGTTAAATTTAAATGAATGTAGAAAAAGTTCAATAATTTTTTTAGATGTTGCAATCATAAACAATTTGTAAGTTGGGGCAGCAATGTTTTGCAGAAATGCTATATTTAAACATATAAATGATGTGATAAGGGTGGAAAATTAGTTGTCGAAAAGTCATTATCACAGCCTGTCCAACAAAAAGCTGTAAATGTTATCGATTCAGTGTTTTTGTTAATTAGATGTGAACGTCGTCCCTCTCAGTGAATTGCTATTCTTATGGCCCTAGTAAAAAGACTGGTATCCATTTTTAAATACATCATTTCTGCAAAACAGTGCTACCAACTTAAAACTAGTATATTACCATTAAAGGGCAGATTTTGACATCAATCGTAACACAGTGAGCCAGTAAACAGCAAGAATAGAACAATGTTATTTCACTGTGCTGAAGACAACTTATGCAATGGATTCATCCAGCTTCAGCACTTTTACTTGCACAAAGATGAAATGTAAGTGTTTATCCATTAGAACTGCCATTGAATTATTGTTACTTACGTCAGCTAATGGAATATGATTGTAGACAGAATCCTGTCAATACTTTGTGAAAGTCATTCAATCCAGCACTGTTTTATACAAATTTATTTAAAAAACAACCGGGGTAATATTTCCATCTATTCTCTCTAATCCAACATCAAATGTACTGAATTTTTAAACTAGTCTGTGAAAGCCACCTCCTGCCAACACCTGTCAGTCACTAGTGTAGTGTGATGCTTCTGATCTCACATCCTATTGAACAGCATAATCATGCATTAAATTCTTTTCATCTTATTGCTGTGTAATTACAATTTTTCAATGATGTATTTATACTAGAAATTTGAAATTTTGGTGGTATAATGTGAAGGTCAGGAGATTTTGGCAGCAATGAGTTGATCCCTTACACCCAGGTTGGCAGGAAATGCAACTGTATTGTTAAGAGATAATTGGAAAGCTTTTTTTAGTTGGATTAGGACTTTACATTCATCCATCCTATATTCCAGATCTAGAGAAAAAAAAAGTGGGGGGAGGGGAAGAGATTGGATTTCAATTGCAGTATAACATTTTACCCTTTGTTTTAGAGTTTTTTTTTTAAAAATTTCGTTTTATTGAAGTTGAATTAGCAAAAATGCAAATAATCCTATACAACTAAGTTCCCTCTAGTGTGTTTGTTTCATTTCCTACATTTAGAAGGTAAAGGCTTAAAAAAAAATCCATTTTAATGAAATATTGGATTAGAGAGAGAAGATGCAAACCCTTTATTGAATGATGGATCAGACAGAATAGATGCAAATACTGGCTTTGGTGGTTTTTTGCAGTGTGTTTGTTTTAGAATCGTTTCAGTCAGAAGGAATGGACTTTGTAAGGGATGGATGCTCTCCCCCATCCCCTTTTCTATTGATGGAACACAAAGGCACAGCCATTTCAACCATGCTTGGAACTGGGCTGTCCGAGAAAGTGATGTCCATTGGTTAAAGAGAGCCATTGAGGCCGAAATGGACAGTCATGGTGGCAGGTGATTGGGGAGGTCAGCGGAGGTCACCTGATAGATGTTCGCTGGCTGCCACCACAGAACTTTGAAGCAGAGAGAGCGCTTTGGTACTCGGCTACAGCAGTCATGTCAGGGACTGCTGTGAGGTATTCTCTGTGTGAATTAGCGAGGCTGTGTCCTGCTTGGAGGCCTGTGTAGACCTGAGTTCAGTTTGTGGAACAGGCAACTGGGTCAGATCGAGACCACAGTATTGGTTGCCCTTTTGTATGTATGTGTAAATATATTATTTGTAATTAAATATTTAATCTGTATTCGTGTGGAGATTCAAATCACCAGTTAGACATAATTTCCTGACAATAGCTAGAACTCGCAGGAAAGAACCTACACGAAAGCGCACTGGCCGCAAATAGCATAAGCTGCCGAAAGCCCACATTTATACCTAACCTAATTCCATATAACTCAGCACATCCAATTGGATATAAAAAGAGTCAGCTATTAAAACATATTTTCTATGTGCCTATAGATACTCGTCCAATAAAACCATATTAAGTAAAGAGTTGAGTTGGGTTGTTTAACCTCTGAGCGGCACTTTTTTGCACACCATAGGCTAAATGGCCAGGTCACATGGACCCCGAAGGCTCAGAGAAGGTTGGGGGAGGGGACCCACTGGAACAGCTGTTGGGAGACAGATGGTAGCCTCCTGTCAAGGCCATCCAGCATGTTCTTTAACGTGCACAGGGTATGGCTCTCCCGCACACGGGTCCACATCTGACGGACGGTGGTAGTAGGTGACCACGGTCAGTACGGGACACTGGTGGCCTTTCCAAGCCCATCAGTGTCCCCTACTGACCGTGGGCAAAGCGGGGAATTTTGCGGAGATAAATCTCAACACTGACCCAGCTGGGACAAACCTGGGAACTACAGATTACGAGCCTAGCGCGCTACCGACTGAGCCACCCCCGCCCCATAAGTAAAGAGTTGAATACTATATATGATAAAACAAGATTAGCTGGATACCCTGATAAATTTGTTTATAAAATTCAAAAAACTGCTAAATATAACACACACAAAACATTGCAACCTAATCCTGTACAAATAGTCGAAAAGACTCGATACACACAGTTTCCCTTTTTTTACCGGGAGTGTCAAAAACAATTAAAAATACAGTAATAAAATATAATTTAAATATGCCACATAAGATTCATAATGCAATTAAAAACCTAATAATGATAGAGACAAAAGGAAACCGACCGGGGGGTGGGGGGGGTATATGAAATTGAAATACCAGATGAGAATAAGATATTGGGGGGGAATAAACTTTTATATCGGAAAAACATTTTGTTCGTACGAACAGCGTATGACGGAACACCAATTAGATATTTTTGGCTCAAACAATTTAACAAAATCAAATACATATTAATAATCTGACATATAAACCTTTAATAGCACCATCAAATAAATTTCGACTACATTATGCAGAGAATATTCTAATTAATCTTCATAAAGATCGCTTGTGCAACATGGAGATTTCACCCCTACCTGTGGTGTGGAACCTCCTGTTGCGCGAGTGACATTCAAATTTGTTAAATCACTGATAGAGGGATACTCTTACATATACGCTCAACTTTAAGATCACTCTGCTTGATGAAGCCCCGCACGCATTCGGGGTGAAACTAGTCACTATGTAGTTAGCTTGATGGAAAGGCGGGTCCATATTTTAACGTTTTAGATGTTTAAAGCTTTTGGTTTTTGTTTTAAAGAACTTGCATTGAGTATGCTAGTTTAAAGGAATTTGTTGAAGCAAATTTAAAGGAGTCAAAAGTGATCTACATTGGAAATTAAGCATGGAATCGCTTTGTGAGCATATCCCTCTTCACATTAATGAGTTGTTATGTGATGCTTTGAACAACATTACCATTAACATCATGGAAATTGTGAATTTCACATAGTGTTCCTGGACTGGCATCTTATGTGCAGCATAAATACATCTGTGGTTGATTTAACTGTAAAATGCCAATGCTTCTGAATGACATCTTGAAGAAATTACAGAAGAAGATTAATCAATTCGCTCAACCAGCTTGAAGCCAGCAGGACTACTCCATAAATGGCAATATGTTATGACATTACTTGGGAACTTTTAATATGGTTAAAAATTGCCTTAAATTTAGTCATAACATTATAACAACTCCTACCTAGACTATATTGTATAGTCTTAGTGTAGTGTGATAGATGCTTCTGAGCTCACATCCTATTGAACAGCATAATTGTGCATTAAATTCTTATAAATACATCATTTGCAATACTTGTTAAAATATGGAATTTTCAATTTTTTTTCACTATTAGAGGGTGCAATTATAGCTTTTGGGAGATTCGGAAAGTGCAAATTGTAATATTTCATCAATACTTATCCAACCCTAAAAGTTTTTTGGATTTATCTCAAAACAACAACAACAAAAAAAAAAAAAATGCATTTTCCCACCCCTTAAGTCTAATGGGTCAACTCATTGTTGCCAATGGAAACTTCATCACTATCACATTTTACCACTACAGTTTCTAGCATAAATGTGTCATTTGTAATAATCGTTTAAAATTTTCAAATTTTACAACAGAGGGCACAATTATGGTTTAGGAAGAATTGTAAAGTCCGAATCATAATATTTCATCAATACCTATCCAACACAAAACAGATTTTTAATTTTTCTCTTTAAACCGAAAGGTTCGATGTCTACAGATAAATGGTTGGATGGACAGACAAACTGGCAGATGACAAAATGAAACATATCTTCTCTCTCTCTTTTTAAATGAGATAAAAATAATTAAGGCTATTAACTCTTACTATGTCTGAAGGATCGCTTTCATCTTTCCCATTCTAGTGGTTGGAGACAGAAGCTTTGCTCCCGTAGTACAAGGTTGTGAAAAAAAATTCAAATAGAAATCTGAAAAATTTTTTTTAACTGTTTCTAATTAAATATCAAAAATAACATTCGAATCTATGATATATATTTTTTACCTGTTGACTCTTCTTGAAAAAATTATGATAAAGTTTAAAAACAAATCTATTTGAGTCTACAGTGAACGTATGAGCATGCTCAATCACCATAAACAGCATCAAGTAGTGCTGATTCAGTTCATGCCTTTATTCTGCTGTACCATACTTAGATTATCAATCAGTTGCATTTCTCGCTCGTTTCTGCTATTTATAGCCCTATTAGAGTTATAATGCTTTCTAAACTTTTAACATAGTGTATTGATTTTTTTACTACCAGAAATTGCGTCATCCAGGAAAAAAGCACGTCGGCTTTTGGTCATTATTTTAGCAGACTTTTGATTTTAAGACTTTTTTTTATTTACTTTAATGCTTCTAAAATTATTTTTTATTGCTTCTCAAATGGATACTGCAATTATAAACAATAATTAATAGAAACGATCGAAAGTGAAACTGCTAGCGATCTATAATGGCGGCAATCAGAACAAGCATTAGGATTACTCGGAGTGTAATTTTTAAATGGTAGTATTTTATTTATCAGTATTTTTAATTACATTTAAAGCATATGAACAAATAAGGTCAGGAAATTGCTATTTTAACCAAAATTTCTGCTGGAATTTTAGAATTAAATTTTTTTGTAGCAGTTATGCAGCTTCATAATAAAAATGACTTGTTCTCAAATGCATTGCATCGATAAAACTTTAAATGCTTTAGGACATTTCAAAAAAAATTTTTTCAGTTTTTTTTATCACTTTTCTGATATATTTTTCATTTCTAATTTAAATTACCTAGTTTTTAAAACAAATTTATTTTTTATGACACTGCTTTACTTAGGCTTAGAGTTTGCTGATCATCGAAAGTTTAAACATATGCATACATAATTTTTGCCTTTTATTAATTACAATTAAATGCTCTTTCTTTTGGTATATAACATGACATATTTCCATTCATTAGTTACTTCAAGATGAGGTCCTAAATTTGTTTATTTTCTGAAAACACTAAAATAAATCCAACCACCACAGTGGGTTTAGTTTCAGAAACTTGACACTGTAAGAGTTAAAGCAGCCTGAGAAATATGCAAAGTGGAAGTGAGGGTGGTATTCTTCATTCATGCTGCTCAACTTGGTTCAAGAAATTCAAAGGTGGTGACATGAGCCTCGAAAACAAGTAGCAGTCAGGATGGTCAATAGCAGTAGATTCCAACAGTCTGTGCAATGCTATTGAAGCTTACCCATTGACAATAACTTGCAGGCTCTCATTCAAGATTCATTGCTCACAAGCACCCCTCAGTACGAGCTTCTGTATGACCCCCTGTGAAGGTTCTGTTGGTTTGGGTACTTTCACAGACCTGTTCATGGGATTTTTGTTAACTGTCTGCTCTATATATCTACCACCTGGAAATATCTTCTGGGAAGACCTAAATGACCTCATCTTGCAGCTGCCGTCCCCTTTCCTCATCATGGGGGGATTTCAACTGGCACAGTCCATTTTGGGTCAGTACTGACACCATGTGAGTAGTAAGGTCTGGATCCTTCACTTTTCCTATTGAACACTGGTGTCAGTACTTACTTTTTATTCCCTTACCATCACTTCCATTGCTATTGATATCACCATCTGCTCCTCCTTGACTCTTCTACTCTTCACATGGAAAATTGAGGACAACCCTTGCAGAAGTGATCACCTCCCTGTGGTGTTTACCATTTCCTGTGTGGGACCTAGCAACCCTTCATACCTATCATGGTGCAGGCTTGATTGGACTGACTGCAGTGGCTTCAAATTCCTTTGTGAGTTTGATGAACACTCTGTCAGCAATGAGCTAATCAATGTGGCAGTGGTGGAGATGATCGAATGTATTGTCCATACAGCTGCCTTAACTATTCCTAAGACCTCAACCCATTTTCCACGATTTCTGAAACTAGGGTAAAATCCTGCCTGCATTTCAGCTCATAAGGCTCACAACAAGGCTTGGGGGATGTTTCAGAGATTTCCAGCATCCTCCAACCTTGAAGTTTTCAAGTTGCCAGGGTGAAAGCCCATTTCATCCAGCTCTAGAGCCAGAAGATCTCAATATTTATTATCATTAGCATACTTGTAAGACATGCTTTCCATCTATTGGCAAATAAAAAGCCGCTAGGGCTAAAAATTGCCTAAAAATAATGCTTATATATGACATAAAGGGAATGTTCATAGCGTTAATTAGAGGAGATCTTGATTGGCGGCTGGTAGCTCAGTGGTCCAGAGCACCTGACATGTTGTCAGGAGGTCGTGGGTTCATGTCCCGCCTGGC
The DNA here is from genome assembly GCA_038380435.1 of Ryuthela nishihirai. Lineage (NCBI taxonomy): Eukaryota > Metazoa > Arthropoda > Arachnida > Araneae > Heptathelidae > Ryuthela > Ryuthela nishihirai. The sequence continues at coordinate 55,735,536 of JAWZYU010000030.1, read as the reverse complement.
TCAGGCAATTTTTCATCTAAAATTGAAATCGACATCAAAAAGTGCCTACTTAATACTGGATGCCAGAAGGAATTTTGAATATAATATATGTCATCCATCACCCACATGACTAGTTCTAAAGTTGTACTGGATAAAGTCTGGGAGATGGGTGGATAAAGTCTGGGAGATGGGTGGGAACTACATGTCCCATTCATTATCTATCTTGTAGCACAATCAACAGGCATTTTGCTGATCTTCAAAAAATTGCCGACACTCTGAGAAATCTTTTTCCTTTTCCATTTATTCCCCTTAGTTCTGGCACTGAAGGGCAAGGCCAAACACTCTCCACTGTCTTTCTCCTCAAATGACCCAGAGCCTTACAACAAGCCATTCACAGCGAAGGAGTTTCACCTTGCTCTGCACTCTTCTTGTGCATCTGGTGTTGAGCCAGATAATGCCCATTATACCATGCTCCAACAACTTTCACCATCAAGTAAGGATCGGCTCTGAAATTTTGCTCATGTTTTTCTCAAGGAGCAGTTTCCAGACTCCTGAAATTCCCCGCCCTGCCCACGATCAGTAGGGGACACTGATGAGTTTGGAAAGTCTGCCATCCGTCGGATAGGATGTTAAGCTGTGGCCTCGTGTGTGGGTGGCCTTGACGGGAGGCTACCATCTGTTTCCCAACAGTTGTTAGAGTGGGTCCCCTCCCACAACCTTCTCCGAGCCTTCGGGGCTGGCCATTTAGCCCATTGTGTGCAAAAAAAGTGCCACTCAGAGGTAAAAAAATCCAAAATCTATGGCCTTCCTGAAGCCAGAAAAGGATCCCAAGATTCCTTCAAAATGTGTTCCCATTGCATTAACAAGCTTTATGTGCAAGATTTTGAAAAGAATGTTAAATGCTAGACTCATCTGGTATTTGGAACATAATGACCTTCTTTCCAACACCCAGTGTGACTTTTGTAGGCAACAGTCTACCTTAGACCTTCTGATCTGCCTCGAATCAGTGATCAGGAATTATCTTTTCATGTAGAGAGCGCCTGATATCAATCGTCTTCAACATTGAAAAAGTGTACAACATGGCTTGGAGATTTGGCATTCTTCATGACCTCCATACTTTTGGCTTCATAGGTCACATAACAATCTTAATTTCCAACTTTTTATTTTCTCGAACATTTTGTGCCTGTGTCTGCAACTCTCTGTTGCAGCCTTTCCCCCAAGAACAGGGGGTACCACAATGCTGTGTCCTGAGTGTAACACTTTTCACTATCAAGATAAGTTCTATTACACGACAACTTCCTCTGACTGTAGGTAATGCCATTTATGTTAAAAATTTTAGCATCTTTTGTTTTTTATCAAGCAGGAGGGTCATTGAATGACAACTGCAAACTCCCCTGAACAGTTTTGACTTGGGTGATGATCAATGGGTTTTGATACTACCCACAGAAGACTGCTTGTGTGCACTTTTGCCACAAGCATAATCTTCATCTGGACTCTGAGCTGTGGCTCAGGGGTACCAGCATTCCATTTATGGAGAAGACCAAGTTTCTCGGCCTGATCTTCGACCAGAAATTGACCTTTTTATCACATACATCATCTCAGGTCCAAGTGCATGAGGGCATTACATCCTTAAGGTCCTCTCCTCCCTCTCATGGGTGGATGGACTAATGTTCTTTGCTCTGCCTGTACTGTGAACTTGTCTAGTTGAAGCTGGATTACAGATCCCACTTGTATGATTCTGCCTGGGATTTTGTGGTGAAGATGCTGGACCCTCTCCACCTCTCTGTGTTTGCACGGGGACTGTCTTCAACTCAGGTTCAGAGTCTTTACGTTGAGTCTGATGAACTGTCTTTATCTATTCCCCATCAGCAGTTGTCCCTACAGTATGCAGCAAAATTGCTATTCCTACTGTGCCATCCTACTTTGGACTGTGTTTTTAGTCCTCAGTGGGCAATGCTTTACTAGAATTGCCCAACTTCCATTCATTCTTTCAGTTTTGCATGTCCAAGGCTACCTCAGAATCATCAACATCAGTCTTGATAGTGTTACCCAGTCAACAGCAGAGCCTCTTCCACCATGGCTCACTGTTTCCCCTTTCTGCAGGTTCTCTCGTTGCAGGATGGGGAAGGTTTTTACACCTGACTGCATGTACCAGCAACTCTTTGCCAGCCACTGTGTTGAACATCCAGACTTCTTATCCATCTTCACAGATGGCTCCAGATCCAGCACATTAGTGAGATTAGCCATGGTTTGCTGTGATACTATCATTGCAGACAAGATCCCATATCAGTGTTCCATCTTTGCTGTAGAGTTATATGCTATCAACCTTGCCTTAGACTATGTGGCAGCTAAGCATAATTGTCAGGTGTTCTCTACAATGACTCTCTTCAGGCTTTGATCTCGGTGAGACATTGGCCTTATCCTGTTCTCTCCATGATGGGCTTGCAGCTTCATCATCTGGTAGCCACAAACCATCATTCACTTCTATTTGGTATTTGGTCACATTAGGATCAAAGACAATGACTTGACAGATACTGCTGCCAAGTCGGCCATGCCCCTATCTGACTCTTCACTGCCAGTTCTACACATAGACTTCCATTAGTGTTTTGCCCCTAGCTCCAGGAGGTGGGGGTGGCTCGTTGGTAGTGCGCCAGGCTCGTAATCTGCAGTTCCCAGGTTTGAGTCCCAGCTGGGTCAGCATTGAGATTTATCTCTACAAAACTCACCGCCCTGCCCACGGTCAGTAGGGGACACAGATGGGCTTGAAAAGGCCACTGTTCGTTGGATGGGACATTAAGTTATGGCCCCTTGTCCTGGAGAGCCACACCCTGTGCACTTAAAGAACATGCTGGATGGCCTTGATGGAAGGCTATCATCTGTCTCTCAACAGCTGTTCCAGTGGGTCCCCTCCCCCAACCTTCTCTGAGCCTTTGGGGTCTTTGTGACCTGGCCATTTAGCCCATGGTGTGCAAACAAATTCCACTCACAGGTAAAACAACCAATCCCTAGCTCTAGGCACAGTGACAAAGATTTTGGTCTGAACAGGTTAGTAATAAGCTTTTCAAAATCAACCCATTATCAAACCTTGGCAGTCTGTTTTTCTCAGGAATTGCAAAGAGGAAATTGTACTTGCTTGGCTCTGCCTAGATTATTCGTTTGTCACTCATTCATTTCTTCTATGGGCAGACAACCTAAGTGCAAGTTGTGTGACACCATTTTAACCAATAAATATATTTTACTTGTCCCACTATTAACCGTAAAAACTATTAACTGTGTTTATGGTTAATAGTGGGACAAGTTATTAATTTTAACTTCCATAATTTTAGAGCTGTGCCCCTTACACTCGGCTACCTTTTATCTAATGACACTTTTTTTAACACCTGTTTTCAACTTTTTATGTTTTACTGGATATTTTACATGTATTTAATGTTCTCCCTTTTTGATATTTGGATTTGTTGCTGTTTACTATGGGTCTTATGCACCTATTGTTGGTTTTGTATTTTACTTTTGTTATCAATAAATATTTTGTGAATCTTTTGTTCTTTTTACATGGACCTTTTATGGCTTTTGTTTTTTTACCATTTACACTTTGTATCTGTTCTTGTTTTGTTATTTGATTTTAACTTTGGTTGTGGGTTTCTATGACTTTTATCTCTTTTTTTTTTGTCCCTACACCTTGTTTGGCATAATATAGCCTGAGTTGCCTTTGTGCCATAAAACCCCAAACAACTAACCAGCTTACACGTATAGGTGCAGCATCTGCAATGCATCAGTAAGGTAGCCAGGAGTTGCCAATACTAAACAAGCAAACCGTCATATCGAAGTCGAGCAAACTGGGGCGGGGGTGGCTCAGTCAGTAGCGCACCAGGCTCGTAATCTGCAGTTCCCAGGTTTGAGTCCCAGCTGGGTCAGCGTTGAGATTTATCTCTTCAAAATTCCCCGCCCTGCCCACGGTCAGTAGGGGACACTGATAGGTTTGGAAAGACTGCTGTCCGTCGGATGGGACTTTAAGTTGTGGCCCCGTGTGCGGGAGAGCCATACCCTGTGCACGTTAAAGAACATGCTAGATGGCCTTGATGAGAGGCTACCATCTGTCTCCCAACAGCTGTTCCAGTGGGTCCCCTCCCCCAATCTTCTCTGAGCCTTCGGGGTCCATGTGACCTGGCCATTTAGACCATGGTGTGCAAAAAAAGTGACGCTCAGAGGTAAAACAACCCAACAACAACAATTGGAGCAAACTCCTTGATCATCCATGTGACAATGTTTCATCAAGTGAATTATTAGCTGTGATGAAAAATTGATGCTTTTCAACATTCCAAATACCCAAAAGTAACCCACACTTCCTGTCCCAAAGAGGGGACAATTTCAAATGAAGGCCATGTTGTATATTTGGTTTTATTTTGAGGGTATAGTGCATTTTGAACTGGTTCTCAGTGGATGTGCCATCAATGATAACCTCTACTGAACAAAACTGTAGTGTGTGCACTCTTTGATGCTTCATTGCTAACCAGGATTAGTAAACAGATATCAATTACTCCTCCAACAAGACAATTCAAAACTGCATATCATACTTCAGACCAAAGAAAAATTTAGAGAATTGGCATTTGGGATTCTTCCTCACTGAGCATACAGTCTTGACCTAGCTTCTTCCTACTACCACCTCTTTTACTCCATGACTCATTTTCTTCAATGTAAGTAGTTTAAAACATTTCAAGAAGCCGAACCTCAAATCTCAAGTTTTTTTTATTGCATTCTGTCTTTTAGTATGTCTTATTATATCAAAGTGTAATTTTTATTATATGTGCAATTAAATTCCATGTTTAAGGTTTAGAATACTTTAGGAAGTCAGACTTATCAGTTGGATTAATGCTCAGTGTGATATTATTTCAAACACTGTGTTATTAGACACCATATACTTAACTGATAGGCTCCTGTCAGACCTCTGTGGTAAGCAGCTGCTTGAGGGGGTATTTATTTTAATTTTATTATACTTAGTAATCTTTGTGATATTTGTTTTGATAATTGCCATGTTGTTGCTAGAAAATATATTTCCCTTTTTTACAGCAAATATTCTTGAAACGGAAACTCAAAAAGTTGCAGTGGTTAGGTATATGTGTTACTGTTTTTGGTCTTCTTTTAGTAGGATTATCAGGTGTACTGCGAGGAAAGCACAATTCTGGCAGCAAAGTTGTATTGGGTAAGACATAAATGATATATATATTATTTATATAAATTGTAATTTAAAAAAAAATACAGTTCGGTCCCTAACAGTAATTTGAATTTTAGTTTATATCAAATATAAAATCTTGTTTATTTCTCACTGCTAAATAATAGAATACTCATGCAGGGATTTTATTAAAAAGCAATTAATCAAATAGCAAAAACTAATTATTCGACATTTGTACTGTATGAATAAATGCAACTTGTAAACAGAACTTAATGTGGAATGGCATTGTGGTTCATCTCATCTCTCATCTCATCATCCTCAAGCAGCCATGGGCTACGGAGGTCCAACCAGACCGCGCAGTTTAATTCTCCAAGCATATCTGTCCTGAGCTACATCTGCTGCATCCGGCCACTGTACACCAATTCTAACAAGGTCCTGTTTGACATTGTCAGCCCACCGCATCCTAGGTCTCCCCCTCATTCTGAGGCCTCTAGGCACACTGTTCATAACCCTATTCACCAATCTATAATTATCCATACGGGCAACATGGCCAAACCAGCGGAGTCTCTCTCTGCACAATATGCTGCTTAAAGGAGGTTGCAGACTCCTTTGCCTAACCTCATCATTAATTACAAAGTTAAACCACCTAATACCCAAGATACTGCGTAAGCATCTAGAATCAAAAGCATCTAGTTTCCTGTTATCTTGCTTACACAGCATCCAAGTTTCACTACCATAACTAACCCTAGAAAGAACCAAACTATTATACAGTCTAATTTTAGTCTTTAGGTGTATACGCCTATTTCTCCACAATCTCCATAGATTCTTAAAAGTCCCGGCAGCAATACCTATTCGTCTGTTAATCTCATGCCGCACATCACCAGTATCAGTTACGCAGCTCCCAAGGTAATTAAACTGTGACACCTGCTCAAGACTGCAACCATTCAGATTAACTGAATCACAACCTGCCTGACCAATTTTCATCACTTTAGTTTTCTCTCTGTTTATAACCAAACCTACTGTACTACCAGTCTCATCAACAGTTCGAATGAAAGAGTTCATCTCATCAACATCATTTGCCAAAAGGGCTAAATCATCAGCATAATCTAAATCAGAAATTTTCATATCTCCAGCCCATTTAAGGCCAAAAGCTTCCCCTTGAAGTGAATTTCGCATAACATAATCAACAACCAAACTAAAGAGAAAAGGAGACAAAATGCACCCTTGTCGAACACCAGAAGTAATGCTAAACCAATTGCTACAAGCCTTACCAACTCTCACACACGACTCAGTGTTATTATAGAGAGCTTTCATAATGTTAACTAACTTGTCTGGTATACCATATGATCTCACAATCAACCACAAATTATGACGATCAACAGAGTCGAAAGCCTTTTTGAAATCAACAAAGCTAGCAACCAAAGGTTTCTGAAACTCTAAACATTTCTCAAGAATCTGCCTAAGTGAAAATATCTGATCCACACATCCCCTATCACTTCTGAATTCACATTGCTCATCACGCAATTGCCTGTCAACCAGATTCTTAATTCTATTAAGCACAATCATGGAAAGAACTTTACCTGGAACGGAGAGTAGGCTGATACCCCTATAGTTATCACAAGAACTGCGATCACCTTTTTTGAAAATAGGGATAATAATAGCTCTGGTAAAATCTTTAGGAACCATGCCTTTTTTCATAAAAGTTATTCAAAATTTCAGTCATCCAAATGGTAACTGAAACATTCCCAGCTCTAAGCATTTCCATAGTAATTTCATCCACCCCTGGGGATTTATGAAGTTTAAGTTTAGAAATAGCCAAACTAACTTCAGATTGTGTTATAGGGCCAACATTAAAGCCAACAATGCATCTATCATCATTGCAAACAATGGGAGTAGAACTAACCACATTGTTTAGAACATCACTGAAATGCTCAGCCCACCTAGCCATGACAGAATCATCACCTTCTGTAACCTTGCCTTGTTTATCCTTCAATCCCTGTATACCTGTTCGTTTTCTACCACACAAAACATTAACTATCTGGTACAGCTCTCTGCTGTTGTGCTGTCTAACTGCTTCCTCAGCTTTGTCAGTCAGGCCATCAAGCCAAAGATTCTTATCAGTAGCTAACTGATCCTTTATATGTCTATTAAGTTCTTTGTAATGCTTTCTATTAGGACTAGTAGGGTACTGATTAAGGACATTCCTGCAGTTCCTTCTTTCTGAAATAAGCTCAAGTGCCTTATCACTTAAATAATTCTGCCTCCTCTGCTCCTTTTTTCCCTAAAAGAGTAATGTTAGTTTCCAAAAAAGCCTGTTTAAAATGGCCCCATTCTTCCTCAACTTCAGTATTAAGCAAACCATGACTGTCATAATGACTAAGTAACCTATCATGGTAAGCTTTAGCTATAACTGGGTCTTTCAGAGCTTCAGTATTAAAGGTAAAATTTTTAACCCTAGCACAACACTTTTTAAGTTTAAGTTGCAAGACACTTTTAACAAGGTAATGGTCAGATCCCATTTCAGCTCCCCTATATGCCCTGGTATTTCTAACACAACTAGCCCATTTGCTGTTAATTAATATATAATCAATCATATTCTTATGCAGCCCATCAGGTGAAACCCATGTGTATTTATGTATGTCGCGGTGTTTGTAATATGTGTTAGTTATTCTGAAACCATTGAGTTTACTTACCTGTAGGAGACGTTGCCCATTGCCATTGCAGCTACCAATACCAAAAGGGCCTATTACTCCTCCCCAAAGGTCAGAGTCGGTACCAACTTTGGCATTGAAGTCACCAAGAACAAGGGTAATATCTCCTTTCTTGACAGAATTCAAAATATCCTGAAGTTGTCTGTAAAACCTATCCTTCTCATCCTCATCAGAATCCTCAGTGGGGGCATAACAGCAGATAACATTCAAGTCTTTAATGCTTGTCTGAAATTTTGCTGTAAGAAACCTTTCATTAATGCACTCATATCCTAGAAGAGCATCACTAGCATGTCTGCTGAGCAGCAGACCCACGCCTTGGTGATGCTTTCCATCCTCCCTCCCTGTAAAGAGAAATTTAAAGTTATTTTTAAGTATCTCACCTTTACTTGTCCATCTGGTCTCTTGCAAGCCTAGAATATCTAGGTTATAGCGCTGGAATTCCTGCATGAGGACATCAAGAGAATAATCTCTATGTAATGTCCTCACGTTCCACGTTCCTGCAGAGAGAAAATGATTAGTAGGATTTTTAAAGAAATTAGGTTTATTGAGATTGGTAGGGCCAACAATATCAAACAGCCTCCTTATCGCAGGCATGGGGCAAAGACCTGTTCCTCCTCCGCTAAAGGCTGAAGTCACCGATGTTGGTAGGAACTTAGGCACCACCTTTTCAAGTGGACTTTTTCAAGAACCATATGGCCTGCCTGAGACACATTACTCCAGTTTAGGCTTGACGATGCCCAACTAGCTAAGTAAGGTTCAGGTACCTGCGATGTCCTCTGATTAGGATTATCCACCAGCTGATATAAGGTATCCCATGCCTCTGTTCACTTAGAGCTGGCAACCCAGAAGCAAACAGAAAACACAGCTGCAGACTCTCCCTCAACAGAGGCCCACCAGTGCAGCAAGTCCAGGATCCATAATCAAGCTCAAATCCATAAACAAGTCCAGTCTAGTAGGTATAAATGGTCAGCACCAGGACCCTGTGAAGTTGACCACTCCTCAGCAGGTTGAAAAAAAAGAAAAAAGTGGCCATAGATGACCAGATCAGTAGGCCATACTGAACTGGCAGCCCTCCCCTTCCGTTCCCTTCCAAAAGAGAATATCTCTCTTGAAAGGTACTAACGGCCTGCACCACGAGAAGGCAGGGTTGGACATTAGGTGCTAGACCTGGCCGGTTCTGTGCATCATCACTGGGGATTGGTCATCACTTAATGATCTAGAATCAAAGGCATCAAGTTTCTTGTTATCCTGCTTACAAAGGGTCTATGTTTTGCTACTATAACTAACTTTAGAAAGAACTAAACTACTATACAGTCTAATTTTAGTCTTTAGGTGTACATTTTACTGCAGTTATTCAAAGCAGTTGAAGCACCATCTGCCTGACCAATTTTGTTCACTTTAGTTTTTTCTATATTTATCACCAAACCTACACTATTACCAGTCTCGTCAACAGTGCTAATGAAAGAATTCATCTGATCAACATCATTAGTCAACAGAGCCAAATCATCTGCATAATCTAAATTAGGAATTTAAAAATCTCTAGATCATTTAAGGCCAAAATCTTTCCCTTGCAAAGAATTTCAGATAACATAATCAATAACCAAACTAAAGAGAAAAGGAGACAAAATGCACCGTTATCGAACACCAGAAGTAATGCTAAACCAATTGCTACAAGCCTTACCAACTCTCACACATGACAGTGTTATTATAGAGAGCTTTCATTATGTTAACTAACTTGTCTGGTATACCATATGATCTCACAATCAACCACAAATTATGATGATCAACAGAGTCGAAAGCCTTTTTGAAATCAACAAAGCTAGCAACTAAAGGTTTCTGAAACTCTTAACATTTCTCAAGAATCTGCCTAAGTGAAAATATCTGATCCACACATCCCCTACCACTTCTGAATTCACATTGCTCATCACACAATTGCCTATCAACCAGATTCTTAACCCTTCCAGTATCCAGACTGAAAAACAGGTTTCCATCCAGAGGCCAAGCTATTTTCTTATGCTCGGCCAAAAAAAAAAAACTTTAACTTTAGAACTTTTTTGTCATATAACTAATGAAATGAATTATGGCATGTTGTATACCAAATTAATCAGCATTTAATTCTGGATTTTCTGAAAATCAAGTATTTAACAAAAAGACGATATGTTTTATGTTAATAGGACTTTTTTAGAATCATGTAGTAAAAAAATGCATCTGGCAATGCAAATAAAATAAAAAAACTAATAGACAGAAATGATTACAATGCACATGGATAGAATGCCTATATATTTCTGAATAACAAAAAATTTTTTTTGGTTTTAAGTAAATATTTTTCTCATTTTGTAATTTTTTCGCAGTACTATACTTTGAAAAAATTTCAGGCTCTTAGCCAATTGTGTCGAGTCAAACAAGTCAACTTTAAAATGGAAAAAAAAAACAATCAACAGAAATAGGTCATGTTATACAGGGTGTCTCAAAAATATAGGTACAAACTTTTAGGGGAGGTAGATAACACGTAAAGGAATGAGAATTGCATAGGAACCCATAACCGGAAACGTCACCTTAAGTCAATAGGCAGCGTTGTTCGTCAGTGCGCTAGAGGGGAAATTTCGGATTTCCTCATTCGAGCGGTAGTCGGCTGATGAATAGCATGCAAAGGTATTTGAACAGGGAGCTGGCAGACATGCACTTAGTGTATGGAATAGCTGAGGGCAACGGACGAGCCGCTCAACGAATGTATCAAGAATGCTTCCCACACAGACATGTACCGGGCCACCATTTGTTTGTGCGTGCGCATCAAAATTTGTGCGATGATAGGTCATTAAGAGCTGTAACATTATCAAATGTATCATCTAGTATGCCATTTGTAATAATTATGTCCAATAAATGTTTTCCCATTAATCAGCGTCTTGTGTCCTTTCAGATCTTGTACCTCTGCTACCACTTTCCCCATGACTTTTCCTGTTTTGGGTTCCTATGCAATTCTCATTCCTTTAGATTCCTACCTCCCCTAAAAGTTTGTATCTATATTTTTGAGACACCCTGTATATCAAATTAAACAGAATTTAATTACGAATTTTATAAAAGTAAATAATATAAATAAATTTCCAAGCATTATTGATTTTAATAAGCCTTTTTCAATGTGATATGGTGAAAAAAAAGATAGCACTATACAATCAAGGCTTCACTTTGGAAAACCTGATGAATAAAAATAGTTAAATTATACATTTATCGAAAGGAAATTTCCTCACGAATAATATAATATTCAACCTGAAATATGATTTTTATTTCTTTTAATCGATCTTTTCAGTATTGTATATTTTAAACACTGCCAGTGTTATACAAAGTGATTTGGATTCTCACATTCACGGGATTTTCTGAACTGGTTATGATATAGAAAAAAACTTTCTTGGTTGCTTTTTTTTGCTAAACATTATGAATTTTTTCTTTGGGTGTTGAAGTTCAGCGATCTTGGCTAAGTACAGAAAGGTTTGTGCACCAAAGCACCTGGCCTCCCACAAGACTGCCAATTTCCATATAGCAAGGAAGTCTATTTTGCTTCCATATCCAAGACATTCATTATTAGGAAATGGTACAAGCTCAAAATTTTTTTACTAAAAAAATAAGAAATAATAAAATAAAAATTACATATATCCTAATGGGATGTTAAATAAAATATTCGCAGCAACTTTTAAGCTGGCCTCCGATTTAGCATAACTCAGAAAGATCGATAAATCAGCCGATCGAAAGATCGCTAACTAACGGAAGTAAATCTACAGAAATTAATTTGCTTCCCATATCCAAGACCTCATTTATTTTCAGAAAATGATACTAGATCAAAGTTTTACTGGAAAAGTAATAAACAATAAAATTGAAATTAACATATAGCTTAATGGAATGTTAAAATATCCACAGCAACAAGTTGTAGGCCAGCCATACGATGTAGCATAACTATGAAAAAATCAGTGCTTATCGATCGGCCAAAAAAATTGCTAATTTCCGAAAATAAATCTACTGAAATGAAAACTAAGGTTTAAATATAAAAGAATACTTACTTTACAAAAGGTAATCCAATATGCTGGATCAAAACTGTAAACAAACACTTATAGCACTTGCAAGGGAGATTGTATGTGTCAGCCATTTGCATCTTGTTTACCTCAGTGAAGCATAACTAATTAAATGCAGCTGCAACCAGAATTTCTAAGTAGGATGTGTTTACTTCCAGTTTCGATTTTGAAGGCAGGAAAAATGCATAGAATGCTGGGGAAAATGATAAAAATAACTTAGGAATACTGAAATATGTTTATGACAGAAAAGAGTGTGAAACAGAAAAAAAAATGGTAGTACTTATTTTGTAATTCCAAAATTTATTGTTTTTAAAAATAGCATTTTTTTGTTAATTTTTAGGTGATTTTCGAAAATTTAAGGAAATATTTGTTGACAATAGTTCAAAGTTCAAATCAAACTTGTGAGCTTAAATCAGAAGGTTGCTTCAGCAAATAGGAATGTTAACAAGCAAATCAGCAATATTGTTTAGTGATTCTCAGAAATGGCAATCAGATGGCCTTATAAAATTATTTATATTGTAGTTTAATAAAATATGCATCAAATTAAAAAAAATATATATTTTTGAAGCCTGAATTATATATTTTTATAAGTTATATAATTACAACCACAATTTTTATTAAAAAAAAAAGATTTTTTTTGTTGTAATAAAAGCGTATACATACATCCTTGACACCTCAATTCAGATTCTCTGAATGTATACAGACTACATGGACACTGGAAGAGTTAATTCTATTAAGCACAACCATGTGAAGAACTTTACTTGGTACAGAAAGTAGGCTGATATCCCTATAGTTATCATAAGAACTGCGATCACATTTTTTAAAAATAGGCAAAATAATAGCTCTAGTGAAATGCATAGGGACAGCACATTTATCATAAGAAATATTCAAAATTTCAGTCAGCCATGTGATAACACAAGTGTTCCTAGCTCTAAGCATTTCAGTGGTGATTTCATCCACCTTAGAGAATTTATGCAGTTTTAAGTTTTAAACTTCTGGCATTTAAGGCAACTCCAGAAGGTGATACAGGGCCATCATTAAAGGTCATTAATGCATCTATCCTCATAACAAACAATGGGAGTAGAAATAATTACATTATTTAAAACATCTCTGAAAATGCTTAGCCCATCTAGCCATCATAGAATTCTCACCTTAAAACATCTTACCATGTTTATCCCTTAATCCCTGTGTACCTGTTTGTTTCTTCCCACACAAAACGTTAACAATCTGGTGCAACCCCCCTGGTATGCTGTCTAACTGCTTCGCTATCAAGCCAAAGATTCTTATCAGCTGTTAACTGATCTTTTACATGTTTATTAAGCTTGTTGTAATGCCATCAGTTAGGACTAGTAGGTTGTTTATTCATGTTAATCCCGCACTTCCTTTTTTCAGAAATAAGTTCCATATCCTTATCACTCAGATAATTTTGTTTTCTCTGTTGCCTTTTACCCAAAAGAGTACTGTTGGTTTCAAGAAGATCCTGCTTAAACTGATTCTATTCTTTCTAAACTTCAGCAAACCATGATTGTCATACTGACTAAGTAGCCTCTCATGGCATGCTTTGGCTACAACTGGATCTTTCAGACCTTCAGTGTCAAAGGTAATTTTCTTAACCTTAGCACATTTCTTAAGCTACAATCTGATCTGGCAGCCCTCCCCTTCCGTTCCCTTTTACAAGAGATTATCTCTTTTGAAAGGTACTAATGGGAAGGCAAGGAGACATTAGGTGCCACCTTTGAAAGGTACACCATGAGAAGGCAAGGCCAGACATTAGGTGCTAGGCCTGGCCAGTTCTATGCATCATTACAGGGATTGGTGCATAGCTCTCCTTCCAGTGATTACCTAGCTACCATATACAGACCTTGTGATAATTAGAGAGGAATATTTACTTTCTGTTTCAGGTAAAGTTCTTTGCATGATTATACTTAATGGAATTAAGAAGTTGATTGATGGGGATGTATTGATCAGATTATTTCACTGAGGCAGATCCTTGAGACTTGTGGTTATTAGCTTTGTAGATTTCAGAAAAGATTTTGACTCTGTTGGCCATCATAATTTGTAGTTGATTGTGAGATTATGTGGTTTACTAGACAAGTTAGTTAGCATAATGGAAGCTCTATATAAGAACACTGAGTATGTGTGAGAGTTGGTAAGGCTTGTAGCAATTGGTTTAGCATTGCTTCTAGTGTTTGTCAAGGGTGCATTATGGATTACTTTTTGCATATTATGGCTATTGATTACGTTATCTGGAATTAACAGCAAAGGGAAGATTTTGGCCTTAAATGGTCTGGAGATACGAAAATTTCTGGTTTAGATTATGCTGATGATTTAGCCCTTTTGGAAAAGGATGATGAGATGAACTCTTTCATTTGAGCTGTTGATGAAACTGGTACTAGAGTAGGTTTGGTTATAAACAGAAAGAAAACTAAAGTGATGAAAATTGGTCAGGCAGGCTGTGATTCAGTTAATCTGAATGGTTGCAATCTTGAACAGGTGTCACAGTTTAATTATCTTGGGAGCTATGTAACAGATACTGGTGATGTGTGGCATGAGATTAGCAGACGAATAGGGATTACTTCTGGGATTTGTAAGAACCTATGGAGAGTGCGGAGAAATAGATGTATACACCTAAAGACTAAAATTAGACTAGTTAATAGTTTGGTTCTTTCTAGGGTTAGTTATGATAGTGAAAGCATTAGGTAGTTTAGTTTTGTAAGTAATGATGAAGATAGGCAAAAGAGTCAGCATCCTCCTTTGAACAGCAGATTGTCACAAATCCTAAATTTGAGCCTACACTTCTTTCTTACAGAAATTAGCTCCATTGTGTTAGAACTCAAGTGACTTTGTCTGCTATGCTCCATTTTACTTAGAAGAATACTATTGGTAATTAAATTAAGACTAACTGAAGAGCACAACGTGAAAAACAAAAACTGGAACGCTTACCTGATAAACTTTCATCACTTTATTTTGTTCTTTATCATACCAAAGCTCTATTAATATAAGCTTCACTATCCTCCTGTTGAAAGCCTGTGGTACACTCCTACTCAAGTTTTTTCTACCACATTTAGATTTCTCCTTCTTGATTTCTGGCACAGATGCCTTGTGGATGTTGATGTTGTTGGTCCGTTATCTACTGTGCTCGTTGTTATTGCTGGTTTATGGTATGACTCCTCAGCAGTTCGATGTTATAACAATGAACAAAAGTCATCTGATACAACACAGACACAAGATAGTAGATCAACTTTTACTTCATGTTAGAAAGTATACAGAAGCATTTCGGATCATTCTTGATTTGCAATCACTGTGAATACAAAAGTGTGTGAAGATGTGTGCCTTACTACTTGTTTACATTTTGGTGTGCAACTCTCAGATACAGGTGGTTGAGGCGGGAGTGAAGGTGAGTTCATTTAGTCCATAGTCAGGGACTAAATGAACCCTGTCCATAGTCAGGGTCCATAGTCATAGTCATTTAGTCCATAGTCAGGGACATAGTGGGGTTGGAATTTCGTAGAGCGAAAGGAGGCAGTTACATACAGAATAATTTAAATATAAAGAACAGAGATATTATGAACTGACAGTTATTTTCAGTAGGTCTCAGACAACAGTAGTGCCCAAGGATCTGGCAAGTTGAGCAATTAGTCATCACACCTGTTGATATTCTTTTGAATGAATGTTGTGATGGTCCACCCATTCACTTTTACTTTTCCTTAACCAGTTTTATATTTATTATTTTGGGGATTTCTTTAAGTTGGATTCATCTTTTCTTTTTGCCTAAAACCACTAGAGGAGTTGCATATGAGCAACTCTGATTTTTGATTGACAGCCGCTAATGCACACGGTAGGACATGCCACCTTTTACATCATAGCTCTTAATAATAATTCAGCTCAATAATATTCAGTTCGTGATCATAAGATTATGCAAATATACTTCCCAACATGCAACATATGTATAGTAAGTGACATTAGGTTACAGAGTAGAGAATTAGTGGAGAGAATGTGAGTAGAGAGCTAGCTAGTAGTCATTTTTGAGAATGTAGAATATTGGTGAAGATTTTGTTTGAGTGAGCTGTTAATTGCTTAGAATTTGTGTAGAAGAAATTTCACTTTGTTGAGTCTCAATTTTTAGAAATAAACTTTGTTTTATGAAATAGTTTTGATTTGTTAATTTTTTCTCTTGAGCAAGATATTTGATATTTGATTAGATTTAAACTTTAATGTTTGACAATCTTTTTGAATTAGATTCTTTTTGACTAAGTATATTTAATATACTTAGAGAACCCTTATTTAACTTTATTCGGCAAGATTAATTGCCTGGAACCAGAGTTATCTGGAAATTAAGCATTATTTGGATCAGTCACAAGGTCCATAGTAAAGAATTTAACATACTTTTGGAGCATTACATCATAAATAGGAGTGTACCACAGTAGGTTTTCAACAAAACGGGAGAATAGTGAACCTTATATTAATATTTAGCGAACTCCGTGACATAAGTTTAACACCAAACATATTTTACCAGGCCTCTCAGTACCTAATTACAGCATTCACTCATCAACATATCTGCCATAAAAGCCAAATCATCAGCCTAATCTAAATCAGATATTTTCATATCTCCTGAATGAATTCCTGACAAATAACCAATATGAAAGGAAAGGGCGACTAAATGTAGCTTGTCATATTCGAGTTATAATATAAAACTAATCTCTGCAAGTTTTACAACATAGCGTTGTTAATAGATCCATCATTATATTAAAAAACTTTTTCCAGTATGCTGTACAATTTCAGAATTAACCATAAATAATGTGATCAAAAGCCTTTCTGAAATCTACAAAGCAATCAATCACAGGTTTTTGAAACTCTAAACATTTCTCAAGAATATAAATGAAAAGATTTAATCTATACAGCTCCTACCACTTTTGAACCAACACTGTTCATCCCTAAGTTGCTTATCTAAATATTTAATTTTGTTAAGCACAATAATGGACATAATTTGCCAGAAAATTAGTAGACTGATGCCCTTATAATTAACACAAGAAGTGCAACCATCTTTCTTAAAAATAAGGATCATAATTACCTCTACTTTAATAATAAGTAAAATCCTTAGGAACAACCCATTTGCCATAGAAAATATTCAACACTTACATTCACATTCCTACAGTCAACTATTTGACAACAGAATCATTCCTCTTTGAACATTTCAGTAGTTATTTCAGCTAACTCTGGTGACTTGTGAAGTTTTAATTTAGGAATAGCCAAAGTAACTTCAGAATGTGATATAAAGGCCAACACTAAAATGAATAATGCCTCTATCCTCATTACTAACAATGGGGCAGAAGTAAACATATTGTTGAGAATGTCTCTGAAATGCATTGCTATGACATAATCTTCCTTTTCAATAATTTTATCAACTTTCAGTATTTTTATGTCATTTTGTTTTTTCCTATATAAAATATTTACCATATTATACAACTATCTGTTATGTTCTCTAGCACCTTTTTCTTTGTTATCCAAGCTATCAAGCCATAGCTTTTTATCATCATTAAACTGATTATTTTCATTAAGCTCTCTTAATGTTGCCTGTTAGGATCAGTAGGGTGTTGAAACAACTGAACCATTACACTCTCTTCTTTCAAAAATTAACTCCATTTTACTTAGAAGAGTACTGTTGATTTCAAGCATAGCCTGTTTGAAATGATTCTATTCATTCACAACCACAGTAGTAAACAAACCACGATTTTCGTAATGACTAAGTAGCCTATCATGGTAAGGTTTGGCCTCTAATGGCAAACCATGTTCAGAGCCTCAGTGTTAATGGCAATTCTTTTAACTTTAGAATATTTCTTCAGGTTCAGTTGCAAAACACTTTTAATAAGATAATGGTTAGATCCAATTTGAGCTTCCCTACATGACTTTGTGTTTCTAAAAGAACTAATCCATTTGCTATTAATTATACATAATTAGTTGTAATCCTGACATTTTTTGCTGAAAAAGCCTTTTTTAAGAAAGCCTTAACTGGCATAGTGGTTAGGGAGTTAGCGACTGTTCCAACAGGGCAAACTTTGTGTGTTGTGTTAGCTCTAACTGAGGAAATAATCAGCAGTGATATCAGTCTTAGTATGGCATGTCTTTACATGAGAAAGCCTGTAAAAGCTAGGAATAGCTTCTAGGATTCTTCTTTGTCTTACATGTAGCAAAAAAAAAAATGAAAAAAAAGTTGATAAAGAAAAGTTGAGGTCTTTTCTATCAAACATTACATAATGCTATGCAGTTAATAACAATTTTAATGATATTGATAATTTTTCTTAGGTATTATATTAATAGTGACTGGTCAGATGGTTAGTGCTGGACAAATGATAATTGAAGAGATATTTCTCAAAAGTAAAAATTATCATCCACTTCAGGTAAGAATAGATATAAGAACTTGTTTGGTAAACTGATAATTAAATTATAGATAATGAATTACTAGTGAACTTTTTCCAATATGTTGCATACTGAAACATTTTCATTAAAAATATAGTATATAGCCATCCCATGGCCGAGTGGTTAGCACGCTTGGCTACTGATCTAAGGGACCTGGGTTCGAGCCCCGGGTAAGGCATGGATGTATGTGTTGTTTTTCTGCTGAGGTTCTGCCAACCTCTCAGATCTTCTGCTATGGCATATAAACTGACAGGCTTCTGTCAGACCTCTGTGGCAAGCAGCTGCTTGAGGGGGTATTTATTTTTATTTTTTTTAATCTATATATAAAAAAAACCCCTAAAAGCTAGATCAAAATGCACACACAAAAAAAAACAGCTACTTTGAAATAAAACCATGAACAAATCATTCAAATCCAAGAAATGGATTAGAAATGTTAAAGTTTTTTTTAATCATCAAAATGTCATTTTAAATTTGAATATAATTCAAAGAAAAATTCACAAAATTAATGATAAAAGAGCCTTTAAACCGTTAGTGCAACAGTTTAAATATATTTTTTTGAGTGCAAAAGGTTAAATATATATACATTGTGAATAAAACTTATACTTTATATACTTTGAACAACTGCACATTAGTGAATTGAGTTCTTAAGTGTGCTTAACGGCTTACTGCATTGTTCAATATTATTATTACAGTTGAATCTGGTTATTATGATCACTTTGGGACTTGCGCTTTTTGATAACAATAACCGGCTGACAACATTAAACATAGGATAAAAAAAAATTCTTATTGAACTCAATTTATTACAAACAAATTCTTCTAATCAATACCCTACTAGTCCTAATAGAAAGCATTACAGAGAGCTTAATAAACATGTATAGGATCAGTTAGCTGCTAATAAGAATCTTTGGCTTGTTGGCTCGGCTGATAAAGCCGAGGAAGCAGTTAGACAGCACAACAGCAGAGAGCTGTAACAGATAGTTAATGTTTTGTATAGTAGGAAACGCACAAGTATACAGGGATTGAAGGATAAAAAAGGTAAGGTTATAGAAGGTGAGGATTCTGTCATGGCTAGGTGGGCTGAGCATTTAAGTGATGTTCTTAACAATGTAGTTAGTTCTACTCTCATTGTTTGCAATGATGATAGATGCATTGGTGGCTTTAATGTTGGCCCTATAACACAATCTGAAGTTATTTTGGCTATTTCTAAACTTAAACTACATAAATCCCCAGGGGTGGATGAAATTACTATGGAAATGCTTAGAGCTGGGAATGTTTCAGTTACCACTTGGATGACTGAAATTTTGAATATCTTTTATGATAAAGGCATGGTCCCTAAGGATTTTACCAGAGCTATTGTTATCCTTATTTTCAAAAAAGGTGATTGCAGTTCTTGTGATAACTATAGGGGGTATCAGCCTACTATCTCCCCTCGATGCGAGAGCCTGTCCGTGGTGAGGGGACCACCCTGTGAAGGTTCCGCTGGCTCGGTTACCTTCACAGGGTCCTAAACGCTCGCCCGCGTGTTTGCCGTGTGCGGAGACCCGTGTCCCGGGAAAGGAGGATCCTGGTAGTTGCTCGGGGGTCCCCGTCTTCTCTCCTCAGCTCATGACTGGCGTGGTCCCCATTGGCCGTCTTGCCATTGGGGAGCCTGTCCGTCGCGGGGCTGGGCAGCGGATTCCGGGGCCTCTGCTATACACTGCTTTGGCCTCTGCTTCCGGTAAACGGGAGCTCCTGGGGTGGCCCCCCCAGGAGCAATCGGCTGGTGGGCAGGTCCTGCTAGGGTCAACTGTGCAGAGCGGTGAGTAACCTTGCCCACGGTCCGGGTACAGGTTTACAAGTTTCCTCACAGATTATTTTCCTTTTGTAGTTATTCTTTCTTTGTGAGGCCAGTTTGGCCATTCACAATTTTTCTTATTTTACACTTTGTTTGATTTGTGTAGAATGTTTTGTTCTGCACATTTCTCTTTTTATTTTCCTTATATTTATTTGTGAGGGCTTGGCTCACTGTCTGTGTGGGTATAGTGCCTGCGTAGCCCTGGCGCCCGACTGGGCGTCCCCTTGTTGGGCTCCGTGGAGGGTGGGGACAGCGGGCACTGAACCACACAAAAAAATCATGAGAGAGAGTGATGAAAATAATGCGATCGCCGCCAACAAGAGGGCTCGACATGAGCCCCCATCTTCCTCGTTGTCTCAGTTATCTCTGCCATCGTCTTCTATGTCTGTGTCTTTGTTCCCAAAGTTCCTGATCATCCACTCCACAGGTGATCAGGTACTTGGGGACATGTCCCCTTTTTTCGTTAACAAAGGTTTGAAAGGTCTTGCGGGAGAACCGAAATCCGTTAAGCGCCTATGATCTGGTGACTTACAAGTTGAGACCGCTTGTTCCAAACACTCGGAACTGCTCCTGAAAGTTAAAGCAATTGGTGGGGTGGCTGTCGAAGTCACTCCCCATAAAACTTTGAATTCCTCTCGGGGTGTGATCACCGAGTGGGGCCTCCTCAAAGTCACTGAGGAGGAAATCCTCTCGGAGCTCACACCTCAAGGAGTAACAGCGGTCCACCGGGTTTCGACACGCCGTGATGGGAAATTAACACCCACCCGGGTGTTAATTGTTACATTCAACACGCCACACCTGCCTTCTTCCATCAAGGCAGGTTATTTACATTGTGAGGTTCGGCCGTATATCCCAAACCCTCTGCGCTGTTTTCAGTGTCAGATATACGGTCATGCCCGCACAGCATGCAGGGGCAAGCCCACCTGTGCTCGCTGTGGCAGTAAGGATCATCTCGATCCTGACTGCACAGCAGAAAAGGCATGCTGTGTGAACTGCAGTGGCGAACATCCGGCGTACTCCCGCGACTGTCCGAAGTGGAAAGAGGAAAAGGAGGTACAACGTCTCAAAGTCGTGAATAACATCTCTTATGCTGAGGCGAGAAAGCTTGCTGCACCACCCGCCCCGCCTGGCAAGGTTTCCTATGCCAGTGCAGTCATTGGAAAGCCCATTGTTCCAATGACTTCGGTTGCGGTGCAGACTGACATCAGTGTACCACCTACTGAGTCTTTCTCGCCAGCTGCGAAGTACCTCCTCACGCAGGCGAGACCGAGGGTGGTGTCGACTTCGACATCAACCCCGGTTTCCATTCCTGCAGCTCAGCCTTCCACCTCCACCGGAAGGCCTCCTCCCTCCCGTCCTCAGACAGCAAGACCTTCCAAACCGAAGGGGCCCCCACCGGGGCCAAAAAAGAAAATAACAGCACCACAAAGGGCGGTCACCGATCCATGCCCCTCGGACGATTCCGAGGACATGGATACCGACCGCCCCCTATTCACTAAACCGTCCTCTGCGGCGGTGAAGTTGAATAGGAATTTGTTGTCCGCCCACTCTTCTAAGTCCTGAGATGGCCACACTCCTACAATGGAATTGTCGTGGATTCCAGAGGAATCTTGACGACATCAAGGCCCTCCTTCAGGCACACCAGCCCATCTGTGTGTGCCTGCAGGAGACATACTTGCAGCCAGTCACAGATCCCACGATCTGGCACTTTTCACTAGTTCGCCGGGACCGGGATGGAGATGGTCCAGCTCGCGGGGGTGTCGCCATCCTCGTGAGCAACCATTCTCCATTCCAGGTCGTACCACTCACCATCAACTTAGAGGCGGTAGCCATCCGTCTCTTCGTGGGGTTCTCGCTGACTGTCTGCTCTGTATATCTTCCACCTGGGAGCATCGTCTTCCAGGAAGACCTTGATGATCTCGTCTCGCAGCTGCCGTCCCCCTTCCTCATTATGGGGGACCTCAACGGACACAGTCCACTTTGGGGCAGTGCTGACACCAACGGGAGGGGTGGGGTCCTAGAGCAGTGGCTCCTGGATCCTTCTCTCTCCCTGTTGAACACCGGTGTCAGTACTTACTTTCACTCCCCAACCCGCACTTTCACTGCCATTGACCTCACCATCTGCTCCTCCTCGATTCTTCCACTCTTTACATGGGAGGTCGAGGACAACCCTTACGGAAGCGATCACCTCCCCGTGGTGTGCACCATCTCCCGTGGGGGGCCTTGCAGCCCTTCACGCGTTTCACGGTGGAGGCTGGATCGGGCTGACTGGGGTGGTTTCGAGCTGCTCTCTGAGCTCGATGACCACTCCGTCAGCCAGGAGCCAATCAATGTGGCAGTAGCGGAGATAACGGACTGTATCGTAGATGCAGCTGCATCAACAATTCCTCAAACTTCTACACGGTTTCCTCACTTTCCGAAACCGTGGTGGAATCCAGATTGCACCGCAGCTCGTAAGGCTCAGAACAAGGCTTGGGGGGTGTTTCGGAGATATCCGACAACCCCCAACCTCGAGAACTTCAAACGCGCCAGGGCGAAAGCTCGTTTCGTCCGACGCCAGAGCCAGAAGGAATCTTGGATCAAGTATACGTCATCCATAACCCGCACGACTAGTTCCAAGGTCGTGTGGGATAAAGTCCGGAAGATGAGTGGGAACTACATGTCCCACTCGTTATCGATCCTTGAGCACAATGGACAGGCAATTGCTGATCCCAAAGCAATTGCCGACACTCTGGGGGAGTCGTTCTCCTCCATCTCTTCTTCTTCTTCTTACTCCCCCGAGTTTCTGGCCCAGAAGGGCAGGGCGGAACGCTCTCCGCTGTCTTTCCACTCGAATGGCCTGGAGCCTTACAACAGGCCATTCACAGCAGAGGAGCTTCGCCTTGCTCTGCACTCTTCTCGTGCCTCTGCTGTAGGGCCGGACAATGTCCATTATGCCATGCTCCAACATCTTTCACCATCGAGTAAGGATCGGCTGCTCCATCTCTTCAATCGCATTTTCCTCGAGGAGCAGTTTCCGGACTCCTGGCGGGAGGCCATCGTCTTGGCCTTCCCCAAGCCAGGGAAAGATCCCAAGATTCCTTCTAATTATCGTCCCATCGCATTGACGAGCTGCGTGTGCAAGGTGTTGGAAAGAATGGTAAATGCCAGACTCATCTGGTATTTAGAACACCACAACCTTCTTTCCAACACCCAGTGTGGCTTTCGCAGGCAACGGTCAACTCTTGACCACCTGATACGCCTCGAATCGGCTATCAGAAATTCTTTTTTACGTAGAGAGCACCTGGTGTCAATTTTCTTCGACATCGAAAAAGCGTACGACACAGCTTGGAGATTCGGCATTCTTCGTGACCTCCACAGCTTCGGCTTGAGAGGTCACATGCCGATCTTCATCTCCAACTTCTTATCGACACGCTCTTTTCGTGTCCGTGTCGGTAACACTCTGTCGCAGCCGTACCCCCAAGAACAGGGGGTGCCACAAGGCTGCGTTCTGAGTGTTACGCTTTTCGCTGTCAAGATTAATTCTATAACTAGACAACTTCCTCCATCAGTAGGCAATGCCCTCTATGTTGATGACTTTAGCATCTTTTGCTCTTCGTCCAGTATGAGGGTCATTGAAAGACAACTGCAAATTGCCCTGAACAATCTTTCAGTTTGGGCGACGGCAAACGGGTTTCGGTTCTCCCCACAGAAGACCGCTTGTGTGCACTTTTGCCACAAGCGTAATCTTCATCTGGATCCCGAGCTGCGGCTCGGGGGTAACATCATTCCAGTTGTGGCGGAGACCAAGTTTCTCGGTCTCATATTCGATCGGAAATTGACCTTTTTACCACACATACGTCATCTCAGGTCCAAGTGCACGCGGGCATTGAACATCGTCAAGGTCCTCTCCTCCCTTTCTTGGGGGGCAGACCGATGTTCTTTGCTCCGCCTGTACCGTGCACTTGTCCGATCGAAACTGGACTACGGATCCCAGGTGTACGACTCGGCCCGGGATTCGGTGGTGAAGGTGCTGGACCCCCTCCATCATCAGGCCCTCTGTGTTTGCACGGGAGCCTTCCGCACCTCACCAGTCCAGAGTCTGTACGTTGAGACCGACGAACCATCTTTATCTCTTCGCCGTCAGCAGTTGTCCCTACAATATGCTTCTAAATTGCGATCCCTGCCTGGCCATCCCACTTGGGACTGCGTTTTCAGTCCGAAGTGGGAAATGCTTTACAATAATCGGCCGACTGCCATTCGTCCTTTTGGTTTGCGAGTCCGAGGCTACCTCAGAGACATCAACACCAGTCTCGATAGCGTTGCACAGTCGACAGCTGAGCCACTTCCACCATGGCTCGCTGTTTCCCCTACCTGCGATTTTTCCCTGTGCAGGACGGGGAAGGCCTTTACACCCGACTGTGTGTACCGACAACTCTTTGCCAGCCATCGTGCTGAGCACCCGGACTTCTTGCCTGTCTTTACAGATGGCTCGAAGTCCGGCACTTCAGTGGGATCGGCCATGGTCTGCTGTGATGTAATCATTGCAGACCAGATCCCACTGCAGTGTTCCATCTTTACTGCAGAGTTGCACGCTATCAGCCTCGCCTTGGACCACGTGGCGACTAAGCATCATCGTCGGTGTGTGCTTTACACCGACTCGCTTAGCTCGCTACAGGCTTTGATCTCGGTGAGGCATCGGCCTCACCCAGTTCTTACTAAGATCCGCCAGCAACTATATCGTCTGGCAGCCACCACCACCATCCATTTCTTTTCGGTGCCCGGTCACGTCGGAATCATGGGCAATGACTTGGCAGATTCCGCTGCTAGGTCAGCCACGCCCCTGTCCGACTCTCCGTTGCCGGTTCCCTATCTGGATTTCCGGCAGCGTTTTACCACCGAGCTCCGGGCACAGTGGCAGAGATCTTGGTCAGAACAGCTTACCAACAAGCTCTTCGAGATCAAACCTATCATCAAACCATGGCAGTCTTGTTACCGCAGGAATCGCAAGGAGGAAGTTGTACTTGCTCGGCTCCGCTTAGGTCATTCGTTTCTTACTCATTCATTTCTTCTCCGGGCGGACGACATACCTAAGTGCGAGTTTTGTGACACCATTTTAACTATTAAACATATTTTAGTCGAATGTCAGTGTTTTAATTTCGAACGTCATTGTTATTTTAGCTTTCATAATTTTATGTCCGAGCCTCTTACACTCGGACATGTTTTATCTGATCATTGCATTTTATCTTCAGTTTTTACCTTTTTGAAATATTGTGGATATTTTAACCGAATTTGATTTTACCTTAACTTTATGCATTATTTACCCCAGGTCTCTTACACCTGGGATTATTTTATTTAATATTTCTACACTTGTTTTACTCTGTTCACATATACTTGTTTTCTGTTGTTTTACCACCTTACAATGTTGCAACTGTATTTTAACTTTTGGTTACGGGGTTCTATGTCTTTTATCTTTTATATTGTCTTTTGTTTGGCGCATTATGGCCTTGTCGCTGATGCGCCATTAAACCCCAAACAACCAACCAACCAAGCCTACTATCTGTTCCAGGTAAAGTTCTTTCCATGATTATGCTTAATAGAATTAAGAATCTGGTTGACAGGCAATTGCGTGATGAGCAATGTGGATTCAGAAGTGGTAGGGGATGTGTGGATCAGATATTTTCACTTAGGCAGATTCTTGAGAAATGTTTAGAGTTTTAGAAACCTTTGGTTGCTAGCTATGTTGATTTCAAAAAGGCTTTCAACTCTGTTGATCGTCATAATTTGTGGTTCATTGTGAGATCATATGGTATACTAGACAAGTTAGTTAACATAATGAAAGCTCTCTATAATAACACTGAGTCGTGTGTGAGAGTTGGTAAGGCTTGTAGCAATTGGTTTAGCATTACTTCTGGTGTTCGACAAGGGTGAATTTTGTCTCCTTTTCTCTTTAGTTTGGTTATTGATTATGTTATACGAAATTCACTTCAAGAGAAAGTTTTTGGCCTTAAATGCAGTGGAGATACTAAAATTTCTGATTTAGATTATGCTGATGATTTAGCCCTTTTGGCAAATGATGTTGATGAGATGAACTCTTTCATTCGAGCTGTTGATGAAACTGGTAGTAGAGTAGAAATAAGAGAGATATATATTAACAGAGAGAAAACTAAAGTGATGAAAATTGGTCAGGCTAAAACAATTTTCTTATTGAACTCAATTTATTACAAACAATTCTGACATGTATACAATTTATATTTATCACAAACAGTACACTTAATACAACATTATATTTATACATTTCAATACACTACATTTCTTATAAACAACATTTTTTGGAAACAACATAAAATTTATTTGAAAAACTATCAAGTGTTGTCTGTCGTTTGTTTGCATCTATTAGTTCCTGAATATAATTCTCATACACATAATGCTTTTGGAATTCATTGCTCTATATTTCACACCACAACAAAGAATTCATAGAACTTCTTGCATCTGGGCATTAGTTGGAGGAGCTTCTAAAATTTCTTCTTCTATAAATGGGCTAGGTCCATTTTCTTCTGATAATTTGGAGTTATCGGCAACAGCTTGACATATTTCAGATATAGTCATTGTAGCCACCACTTCAATATTACTATCAATATCCAACCAATTTTCAAATTCTTCTTTAGACATATCACCTGAAATTTGATCGAAAATTTCAGCTGTTAGATGATCAGATTATTTGGAAGAAGGAGTTTCAGCATTTATTGTAGAAAATTCACCTTTTCAGAAGCAGTTTTTGATAGTTTTCTCTGAGACTTGCTTTCAAGACATTGCTAGCAAATGCAATGCATCAAGAAGGGAAATCTTTTTTGTAATTGCACTTGCATCAGACTGATCTTGAATTTCATGAAGTTCAGCTATAATTTGCGCACAAATTTTCTTGCAATAATAAGCTTTAAAAGCTCATATGATGCCTTGGTGAAATGGCTGAATTAACGATGTAGTGTTCTAAGGTAAGAAGATCACTTTGATGTTCTTTAATGACAAAATGTTTTTGTGTACCATGCAGTTGTCTACTAACAAGATGATTTTTCGCTTTAATTCAAGATCCCACTTAATTAACCAATTGTTGAAAATGACATTTGTCATCCAAACATTTGCACTAGAAAAGTAATCAACAGGCAAACTTTTGACACCTCTGAAACACCGAGGATTTTTACTTTTTCCAATCACCATAAGGCCTCTTCTCACCTTTCATATTAGCACAACAAAGAACTGTCACTCACTCTTTCGAAAATTAAAATCCTTAGCAGTTTCATTTTTAAACAAATAAGTATGCTTAGGCATAGCATGAAAATAGAGTCCAGTTTCATCTGCATTATAAATATCCTGGGGTGAATATTCAGCAATAATCTTTGGCCACTCTGGCTTTACCCACTCATTAGCTGCTAACAAATCAACACTTTTTTCTTCACCATGAAGACATTTATACACGATATTCTCTCGCTTTTCCCACCTGTTGAACCATCCATCAGTTGCAATGAAATCTTCTTTGCCCATAGTTTTTGCAAGTTCTTTTGCTTTTTGATGCATAAAGAGGTCCATTAACCGAAGCATTCTTTTCATGAACATTACTAAATCAAATTTTTTATGCTGACTCAACTTGACTATCCTTCCCAGATCATTCTCTTTTCCGATCCATGTTCTCATTAGAAAGTGCAGAAATTTCTATGATCTGTTTTTTAAGATCTTGCACAAGAGTGGTTGTGAAATTTTGAAATGCACAGCCACACTACATTGACTCATTTTGGGCAACTTATTGTAACACTCAAAAATTCTTTGCTTTTCTTGAAGAGACAAATCTCTACGCTTCTGGCATGATCCAAAGGGTTCTTTCATAGAGCACTTTATAAAGTCTTCTTAACTCAACAGAGCACAAAATTAAACTAGAGAAATCACAACAGGATACATATGATGCACACGTTTATCTCCACTCACTGCAATAATGGTCTCGATACATTTTGAAAAGATAAAGGTACCCTTCAGGTAAAAGTAAATTTTAAACGAAAGATCTGCTTACATAATTTTCTAAGAACTTGTCATGCATCTATTTAAAAGATAATGGGTATGCTTCAGTTAAAAGTAAGTTTCGAACAAAAGATCTATTTACGAATTTTCTAAGAATTCTTGTCATTTGCCTGCAAGTGTAATTTACAACTGATAACAATAGCCGAAGTTTGATTATAATAGGTGGGTCAAACACGACTTTGTTAGAATTGACCTACATTAGCCAAAATCAGCAGCTGTAGTTTAGAATACATATGTTTGGAGGACTAAATTATACAATCTGGCTGGATCTCCATAGCTCATGGCTCCCTGAGGATTTTGCAAGTTCACAGCTAGAATTATTCTTTCTTTATTCTTTATATGGGATTAGGACTTTGCCTCTATATTAGTACTACTTTTTTTTTTTTTCATACCTAAATTAAAGAAAATGTATCAAAGTTTTGTTATATGTGAAATATTGACACTTTTTTTTTTATCATGCCTATATTGTCAGTTTTAGTATTTGTGAAATGTTTTTTTCTTCACTGTTGTTCACTATCATTTTTCATATTCTATGTATTTTGGATAGTAAACGTCTGTGTATAGAAGAAAGTGTTTTTTAATATTTCATTATTTTACTCTTTTGCAGATTGTAGGCATGGAAGGAACTTTTGGATTTTTATTTATGGTTTTGGTAGGTGCAGTCTTTAATTTTATGTATTCAGATATTTAACCCTTCTAAGGTCCACATCGTCAGCACATTTTGACAGATTCCCAAATGACAATGCAGAAATAAATACACCCATTCTTGATACGACATATAAAACTTGAATTAAAAAAAAAATAGAAATAGCCAGATTAAAAATTTTTTAATGTATAAATACTTGGAAAATTTACATTTTATAGATGTTATATATATATATATAATTTTAATTTATGAAGAATATCTATCATTGTGGCATTAAGAACCTGTGGCATCATTCTTAGAGCCCAATATATATATGCAATTTCTGCTACACCTTGAAGTGAAGTTACCCATGCTGAATTTGAGGTTGTGAATTGTTTCTCATTGGCAGCTTATTTTTTTGTAAATATTTGAAATGCTCCTTAAAATTAATTGAAACTAATATTCTGGGATTGCACACCAGATTGACAGGTAAAGGTCAGATACTTAAAAATAATTATAAATTTCTCTCTTCAGAGAGGAAGGATAGAAAACATCTCTAAGACATAGGTTTCCTTCTCAGCAGACGTGCCATTGATGGTCTTCTAGGCTATTACTGCATTAATGAAAGATTTCTTAAAGCTAAATTTAAAACTAAGATTAGAAACTTGAATGTTACTGTTGTTATGCCCCTACTTAGTACTCTGATGAGGAGGAGGAGAAAGATACATTTTACAGAAAACATCAGGATATTTTTAATTTTATGAAGAAAGGAGATATTGTACTGGTTGACTCCAATGTTCAAGTTGGTACTGACTCTGACCTTTGGACAGCTCTGATAGAGCCTATTGTCATTGTTAATTGCAACTGGGAACATCACCTACAGGTCAGTAAACTTAATGGTTTAAGAATAACTAACATTTCACAAACACCAGGACATTAATAAATACATATGGGTTACACCTGATTGGTTACATAGGAATGTGATATATTAAGAGCAAATGGTCAAGTTATGTTAAGAATGCCATATCACATAGGAACTGAAATTGGGTTTGACCATTACTTTGTCAAAAGTATCTTACAACTGAAGCTTGAAATGTTGTACTAAGGTTAAGAGAATTACCTTTAATACTGAAGCTCTGAAAGATAGAGATATAGCCACAGCTTATCATGATAGGCTACTTAGTTATTATGACAATTATTTATTTACGTAGCTAAGAGGGGGGTGCAAAATCTAGGGAAGTTGTCAAAATAGAGGGCTGTTGGCAGAATTGAGACAACTTGGCAAAATCTAGGGTGGTTGTCAAAATTCAGGTGAGATGTAAAAATTGGGATTTTTTTCTGTAAAATTATGGCAAGTTGGCAAAATCTTGGAAAGTTGGCGAAGTTTGAAAATTTGAAGTGACTTGACAAATTCAGGGGAGATGTTAAAATTGGGAGTTTTTCTGTAAAATTACAGTGAGTAGGCAAAATCGACACAACCTAGAAAAAAAGCTGGGCTAGTTAGCAAAATTCAAAGCCAGTTTGGAAAATACAATGAGTTGTGAAAAATGGGATTGGTTTTATGAAATGAAGGAGTGTTGGCCCAATCAAGAAAACACGGCAAAATCCAAAGACCTTGACTTGGATCCAAAATCCAAAGACTTGGTAAAATTAAAGTGAGATGTAGAAAGAGGGAGTTTTTTTTTAGTAAAATCATGGTGAGGTTGCCAAATATCAAGGCACTTGGCAAAATCTTTGGGATTTTCCAATTATTTTAATTCAAATTATACAGTGATATTGTGAAATAAACTTTTAGGAAAGGGGATACATAGATGAAATATTTCTGTTCAGGCAAATTCTTGAATAATGTTTAAAATTTCAAAAACCTTTAGTTATACTCTGTTTCACAATCTTAGTTTTAAATTAGCTTTAATAATGCAGCAATTGTAGCTCAGGACTGATATATTTGGTAAACTAAGTTGCATTATCTGATTTGATCTTTTAGCCCATGACTCCTGAGAATTTTTTTGTATATGAATGTACAGGGTTAATTTGAGGTTGATGTTAATATAAAACATGCAGTGTAATAAATTACATATTTGAAAAAGGTGTGTCTGATCAAGAATTACTCCAAATTGGTCACATAGGATGTGCTTTATTATTAGTATCACCACCAAACTTAGTATGCAGCTTCTTATTGTGTCAGGGTTTGGAACCTTAAAATTTTTCCCCTCTGAAAAAATGTCCTTCTCAGGAAAAACATGAACTGGTCCTAAATGGTAAGAGCTAGGACCACCAAATTCTGTCGGCAACTTCTTGTTGTAGCATAGAGCAAAATTTGGCCTCCTAATCTTCCTGACAAACAGTGAAAGGATTTCTGTTAGACAGTAAGAGCTGTGATCATCGAATCCAGTATACAGTTGATATCATTGTAAATTAAATATATGTTTAGCATGCTTGGCTACTGATCTAAGGGACCTGCGTTTGAGCCCCGGGTAAGGCATGGATGTATGTGTTGTTTTTCTGCTGAGGTCCTGCCATCCTCTCAGACCTTCTACTATGGAATATAAACTGACAGGCTCCTGTCAGATCTCTGTGGCAAGCAGTTGCTTGAGGGGGTATTTATTTTAATCTTCCAAAGCCTACTTCCTCCCCCCACAAAAAAAGGAAGAAATAAAAGGGGAGTGGGCAGAATTTCACCTTACTACTGGTAATAACTGCAATCCTGAATTCATTAAACACTACCTCTCATCTGATTTAAAGCAATATAAAGTTTAGACCTTAATATTTCTCTCCCACCCCTTTTTTTTGTGTGTGGGGGAATATGTGAATGATTAATAAACATTATTTTTATATTTCAAATGAAAAAAATTATCTCCATGGGATGTTTCCTGACCTACCTGGAGCTGCCAAATACTCCTATTTTCTGGATTTTTCTCTGAATTTTGGTTTAAAATTCAAAAATTCGAGATGGTCATTGAAAATTCGTTTTTTAGTTGTTGTTTTTCCTCAGTTTTACCTTTATGAAAATCTGCTCCTAGAATTTATTTTCACTCTTTTACCAAATAGAGAATGTTAATGAAAAGTAAAAATTGTTTCTGATTTAGCTCTTTTAGTGTATGAAAGGTGCAGCTGTGTCCCCACACACTAATCTTTGTTTGCCTGCTATTGCACACCAATCAGAGGAAATCTACAAGACTTTTGCTGAGCATTTCCAGATAGAACACCTGACAAAGTCCACACTTAAATAGGTGGGGATGGCTCAGTCGGTAGCATGCCAGGCTCGTAATCTGTAGTTCCCAGGTTTGAGTCCCAGCTGGGTCAGCGTTGAGATTTATCTCCGCAAAACTCCCCGCCCTGCCCATGGTCAGTAGGGGACACAGATGGGCTTGGAAAGGCCACTGTCTGTAGGACGAGACGTTAAGCTGTGGCCCCGTGTGCAGGAGAGCCATACTCTGTGCACGTTAAAGAACACACTTGATGGGAGACTACCACCTGTCTCCCAACAGCTGTTCCAGTGGGTCCCCTCCCCCAACTTTCTCTGAGCCTTCGGGGTCTTTGTGACCTGGACATTTAGCCCATTGTGTGCAAAAAAGTGCCGCTCAGAGGTAAAACAACCCAACCCACACTTAAATTCTTTTACAGAGTTGAAGGTCATAAATTGTTTCAAAATGGGTATTTATTGAACCTAGATACAACTCTCCCTGCTCTGGCCAACTAAATGCTCTCTAAAATTCGAAGTAATCTAATTGATTACTTCGAATTTTAGAGAACTTCCCTAATCTGTAGGCTGTGACTGACATTGCAACTTGAATGGGTCTCTTGCATGTCTATTGTTAATCTGGGTTGGGCTAATGGGTTGATAAGAGATTAAAACTTCTGTTTCACTAGAGTTGAGGCAAGTTGACAGCTGGGCTACTGCTCTGACCTTTTGATTGGTTGATCAAAGCTCTTCCCACTAGTTTGGTTTCAACACTGTAGTTGTCTGTGCTATTGTCTGTAAACAGTTTTATTGCTAGTTTTGTGTTAAAATTTTTGCTATACCTCCTAAATGTTTGCACAATCAGAAGTATTTGGCAAATATTCACAGGAATTTATGAAATCATTGCATAAAGGGGAAACTTTTGCTTTTTTCAAACTTCTATAACTGTGATATAAGCATTGGTTATGGAGACAGGAGAGATATTTTACTGCAGAGGAAGATGGTGAAACACATTTTAAATTATATTGAAGTTAAGAATCTGCGTAAAGTTGGATTAATTTTTAAAAATGTGATGACAGTCAGCAAATCAGTGCTGTCTTATTTGGAGCATAACATCCTGTTATCAGCTGTGATCATGACAGCAAGCTATGCCATGATATTTCCGAATTCACCTGAAATGAGGAAGTATGCATGCGGGTCAGACAAAAAACAAATTTTATTGTTCAAGAATTGCTACCAGTTACCAAATAAAGACTTCTCCATTTTCTGTTGGAACTGATGTCAGCAACGACTCTGATGATAAATTGTTTCTTCTGGTGGTAACTTGTTATTATGAAGATGTCAAGTGAGTAAAGTGCAGCCTTTTAGTATTACTATGCTTGGAAATTGGGGCAACTGGAAAAAATATTGGCACCTTAATGTTTTCTGAGTTTAAATTCCCTACTGTTATGTTAGTTGTCTTTCTATTGCATTTTGCTTCTCATTTGTTGGCTGATGTCAGTTTTGTTTCACCACAACTTCATAACCAGGCAGTTAATCACAAGAGGTATGCATTTGGATTGTTTTATATCGGAGCGACATTTTCATGCTGCTTGGAGGCTATTAGTGGATTATTAATGAATGATATTTATGTATTGATTGTTAGTTATTAATTATTAGCTATTAGCTTAACTTTCATTAATATCAAAAATGTACAGACACAGTGACTTGGCTATGGTAAGCCACTGCTTTCCATGCCACCTGACAATATGTCAAAAAAAAAATCACCTTAGAAAAGGGTACAATAACATGTTATTTCTTATGTATTGTAATGCTGACTTTTGCAATATATTGATTAATCTATTATTGATCAGGGGATGATGCCTACATATTAATTATTAAGTTAACTTTTGTTAACATCAGAAACATATAGATGCAGTTGAGTTGGCTGTGGCGAGCACCATTTCTCTTGCTGTGAAGCTTGCAACTGTGCAAAAGAAATCACTGGAAAAATATGCACAATAATTGTTCATTTCTATTCTCTGTGCATTTTGCACCTTTACTGTGGGCACATTGTCAGGTGGTAAGTGAATGGCTTAAGGCAATGCGCTAGGAGCAATTGTTTGTTGAGCATGGGGGAGGAGTGGGGTGGAATAAATTGCAATGCCAGTGGCTCAGCTTCAACGTTCAGAGTGGCCAGCGCATGTGAAAGTGGCCATAATGTGATCTGCATGTCAAGGAGGTGAATAAGACTGTGTGGAATTCTGGTAATTCTCTGAGATTTGAGAATTTTGAGGAAAGCTTCATTTTGTGAATAAACTAAAAATTTTGCATTGGGATTATAATGAGTGTGATATTTTTATTAACTTTATAATGTGCATTATGGATTAATATTTATAAACACTATGCTATCATAAGTATCAATAGTTATTGACACTACTGCAGTCACAAAACTTTGGAAGAAAATTTTACTGTAAGCAACCAACTCATCAATATACTGCATCACCTTCTCTACTTCGAGCCTGCTGTGACTCATCTCTTGCTGGCAAGGACTCTATAAAATGAACTTATCACTCACTATGAACTTTCATTTATGAAGTTC
The DNA here is from genome assembly GCA_038380435.1 of Ryuthela nishihirai. Lineage (NCBI taxonomy): Eukaryota > Metazoa > Arthropoda > Arachnida > Araneae > Heptathelidae > Ryuthela > Ryuthela nishihirai. The sequence continues at coordinate 55,700,931 of JAWZYU010000030.1, read as the reverse complement.
CTCTTTCTTCTCACCACTATGGTACATAAAATCTCATTCATTACTTTTGATATTAGGTAGCATAGAATTTTTGTTAAAGTGCTTTAAAACATTTAAAAATGTCATGGAGCAGGGGTTCTCAACATGGGGTACATGGTAAAATTTTTTCGGGGTACGCCGTTAGAGCTCAAAAGTCGCTAGATCTAGTAACAAAGTTGCTAAGTTGGCAACACTGCTGTACAAAAATGTCATTTTTTGTATCGATATATGTAATTTATGAATACAAAATTTAATGTGTATATATTATATATGCTTTATTTTATTCCCATTGTTATACTATAACTATGGTTTTATCTATTTATACAAGGGGTATGCCAGTTACATACGCATTTTCAGGGGGTACATGAAGCATAAAAGGTAGAGAACTACTGTTATAGAGTATTAAAGATATTAATTTAGTCAAGTTTAGCAATAATACTCTATTAGAGCGGTCGGGAAATTTAAAGGTAAACACTAGCTGACTAATACTATGCTAAATATAATGAAGCCATACTGATATAAAGTACCTGTCTCCAGTAACAATACTATCCTAAGCCAAATTAAAACTGACAGAGATCCAAAAATCGAAATAGGGGATATTTACAAAATATCCAATGAATACCAATAATGCACAGCAAAATTAACCCTACTTTGGCAAAACAAGAAGAATAACAGAAATACAGATCAAAAACACGAGAGATATAAGAATGGGAAAACAAAGTATTACATTAATCCACTCTGCATAAAATAGAGAACAAATGCTGGACTTTGATAAAGCTTTACCTTTAAACTGCCCTACAGCTTTAACAATGCATTATCATAGCATCACCAACAAACTGTCAGGTAAACATTGCAGAACAACTTATATCATAATAGAAATCAATGCTGCAATGACAAAATAATCAACCCCCCCCCCCCCCCAGCAATGGAAGCTTCTACTTGACCAGCAGGTAGTGAAATATGAAATGCCCTGAAATCTAGCAACAAACAAACAGTTAAAGCTCTTTATTTTGAAGTATAATAACTCCAACAAATAGATGGCAGCTTCACCTCACCACAAATAAATGAAATCTCCCTAAATAGCATCAATACAACAACAGAAGGAAGACATCCATGTGTGGCATTTCTTAGCATCCCCCACAACTGCCAACAATCAGTACTCATGATGATGACCATGCAATTGGTTGAAACAGGTCAGCACACTATGGAATAATATGAATAAAAAAAAAAAACCAGTAAGAAGAGCTAATGCAACTTTAAGCTATCTAAATTTTTTGTGTAATAATAAAAAGCCATCCCATGGCTGAGTGATTAATGTGCTGGGCTACTGATCTAAGGAACCTGGGTTCAAGCCCCAGATAAGGCATGGATGTTCATGTCGTTTTTCTGCTGAGGTCCCACCATCCTCACAGACCTACTATGGTATATAAACTGACAGGATCTTGTGAGACCTCTGTGGCAAGCAGCTGCTTGAGGGTATATTTGTTTATTATTTCATAGTAAAAATAAAAAACTGCTGTGTGCTTTCAAAAAGCTGCATGGTGCATAGCGAAACGTTATAATCATCAGATATTTAATAACAAATAATAACTAGAAGGATGCATACTGCCTCTGGCACATACAATAATCTTGTTTTCAAAGAGAGAGAAGTTTTTCCTTTACCTACTGTTTCATTCCTTAAAAGTTTTAATTTGAGCTAGCGGGTGATGGGAAAAATGCAAATAATATTTCATTAGTAATTATACAACATAAAAGTATTCGTCTTTTAGTTCTTAAATCTAAAAAGTTGCATTTCCCATACCTCTCTAAGAAAAGTGTGTGGAATATCTCTTAAAAACTGCCAATAATTTCAATTCTATACATATTATTTGTAAATCTTGATAACAGCTCTGCCCTTTCATCATTTCAGTGGTCTGTAAAGATATATATATTAAAACTGCTGAGTATTTGAAAAATGCAAATTGTAATATTTCATTAGTACCAATCAAATTAAAAAAAAGAGTTTTCTAAATATCATTTTCATTGTTTCCAATGAAAATTTCATGATGTTCACATTCTACCCCAAAATTTCATATTTTTATCATTAATGCATTGTTGTAATATTCATTTGAAAATTCCAAAATTTCAATCTTTTTTCACCATTAGAGGGTGCAATTATGGTTTTGAAAGATTCTGAAAGTCCAAATCATAATATTTTATCAATTCCTATCTAACCCTAAAAAGATTTTTTCATTTATCCCTAAATGCAAACAATTATCTGCTAAAAAAAAAAAAATATTTTTCCCTATCCACCCTGGGTCTAAGAGATCAATTCATTGTAATCAATGGAAACATCATGGTGTTCAATTCCACCACCAAAATTTAAAATTTCTAGCTTAAATACATCATTTGTAATATTTGTTTGAAATTTTGGAATTTGCAAATTTTTCCACTATTAGAGGGTGCAATGATAGTTTTCAGAAGATTTAAAAAGTGTGTTCTAAATATTACGAGGCACAGTGGGATCAAACTCTTTAATAAAACACGAATAAATACTGTACAATAAGTATCATACACAGACTTATAACTTCCAACAACAGCCATTAAAACTTTAAAATCTATTAAAAACTATCATATTTGGCTCAATTGAATTCCACACCTAGGAGTTATACTCACAATCCCCATCATCTTATAGAGCGATGCGTTTCGCATGCCTCCCATGTGGTGGCTTCCAGGCTCTGAGCACATACTGTGGTATGTTACCTTATATGCATGTCTTCCATTGCATCATCACTTACATCCTTATGCGCAAGCGTTTCTGCACTTTTCTTCTACCGTAACAGAAGATTCCATGCAGATGGTATCGGGGTGATATCATTATTTTATGTATTATCATAAATCTCAGATGTCACTATACCTTCGTTTTATAATATAATATACTAAGTGCTACGAACTAAATACTTTCTTTAACCTATCTTAAAGAGTACTAGTTAGCAAATACAAAAGGCAATATTACCACAGACTTGCAAAAGGCTGGAACAACTGCATCATTTGATGTTAATCTGTTAGTCTCGACACTACTGTTGTGGTTTCTAACACATGCTACCAGTCCTGTTACATCGGAGATATCAGCAACGATGGATATACATCCGATTTCCACTGTAGATTACTGTTGTCAGTCCTGATATCTTAATAACGGTGACAATAGCAGATTTCCACTAGCTCTTAATAAGGGATTCCTTGGACTTGAGTTGTTAATGTCCGTTGCAATAATGTTACAATCGTATTGCTATTATCTGCTTTTTTCATAGTGGATTACTTTTAAACTGTTGTACATGCTGGTATCACACTTTTTCTCTGAATTTCGATGCTCACTGCCCTGCACTGGCCGCCGCTGCACTATCATACGCAGACTTATAACTTCCAACAACAGCCATTGAAACTTTAAAAACCATTAAAAACTACCATATTTGGCTCAATTGAACTCCACACCTAGGAGTTATACTCACAATCCCCATCATCTTACAGAGAGACTCGTTTCGCACGCCTCCCGTGTGGCGGCTTCCTCAGGCTCTGAGCACATACTGTGGTATGTTACCTTATATGCGTGTCTTCCATTGCGTCATCACTTACATCCTTATGCGCAAGCGATATCATTATTACATAATGTGTCACTATATACACATTATGTAATAATGATATCACCCCGATATCATCTGCATGGAATCTTCTGTTACGGCAGAAGAAAAGTGCAGAAACGCTTGCACATAAAGATGTAAGTGATGACGCAATGGAAGACACACATATAAGGTAACATACCACAGTATGCGCTCAGAGCCTGAGGAAGCCGCCACACGGGAGGCGTGCGAAACGAGTCTCTCTGTGAGATGATGGGGATTGTGAGTATAACTCCTAGGTGTGGAGTTCAATTGAGCCAAATATGGTAGTTTTTAATGGTTTTTAAAGTTTTAATGGCTGTTGTTGGAAGTTATAAGTCTGCGTATGATAGTGCTGCGGCGGCCAGTGCAGGGCAGTGAGCACCGAAATTCAGAGAAAAAGTGTGATATCAGCATGTACAACAGTTTAAAAGTAATCCACTATGAAAAAAGCAGATAATAGCAATACGATTGTAACATTATTGCAACGGACATTAACAACTCAAGTACGAGGAATCCCTTATTAAGAGCTAGTGGAAATCTGCTATTGTCACCGTTATTAAGATATCAGGACTGACAACAGTAATCTACAGTGGAAATCGGATGTATATCCATCATTGCTGATATCTCCGATGTAACAGGACTGGTAGCATGTGTTAGAAACCACGACAGTAGTGTCGAGACTAACAGATTAACGTCAAATGATGCAGTTGTTCCAGCCTTTTGCAAGTCTGTGGTAATATTGCCCTTTGTATTTGCTAACTAGTACTCTTTAAGATAGGTTAAAGAAAGTATTTAGTTCGTAGTACTTAGTATATGGTATTATATAACGAAGGTATAGTGACATCTGAGATTTATGATAATACATAAAATGTCCGCACCCTAGATTTGGCGAGCGACATATTGTCATGCTCAGAGTTATGTATACATCACATGTAATACTCAATGCGACGCACTGGTGAATTGTAGCAGAATTGGGCATCGAGACTTATTGTACAGTATTTATTCGTGTTTTATTAAAGAGTTAAAAAGTGTGAATCATTCTATTTTATCAATTCCTATCTAACACAAAAAGAATTTTTCCTTTATATCTAAAAACAAACAATTATCTGCTAGATCTGAAAAGGTGTTTTCCCACCCCTTTTGAACCTAAGGGTTCAACTCATTGTTGGTAATGGAAGCTTCTTGACCTTCACATTCCACCACCAATATTTTAAATTTGTAGCATACATCATTTGCAATGTTCATTTGAAATTTTGGAATTTTCAACTTTTTCCACTGCTACAAGGCATAATTATAGCTTTAGAGAGATTCAGAAAGTGCATATTACAATATTTCATCAATACCTATCAAAAGTAAGGTAAGCATGCGTTTGTATATGTGATTGAAAAATATTAATTTTTAGCAAATTGCATTTTGTCAAATAGTATAAATTTGAACTATTTTGTTTTTTCTCTAATAGTTGGTGTTACCAGTTATGTATTTCATTCCTGGGGATCAAATAGGAGACCGCTATGAAAATAGTTTGGATGCGCTCTACCAAATAGGAAATGATTTCAAACTGTTGTTATTTGGGTTACTATATCTTGTTTCAATTGCTTTCTACAATTATTTTGGTTTAGCAGTAACCAAGTCTTTAACAGGTAAATTTTTAACACGTTGTATATAACATATAATTTTATAGTTGTAAACTTATTCATTGGTTTTGTAAGGTGTAAAAATGTAAATGATAATAATTTGCATGTAAAATTATTACATAGTCTGAGTGAGAATATTCAGATATGCTTAATTGGTTAGTGCTTAAAATTTCTTTCCAAGTGAGTTTTGGGCTATTCCACTAACATTGTGATTGGAACTGAACCCTATCATATATTGGCTCTAAATGGCAGGGGGGGGGGGGGGGGGGGCATGTTTTAAAGTTATCCATAATGATTCTTACCTCTGCATCTTGCAGTCTTTATTATCCAAAAAGAATTTCATTGGTTTCTTTCTGTTGTCATTTTAATGGTTTTTTTTTGTAACCAATCCCCCCTTTTTCCCCTAAGCTGTTGGTCTCTATTTACACAGTGGTTTTCTGGAGCCTATCTACCACATGAATTACAGAATGGGTGTATATAATTATTATACCACTTTATAAAATATTTAAATTAACTGTAATTTTTGCTTTTTTCATGAAAAGTCAGCAGCAAAGGAAAAAAAAAGAAAATCGAAAATAAATTATGTCTTTAACCATTCCAGAGCTCACATCCATTATACTAGTTAACAGAATCTGAAATGAGAGACAGGATGGCTATATCTGTTTTTAGTACAACACATGAAATTTAAATTTTTTTTTGAAAATTGAAATATCAGATTTAAAATTCTTGTTGAAATTGCCCTTCCACAGAAAGACTGATTTCCATATGAAGGAAGTCCTTTTTTGCTTCTGTATCTAGGAAAACAAAGAAATAATAAAAGAAAAATTAACATATATTAACCATGTTAATCAGTAGCATGCAGCCATTTAGCAGATGGTTCTTGCATGTGTGAGCAAGTAATTAGTAACATCTGCGACTCCCTCTGCCCTGATACTGTCTTCAATAAACTCTGGCTAAGGATCCTCTTACTGAAGCCAATCTTGAATAAACTCTGGCTAAGGATCCTCTGTGTTTAGTTCTAGTTTTGATTTCATGAGTGGGAATGATGCATAGAATGCTGGGATAAATGATATAAATAATTCTTGGAATAGTGAAATAGATTTAAGGCAGAAAAGAGTGTAAATTGGGAGGGGAGGGGGCAACAGAAGTGCATACTTCATAATTTCTCCAGAATCTTCCATTTTTAAAAATTGTTAATTTTGAGGATATTTTTGAAAATTTGTTGATAATAGTTCAATCAGCATAGAGCAATGTTAACAAATTAATCAGCAATACCTGATTTATTTCTAACAAATGGTGATCAGATGGCTTTACAAATATGCATCAAATGAAAACAGAAAGTTTTATTTCTCAAGCTTAAATAATGTATTTTTTAAGATATATATATATATAAGAAAATTTTTAAATAGCAGTTTCTCTTTTTTTTTTCCTTGTACTGAAAATGGCCATAAATATTCTCAACCTCTCATTTCAGTCAACATGTATAATGATCTGGGTTGTTGGGTTGGGTTGTTTTACCTCTGAGCGGCACTTTTTTGCACACCATGGGCTAAATGGCCAGGTCACATGGACCCCGAAGGCCCAGAGAAGGTTGGGGGAGGGGACCCACTGGAACAGCTGTTGGGAGACAGATGGTAGCCTCCTGTCAAGGCCATCCAGCATGTTCTTTAACGTGCACAGGGTATGACTCTCCCGCACACGGGGGCCACGGCTTAACGTCCCATCCGACGGACGGCGGCCTTTCCAAGCCCATCAGTGTCCCCTACTGACCATGGGCAAGACGGGGAATTTTGCGGAGATAAATCTCAACGCTGACCCAGCTGGGACTCGAACCTGGGAACTACAGATTACGAGCCTGATGCGCTACTGACTGAGCCACCCCCGCCCCGTATAATGATCTGGACATGGGAAGGGTTAAATATTATTAATAAATCTAATGCTTATCAATTTAAGTGTCTACTGAGGGATTATCTTAAAAATATTAGTATTGTAACAGCTTTTTAACTCTTGAAATTTCCTATTTTATAATATTTTGGTTTCAAATTAAATGTACCAATATTTTAAAATAAGCTATTGATCTTGGGTTTAAAATCACTTTACAAACAAATTTGTATATATATTTGTTTGTTTTGCATGACTACATAAAAATAGGTTTATGAGTATTAATAATGAAGTGATGATAATAATGACAATAATAAAGATTTAGATATAAATATATAACAAAAATGTGGTCTAAAATGAAATCTTGAATTGCACCAAAATTTATTTTTAAAATGCTCAAAACAGTTTTAATTTTGTGTTCTTAAGTATAATTTGAACCATTCTGAGTGAGTTTTTCTGTTTTTTTAATTAAAATGTATTAATGAATATGAAATACTACTTTGAAAATCTACTGTCATTGACACCATTGCCTAATTTATGTGGAAACTTCGGGTACTATATGTTTAGATATGCAGTAATGAAAGTATATATTAACAAGTACCCAAGTCTAAAAAAATGTAAATTCACTTACACTGAAGAGCCAAAATGTTATGACCAGTGCGTCTTTATTGCGAATCGAAGCAACTGCAGGTAAATGATGGCTTGTGTGAAGGCCATGAAATGGTATAAATAACACCTGATATTGATCTCTGTTAATGAGTGTTATCCTTGTTCTTCAGATGGGAAAGGCAGCAGACTTTAGTGAGTTTGACAAAGGCCAAATTGTAATGGCCAGACAACTGGGTCAGAGCATTTCCAAGATGGCAAGGCTTGTGGGGTGCTCACGGTCGGCTGTGGTTAGTACCTTCAAAAAATGCTCCAAGGAGGGAAAATCCACGAAACGCCAGCAAGACGTGGACTGATCATGGCTCATGGATGCTAAAGGTGAGTGAAGGCTATCCTATATGCTATGAGCCAACAGAAGGGATACTGTGGTGCAACTTGCCCATAATTTGAATGCTGGTGACAGGTGTAATGTGTCACAACACACAGTACATCGAACTCTGCTGAAAATGGGGCTGTGTAGCCACTCTGAGTGCCTGTGCTAACCTTGGTTCATTGTCGAAAGCACCTACAATGGGCACCTGAGCATCAAAACTGGACCTGAATGATTGGAAGGTCATCTGGTCCGATGAATCTTGTTTCCTGTTGCACCATGTGGATGGCTAGATGTGTGTGCGTCACTTACCTGGGGAAGTGTTGGCACCAGGATGCACTGTGGGACAAAAACAAGCAGTGGAGGAAGTGTAATGCTTTGGGTAATGTTCTACTGGGAAACCCTTGGTCCAGTCATTCATGTGAAGGAAACTATGACGTCTACCACCTACCTAAACAACATTGCAGACCAGGTACATCCTTTCATGGCAACAGTATTTCTAAAACAATATTTAATACACGATTTATGCTGTTTAAAGGGAGTGAGCGTAGGAGCAATTTACACATTGATTATTTCATGAATAGTCATGGTAAGAGTTGTTACAATTGTATAACAGAACTTAAAGCAATCTTTAAAACGATAAAGGTTCAAAGTAATAGTCATAACATTACCATTTTTCATAGAAAGTCCTGCTGGCTACAGCTGGTTAAGTGACATGATATGATCCTTTTTGGTGCAGTCTTTGTTATAGATGTAATCATAAAGTAATGCTGATCAAAAAATATGCTGTCAGTTCACAAGTATTAACAGTCTATGTATACGTATAATACTCCAGATACCAGTGCAGAACTAAGTTGATCTTAGCGATGACATATTTCAATGGTATTGATGCTTGAAATTTTCAACAGACTCGTTGATGCGATATACTTAAGCTCAGGAAGCAGCTCCATTTGTCAACGTCCAGTATAATTGGGCTTCAAATTTATTTCCAAGTTTGCATCCCACAAACTCCATGAACAAGCATACATCAGTGCAAGTTAAAAACAAAGTTAAAGCACTAGATTAAAAATGTTAAAAACTTATGGCCCGCCTTTCCCATATACCAACAAATTTACGACATTTTTCAAACCCGGACGCGTGCCAGACTTCATCAGGCAAAATTGCAAGTAAGGTAGTGGTATATATGAGAGCATCCCCCTATCGGTGAGTTATCTGATTTGTTTGATGCTCGCGCAACAGGAGATTCCATGCCGCCGGTAGGGGTGGAATGTCCATGTTGCACAAGTGATCTTTATTTAAATTTATGTAATTTTTTTCAGTGTAATGTAATTGATATTTATTTGCTGGTGCTGTTAATGATTTAAAATTTAAGTTACTAATCTGTAATTGATTTTGTTTTACAGTCTGGGCCAGAGCTGTATTATCATTTCCTTTTTTAATGTCAGATTGATGTTCCGACATATGTTGTTTGTATGACCAGAAAGTTTTACCAATATAGAAATCCCCCCCCCCCCCAATATTTTATTCTCATCAGGTATTTCTATTTCACATACTCCCCCTGTTGGTTTCCGTTTGTCTCTGTCATTTACAATTAAACTCTTAATAGTATTATTGATCTTATGTGGCATTTTAAAGTCATATTTAGCTACTACGTTTTTGATAGTCTTAGATATTCTGGGTATAAAAGGGAAACTATGAGTATGTCTTATTTTTGCAATTTGAGTGGGGTCTGGTTTTGAGGTTTTCTTCATACTGTACTTCACTGTTTTTTGTATTTTATTTATACATTTTTCGGGGTATCCTGCTATCTTTGCAATATTATATATAATAGCTAATTCATTATTTAATATGATTTTACTAGAAGAGTACCGATATGCTCGTATAAAATATGTTTTGATGGCAGATTTCTTATATTCCCATGGGTGCGTAGAATCGTAGGGGATAAGGTTTGGTATAAAAGTTGGTTTTCTATAAACAGCAGTACTAAATTTTAATTGTTCACGTTTAATCAAAATGTCCAGATACGGTAATTCATCATTCTGTTCGATTTCGTGCGTAAATTTAATGGAGGGCAAAACTTCATTGTTTCTAACAATTTATCAAATTCTAGTACCAGATGTTGCCAAAAAATTAAGGTGTCGTCAATATGATGATGATATAATAATGGTTTTAATTGTAGTTTTTTAAGGGCCGTTTCTTCAATATGTCTCATCACGACGTCGGCCATGAGTCCAGACAGAGGGGATCCCATTGGGACACCCTCAGTCTGAACCCATGCCCGCCCTCCTACAACAAACCAATAAGAGGAGGTAACCAGGTCCAGGGCCTCATGCACACTAAAGTACTGTTGGGCTGTGGGCCTGGTGACTTCCAGCCATTTGGCTTCTAGCCACATCGCTGCATCCAGCACTGGTGTGCTTGGATACAGCGACGGCTAGCGAGTGGATGGTTGTTGTGTCGGTGATGGGAGCATTCCTGATATAATCAATAGCATTGTGACATAAGGTTAATATGTGCTCAGTTGGTGGGAAAAATGGACTGAAAAAATCAAATAATGCACGTTCCAGCATATATGTTGCAGACTTGCATTTATTAATCAAAGGTCTAAGGGGTTTATTATCTTTATGCATTTTGATTTTTACAAACATTTGCGGGATGTCTGGGTATATAGGTGGTCTACATGCTCGGGCAATGCTTTCAGGTAAGTAGGGATCATTATGTAAGTCTGCCAAATGTTTTAACGTTCCTGGAATAGGGTCTTTAGTTAATGGTTTACATCCAAGTTCTTGTAACAATTGGGATATTTTGATATCATACTCAGATTTATTTAAAATTACTATTTGTTCGGGGGGCGGGGGTGGTTTAGTCGGTAGCGCGCCAGGCTCGTAATCTGTAGTTCCCAGGTTCGAGTCCCAGCTGGGTCAGCGTTGAGATTTATCTCTGCAAAATTCCCCGCCCTGCCCACGGTCAGTAGGGGACACCGATGGGCTTGGAAAGGCCGCCGTCCGTCCGATGGGACGTTAAGCCGTGGCCCTGTGTGTGAGAGAGCCATACCCTGTGCACGTTAAAGAACACGCTGGATGGCCTTGATGGGAGGCTACCATCTGTCTCCCAACAGCTGTTCCAGTGGGTCCCTTCCCCCAACCTTCTCTGAGCCTTCGGGGTCCTTGTGGCCTGGCCATTTAGCCCATGGTGTGCAAAAAAGTGCCGCTCAGAGGTAAAACAACCCAACTATTTGTTTGATTTTATCTGCAAGTAAGATTTTTAAATCTGGATTAATTTTTAATTCATTTAAAAATTTAGTTTCTTTCATTATATTAGGTTTTCCTCTATTTTGGAACCGGTATTTTTTTCCCGGGTATGAAACATGTCGTAAATTTGTTGGTATATGGGAAAGGCGGGCCATAAGTTTTTAACGTTTTTAATCTGGTGCTTTAACTTTGTTTTTAACTTGCACTGATGTATACTTGTTCATGGAGTTTGTGAGATGCAAACTTGGAAATAAATTGAAGCCCGATTATACTGGACATTGACAAATGGAGCTGCTTCCTGAGCTTAAGTATATCACATCAACAAGTTTGTTGAAAATTTCAAGCATCAATACCATTGAATGAACATTTTGATATGAATATATGTATTTATTGCCACTTGTGGCTAGATTGCCTGAACAACGCCTACATGTGACATAATGGAATATGTACTGTAGGTAGAAAATGTTCATATCATCAGTTAGAGGAGATCTTGATCAGTGACCGGTAGCTCAGTGGTCCAGAGCACCTGACATGTTATCAGGAGGTCGTGAGTTCATATCCCACCCAGCTCAAGACAATTTTTGCTCTAAAATTTAAATCGACTCAAAAGTGGTAATTACTTAGTGTGTACCAAAAAAAGTCGAGTTTATTCAATATTTAAAAAACTTATTTTCAACTTGTTTAACCAAATTTTAAATTTTTATATTATTTGTAATGAAAAATACCACAAATAATTCATAGAAACCGAAAAATCTTGTGTAACATTATTATGAACAATGACAATGATTCATTAATAAAAGAAAGAGAATACCTAAAAAGAATGACTCATGGCAATTATTCTTGATTTTAATAAAGAGTGATTAAAAAGTTGAAATTATAAATGAGACAAAATATTTTTTACTTTTTTTTCACAATGCAAGAAAAAAAAAGTTAGAACTTTAAATTATGACTGACCCTGTGCTGCCTGATCCAGAAGTTGTCTAAGATGTTTTGATGCCTTTTGAACTCATCTCTTGTTGGAATATTAAGCTGTGGTGCCATATTCTGATCATATCAAAGAACACAGTAAATAGCTCCATATGACCTGGAGTCTGTCTATTTTAAGTCTTGTTTCAGTTTTGATCGGAGCTGTAGGGTTTGGAGAGAGGATAAACGCAACACAATTTATACTTGCATTTTTTAACCTATTTCTAACATTTCATTCCTTAATGTTCATCACTGGCTGATATTATTTTATTAGCAAATAAAGCATAATATTAACTTCAAACTAATTGACCCTGTTGGGATCTTTGCAAAATTGATTAATATAATTGTATTTATATTAGTGATATTATGTGATGTGTGCTTCAATAAAAAAAAATTGTCTGAAGCATATTTTTCTTCTTTTAGCTGTGCATAGAACATTAATGGATGCATGTCGAACAATCGTGGTATGGCTCGTTGGTTTAGCTATTTATTATGTAATTAGTGAGGTAAGAAATTATTTGAAAAATAATATTTGATATTGAATGAAATATACCAACAATGATAGCTGCAGTAATGTTTAAAGCTTGCATTTTTTTTTTTGCTGATGAGAAAAGTTATGGAATTTAAAACAAAATTTAAATTACACAGGCCTAAGCTAACTTCACATCTGTTTAATTTTCCTTCTGTTTTTTTATACTGCTGTCTGAATTGCTATGAGTTATTAACATTTACAGTGCTAAAATCATGAAAATCCAGTTCACAAAGCCTGCATATATGTCTGATTTATGAAACACTAAACAGAAAAATTAGTATAAAAAAGAAATTTAATTTTTTAAAAATATAAAATTTCCAGCTAATTCTTATATAATATTCTAAATATTACGAGGCACAGTAGGATAAAACTCTTTTAATAAAACACGAATAAATACTGTACAATAAGTCATCCTCCTCATCCTCAAGCAGCCATGGGCTACAGAGGTTCAACCGGACCGTGCAATTTAGTTCTCCAAGCAAGTCTGTCCTGAGCTACATCTATTGCATCTACTGCACACCAATTCTAACAAGGTCCTGTTTGACATTGTCTGCCCACCGCATCCTAGGTCTCCCCTTCTTTCTGAGGCCTTTAGGCACACTGTTCATAACCCTATTCGTCAATCTATAATTATTCATACGGACAACATGGCCAAACCAATGGAGTCTCTCTCTGCACAATATGCCTCTTAAAGGAGGTTGCAAACTCCTTTGCCTAACCTCATCATTAGTTACAAAGTTGAACCACCTAATGCCCAAGATACTGTGTAAGCATCTGGAATCAAAAGCATCTAGTTTCCTGTTATCTTGTTTACAAAGTGTCCAAGTTTCACTACCATAACTAACCCTAGAAAGAACCAAACTATTATACAATCTAATTTTAGCATTTAGGTGTATACGCCTATTTCTCAACAATCTTCATAGATTCTTAAAAGTCCCGACAGCAATACCTATTCATCTGTTAATCTCATGCCGCACATCACCATTATCTGTTACATAGCTCCCAAGATAATTAAACTGTGACACCTGCTCAAGACTGCAACCATTCAGATTAACTAAATCACAGCCTGCCTGACCAATTTTCATCACTTTAGTTTTCTCTCTGTTTATAACCAAACCTACTCTACTACCAGTCTCATCAACAGCTCGATTGAAAGAGTTCATCTCATCAACATCATTTGCCAAAAGGGCTAAATCATCAGCATAATCTAAATCTGAAACTTTCATATCTCCAGCCAATTTAAGGCCAAAATCTTTCCCTTTCAGTGAATTTCGCATAACGTAAACAATAACCAAGCTAAAGAGAAACGGAGACAAAATGCACCCTTGTCGAACACCAGAAGTAATGCTAAACCAATTCCTACAAGCCTTACCAACTCTCACACACGACTCAGTGTTATTATAGAGAGCTTTCATAATGTTAACTAACTTGTCAGGTATACCATATGATCCCACAATCAACCACAAATTATGACGATCAACAGAGTCGAAAGCCTTTCTGAAATCAACAAAGCTAGTAACCAAAGGTTTCTGAAACTCTAAACATTTCTCAAGAATCTGCCTAAGTGAAAATATCTGATCCACACATCCCCTACCACTTCTGAATCCACATTGCTCATCACGCAATTGACTGTCAACCAGATTCTTAATTCTATTAAGCACAATCATGGAAAGAACTTTACCTGGGACAGAGAGTAGGCTGATAACCCTATAGTTATCACAAGAACTGCGATCACCTTTTTTGAAAATAGGGATAGTAATAGCTATGGTAAAATCTTTAGGAACCATGCCTTTATCATAAAAGTTATTCAAAATTTCAGTCATCTAAGTGGTAACCGAAACATTCCCAGCTCTGGGCATTTCCATAGTAATTTCATCCACCCCTGGGGATTTATGAAGTTTAAGTTTAGAAACAGCCAAAATAACTTCAGATTGTGTTATAGGGTCAACATTAAAGCCACCAATGCATCTATCATTGCAAACAATGGGAGTAGAACTAACCACATTGTTTAGAACATTACTGAAATGCTCAGCCCTCCTAGCCATGACAGAATCCTCCCCTTCTATAACCTTACTTTGTTTATCCTTCAATCCCTGTATGCTTGTCCGTTTTCTACCACATAAAACATTAACTATCTGGTACAGCTCTCTGCTGTTGTGCTGCCTAACTGCTTCCTCAGCTTTGTCAGCCAAGCCATCAAGTCAAAGATTCTTATCAGCAGCTAACTGATCTTTTACACGTTTATTAAGTTCTCTGTAATGCTTTCTATTAGGACTAGTAGGGTACTGAATAAGGACATTCCTGCAGTTTCTTCTTTCTGAGATAAGCTCAAGTGCCTTATCACTCAAATAATTCTGCCTCCTCTGCACTTTTTTCCCTAAAAGAGTACTGTTAGTTTCCAAAAAACCTGTTTGAAATGGTCCCATTCTTCCTTAACTTCAATCATAAACAAACCATGACTGTCATAATGACTAAGCAACCTATCGTGGCAAGCATTAGCTATAACTGGGTCTTTCAGAGCATCAGTATTAAAGGTAAATTTTTTAACTTTAGCACAACACTTTTTAAGTTTAAGTTGGAAAACACTTTTAACAAGGTAATGGTCAGATCCAATTTCAGCTCCCCTATATGACCTGGTATTCCTAACAGAACTAGCCCATTTGCTGTTAATTAATATATAATCAATCATATTCTTATGCAACCCATCAGGTGAAACCCATGTGTACTTATGTATGTCGCGGTGTTTGTAATAAGTGTTAGTTATTCTGAAACCATTGAGTTTACTTACCTGTAGGAGATGTTGCCCATTGCAGCTACCAATACCAAAAGGACCTATTACTCCTCCCCAAAGGTCAGAGTCAGTACCAACTTTGGCATTGAAGTCACCTAGAACAAGGGTAATATCTCCTTTCTTGACAGAATTCAAAATATCCTAAAGTTGTCTGTAAAACCTATCCTTCTCATCCTCATCGGCATCCTCAGTAGGGGCATAACAGCAGATAACATTCAAGTCTTTAATGCTTGTCTGAAATTTTGCTGTAAGAAACCTTTCATTAATGCACTCATATCCTAGAAGAGCATCACTAGCGTGTCTGCTGAGAAGCAGACCCACGCCTTGGTGATGCTTATTGTCGTCCCTCCCTGAAAAGAGAAATTTAAGATTATTTTTAAGAATCTGACCTTTATCTGTCCATCTGGTCTGCTGCAAGCTGAGAATATCAAAATTATAATGGAATTCTTGTGTGAGGACATCAAGAGAAAAAAACTCTGTGCAGAGTCCTCACATTCCAACTACCTATGGAGAGAAAATGGTTAGTGGGATGTTTAAAGAAACTATGTTTATTGAGAGAGGGAATGGCGACAATATCACAGTCCTCTAATCGCAGACATGGGGCAAAGACCCCTTCCCCCACCACTAAAGGCTGAAGCCATCTACACTGGAAGACTTCCTCCAATGTAGAATTTGACAATGCCAAGAGAAGCAAGGAGTTCAGGTGCCCGAGTTGACCTCTGCTCAGGATTATCCACCAGCTGATAAACATATCCTGTGAATCTATTCACTTGGGGCTGTCAACCCACAAACAAACAGAAAACACAGTGGAAGATTTTCCCTCCACAGAAGCCCACCAGTGTAGCAAAATCAGGATCCATAATCAAGCTTAGAGCCATAATTCCGTTCAGGTTGGTATATATGGTCAGCACCAGGACCTGTGTGGTTGACCACTTCTCAGCAGGGTAGAAAAAAAGAGAAGTAGCCATAGTTGTCCAGATTAGTAGGCCATACTAATCTGGCAGCCCTCCCCTTCCGTTCACTTCCACAAGAGAGTATCTCTTTTGAAAGGTACTAACGGTCTCGGTGTCTAATTCGGCCACTATTCACCAGTACACTGCATTGAGTATTACATTTGTTGTATACCTTAATCTGACTATGACAATTGTATGTCACTCGCCCAATTTAGGGTGCAGACATTTAATATGCTATCATAAATCTCAGATGTCGATATACTTTTGGGGCGGGGGTGGCTCAGTTGGTAGTGCGTCAGGCTCATAATCTGTAGTTCCCAGGTTCGAGTCCCAGCTGGGTCAGCATTGAGATTTATCTCCGCAAAATTCCCCGCCCTGCCCACGGTCGGTAGGGGACACCGATGGGCTTGGAAAGGCCGCTGTCCGTCGGATGGGACATTAAGCCGTGGCCCCGTGTGTGGGAGAGCCACACCCTGTGCACGTTAAAGAACACGCTGGATGGCCTTGACGGGAGGCTACCATCTGTCTCCCAACAGCTGTTCCAGTGGGTCCCCTCCCCCAACCTTCTCTGAGCCTTCGGGGTCCTTGTGACCTGGCCATTTAGCCCATGGTGTGCAAAAAAGTGCCACTCAGAGGTAAAACAACCCAACCCAACTCGATATACTTTTTTTAATACAATACCATAACCTTATTCGTCATCGTCGTCATCATCGTCGTCGTCGTCATCACCGTCATCGTCATCATCATCATCAAGCAGCCATGGGCTATGGAGGTCCAACCAGACCGTGCAATTTAGTTCTCCAAGCAAGTCTATCCTGAGCTACATCTACAGCATCTGGCCACTGCACACCAATTCTAACAAGGTCCTGTTTGACATTGTCTGCCCACTGCATCCTAGGTCTCCCCTTCTTTCTGAGGCCTTTAGGCACACTGTTCATAACCCTATTTGCCAATCTATAATTACTCATACGGGCAACATGGCCAAACCAACAGAGTCTCTCTCTGCACAATATGCTGCTTAAAGGAGGTTGCAAACTCCTTTGCCTAACCTCATCATTAGTTACAAAGTTGAACCACCTAATGCCCAAGATACTGTGTAAGCTTCTGGAATCAAAAGCATCTAGTTTCCTGTTATCTTGTTTACAAAGTGTCCAAGTTTCACTACCATAACTAACCCTAGAAAGAACCAAACTATTATACAATCTAATTTTAGCATTTAGGTGTATACGCCTATTTCTCAACAATCTTCATAGATTCTTAAAAGTCCCGGCAGCAATACCTATTCGTCTGTTAATCTCATGCCGCACGTCACCAGTATCAGTTATGTAGCTCCCAAGGTAATTAAACTGTGACACCTGCTCAAGACTGCAACCATTCAGATTAACTGAATCACAACCTGCCTGACCAATTTTCATCACTTTAGTTTTCTCTCTGTTTATAACCAAACCTACTGTACTACCAGTCTCATCAACAATCGAATGAAAGAGCTCGAATGAAAGAGTTCATCTCATCAACATCATTTGCCAAAAGGGCTAAATCATCAGCATAATCTAAATGAGAAATTTTCGTATCTCCAGCCCATTTAAGGCCAAAAGCTTTCCCTTGAAGTGAATTTCGCATAACATAATCAACAACCAAACTAAAGAGAAAAGGAGACAAAATGCACCCTTGTCGAACACCAGAAATAATGCTAAACCAATTGCTACAAGACTTACCAACTCTCACACATGACTCAGTGTTATTATAGAGAACTTTCATTATGTTAACTAACTTGTCTGGTATACGATATGATCCCACAATCAACCACAAATTATGACGATCAACAGAGACGAAAGACTTTTTGAAATCAACAAAGCTAGCAACCAAAGGTTTTTGAAACTCTAAACATTTCTCAAGAATCTGCCTAAGTGAAAATATCTGATCCACACATCCCCTACCACTTCTGAATCCACATTGCTCATCACGCAATTGCCTGTCAACCAGATTCTTAATTCTATTAAGCACAATCATGGAAAGAACTGTACCTGGAACAGAGAGTAGGCTGATACCCCTATAGTTATCACAAGAACTGCGATCACCTTTTTTGAAAATAGGGATAATAATAGCTCTGGTAAAATCTTTAGGAACCATGCCTTTATCATAAAAGTTATTCAAAATTTCAGTCATCCAAATGGTAACTGAAACATTCCCAGCTCTAAGCATTTCCGTAGTAATTTCATCCACCCCTGGGGATTTATGAAGTTTAAGTTTAGAAATAGCCAAACTAACTTCAGATTGTGTTATAGGGCCAACATTAAAATTGACATGTTATTGATTGTGTTATAAAGCCAACAATGCATCTATCATCATTACAAACAATGGGAGTAGAATTAACCACATTGTTTAGAACATCACTGAAATGCTCAGCCCACCTAGCCATGACAGAATCCTCACCTTCTATAATCTTACCTTGTTTATCCTTCAATCCCTGTATACCTGTTCGTTTTCTACCACAAAAAACATTAACTATCTGGTACAGCTCTCTGCTGTTGTGCTGTCTAACTGCTTCCTCAGCTTTGTCAGCGAGGCCATCAAGCCAAAGATTCTTATCAGTAGCTAACTGATCCTTTACACGTTTATTAAGTTCTCTGTAATGCTTTATATTAGGACTAGTAGGGTACTGATTAAGGACATTCCTGCAGTTCCTTCTTTCTGAAATAAGCTCAAGTGTCTTATCACTATAATAATTCTGCCTCCTCTGCTCCTTTTTCTCTAAAAGAGTACTGTTAGTTTCCAAAAAAGCCTGTTTAAAATGGCCCCATTCTTCCTCAACTTCAGTATTAAGCAAACCATGACTGTCATAATGACTAAGTAACCTATCATGGTAAGCTTTAGCTATAACTAGGTCTTCCAGAGCTTCAGTATTAAAGGTACATTTTTTAACCCTAGCACAACACTTTTTAAGTTTAAGTTGCAAGACACTTTTAACAAGGTAATGGTCAGAACCAATTTCAGCTCCCCTATATGCCCTGGTATTTCTAAACCTATCCTTCTCATCCTCATCAGAATCCTCAGTGGGGGCATAACAGCAGATAACATTCAAGTCTTTAATGCTTGTCTGAAATTTTGCTGTAAGAAACCTTTCATTAATGCACTCATATCCTAGAAGAGCATCACTAGCATGTCTGCTGAGCAGCAGACCCACGCCTTGGTGATGCTTTCCACCTCCCTCCCTGTAAAAAGGAATTTAAAATTATTTTTAAGTATCTCACCTTTACCTGTCCATCTGGTCTCTTGCAAGCTTAGAATATCTAGGTTATAGCACTGGAATTCCTGCATGAGGACATCAAAAGAATAATCTCTATGTAATGTCCTCACGTTCCATGTTCCTGCAGAGAGAAAATGATTAGTAGGATTTTTGAAGAAATTAGGTTTATTGAGATTGGTAGGGCCAACAATATCAAAAAGCCCCCTGATCGCAGGCGTGGGGCAAAGACCCGTTCCTCCTCCGCTAAAGGCTGAAGTCACCGATGCTGGTAGGAACTTCAAGCACCACCTTTTCAAGTGGACTTTTTGAAGAGCCATATGGCCTGCCTGAGACACATTACTCCAGTTTAGGCTTGACGATGCCCAACTAGCTAAGTAAGGTTCAGGTACCTGCGATGGCCTCTAATTAGGATTATCCACCAGCTGATATAAGGTATCCCATGCCTCTGTTCACTTACAGCTGGCAACCCAGAATCAAACAGAAAACACAGCAGCAGACTCTCCCTCAACAGAGGCCCACCAGTGCAGCAAGTCCAAGATCCATAATCAAGCTCAAATCCATAAACAATCCAGTCTAGTAGGTATAAATGGTCAGCACCAGGACCCTGTGAAGTTGACCACTCCTCAGCAGGGTTGAAAAAAAAGAAAAAAGTGGCCATAGATGTCCAGATCAGTAGGCCATACTGAACTGGCAGCCCTCCCCTTCCGTTCCCTTCCAAAAGAGAATATCTCTTTTGAAAGGTACTAACGGCCTGCACCACGAGAAGGCGGGGTCGGACATTAGGGTGCTAGACCTGGCCGGTTCTGTGCATCATCACTAGGGATTGGTACACAGCTCTCCTTCCAGTTTACGCCTAGCTACCATTTACAGGCTACAACAAATGTAATACTCAATGCGGTGTACTGGTGAATAGTGGCAGAATTAGACACCGAGACTTATTGTACAGTATTTGTGTTTTATTAAAAGAGTTTTATATAATATTTAAATTATTAAAAAAATAACTGTTTAAATAATTAAAAAATAGCTTTGAAACAATGCTATTATTTTAAATTTATTCCTCAACGTGATGCATCAGAAAGTAACATTTATGACGTGACCATTTAGTCTAGGAGTCATCAACATGGGGTACGCGGTAAAATTTTTTGGGGTACACCGTGAGACCTTAAAAGTCACTAGATCTGATTACCCAGTAAAATGTTATAGTTTATAAGATTTGTTAAATTGATTGTCATTTTTTGTGTTTATCGATATATGTAATTTATGAATGCAAAATTTCATGTGTATATTATTCCCATTATACTATAACTATAGTTTTATCTATCTATACAAGGGGTATGCCAGTTACATACACATTTCCAGGGGGTACATGAAGCATAAAAGGTTGAGAACCACTGATATATATGTTTTATTTTATTCCCATTGCTATACTATAACTATAGTTTTATCTACCTATAAAAGGGGTATGCCAGTTACATACACATTTCCAGGGGGTACGTGAAGCATAAAAGGTTGAGAACCACTGATATATATGTTTTATTTTATTCCCATTGCTATACTATAACTATAGTTTTATCTATCTATACAAGGGGTACGCCAGTTACATACACATTTCCAGGGGGTACATGAAGTATAAAAGGTTGAGAAACACTTATATATATGTTTTATTCCCATTGTTATACTATAACTAGTTTTATCTATCTATACAAGGGGTACGCCAGTTACATACACATTTCCAGGGGGTACGTGAAGTATAAAAGGTTGAGAACCACTGATATATATGTTTTATTCCCATTGTTATACTATAACTATAGTTTTATCTATCTATACAAGGGGTATGCCAGTTACATACACATTTCCAGGGGGTATGTGAAGTATAAAAGGTTGAGAAACACTGATATATATATGTTTTATTCCCATTGTTATACTATAACTATAGTTTTATTTATCTATACAAGGGGTACGCCAGTTACATACACATTTCCAGGGGGTACGTGAAGTATAAAAGGTTGAGAACCACTGATATATATGTTTTATTCCCATTGTTATACTATAACTATAGTTTTATCTATTTATACAAGGGGTACGCCAGTTACATACACATTTCCAGGGGGTACGTGAAGTATAAAAGGTTGAGAACCACTGATTTAATCCATTGTATGCAAAACATGGCACTATAAGGGTTAATAGAATTAAGAATTTGATTGATGAACAGTATAGATTCAGAAGTGTTAGTGTAGGAAGTGAAATGTATATGTCAAATTTTTTGTGTAAACAAATTGTTGAAAAATGCTTAGCATATCAGAAACCTGTGGTTACTAGCTTTTTAGATTTCAACAAAGGTTTTGACTCTGTTGATTGGCATGATTTCTGATTGATCACTAGATCATATGGATTGCCTGACAAGTTAGCATAATGAAATTCTCTACAATGACATTGAATTGGGTGTGAGAGTTGGTAAGGCTTATAGCAATTTGTTTAGCATTGATAGTGGATTTAGACAAAGGTGCATTTTGTCTCCTTTTCTCTTTAGTTTGTTTAACAAAAAGATATTGAGATGAACCATAGTAGGTTTCAAACTGCACAGGTGGTGAATTTTATTTAACTTGCATACTCTGGATCCACTTTGATAGTGCTTATGATAAACAATAGTGAACAGTTCTTCTTACTAAGTGTATATCTCTCCTCATATGAGACCAAAAATAAAAATTATAAACTCCAAATATCCAAACCTGCATTTAGCACAAACATGGATCATTCAAAAAATAAAATTAATGGAAATGAGGATCTCCATCCTTCCAAAACATGCAGTTGAGCAGGACTTAACATTGAGCTATGACAGCATTATCTTGTGACAATTAAAATCATGTGATTTACAGGAACTATTAACTAAAATTAGAGATCTGAAAATGGAAGTGAAAGAGAGTTGATGAAAACAGTGGAGTTCTCAAAACGCTACGATGTTTTCCTGTCTAAAATCGAAAATTCTGAAAACCGGCATGCAGAACTGAGTAACAAACTTACTCTAACACAGAACTGACAAATGAAATGCACATCAATATGGGACAAATAAAAACCTCAAATTACATGGCATACCAATGCAAGACAAAGAAGACTAACATACCTTGAAACAGTCGATGGTAAAAATTGCCCATGCCCTAAAATGAAAAAAAAAATAGTGACAGTCTGGATACTATTCACATATTGTCAACAAGGAAAGTCCCATCATAATTGCACAATTTAAAGAGGATCGAAAGAGAAGAATGGATAATGAAAAAGACCAACCAGATCTCAACTGCAGATGTGGACTTGAATGTTACTGAGTCACTGTTGTATTTGAATGAAAACTTAACTGCAATTTATACAGAGCTTTATTGGAAAATGAGAACAACAGCAAAAGCCAAAAATTATAAA
The DNA here is from genome assembly GCA_038380435.1 of Ryuthela nishihirai. Lineage (NCBI taxonomy): Eukaryota > Metazoa > Arthropoda > Arachnida > Araneae > Heptathelidae > Ryuthela > Ryuthela nishihirai. The sequence continues at coordinate 55,677,633 of JAWZYU010000030.1, read as the reverse complement.
TGTATTTGGTACAGAAACGGTAAAATTATGCTTCGGAAAGCTGATGGCAAACATATTTTTAATATTAATATGTAGACTGATTTTAATTCTTTGTAGTTTTTTCTCATACAACTTAAATGATTATCAATACTACTTCCTTAGCCAACACACAACATAATTATGATAATTACTATGCTGACAATAATACTGACACTGATATTTCTTGAGAGAGACAAAATTGCAAAAGAAAAACTTCTAGGAATAATTCATATTTAATATCAGAAGCTATAAAAAAGAATTGGGATATTTTCAATATTAACATAAAAGAATTGGGATATTTTCAATATTAACATAAAAGAATTGGGATATTTTCAATATTAACATAAAAGAATTGGGATATTTTCAATATTAACATAAAAGAATTGGGATATTTTCAATATTAACATAAAAGAATTGGGATATTTTCAATATTAACATAAAAGAATACATACAACATATGGACATAATCATACTGACTGAAACTAATATCTTGAACACCGAAAGACATTTGTACAAAATACACAACTTTGAAAAAATTTACAATGAAAACACAAAAAAAGACAAATTTTAATATACTATTGAAATATGATGATGATACAAAATTATACCAGCAGAAACTTTGCATTTAAAGATTAAAAGAGGAAGAATTGACATATGGTGCTAGCAATTTATAGATTCCTCAGCACAGATATAAATCTATTTTTTTTTTCAGAATATAGCTAACTGATTCAACCTTAATGATAGAACAAGAAATCAAATATTGATTGGAGACTATAACATTGATATTATGAACAACAAAAAACACAAGGTGTATAGAAATATATAAACATTAACAGAATCAGATTATGACAACTCATTACTGGCATCACTTGAGAAGTTCTTATGGATTGTTTTTGTGCCAAATGTGTATTGATCATTTGAACATTAAATTTGAAAAAAGAATTTCATTTAATTCAATTATATTAATGGTAAAATAGCTGATCATTATATCATCACTGCTGCAATCTGACTTAAGGATAACAAAATACATGATAAAAACACTAATGTTAACTATTTTCTGATATTATAGAAATCAAGGTCATAACAATTGTTTCCCTCTTGTTATTTATATGATCCAACCATCCATTCTTGGGGCGGGGGTGGCTCAGTCGGTAGCACGCCAGGCTCGTAATCTGTAGTTCCCAGGTTCGAGTCCCAGCTGGGTCAGCGTTGAGATTTATCTCCGCAAAACTCTCCGCCCTGCCCACGGTCAGTAGGGGACACCGATGGGCTTGGAAAGGCCGCCGTCCGTTGGATGGGACGTTAAGCCGTGGCCCCATGTGTGGGAGAGCCATACCCTGTGCACGTTAAAGAACACGCTGGATGGCCTTGACGGGAGGCTACCATCTGTCTCCCAACAGCTGTTCCACTCGGTCCCCTCCCCCAACCTTCTCTGAGCCTTTGGGGTCCATGTGACCTGGCCATTTAGCCCATGGTGTGCAAAAAAGTGCCGCTCAGAGGTAAAACAACCCAACCATCCATTCTCTACAATTTTGCTTTTAATCTTTATGACATCTCTTATCCCAGTCTCTATTTATATTCACTTGTTGACAAAGTTAATACAGTAGAAACCTTATGGACAGATAACCACAAAAACATTAACAAAGACATAACATTAATTGATTGGACACCATCTTATTGCAACATCAACAATGCTAATGATAGTAGAGCTATCTCTCTTACAAATGCTTTAAACTTAATTATGAAGAAATTTTAAAAACAAGAATTTCTGAAATGGAGACAGAAAAGCATATGGGAAATGTAATAGTAAAGAATGGATTAACCCAGAAATTTGTAACTTGGTTAAATGTAGACAAAGCTTGGATCAATTGCAAAAATAATACGATGAATGAACTTATAGGAACCTATATATAAAAACCTATGAAATTAGAGTTCAAAAACAAAACTTTTTTTAGAAAACAACTACTATTGAATAGAAAAGATATGTGACAAACTGGGAATTAATCCATCAAGTGTTAGAAGATAAGGAGACAAATTCTATTGATATCATTACTGAAAATATGCCAAAATCTTTATCAGCATTACAAATTGCATATTGAATACAATGCTATCATATCAGAGATTAGAGAAAATTAAAAACAAGAAAAGATGAAAATTACACAACAAACTGTAAATTTATGAAAACCAAATCATTATTTGTACCCCCTGCTGAAACAATAGATATAATGAAAATAAATCACCAGGCTGCAATAATATACAAGTTAAACACATTAAAAATAATGTAGATGTAATGGCTGATACAATAACAAAAGTAATTAACAGGTCAGATATTAACAGATCTAAATATTTCAATACTGAGACCAAATTACAAAGGAGGTGATAAATCTAATATCACTAAATACTGACCTGTCACAATTCTGTTCATAATACATATAAGGTTTTAGAAAAATACATGTATAACATTCTATACACATTTCTCACAAAACATAAAATATTAAGTCATAAACATTATGGATTCCAAAAGGAGGAAAAGTACTATAAAATTGCTAACAGATTTCACGACATACTTTATGAAGCTTTGAATCAGGATGATAAGGTAGAAATCAGGGTGATCAATGTATAAGCATTGTTCCTTGACTTACAAAAAGCTTTAGACACAATAGACCATAATATTTTATCAGGTTTTTTTTTTAATCTGGTTTCAAAACTACTTAACAAATAGGATCTCTAAAACAAAAAGAGGTAAAACTTTTAGTTCTAAATGTCATATCAAACACTGTGTACCCCAAGGAGCTAATTTAGGTCCTTTACTCTATTTGATATATATTAATGACTTGGTTGACACTAATATAAAAAGTCACTTATTTATGTATGCATATGATACAGTAATTGCCACTTGGAATAAAACCCAAGAGAACACTGTGAAAGTTTTACAAGATTACAGCACTGTTATATCTTGGTTTAAGTATAATAGAATTTATTTAAACTTTGAAAAAGCATCCATTTGGTTTTTTTATTCTCCAGGAACTCACATCAATAACTGTATACATATAAGATCAACTTCATCTACAAGAGAAATATTTAATGCTACAGACTGTAACTATACTGAAATAGTACAAATAAAAACTATAAAATACTTAAGTCTACACTTCGATAGCATATTATACTGGCATACACATACGAAAAAAATCTGTTGACATTTAAGATTATGTGCTTTGAAATTGCATAAATTAAGATTCATTTTAAAAATCGAAACATGTTTAATAGTCTATAAAGCTATCTGTGAATCAATCATGAACTATGGTATAACAATTTACAGCACAACAAAATCAACAAACGTTAAAAAGATTGAAGGAATTCAATCTTCAATTGCAAAAATCTTAATGCCTGTCATTACTGCACACATCTAACCACAACTAAAGAAAGACTTGATTATTTCGGTACCTTATTCTTTCAAAATTTATATAAATACAACATAACACTAAATAATTTTTTGATGACAAACAATAAAGTAAAAAATCCAACATGAAAAAAATACAAACTGAAACAAAAAAAATTATTTTCAATTACCAACTTTTAGAAACAACTATGGAAAATATAAAAGCAATTACAAAATACCAATACTTTTAATCTCTTACCAAGAGAAATATTTTCCATAAAGTCTTACTTTTTCAAAACCCAAACTTAAAAAAAAGTCATAAAAAATTGATTCAAAGTAACAAACAAAAACATTCACCATAACCAACTACTTAGACCTAAGCAATTGCATATAATCGAATTAAAAAAAGAGATTTGTTGTAATATATCAGGAAAGGTTTACTGTAGCACAAAATAGATTCATCTTAAACAAGAAACATTGCAATGTGAAATATCCTATATCATGAAATTTGCTTTTGAATTAGTAATTTTATTTTACTATCATAGTCAATGTCATTTATTTCATTGTTAAATATTGTAACAAATTATAAATGTAATTATTCTATATCCTAACAGATAAGCTTTGCAGGTCACCTGTAATGATAAAATTTACTTTTACTGTAATCAAAGAATAATAAAATAAAAATAAAAACCTGAAAAAAAAATATGCTCTGCTGTTAATTATTCTGTCTCTAAGTGTACCTTTTTCTTTGGGGGGGGGGGGGGAGACATTTAAACGTTTAAAATTATTAATTACATAATTTTGTGGTGCAAAAAAGTACAGTTAAAGAAATAGTACTTTTTTTTGTTTTAGGAGTATGGAGAAGCATTTGACAAAAACTATGGAATATTTCAAAGTAAGTGATTTCTTTTGATAACTGTAAAAAATATATTGAATAAATCTACATATACTGTTAAATTGCAGTGTGTAATTTTCTTGTGACAGTGAGATTTTCCTATTCTTTACCTATACCAGAGCTGCAAACTATGATTTTTTGATTTTCTCTGAATTTTAAAATCTGAACTGGTCATTAAATATACAAATTTTGAGTGGTTTTTTTTTCTAGTTTTACACTTATGAAAATCTGGCCACAAATTTTACAGTATTTTTGCACTTTTACCAAATGGTGAATGCTAATGAAAGGGAAGAGTTGTTTCCAATTTAGCTCTTTTACTGTACTGATGATACAGTTGTATCCCCACTCTGTAATCTGTGCTTGCTTATGCTCTCCCCCCCTTCATGCCAATCAGAGGAAATCTATGACTTCAGCTGACCATTGAACAGGACACTACCTAAATTCTTTTGCAGAGTGGAAGACCATCTGATTGTTCTAAATGTATGTTTATTGAACCTAAACCCTATCCCAGTCTGGCCAACTAAACGTTAATTGGATTATTTAGAATTGGAAACTTCCGTAATCTATGGGTTATGAGTGCAATGCAACTGGAATGGATCTCATGCATGTGTATTATTATCTGAATAGGGCTAATGGGTTAATAAAGAGTTAAAAATTTCCTTTAACTATATTTGAGGCAAGTTGATAGCTAGGTAGTACTGTCCCTATTCTTACCTCTGCACTTTGTCATTTGCTTTTGTGTTTAAAATGTGTCATTACTAGATTTGTGTTAAAAATTTTCTATAACTTCTAAAAGTTCATGTAATCAGAAATATTCCCAGTAGTTTGAATTTGTGCAATTGTATGTATTTGGATTGTTTTACATCCGAGTTGCACAGAAGTAAAGATTGGATGGATGGATGGATGGATGGATGGATGGGTGGATGGATGGGTGGGTGGGTGGGTGGGTGGTGGTGGTGGTGGGGGGTTCATTCATTCATTATTACACACACACAAACTCCTCATGCAGCTATGGAGGTCCAACCAGACTATAATTTTTCTCTCCAGACATGTCTGTTCTGAGCTATAGCTGCTGCATTTGGCCTCTCTAGGCCAATTCTAACAAGGTTCTATTTGACATTGTCTGCCCATCGCTTCCTAGGTCTCCCATTTTTCTGAAACGTTGTTCACAAGCACATTGTTCATAATCCTGTTTACTAATCTGCAGCTATGCATATGGACAACATGGCCAAACCAATGCAATCTCTCTCTGCATAATATGCTGCTCAAAGGAGGTTGATGACTTATTGAAGGCTATTAGTCAGTTATTAATCAAACAATAATGTTTATGTATTAATTGTTATTAATCACTAGCAGATAGATTTACCCGGCATTGCTTGGGTCTGAAACTTTCTAAAATATAGAGTAGATGCATTTCCATTTGGCATAAAAATCATTATGATCAATCCACTCTGGTTTAATTTTTCTTTCTCTCTTTTAGGGAAGGAAAGAAATGGACATATTTTGAGGTAAATTATTAACATCCCCATGTCACAAGTTTCTAAACCAAAAACCAGAATTTCCTCACCCAGACAATCAAACTTTGCAAATCATTTCGTACCCACCAGAGTCCCTCAGATACAGTTTGCTAGGCATATGTAACTTTATAGAAAATTAAACATGGTCTAAGTTGCCCCAAAAAAATATATAGGTATTACAAAAATAATAATTATTATTGAAAACATTATTTATTACTTAACATGTTACATATATTTGCAAATGTTTTGAATTAAGTTAATGATTTTAAATTTCAATATGAATTCATAGTTTTTAGAAGCTTTCATTTCAACAAAAAATTTTATGCTTAATTAGAATGATTTCAATATCCACAGATGCTCATGTCCCACCAAACTGAAAAATGACTTTATCATGCAAAATCAGAGAGAAATTAGTTTGATGCATTCCTTCTTTCGAATTTATTGGTGGCAACAGTTACTTTGAATAACTTTCAACTGTTACTGTTAAGTCTATGGCTATTTTGAGAAATTCAAACTCTCCTACCCCAATTTTTGTTGATTCCAGTGGATTTGCAAACAGCCTATATTCTTCCCCTGGGTGAAGGGGAACGTTCATGCAAAGTTTGATGCCTCTTCTGGGGGGTGAATGCATAAGTGGACAGACAAACACATAAACAAATGTTCTTCTTTATGTATTAGATTAGCTGTTAAGTTAATTTTCATTATTATCAAAAGCATAAGGTTGCTGCTGACTTGCCCATGGCTGTAGCAAGCAACTGCTTTTTGTGGCATATGATAAGTTGCCATTGCTGGATATCAGAGCACTTTCTGAAAAAAAAAAAATCACTGGAGAATGAGTGCAATAAACATATGTTGCTATTTTCCTTGTGTTTGCAATATATTGATTGATCTATTATAGAACAGTGGATGATGCCTACATATTAATTATAAACCCTTTAAGTGTCAGGTTTCTGAAATTGGTTTTACTCTGGTGACCAAGTTCATCCTGAAGTAACTAATGAAGGGAAAATGTCATGTTATATGCCAAAAACAAAAAGCATTTAATTGTAAATAAATAAAAAAGCAAAAATTTTATGCCCTTTTTAAAAATATTGTAAAATTTAAAAAACATTTTTTAATTTCTGAATTATTTTATTTAAATAGTTTATATCTTTTTAAATCTTTCATTTATTTAGTTTTTCAAAAATTTTTTGTCATATATGCTTAGATTTTTAGTGATAGGCAAACTCTAAACCTAAAGAAAGGTGTCATAATTCATTTTGCTTTAAAAACAAGATAATTTATATAAAGTGAAAAATATATCTGTTAAATGATGAACTGTGAAAGAGATTGTAGAATGAATGAAGAACCATAAAAAAATTAATAAAAATGTTTCAAAACATTTAAAGTTTGGCACACTGAAATTTAGCATGAAACTGCATAACTGCTACGAAAAAATTTAATTTAAATATATTGGTTCAAAATCATAATTTCCAGATGTTAATTAATGTATTTGATTAAAATGTAATTAAAATTATCTCTAAAAATATGCCCTATCTTTTAAAACTCTTGCTTTTAGGTTAATTGCTTAATCCTACTGTTCTGATTTCCACCATTTGATATCATCAATGGTTTTGTTTTTGATCATTTCAAAGTAATTATTCTCTATAATACAAATAAACGTTTGAGAAACAAGAAATAATTTCAAAAGCATCAGGGTAAAAAAAAAGTCTTTAGATTTTAAAGTCTGATAAAATATTGTCTGAAAACAATGTGCATGGTTCCTGGATGATGCAACTTCCTGTAATAATAAAATCAATATCTTATGATATATAATTACAATATGTGAAAGTAAATCAGAATACCAGAAATAAAAAAAAAAACAGCAGATTGATAATTCTACTGTGGTACAGCAGAATAAGGACATAAACTAAATCTCTGGTATTCGATGCTATTTACAGTGTTCAACGTATGTATATGTTTGCTGCAGTCTCAAATAAATTTATTTTTTAACTTTATCATAATTTTCGAGCAGAATCAACAGTTCAAAATTATATATCTTAGACTGAAATAGTATTTTCAACATGTGGTTAGCAGTTTAAAAAATGCTGATTTCTGTTCACAGAAAATCTAAATCTAAAAAATGTACCACTAGAAAAGTTTTTTTTTAATAATTATTAGTGTTTAAGTTAATGTTCGGAATATAAAAAAAATAGGATACTGGAGAAAGGCGTGCAATAATTGTTATTTATTTCTCTATTGTATTGCTTGCAATATATCTATTGATCTATTATTAATCATTGGGTGACGCTTATGTATTGTTTATTATTAATGATTAAGTTCAATTTTGTTAATATCAAAAAGTAGGCATGCCCCATATTTTTTGCACTGCAAAAATGTAATTAAATTGAGGTAGGTTTTTTCTTATAAGATGGGAAATTCATAATTAGTTAATGGGTACCATAAAATGACCCTCGCTAAACTCTGATTATTGAAAGACCTAATTTAGTTTCACCCATAACCAATCGAAGCTCACAAGTTGGCAAAACCTTTTGGTGTTTCATATCATGGAAATTTAATTGCTAATAATTAGTCATCAATAACCAATATGTATTGAAGCATTGCTTAATAATCAATATATTATTGAATTCTGCAAAATATGGAACTTTAGCAGTTCTTGTGAGTGGTCATAATTCCTCCAAATAGTAATTTTTGTTGTACAAGGTTGGCAGCTCTGACTATCTTGTGGGCCAGGTTGAGATTTATGTCTTCTATTATGCATGGATGGAAGGTTTTTTTTAGTGCTTTATATATATCAAATATCAAGGAAATTTATTTCCTTTTGTCCTTTACATACTGCTTAGCCCTTTATGTATCCAAAACCAGTTATTTGCTTTTTCAAATTAGGATTAAATACCTGTGGTAATTTTATTTTCTGTTATTCTATTATAGAGAGTTAAATGCTCTTTTATTTTGTAGTCACATTACCTAAACTTGCAGGTTAGATTAGGGAATGTTTTTCTTGTCACATAGATGATGGAAATTTCGAATATTTTTATGATTTACCAGATCTATTATTATCCAACAATCTTTATTTATTCAACAAAAGTAATTGCTGTTTTTGTGATAATTACAAGGTGACTGTCTATTTTCTGCTGTAGGTAAAGTTCTTTGCATTATTGTTCATAGTAGAATTAAGAATTTGTTTGATGGAAAACTCTGAGATGCTAAAATATATTGATTCACAGCAATATAGAATACATTTTATTTTCCACGATTTTTGCTGTATTTACACTAGAGGGTTTTACCTGAGTAAGCTTTAAATTGGCATTTTTGCTACATTCTTACCATTGTTACAATGCAATCTGCTTACTGATTTTTTATTTCCAATATTCAAAACGTGGAAAATAAAATGTACTCTGAGATGAATGGTGTAGATTTAGAAGTTGTAAGAAATGCATAAATCAAATATTTTTAGTTAGACTTGAAAAATATTGGAGTTTCAAATATCTACAGTTAGCTTTGTAGATTTCAGAAAAGATTCTTGAATCTTAACTATTATAATTTGGGAATAATTGGTTACAGACAATTTCATGATATTTCGAATTGTCAAGAAAGGAGATGTTTCTCTTGTGTTAAATGACTTCAATGCTAAAGTTGGTACTGACTCTGACCTTTGGGCAGGTGTTAGGTCTCTTTGGCATTGGTAGTTTTCCAATGGCAATAGGAAACGTCTCCTACAGGTAAGTAAACTTAACAGTTTGCGAATAACTAACACATACTACGTTACATTTATAAATACATATGGGTTTCACCTGATGGGTTGCATAGGAATATGATAGATTGTTTTAATTAACACCAAATGGGATATTCAGTTAGGAATACCAGATCATAGAAGGGAGCCGAAATTGGGTCTGACCATTACCTGGTTAAAAGTGTCTTGCAACTGAAGCTTAAGAAATGTGCTAAGGTTAAGAAAATTACTTTAACACTGAAAGTCTGAAATAGATATCGTCTGTATATAGTTACCGTCTATATATAGTCTGTATATACTGTGATCCAGATATAGCTAAAGCTATATCTGGATCACAGTATATACAGACCTATATCACAGTCTGAAGTTATTATGGATATTTCTAAACTTAAACTACATAAATCCACAGGATTATATGTAGTTTAAGAAGATGAAATTATACTGAAATAGAGAAGAATTCAGTAGATAAAATTACTACGGAAATGCTTAGAGCTGGGAATTTTTCAGTTACCACATGGACGACTGAAATTTTGAATATCTTTTATGATAAAGGCATTGTTTTTAAGGATTTTACCAGAGCTATTATTATCCCACCATCCCATGGCTGAGTGGTTAGCACACTTGGCTACTGATCTAAGGGACCTGATTTCGATCCCCAAGTAAGGCATGGGTATTTATCTTGTTTTTCCTGCTGAGTTCTCACCATCCTCACAGACCTTCTACTGTGGCATATAAACGGACAGGCTCCTGTCAAACCTCTGTGGCAAACAGCTGCTTGAGGTGATATTATTTTTATTTTATATATTTTTAAAAAAGGTAATCTTAGTTCTTGGGATAATTATAGGGAAATTAGTTTACATTCTGTTTCAAGTAAAGTTCTTTGCATGATTATACTTAATAGAATTAAGAATTTGGTTGATGAACAGTGCAGATTCAGAAGTGGTAGAGGATGTATAGATCAAATATTTAGGCATATTCTTTAGGAATGTTTAGATACACATTTAGTGTTAAAAGATTCATTTTCTAAAGGATGTTTGAATTGCTTCAGGTGAATTTTGTTTGAAACAATTCTCTGAGTGTTACAGTTAAAACTAATGTTAAAAAAGGAATTATAACTTTGAGTATGGTATAATATTTTAGACCTTCCTGGTAGAGTGATTAGCATTCCTGACTACTAAGCTAGTGGGAATGCTTTATGTTAGTGTATGTGTTATACGAGAAACCAGGAGAAGCTCCTTTACAGCTTCTAGGTTATCACTGTTTTTTGTATTACAATTTAAAAACTTAAGACCAGGATTCACTTACTTGAGAGTAACTTTCCTAATATTTCTACCCCTGACTGGGGTTGTCTTCTGAGGAGGTTACAGCGTTCTTGTAACTTTCTTTCTTTTGTAGTAATGGTTACCAGATTATAGGTAACCAATAACCAAGCATATCGTTTATGGCACCATCTATTGATTGTATTAATAATCCTTCTGCTTTTCTTATGAATACATTTTTTTTCTTTTCAATTATTGTTGTTGTGTTTCAGTCTCTTTTATGATTAGTTTTTTTCTATATGTCTGTTCAGTCCTGTTTCGTTTGTTTTTTATTGTGGCTTTGTGTTCTTGTTTCCCAATATATGGTTTTTTACATTCACAAAACGCTACATCAACCGAGTTTCCTCAAAGAATGCAAGGGAAATAATTTTATTTCTCCATCCCTTAGATCAGTGGTTCTCAACCTCTTATGCTTCACATACCCACTGAAAATGTGTATGTAACTGGTGTACCCCTTATATAGATAGATAAAACTATAGTTATAGTATAATAATGCCAACTTAGCAACTTTGTTACTAGATCTGGCGACCTTTGAGCTCTCACGGCGTACCCCCCAAAAAAATTTTACTGCTTTATCCTCAAGGGATACAAGTTCTCCCACATTGAGAACTCCTGCCTTAGATTACCAATTCATTTAAAAAGGCTAACAATAACAATAAAAAGGTAATTGACTTAGAAATAAAAAACCTGAAATTGGCAATAAATGAGAAGTATAATACGATAAGAAAAATGAACTTAAAAGAAAAATTTAAGTCTAGGAGGTCTTGGTTCGTATCCCACCCGGCTCAAGACAATTTTTCCTCTAAAATTAAATCGACTTACAAAGTGGTGATTATTTAGTATATACCAAGAAAGTCGAGTTTATTCAATATTTAATAGAAGAAAAAAACCATGTTTGAAAATGATTTGGCAAAAATATCAGAAGATTTAAAAAATAATCTCATAAATTGGATTAATAATAGCATTAAACAGAAAAAATAAATCATATCTTAGAAACTTAAAAAAAGAAAAAGGAAAAAGTTTTCAGAATAACTAAAGAGAAAAATGAAATAAATAACAAAGTAGAACATACAATTAATCTTACAAATGAGGCCCTACCTATGGATTTAATTACAGCACTAAATAAAGGATTGGACTTTAATACAGATGAAAAAACTCCAAACAAAGGAAGTCTAGCCATCCATTTAGAAAATATTTGTTATAATCTGGAAAAAATCGATTACAATAAAAGTGAAGAACTCAGAAATGAAGATGTAAATATTTAAAAAAAATACAAACCGAATTACAATAAAAAATCAAAAAATATCTCAAAAGAAGAACATCAAGCCCTTAAAAATTTTAAAAGCAATAATAACCTAATAGCTTTGAAAGCAGACAAAAGCAGAACAACAGCCATCATGTACAGAAAAAAATGGAAGAGGAATTAAAGAACCACAGTACACGGAAATAAAAGAAGATCCAACAGAAAATAGAGTGAAAAAACTGAATAATATCATATAAAAAAAGATATAAAAACTAAATGAAGACTTTAAATCATATAACCAAATAAATATGAGAACTGCACAATTGTACGGAATAATAAAACTACACAAAGAGAAAAAAACCACTAAGACCCATAGTAGATACCATAAACACACCACTGGTAAATATTGAAAAATTTATCCTAAAAAAACTGCAACAATGGATAGAACCATTCTTGTAAAAAATTCAATAGAACTGGTTGAAAACCTAAAAACAATGGAAAGAATTGATAATCCCATAATTGCAAGATATGATGTGGAATCCATGTATAATATTGTTATGACAGATGAACGTGTTGCAGTGACTTTAGGAAAAACGTGACATGAACGCTCGCCTATGCTTCTGCGTGAGATTTATGTAACAAATGAATTTGAACATAGAACCAATCTGAAAATTAAGAATGATAGAACTACAATGTTAAAGTCTGGAGATTTGAAAGGAGGCATAAATAGCCTGAGTCTGTACATGATAGTCAAAAAAAGAAGATATATTTTAATGTGTTGAGTGAGTGGGTGGTTGTTTAGTTTTATTAGAGTAAAATCTAGTAACAAAAAAAGGATTGTTTATGCCTAAAGTAAAGGTATCCAAGAGACATAGCAATCAAAGTGAAGAGGTAATAATTTGGTGAAGCAGACAGAGCTGGTCTTCACTGTTCTGTAGGAAAAAGTTATTACTTTATATATGATAGTACTTAGTTTGTTTATAAGTTATTTCATCCATACTTTTGTAATAATTTGCACTTTATTGTAATTTGTATTGTGAAATATACTTATTTATCCTCACGCTCAGTGCTCATCCATTTTAAATTTGCAACAATATTAATACAGATATTTGAAAAAAGGTCCTCAAATCAAAATTAGAAGAAAAAGTAAGTGACAAAAAAATATTTTAGAAATAGAAGCAATTTTGAATTTATTAAAATTTTCACTGGATAACAATTTTTTCCAATTTCAAGATAATTCTACAAGCAAAATTAAGGACTAGTTATGGTATCACCATTAGTCCATAGCTCGTGAATTTTTACCTCTATCATTGGGAAAAAAATTTAATTTCTCGGCCAGAAATAAAATTCTACCAAAGATACATGGATCACATCCTCTGCATCTTCAGCACAACCAATAAAAACCTCCTGGAAGATTTTTTAAACAAAATCAACTCATTGGAAAAAGACTTAAAATTTACAATAGGAATGGTAAAAGGAAACATCAACTTCTTTGATATCACACTAAAAAATGACAGATGAAAAAATCTCGATCACTAATTATAAAAAAAAAGGCAAAATACTAGACTTTCACTCTAACCACCCAAATAATACATAAAGAAAAATCTAATCGATCAAGCAATAAAGAAAATTCAATTACAAAACACAGAGGAAGAACAAACAATAATGCAAATTAAAAAACTCGAAAAAAATCTTGCAGAAAACCATTATTCAGCTAATTTCATCCTAAAGATAAGAAACCAAAATGTAGAAAAATGAAACAAAAGAAAAGCCGTACTTTATTAAAAACAAAACTGCCTTATCATAAAGGTCTTTTTGAAAAAATCCAAAGAATGAGCAATAAATTCAATATAAGAATAGCACCAGACCTGGACAAGAAAATAAAAAAAAAATACACCCGAAACAATGAGGAGAAAATGGAATAATTTATAAAGTAACATGTGGATGTAAAAAAAAACATATTGGAGAAATAGGAAGAACACTAGAAATAAGAATGAAAGAACACAAAGCCACAATAAAAAACAAACAAAATAAAACAGGACTGGAACAGAAAAGCAGGAAAAGATTATTAATACAGTCAACAGATGGTGCCATGAATGATGTACAAGGATTTTTGAATGATGCACAGGCACCTTCTGCTGCTCCTCCCCTGGCCCCTGTCACTTCCATTCCTGTGGTGATGCCCTCTGTCCCTGAGGTCCCTTGTGCTGCAGGATTCCTCTGCAGTGGACTCCAGTTCCATTCAGGCCAAGCAGTTAGCCAAGATGGTACAGAGGACAAGGAAGAACAGGGCTGCTCTTCAGCCTGATCTGAAGAAGCCCTCTTCCTTGATGCATCAGGATTTCAGGAAGGACCACAGGGACACGGTCCTTCTGCCCACCATTCTCTCTCTACATGTGGATGTCATCAAGGTCGTAACTTCTGCACTTCCTGCACCTCGAACTTTGACAATCATCAATCAGTTGGCCTCCCTCATATCGCACTTTGTGGACTGTTAGACACAATGTGTTGACTAGATATTCTCCAAGGTTCCTTATTCCTACCCGACTTTGAGCATGGCCAACGGAGTGACTAACATTCCTTCCATCCTTCAGTGGAACTTCAGTGGCTTCAGGAGCAAGGCTGCTGATGTCTGGAACTACATCAACATCATGGCAGTTCCCATCCTTGCTCTCTGTGAGGCCAACCTTCCTGATCACTATATTGTGCACACAAGCAAGAGTCATCTGCTCTCTTGCAAAGTGGCGATTCTTGTGCATAAGAATGTCACTCATCATGCTATTGATCTCACTTTCACTGATGTGAACAGTGATTTCGTAGCATGCCACATCCGACTGAACAGCCATGATATCACCCTGATATCCTGTTGCATCTGGCCCTCAGCCCTGGATTCTCTGTGGCGACCTTAATGCCCACAGCTCATTCTGGGGTGGAGACATCAGTGATCAGCAAGAGGAGATATCGAGAATGTTATCTTGCAGCACAATCTCTTTATCGCCAACGATGGCTCACCGACGTTCTACAGACCTCCAAGTACCTACAGCTCCATTGATCTGACCCACTGTTCTTCCAGCATTGGTCAAAGCCTCAACTGGTCAGTTGACCCCGACACCTGGGGCAGTGACCACTTCCCTCTGCACATCTTCTTGCTTCCCAAGGGACGTGCAGCTCCGAGAAGAACGTCGAAGCTTACCGACTAGCAGCTCTTTCAGCAGATATCATCTGAAGGACTCGCCATTGGAGCTACAGATCTCAGCACAGGTCAGAGGCCCTCATTTATGCCTCTGATGCCTGCACTGTTACGATCTCGACACCAGGGCATCTTTCTTCTCCAGATATCCACTACATGTGGCTTTGCACCATTCACCACCGAGCTGAAGGGCGCTCCTGCCGCTCTGGTAGATTTCCAGACATTCTTCATGCTAGAAGGCTACATGCTGCGATCAGAAGGTACCTTAACTGGCATGAAAGGTTCAGGTGGTGATCCTTCTGCTCCAGCATCAATGTCTTCACCCCTTTTGGGAAAGTCTAGAAGTTCGTCAGGAACATGACTGGGAAGCTGCAGCCTGCCCTCCCCTTCCATAACCTTGCCCTGTCCTGTAAGGAGGACTTAGCCGCCACTGCTAATGCCTTTCTGCAGCACCTCACCTCTTCCTGCTCCATCAGTGAATGATCAGGATACTGCTCTGCTATAATGATCCTTTCACCTTGCAGGAACTCGCTTCTGCTATTGGGGCTTCGAAACGTTCGTCGGCCCCAGGCCCTGACGGCATCAGCTATACTCAGCTAACCTGTCACCTGAAGCTCTGCTTGTGCTTCTTAAAGTCTTCAATCACTCCTGGACTACCTGCACAGTACCTGAGTCATGGAAGGCAACACGCATCATGCCTATCTTGAAGCAGGGGAAACCCACCACTGAGCTGTCCTCTTACAGGCCCATTGCTCTATCATCTTGCCTCTGCCAGATCCTAGAGAGACTGTGCCTTGGACGCCTGGAATGGTGTCTAGAGTCCAATGGCCTCCTCCCTGACAGCCTCTTAAGTTTCAGCAAAGGGAGGTGCACGTTGGACAATCTCATTGACTTCACCTCTGCTGCTGATCAGGTGCTGTCCATGGGTGAGACTACTGTCGCTGTCTTCAACATCCAGAAGGCATTTGATTCCCTGTCCCACTCAGATATTCTCTGCAGGCTCCAGGATCTCGGCCTCAGAGGCAATATCATCCAGTGGATCGTAGCGTACCTCTCCAACAGGACTGCGTGAAGCTGAGGAACACGCTCAGCGTCTCCCACACCATCAATCATGGAGTACCTCAAGGGGGTGTCCTCAGCCCGATGTTACTGAACATCTTGCTGTCAGGCCTGTTCTCTCACCTTGAGAATAGAGTGGGTATTTCCATTTACGCTGATGATATCTGCATCTGGTTCCCTAGCCAGGACCCCTACTATGCTCAGTTCGTGATGAAACAAACTGTGGATGAAACAAACTGTGGACAAGGTTGTCAAGTTCTTCGACAACCTTAGCCTCACTCTTTCCACTGATAACACTGGCCATGGTTCTCACGAGGAGACTCCTTCCACCCACCTTCCCTGACCTCTTGCTTGGGCCAGATCACATCAAGACCGTCCATCAGCATAAGTTCCTTGGTGTAGTCCTGGACAGCAGGCTGAGCTGGGGGCCTCACATCCAGCATCTTGAGACATTTGCCGCTACGCAGAGAAATATACTGTCTTTCCTTGCTGGTTACCCGCTGGGGAAGTTCCTGCAAGACCCTCCTGGTCTTGTACCGGCACTTGATCCTCTCCCACATCAACTACAGTGGTTACCTTTTGAGCAACGTGTCTGCTACACTGCTCAGCAAGTTGGCCACTGTCAACACTATATCTCGGTGCCTCTGTCTCTGCCCTTACACACCAAATGCGTCTGTCATTGCAGAGGCTGATGACATGCCTTTCCACCTGCCCTAGAAGAAAGATATACTGTGTCATCTCTCGGGGCTCCATTCCCTGCACACTAACCATGAGCCTCTCAGGAAGTTGCATGACAGGCCTCACTCTGCCATCACCCTGTCCGCCAAGGACTTCTATGACTGAGTCCCTGCCAGCTCCAGACGCTCGAGCTGGCAGGGACAGATGCTGGATGCTGACAATACTCTCTTCCCCGACCTTCCACCCTGGAGGAACAGTGATCTTATGATCAATGTCACTATCCCTTCTCTTGGTTGGAAGAGCGACTCTGATCCATTGGCCATCAGACTTATCTCCACCTCCTATGTTACTGAAAGATATGAGAGATGTACTGAGGTCTACACTGATGGATCTGTGGACTGGGAGAGACAACGTGCTGCCTCTGCCATCCCCGATACTGGCATCACCATATTTTTCCGTCTCCCACATCTAATCTCCTCCACCTGTGCAGAGTTCCATGCCATTCTTGAGGCTGCACTTTTCATTCTCAGCCTTGAGAGTGGCAACTTTGTCATCCTCTGACTGCAAGTCAGCCTTGGAAGCTCTCCAGAAGCAAGACAGCAAGAGCTGCAACCCCTTCCTCATCCAGAAGATCATGGAGACTTGCTCCAAGGTCACTTCTGATGGAATCACGGTTGATTTCCAGTGGATCCCTTCCCATATAGGGATACCTGGAAATGAGCTCGCTGATCACACTGCGAAGGAGGCGCTGGAGAGTCGGAGGTGTGTAACTAATTACCCTCTCAGCGACTGCAAGAGTTCTGTTTCACATCTGAAGAGCCAGTATCGTCTTGCTCAGTGGCAGGACAGCAGCTGTTCCTTATTCAGGTACCTGATTGAACCTTCTCTCACTGCTCCTAACCTTGGTAATCTCAGATCTGAGACCTTCTTTCATCGTCCCCGAGTTGGTGTCATCTCCAGCAACTCTACGCTTCACACTCTTGGCAGAGCTAACTGTCCAGACTGTGCCATTTGCAACACACCTGAGACTGTATCCCACGTTCTGCTCAACTGCTCCCGCTACAATACCGAAAGAGAAGCTTTGTTCCGGGAGCTTCATGCTATTGGAACCACCGACTACTCCATCACCTCCCTTCTTGGCAACAACCTTAATGTGAAGCTGCAGCGAGCATGCTTCCTTATGGTCACTGACTTCTTTCAGAACATTGGCCTATTCTGCAAGGTCTAAGGTTCACAATTTTTTTTTTTGAGATAGTTGAGAGGCAGTTTCTATTGCATCTGTATCTCACCCTTCCGTTTTGACTGGTGTAGGGAGCCCCTTATTTGGAGGCTAATTTCACCATATTTACAACACCCTGAACCTGATTTGGACTACCTATGATCTGGCAACCACTACTACAAAAGAACGTTCCAATAAAGCTGCAACCTCCTCGGAAGACGACCTCAGTCAGGGGTTGAAAGAGTAGGAAAGTTACTCACAAGTGTAAGTGAATCCTGGTCTTAAGTTTTTAAATTATAAAACCCTAACTATTCTAAGACAGCCATGAATACAACTATTTCTCTTTTTTGTATCTGGAAGCCCCACTTCCTTTTTAAAAAAATACTCATAATAAACATGGTTCTGCTTAAGCTTTTGTAACTTTGCAAACTGCTTTTAATAAAGGCTGAAATTCTAATGAAAAACCATATAAGCCGAAGACTAATTTTCTTTATAGTTAATTTAAGGTTTGAAGCATAGAGTAATATCAATTATTTCTGTAATTTTTTTTTCTACAGTGTGTTTGTTAATTTTTTCATTTTTTAGAGTAACAAAACTATTGCATTCTAGATATTATAACTGTTTAATGTATTAATCCATTAACTACACCAGGGATTGCTGAAGACAGGGCCTTCAATCTTATTTTTTAGTCCACAGAACATCAAAATAATAGTAAAAAAATAATATATGTAACAACTTAAGACAAATAGATTCACATGTGAGTAACTAACCTAATATTTCGACCTCAGTCAGGATCGAAATATTAGGATATATATTACTCGGATTTTATTAGGATTTATATCGTCATCCAAGAAGGCTGCAACTTTATTGGAACTTTGTTAGAAAGTTCTAACAAAGCTGCAACCTCCTCGGATGACGACCCCAGTCAAGATTCGAAATATTAGGATATTGACTCACAAGTAAGTGAATCTATTTCTCTGGTAGGTTGCTACATTAATTAATCTACGTATTCTAAGAAAGCCATGAGTACAATTATTATTAAAAAATAAAGTTTTATAACTTTCTGGATCGTGGCATGTTATATGTATACTAGTAAAATCATTTAAAGTTATTTATTAATGTCATAAATTTTTGAAATGGTTTTCTGAAAATTCCGTTTGCCTTGAATGGCTCACAAAAGTTGCACAGTACTGAACGAGGCTTTAATGGATCCGACATTTACCAGACCATCAATGAAATGGAATTTAGTTTCTTAACAATTGACACCATTTTCTTTAATACTAAGAATTAATGTGATATTGAATATGTGATCCAAAAGTAAGTGTATGATTGCAGGTTCAGTTTTTAAATTGTGTTGCCACTTGTGTACTGTTAATTTACTTTCTTTAAATCGGTTCATGTTTATTTCGTATTAAATTTTTTTGCAGTTGATGGTTTCTTGTTCCTTATGATTGGCACTGCACTCTATAATGAAATAATGGACGTTCCATGCATACCATCCTTAAGGAGGACACAAACTGAGACATATCCTAGTCTTGTGGACTCTGGCAATGCAAGTATTCAGAGAGTAGGATCAGGAGATGAAAGAACACCACTACTTCAAGGGCAATCGAATGCACAAGTTGTTAAAAAGTGAATACTTTCAAGATGTAACTATGAATTATGCTAAGCAAGAATCATTCTATTTCTATTAATCTTACAGTCTCTGGTTTCTGAAAATGAATTCACTGTAGTGACAGATTTATTTTAGTGTTTTCCGAACATAAAAATGAGATTTAGAACCTCATCCTGAAGTAACTAATGAACAGATATATGTCGTGCTATATACCAGAAGAAATTTAATTGTGATTGATAAAAGGCAAAAATTGGAAAAAAAATATACTTAGAATAGAAAAATATTTACTAACATTAATATAAACAGTTCATAATATTTCTGTTAAAAATTAAATGATAGATTTACGCATATGCATAAATATTTGACGATCAGCAAACTCTAAGACTAAGAAAAGCAGTGTTATAAAAAGTCATTTTGCTTTAAAAACAATAATAATTATTAATAAAAATTGAAAAATATATCTAAAGTGCGGTAAAACAAATCAATAAAATGCTCCAAAGTATACACCACACACCGCAGTTTAACTGAAGCACTAAAATTAAGAATGAATCGTTTTTGTGTGAAGCTGTATAATGGCTACAGAAATTTTGGTTAAAAATTGCCAATTTCCTAACCATGATTTGGTTGAAATGTAATTAAAAGTATTGCATGCTTTGAAGTTAAGTGCTTAGTCCTACAGTTCTCCCGATATCCACCATTAGAAATCACCAGCAGTTTCGTTTATGATCATTTTAAATTATTGTGATCTCAGTATATATTTGAGAAACAATAAAAAATAATTTTAGAAGCATTAGAGGAAAAAAAGACATTTTAAACGGACTCTCCCCTCACTGCTGTTCCAATGCACTACCTCCTACCTACAACTTGAACTTTTGGGCCACTATGGTAGTGAAACCCCTCAAGCCTTGCTCTGAGCCTTACCAGCTGCAGTGTAATCTGGATTCCACCACAGTTTCAGAAAACGGCGAAATCGTATGTTTTGAAGAATTGTAGAGGCAGCTGTGTGGATAATACTGTCCGTGATCTCTGCCACCAAAACATTGATTTGCTCCTGGCTGACAGAGTGGTGGTCAGACTAGGAGTTCGAACCCACTCCAGTCAGCCTGACCAAGCCTCCACCGTGATATGCATGAAGGTTCACATGGTCCCCCATGGGGAGGTGATTATTTCCATATGGATTTCCTAAATCTCCCATGTAAAGACGAAGGATCCAGGAGGAGCAGACGGTGAGGTCAATGGCAGTGATGTGTGGGTCAGAGAGTGGAAGTAAACACTGACACCCGTGTTCAACAGGGAGAGTGAAGGATCAAGTCCCCCCATGATGAGGGAGGACGGCAATTGCGAGACAAGGTTATCAAGGTTCCAGGAAGATATACAGAGCAGAGTGGAACCGCAGAAGCTGATGGCTACTGCATCTAAGTTGGTGGTGAGGGATACGACCAGGAATGGTTGCTTACGAGGATGGCGACAGCTATGGGAGCTGGGCCATCTCCATTCTGGTCCTGCCAAACTAGTGCAAAATGCCAGATCATGGGTTCTGTGAGTATGTCTCCTGCAGGCACACATACATGGGCTGGTATGCCTAAAGGAGGACCTTGATGTCAAGATTTCTTTGGAATCCACGACAATTCCATTGTAGGAGTGTGGCCATCTTAGGACTTAGAAGAGTGGGTAGATGACAAATTTCCATTCAACTTAACCACTCCTTCAGTTGACAGTTTGAATAGGGGGCAACCTGAAAAAAGGTATTCTAAATACCAGATGAGAGTCATCATTCTTTCCAATACCTTGCACACACAGCTCATCAATGCAATAGGACGATTGTAGAAGGGTTTGCATTTTTCTTTTTGGCCGCAGTGGAGCCCCTTTGGCATGGAAGGTCTAGCTGCCTGATGATGGGAAGGATTTCCAGATGTGGAAGTGGAGAGTTGAGTAGCAATTTTGGGAACAGTTGACACCCTGTTTTGCCTGTATGAGGAGATATTTGCCACTGGTGAAGATTCAGTAGGTGGTACACTGATTTCAGTCTGCACGACCACTAAAGTCATTGGAATGATGGTCTTTCCAATGATTGCCTTGGCATAGGAAATCTTGTCATTTCCTCAGAGTATGAGATGTTATTGCTTGAAGCATTGAACCACCTTCCACTTGGGACAGTTGCAGAAATAAGTCGGATGGCAACCACTACAGTTCACACAGCTTGCCTTCTCTGCTGTGTAGTCAGGAATATGGTGATCCCTTCCTGCCACAGTGAGCACAAGTGGGTTTGACCGGCAAGCTGTGTGGACATGGCCATACTTCCGATACTGGAAGCAGCACAGAGGGTGGGTATCAATTTATCAGGGGCAGGGGGGGTGGCTCAGTCGGTAGTTCCCAGGTGCGAGTCCCAATTGGGTCAGCATCGAGATTAATCTCTGCAAAATTCCCCACCCTGTCCACAGTCAGTAGGGGACACCGGTGGGCTTGGCAAGGTCGTCAATTATGATGATGACACATGGGAGCCCAATGGACTGCTGTTCCT
Organism: Ryuthela nishihirai; assembly: GCA_038380435.1. NCBI lineage: Eukaryota > Metazoa > Arthropoda > Arachnida > Araneae > Heptathelidae > Ryuthela > Ryuthela nishihirai. The sequence continues at coordinate 55,655,247 of JAWZYU010000030.1, read as the reverse complement.
CCTTGGTGACCTTGAGAGGCCTACACTCAGAGATACCCCATGAGGAATTAAACGTTTTGTGGGGTGTTACCATGATGGCCATTGATGCAGATTCCAGCAAACCTTTATTAACAAAAAATGAGGACCTAGCTAGATACTCGCTGAAAGGCGTGCTATGTGCCAATTCCCTGTGATGTTTTCCTGTCAGGCCTGGCACCTGATGTCCAACCCCACCTTCTCGTGGTGCAGGCTGTTAGTACCTTTCAAAAGAGATACTCTTTTATGGAAGTTAACGGAAAGGGAGGTCTGCCAGATTAGTGTGGCGTACGATCTCGACAACTATGGTTACTTTTTTTTCTACCCTGCTGAGTGGTCAAGCACACAAGGTCCTGGTGCTGACAATATAAACCTGCTAAACTGAAATAAGGCCCTGAACTTGATTATGGATCCTCAATTTGCTGCACTGGTGGGCTGTGGAGGGAAATCTGCCGGTTTTTTCTGTTTCGGGCTGACAGCCCCAAGTGAATAGATTCACAGGATATGTTTCATCAGCTGGTGGAAAATCCTGAGCAGAGGTCATCGCAGACACCTGAACTTTTGCTTCTATGGGCATCATCAAATTCTACATTGGAGGAAGTCTTCCAGTATAGATGGCTTCAGCCTTTAGTGGTGGGGGAACGGGTCTTTGCCCCATGCCTGTTTGATATTATCGGTATACCCTCTTTCAAGATACACAGTTTCTTTATACATACCACTAACCATTTCCCTGCCATAGGTAGTTGGAATGCGAGGACTCTGCACAGAGCGTTTTCTTTTGATGTCCTCGCACAAGAATTCCACCGTTATAATTTATATATTCTCAGCCTGCAAGAGACCAGATGGACAGATAAAGGTCAGTTTCTTAAAAATATAAATTTCTTTTCAGGGAAGATAATAAGCATCACCAAGGCGTGGGTCTGCTTCTTAGCAGACGTGCTAGTGATGCTCTTCTAGGATACGAATGCATTAAAGGTTTCTTATAGCAAAATTTCAGACAAGCATTAAAGATTTGAATGTTATTTGCTGTTATGCAGCCGATGAGGATGAGAAGGATAGGTTTTACGGAAAACTTCAGGATATTTTGAATTCTGTCTGTCAAAAAAAAAGGAGATATCACCTTTGTTGTAGGTGACTTCAGTTCCAAAGTTGGTATTGACTCCGACCTTTGGGGAGGGATGTAGGCCCTTTTGGTATTGGTAGCTGCAATGGGTGACGCCTCCTACAGGGTTGTTTTGACCTTTGGGGAGGGGTGGTAGGCCCTTTTGGTATTGGTAGCTGCAATGGGTGACGTCTCCTACAGGGTTGTTTTGACCTTTGGGGAGGGGTGGTAGGCCCTTTTGGTATTGGTAGTAAAAAGTTGTATACTCCTAAAGCTTAAAAATAGTTTGGTGTGAAAATGTTAGTGAAACATGGACACTGTAAACAAGATGACGAGAAAACTAGATGCTTACTCGGTATCTTGGGTATTAGGTGGTTCAATTTTGTAAGTAATGATGAGGTTAGGCAAAGGAGTTGGCAGCATATTTCTAGAAAGAGACTTGGTTTGGCAGTGTTACCTGTATGGATAATTATAGATTATAGAATAGGGTTATGAATAGTGTGCTTAAAGGGGGGAAGACCTGGAATACAGTGGGCAGTGTCCTGTTGTAGCTCAGGATAGATATGCTTGGAAAACTAAATTGCATGGTCTGGTTGGACCTCCATGGCTACTTGAGGATGATATCCCTAATTACATGATCAGCAGTGGATGATGATGAATTTCTGGGACCAAGACACAAAAATGACGGCGTAAAGATTGGGGGGGGGGGGGGGGTGTCATGCCGAGCCCTCTGGGGTGGCATTTATGGAATTAATTTCTTTTCTGGAATTGATCTCGCGATTGTTTTAGTGTGATTCAGTGACCATGGTGTCCACGGAGCCCAACAAAGAACGCATAATCGGGTGCCAAGGCTATACAGGCACTATAGCTACACAGTGAGCAAAGCTGTTACAAATAAAAGGAAAGCGAAGTGTGAGGAAATAAACTATCATCTCAAAAAGATGCCTCCAAAATAAAGGATAGCTGCAAAAGAATAAAAATGTGTGGAAACTTGCAAACCTGGACAAGGCACAGATAGTCCTAGCAGGTCCAGCCGATTGGAGGGGCAGCACAGGAACTCCCGTTTATCGGAAGCTGTGGTTTCACACATACACCCTCACCACGTACAGGAGCTCGCACCGAGGGGGAAGATATCACAGCAGAAAACACCCATGCCTCATCTGGGCTCGAAACAAGGAAAATATTTTTTTGACAATAAATGTTAAATAACAAATTGATGAATGGCCCATTCCTCCCCCACCGTAATATTTTGCAACTGTGAACTGCACTCTGTCTTTAATGAGGATAAATGAGACAGTAATACACTTAATAATAAAAGCACATTGCAATCGGAAACTAACTTTATTTTTTGATTGACATTTTTCAATATTCACATTATTGAGGGTGAACAGACTAGTAGTGATTTTTTTTAATGTATTTTAGAATATTTCAAAACGGGAATTCTTGCAGATTTTTAAACACACACGATGATAGTAACACGTAGATTTTGTCGGAACATTCAACTGAACTGAATGGAGATCATAACTTTTTTTTTTCGTTTCTATTTACGCCCGCAGAAACAATCTCCAATGAATAGGGTGGGATATCGTAAATTCACTTCTGAGAATGGCATCAAAACATTTTCAAATTTCACTACATTTATTCCACTTATATATTACACACACACACGAAAAAGGTAATCACAGTTCAATTTGCTTCTGAAAATTTGTGGATTTTTAGCGAAACAAAAATAATTTACCCTGCAGTAATTAGTACTGTAGTAATACTGCTGTGGCCAATTTGATTAGGATCTCATCCATGTTGACAGGGAACAAGGGCAGATTCAACGCTCTGGAAGGGGTTTGAGGGGAAAAAAACATTGAGATTGGCTCAAACTTTTCTGATGCTAAAGTATCAAGTTTTTTTTTTTATTGGGGGGGGGGGAGGCAGATAAGAGTGAAAACTCGGTAATTTCTTTAACGTTTGATGAAGATGGGGTGAATAGTGAAGATTTAAAGCAAATCTAATTAACATTTGTTCTGTATTTAAATTTTTTTGCTATCTCTAAATAGCTGCAATCGTCGATTTATTTTCAGACATTTTTTTCATAAATAGCTTAACAACTGATGACGTAATTTGGAAGAAGTTAATAGCGTACTGGCACAGAGACCCCTTCATACATTATCGTTTTTAAGCATACATATATTTCATCAATAGTACTACTGAAGACTTTTCATTACAGATCTACTTTCCTATTTCATTTCAAGAAACATTAAACTAAAGGTACACACAATGAAGTTGATATTCTTTAACTTATATAAAACTGAAAGAATAACTAAAAGAATAAAGCTCGTTTTAAAAGAGAATGAAGTTGGCTCATGATTTGAGCACTTTCTAACAGTGGAAATTTGAAAATGCAAATAGCAGTATTTCATTAACTAGGCAACTGAAAAGAATTTTTATCACTTGAAGAAATATTTGCATTTTAGGGATGAGTTAAATCACTGCTGTCAGTGTAAACTCTAGATAAGTGGTTCCTACGGACCCCCAGGGGGTCTGTGGCAAATTAAAATTAATTTTGGGGTGCTTGGACAACGTCGGGGGTCCGCAAAAGGTTTAATAAAAGTAAAATAATTGTGACTCATTTTCATTATTATGCAAGTTAAAATAAATAGCAATTGGTAGCGATTTTTACGTCCTGAGTAAAATATAAGTATAGATAGGTACATCAAATACAAGTAATGACATGCATCGCACAGTGGGAGTAGGGCCGACCGTCGCCGTCTATATATCTATGCAGGTTTAAACAGGTTACAGGCAATAACTTGTCTAAAATATGGCATTATAAAAGAGTCGTGCATCTAATCAATAATTTAGTTGTTTTGTGCGTGATGTGCATGCAACAAATTTTTCTAGTTTTGAACAAAAAGCAGTAAATTTTTTGTATTGTTACGAAGATAGCGTACGTTACGTAAGTATTTTTTAATACAATTGATATCTTCTTTGTATATTAAATTTATAAAATAGTTTAATATTTATTAATATTATATTTTGTTATTAATTTATTTGATAATAATTGAATTACCTTTCAAGAAAAATAAATAAATTAGTAAAAAATGCGAACCTATACAATACGTGACACTAATTTTATCCTTATACCTTAAATAATTAATTGATGCGAGCGTTACTTTGTGGCATTCCATTTTCAAAACAAAATATTAATAAATAGTGGGTTTTTTTTGCAAAGAAATAATTTATTTTCTTATAATTTAAATTTGTGGTCTTTTTTAACAGATAACAGTACGAGTGAGCCGAAGAAAAAATGCAGACAATATAGTGTTGAATTTTTAAAATATGGCTTTATTCCGTTTCGGGAAATAGTACTTTACCTATGTGCCTTCTATGCAATAAAACTTTGTCAGACGATTCAATGAAACCTTCTAAGCATAAGGAACATTTGACAAAAGTCCATAGCGACAAAAAAAGATAAAGATTTAACTTTTTTTTTTAAAACAGTCAAAGAACAATATTCGAAAACACCGTTATTGCGACAACATTGAGCGAGATGACGATGGACTGCGTGCTTATAACATTACTGATTGCAAAGTCCGAAAAGCCGCACACCATTGGTGAAGAACTTATTCTACCAGTTGTGAGGTAATACGCACCGTGCAGCATAAACCAGCTTTCGATATTACAAGAATTCTACCGAGTAATAATACAGCACAAAGGATTGACGAAATGGCTCAGTGCGTAGAAAATTCTTTTATGTGAGAACTTAAAAACATCTGAATTCTCTATACAGCTTGACGAGTCAACTTTGCCAGGAAACGAAGCTCTACTTTTAGCTTATGCGAGATTTGTAAAAGAAGAAAAAATTTCCCAAGAATTGTTATTTGCCAAATGTTTGGAAACAATATTTAATGAATTAAAAAGATTTTTCAATGTAAAAGCTATACCCACGAGTAATATCCTCTCCGTTGTTACTGACGGTGCTCCGGCAATGGTAGGACGACACCGAGGCTTTCTGGCATACTTAAGCTATACCGAATGTATTATCTGTACATTGTGTCATTCCTCGGCAACATTTAGTCGCCAAAAATCTTAGTGAACGCTTCATGGCTCACTAGATTATGTCATTAGAGCAGTTAATAAAATCAAAAGGAATGCCTCAGTGTTGGAATTCCTGGTAAGTAATGATTTGCGGCTCAATTAATTCAAAAAATGACATAGCTTATATGACTGACTTATTTGCCAAATTTAACGAAACCAATTTGAAGCTACAAGGTGATCAATTAAATTTAATCAAAACTAAAAGTATAATATCTGCGTTTGTTGCAAAACGTTTCCTATACAAACAAAACTTGGGGAGAGGAGAATGCTGTTTCCAAATTGCAAAAACGAGATGAAGATTTGCTTGCTTATTGTGAACACTTAACGGCTCTTCATTCTGACCTCAGCCAAAGATTTGAAGACATTCTTCACTTGGTTATCCCCGATTGGGTGTTGGACCCTTTTGCAAGTAGACCCACAAACTCAGATGAATCCATACTAATACAGGAGCAATTTTATTGAATTTTCCACAAATGAGGAGCTGAAACCAATGTTTGAACAAGAAGACCACAAATTCTGGTTACAAAAACATGCCAATTTTATATCCTGCATTATGGGTCACTGTACAGAAGCTGCCGATTGCTTTCCCGTCTTCCTATTTAGTAGAACGTGGATTTAGTGCAGTTATGAGCCTCATCACGAAAAAAAGAAACCGATTAATGCTCGTGGAGATTTACGAATGTTACCCACAAACATAGACAATCTCATTGAGAAAAAAAATGTGTTTTTGTATCTCAAAACAAAAGTTATAATTTTAATAAATACTACTTTAAATATCAAAATGTTTTATTTATATTTTATTTTTACGTCACAATTTACCATTCAAGACATCAAAGTTAAATTTGTAATTTTTCTATTATGCAGTTTGGATTGTTTTACCTCTGAGCGGCACTTTTTTGCACACCATGGGCTAAATGGCCAGGCCACAAGGACCCCGAAGGCTCAGAGAAGGTTGGGGGAGGGGACCCACTGGAACAGCTGTTGGGAGACAGATGGTAGCCTCCCGTCAAGGCCATCCAGCGTGTTCTTTAACGTGCACAGGGTATGGCTCTCCTGCACACGGGGCCACGGCTTAACGTCCCATCCGAAGGACGGCGGCCTTCTATTATGCAGTTATGTAGAGTTATTTCACTTGGGGGTTCATGGTCAGGTTTTTGCTATAAGAAGGGGTCCATGGGCATAGTAAGTTTGGGAACCACTGCTCGAGATCATTCACATTCTACCATCAAAATCTCTAGTGCTGAATACATTGTTTACAAGATTTGTTTTAAAAATTTGCATTGTCCAAATATAGGACCTCTAAAAAAAAATATAATCATAATGCCCCTTCAAGCAGCTGCTTGCCACAGAGGTCTGAAAGCAGCCTGTCTAAAAGATTACTTATAATCTTTTAAATTCTTTTCATATTAACTAAGTAACGCCTATATACTTCACAAACCCTTATTTAACTTTATTTGACAAGATTAAGTGCTATCCGGAAATTTAGTATAATTTGGATCAGTCAAAAGGTCCAAAGTGAAGATACATTTGGAGCATTACAGTACAAAAAAAAAAACTATAAATGGCAGAACGAAGGAAAACAAGTCGTAACTTGAACGCTTTGGGGTGCAATGTCAGTTTGGGACTGACGAACTTAAAAAAGGATTAATTTGATCTATGTGGGAGGACAGGAGGAAAAAACACAAAGGATAAAAAATCCTTAATAGAACAATTTACTTGAAGTCATTTGTCATCTCACGACCAAGCGATTACTGTGTTTGACTACTGATGAAACCTAGGTTCGAACCCCTGATAAGGAATGGATGTTTGTGTTGCTTTCCTGCTGCATCAGATATTTTGAAATCATATTTTCATCAGAGAAATTTTAAATAATTCTTTAAAAACTAGGGTGAAATCCACCTCTTTTTCACAAGTAGTGTAAATAACCGAGTTCAATACACTAAAGACGTGATGCGCTCAAGTATATAGTGTGAACTTCGAAGAAAATTTTTGATACCAAGTTTACCATCAGTTACGTTTATTAAAATAAATTAATCGTGGAATTGTAGTTAGTACACCATCCTGATGCTAAATATACGAATCCATATTAAGAATAATTTTAAAAATACAAAGTTCATTAACACAATGGCCAGGGGAAAGTCATGTTGGTTGTTTGGGATTTTTTGGCGCAAGAGCAACAGGGCTATATTCCGCCGCCAGGGGAAAGTCATATGTTGGTTGGATGGTTGTTTTACCTGTGAGCAACACTTTTTTTGTACACAATGGGCTAAAGACAGGTCGCAAGGACCTTGGAGGCTCAGAGAAGGTTGGGGGAGGGGACCCACTGGAACAGCTGTTCAGAGACAGATGGTAGCCTCTCATCAAGTATGTTCTTTAACATTCACAGGGTGTGGCTCTCCCGCACACAGGGCTACGGCTTAACATCCCATCTAACAGACAGCAGCCTTTACAAGCCCATTGGTGTCCCCTACTGGCGATGGGTAGGGCGGGAGGTTTTTGTGGAGATAAATCTCATGCTGACCTATCTGGGACTCGAACCTGGGAACTGCAGATTACGAACATGGCACACTACCGACGGGCACCCCCCCCCCCCGCCCCTGTGGTCAAAGTATGAATTAATTATCATGCTATAATTATAACCATACTATATAGCATTATAATATGATTATATATATATAGTATTTGTTATGATCATGCCAAGTGAATTAATCCTGAATTGGAGATGATACTGTACAACACATGCTGAATTTTAAATAAATGCCCAAAATAATAAGTATCAGTAGAATGACTTGGATAATATGACTGTTACATGAGCGAGGGGCAGGAGATAAAAAAAAATCAGTTTTGAGAGAAGAGTTATTAGCACAGACAAGTCTGCAAAAGGAGAAATTATTTAAAAGTTATGACATTTCAAGTTGTAATATAATTCCAAACCAACTACAGGAATTATTTTCAATTACATACCTGTAAGACAATTTGACATTAAATATATACAGTGTAATTAAATAATCATCATATCAGAGTAATATAAGCAATATTCCATGTCAAATCAACACACACACACACATTTTCAAAGAAATTTGGTTAGTTTTTTTCTACTTAGTCAAAGAAAACTTCTGCACAAAATTTTATTTTTAATGGCCAATGTATTTCAAAAAGTAGCAGCTCCAAAAATGTGAAAGCTAGCAAATTTTCTTATTTAAAAAGTAATATAATCAAACCTACGTGGCCGAGTAGTTAGCGCGCTTGGCTACTGATCTATGGGACCTGGGTTCGAGCTCAGGGTAAAGCATGGATGTTCGTGTTGTTTTCTGCTGAGGTCCTGCCATCCTCTCAGATCTTCTACTGTGGTATATAAACTGACAGGCTCCTGTCAGACCTCTGTGGCAAGCAGCTGCTTGAGGGGGTATTTATTTATTTATTTATTTAGAGTGCCGTCCCATGGCCGAGTGGTTAGCGCGCTTGGCTACTGATCTAAGGGACCTGGGTTCTGAGCCCCGGGTAAGGCATGGCTGTTTGTGTCGTTTTTCTGCTGAGGGCCTGCCATCCTCTCAGACCTTCTACTATGGCATATAAACTGACAGGCTCCTGTCAGACTTCTGTGACAAGTAGCTGCTTGAGGGGGTATTTTTTTATATATATAATCAATCTGGAACAATGAATCAATTGCATTTTCAGACTCATTTTTGGGCCTTTAAAATTATATATTTGACAAAAAATTTCTATCACTAAAACTTTTTAATGTCATTGATCTTGAAAAATCTCAAAACATACTCCATTGTATCTGTCTGAAAAAAAAATTATGCACAAACATACAACAACGAATGACATCGCAATTTGATCTTGGAATCAGTGGAGAAACGAGGGGATGTGGTCCCTAATGGAACAACAGATAAAGGGACTCCTCTATATTTACACCTGATTTATAAAAATTTTAAAAATTAACCTATTTACTGAAAATTTTCCTTTTTATCAAGACACACTAAAAAAGAATAAGTAAATCCAAAATAAATTAGGTCTTTAATAATGGAGATAAAATACAATGTTCTTGAACATGTAATAAAATAAATATCAATTGAATCTTTGGAAATTTCACAGTGGGAAAGTCATCAATAAATTTTGAAATGTCCACATGTTCCGTTAGTGGCACTTTTTTGCATACAATGGGCTATATTGGCCAGGTCACAAGGACCCCAAAAGTTCAGAGCAGATTGTGGAAAGGGGAACCAGTGGAGAGCAGTTACAGCCAGTTGATAGATGGTAGCCTCCCGTCAAGGCCATCAACATGTTCTTTAATGTGCACAGGGTATAGCTCTCCCACACAAGGCTTAATGTCCCACCTGACTGACAGCAGCCTTTCCAAGACCATTGGTGTCCCCTGCTGACCGTGGGCAGGTGGTGGGGAGTTTTGCGGAGATAAATCTCAATGGCTCAGTTGGAACTTGAATCTGGAAACTGCAGATTACGAGCAGGGTATGCTACCGACTGAGCCACCCCTGCCACTCCATTATGTTCTACTTTTGCACTTAAGAGAGCTAGGTGTGACAACTGTTCTTGACTCAGAATTTTGAAAGCAGTTTTTTATTTTCATCTTCAAAAATGTTTGTTCCTCAGATACTATCATTACAGGAAAAAAACAGTGTGAATAAACTTCAAAGTAATTTGTGCTCATGTCATAGCAGTTATTTAATATTAGTTTAGCCAAGTCTATGATAGTGTTGATCTTTTCAATTTCTGGTCTTAGTGTTTTTACAAAAAGAAATAGTTCGAGGATTAAGGATTCTGATAGATGTTTTAAAAACTGCTTTTGCACTTTAAGGGTGTTTTTCTTCTTTGGACCTTTTCAGTAATATTTTCAGCATCAGAAATAAGTCTGATATTTTTCAGTCCTTTGTATTTCTTCTGGAGCTGACATACCACAATGCCAACAATTTGTAGTAATTAGGCAAGTGTGAAAAAATCCACCAAGCGTTTCTAACCATATTTCAAGCAATATACTTGGGTTATTCAGATAAACAGTATCGAAGTTCTGGATGGAAATAACTCTCATTGGGCCAGCAACCAACCTGGAAAGAAAGGAATGAATCTCACTACAGCGATAATCATTTGTAGTAATTACGCAAGCGTGAAAGTCACCATCTACCTCCCTAACTCGAACTCAGAATCCTGCTTACGTGCCAATTCCTCTACCATTTGAACTAAGGATATATCACAAGCTTTCGTAAGTGTGAATTGCCCCCTCCTTAGCTCAAATGGTAGAGCAACTGGCTTATATTGAGTACAGAAGATGGATTTTTTTCACTTTCCTAATGACTACAAATAATTATCACTATAGTGAGATTCATTGCTACCTATCAAAATTGGTTTCCAGCCAACAGTGAAGGTTATTTCCATCCAGAGTTTTGACGATGTGCATCTGAATAATCCAATGAATGTTTCCTGATTCCTTATTAACGTTACAGTTCAAAATCTGGTAACACCTTAAAAAATATATTATTTAGCAGTTAATGCAGTCATCTCTGCAAAAACAACAACTGTGCTTTAATATACACTGGCAGAAATTGAAAAAAGAACACCTAGAAGGAATTCCATTAGGAACATCATATATGTTAACAGTTAAGGGCAGCAGAAACTGTGATCCAATACTGACAGTCATTGGATGAAATAATGACATCACTGAGGACAACAGCATGCAAATGTACACAGCGCATATCTAAAGACTAGGACATGAAGAAGGAAGTTATTCATATTGTGCGGTGTTGTTCAGTGCTCTTTGAAGAAGCTACCATGCCCGGATGATGCAGGCACGCAACATTTGTTCAGTTAGTGGAGTATGAGCGAGGTTGTATAGTGGGTCTTCGGTAAGCAGGTTGGTCTTTTCATCAAATTGCATACTGCGTTGGATGAGAGGTATCGGCAGGAGTACGATGGTGGTGTCGATGGTAAGAAGAGCACTTATCCATTCTTATGAGTCAAAACCATGTTATCAAAACATTAAAAAATTCATTTACATAATCATATCCTTGTAAAACATCAATATTTAGAACTCCAATTAAAATCACATCATGCCTTTTTAATGACAAAAGAATATTCTCAAACTTGGTTAAAAATGTTAATGGTGAATAGCAATGTGATTTATATACAGACAACAAATATAAATCAAGTTTTTTTTAAGTGAATTATTAGGTATTCTGCTGTAATCATATTACTAAAAAAAAATCTGATTAGCTATTAGGCTACTTTTTTCAAATCACATTATTAATTAATACCCCCTCAAGCAGCTGCTTGCCACAGAGGTCTGACAGGAGCCTGTCGGTTTATATGCCATGGTCTGTGAGGATGGCAGGCCTCACCAGAAACACAACATGAATATCGATGCCTTACATGGGGCTCCAACCAAGGTCCCTTAGATCAGTAGCTAAGTGCTTTAACCACCAGGCCAAGGGACGGCCAAAACACATTACCCCCTCCAGATCTAATGTAATCTCTACATTTGTAAAATAAATTATAACCCTCTAAAGGATACCAATTGATTTCATGCATTCACCCATAACTCAGTTAATATTAAAATATCAATTTGATTATTTAAGCCATCAGAAATTCTAACCTAATTGTTCTCGTAGACTTCTAATATTGATATGTAACGTATTTATTTGTATATCATTAATTGGATTAAAAATATTTTTAGTTCAATTAAATCATTACAAATTATTCTTTCTTGAATAGCATTCTTTAAAATAAAGTCTAGTTCATATTCATCATCTGTAGCCATTCGGATGCAAAGGTTTAATTATATTATGAAATTACTGGTAATTTAATTCTTTTTTGTATTGTGCTTTGATAATATTTAAGTCATTACTACATCTGATTCTCATGATCTTATCTTTCCATTCCTTCCCTAAATATTTTTCCATCCTTTATCCAAGTATATTTGAAGTTGAAATCTTACTTGCATTGCTGATTTGAAAAATAATTGTTTCATATCTGATGTCAAATGGTTATTAAGATATACTTTCTACTCTTAACTTCTTTCTTAAACGGGTTGAAATCAGTGGATTTCAGATTATATCTAATGGCTCTATTATTTGCTAACCATTTATCTCTAATATTAGATTTAAATCTGATGATAAATGGCCTCTTTTGTTATGGTTGACATGCGATGCATAACCTCTATGTCGTCAAATTTCATGTCCACTTTTATATCATTTGAAACAGTTTAGCAATATCCTGTACATTTTCTTTTGGTTCTTCAGTATTCCAATGACTTCCAAATTTTCGCTTCGAGAATATTGCTGTCATTCACACTTCTCTATTTTTAATATTTCACAGTTTTATCTGTAGTTCTAAATCACTTCCCAAGTTAGGTCTTTAATAACATTTAAAAATCAGCAAGTTTATTACCGGTAAAGTGTGTCGATATTTTCAAATCAATGATTTCTGTTTTAATTTCCATCAAAATATCAACTTACTTGAAGATCATATTTTCCAGCAAGATGTTTTCATTTGTTTTAATACTTTTACTCGCATCGGTAGCTTTAACACAAGAATTTTGACATTCTTCACTGCTCACACTTTCTGTCTTTTGCAATGCTTTACTTAGTGTAACTTCATGTACACTATTATTTATAAATTTATTTTTACAATATTCTAGATCATTGCTAGCATCATAATGAGATTATCAAGCATGGCTTTCCCCTCCCCCACTAGAACTTTCTGGGTACACCACTAAGGACTTCAACCGAATACATACCTCAAAATGGATTCTTAACCTGAATGATCCTAATTGAATTGGTTTTTTTCACATGAAAAAATACCAAGTCTGTTAATATAAAAAAAAAATTCTTCATTTAAAGGGGTGTAAAGAAGTGACCATTTCAGTGATGTTCTAAACAATGTGGTTAGTTCTACTCCCATTGTTTGTAATGATGATAGATGCATTGGTGGCAGTAATGTTGGCCCTATAACACAATCTGAAGTTATTTTGGCTATTTCTAAACTTTAAACTTCATAAATCCCCAGGTGTAGATGAAATTATTACGGAAATGCTTAGAGCTGGGAATGTTTGGTTACCACTTGGATGACTGGAATTTTGAATATCTTTTATGATAAAGGCATGGTTCCTAGTTTGGTTCTTTCTAGGGTTAGTTATGGTAGTGAAACTTGGACACTTTGTAAACAAGATAACAGGAAACTAGATGCTTTTGATTCCAGATGCTTACGCAGTATCTTGGGCATTAGGTGGTTCAACTTTGTAAATAATGATGAGGTTAGGCAAAGGATTTTGCAACCTCCTTTAAGCAGCATATTGTGCAGAGAGAGAGAGAGACTCCGTTGGTTTGGCCATGTTGCCCGTATGAATAATTATAGATTGGCGAATAGGGTTATGAACAGTGTGCCTAAAGGCCTCAGAAAGAAGGGGAGACCAAGGATGGGGTGGGCAGACAATGTGAAACAGGACCTTGTTAGAATTGGTGTGCAGTGGCCAGATGCAGTAGATGTAGCTCAGGATAGACTTGCTTGGAGAACTAAATTGCACGGTCTGGTTGGACCTCCGTAGCCCATGGCTGCTTGAGGATGATGATGATGATTGTTATCCCTATTTTCAAAAATGGTGATCGCAGTTCTTGTGATAACTATAGGGGTATCAGCCTACTCTCTGTTCCAGGTAAAGTTCTTTCCATGATTGTGCTTAATAGAATTAAGAATCTGGTTGACAGTCAATTGCGTGATGAGCAATGTGGATTCAGAAGTGGTAGGGGATGTGTGGATCAGATATTTTCACTTAGGTAGATTCTTGAGAAATGTTTAGAATTTCAGAAACCTTTGGTTGCTAGCTTTGTTGATTTCAAAAAGGTTTTCGACTCTGTTGATCGTCATAATTTGTGGTTGATTGTGAGATCATATGGTATACCAGACAAGTTAGTTAACATTATGAAAGCTCTCTATAATAACACTGAGTCGTGTGTGAGAGTTGGTAAGGCTTGTAGCGATTGGTTTAGCATTACTTCTGGTATTCGACAAGGGTGCATTTTGTCTCCTTTTCTCTTTAGCTTGGTTATTGATTATGTTATGCGAAATTCACTTCAAGGGAAAGATTTTGGCCTTAAATGGGCTGGAGATACGAAAATTTCTGATTTAGATTATGCTGATGATTTAGCCCTTTTGGCAAATGATGTTGATGAGATGAACTCTTTCATTCGAGCTGTTGATGAGACTGGTAGTAGAGTAGGTTTGGGTATAAACAGAGAGAAAACTAAAGTGATGAAAATTGGTCAGGCAGGCTGTGATTCAGTTAATCTGAATGGTTGCAGGCTTGAGCAGGTGTCACAGTTTAATTATCTTGGGACCTATGTAATAGATAATGGTGATGTGCGGCATGAGATTAACAGACGAATAGGGATTGCTGCCAAAAACCTTTTGGCAAATGATGTTGATGAGATGAACTCTTTCATTTGAGTTGTTGAGGAGACTAGTAGTAGAGTAGGTTTGGTTATAAACAGAGAGAAAACTAAAGTGATGAAAATTGGTCAGGCAGGCTGTGATTCAGTTAATCTGGTGGTTATCTACCACCTGAATCTGTGATTCAGTTATTCTGGTTAATTCTAATGGTTGCAGTCTTGAGCAGATGTCACAGTTTAATTATTTTGGGAGCTATGTAACAGATACTGGTGATGTGCAGCATGAGATTAACAGACAAATAGGGATTGCTGCCAGGACTTAGAATATATGAAGAGTGTGGAGAAATAGGTGTATACACCTAAAGACTAAACTTAGACTGTATAATAGTATGGTTCTTTCTAGGGTTAGTTACAGTAGTGAACTTGGACACTGTGTAAACAAGATAACAGTAAACTAGATGCTTTTGATTCTAGAAGCTTGCGCAGTATCTTGGGCATTAGGTGGTTCAACTTTGTAAGTAATGATGAGGTTAGGCAAAGGAGTCGGCAACCTCCTTTAAACAGCATATTGTGCAGAGAGAGACTCCATTGGTTTGCCCATATGGATAATTATAGATTGGCGAATAGGGTTATGAACAGTGTAAAGGGCAAAAGAGGGGGAGACCTAGGATGCGGTGGGCAGACAGTGTCAAACAGGACCTTGTTAGAATTGGTGTGCAGTGGCCAGATGCAGCAGATGTAGCTCAGGACATATATGCTTTTTGAATTAAACTGCAAGGTTTGGTTGGACTTCCGTAGCCCATGGCTGCTTGAGGATGATGATGATGATGATGACAGAAGTGTACATGTAAAAAGTTAAGTTCTTATATATTCTTAAGGTATATATATTAGTTACACATAGCAATTATATATAGTTGAGGTAGTGCTTTTGGAGCTAACTTTTGATGAATTACTATTTTAAAGAATTGAGGAACTTTTTTGGGTATTTGTAGCATGGCTATTTGCAGGTAATTATGTAGGACTTTCTCATGTTGTAAGGAAAACTGGTAAAAAAGATGTGCTGTTGTCAGCTTCTTAGAAGAAATTTTTTAATGAAAGCCAAAGACTTTTACCTCACATAAAATAATTTATTGCACGCTAGCACTCTATGAACATCTCTAGAAATTGTTGAACTTTCTAATGCATTTAAAATATCATTAATTTTTTTTAATGAATCACTGAAAACGTAAGTCAAAATATTTATGGCAGGGCTCTATGGAACTAATCTGAAACCTCTTGGGAGGGGATATAATAAATAAATATCCCCTGAAGCAGCTGCTTGACACAGAGGTATGACAGGAGCGTGTCAGTTTATACACCATAGTAGGTCTGTGAGGATGGTGGGACCTCAGAAGAAAAACAACACAAACATCCACGCCTTAGCTGGGGCTTGAACCCAGATCCCTTAGATCAGTAGCCAAGTGCACTAAACATTCAGTTATTGTTTATTATGTTCATTTATATATAAAAAATTTTAAATAGTTTTCCTGTAGATCTTAGACTTCATTATGCTTCCATTTTCTCTTAACTAAAGCAAACATAGAGAACTAGAAAGGTCAATTACCCCTGGCAAATATAAAAGTTAATTAACAGGAAGAATTACATTTTTAAATTTAACACCTTCTAATAGTGGAAACTGGAACTAATGGAAGATTCAGAGAATGCAAAGAGTAATATTTGATTAGTATCGATTGAACCAAAAAATTGTTGAATGTCTACAGCCAGACAGGAAACAAAGTGAAAACAACAGCTCATTTTTTGAAAGCAAGCTAAAAAACATCTGAATCTACCGAAATTTCTCCAAGATTTACAATACTAGTCATGAATTACAGGCAGAAGAGAGAAATACATAGTACTGGGCATTTTAATTCATTCAGACACTTGTAACTGTGGATCTGTAATTTTAACTTTAATTATTTTGCATTGTTTGGAGCGTTACACTGTGTTTGTTAATTAAACAGGGAGTCGAATTCTTTAGCATGTAAAATATTTATATATACAAACTGTTCATGCCAAGGTTTGCTTGTATTTTATTAGTACATAAAGGCAAAAGCTTAACTGTGCACTGTTACTGGATACAAAATACATATAGATACATAAAATATAGGTGTTGCAAATTGAAGAAACTAATGTTGCAAATCAAAAGTTTATATGTCATTCATGGTATTGTGGTTAGTTTACAGATATATTTTACTAAGTAAAAATGTTTTCAAAAGTTACAAAAAAAACCTCAGTAAATTGCATTATTTCAAAAAGTTAGGATGTTGTTATATATTCTATTAGGCTACTTATCCACTAATAATTTCACTCTGCAAATTGATTCAAATATTTAGAGGAAAAATTGTCTTGAGCTGGGTGGGATATGAACCCACGACCTCCTGATAACATGTCAGGTGCTCTGGACCACTGAGCTAATGGCCGATGATCAAGATCTCTTCTAACTGATGTTATGAACATTCTCAACCTACTTTTCTAATATGTAGAGTTAGAGGAGTGGAATTATTACAGAGTATTTACAAAGTTACAGAATATTTACAGAGTGGAAATTATTAGTGGATACTTAATGAGTTAAGTTTAATAATAATTATTTGTATTAAGCTACTTTGTACATACTTTCCCAATATTCAAAAATTAAAAACTCAAGAATCCATGGTCACCCCAAGGATTTTCCTTGAGATGTTCATTAATACATTCTTCAGCACAATTGCTTTAAAAAACAGAATAGTATTGCTTTGAGTTACTCGAGGTAAAATTTCTGAACAATGAATCCAAAATTTTAATTTACTATCAAATAAACACAAAATGTTTCAGTATATCAAAACTTCAAAAAGGAGATTAATTTTAATATTGTAGCATAAATAAAATATGAATTAGAAAGTTTTAAAGAAAGGTCAGTAGTTCAAATTTTTAAGTTTTTTAGGCATTTTTAAATGTTTACCTTATGAAAACTATTGGACAGAAAAACAAATTAGTTGTAACAAAGGAAAACGCTTTATTTTGCTGGTCAGATTTTCATGTTAATAAATCTAACCAGCAAAGTAAAGCATTTTCCTTTGTTATACACTATTTATGATGCTGTGAAAATTGTTTCTTGCTTTTTCACTTCCTTTTCTACAAATTAACTTTTTTATTTTGTTTTCCATACCTCAAGCATAATGTCACTGATATTGGAGTACTTGAGATTAGGAATTGCACTAATTTGACATGGAATCTTCCATATATAACTGTTTTGAGTAAGTTTGATATTCATCTTATCCTGATCTTTCTTACAAGAAAAAAAAAAAACCCATTATATTCAATTTTTATCACTTTACAAATACTCTATTTGAATAAGTATATTTAAGTATTACTGATTAAATTCCAGTAGTACTTTTGAAGTACATTTTTATACTTTAAGCAAAAACTTGAAGTCCTTAGGATCAGATAGATTACATGGGAATAGTAATGGTAAAAATATAGTTTTCAAGGGTGGAAATTAAATTTCTGATCTAATTTGCCTAAATGGCTGTAGCAGTATAAGTTAAACTATTACTTAGTTAAATATATTTATCCATGCATATGATTGTAAGCTAAGAAGATCTGACAAATACAGCAGTTAAAAAATACTATGGAGATTCTGGTGCGGCATTCAAGAATGGTGATACTCGATACACCTTTATGTGAATAGCTGAATTGCTCCTGATTTGCATCTGGGGTTCAACATCATCAGTTTCTGGCTCAAAATCATCAATTACATCAAGTGTTGATGTATTTACTGCCAACTGTAGAGTATCCATATATTTTACCTTTAGCTGAAGTGCAATATTTACTGCACGATTGACAGCTAATCCTAGACCATGAAGAAAAATTTCGCTTTCACCATTGTCCAATAGTTTTTGACATCTTTTCAATTGGGCAACAAAATTTGTCTTCATGTTAATATAAATATCTGTTCGTCTTTTCGGTAAACACCTTGGCAATCTTTTGCGGAGGCTGTATTCTTCAGGATCAAATCTAATTTTTTCCTTTTCTTGTAAAACTTCAGATAGACCGTGACTAGATGTGGCCATCTGGAAATACAATAGTAACCATAAAATATTTTGCTTCAAACATTTTATATATAACTCATTATTACTAGGACTACCATATATTCATTTGCCTGGACATTTCCTCATTTTCAACATTTCAAGGATGGTTCAGAAAGAAATTCCAAAAATACAGAAATGTTTGGAATTCTGTATTTTTAATTTTCAAATGCCAATGCCATGGGATTTTTTTTAAGATACTGTGTGGCTGAAAATTTTATTATTCATTTTGCACTTTTTGTTTCCAGCAAATATCATTTAATATTCTTTGCCCAAATTCAGGAAATTTATAGTTCTAATATATATTATATAGATATTAGATGTAATATTAATAGTATGAAAAATAAATAAATAAATACCCCCTCAAGCAGCTGTTTGCCACAGAGGTCTGACAGGAGCCTGTCAGTTTATATGCCATAGTAGAAGGTCTGAGAAGATGGCAGGACCTCAGCAGAAAAACAACACAGATATCCATGCCTTACCCGGGTCTCGAACCCAGGTCTTAGATCAGTAGCCAAGCACGCTAACCACTCGACCATGGGACGGCAATAGTATGAACATACTATTAATATTAGATAGATATTAGATGTAATATTAATAGTATGTTCCACTTTCATTATATATTATATATATGTTCCATTTTCATTAGCAATTTTTGCAAACAAGTATTTTTCAGGTATAATTTTTTTCACTTATTAATTACCTTACTTTGTTTCAAATATTAAAAAATCATTTTGGGACAAACATTTAATATTATTTCTTTTAAATTGATTAAATTAATATTTTTATTAAAACATCAATTGCTGTTGTTACAATAAAAAAGTGTAATGTTTAATCATAGATGATAATCACAGCGTTACCCTGCTGCACTTTTGGCATTGATAAATCAATAAATATTTTGCAGAAAAATTTTTTGCCGAACATATGGGATTTGAACCCGCATCTCTCCAGAAACATGCCAGAGCATTCTCCCAGTTGAACTAATGCCAGCTCGTTTTTTTCCACTAATTTTAAGACTAAACTCTATCACCGAGATTTTCAGGCCAACATTGGCACCATCTATGATCTCGGGTGGAAACTATTACCTTTATATTGCACAGAGCGAGATGGAAATAAATAATAGTCTCATCACGCTATTTAGTGTTATTAATGATTTAAACATAGATGATAATCACAGCGTTACCCTGCTGCACTTTTGACATTGATAAATCAATAAATATTTTGCAGAAAAAAGTTTTTGCCAGACATATGGGATTTGAACCCGCATCTCTCCAGAAACATGCCAGAGCATTCTCCCAGTTGAACTAATGCCAGCTCGTTTTTTTCCACTAATTTTAAGACTAAACTCTATCACCGAGATTTTCAGGCCAACATTGGCACCATCTATGATCTCGGGTGGAAACTATTACCTTTATATTGCACAGAGCGAGATGGAAATAAATAATAGTCTCATCACGCTATTTAGTGTTATTAATGATTTAAACATAGATGATAATCACAGCGTTACCCTGCTGCACTTTTGACATTGATAAATCAATAAATATTTTGCAGAAAAAAGTTTTTGCCAGACATATGGGATTTGAACCCGCATCTCTCCAGAAACATGCCAGAGCATTCTCCCAGTTGAACTAATGCCAGCTCGTCTTTTTTCCACTAATTTTAAAACTAAACTCTATCATCGAGATTTTCGGGCCAACCATTGGCACTATCTATGATCTCGGGTGGCAACTATTACCTTTATATTGCTTCCTGCAAAATATTTATTGATTTATCAATGCCAAAAGTGCAGGAGGTAGCACTGTGATTATCATCTATGTTTAAATCATTAATAACACTAAATAGCATGAAAAGACTTATTTCCATCTCACTCTGTGCAATATAAAGGTAATAGTTGCCACCCGAGATCATAGATGGTGCCAATGGTTGGCCCGAAAATCTTGATAATAGAGATTAGTCTTAAAATTAGTGGAAAAAAAAAACGAGCTGGCATTAGTTCAACTGTGAGAATACTCTGGCATGTTTCTGGAGAGATACGGGTTCAAATCCCGTATGTCAGCAAAAAATTTTTCCGCAAAATGTTTAGTAATGTTTAATGATTAATTATCAAATTTTATACTGAGATTTATATTTAGATTGACTGCAGGTAGGACTATTGTGACTTTTAAACATGTCTTTCCATTTTTAACTATCTTCCAAAAAATAATAAACCTTTTCTTAAAATGTTTTAATTGTCAGGAAATTTTTTAAATATTTGAAAAACATTTGTTTGTAAAAAATGCCAATAAAGAATTTATGTATATAATTTTGTGTTGTGGAAAACCATGTAATGTCGAAAATTGTGAATAAGAAAAATGCTACTGAAAATTGAATGAAGATGTTTTCATGAAATATGTATGATAAATTTCACTATAGAATAATAAATGATATTTGCTAGAAACCAAAAGTATAAAATAATAAAATTCTCAGACACAATATCTTTAAAAAAAAATCAATAACTCATGGCCTTTTCTCCTTTGTTTTTCGTTTTCATTCTTCATTTTTTGGCTTGTGGATTTTGTCAGTTCATTCAGCCAGATTCTTTCCAACCCAATGGGGGCCAGGGGTGGCTCAGTTGGTAGCGCGCCAGGCTCGTAATCTGTAGTTCCCAGGTTCGAGTCCCAGATGGGTCAGCGTTGAGATTTATCTCTGCAATACTCCCCACCCTGTCCACAGTCAGTAGGGGACACCGATGGGGTTGGAAAGGCCACCGTCCGTCGGATGGGACGTTAAGCTGTGGCCCTGTGTGCAGGAGAGTCATACCCTGTGTACGTTAAAGAACACGCTGGATGGCCATGACAGGAGGCTACCATCTGTCTCCCAACAGCTGTTCCAGTGGGTCCCCAACCTTCTCTGAGCTTTTGGGGTCCATGTGACCTGGCCATTTAACCCATGGTGTGCAAAAAAGTGCCACTCAGAGGTAAAACAACCCAATCCAACCCAATGGCTGAGCTTAATTATTTTTTTTATGAAGCTTACTTATTATGTTATGAAGAGTTTTGTTTTTGAAGCAAATAAAAGCTTGTGATGTGGGAATGTCACAGGCTACAAAAAATAAAATTTACCTGTCCCTCCCCAAAAAAGCAAAAATATTAAATGATTGCTCCTTTGTATCTACCAAACATGAGATAACACAATAAAAAGTTACATATAAAATTAAAGCTTTCAATACATAAAATATCACAGACTACAAGGAATCATACCATTTTTGTCCTCCAAGGGAGAGTGAAATCCAATAGGGGTTGACCATAACAAGTAATATGTGGAAACTTTCATTTGACAAAAGCTTTTGATAAGTAGATCATAAAAAAACTATTAAAATTACAGGCTGCTGGCGTTGGAGGATTACCATTAAGGGCTTATGAAATTTTACTTACCTTTTTTCGAAAATTTTGTCATTTTCTTAACCCCAATTAAGTGTGTTTATAACATGATCTGTATCTATCTGTTCAACTGGTATTTAGAAAAAAATTCTAAAGTTGACTTGTTTATTTGACTGGTCAGAGCTGGTAACTTGTTTCAAAGTACAATACCTTAAAACAATATTGAGAGAAGTTTAGGGATAATGCACTATTAAAGCTGTAGGGCAGTTTAAAGGTAAACACTGCACTGGCTAAATACATGGTTATAAATACCTATAGACACTATTTCAGAATATTATCGAAATTCAGTTCTTCAGAGTAGAGTTCTTCCGTGACGTGCAGTTGGAGGTTCCTTGTTTCCAGGATTATTACAGCACTTTTATTTCTTGATTCACTGATAAAAGCCCTATTAAAATGAAACTAGTCATCTTTTTTGTTAAATATTTTCTTTTCAGAAAATCCAGAACTAAATGCTGATTAATTTGCTGAAACATTTCCTGTCCCTTGGTACCTTCTCCACAGTCTTGACACTACAGATACTGGCAACATAACTGTGTTTGAGCCTAATTCCAACATCCTAACAGCATGACTATATCTAAGGATATCCATATACTGTCTGTGATATACTGTTACAGCAATATATCGATTCAAACACAAACAGAATGCACTGCAACAAGAAAGCAGGTTTTCCACATTTATTCTATATTACAGGTTTGTAGTTCTTGTCTCTAATACAATTATATGTAGTCACATGCCATTGCATCATTACTCCCATATTTGCATGTGCCAGCCATTATCTGCACATACCGTTCGTTGCCATTTTCACTGATTACTTTTTCAATATAGCCCATTTTGTCAACTATGTTTAACTTTTGGAGACCAGTGTATAAATATATAACACTTATGTACTTCTAGGAATCAGTGCATAAATGGAAGGTTTCTTACAGCTAAATTTCAGAAAAGCAATAAAGACTTGAATGTTATCTGTTATTATGCCCCATTGAGGATGAGAAAGATAGGTTTTATGGACAACTTCTGAATATTTTGAATTCTGTCAAGGAAATATTACCCTTATCCTAGGTGACTTCAATGTTAAAGTTGATACTGACTCTGACGTTTGGGGAGGGGTGATAGGTCCCTTTGTTATTGGTAGCTGCAAGAGCTATTATTATCCCTATTTTTAAAAAAGGTAATCGCAGTTCTTGCAATAACTATAGAAGTATCAGCCTACTTTCTGAAACTTCAGAAACTTGTGTATAGATTCATGCAGAACAGGGACATATGAAATAATCTGTACTGTCCAGCTAAAACACAAGTCTAAAATGCCTAGATCAGTGGTTTTCCACCTTTTGTAAGCTACAGATCACTTTCTGAAATTTATGTATAGTGGCCTATGGACACTACCATATGTGGTTAGTGGATCACTTGTGGTCTGATGTACCATGGGTTGAGAAACAGTGGCCTAAATTGCTCTCTGTGCTAATTTTGGTCAACCTGACAGACATGCTGAATAATAAAGTGAACTCTCAGCTGAAACTTAAACTGAACTACTCTGTTACATATTTACTACTAATGAACTAATATTCAAATCCCTTTGATGCATAACACAGAGTGTGGTGTGCAAATATAGTTTGCGTTCTGTGTTTTTCATTCTCCTACTAAAATCAAGTTATATTTGGAACATTATACATTTTTTTTCCGTATTCTTAAATTGTGTGTAGTCAATTTGCATAATTAAAACTCATGTTCCATTAGAACCACATGAAAAATAAAAGAATATATATAATACTGCTAAAAACAATAAAGGTATGATATTTATAATTTGATTAGTTATCTATTCATACCAGTTATTCTATTCAGCTCCCATATACTGATAATACAGAAATAAAATTATGACTATGAGATATTTACTTTAGTTCTCACCAGCTGGCTGAGATGTTCTAAGAAATCTGGGATATATGGTTCCCCTACATATAAATAATAAAACAATTAAAAAATAAATATGCACAATACAATCAAATAATTTATTAAAGCATCAAAATATGCAGCTTTAATAATACAACAAATAATAAAATATTCAACACTGTCAGAATTCATTATTTGATGTGAAAATTTAAGTTCAAAAAGAATGACAAATGTTGTTCACCATAAATTCTGGATATTACCTTTCAGCTCATTTTTAAAAAAAGAGCTAATGTTTTCACTTTGTCATTGTCTGTCTTACTACACATTAAACTTCTTGATTTAAGTGCTAAATTAATAATTTTTTTTGGGATTGAATAGGTATTCAAAAAACATTAAGGCTCTACTCATTAACGTTTTGCTGAAAAAATATCTTGTGCTACTCTACTACTGAATTATTAGGATCTGCATTTTTCAAACTTCTAAGTTTTATTTGCACCTTGAATGGTAAAAAAAGTTCAAATTTAGAATCTTTAAATGAATATTTTACATGATGTATTTCTGCTAAAATATTTTGATGGTGGAGTGTGAGGAACAAGAGGATTGCACCGGCACCAATGATTTGTCCCCTTATCTTGAGTATCATGAGGAGTGGTTAGGTGAAAAAACACTTTTTTTTTGTTTTAGCATACTGAAAAATTATGGCTACTTTTCTTTTTTTTCTCCCCTGCTGAGGAGTGGTCAACCACACAGGGTCCTGGTGCTGACCATATAAACCTACTGGACTGGACAGATATATGGCTCTGAGCTTGATTATGGATCCTGATTTTGCTGCACTGGTGGGCTTCTGTGGAGGGAAAATCTTCCGCTGTGTTTTCTGTTTGTTTGTGGGTTGACAGCCCCAAGTGAATAGATTCACAGGATATGTTTATCAGCTGGTGGATAATCCTGAGCAGAGGTCATCGCAGGCACCTGAACTCTTTGCTTCTATTGGCATCGTCAAATTCTACATTGGAGGAAGTCTTCCAGTGTAGATGGCTTCAGCCTTTAGTAGTGGGGGAACGGGTCTTTGCCCCATGTCTGCGATTAGGGGGCTGTGATATTGTTGGCATTCCCTCTCTCAATAAACATAGTTTCTTTAAACATCCCACTAACCATTTTCTCTCCATAGGTAGTTGGAATGTGAGGACTCTGCACAGAGCTTTTTCTCTTGATGTCCTCACACAAGAATTCCATTATAATTTAGATATTCTCGGCTGCAAGAGACCAAATGGACTGATAAAGGTCAGATTCTTAAAAATAATCTTAAATTTCTCTTTTCAGGGAGGGATGACAATAAGCATCATTAAGGCGTGGGTCTGCTTCTCAGCAGACACGCTAGCGATGCTCTTCTAGGATATGAGTGCATTAATGAAAGGTTTCTTACAGCAAAATTTCGGACAAGCGTTAAAGACTTGAATGTTATCTGCTGTTATGCCCCCACTGATGATGCCGATGAGGATGAGAAGGATAGGTTTTATGAACAACTTCAGGATATTTTGAATTCTGTCAAGAAAGGAGATATTACCCTTGTTCTTGGTGACTTCAATGCCAAAGTTGGTACTGACTCTGACCTTTGGGGAGGAGTAATAGGCCCTTTTGGTATTGGTAGCTGCAGTGGCAATGGGCAACGTCTCCTACAGGTAAGTAAACTCAATAAATTCAGAATAACTAACACTTATTACAAACACCGCGACATACATAAGTCACCTGATGGGCTGCATAAGAATATGATTGATTACATATTAATTAACAGCAAATGGGCTAGTTCTGTTAGGAATACCAGGGCATATAGGGGAGCTGAAATTGGATCTGACCATTACCTTGTTAAAAGTGTGTTACAACTTAAACTTAAAAAGTGTTGTGCTAGGGTTAAAAAATTTACTTTTAATACTGAAGCTCTGAAAGACCCAGTTATAGCCAAAGCTTACCATGATAGGTTACTTAGTCATTATGACAGTCATGGTTTGCTTACTACTGAAGTTGAGGAAGAATGGGATCATTTTAAACAGGCTTCTTTGGACACTAATAGTACTCTTTTAGGAAAAAAGGAGCAGAAGAGTCAGAATTATCTGAGTGATAAGGCACTTGAGCTTATTTCGGAAAGAAAGCACTGCAGGAATGCCCTTAATCAATACCCTACTAGTCCTAATAGGAAGCATTACAGAGACCTTAATAAACGTGTAAAAGATCAGTTAGCTGCTGATAAGAATCTTTGGTTTCATGGCTTGGCTGACAAAACTGAGGAAGCAGTTGGACAGCATAACAGCAGAGAGCTGTACCAGATAGTTAATGTTTTGTGTGGTAGAAAACGGACAGGTATACAAGGATTGAAGGATAAACAAGGTAAGGTTATAGAAGGTGAGGATTCTGTCATGGCTAGGTGGTCTGAGCATTTCAGTGATGTTCTAAACAATGTAGTTAGTTCTACTCCCATTGTTTGCAATGATGATAGATGCATTGGTGGCTTTAATGTTGACCCTATAACACAATCTGAAGTTATTTTGGCTGTTTCTAAACTTAAACTTCATAAATCACCAGGGGTAGATGAACTTACTACAGAAATGCTCAGAGCTGGGAATGTTTCGGTTACCACTTGGATGACTGAAATTTTGAGTAACTTTTATGATAAAGGCATGGTTCCTAAAGATTTTACCAGAGCTATTATTATCCCTATTTTCAAAAAAGGTGATCGGAGTTCTTGTGATAATTATAGGGGTATCAGCCTACTCTCTGTTCCAGGGAAAGTTCTTTGCATGATTGTGCTTAATAGAATTAAGAATCTGGTTGACAGGCATTTGCGTGATGAGCAATGTGGATTCAGAAGTGGTAGGGGATGTGTGGATCAGATATTTTCACTTAGGCAGATTCTTGAGAAATGTTTAGAGTTTCAAAAACCTTTGGTTGCTAGCTGTGTTGATTTCAAAAAGGCTTTCGACTCTGTTGATCGTCATAATTTGTGGTTGATTGTGAAATCATATGGTATACCAGACAAGTTAGTTAACATTATGAAAGCTCTCTATAATAACACCGAGTCGTGTGTGAGAGTTGGTAAAGCTTGTAGCAATTGGTTTAGCATTACTTCTGGTGTTTGACAAGGGTGCATTTTGTCTCCTTTTCTCTTTAGCTTGTTATTTATTATGTTATGCGAAATTCACTTCAAGGGAAAGATTTTGGCCTTAAATGGGCTGGAGATACGAAAATTTCTGATTTAGATTATGCTGATGATTTAGCCCTTTTGGCAAATGATGTTGATGAGATGAACTCTTTCATTCGAGCTGTTGATGAGACTGGTAGTAGAGTAGGTTTGGTTATAAACAGAGAGAAAACTAAAGTGATGAAAATTGGTCAGGCAGGCTGTGATTCAGTTAATCTGAATGGTTGCAGTCTTGAGCAGGTGTCACAGTTTAATTATCTTGGGAGCTATGTAACAGATAATGGTGATGTGCAGCATGAGATTAACAGACTAATAGGGATTGCTGCCGGGACTTTTAAGAACCTATGGAGAGTGTGGATAAATAGGCGTATACACCTAAAGACTAAAATTAGACTGTATAATAGTTTGGTTCTTTCTAGGGTTAGTTATGGTAGTGAAACTTGGACACTTTGTAAACAAGATAACAGGAAACTAGATGCTTTTGATTCCAGATGCTTACGCAGTATCTTGGGTATTAGGTGGTTTAACTTTGTAACTAATGATGAGGATAGGCAAAGGAGTTGGCAACCTCCTTTAAGCAGCATATTGTGCAGAGAGAGACTCCGTTGGTTTGGCCATGTTGCCCGTATGAATAATTATAGATTGGCGAATAGGGTTATGAACAGTGTGCCTAAAGGCCTCAGAAGGAGGGGGAGACCTAGGATGCGGTGGGCAGACAATGTCAAACAGGACCTTGTTAGAATTGGTGTGCAGTGGCCAGATGCAGTAGATGTAGCTCAGGATAGATTTGCTTGGAGAACTAAATTGCACGGTCTGGTTGGACCTCCGTAGCCCATGGCTGCTTGAGGATGATGATGATACTGAAAAATTCTTTTTGAGTTGGACAGGTACTAATAAAACATTTTTGTTTCATATTTTTTTCCAAATTCATTTTAACTTCCTTCATTAAAGGGTGCTAAATGTAAATTTTAAATTCCCCATTTCATGCAATGGGGTGGAAAAATACAGCTTATTTCATATTATTATGTTATATAATGGTACTAATAAAGCATTACTATTTGCATTTTCTAAATCATCCATTAATTTTAATCAATAATAAATTCACAGATTACCTTGTTGACATATAATTCAAGAAATAATTTTGCGGAAAAAATTATTAGCTCATGATGGAATTTTTCTACAAAACAAGCAATCTGTAAATTTATTATTAATTCTTGCATTAATAATGCTTTAGTGTGAGTGACTTCCTTATTTAACATTTATATTGAGCAATATTGGATAAGTTTAAATCTTTATGGTGAACGCAGTGAGTGATAAACAAATAACTGATTTCTTTCATAATTATCACTGTTGGGAAATTTATGTCTCCTGTGTTGCAGGCTAGAGATGCTAAATGATTTGATGGTTATAGTTCATTTAGGTGTGCAGTTAAAAGCTTATGTACATTTACCAATACAGGAGGATAATTCTTGGCTAGTAACACTCACCCTAGTTGCTGCAGGCTCTAGTCGTCAGTACACCAGTCTGATAGCATTGCCGGGTGGTCATTGGCACTATCCGTTGATGCATGGAATGTTCATCTGTTTAGCACATGTCAGCACTGATTTTCTAGGCGTGCTGCAGGAAAATATGCTGTGGTGATTGGTTGCAGTGGAGATGTTCTTCCTGCTTTAACTGTGATGGTGGTAGGGTGGCCTTTTGTTGCTTTACTCATATGACATATATTCTTTAGCATAACACATTTTGTCAGTCTGCTTTGATGACATCTTTAGATGCTATCAACTCCTTGGCAGATGGAGTTGATATAATGCAGTCCCTGTAGCGGTGCTCCTTTAACTTAAACCGGAAATTGTTAACCTGGAGGGGGGTTAGATTGGTGTTGCATAGTTCTTCTTTTTTAAGGTTTATAATTAAATTTTCCATGTAGTTTAGTTGAAATTTTATGGGTGGAGATGAAACTACATGAAAAATTTAATTATAAACCTTAAAAATGAACTATACATCGATCTAACCCCCCTCCCACCCACCTGGAACCTGCTATTACACAATTTCTGGTTTAAGTTATAGAAGCACTGCTAGAGGGACTGCATTATATCAACTTCATCTGCCAAGGAGTTGATAGCATCTGAAGATGTTGTCAAAGAATACCGACAAAATGCATTATGCTGAAGAATATATGTCAAATGTGTAAAGCAGCAGCAGATGACCCTCTACCACCATCACAGTTAAAGCTGGAAGAACATTACTGTGACTGAGCCCCATAGCATGTCATCCTGCAGTATGCCTATAAAAATAATGCTGGCATGTGCTAAATAGATGAACATTCTGTGCATCAATGGACAGTGCCAACAACCACCCAGCAATGCTATTGGACAGACATACCGATAACTACAACACTGCAGCAACAGTGTGTAAAATCTCGGCAGCAACTACAGCGAGTGTACCAGCCAAGGATTATCCTCCTGTAGTGGTAAATATACATAAGATTTTAACTGCACAATACCTAAACGAACTATAACCATCGAATCGTTTAGCATCTCCAGCTGCAACACAGGAGACATAAATCTCCCAACAGTGATGAAATAAATCAGTTATTTATTGGAGCTGCCTTTCCTGATCATAGATGGCACCATGATCAGTGAAAAGTGACAAAAAGTGAAAATATGTCATGATTATGCAGATAAATGACAGAGTGGTGACGCTTAGTGGTTTATAATATCAAATTATTCCATGCAGGGGGTTAACAGTAAAGCCAAGGTACAAGCAATTTTGGATATTAATTTAAACGTTCAAGTGGCTTGATCTCCCAGTACATTTGAGAAATTAAAAAGAAACACTGAGGACAGTACAAAAATACAAACATGTTTACAGGAATTACAAATTATTTGATACATATAAACAAAATGACAAGTTGCACAGATGAAGACAAACATATAATATGGAATACAATAAGAAACATAGTAAACTTAGTGGGAAGAAAAAAAAAGGTTTAGGACAACAGAGAGTAATATTAAATGAATGAATGAACGGGGGCAGAGGGGAGGAAGGATTGCAGATAATCCAGACAAAGAGCAAAGGTAGGAAGTGGGAACAGGGGTGTGGAGATATTGTTGGTCAAACGCTTCAATATTCTAATAGGAGTGGAGTAATATAGTTTTGAATTTTGTTTTGAATTTAAAGAAGCAATATTGCTTGATAGAGAGTTCTAAATTGAGGTTGCTTGAAAATAAAAGAAATTTCACCATAATTAGCTTTGAAAATCTTGGGAGTAGAAAGCATTTTATTATCAGAGTGAAGGATGTGGCGATGTCATAATCAAATACAGAGTGTAAGAATCGAATGAAGGATGAGACTTGTTTTAAATAGTGTCATGAATAAGGGAATAAACCACAGCTTTCTTCTAGATTCAAGAGTAAGAATTTGGTAGTTGGAACAAATATCAGTAAGAAATTCTTGTTTTTTAAAATTGTTGATGATTTTGAACTTTTTTTTAAGTTATAAGAATTACATAAGGAACCGAATTTACATAAGTTACCAAAATGGAGTAAGCACAGTATTCAAGTTTCGGTCAGATGTAAATTTTGTAGAACATTGGGGCATAAGATGATATATAGTTTCGAATGTACCACAATGTATAAGTTCTTTTAGAAGCTGAAGCGAAGGTTTTATTGATGTGAATTCCAAAGTCAAGATTATTATCTATCGTCATACCTAAGTATTTCACGGAAGTGAACTGTAATATGGGTGTTATTAATTTTAATGTCTGTGTCATGTAGGGGGGGGAGGATTCGAAGTTGAAAGAAAGACAATATGGGTTTTCTTGATATTGATAGTGAATCCATTTTTAGTTTATCAATAAAGAACATCATGAATATTATTTTTTACTTCTTGTTTTAGAGAAGTGAACAAACATGAGGTAAAAGAAGGCAATCATCTGCATACATAAAAATATTGCAGTTAGTGAAGGATTCTGGAAGATCATTAACAAAAAGGTTAAAGAGAAGGGGGGCTAGGAATGGTTCCTTGAGGCACTCCCCAATTGATTTTAAGAGGTGTAGAGATCTCATTAGTGCTTAATTTAGCTCGGATAACATGGTCGTTGAGATTATTTTTAAATGAGGAAAGAGCTAAAGGCGACAGATTAAAATTATATCCAAGTTTTTGCAAGTTTGTGTTCAACTGAATCAAATGCTTTTGAGATGTCAAGAGAAATGAGTCCCACAACTGTTTTCACTTTGCTATCTAAAGCCAATCTCCATTGATTAATAAGAAGTGTCATGAGAGCTTCAGTTGACATTTTTCTTAAATCCGAATTGCCTGCACAAAAATAAATTAAATTTTTCAACAAAAGTTGATAATTGTCTCTCGACCACTTTTTCTAAAATTTTGCTTAAAGCACATGTAACTGAAATAGGTCAACAGTTAGAAGGTTACAAGGAGTTGAAATTTTAGATATAGGTGAGATGATGGCTTCTTTCCATGGAACTGGGAATCCATTAGAGTTAAATTGAGCAATTAATTACATCATAAAGGGGTGCAGAAATTAATGGGGAAAGAATTTTTAGAATAAAGATAGGGATGCCATCTGGTCTAACACTGCGAGTGTTTTTTAAGCAAATTCATAAGGTTAAGAACTTCGATTTCGGTAACATTTTTGAGCTTAAAGGTTTCCAGATTATTAAACGATTTATTGGAATATGACAATTTGTGTTGGCATTATTTTCTGTAGAAGTGCAGGATTTACCGAATACTTGATTCAAAACATTAGCAATGCTTTTAGGATCATAAAAGGAATTGTCATTGTAAACGATCATATTAATTTTGGTTTGGTTTCTTAAGTTACCATAATAGAAGCAAAAATTCAAAATATTTCATTACCATTTGGATTAATAACGGAAAGTCGATTAAGAAAATATAAACGCTTGGCATTTTTAATACTACTGTTGACCAGATTATGGAAAGTTTTATAGTTCTCCCATGTGTATGGGTGATTAGGGTTAATAGCATTCTTAAAGTGTGTATTTTTTAATGAGATCATTTTCGGAAACTCTTTTGCAATCCAACGCTCTCAAGAAGGGCAAACTCTAAAAGTTTTATAAGGAGCATGGGTATTAAGTGCAAAATTGATTAAACAGAAGAGATGTGCTTTTGAAGTAGGAGTTGTGCATTTAATACTCTTGTGGAGATGGAGATATTTTGCAAACTTAAAAAAAAAACCCTCATCATTGTTGAAAATTTTAAAGAATCTTTCTAAAATTAAAACTTTAGATGCACGAGGTGAATAAAACATTACAAATAGTCTAATAATAAAATGATCACTAATGTCTTCAAAGAGAGTAAATGTACGCTAGTGAAGGTCTATTAGAAAAAAAATCATATCAGTGAGAGATTTACTGTGATCAGTAATGCAAGTGGGCAGTTTTTTAAATGTAAATGTCCGAATGTTTTTCAAGCAAATTTCAAGCTTGGAATGTGCAGAATTATGTTTTAGAGCATCGATATTAAAGTCTCCCTTAAGAATGTAAGTAATGTTGCATGGGGAAACTTTCAAGGACTGAATACAAAGAATTAATAAAATCTTCAATATTGTTGTTTGGAGGATGATAAAGTGTGCCGATAATAAAAAATAAATACCCCTTCAACAGCTGCTTGCCACAGAGGTCTGACAGGAGCCTGTCAGTTTATATGCCACAGTAGAAGGTCTGAGAGGATGGCAGGACCTCAGCAGAAAAACACCACATACATCCATGCCTTATCCGGGGCTCGAACCCAGGTCCCGTAGATCAGTAGCCAAGCGCGCTAACCACTCGGCCACGGGACGGCGTGCCGATAATAAGACTAGGATTTTGTTTATTGATAGGGAAGATTTTGACCCTGAGACCTTCAAAACAATAAGAAGAAGAAATAGGCATTAGTTAGACATTAAATGTTTCCGTCACATATAATGCAAGTTCTCCTCCTCCCAATTACCTAGCATGTAACTAGGAGGCATGAATTCAAATCTCACTCATAGGCAAATCATTTTTTCCCCACAAAATTATCCATTAGTTTGAATTAGCACTATTAAAAGTTGCTAAATGTTTCAAAAGCATAAAAATGCTAAATAATTTTTGAAATATGTACATTTGGGGGGAGGGAATTTGAACTCCCCAAACCTCCCCTTTAAATATGCCACTGAGAGTATATCCTTATACAGACAAGGCCTGTATAAACTAAGAGTAGCTTCTAAGATTCTTTTGTCCTATATGTCCAAAAAATTATCCAAACAAATAGTTAAATTACATTATTGGTAAAGATATTACTAAACTGGTGGCAGACAGGAGATACATTGCTTGCGCCTTCCAATGTATCGTACACTGAAAGCACAATTCATTATGCACATCACACTCATCCACAAATCTTCCCCACTTAGCCACAATAATGCAGCAAGCCAAAACTTTTTGCAGGCTATAGATCAAATACATACCTACTGTATAGTATCTGCAATTCTTATGATGGGTAAACATGGCAACCTGAGTGAGTTTGATTGCGGGCTGAGAATTGGTGTGAGGAAGATGGGGTATTTCATATACTTGACTGCAGAACATCTGGGATTTCTGCTTACTACCATTGCAGGTGTGTACCAGGACATCAAAACCAGCAAAACCAACAGCTGCTGGGAAAAATGTGGTTATTGATGTTCGAGATGAGCCCCCTCCTCTCTTATAACATCAGAATGAAATGCCACAGTATTGATGACAATGTTAGCATTCAATGACGAGGTAGCAAAGAAGGTTTGTGCAAAAGTCATTCGATGTATGATGACATGCCTGGGCTATGAGGCTGCAGTGGGTTAAGGAACATCACCAGAGGGCCATGGAAAATAGAAAATAGGTAGATAGGTCCGACGAATCAAGGTTCCAACTACAATATGCTGACAGAAGGTAGCATGTGTGGCGTAGACCATGGAGCCCAACTGTAAAGTCAGGGTGTTACGGGGGAGGGGGATAATGAGCCACATTGGGGTCTTTTATACCTATTGAGACCACCATCACCACACAAGCCTATGTTGATGTACTCACCGACCACCTACACTCATTCATGGCTATCCATTTCTCACAGTAGGATGAATTCTTTCCCCATCCCATAGCTCCCAATTTGGGGAAGAATTAGTTAAAGAAGAATTCCAGTGAGTTTACAACCCTTGAACTGCAATCTTTCTCCAGATTTGAACCCTATTGAGTATATGTGGGATGAAGTGGAGTGATGCAAATGAGCCTGACACTCACCACTAGCAACTCTCGGCACTTTACAGATGGCTGCTCTGGACTCATGGGCAATACCACCCAAACGTTTCCAACATCTGGTAGAGTTCATGCCATTACATGTTGCTGCTGTTATGAGGGCCAAAGGTGGACACACGCTTTACCCTTCTAATGTCTGGTCATAATGCATACATTGACAGAATTTGAAATGAGAGGCTGAGGAGATCTATGTCAGCTTTTAGTAAAAAAAAAATTGTTTAAACGAAAATTGCTCATTGAAATTTTTTTTACATAAACTGATCCACAGTTGCCAGTGGGTGCTGGTGGGTTCTAACAGATCTTTACAATTCATCCCACAAATTCTCAATGGGGCTGAAGTCTGGCAATCCAAGAGCTTTTCACTTCGTAAACACACTTGAATTCTCGTGGAGGCAATTGGTCACCACTTGGGAAGTATGCAGTGTGAAGTTGTCCTGTTGAAAGATGGCATTGTCATGCAGAAAGAGAATCGTTACAAACAGGTGTAGATGGTCAGTGAGGATGTTCACATACCTTGTGCTGGTGAATGAGGTCTTGACAGGTACAAGGGGGCCTCAAGAAAACACATGTAAATGACTTCTAACTCTGTTACACTGCCTCCACCTGCCTGTATGACCTCAACATGGCAAGCTGCATCCATCGCTTTGTGTGGTTCATGCCACACATGCCCCCTCCCATCGGCATGATAAGAGTTGAAACCATGATTCATCAGACCAGATGGTTTGTTTTCAGTCCTCCACACTCCAGTTGCGATAGATTATTATCAAATACATTATTTAGGTCTGAAAAAAAAATATTTTCTTTTTTGATTTGATGCTTATTTATTAAACTAGGATATATATAATTTATTCAAACCATCTGATTGCCATTTCTTAGATCTGACATATGATATTGGCAATTTATTTGTTAACATTACTCTATGCCAAAGTAACTCCCTCAGTTAAGCTCACAAGTTTGAACTATTATCAACAAACTTTTCCTTAAAGTTTCAAAAATCTCCTGAAAATTAACAAAAAATGGAAGATTTTGGAAATAATTATGAAGGTATAAATTTGCAATGTTGCACTTTTAACTGTGAAAGCATTTGAGCCAGACCACACAAAATTTTATTAGTTTTGACATACAGTTTATAAATATTATCAAATAAAAGATGAATTTAAGACAAAAATACAGAAGATGCTCTATTTTTCATAAATATAGAGAGGATTTCCTTATGGCAAAAAATAGGTTATATTCCATGGGTATAAATTTCAAACCTAAAACATTCAAATATTATGCACTAACAATCAGTGACACACCAAAGTGGTGAAGTTGAGCTTCAATACCATAATTTAAACAAGTCCACAAAAAACAGGCTCAAATATGTCAAAATGAGACTCAAACTATCAACTTCTTCCCCCATTGAAAGTTTCTGGGTGTGTCACTATTGTAAGGTGTTTGTTTATCATCATCCTCCTCAAACAGCCATGGGCAATGGAGATCCCACAAAATGGTGCAATTTAGTTCTCTAAACACGTGTTCTGAGCTACAGCTGCTGCATCTGGCTAGTGTAGACCAATTCTAACGAGGTACTGTTTGACACTGTCTGCCCAACGCATCTAGCTGTCCCTCTCTTTCTAAGGCCTTTAGGCACACGGTTCATAACCCTATTCACTAATCTATAGTTATGCATATGGGCAACATGGCCAAACCAACAGTTTTTCTCTGCGTAATATGCTGCTCAAAGGAAGTTACTGACTCCTTTGCCTAACACCTCATCATTACTTACAAAGTCAAACCACCTAATGTCCAAGATACTGCATAAGCATCTAGAATCAAAGGCATCAAGTTTCCTGTTTTCTTGATTACAAAGGGTCCAAGTTTAACTACCATAATAACCATAGAAAGAACCAAATTATTATACAATCTAATTTTAGTCTTTAGGTGTATATGCCTATTTCTCCACACTATCCACAGATTCTTAAAAATCCCAACAGTAATCCAAATTCTTCTGTTTATACCACACTACACATCACCAGTATCTGTTACATAGCTCTCAAGGCAATTAAACTGAGACACTTGCTCAAGGGTGCAACCATTCAGATAAACTGAACCACAACCTGGCTGACAAATTTTCATCACTCTAGTTTTCCCTGTATTTATCACAAAACATACTCTACTGCCAGTGTCATCAACAGCTATAATGAATGAGTTCATCCCATCATTTACAAAAAGGGCCAAAACATCAGCATAATCTAAACCAGATATTTTCATACACGTTAGGACAGATGCGAGACTCTTGAAAGGTGAAGGTGGCGCTCTCACATGTGCACCTGGCTGCCCATTTGACCCCGAGAAGCTGTCGTTGACAGAGCTCAGCAGGAGCTATGGTTAAGTTTCAGGGAACACGTGCAATGTGCTTTTAGATGGAGACTAGATTAGATTAAGAAATTTTTAGATTAGAGAAATGATCTTACAACACCTTTAATTCTTTGAATTCGTGCATTTCAAAGTTTTCTTTATTAAAATTTCCATTGTGCTTTTGGGTCTGAAGATATCATTGTGCATTACACAATGGAAATCTGTTAGCCATTCGAATAGTTTTGTGCCTGTTACTTACTTGGTTATATTTTGCTGCTGTTAATATAGTTGAAAGCTATATATGTAATGAAGTATTAAAAGTGATGAAGATTATTATTGTTACAGTAATGTTAATTTCTTTGTAACAGGTAATTTTCTTTTTAAGCTCTATTAGAAATGGTGGCTTAGGTAAAGAAATATTCTGCATAACTAATATTCCAATGTTTAATAATAAAAAAATAAATACCCCCTCAAGCAGCTGCTTGCCACATAGGTCTGACAGGAGCCTGTCAGTTTATATGCCACAGTAGAAGATCTGAGAGGATGGCAGGACCTCAGCAGAAAACAATACGAACATTGCCTTACCCGGGGCTCGAACCCAGGTCCCGTAGATCAGTAGCCAAGCGCCCTAACCAATATTTAATAGATATATTTCAGTTGCCTATAAAGTTAAGGAGATATTTCTGTAGGTTGGTGCCTTTTCTTTTATTGCTGAATTGACCATGTTTTAGTCTTTTTGACTGAAAGCTGTTTCATAAAATTATTTGCTCTAAACACTGTTTTTGAAATCATTTTCCGGTGTATGTTTCATTCTTTCAGTACCTTCTGTTCTTATTAAAAATATTATTTGTTCCAATCAATGTTATGTTTTGCATATACTTCCCAAAAAATTAATCATTCTTTCTTTTTCATTTTATAATGGTAATGAAAGAACAAAAATATGTATCATATATATCAAATATGTGGCATATAATGTGTTTATAAATAGTATTTTTATCTCCCTCACAGATCTATCTATGGCATATAAACTGATAGGATCGTGTCAGACCTCTGTGGCAAGCAGCTACTTGAGGGAGTATTTACTATTTTTTTTTATTCAACTGTGGTAACATTTTCTGCAGTAAACACTTGAATATGAACTAGTCTTCTCCAGTGGTATGCAATAAAACTTAATTTAGTATCAGCTGTTGAATCCAGAAAAAGTAAAAATGAATTTATAATGTGTTATTATCCTTAAGTATGCCTTTGTTTTATCTTCGGGAACCAAATAATTTCACTATATTTTGTGCATTATTACGGATTACACTTATGGGAATGCAGCATTACCATGAAGGATTCTGGCAGAACCTATGTGCAGTTAAGTTGTGCAGCTTCCATTTTAAGCTCGAATCCTTTATAATACTGTGATGGTCCACCCATTCACTTTTACTTTTCCTTAACCAGTTTTGCTTTATTTACATTATATTTATCATTTTGGGGATTATAAAATTTTTTTTGGACTGATCGCAATTCTCGTTTCTAAGCGGTAGGAGTTGTGCACGTGCAACTCTGACCTTTTGATTATCAACCGCTAAAGTGTGTGTAGAACACGACCCCTTTTGCATCATAGCTAGCATGATCGTCACATTATGTCTTTCCCGGCATGCAATAGATACGTGCCAGACTTGTACGCATGTTATAACTAAGTGACATTAGATTTTTACTATTTTTCTCTTGAGCAACATAAATTATTTTTTGATTAGATTTAAACTTTAAACTTGACAATTCTTTTATGAATTCTTACTTGATAAGTAATGCTTGATAAATACATAACGAACCCTATTTCAACTTTATTTGGCAAGTTATTATTGCCTAACACCCGATACAGCTATCCAGAATTTGAATAAATTTGGATCAGACAAAAGGTCCAACTTTAAAAGTTAAAAATCTTTGGAGCGTTACAATACTACTTGATACTTTTTGAAGAAGATTAAATTGCACTGCTGTTTCTTCAGTCCAGAGTGTTCAGAGAGAAATGATGCTGAAAGCTTTTCTTTCTCATTGAGGCTCTGTAATGTAAACACATATTAAACCATTTTTTTTTGCCTACCTAAGTTTTATTATGTTAATAATCTGTTTTTATCAATGGGTATATGAGCTTTTATATTTTTAGAAAGTATTCTAAGACAATATAATATTTCAATAAGAAATGATTACTATTAAGGATGATCTCCCTAGGTTCTATTATACAAAAATTGGTCATGTGCTGAAAAATGTTTGACAGAAAAAGAATATTAGATGTGTGCAGAGTAACAGAACATACATTGAACTTGAATGGAGTACTTTTTTTAGTTGTTCTTTTGAATTATGTAAGTTTCATTTTGCTTTTAGCTTTTGCAAAATAAAATTTCTTAACTGCTTAACATCATGTTTAATGATATCTGTCCCGAGCCCCAGATAAGGCATGGACGTTTGTGTTGTTTTTCTGCTGAGGTTTTGCCAACCTCACAGACCTTCTACTATGGCATATAAACTGACAGGCTCCTGTCAGACCTCTGTGGCAAGCAGCTGCTTGAGGGGATATTTTTTTTTTTATCTATATGGCAAATGTCATACCCTAAAGTTTTTTTCTCCCTTAGCTTTATTTAGTTTTTGGTTATGTAGGAGAATTTTCCCTGATCCTAAGCCCTGTTTTCACAAATAGAATTTTGCTACTATCATTAATTTGAAAAAGATAAATCCTGCCCTTTCTAGGTTTATAATTTTATTTTAGGAAAATATGTTATTGATTATTGATAAGTATTAAAGCTGAGAAACTAATAGCATATAATTATTGTTTGCTACTGGCACTTCATTAGTTGTAAATTTCATTTTCACTTGTATAAGCAGTCTTGTGGTAAAGTGGTTAGCATGCTTCGCTACTGATCTAATGGACCTGGTTTCAATCCTGGGTAAGGCATGGATATTGTGTTGTCTTTCTGCTGAGGTCATACCTCTATGGTGTGTAGAATGGCAGACTGCAATAAGACCTCTGTGGCAAGCAGCTGCTTGAGAGGATTTTATATATATATAATATAACATATTCATGGCAGACAGTGTTTATGAAACATGTACCAAATGATGTAAGCATTACTTTTTATGTTTGAAATATTCCTTTTTTTTTTTTGAAGTTTTTCCATTTTGAAGTGGATAATATACAAATTTGAAAATCAAATTAAATGTGTTTGGTGATGTATGGCATGAGATTAACAGGTGAAATAGGGATTGCCTCTGGGACTTTTAGGAATCTATGGAGAGTGTGGAGAAATAGGTGTATAACCTAAAAAATAAAATTAGACTGTATAATAGTTTGGTTCTTTCTAGGGTTATGGTAGTGAAACCTGGATGCTTTGTAAATAAGATAACAGGAAACTTGATGCTTATGCAATATCTTAGGCATTAGGTGGTTCAACTTTGTAACTAATGAGAGGTTAGGCAAAAGAGTCGGCAACTTCCTCTGAGCAGTATGTTGTGCAGAGAGAGACTGCATTTGTTTGGCCCTGTTGCCTATATAGATAATTATAGATTAGTGAACAGTGTGCCAAAAGGCTTTAGAAAGAGGGGGAGACCTAGGATGCAGTGGATAGACCAACGTCAAACAGGGCCTTGCTAGAACTGGTGTGCAGTAGCGAGATGCAGCAGATATCATTCAGGACAGATATGCTTGGAGAACTAAATTGCTTGGTCTGTTGGACCTCCATTGCCCATGGCTGCTTGATGATGATGTAAAAGGATTTTTTTCACTGAAAATTTTAAATTGTTTTCCAAATATATGATTAATGAGTAGTACTCATCCATGTTTAAAATTTATCTGATATTACCATAATTTATTCTAAAGTTAATGAGCTTTCTGTAGAATGCCCTGCATGAAAAAAAAAAAAACAATTCTGCAACTATGATGAACTATCAAATTATCTCAATATTCTACCCAGAGAAAATGATTTGTAGGTAAATATGGTGTAATGCTGTGCTTAGTTTATATTGCAGTGATTGAATAATGTTTGTTTTGTTTTCTAATATTTTATAGCCCTTCTAAAGGAAAGCAGTTTTAGAAATAGTTTTTCCCAATTCCAGAAACTTATGTAAAGTAAGGATTTTTATTATTAAAAAAAAAGTCTTTCAATTAATCATGGTAGCTCCTGACACACTGCAGATGACACTTGCCTTTGTGTACTAATGTATACTGATAAGAAAACAGGTTTGTTATTCCTAATTTTTTCTCTAAAGTATTATACACAGTAAGTACAAACAATCTAAAAAAATATTTCAAAAAAACTGGAAAATATATTTACATAAGTTCCACAGTTGGAAAGAAAACCTAATTCTCTTTACCAGTATATGATAGAAATAATGTTGCAACTTGTCTGATGGACAGTGGAGGTCTTTGCTGTGCTGCTCTTCTTTATTTTAGAAGTAAAATATTTTGGAAAGTAAATATAATGTTGAATAGTGATAAGATTTAAATTTATAAACAAGTTGCATAGAATCATTGTTTCTTGCACTCAAGTTTTAAATTATGGAACTTTGCATATATCATGACACAACCAGGCATAATTTCTAATTTGTGTAATGTTAATGAAGTCCTGTACAAAATTAAGCCACAATGATTTTAGATTTGATATTTGCCATTTTCTGTTTTATATCACTGCCTCTTGAGGAAAATGATATGACAATTTTAAAATAAATGCTTTGCAAAAGAGGATTTTTTTTGAAAATTTTCAATGTTTTACATTATATCTTAATAGATTCCATTAGTGATAATGTAAGATGACATTATTCATCAATGACAAAATTTAGTATTACCCTAAGTAAGCCTGTATCTAGAAAAAAGCAAGGGGTGGAAGCAAGAAATACAATTGAGACAGAATGTGTGTGGGGGGGGGGAGAGGGGTCAAGAGACTGGATTTCCAATGCAAAATAACATTTCCACCTATTTTTTTATATGTCTTAATATAACATTTTGGAAAATGAGTGAAAATAATTATGCTTAATAATTTTTGCCCTCTTACTCATTAGCATCCTGAAGGGGGAATGGGACAGATCCGGTCCTGAACCTAGGTTATTGTCCCTAAGGACTTCAAGAAGAGCGCAGTGCCATCCAACTGTCAAGCACAGCAAATGTCTGCCCAGTGCAAAGTGCATAAAGATAATTATTCCATCTGGCTGCTAGTGTGCAAAAGATAATCCCCAATTTTCTTTCTTGAAAAGAATTTGTCAAAATTTTTGTCCAACTTTATTTGCGATCACCCATTTTCTATAAAGTCGACGGTGGAATTTCTCAATAGAATCAAGGATCTGTCCATTCCTCCCAACAGCAAATTAGTCACAGTCCCTTTATTCCCATCCACTCCGTTTTTGATGTGGTCATGTTGTTTCAGACAAAAATTATTGAAACGCAAAAATTTTCCCTTCCTGAAATGAACACCATTCGTGAGGCTCTAAAACTTGTCACTGAAAACAACTATTTCCAGTTTGGCAAACAAATCTACAGGCAAGACTCAAGGGCCCCATGGGCTCACCCCTTTCTGGCATCCTATCCGAGATTGTCTTTCAAGAACTTGAAACAAAACTATTCAACTCAGCAGCAATTTTACCCTTCTTCTGGTGTTGCTATATCAACAATATATTTTTAATTTGGAATGGTAGCAATGAGTAATTAAACAGCCTCATTGACTCTGCCAACAATATATATCCTATGATGCATTTTACGAAGCAGGAGGAAAATAGCAGTGCTATCCTCTATTTAGATGTTTTCATCCAAAAAGATGACACAGGAGCCTTGACAATGTCAGTATACCAAAAGAGCCTACCTACGTCCCCTCAGTCATATGCGTGGACTCATGCACCCCATGGGCGTACAATATTGCAGCCTTCCTTTTCCTCACACATAGGGCTGTTGTGTCTTCAAACTAGCATCTGCTTGAAAGAGAAATTCAGAACATTCATTGCTGCTTCCCATGGCTACAACTCAACAATAGAAAAATTAATCAGTAATTATAGAAACAAAAACAGAAGATATTCAGCTCTCTTCCCAATCACCAACCTCAAATATACAACCTTTGCTGAACCTATTTCTTATATTCCTGTCCTATGTGAATCAATCTGCATATTACTAAGAGCCCAAAATATCAAAATTGTTTCCTGCTCAGCTCCAAATCTGAAGAAATTAATCAAAAGGGACAGTGACAAATTTAGCCTACTTCAAAAATCGGGCGTATATAGATTTCCTCTATATTTGCAGGATAATTCCGTTGTTTACTACATCGGCAAAACCATACGTTCTTTACAAGAGAGGTTCATAGAGCACCAAACTGATGTCAGCCAAAAGAAGCTAACAATGGCCACCACCGAGCTAGCAGTACAACACATGGCAACAATAGACTGGGAGCATGCCACATTGCTTGCAACTGCATTCACTTTCTACGGAACCATAGTCTGTGAGGCTATTGAAATAATGACCTCGTCTGTCCCCACCTGCAACTGGACACTGGAATTGCCTTTCATGATATGTGGAAAGAAGCTCTTTGTCTAAACAGACCAAATGTCACCACAAAGCATTACTTCACTGAAGACAGAGCACTGTCACTGCTCCGAAAAGCTTCTGAGTTTTCTTCTAAAAACTTTAACACAGATAGTTTGAAGGATAAAATAAAATAAATACCCCCTCAAGCAGCTGCTTGCCACAGAGGTCTGACAGGACCCTGTCAGTTTATATGCCACAGTAGAAGATCTGAGAGGATGGCAGGACCTCAGCAGAAAAACAACACACACACCCATGCCTTACCCAGGGCTCGAACCCAGGTCCCGTAGATTAGTAGCCAAGCGCGCTAACCACTCGGCCACAGGACGGACGAATAAACTTTAAAAATTTATTGCTCAATGACAGAAAATTTTAAGTTCCTCAAGCAGCCATGGGCTACAGAAGGTCCAACCAGACCGTGCAGTTTAATTCTCCAAGCATATATGTCCTGAGCTACATCTATGGCACCTGGCCACTGCACACCAATTCTAACAAGGTCCTGTTTGACATTGTCTGCCCACCGCATCCTAGGTCTCCCCCTCTTTCTGAGGCCTTTAGGCACACTGTTCATAACCCTATTCGCCAATC
Source organism: Ryuthela nishihirai (assembly GCA_038380435.1). Classification (NCBI taxonomy): domain Eukaryota; kingdom Metazoa; phylum Arthropoda; class Arachnida; order Araneae; family Heptathelidae; genus Ryuthela; species Ryuthela nishihirai. The sequence continues at coordinate 55,611,292 of JAWZYU010000030.1, read as the reverse complement.
TAATTATCTATACAGGTAACATGGCCAAACCAGCAGAGTCTCTCTCTGCACAATATGCTGCTTAAAGGAGGTTGCCGACTCCTTTGCCTAACCTCATCATTAGTTACAAAGTTGAACCACCTAATGCCCAAGATACTGCGTAAGCATCTAGAATCAAAAGCATCTAGTTTCCTGTTATCTTGTTTACAAAGTGTCCAAGTTTCATTACCATAATTAACCCTAGAAAGAACCAAACTATTATACAGTCTAATTTTAGTCTTTGGTGTATACGCCAATTTCTCCACTCTCTCTCCATAGATTCTTAAAAGTCCTGGCAGCAGTCCCTATTTGTCTGTTAATCTCATGCTGCACATCACCAGTATCTGTTACAGAGCTTGCAAGATCATTAAACTGTGACACCTGCTCAAGACTGCAACCATTCAGATTAACTGAATCACAGCCTGCTTGACCAATTTTCATCACTTTAGTTTTCTCTATGTTTATAACCAAACCTACTCTACTACCAGTCTCATCAACAGCTCGATTGAAAGAGTTCATCTCATCAACATCATTTGCCAAAAGGGCTAAATCATCAGCATAATCTAAATCTGAAACTTTCGTATCTCCAGCCAATTTAAGGCCAAAATCTTTCCCTTTCAGTGAATTTCGCATAACGTAAACAATAACCAAGCTAAAGAGAAACGGAGACAAAATGCACCCTTGTCGAACACCAGAAGTAATGCTAAACCAATTGCTACAAGCCTTACCAACTCTCACACACGACTCAGTGTTATTATAGAGAGCTTTCATAATGTTAACTAACTTGTCAGGTATACCATATGATCTCGCAATCAACCACAAATTATGACGATCAACAGAATAAAAAGCCTTTTTGAAATCAACAAAGCTAGCAACCAAAGATTTCTGAAACTCTAAACATTTCTCAAGAATCTGCCTAAGTGAAAATATCTGATCCACACATCCCCTTACCACTTCTGAATCCACATTGCTCATCACGCAAATGCCTGTCAACCAGATTCTTAATTCTATTAAGCACAATCATGCAAAGAACTTTCCCTGGAACAGAGAGTAGGCTGATACCCCTATAATTTTCACAAGAACTCCGATCACCTTTTTTTGAAAATAGGGATAATAATAGCTGTGGTAAAATGCTTAAGAACCATGCCTTTATCATAAAAGATATTCGAAATTTCATTCATCCAAGTGGTAACTGAAACATTCCCAGCTCTAAGCATTTCTGTAGTAATTTCATCTACCCTTGGGGATTTATGAAGTTTAAGTTTAGAAATAACCAAAATAACTTCAGATTGTGTTATAGGGCCAACATTAGAGACACCAATGCATCTATTGTCATTACAAACAATGGGAGTTGAACCACATTGTTTAGAACATCATTGAAATGCTCAGCCCACCTAGCCATGACAATCCTTACCTTGTTTATCCTTCAATCACTGTATACCTGTCTATTTTCTACCACACAAAACATTAACTATCTGGTATAGCTCTCTGCTATTGTGATATCTAATTGCTTCCTCAGCTTTGTCAGTCATGCCATCAAGCCAAAGATTCTTATCAGCAACCTTTACTTGTTTGTTAAGCTCTCTGTAATGCTTTCTATTAGGACTAGTAGGGTATTGGTTAAGGAAATTACTACAGTTCTTTCTTTCTGAAATAAGTTCAAGTACCTTATCACTCAAATAATTCTGCTTCCTCTGCTCCTTTTTTCCTAAAAGAATAGTTTCTGAAAAGGCCTGTTTAAAATGGTCCCATTCTGCCTCAGCTTCAGTAGTATGCAAACCATGACTGTCATAACGACTAAGTAACCTATCATGGTAAGCTTTGACTATAACTGGGTCTTTCAGAGCTTCAATATTAAAAGTAAAATTTTTAACCCTAGCACAACACTTTTAACAAGGTACTGGTCAGATCTAATTTCTCCCCTATATGTCCTGGTATTACTAACAGAACTAGCACATTTACTGTTAATATATAATCAATCATATTCTTATGCAACCCATCAGGTTTTCACCTGTTGGGTTGCATAAGAATGTGTACTTATATATGTTGCGGTGTTTGTAATAAGTGTTAGCTATTCTGAAACCATTGAGTTTACTTTCGTGTAGGAGACATCGCCCATTGTCATTGTAGCTACCAATACCAAAAGGGCCTATCACCCCTCCCCAAAGGTCAGTATCAACTTTGGCATTGAAGTAACCTAGAACAAGGGTAATATCTCCTTTTTTGACAGAATTCAAAATATCCTGAAGTTGTCCGTAAAACCTATCCTTCTCATCCTCATCGGCATCCTCAGTGGGGGCATAATAGCAGATAACATTCAAGTCTTTAAAGCTTGTCTGAAATTTTGCTGTAAGAAACCTTTGATTAATGAAGCCATATTCTAGAAGAGCATCACTACCGTGACTGCTTAGAAACAGACCCATGCCCTGGTGATGCTTATTGTTCCTCCCTGAAAAGAGTAATTTAAGATTATTTTTCCTTTATCTGTCCATCTGGTCTCTTGTAAGCTGATAATATCTAAATTATAATGGTGGAATTCTTGTGTGAGGACATCAAGAGAATAAGCTCTGTGCAAAGTACTCACATTCCAGCTACCTATGGAGAGAAAATGGCTAGTGGGATGTTTAAAGAAACTATGTTTATTGAGAGAAGGAATGCTGACAATATCAAACAGCTCCTACTCGCAGGCATGGGGCAGACCCATTCCCCCACCACTAAATGCTGAAGCTATATACACTGGAAGACTTCCTCCAATGTAGAATTTGATGATGCCAATAGAAGCAAAGAGTTCAGGTGCCTGCAATGACCTCTGCTCAGGATTATTCACCAGCTGATAAACATATCCTGTGAATCTATTCATTTGGGGCTGTACACCCACAAACACAACAGATTTTCCCTCCACAGAAACCCACCAGTGCAACAAATTCAGGATCCATAATCACGCTCAGACTTATTTCAGTCCAGTAGGTTTATATGGTCACGACCCTGTGTGGTTGACCACTCCTCAGCAGGGTAGAAAAAAAGAAAAGTAGCCATAGTTGTCCAGATCAGTAGGCCACACTAATCTGGCAGCCCTCCCCTTCCATTCACTTCCACAAGAGAGTATCTCTTTTGAAAGGTACTAACGGCCTGCATCATGAGAAGGTGGGGTCAGACATTAGGTGCTAGGCCTGGCCAGTTCTATGCATCATCACAGGGGATTGGTGAATAGCTCTCCTTCCAGTGACTGCCTAGCTACCATTAATTAAGCTTCGAGGTTAATTTTTTGTAGCTTGTTGAGATTCCCATGTTCATTATTCTTTATAAATTACAAATCAGTTATATAAATATAATTTAATTCTTCGCGATTAATTACTATACAATAAAAGTTTTAAATTAAGATTGAGGAGTGCATTATATTTCTTTGAGCTAAGTAACCTCTATATTACTAGTCTCATGCTCTTAATGTAATGAGCTTTTAGACTGTATCAAAGAAGGAAATTACGTTAAGAGCATGAGAATAATAACATAGAGGTTACTTAGCTCAAAGGAATGTAATGCACTCCTCTCGATCTTAATTTAACTTTTATTGTACAGTAATTAATCGTAAAGAATTAAAATCATTACTCTTTGAAAACTGAACAGATATTGTTTAAAACTGAGTTGAGATCTTTAATTTATTTTGAGACATTTTTTCACTAAAAATCATAGTGAAAGAGTTATTGAGCTCTGGGTTTGAGCCCCGGGTAACACATGGATGTATGTGTTGTTTTTCTGCCTAGGTCCTGCCATTCTCAACAGACCTTCTGCTATGGCATGTTAAACTGACAGGCTCCTGTTAGACCTCTGTGGCAAGCAGCTGCTTGAGGGTGTATTTATTGTAACATGGATCTGTTTCCATTTTTTTTGTCCAGTACCTGTATTTCTGTACATTGGATATTGTTTGTTTTTTGAGTATGAAATAAGCTCTATTAATTGTGAGTGTCATTTCAATTCCTATCTTATTTCTGCAAAATTTAAGTATTAAAAATTCAAATGATTTCACAATACTGAGATTTTAATTTCTCTAATAACTTCATAATACTTATTAAACTTAAACAGAATCCTAACGTTTATAGGAAAATGCAGGCCTGGATCTGGGGGGAAAAAATGAATTGATAGGGGCCTATGAAACAGTCGAGTTGATGAAAATGTAAGAGGGGGAGGGGGGCATGAAATGACTTACAATTCAGTATATAACCCCCCTCCCAACCCCATTTTACTGCTCTTAAAATTTTGAAAAATGTGTGAAATATATGTTTAATGATATTTGCCTCTTATTACCTTAAGTAACTTTTTTTTGGGGGGGGGGGGAAGGGGTCATGCCCTTTTGATCTGGCCCCTGGGAAAATTAATTTTCTATTTATATTGAAATAGTTTTTCTTTTTAATAAAAAACTAGGGAAAATTAATCATTCCTGCAATGTGTTTTATAGCAAAAGGGTAAAGTTGGAAAATTTATTGTCTTGCTAAAATACCATATATATGGAGAATACACAAATGTGAAACTGTTAGGTTTGCAACAATTGGGTAATATACGTGAATATTTAAAAAAATTCTCCAATGGAAAAAAAAATTCTACCAATGAAATTTCCTTTAGACCACTGATCCGCAATAACATACTTATATCGAATAAACTCTGGACATAAACCAAGCATGAAATTAATATACAAATGGGTGTGAACTAACTCAAAATAACCGCAAACATAGGAAGAGAATAACTGTAATCGCATTGAAGTTCAGGGTCTTAGTTGTGATGGTGCTGCCATCGCCTTGTCCAAGGACCAAGGGGGAGTTGCGCATCTGTACCTTCCTTATTCGGTGATATTTTCATATCCCTAGACCATTTAATCCCAAAACCTTCCTTTGCAATAAATTTTGTATAACATAATCAATAACCAAACTAAAGAGGAAAGGAGACAAAATGCACCCTTGTCGAACACCAGAAGTAATGCTAAACCAATTGCTACAAGACTTACCAACTCTCACACATGACTCAGTGTTATTATAGAGCGCTTTCATTATGTTAACTAACTTGTCTGGTATACCATATGATCTCACAATCAACCAGAAACTATGATGATCAACAGAGTCGAAAGCCTTTTTGAAATCAACAAAGTTAGCAACCAAAGGTTTCTGAAACTCTAAACATTTCTCAAGAATCTGCCTAAGTGAAAATATCTGATCCACACATCCCTTACCACTTCTGAATCCACATTACTCATCACACAAATGACTGTCAACCAGATTCTTAATTCTATTAAGTACAATCATGGAAAGAACTTTATCTGGAACAGAGAGTAGGCTTATACCCCTATAGTTATCACAAGAACTGCGATCACCTTTTTTGAAAATAGGGATAATAATAGCTCTGGTAAAATCCTTAGGAACCATGCCTTTATCATAAAAGATATTCCAAATTTCAGTCATCCACATGGTAACTGAAACATTCCCAGCTCTAAGCATTCCTAGTAATTTCATCTACCCCTGGGGATATATGAAGTTTAAGTTTAGAAATAGCCAAAATAACTGCAGATTGTGATATAGGGCCAACATTATAGCCACTAATGTATCTGTCATTTCAAACACGGGGAGTAGAAATAACCATTGTTTAGAACATCACTGAAATGCTCATCCCATCTAACCATGACAGAATCCTCACCATCAATACCCTTACCATGTTCATTCCTCTATTCATGTATACCTGTTTCTGGTGTAGCTCTCTGCTGTTATTCTGTTTCCACTGCTTTTTGAGCCAAGCTATAAAGGTGGAGATTATTACCAACTTTCAACTGATCATTTAAACACCTTTTAAGCTCTTTGTAATGCGCTATGTCACGATTAGTAGGTTTCTGATTAACATTATTCCTGAAGTTCTTTCTTTCAAAATTAATCTCCAATGCATTAACATTGAAATTATTATTATTTTTTAATTAAAACTTTGCCGCCTCTGCTTCTTTTTATCTAAAAAAAAATGCTGTTAATTTCAAGAAAAGCCTGTTCAAAACAGTCCCATTCTTATTCAACTTCAATAGTAAGCAAACCATGATTGTCATAATGACTAAATGATACCTATCATGGTAAGCTTTTATACCTGGGTCTTGCAGAGCTGCAGTGTTAAAGTTAATTATTTTAACCTTAGCAAAACATTTCTCAATCTTCGGCTGCAAAACACTTTTAACTAGGTAATAGTCAGATTCAATTTCAGCTCACCTTGCCATCCCATGGCAAAGTGGTCAGCACGCTTTGCTACTGACCTAAGGGACCTGGGTTTGAGCCCTGGGTAAGGCATGGATGTTGTTTTTCTGAGATCATGCCATCCTCTCAGACCCTCTACTATGGCATATAAACTGACAGGCCCCTGTCAGACCTCTGTGGCAAGCAGCTGCTTGAGGGTGTATTTATTGTAACATGGATCTGTTTCCATTTTTTTTGTCCAGTACCTGTATTTCTGTACATTGGATATTGTTTGTTTTTTGAGTATGAAATAAGCTCTATTAATTGTGAGTGTCATTTCAATTCCTATCTTATTTCTGCAAAATTTAAGTATTAAAAATTCAAATGATTTCACAATACTGAGATTTTAATTTCTCTAATAACTTCATAATACTTATTAAACTTAAACAGAATCCTAATGTTTATAGGAAAATGCAGGCCTGGATCTGGGGGGAAAAAATGAATTGATAGGGGCCTATGAAACAGTCGAGTTGATGAAAATGTAAGAGGGGGAGGGGGGCATGAAATGACTTACAATTCAGTATATAACCCCCCTCCCAACCCCATTTTACTGCTCTTAAAATTTTGAAAAATGTGTGAAATATATGTTTAATGATATTTGCCTCTTATTACCTTAAGTAACTTTTTTTTTTGGGGGGGGGGGGAAGGGGTCATGCCCTTTTGATCTGGCCCCTGGGAAAATTAATTTTCTATTTATATTGAAATAGTTTTTCTTTTTAATAAAAAACTAGGGAAAATTAATCATTCCTGCAATGTGTTTTATAGCAAAAGGGTAAAGTTGGAAAATTTATTGTCTTGCTAAAATACCATATATATGGAGAATACACAAATGTGAAACTGTTAGGTTTGCAAAAATTGGGTAATATACGTGAATATTTAAAAAAATTCTCCAATGGAAAAAAAAATTCTACCAATGAAATTTCCTTTAGACCACTGATCCGCAATAACATACTTATATCGAATAAACTCTGGACATAAACCAAGCATGAAATTAATATACAAATGGGTGTGAACTAACTCAAAATAACCGCAAACATAGGAAGAGAATAACTGTAATCGCATTGAAGTTCAGGGTCTTAGTTGTGATGGTGCTGCCATCGCCTTGTCCAAGGACCAAGGGGGAGTTGCGCATCTGTACCTTCCTTATTCGGTGATATTTTCATATCCCTAGACCATTTAATCCCAAAACCTTCCTTTGCAATAAATTTTGTATAACATAATCAATAACCAAACTAAAGAGGAAAGGAGACAAAATGCACCCTTGTCGAACACCAGAAGTAATGCTAAACCAATTGCTACAAGACTTACCAACTCTCACACATGACTCAGTGTTATTATAGAGCGCTTTCATTATGTTAACTAACTTGTCTGGTATACCATATGATCTCACAATCAACCAGAAACTATGATGATCAACAGAGTCGAAAGCCTTTTTGAAATCAACAAAGTTAGCAACCAAAGGTTTCTGAAACTCTTAAACATTTCTCAAGAATCTGCCTAAGTGAAAATATCTGATCCACACATCCCTTACCACTTCTGAATCCACATTACTCATCACACAAATGACTGTCAACCAGATTCTTAATTCTATTAAGTACAATCATGGAAAGAACTTTATCTGGAACAGAGAGTAGGCTTATACCCCTATAGTTATCACAAGAACTGCGATCACCTTTTTTGAAAATAGGGATAATAATAGCTCTGGTAAAATCCTTAGGAACCATGCCTTTATCATAAAAGATATTCCAAATTTCAGTCATCCACATGGTAACTGAAACATTCCCAGCTCTAAGCATTCCTAGTAATTTCATCTACCCCTGGGGATATATGAAGTTTAAGTTTAGAAATAGCCAAAATAACTGCAGATTGTGATATAGGGCCAACATTATAGCCACTAATGTATCTGTCATTTCAAACACGGGGAGTAGAAATAACCATTGTTTAGAACATCACTGAAATGCTCATCCCATCTAACCATGACAGAATCCTCACCATCAATACCCTTACCATGTTCATTCCTCTATTCATGTATACCTGTTTCTGGTGTAGCTCTCTGCTGTTATTCTGTTTCCACTGCTTTTTGAGCCAAGCTATAAAGGTGGAGATTATTACCAACTTTCAACTGATCATTTAAACACCTTTTAAGCTCTTTGTAATGCGCTATGTCACGATTAGTAGGTTTCTGATTAACATTATTCCTGAAGTTCTTTCTTTCAAAATTAATCTCCAATGCATTAACATTGAAATTACTATTATTTTTTAATTAAAACTTTGCCGCCTCTGCTTCTTTTTATCTAAAAAAAAATGCTGTTAATTTCAAGAAAAGCCTGTTCAAAACAGTCCCATTCTTATTCAACTTCAATAGTAAGCAAACCATGATTGTCATAATGACTAAATGATACCTATCATGGTAAGCTTTTATATCTGGGTCTTGCAGAGCTGCAGTGTTAAAGTTAATTATTTTAACCTTAGCAAAACATTTCTCAATCTTCGGCTGCAAAACACTTTTAACTAGGTAATAGTCAGATTCAATTTCAGCTCACCTTGCCATCCCATGGCAAAGTGGTCAGCACGCTTTGCTACTGACCTAAGGGACCTGGGTTTGAGCCCTGGGTAAGGCCTGGATGTTGTTTTTCTGAGATCATGCCATCCTCTCAGACCCTCTACTATGGCATATAAACTGACAGGCCCCTGTCAGACCTCTGTGGCAAGCAGCTGCTTGAGGGGGATATTTATTTTTTTATGTCTTGGTATTCCTAACAGAACTAGCCCTTTTCTGGTAATCCTGTAAATTTCTATCCCCTGCCGTCCCGTGGCCGAGTGGTTAGCGCGCTTGGCTACTGATCTACGGGACCTGGGTTCGAGACCCGGGTAAGGCATGGATGTATGTGTCGTTTTTCTGCTGAGGTCCTGCCATCTTCTCAGACCTTCTACTATGGCATATAAACTGACCTGCTCCTGTCAGACCTCTGTGGCAAGTAGCTACTTGAGGAGGTATTTATTTATTTTTTATTATTTTGTGGGGAGGGAGAATGATGGGGGGAATTCAAAGTGGTCTATGACAGTACTCATATCTCGTATGTGCTTTCATTTGATACCTAACTCGTAACTGTAGGCCAATGTATTCAGAAGATATAATAAAAGAACAACTTCCACATTTCCCCCTTTTTTAGGGGGAGAAGATATTTTTATTATCCATTACATTCCCCACGTCACAAGCTTTCATTTGAAATATGACTTGTTACTTTCAGCCTTGTATTCCAAAGATATAGCAGAACAATAGTTTTCGTATATATTTCCTCTTTTTTAGGGAGGAACCTCAAAACTGGATCTTGAATGATTGGAAGAAGGTCATCTGGTCCAATGAATCTCATTTCCTGTTGCACCATGTGGATGGCCAGGTATGTGTGCATCATTTACCTGGGGAAGTGTTGGCACCATGATGCACTGTGGGACGAAAACAAGCCAGTGGAGGAAGTGTAATGCTTTGGGTAATGTTCTGCTGGGAAACACTCAGCCATTCATGTGCAGGAAATTGTGATGTCTACCACCTACCTAAACAACATTGCAGACCAGGTACATCCTTTCATGGCAACAGTATTCCTTTCTAGTAATGCCTTCTTTCAACAGGATAATGTGCCATGCCACACTGCCTGGATTGTTTGAGAATGGTTCGTGGAACATGAAGACTTCCAGGTATTGCCCTGGCTATAAAATTCCTCAGATATCAATCCAATCGAGCATCTGTGGTTTGTGTTGGAACAGCATATCCGATCTGTAGCGGCTCAACCAGTAACTTAAAAGAGTTAAAGGATCTGCTGGTAACATGTTGGTACCAGATACCACAAGAAATCTTGTAGCATCAATGCCTCGCTGGGTAACAGCTGTTTTGGCAGCATGTAGAGGACAAACATCATATTAGGCAGGTGATTATAATGTTTTGGCTATTCGGTGTATGTGCTAATGAGATTATTAGAAATGTTTTGATTCCCCACTTTACTGATTTACACCCTCTGTGACCTTACATTTTTGGTGGCTTTTTTTATGTCACTATGCTCATTCATACGAAATTGTTTTACCTCTAAGCGACACTTTTTTGCACACAATGGGCTAAATGGCCTGGTCGCAAGGACACTCCGAAGGCTCAGAGGTTATGAGAGGGGACCCAATGGAACCCCTGTTGGGAGACGGTTGGTAGCCTCTCATTAAGGCCATTCAGCATGTTCTTTAATGTGGACAGGGTAAGGTTCTCCTGTACCCGGGGCCATTGCTTAACATCCCATCTGATGGATAGCAGCCTTTCCAAGCCTATCAGTGTCCCCTACTGACATATAGGAAGGTAGGTATTTTTAAAAATTTTCAATCTATTTATATAGATGGTGATGATGGGAATAGTATTCTTATTTTATGATTATGATGGAGGAAGAGGGTATACTCTGGTAGGAATAAATCAAATGGTGACATGAGTACCCAATTTTAAATTATTTCCATATTTTTCCCCCGATTTATTTTTAAATATGGCAGATGAAATCAAACATTTTGGTACAAATAAGAGCATTTCTTATTTAAATTGCAAATATCTCATTATTTTTGATTTAGGTTTACCATCAAAAGCTCCTACAATGGGCACGTGAGCATCAAAACTGGATGTTGAATGATCAGGTCACCTGGTTTACCGTTGAATTTTGTGATTTAAGAGTTTTAATTTTTTGTATTTTACCCTAGTATGGGAGCTTTGTGTTTTGTGGAGCAAAATTAACACCTTTCAAAGAGGGGCCATTTTGTATGTTGCCTCAGGAGCTGAAAATCAGCTCGGCCTATTAATGGTCCTTTTATTTCCTTACGATACAAAACAGTTTAATTATTGTAAGAAAGGATTTCTGATCATGAGTTTTTTTTAAATTTGTACTTTAATATTTCAGTACACAATTAAAATGGCCTTCTTGCTCAGAAATTAATTAAAATAACTTAAAACTCTCTGTCACTGAGCAATAAATAATTGTTCAGCAGTATGTTGAGGTTAAAATAGTTCTCTGATAATTTTGTTCTGGAGCTTTCTTAAATTCCAAAACGGCAATTCATTGTTTAGAGCTATGCGCCTCTACTGTTAGGGAATTATACCTTAAACACCATTACTTATGGTGGTTTTCATTTGCTGAAATAAAATTTTGTGCTTAGGAATAAGTGTTTATCATTATATTCTTTAGTCGGTGTATTCTCACCGCTATAAGTCCGGAAGTTAAGCGTTCCGTCAAGACGCAACGCATTATTGCGTTGCGTAAAAAAATACGACGCCTGAGCAGTATACTGCATATTACCACCTTACATTTAAGTAACTGCTTGCTACGCTGGCGTTAACAATAGTGTGACCAGATTTACAGAAAGAAACAGAGACTTCTGAAAATTTAGTGGAAGAATTGAACCGGACTACTGGCCACCGTAGTTTGGTAGCTCGCAACTGACGACTTTTATTATAAAATTCCAGCTTCAATTTTTCAGTCACCTGAATTACCGACCGTATTACTTCGTTTTTCAGTTTAAAAAAAGTAACAAAGGAAAAGAATGCAACTTACGTTAATGTTTGACAAATGGAAGTCAAGAGTGGATAGTAGCCGACTTCAGAATTAATAGGATGTATTTCTAGCCTAACTTTAAATTCTTCGTAGACACAATGCCCATGTCTTGTTTTCAAAATTTCATCTGCATCCTCCGCATCAAAATTTAGTACAGCGTAATAGTTTAGGTTACGGTCATTGTGATTTACATCAGATTTCGCAGGAAATCAAACGTAAAAATGGCCGAATGGAAACTATTCTTATTCGGATCCAAATAGGTACTATTCAGATATATTGACTTTCGCTAGCGTCTGCAGCACGAATTTTGTATGCTAAAAAAAAGGAGAAAAATCATGATGCCTTCTTATTCATATAGTAAATACCTTTATTGCAGGTATTAGCAATAATAACGAAATTATTGAAAACGTATTGTTCATCAAAGTTTCGCCTTTCAAAACAGATTTAGTGTATTTTAAATCGCCGAAAAAATGCGAAATTGAGATATTTGTGATAAACTGCATTTTTGACCACAAAGCGCGATTTCGCCTATATTTTGCTAAAAGCAACAATTTTTTTCTTATGCAAGTCATTTAATTCGGCGACAAACAATGACCTAATAAGTAATGTTAAAAGTTTTGCTTTGTAAATTGATTTGGGTTGTTTTACCTCTGAGCGGCACTATTTTGCACACCATAGGCCAAATCGCCAGGCCACATTGACCTTTAGGGCTCAGAGAAGGTTGGGGGAGGGGACCCACTGGAACAGCTGTTGGGAGACAAATAGTAGCCTTCCATCAAGGCCATCCATCGTGTTCTTTAACGTGCACTGGGTTTAACATTCCATCTGACATCTTATCCAGCCTCATGACTGTCCCGCACACGGACCCATGGCTTAACGTCCCATCCGACGGACTTTCCAAGCTCACTGGTGTCTCCTACTGGCCGTGGGCAGGGCGGGGAATTTTTCGGAGGTAAATCTCAATGCTGACCCAGCTGGGACTCCAACCTGGGAACTACAGATTATGAGCCTGGCGTGCAACCGACTGAGCCACCCCCGCTTTGTAAATTGAAAACTTTTTTGTGTTAAACAGCTCTCAAAATAATTACTCTGAGACACTTGCTCAAGAATGCAGCCATTCAAAGCAACTGAAGCACTATCTGCCTGAACAATTATTCATCACTTTAGTTTTTTCTCTGTTTATCACCAAATCTACTCTATTACCAGTCTCAACAGCCCTAATGAAAGAATTCACCTCATCAACATCATTAGACAACAGGGCCAAATCATCTGCATAATCTAAATCAGAAATTTTTAAATCTCTAGACCATTTAAGGCCAAAATCTTCCCTTTGCAAAGAATTTCGCATAACATAACCAATAACCAAATAAAACGGAAAAGGAGACAAAATGCACCCTTGTCTAACTCCACTAGCAATGTAAACCAATCGCTGAAAGTCGTACCAACTCTCACACGCCAGAAAGTGTTATTATAGAGAGCTTTCATTACACTAACTAACTTCTCTGCTATACGATATGATCTTACAATCAACCACAAATTATGTCGTTCAACAGAGTCAAAAGCCTTTTTGAAATCTATGAAGGATAGGTTTCTGAAACTATAAACATTTCTCAAGAATCTGCCTAAGTGAAAATATTTGATCAATACATTCCCTACCACTTCTGAATCCACATTGCTCATCACGCAAATGCCTGTCAACCAGATTCTTAATTCTATTAAGCACAATCATGCAAAGAACTTTCCCTGGAACAGAGAGTAGGCTGATACCCCTATAATTATCACAAGAACTGCGATCACCTTTTTTAAAAATTGGGAGAATGATAGCTCTAGTAAAATCCTTAGGAACAAGATCTTTATGATAAAAAATATTCAAATTTTCAGTGAGCCATGTGAAAACACAAATGTTACCAGCTCTAAGCATTTCAGTGGTGATTTCACCCACCCCTAGGTATTTATGCAATTTTAATTTATAGATAGCCAATGCGACTTTCGAATGTGATATAGGGCCATCATTAAAGCCAGTAATGCATCTATCCTCGTTACAAAAATATGGGAGTAGAAATAATCACATTATTTAGAACATCTTTGAAATGCTCAGCCCACCTAGCCTTCACAGAATCCTCACCTTCAACCACCTTGCCATGTTTATTCTTCAATCCCTGTGTACCTGTCTGTTTCTTCCCACATAAAACATTAACAATTTGATACAACCCCCTGCTGTTGTGCTGTCTAACTGCTTCCTCTGCTTTGTCAGCCAAGCTATCAAGCCAAAGATTCTTATCAGCTGTTAATTGATCCTTTACACATGTAATACCTTCTGTTAGGACTAGTAGGGTGTTGATTCATATTAATCCTGCACTTACTTCTTTCAGAAATAAGTTCCATAGCCTTATCGCTCAAGTAATTTTGCTTCCTCTGTTCCCTTTTACCCAAAAGAGCACTGTTGGTTTCAAGAAAAGCCTGTTTAAACTGATCCCATTCTTTCTCAACCTCAGCAGTAAGCAAACCACGATTGCCATAATGACTAAGTAGCCTATCATGGTACGCTTTGGCTATATCTGGATCTTTCAGACCTGCAGTGTTGAAGGTAATTTTACTAACCTTAACACAACATTTCTTGATCTTCAGCTACAAGACACTTTTGACAAAGCAATGGTCAGACCCAATTTCGGCTCCCCTGTACGATCTAGTATTCCTAACAGAACTAGCCCATTTGCTGTTAATTAATATATAAACAATCATTGTTATGCAGCCCATCAGGTGAAACCCATGTGTACATATGTATGTCGCAATGTTTGCAATAAGTGTTAGTTATTCTGAAACCATTGAGTTTATTTACCTGCAGGAGACATTGCCCATTGCCATTGCAGCTACCAATACCAAAAGGGCCTATCACCCCCATCCCCAAAGGTCAGAGTCAGTACCAACTTTGGCATTGAAGTCACCTAGAACAAGGGTAATATCTCCTTTCTTTACAGAGTTCAAAATATCCTGAAGTTGTCTGTAAAACCTATCCTTCTCATCCTCATCGGCATCCTCAGCAGTGGGGGCATAACAGCAGATAACATTCAAGTCTTTAATTTTTGTTTTAAATTTTGCTCTTAGAAATCTTTCATTAATGCAGTTATATCATAGAAGAGCATTACTGGCGTGTATGCTGAGAAGCAACCCTACACCTTGGAAATGCTTTCCATCCTCCTTCCCTGAAAAGAGAAATTTAAAGTTATTTTTAGGTATATCACCTTTACCTGTCCATCTTGTCTCTTGCAAGCCTAGAATATCTAGGTTATAGCGCTGGAATTACTGCACGAGGACATCAAGAGAATAATCTCTATGCAATGTCCTCACGTTCCACGTTCCTGCAGAGAGAAAATGATTAGTAGGATTTTTAAAGAAATTAGGTTTATTGAAATAGGTAGGGCCAACAGTATCAAACAGCCCCCTGATCGCAGGCATGGGGCAAAGACCTGTTCCTCCTCCGCTAAATGCTGAAGTTATCGATGCTGATAGGAATTTCAGACACCACCTTTTCAATTGCCTTTTTCAAGAACCATATGGCCTGCCTGAGACACATTACTCCAGTTTAGGCTTGACAATGCCCAACTAGCTAAGTGAGGTTCAGATACCTGCGATGGCCTCTGATTAGGATGATCCACCAGCTGATATAAGGTATTCATGCCTCTGTTCACGTAGGGCTGGCAACCCAGAAGCAAACAGAAAACACAACGGCAGATTCTCCCTCAACAGAGGCCTACCAGGCAGCATGTGCAGGATCCGTAACCAAGCTCAAATCCATAAACAAGTCCAGTCAGCAGGTATAAATGGTCAGCACCAGGACTCAGTGAAGTTGACCACTCCTCAGCAGGGTTGAAAAAAAGAAAAAGGTGGCCATATGTAACTGGATCAGTAGGTCATAGTGAACTGGCAGCCCTCCACTTCCGTTCCCTTCCAAAAGAGAATATCTCTTTTGAGTGGTACTAACGGCCAGCACCACGAGAAGGCAGGGTCGGACATTAGGCGCTAGAACTGGCCGGTTCTGAACGTAGCAAAAAAGGAATTTAATTTCATATAGACAGTAAAATTAATTGCAATTGCACTTTATTGCTCTATAGAAGATTCTATAATTTCATGAATGAATGAAACACTCTCCACTTGTGAGTATTCTGAGGCGAATGAAACACTCTACCCTTGTTAATATCCCGAGGCGAATGAAACACTCTCCAATTGTGAGTGCCCAGAGATGAATGAAACAATCTCCACTCGTAAATGTCCCAAGGCAAATGAAACAGTCTCTATTTGTGGGGGTCTTGAGGCGAATGAAACACTACTTGTGAATGTCCTGAGGTGAAGAAACACTCTCTGCTTATGAGTGTCCTGAGGTGAATGAAACACTCTCTACTTGTGAGTGTCCTGAGGGGAATGAAACGCTCTCTACTTGTAAATGTTCCGAGGCGAATGAAACACTCTCCACTTGTTAATATACCGAGGCAAATGAAACACTCTCCACTTGTTAATATCCAGAGACGAATGAAACACTCTCCACTTGTTAATATTCAGAGGCAAATGAAACACTCTCCACTTGGTAATATCCAGAGGCGAATGAAACACTCTCTGCTTGTGAGTGTCCCAAGGCGAATGAAACACTCTCTTCTTGTGAGTGTCCTGAGGGGAATGAAACGCTCTCCACTTGTAAATGTCCCAAGGCGAATGAAACACTCTCCACTTGTTAATATCCCGAGGCGAATGAAACACTCTCCACTCGTAAATGTCCCGAGGCGAATGAAACACTCTCCACTTGCTAATATCCCGAGGTGAAAGAAATACTTTTCACTTGTTAATATCCTGAGGTGAATGAAACACTCTCCACTTGTTAATATCCCGAGGCGAATGAAACATTCTCTGCTGGTGAGTGTCCTTAGGTGAATGAAACACTACTTGTGAATGTTTTGAGGGGAATGAAACACTCTCCACTCGTAAATGTCCCAAGGCAAATGAAACAGTCTCTATTTGTGTGAGTCCTGAGCCGAATGAAACACGACTTGTGAATGTCCTGAGGTGAAGAAACACTCTCTGCTTGTGAGTGTCCTGAGGTGAATGAAACACTCTCTACTTGTGAGTATCCTGAGGGGAATGAAACACTCTCTACTTGTGAGTATCCTGAGGGGGAATGAAACGCTCTCCAATTGTAAATGTCCCGAGGCGAATGAAACACTCTCCACTTGTTAATATCCCGGAGGGGAATGAAACACTCTCCACTTGTTAATATCCTGAGGCGAATGAAACACTGTCCACTTGTTAATATCCCGAGGCGAAACACTGTCCACTTGTTAATATCCCGAGGCGATTGAAACACTCTCTGCTTGTGAGTGTTCTTAGGTTAATGAAACACAACTTGTGAATGTCATGAGGTGAAGAAACACTCTCTGCTTATGAGTGTCCCGAGGTGAATGAAACATTCTCTACTTGTGAGTGTCCTGAAAGGAATGAAATGCTCTCGCTTGTAAATGTCCTGAGGCAAAAGAAAAACTCTCCACTTGTTAATATCCCGAGGAGAATGAAACACTATCTTCTTGTGAGTGTCCTTAGATGAATGAAACACTACTTGTGGATGTTTTGAGGTGAATGAAACACTCTCCACTCGTAAATGAAACTCTCTATTTCTGTGAGTCCTGAGGCAAATGAAACACTATTTGTGAATGTCCTGAGGTGAAGAAACACTCTATGCTTATGAGTGCCCTGAGGCAAATGAAACACTCTCCACTTGTAAATGTCCCGAGGCGAATGAAACACTCTCCACTTGTTAATATCCTGAAGCGAATGAAACACTCACCACTTGTTAATATCCCAAGGCAAATGAAACACTCCCTGTTTGTGAGTGTCCTTAGGTAAATGAAACACTACCTGTGAATGTCCTGAGGTGAAAAAACACTCTCTGTTTATGAGTGTCCTGAGGGGAATGAAACGCTCTCCACTTGTAAATGTCCCGAGGCGAATGAAACATTCTCCACTTGTTAATATTCTGAGGCGAATGAAATACTCTCTGCGTGTGAGTGTCCTTAGGTGAATGAAACACTACTTGTGAATGTCTTGAGCTGAATGAAACACTCCTTACTTGTGAGTCTTCTGAGGCAAATGAAACACTCTCCACTTCTAAATGTCCCTAGGTAAATGAAACACTCTCTGCTTGTGAGTGTCCAGAGGCGAATGAAACACTCTCCACTTGTTTATATCCCGAGGCGAATGAAACACTCTCTCCTTGTGAGTGTCCTTAGGTGAATGAAACACTACTTGTGAATATCTTGACGTGAATGAAACTCTACTTGTGAATATCTTGACGTGAATGAAACACTCTCTCTTGTGAGTCTTCTGAAGCAAATGAAACACTCTCTGCTTGTGAGTGTCCAGAGGCGAATGAAACACTCTCCACTTGTTAATATTCCGAGGAGAATGACACACTCTCCACTTGTGAGTGTCCTTAGGTGAATGAAACACTCTCTGCTTGTGAGTGTCCTTAGGTGAATGAAACACTCCACTCGTAAATGTCCCAAAGCATATGAAACACTACTTGTGAGTCTTCTGAGGGAAATGAAACACTCTCCACTTCTAAATGTCCCTAGGCAAATGAAACACTTTCTGCTTGTGAGTGTCCAGAGGCGAATGAAACACTCTCCACTTGTTAATATTCCGAGGCGAATGACACACTCTCCACTTGTGAGTGTCCTTAGGTGAATGAAACACTCTCTGATTGTGAGTGTCCTTAGGTGAACGAAACACTCTCTGCTTGTGAGTGTCCTTAGGTGAATGAAACACTCCACTCGTAAATGTCTCAAAGCATATGAAACACTACTTGTGAGTCTTCTGAGAGAAATGAAACACTCTCCACTTCTAAATGTCCCTAGGCAAATGAAACACTCTCCACTTGTTAATATTCCGAGGCGAATGACACACTCTCCACTTGTGAGTGTCCTTAGGTGAATGAAACATTCTCTGCTTGTGAGTGTCCTTAGGTGAATGAAACACTCCACTCGTAAATGTCCCAAAGCATATGAAACACTACTTGTGAGTCTTCTGAGGGAAATGAAACACTCTCCACTTCTAAATGTCCCTAGGCAAATGAAACACTTTCTGCTTGTGAGTGTCCAGAGGCGAATGAAACACTCTCCACTTGTTAATATTCCGAGGCGAATGACACACTCTCCACTTGTGAGTGTCCTTAGGTGAATGAAACATTCTCTGCTTGTGAGTGTCCTTAGGTGAATGAAACACTCCACTCGTAAATGTCCCAAAGCATATGAAACACTACTTGTGAGTCTTCTGAGGGAAATGAAACACTCTCCACTTCTAAATGTCCCTAGGCAAATGAAACACTTTCTGCTTGTGAGTGTCCAGAGGCGAATGAAACACTCTCTGCTTGTGAGTGTCCTTAGGTGAATGAAACACTACTTGTGAATATCTTGATGTGAATGAAACACTACTTGTGAATATCTTGACGTGAATGAAACACTCTCTATTGTGAGTCTTCTGAGGCAAATGAAACACTCTCTGCTTGTGAGTGTCCAGAGGCGAATGAAACACTCTCCACTTGTTAATATCCCGAGGCGAATGAAACACTATCTGCTTGTGAGTGTCCTTAGGCGAATGAAACACTACTTGTGAATGTCTTGAGGTGAATGAAACACTCTCATAAATGTCCCGAAGCATATGAAACACTACTTGTGAGTCTTCTGAGGCAAATGAAACACTTTATGCTTGTGAGTGTCCAGAGGTGAATGAAACACTCTCTGCTTGTGAGTGTTCTTAGGTGAATGAAACACTTCTTGTGAATATCTTGACGTGAATGAAACACTCTTCACTTCTAAATGTCCCAAGGCAAATGAAACACTTTCTGCTTGTGAGTGTCCAGAGGCGAATGAAACACTCTCTGCTTGTGAGTGTCCTTAGGTGAATGAAACACTACTTGTGAATATCTCGACGTGAATGAAACACTCTCCACTTCTAAATGTCCCAAGGCAAATGAAACACTTTCTGCTTGTGAGTGTCCAGAGGCGAATGAAATCTCCACTTTTTAATATTCCAAGGCGAATGAAACACTCTCTGTTTGTGAGTGTCCTTAGGTGAATGAAACACTACTTGTGAATATCTTGATGTGAATGTAACACTCTTCACTTCTAAATGTCCCTAGGCAAATGAAACACTTTCTGCTTGTGAGTGTCCAGAGGTGAATGAAACACTCTCCACTTTTTAATATTCCAAGGCGAATGAAACACTCTCTGCTTGTGAGTGTCCTTAGGTGAATGAAACACTACTTGTGAATATCTTGATGTGAATGAAACACTCTTCACTTCTAAATGTCCCAAGGCAAATGAACTCTCTGCTTGTGAGTGTCCTTAGGTGAATGAAACACTACTTGTGAATGTCTTGAGCTGAATGAAACACTCTCCACTCGTAAATGTCCCAAAGCATATGAAACACTACTTGTGAGTCTTCTGAGGCAATTGAAACACTTTCTGCTTGTGAGTGTCCAGAGGCGAATAAAACACTCTCCACTTGTTTGATGGTTTCACAAATCCCCCAAAAGTGGGGGAGAAAACCTTTGCTGAAGGATGGACGCAGGGATTTCGAATCGATTGATGCCAAATGAAAGCTTGCGACTTGGGGAATACCATCTACTATATATTTTAGATTTTATAATAATATAATTATTATAATTACTATATACAGTGGTTTCCATGAATTAAGGAAAAAAGAGAAAAAATCGCGATAATTCGCCAAAAAATTGTGCGATCAGCACCAAACTTGTTCATGTAACCACTAGTGTAATGCTGAGTGAGCAAATCGTAAGCAAATTAGTCTAGGCTGCGTCAATTTGCGTAATCGGATAGCGGCATAAAAACGGTTGTTTTGCAGTGGATCGTTATTTTGTGTTGCAAATGTCACTTTGTAGGAATAGTCACACTTTGTCGGAATGACCTCGAGACATCATTTGCCAAATGAACTGTGGTGAGAAGCCATTGGCAGGCTCGAAGCAGGCCAGAGTCAGCCAAACGTGGCACGATGGCTGAATGTGAGTGTTTCTGTGGTCCATAAACTGTGGAATCAATTTCTTAGCACGGATTCTGCATCTCAGACGTTTAGCCGAGGAAGGGCTAGAGTTACGACCGCTCTATAAGACCGACATCTGCGATTAACAGCACAAAGGAGCAGGACGTCTACTCCCTCTCAGCTACGATCCTCTCTTGCTGTAGCCACTGGGAGGGTTCTATCGTCTTCTACTGTGCGTAGAAGGCTTCATGAGGGAGGTATGTACGCTAGAAGTCCAGTTGGGTTGGGTTGATTTACCTCAGAGCGGCACTTTTTTGCACACCATGGGCTAAATGGCCAGGTCACATGGACCCCGAAGGCTCAAAAAAGGTTGGGGGAGGGGACCCACTGGAACAGCTGTTGGGAGACAGATGGTAGCCTCCCGTCAAGGCCATCCAGCGTGTTCTTTAACGTGCACACGGGGCCACGGCTTAACGTCCCATCCGACGGACGGCGGCCTTTCCAAGCCCATCGGTGTTCCCTACTGACCGTGGGCAGGGCTGGAATTTTGCGGAGATAAATCTCAATGCTGACCCAGCTGGGACTCGAACCTGGGAACTACAGATTATGAGCCTGGCGCGCTACCGACTGAGCCACCCCCGTCCCCTAGAAGTCCAGTAATTTGTATATAATTGCACGCACGCATGTTAACACTGACAGAAGAGCAATGGAGGTCCACACTCTTCAGATATGAGTCCAAATATTGCTTGCGTAGTGATTGCAGACATCGTTTGATATGGAGAGAATGAGGTATCCGCTATCATCCCAGTAACTTCTGTCAAAGAGATAGTTACGGCGGAGATAGCGTGTGTGTTTGGGGTGGCTTTTCCTTAGGTGGATGCAAGACCTCTATGTGTTGAGGAGTGGGGAACCTCAATACTCAATGGTATAAAGATGACATCCTGGACCCTTACATACGTCCTTACACTGGTGTAATAGGTGAAAATTTCATCTTACAAGACGAAAACGCTCGCCCACACAGTGCTCGACTAGTGGAACAATACCTTCAAGAGGAGACCATTATGCGCATGGAGTGACCAGCTCAATCTCCCAACCGAAATCCTATTTAGCATGTGTGGGATGCTCTTCACTTTGGAATTCTTTAACGAGATGTGTTGCTGCCTGCCACCTGAAATAAAGCGGGAGCTTATTACTGCTTTAAAGGAACAATTTCTCCCTCTGAGCTGATTCACAACATCATAAACAGATGGAACATCGCTGTCGTGCCTGCATTGCTGTTAGGGGGGACCACACTCCTTATTCAAAAACTTTGACCATTGCATTCTGACACCTCATTTTTGGACAAGTTCCTGTAAGTGTTATTTTTTGACGAAAAATGTCTCGTGTAAATTATTTTATGCCATTCTGAAACTAGCATTGTAATTCATGTTTTCATCAAATTTCATTAAAATCATTTATATAGTTTTTTTGTTTATCGTGATTTTTCTGAGTTTTCCTTAATTTATGGAAACCAGTGTATATATACAGGGTGTTTCAAAAAGGATGCAACACTCTATTGTATTTTTGTATTTCAACTTGACAAAAAACACAAATTTCAAAAGATGCAAATTAGACATATATATATACATTTGCAACAGATGTTGAAAATGATTTCCTGCAAACTGGATGCTTGTTCGTACCCGTTTCTTGACATTTGCAGCCACATGGCCGAGTGGTTAGCACGCTTGGCTACTGATCTAAGGGACCTGGGTTCGAGCCCCGGGTAAGGCATGGATGTGTGTGTTGTTTTTCTGTTGAGGTCCTGCCATCCTCTCAGACCTTCTACTATGGCATATAAACTGACAGGCTCCTGTCAGACCTCTGTGGCAAGCAGCTGCTTGAGGGGGTATTTATTTTTTATTTTTTTTATTTCGTAATGTTTGATTTTCTTATGTTTAAAATCTCTTTCAGTGTTAACCTACAAGTCTTCTAGTGAATGAGAATTGTTTTGAAACACTACACATTTCAGATATCCCCAAAGGAAAAAATCTGAAGGAGTAAGATATGGGGATCTTGGGAGCCACAAATGTTTTGAAATCAACTGATCCCCCCAAAATTCCTGCAACATGAAACATGATCATTGTGTCATTCGTAGTATGGGGGGAGGGGGGTCACGCCATCTTGTTGAAACCAACACTCTCGTTCATTCACATCCAATACTGTTGGATGAAGTCACGATAAACTTCACCAGTTACAGTTGAGTCAAAAATTAAAGGCCCTATCACACCAAACACCAATTTTTCATGACGAGAAATTGCACACTAATTTTCCATGCATGTAATGGTCGTTCATGAAAAGTGTGAGAATTTTCACTGCTCCATATTGGACTGTTTTGACTGTCCACATACCCATTAAAGTGAAACCAAGCCTCGTCACTGAAATAAACACGGTCCAAACCTCAATTCCTTTTTCACCAACAAAAGAATGAAACCAACGACAATACCATAAACGTTTTTCATGGTCTGGTTTTTTCAGTTCATGAACGACACCAAAGCTGTAGGCATGAAATTTTAACTTCTTTGTAGCCCTGAAAATAGTAGCTGGTGACAGGCCAACCTGTGAAGATAACTTTCTAAGAGATTTTCTGGGTGAGCGAGTTAAACACTGAGACACATCATTAAGTACTTCAGCAGTTAACAGTGATGGCCGGCCCTGGCTGTACAGACCCAGTGTCACGAAATTTATCAATCAAACGAGATACTGTCGACTTGTTGGGAACTGCAGACTGAGGAAACTCCAACTCCTCTCTCACACGTTTGTAAGATTTGTACGCACAATAACACTCAACAATAAATACACGTTCGTTTTCGAAAACGACATAGCTGACACAAAGGAATGAATGCTTGAGTGAGACTAGTGCGTGACAAGGTCATTTCAACTACTAAAGATTGTGGACCTTGAGTTCAGTAATGCCAACTGACTAATATTATGACATAAAATGTACATGCGCATAAGTTCTACTCTCTTATATTTAGGGTTACGTCATTTTTGAAACATCCTGTATATTAATATATATTTATTAATAATGTGTATAATTAATAAATTACTATATACTTGTAGTTTATAATTTGAATGTCCTTTCCTACCTACGTGTAGCATTACCATGATAATGAAAAGAACTAATGGAAAAAATGAGCACAATGGTCACACTGAACATCATCGCATTGGCTCAATGCTTTGCAATCTACAAACAAGTCTGCTACAATATCAAATGACTTTGATCTAATTTTGTTTCTGAGGGATTTATTATAATTCTATCTCGATTTAATGAAAGTTGAAAGGAACCAAAGCATTTTATACGAATGTTGAAATCGACGTCATTTTGATTTCATACGCCTATTCACTCACCATTGTGTACACCTCGTTCAAATTAAATCTAATTATGTATATTAAGTTAATAACTGTATAATATACACAATGTTTGAACAACGTCTAGGTAGGTGTGCTCCTTCAGGCCAGGATTTTTAAAATTGTTTCTTGCCATCTTTCCCCCCCACAAAAAAAAGCATTTTTTGAGGCCCTTAGACCCTAAAAAATTCAGAATGACAACGTTATAACCCAATATGAAACAAAATATAATATTCTAACTATTTATTTAATAGTTACTTGAATTCCCTGCTGCTTATCGACAATAGGGAATGAACCGTTTGAAGCTGCAATGATTTTTCAAAGAGAGCAGCAATTACTGAAGTCTGATCAATGAGGGTCGAGTTGTTTTACTTGTGAGGAACGCCTTTTTTTTTGTATGCAGTGGGCTGAAAGTCCAGGTCACAAGAACCCCAAGGGTTCAGAGAAGGTAGGGGAAGGAGAACCACTGGACAGTTGTTAGGAGACAGATGGTAACCTCCCGTCAAGGCCATCACGGGTGTTCTTTAATGTGTACCTGGCAGGGTCGTAGGCAGGTACGCGCCCAGCACTTATAGATTTTTTTAAGTAGCTAAGTGTAATTGTTTAAAAGTAACCCTATTTATAAGAGAAGAGTGTGCTACAAAAGTGTTGCCAGATTAGGGGTATTAGATATAAAACTGCTTTTTCTTTATTTTTGTCTCTGGGGGAATCTAAAGGACATTTTGTTTATGGAGTATTTTTTGCAGTTCTTGCAATAAAGTAAAATAAAACTGTGATGAATAACTGGATCAGTTTTGGTTCTAAAACAGAATCTGATTGCAACTGTCTTTCGTTTCGATCAAAACTAAAATTCAAAACTAGTTCGACAAAATCAAACTATTGGATACAATTTGATGTCGGTGGTATTTAAGAATCGAACCTACTTCCGAAACTGCTTGAGGTTAAGATAGATGATCCTCCGATAGATGGTATATAAGAAATAGACGAACATTTTCCCTCCTTCCTCTCGCTCCGGGCTCATCTGATAGTTATCGATTCTGCCAACAAAGCCAGTGAAATATTTTTGGAGGGCCACGAAGTGAATTTGAAAAGATTTGTGAAAAAAAGATTAATAGGAAATGACCAGGTGGCTCTTGTAGATCTTGAAGTAGTAGCAGTCTTCCCTACCAAGTGATTTTGCAATGGTGCATCTCTACAAGAATAGGAGTGTAAAAGAATGAAGCCATCTAGTGTTATTTTCTTTATTTCTTTTTAGTTACTTTTGTTCGTAGGTCTTAAAACCTTGATTTCGATGCTTCTTTTATTATATCGAAACGTATCCAAGAATGGGCCCATCGGGCCAAGATTCTTCAGAAACCTTTAGTGCAAATAGATATTTTTTTTTATGTAGATAAGTGCAAATGTATAATAGGTGGATAGGTAATCCGAAATATCAGAGAACAGTAACAGTTCTTCCTTCTTCTCGGAAGTAAATGACTGTCGACAATTTGTATCTTATGTTCTATGAAATCTTTCTCTGAGAGAACCATTCCGTAAGGAGGAACTTGGTCTCTTCAAGATTTTCCTTTCCAATAACTTCACCCTTTACGGGGAAGCCAAGCCTCCAACAAAATTTGTAGTGTTGTGCCCAGTTTTCATTCTCTATAGGCCATTGCCAATCACATCGAAGGTGCCCTAGAGAATCACATTCCACTACAATGTGCATGATTGTCTCAGTGGCATTAGGACATAAATTATATTTTTCAGAACAATTTACGAATTTACAGAGTATTTTATTCGTTTCCAAAGAATATATGCATAGAAGTGAACTACCAATGCGATTATCCATGTTTCTTTGGTATACAGTGGACTATCATGGACTATATCATGGACTTGCCTTAGGCCAGGAATCTTAGTTACTTCTCTTCTCTAGGGGTGGGGGTGCTCAGTCGGTAGCGCGCCAGGCTCGTAATCTGTAGTTCCCAGGTTCGAGTCCCAGCTGGGTCAGCGTTGAGATTTATCTCCGCAAAATTCCCCGCCCTGCCCACGGTCAGTAGGGGACACCGATGGGCTTGGAAAGGCCGCCGTCCGTCGGATGGGACGTTAAGCCGTGGCCCCGTGTGCGGGAGAGCTATATCCTGTGCACGTTAAAGAACACACTGGATGGCCTTGACGGGAGGCTACCATCTATCTCCCAACAGCTGTTCCAGTGGGTCCCCTCCCCCAACCTTCTCTGAGCCTTCGGGGTCCATGTGACCTGGCCATTTAGCCCATGGTGTGCAAAAAAGTGCCGCTCAGAGGTAAAACAACCCAACCCTACTTCTCTTCTCGATAAATCATGTGAAGATCCCCTTTACATTTTTTAATAATCCTATTTTTCCATCCCACGTCAATTTTAGAATTCCAAAAACCTGAATTAGGATCGAATTTTTTATCTACTCCTAGAGTTCTAAACTACGCAGAATTACGTACTCGAGGATAGTCGAGATACCTTACAATATTCAAACACTTTTCTGGCTATCCTGTTTTTATTCATATTGTGAAGGCGACCTAAAAAAAAGAAGTTTACTTTTTGCTTCTCTGCTTTCAAAGTGCTCCAACCCATTTCACTTTGAATCGTTGGGTTGTTTTACCTCTGAGCGGCACTTTTTTGCACACCATGGGCTAAATGGCCAGGTCACATGGACCCCGAAGGCTCAGAAAAGGTTGGGGGAGGGGACCCACTGGAACAGCTGTTGGGAGACAGATGGTAGCCTCTTGTCAAGGCCATCCAGCGTGTTCTTTAACGTGCACAGGGTATGGCTCTCCAGCACACGGGCCACGGCTTAACGTCCCATCCGACGGACGGCGGCCTTTCCAAGCCCATCGGTGTCCCTTACTGACCGTGGGCAAGGCGGGGAATTTTGCGGAGATAAATCTCAACGGTGACCCAGCTGGGACTCGAACCTGGGAACTACAGATTACGAGCCTGGCGCGCTACCGACTGAGCCACCCCCGCCCCGCCCCGCTTTGAATCGTTACATCAGGAGTTAACTGGTTTGCTCTAAGTGCAAACCTACCAATCTGGATCTGTGATGCTTCACAAACTTTTCTCAGGTTTGAAGAGAATGAAAGGGCACTAAAGCCACAGGTGATAGGGGATGACACTATCACCTGGTGTATATTCTGTTGACCTCATACCTATTATAAGAGAACAAAGCTTTGTTTTTTATAACACCAATGTACCGACAAATTTTTTTCCTGACAATATCTTCATGAATTCCTTGCAATTCCAAGACATCAGCATACATTTTTTGGGGCTAAAATTAATTTTAGAGTTTACGCCAAAATCATTCACAATATTTAATAAATTCTCCATTCCTTCTCTACGTTCAGGAAAATCATAGTTCTCAGCAAAGAACAAACCCTGAATATTTCACTTTTGAGTCTGTCTTCAAGTGGATTAATAAAAGTAAGGAAAAGAAGAGGAGAGAGGGCATCTTTGTTTTAATCCTAAATTTGAGATAATTTCCTTAGTTTTCTTATCTTGGAATTCATAAGCATACTAGAATTTATCTATTGCATACAGCTTTTTCAGAATAGAAATGAAGTCCTCTCTTATACCCGATATTCTGAGACCATCCCGAAGAATCTCTCTATCTGCTATATCATAAGCTTTTTCTATGTCCAA
Source organism: Ryuthela nishihirai (assembly GCA_038380435.1). Lineage (NCBI taxonomy): Eukaryota > Metazoa > Arthropoda > Arachnida > Araneae > Heptathelidae > Ryuthela > Ryuthela nishihirai. Next base: position 55,583,369 of record JAWZYU010000030.1, on the reverse strand, counting down.
AAACGATACAAATAGAGGTTGGATTTCGCAATTAGAAATTTCAATTAAGTGTGAAAGAAGAAATAAATTATCTTATCCCCGTCGGTCATTTCGAAATCCCTGCTGCATCTCTCCTCGTTTGCTGTTGCCTTCAAGCGATACTTGCATTCTGTGCTTTGCACCATCAGGTACAATTTATATAAAAGCTAGTGATAGCAATAGGACGACAGTTATCAAGATTTTTCTGATCCTTGCCCTTGCCCTTAAACACTAGTTTAATTCTGGTGACATACCAATCTGAAGGATAATTATTTTCAAAGAAGTCATTGAATTTATGTCGTAAGAATTCTCTTCCTTTAACACTTGGGGACTTGATCATTTCTATTGGTATGCCATCCATACCAACTGCTTTACCTGATTGGAAGCTTTTCATAGCACGATTTAGTTCTTCCTTAGTAATCTGTTTAGTCAAAGAACAGTCGCAATCGTGTCTATTATTTTGTTTCTGGAGAATTTCTGGACCTTGGAGATTTTACTGATTTTTCCTGTACAAATATTCAGCCCAAATATTTAAGGCACTTTCTCTGTCATAAGGATTAGAAAGTTCTTCTTCCTTCTCATTCATTGTAATGGAAAGACTGTCTTGCCTTCTTGTGGAATTTACTTTTCTCCAAAACATTTCCTGTCTTCAATTTCTTTCGCAAAGTTTTCACCTATACGAGCCATATCATTACTTTTAGATTTAGCAGTAATATGTTTGTGTTGTTTGAAATGTAGGCACACAGTCTTGACAACTTCAGCACTAATTAACCCGTCTTTATACAATTTTTGTTTCGCTCTGTGTATTCTATATTTTTCTTTCATTTTAGTAATGGCATCAATAGTTCGTGGTCTCCTGACATAGTTTCTGCTGCTTTGAAAGTTTAGTCCTTTTCCTTTGGCTTGTATTATCCAAAGCACGAATCACAAAAGAACAAAATCATAATAAGTAACAAGTTCGTTACTGTGGTCTTCTATAAAATTGGCAACTAACGGGAAATAATAATCTTCAGGATAATTAATAGTTTTTAGGTAACTCTTGGAACGCTTTGTTACTTGAGGTCTATGTTTAAATTTGAACTAAGAGATAAGTCTGAAATTAATCAATGATCACTTCCAACACTGAAATCCCCCTCCTCATCCACCTCGAAGTTACTCGTATAGCTTAATAACCCTTCACTACAAAGGATAAGATCCAAAGTAGTAGACAAAAGTGTTGCCAGAGTAGGGGTTTTACCCATTAGTCTGGGATTTTTCATCCTCGTGGAATTTAAAGTGACATCTCATTTAAGGCACGTTTTGTGCATTTCTTGTAGCAAAGGAAAATAAATGTGGTGCCAAAATTAGAAAACAATTAAAGACCAGTTGTGATTGCAAAACGCTTCATAATTTCGACTGTCTTTTGATTAAATCAGTTCAAAATTAAACCATTTTGAGTCTGTTGTTCGTGCGAATCCAACGTACAGCTGAAATTGCTCAGTGCTACGAAGATCTCATCAGAAACATAAGAAAGAGTGCGAGAAAAATTTGTTTTTTAACACTCGTTCTGGATAGGTCTGATATTAAGACCTTTCAAGAGAAAGGAACTGGAAGGGTCATTTCATCCTGCTTCAGACTCAAAGGGAAGCCTTAAAAAATCTAGACACTTGCGAATTTTTTTTATTAAAGTTATTTTGGGTTATTTTACCTCTGAGTGGTACTTTTTTACACACCATAAGTTAAATGGCCAAGTCACAAAGACCCAAAGGCTCAGAGAAGATTTGGGGGTTGTTAGAGGACATGGAAACTTCCCATCAAAGCAATCAAGAATATTTTTCAACGTTCACACGGTTATGGCTATCCTGCTGAAAGGACCACGGTTTTTGGTCCCATCCGACAGATGGCGGCCATTCAAAGCTCCTCGGGTTCCCTTTCCAACCGAGAACAGCGTGGGGGTTTGGCAGAGATAAATCTCAACTCTGGCCTAGGTGGGACCTGGGAACTACAAAACGACAAGGCCAGCTCGTCGACTCTTCCCCCTGGACATCCGACATCGTCGCTCAACCCGTGAGAACCACTCCAGCCAGGAGATCATGGGAAGGTTCGGCCAGCAACCGGACAACCACATTAATCAATGGGATGCTACAAAACAACAAACACAGCCGAAAGGGGAACAGGCAAAGGAGCGTCCAGAGATACCCATGCAGAGATGCTCAGCTATACTCCATTCAGATGGACAGAAAATACTCAGCTATACTCGATTCAGATGGACAGAAAATACTCTTGCACTGAATAATCATCGATTGCGGGATGCGAATCACTTTTGCATTCCAAACCTAATGTAGTGATCTACGGACCTGGAGTAACGGCAAACGATTTTGAGCAGGCTCGGCCGAAGGAACAGCGAGATGACGCCATCGCCGCCACCTAATGAAGAACGGACATGAGCAGTGGGCCGCTCTCGAAAGAACTCTCCTAATACGAGGTACGAAGGATCACTCTTGGCCTCTGCTTAAAAGTGTCACACGTCTAAATTGGAGGATGTTAATTTAAGTTTGGCAGTGTTACAATAGAGCGAATAATTATGACAATTTATTCCACCGTGGAATCGAAGTATTGAATTGTATATTTATGTTTATGCAAAACCAGAATGAGTATCCAATCCATTCGCAAAGTTTCTACACCTCCTCCGCCAAGGGAAAATCATAATAGTGGCGCCTACACCTCCTCCGCAAGGGGAAATCATAATAGTGGCGCCTGCACCTCCTCCGCCAAGGGGAAATCATATTAGTGGCGCCTACACCTCCTCCGTCAAGGGGAAATCATAATAGTGGCGCCTGCACCTCCTCCGCCAAGGGGAAATCATAATAGTGGCGCCTGCACCTCCTCCGCCAAGGGGAAATCATAATAGTGGCGCCTACACCTCCTCCGCAAGGGGAAATCATAATAGTGGCGCCTGCACCTCCTCCGCCAAGGGGAAATCATATTAGTGGCGCCTACACCTCCTCCATCAAGGGGAAATCATAATAGTGGCGCCTGCACCTCCTCCGCCAAGGGAAAATCATAATAGTGGCGCCTACACCTCCTCCGCCAAGGGGAAATCATAATAGTGGCGCCTGCACCTCCTCCGCAAGGGGAAATCATAATAGTGGCGCCTGCACCTCCTCCGCCAAGGGGAAATCATAATAGTGGCGCCTGCACCTCCTCCGCCAAGGGGAAATCATAATAGTGGCGCCTGCACCTCCTCCGCCAAGGGGAAATCATAATAGTGGCGCCTGCCCCTCCTCCGCCAAAGGGAAATCATAATAGTGGCGCCTGCACCTCCTCCGCCAAGGGGAAATCATAACAGTGGCGCCTACACCTCCTTCGCCAAGGGGAAATCATAACAGTGGCACCTACACCTCCTCCGCCAAGGGGAAATCATAACAGTGGCGCTTACACCTCCTCCGCCAAGGGGAAATCATAATAGTGGCGCCTACACCTCCTCCGTCAAGGGGAAGGTTTGGGATATTGCAGCTTCTCTTGGCTAACCGGTATAATCATTACCAGATAGCAAAGAGAAGAAATCACAACGCGATATTTATCTACACATTATTTCGCCTCCAATCGAGGGGGTGCGTTGGTTGGTTGGTTGTTTTACCTCTGAGCGGCACTTTTTTGCACACAATGGGCTAAATGGCCAGGTCACAAGGAACCCGAAGGTTCAGAGAACGTTGGGGGAGGAGACCCACTGGAACGGTTGTTGGGAGACAGATGGTAGCCTCCCGTCAAGGCCATTCAGCGTGTTCTTTAACGTGCACAGGGTATGACTCTCCCACACACGGGGTCACGGCTTAACGTCCCATCCGATGGACGGCGGCCTTTCCAAGCCCATCGGTGTCCCCTACTGACCGTGGGCAGGGCGGGGAGTTTTGAGGAGATAAATCTCAACGCTGACCCAGCAGGGACTCGAACCTGGAAACTGAAGATTACGAGCCTGGCGCGCTACCGACTGAGCCACCCCTGCCCCGAGGAGGTGCGTAACAGTAGTCTTGTCTACGAGGTGGACTTTGCAGTGGTACATCTTTACAGGCGTAAGAGCATAAAAGGGTCTCCTCTTTAATCATTCTGTCTCCTCTTTAAATTTCCTTTAGTGCAGGGGTTCTCAACGTGGGATACGCGGTAAAATGTTTTCGGGTACACCGTGAGAGCTCAAAAGTCGCTAAGTTGGCAACACTGCTGTGCAAAAATGTCATTTTTTTAGTTTATCGATATATGTAATTTATAAATACAAAATTTAATGTGTGTATATATATATGTTTTATTTTATTCCATTGTTATACTATAACTATAGGTTTATCTATCTATACAAGGGATACGCCAGTTACATAAAAATGAAACATAAAAGTTTAAGAACCACTGCTCCAGTGGATGATTTTAAATATATTTATTAGTAGTTAAAAATATAAATTAACCATTATCTAGCGTGCTTGGTTGCGGATCAAAAGCACTTGGATCCGAGTTGCCAGATAAGGCATGGACATGTTCTCGACGTTTTCTCTCTAAGAAGATTTTAACAGTTGGGGGGGGGGGGAGGGGATGCTAGGAAGTGTAGATCTATCCCTGTGTGGCAATTGTGCAAAATTCCACGCTCAGCAGACTGACCGATTAAAACAACAATCGGATTATCGAAGTTCGGTTAATACAGATCGCACTGTTTGTCAACGACCTGTGCCCGCCCCTAAGAAAAATTTCTGGTTACGCCTCGTACATGGTATGGCTTTCCTGCGCACAGGGCCACGGCTTAACATCCCATCCGAAGTCCATCAGTATCCTCTTCCTCAGAGAGGGAAGAAGAAAAGTCAGCGCAGATAATCTTAGCGCTTGCCTATTTCGGACTTAAACCTGGGAAGTCGAGATGACTAGATCATCGATGATTTCAGCATCTTATTCAAAGCACCAATCAGATCTATCTACTCTTAATCTTATTCATTTAAATTAATTAATCTTTATATCTTATTCAAAGCACCATCAGATACACTGCCGAAAAAAAAATTTTTTTTGTTAGAATTACTTTTTTTTAAAGTGATCGGCTTTTCCCCAGGATTCTTTCAGAATATTTTAATATCTATCTAAATCAGTGCTGTCCAACTTCTTTAAGACCGCGGGCCATTTTTCCTTTCGCCAATATTTCGCGGGCCAAAAAATAAGAATAGGACAGGATAGAAAATTGAAAAGTCAGTTCATGTCACCTCAAAAAATTATTTATACGAAAAATAATAAGTAATAATAAACCAATATAAATTTTTTAAACCATATCAAATATTTAATAAATTAAATGGGAGCATTGTGGCCGTAGTTGTTGGGCAATAAGAATAGAATGAGTAAGTTGAAATAATGCAATAATAATTGCAAATAGAATGAGTAAGTTGAAGATCGCATATCAAGTAAAGTAATATAAGTTGACAAAAAATTATAAGGTGGATTATAGATATTTATTTAAAATTTTAAGTAAAAACTTGATTTTGTTCGCGGGCCACAAAAATCCTTGTGCGGGCCTTATGCGGCCCGCCGGCCGTTAGTTGGACAGCGCAGGTCTAAATGTATATCTTGTTAGTGCAGCAGTACTATATGTGGTGGAGCACATTTCTTTCTGGTCACTTTCAAAGAGGCAATAGAATTTCTCTTTTAAATATAATCAGTTATCATATAGTCAGTTATGAATCACCATCTATCATCTCTCACAACTTGACCTTAGATATAGACATTATCATCATCAGCTTTCATACATCAAAAATATTATTTTTGTCTATACTGAGACGACAAATTTTATATCCTATAACTTTTGATTAACACAAGTGTAAACTGTTTAATTTTCAAATAATCATACTTTAAACGAAAAATTTCTACGTACAAGCGTCGGAATTAAGCGGAAGTCTATGATAATGGTTCCTCAATCCCCCGGTCTTAAGGTTAATGGTTCTGTGAGACCTTTTCCGTGCTTTTGCTTCGACTAGATGGGTTAGTGACGCCTTCATTCGTGCTTCACATGATATTCATGCATTTGGTAATTTTGTGCCTAAGGAAGCAGATAAATCGCATTAGCTGCAGGCTGCAAAGCAATCGTTTGCTTAATTACCTATCAAACGATTCCGTTAATGGCTCTGCTACGAGAGGTTGCAGACGACGAAGCTGTTAATGTGACACACAGCAGCAGAGAGTGCAGATACGATTCTGGCTCACGATGTATAGACACTGTGCACACCCAAGTGATGCCACGATCACTTGATGACACACAAGCGATGCCACGATCATTTGACGACACACCCAAGTGATGCCACGATCATTTGACGACACACCCAAGTGATGCCACGACCACTTGATCACACAATTAAGTGATGCCACGATCACTGGACGACACACCCAAGTGATGCCACGATCATTTGATGACACACTTAAGTGATGCCACTATCATTTCACGACACACCCAAGTGATGCCACGACCACTTGATGACACACTTAAGTGATGCCACGATCACTGGACGACACACCCAAGCGATGCCACGATCATTTGATGACACACCCAAGTGATGCCACGATCATTTGACGACACACTTAAGTGATGCCACTATCATTTCACGACACACCCAAGTGATGCCACGACCACTTGATGACACACTTAAGTGGTGCCACGATCACTGGACGACACACCCAAGCGATGCCACGATCATTTGACGACACACCCAAGTGATGCCACGACCACTTGATGACATACTTAAGTGATGCCACGATCACTGGATGACACACCCAAGCGATGCCACGATCATTTGACGACACACCCAAGTGATGACACGATCATTTGACGACACACTTAAGTGATGCCACTATCATTTGACGACACACCCAAGTGATGCCACGACCACTTGATGACACACTTAAGTGATGCCACAATCACTGGACGACACACCCAAGCGATGCCACGATCAGTTGATGACACACCCAAGTGATGCCACGATCATTTGACGACACACTTAAGTGATGACATGACCACTTGATGACACACTTAAGTGATGCCACGATCACTGGACGACACACCCAAGCGATGCCACGATCATTTGATGACACACCCAAGTGATGCCACAATCATTTGACGACACACTTAAGTGATACCACTATCATTTCACGACACACCCAAGTGATGCCACAATCATTTGACTACACACTTAAGTGATGCCACTATCATTTCACGACACACCCAAGTGATGCCACGACCACTTGATGACACACTTAAGTGATGCCACGATCACTGGACGACACACTCAAGCGATGCCACGATCATTTGATGACACACCCAAGTGATGCCACGATCATTTGACGACACACTTAAGTGATGCCACTAATTTGACGACACACCCAAGTGATGCCACGACCACTTGATGACACACTTAAGTGATGCCACGATCACTGGACGACACACCCAAGCGATGCCACGATCATTTGATGACACACCCAAATGATGCCATGACCACTTGACTACACACTTAAGTGACGGCACTATCATTTGACGACACACCCAAGTGATGCCACGATCACTTGATAGCACATCTAAGCGATGCCACGATCATTTGATGACACATCCAAGTGATGCCACGATCACTTGATGACACACCTAAGCGATGCCACGATCATTTGATGACACACCCAAGTGATGCCATGATCACTTGATGACACACAAGCGATGCCACAATCATTTGATGACACACCCAAGCGATGCAACGATTATTTGACGACACACCCAAGTGATGCCACGATCACTTGATGACACACAAGTGATGCCACGACATTTGACGACACACCCAAGTAATGCCATGATCACTTGATGACACCCAAGTGATGCCACGATCATTTGACGACACACCCAAGTGATGCTACGATCATTTGACGACACACCCAAGTGATGCCATGATCGCTTGATGACACACTTAAATGATGCCACGATCATCTGACGACACACACAAGTGATGCCACGATCACTTGATAACACTCTTAAGCGATGCCACGATCATTTGATGACATATCCAAGTGATGCCACGATCACTTGACGACACACCCAAGCGATGCCACGATCATTTGACGACACACCCAAGTGATGCAATGATCACTGGACGACACACTCAAGTGATACCACAATCATTTGACGACACACCCAAGTGATGCCATGATCGCTTGATGACACACTTAAGTGATGCCACGATCATCTGACGACACACCCAAGTGATGCCACGATCACTTGATAACACTCTTAAGCGATGCCACGATCATTTGATGACACATCCAAGTGATGCCACGATCATTTGATGACACATCCAAGTGATGCCACGATCACTTGACGACACACCTAAGCGATGCCACGATCATTTGACGACAAACCCAAGCGATGCCACGATCATTTGACGACACACCCGTGATGCCACGATCACTTGATGACACACCCAAGTGATGCCATGATCGCTTGATGACACACCCAAGTGATGCCACGATCACTTGATAACACTCTTAAGCGATGCCACGATCATTTGATGACACATCCAAGTGATGCCACGATCACTTGACGACACACCTAAGCGATGCCACGATCATTTGACGACAAACCCAAGCGATGCCACGATCATTTGACGACACACCCGTGATGCCACGATCACTTGATGACACACCCAAGTGATGCCATGATCACTTGAGGACACATCCAAGTGATCCCACGATCACTTGATGACACACCCAAGCGATGCTACGATCATTTGACGACACACCCGTAATGCCACGATCACTTGACGACACACCCAAGTGATGCCACCATCACTTGACGAAACACCCATGATGCCACGATCACTTGATGGCACATCCAAGTGATGCCACGATCACTTGACGACACACCCAAGCGATGCCACAATCATTTGACGACACACCCAAGTGATGCCATGATTACTTGATGACACCCAAGCGATGCCACGATCTTTTGACGACACACCCAAGTGATGCCACCATCACTTGATGACACACTTAAGCGATGCCACGAACACTTGATGACACACCCAAGCGATGCCATGATCATTTGACGACACACCCGTGATGCCACGATCACTTGATGACACACCCAAGCGATGTCACGATCACTTGATGACACACCCAAGTATCTTCTGCGATGTGCAATGGACGTTACTGAAGGTTGAAGGGAAATCTTGGCAAGAAGTTCACAACGATATTTATCGTTTTCAATAGTTTGTGAAAACCATTTTGAAAGAAAAGAATTGAACGATTGGGTTGCTTTACTTCTCAGTGGCTCCTATGGGATGCATGTACTCAATGGGTTAAATGGCCTCATCGCAAAGACCCCAAAGGCACAGGATAAGAGAACCACTACACAGTTGTTAGGTGGAAATCTGCCGTCGAGATCATCTGGGGCTTAATGAGCCATCAGATGGTCTTTCGAAGTGCATCGGTGGGTCCTGTCCATCCCAAGGGGTGAGCGAAGTGGCGACTCGAAGTGAGAAAACTAGAACATGATGACACATCAAGTGATCGTCTGCGGATTTATGGAGACGCGTAGAAGTAGGACCGCGTGTGGGTAATGGGGGGCCCCCATATTTAAATTTTCGTACACTGGTTTTATTTAGTGAACGAATAGGCCCCCAAAGAGCATAAATAAGTTTGTGGCCTGCTATCCACCGAGCTAATTCCTGCCCACCGGATACTTTAGCCAGTTACGATTTGACTAGATTGTTCTGCACTTGTTGGTCCTTTTTATTCGTGATTTTCTACTCCGATTTATTTCACCTTTTGTTTGTATATTGTCCTTTACCGTTTGTGTGTAGCTTTTAACTTTGGTTATGTCTTTTACTTGTTTATTTATCTTGCTGCTCTTGCGCCATAAAACCCCAAACAACCAAACCAAATCTGCCCACCAAGAATTGAAAGAAATGCACGTTTCACGTCATCTTAACTTATTGACGAATATTCAAATATAATTTTATTTTTTTAAGTGAACCCAAAGTCCCACTATTTCCACAGCAACTAAATCCGAAACAAATTTAGCGATAAATGGACATGTCGATTTCTTGCTATTAATAGAGCAATGTGGACCTTCTGCAACTGAAACTTAAAAACGAGTTAGAAGCGACTTTTAACAGAAGGAAATTTCAATGAGGGTGGGGGTAGGGGGCGGAAGAGAACGACGTTTTCTATTTTATCAGAAATTATTTTCACGAAATTGTGCAATATATATATATTTTTCTTTTTGTTGTAGTAATTTTAATAAAATGTTTTACAAAATATGTGTAATATAGATGTGTACCCCATTCTTCGCATCTTTTCCTATTATTGAATTTTTCCCTCAGCTTAGAATATCGGTGTTTTCGTACTGATAGGTCGCAGACCTATTGATTTTATTGATTTTATTGATTTTAATTTTTTTATATACTGTATTTCATTTCTATCTTGATGCAACCACTTTGTGTCTGTCGAGATGTCTTCGGAGGTTAATGGGTGCAACATCTCCGTTGCGAATTTCATTCAGGGTTCCGTTTCATCTGTTTACATTGGTTGCCGAGAGGAAACTTGGCTGATGTACGGAGACGAGAGGTGTCTTGTGAAACAATTTCACCTCGCCCAGAAGCAGACATTGACCTTCGAGAGGAATGAGAGTGTTGGCTGGCAGCAGAGCTCCATCTCACTTGTGAAATATGGAAATGGAGTCGGGTTTTGCCCAGGGCTCGGTTCTGATTGGCCCTTTTTGGTCGAGAGTTCCCAGGGTTGCCAGAAAGATATTGTCACGCTCGACCCGGGAGAAACAGTTCGGTGTGGGTTGATCAGACTAACAGACCAGGGTTTGGTGTTTTTCTATCTTTCTTTTGCTGTCTTTGCTAAGTCCAACTTTAGTGAAATTCACTGGACTGACTTTTAGGCCATGTTTCAGGGAGGGAAATTGTAAATGTAGACATCTCTTAAATTAGTGAGATGATAAACTTTTACCTAAGTATGTTAGGCGAAATTTAAAGAAATTTGCTTTGCTTGGGAAAAACCACGATCAGAGAAATCTGGAGTGGGTGCTTCATGAAAATTTACGCCGTGTGCACATCACAATAACTTAGCAGAATACAGTTCTCGTTCCGGAGAAACTTCAAAATGGTAGAGTTATTTTAATTTAACTTACTCTGCTTGTTGTCACTTTCACTTTTAAGTTTTATTTTCATTATTTTGTGTGAGTGTTGTTCGAACTTAAGCTTAACTGAATGGAGTGAGTACTTAGTCAATTTATTGTAATGTAAAATCATCCACCTTTATAAGCCAGTGGTGGAACTTTGTTAAGTGTTGAATTTAAATAAATTCAAAATTTTTGTTATTGTTCAAACAAAAATTGGGTCTTGGTCAATCATGTGAAATCTCTTACTCGTCGCAACTACAGTTAGAGAATACGGAACTGCGTATTGCTAGCTTGTAGATTGTTCCTGGTTCGAATCTAAAATCTTCTTTCGGCCACTCTTTCAAAAATATTTGTTTGAAGGCATTAAATTTCGAAGTCAGATCAAGCTATTGACATGCAGTTCTAGATAAGATAATTATTTTAGTAAACGCGGAACATTTTAAGTTCATACCGTATGCTTCGAAGAGGAAAAAGTTGCGGATGACAAACTGGCGTCCTTGCGACAGGACCAGGTTGAGTAGAGATAAACGATTATTAAAAAAGGACCAGGTTGAGTGGAGATAAACGATTATTAAACAGAACCAGGTTGAGTAGAGAGGTAAACAGATTATTAAATTGATAAATAATCTCAAACTTTTGTTGTGACGAAAAATTGGAATATTTATGAGAAATCAAGTGTATCAAGAGTATATTAAAGTAAGATAATTCTGTTAGAAAGTGACAACAATCAATTTGCATTAAGGGTATTGAATTTGTTTCCAATTCTGATTAAGTTGATTAGAGTTAAGATATAATTATTCCCAGCTCATGTTAATGCTGAGAAAAAGATTTTAAGAAAAGTTTAGCATATTAAGTACTAAATTTTAGTTGTAAAGTAGGAAATAAGTTTTAGTGTGTAAAATTTTGAAGAAAAAAAAAATGGCACAAGCTTCGTCACCCACCACGACCGAAACATCAGACCCTCCCACGATTAATATAGAAACCCAGGAAGTCCCTAGTGCGAACAATGGAAACAACAGTGCCCAAAACTCTTTTGCGAACATTGCCGGATTCATTAATTTGGTTCCTGTCTATAATGCCACAGATCCTGGCGGGACGGCTGAACAATTTTTCGAAACTGTGTCAGAAGTGTCGAAAATCGCAGGATGGTCGGATCAGGTCGCATTAACCGTTATAAAATCTAAATTCAGGGGAAAGGCGATGGAATTTTTAACTGAGTCTTCTGAGCTTAGGAAAGAAACACAATTGGGAAATTTTCAGAAGTGTGTAATAGATAGATTCGATGCAAAGGAACCTCTTTCGGTGAGACTTCATAAGTTCACCACAGCAAAACAAACTATTCAGGAAGATGTGATAACGTACTCCACTAGATTGAGAGCTTTGGTGCATAAATATATGCCACAAAAATCGGAGGAATCACAGGAAGTGAAAACGCTTCGAGATCAAACACTTTTATGTCAATTTGTCGCGGGACTTTCGGATAAAGTCAAACGACCTGTATTGAGCAGGAATCCCCTTAATTTTGATCAAGCTCTAGATTTTGCTGTGCAGGAACAACAAAATAATTTGTTAATGTCCAAAACGAGAGAAGTAAATGCAATACAGGGAAATAAAAATGTAAATGATTCCGAGTCAATATACGTAATTATGGAGGAACTGAGGTACAAGTGTGATAAAACGGATAAAACACTTCAACTTTTGACCGAACAGATTCAGAACATGGGAATTAATGCAGTAGATTCGAAAACTACCCCTGGGGAATATAGAAATCATAATACATACATCCCCCAGACACAAGTAAAAGAAACTTTCTGTAGTATGCAGTCAGAAAGAGGTGAACCTCAAGTTTTTCGCAGGAGAGTTAATTTTGGGAGAAACTCTCCCCGACAAACTCCAAGATGGACAAACTCGCAGACAGTTTGTTTTTCTTGTCGTGGAAAGGGACATATTGCGAGGAATTGTACAAAAAGAATTAACCCAAAATTTCCTGAAGTCAGAAATCGTAATGTGCCTCCTCAAATTTCGGTATTTGGACAAAGTAGAGAAAATCCCAGATTTTGTGTGCCAAATACGAGAGGAGATAGGAAATTTCCCATTGCAAGGAATGATCCAGACCAACAAATGAACTATCAAATCGATAGGTGCGCAAACGCTAGTGCTAATCCTTTAAACGCAGAGGGAGTCGAACAAAGCAGGGCGTATCGGCTCCAGAGAAAGGAAAAATAAATTTCCCTGCAGTTAGGTTCATCGCAACAAAACATGATTCACATCTTCCCATTGTGAAAGGATCATCTGGGAATGTTCCCCTTCGCATACTCGTTGACACGGGAGCGTCGGTTTCTCTCATGAATATGAGAACATTTAAAAGAATTTGTGCTAAAATGCCAGTGAGACGGATCCAAACAGATGTTAAAATATTCGGAATAACTGGTGAATCTTTACCGATTGAAGGATGCTATGAAATCCAGTTTGAACTCTCTGGCAAATCTTTCAAGTATCCGATTTTTGTGACACGACAGGAAATGAGTAAACAGTACAATACTCTGTTTGGGATAGATTTGTTAAGGTATCACCGATTTAACTTTGATTTGGGAAGAGGAATTTTAACAGTAACCGGGAACACAGTCAAAAGGAAAATGAATGATGGAGGTGCTCATGTAAATTTTATTTCTACTGTACCCAAAAAGGAAAAATTTGCTAGGATTATAAGAAAGGAAAGAATTTTTCCTAGAACCGAAAGGATAATTTCTGTTCAGCTTGAAGACATATATCCTTTTCAAAGTAAAGACATTGTTCTAGTTCAACCCAATGAACAGAATCGATTCAAAGATTTCTGTGTCGCTAGATCAGTGAATACTCTTAACGCTGATGGTACACTGAGTGTTAGGGTAGCAAACCTTTCTTCCGAACCAGTGTGGTTAAATAAGGGATCTAAACTGGTAACTGTTGAACCAGTCAAAGTTAGACACACTGATGTTCCCAAATGTAGAAACAAGAGAGTTAAACCTCTGTCTGCAGATGATTTTAAATTGCAACACACAACCCCACCACAATTTTCGTATGCAGATGTTCAAAACTATTCGGAACAATTTGTGGGAAGGATGCAACGTGCATATGAAATTGTGAAAGAAAATCTTGAACAAGCGTCTGAAAAACAACATTTGCAAAGAAGTAAGATAGCGAAAGATAAGCAGATAAAATTAGGTTCCTCAGTTTATCTATATACCCCAGTAGTAAAACCAGGACGAAGTAAGAAGTTAGCGAGACTGTCCAGTGGACCATACAGGGTCACAAAACAGCTCTCACCTGTCACGTTTGAGATTTCTTTGATTCGCGACCCGAAAAAAGTGAAGATTGTACACGTGGATCGTTTGTTTAAAGCAAATATACACAGACCATTTGAAGAATTTGTAGGTGAAGAGGAATCCAAAACTTTGCCCAGATTGCCAGAAAGGGAACTAATAATTAAGAATCGCATCGATCAAATTTGGGAAGAAGTAGACAGAGCAGAGGATGAAGGATTTCACATTACAACGTATGGAGGACGACAGAGAAAACAACCTGTAATGACGGAGGAACAATCAATCGAATCCTTACCTGTTAAGATACCACTAACACTATTGCAAAGGGATGAGTATTCTGGAAAAGACCAGAGTTCACAGACTATACCCAAAGTTGTAGAAACAGAGACACGACAAACGTCTAGATATAATCTACGACCTAGGGATGCCTTCGGAAGAGTTCAATCTCTACAATGCTTCGAAGATTGGTTAGAAAGTGAGAACTCACAAGTTCACGAAGAAGCCGACTTTGAAGAATCCTCTAGTGCACAACCCATGATACTGCTTGCTTCAGAAGAGAAATTACCCGAAGAAATTGAATTGGCATCTTCAGAAGAAAATATACAATGTGATCGGAACCTGGAAGAATGCACATATAATGAATCGTTCCGCTATGGCGTGAATGAGATCGATTGAATGAGCATTAGAGAACTTCAGAGAAAACCAGAGAAAGGACTATATCTTTTCACTATGAACTTTCTCTCAAATTGTTTTGGTTCCACTTCTAAAAAAAAAAGAAGCTCTTTTCAACTTGTGAAATCTTCCATTCTGACTCTTAGTTCACTTGAGCCAGGGCCCGGTGCATCTGGACTAACTAGTCAGAATTTCCCTTCTTCTATTTCTTCAACTGCGAGAAAAAACTGTGGCTAATATATTCTTGTGGATGTGCAAGGAGCCGATCAAACAAGAATTATCTACGGAGACAGAAAGGGTCTCTGGAGAAAAATGGGTGAAGTGCCAGAACTGTCAAAGAATATATTAACTTGTAACTAAGGGTAGAATTTTTTTTAAGTAGAAATTGATTAAACATTTTGGAAATTATGTAAACATTTGTTTTGAGTTAGTGGAGAAATGTCAGAGATGTGGTGTGTCTTCAAAGTTAAATAACTTATTTAACTAAAGAAATTGTTTAAAGTGTATGACAGTGATTTATATTGGAGAGTCGAATTTATGTTATTAGTCTATGAAGAGAACGTAGATACAACTTCGAGATAAGAGCACAGGTCAATCAGTAAACTTGCGGTATATCGTATTACTCTGTAGCAGCCCCGTGGCTGAGGAGAGAGTAACGAACGAAACTACAGAGATGACGTAACGGGTGCGGAAAGAATTGAACTTTGCCTGCATCTCGATTAGCTGTGAAGTTTAGGAGCAATTTTTGGCTCAGTGCCAATAGAAATAAGGTTTCGACTTTGATGATGCTTTATAGTAGCTTGGAAGAGGACTCTTTTTCCGCTCTCTTTTTCTAAGGAAATTAATTTTTGTTTATCTTCTTTCTTGGAGGATTCAACACATGGGAATAACACGACTTAGGGGGTGAGTATAAATTTGCCGGATGATTGTGGAAGTCCGACCACATCGATGGCCCATATCAAATAGTCTCTGTGACGGTGAAAGGGGTGATGACAATTAACTCTGGTAGAAGAGTGTGAGGATGATAAAGGTGAGTAAGGATTTGAATCCACTCACTAGTTGCGCTTTCAGATGTTCAAGCTCATTTTTGATTGGAGACGTCTCCCTATACATGTAGCAAGCCCAAACTGCATGGGTTCAGACGGATGTTTAGCAAACTGTGTTTACCCTTTGACATGGGATGCTAGTCTGGACAGGGGAGGAAGACGGAAGGACCCGCTATCATTCTATGGTAGTCCTGGAAGTGGAATCTTTCCGTCCCCACTTTTCTTTTCTGGCTATAAAGTTAAAAGATTTTTTTTGGGGAAACAGGGTAAACATAACACATAAATTTTAGAATTTTTGACAGAACATTTGTATCCTCATAAGAAAGATGTGCACTGATTTGTTTTCTTTTAACGATGTATTAGTTTGAAATTTAATGATAATTTGAGAATATGGAAACTAGGAAAGATGGTTGATGTAGGTTTATTCTAAGTTGAAGAGAGATGATTTTTCTGCTTGTAAGATCAGACAAATCTAAGTTGTCCTATATATTATATTAAGAATATTTACGATGTATAAATTAAAAGTATATTATATCTTGTAATCAATATTTATCTTGCCATCTATCATAAATAAGCTATTGTTCTGCTTATAAGTTGACATTGATATATAGAGTTAATTACCATGTTTTAAACATTTGCATTGAATATTTTGTCACAAACAAATAGATATTAAGAGTAATTTTATGTGTTTATATATATGAATGGAATTATTCTACTCACACTTTTCATTTTTCTTTTGTTTCCGGTGTTTAAATGTTGGAGAAATATTGTGTGATACGTGAAGAAACTGGGAATTCTTCTCTAATCGAAAGCACCAGTTCAACAAAATTTTATGTTGCTTTTTTTTGAAAGAAAACCAGAAAATTGTTGTGATGGAGAGAATTATTCGAAAATTCAAAACCTGGTACCACTCCAAAATTTTCATTTCGGAATGTAATAAGTGACGACACACAGGGTGTTGGCTTGTTTTTAAGAAGGGAGGAATGATAGGTCGCAGACCTATTGATTTTATTGATTTTATTGATTTTAATTTTTTTATATACTGTATTTCATTTCTATCTTGATGCAACCACTTTGTGTCTGAAGGAGATGTCTTCGGAGGTTAATGGGTGCAACATCTCCGTTGCGAATTTCATTCAGGGTTCCGTTTCATCTGTTTACATTGGTTGCCGAGAGGAAACTTGGCTGATGTACGGAGACGAGAGGTGTCTTGTGAAACAATTTCACCTCGCCCAGAAGCAGACATTGACCTTCGAGAGGAATGAGAGTGTTGGCTGGCAGCAGAGCTCCATCTCACTTGTGAAATATGGAAATGGAGTCGGGTTTTGCCCAGGGCTCGGTTCTGATTGGCCCTTTTTGGTCGAGAGTTCCCAGGGTTGCCAGAAAGATATTGTCACGCTCGACCCGGGAGAAACAGTTCGGTGTGGGTTGATCAGACTAACAGACCAGGGTTTGGTGTTTTTCTATCTTTCTTTTGCTGTCTTTGCTAAGTCCAACTTTAGTGAAATTCACTGGACTGACTTTTAGGCCATGTTTCAGGGAGGGAAATTGTAAATGTAGACATCTCTTAAATTAGTGAGATGATAAACTTTTACCTAAGTATGTTAGGCGAAATTTAAAGAAATTTGCTTTGCTTGGGAAAAACCACGATCAGAGAAATCTGGAGTGGGTGCTTCATGAAAATTTACGCCGTGTGCACATCACAATAACTTAGCAGAATACAGTTCTCGTTCCGGAGAAACTTCAAAATGGTAGAGTTATTTTAATTTAACTTACTCTGCTTGTTGTCACTTTCACTTTTAAGTTTTATTTTCATTATTTTGTGTGAGTGTTGTTCGAACTTAAGCTTAACTGAATGGAGTGAGTACTTAGTCAATTTATTGTAATGTAAAATCATCCACCTTTATAAGCCAGTGGTGGAACTTTGTTAAGTGTTGAATTTAAATAAATTCAAAATTTTTGTTATTGTTCAAACAAAAATTGGGTCTTGGTCAATCATGTGAAATCTCTTACTCGTCGCAACTACAGTTAGAGAATACGGAACTGCGTATTGCTAGCTTGTAGATTGTTCCTGGTTCGAATCTAAAATCTTCTTTCGGCCACTCTTTCAAAAATATTTGTTTGAAGGCATTAAATTTCGAAGTCAGATCAAGCTATTGACATGCAGTTCTAGATAAGATAATTATTTTAGTAAACGCGGAACATTTTAAGTTCATACCGTATGCTTCGAAGAGGAAAAAGTTGCGGATGACAGTACATGATAAGGGAAAGTACTCAATTTCTGTAATCTTATAACAGAAATTATCTCAACTGCCTAGTGCAATAGGTTCACTTGCCTTTCTTGCTAAGTTACGTTAATGTCGATCATTAACTTTGCAAACGATGGAAATTGTCATTTCAATTAGCTGGAATAAAATTGTCATTTCGGTTTTACACCAGATTTTTTACGACGCAAGAGCATATTTTCAATTAATGAATTTATTTGTCGAGCCCAGACTGGATGTTCTTCATTCCGAATTTAAAACGTTTCAGCCACTCATATTTTCGTGCCTGATTAAATTCGTATCTGTAAAGACAGAAGCACAAAAAATGATTGAAGAACGGTAATTTAGAACTGAAACAAAAATGTTTTATTTTCGTAAGACAAGCAGAAGGATCTGGCAACGGTTTGGTGTTTTTGAGCTTTCCTCGTTTGCTAAAAATCACTTTATCTCACGAATTTAATTCAGTGGCTTCCAAAGGGGGGCGTTTTAAAAAAAATTCTTTAGGTTTTCCGAGAAATAGATTAAATAAAATATCGAATGTTTTGCTTCGGTAGAAAAACCTGAGAAATTCACGGATATAATAGAAAAATATTCCTATTATTTGTAACACAGTAAATACGATTTCATCCAATTTTATACAGGAAAAAATACTTTAATATTTAGGATTCCATGAAGTGGGCATTATAGAATGAGAAAAAGGGGACGCTGGGTTCAAAAAGGTTCAGGCCATTGGCTTAATTCAAGTTCTGTGAAAAGTCTTTTAGGAATCTATGGAGAGTATGGAAAAATAGGCGTGTACGCCTAAAGACTAAAATTAGGCTGTATAATAGTTTGGTTCTTTCTAGGGTTAGTTATGGTAGCGAAACATGGATCCTTTTTAAGCAGGATAACAAGAAACTTGATGCCTTTGATTCTAGATGCTTACGCAGTATCTTGGGCATTAGGTAGTTTGACTTTGTAAGTAATGATGAGGTTACAAGAAGGCGTCATCAACCTCTTTTGAGCGGCATACTGTGCAGAGAGAGACTCCGTTGGTTTCGCTGTGTTGTCCGTATGCATAGCTACAGATTGGCAAAGAGGATTATGAACAGTGTACCTAAGGGTATCAGAAAAAGGGGGAGACCTAGGATGCGATGGGCAGACAATGTCAAACAGGACCTTGCTAGAATTGGCCTAGAGTGGCCAAATGCAGCAGCTGTAGCTCAAAAGAGACGTCAAAATTACAGTCTGGTTAGACCTCCGTAGCCCATAGCTGCTGCATGAGGATTTTGTATGTATGTATTTATGTGAAAAGTTGTGAAATGAGAAAGCAGCAACAGGGAGAGATCTAACTACACACCACAAACCTTTTTCTTACACGTTGCAGCTAGTATAAACATAAAGCATGCCCAGTTGGAGATTGGCAAAAGGAGCTGTAGAGTCCTGGGTCTCCATAGGGGACTTTTTTTTAATAATAATAATAACTCTTATTTTAACTAATACATATAGATTATTCTGGTTGATTAATTGACAAGGGATCACGCTAATGATGCAGAAACAGTATAGAGCTCTAAAAATTCATTATTATTATTGCAGAAATTGAAACATTTGAGAAATGGTGATAAGTCAAATCTCTTCAGTCTAAAAGTAAAAGCATCAATACTTGTAGAAGGGACAATCTCGCTGGGAAGGGAGTTCCACACTCTTCGAACACGGCACACACAAAGGAATGGTACAGTTCTTTCGAGCAAAAGACACATCGATCATAAGATCTTGTTCTTCTGTTGACAAGGTAGAATATGGGAGTACCTGCCTTATAGAGTGAGTTACTCCATGAATAAGTTGATAATATATTTTTAAGTCAAACATTAGTCTTCTCCACTCTAAGGAATGTAAAGAGAACCTTTTCAACTTTTGGTCATGTGGCATATTGTAAATCATCTCTGGGTGCGTTCAAGATTTTTTATGTCTGATGTTAGATGAGGTGTCCATATAGGTGAGGCATATATTAGTGAGGGTGTAATGAAACTCACAAATGCCCGAATGAGGGAATCAGTGTCACATTTACCGTAACATTTCATTATTAAGAAAACGGTACGATTAGCCATTATTAAGAAAACAGTACGATTTTTTTTAGTTTAGAAGAATCTAACAATGTTAACTTTACCAAAAGTTAACTATTGGTGAGAATAACACTCCAAAATTTTTCTGCATCTGTACATTTGTAATCGGAAAATTGGCAAAATTGTAATTATAATCAGAATTACTGGATTTGTCTTTTGAAATAAGTAGGTCATACTTTAAACTGCACTGGTAAATAGCGTTGCAAGTAGTTTGCAGTGAAATGCATTCTTTTTGATTGATGGATGTGTAGAAGAAATGATGTCATCTGCATAAGCCATAAATTGGATAGGATGAAGATAATTAGGAATTTCAGAAGTGAAGATAAAACAATGCTCCTAGTACAGACCCTTTATGATTCGACTTTCGATGGTTCTCACCGAGGATCAACTTCTTTTCAACATGAACTTGGTGCGTTCGGTGAGTGATAAGGTTGGTGAGAAGTCTGACGAACAGACTAGGTATGCTAAGGCTGAATGATTTTTCAATGGGATTGCTTTACCTTTGAGCAGCACTTGCACACAATGAGCTAGAAGTTCACGTCACAAGGACCACGAGGGCTCGAAGGTTAGGGGAAGGAGATCCACTGGATAGCTGTTAGACTCCAGTCAAAGACATTCTGGGTGTTCCTTAATAACATGTATAGGGTATAGCTCTTCCGCACATGGGGCCACGGCTTTACTTCCTATTTAACAGACTGTAAAAGTCTCAAGAGCAGTATGGAAGGGTGGGGGGGGGGGGGGGTGGAGCTAGTTGGAGTGGCCATGGCTCCATTCCCTGGCTTCTCCTCTTCAAATGACAACTGCGAGTGCCAAGCGAAGAATTCCTATTTCTTGAGAACGGTCCTGGGCTCTTGGTTAGCAGTTCTGGGAAAAAAAGGTCAACTGCGGGGCTGCCGGATATTTCAGACTCTACACTTGACAATTTGTAAATGGTAGCTAGGTTGTCTCTGGAAGGAGAGCTATGCAATAATTCCCTATGATGATGCATAGAACCGGCCAGGCCCAGCACCTAATGTTCAACCCCACCTTCGTGGACTACGCCGTTAGTACCTTTCAAAATAGATCGTGGAAGGAAATGGAAGGGGAGGGCTACCAGATGACATGAATCAGGACTACTATGGCTACTTTTCTTTTTTCTACACTGCTGAGAAGTGGTCAACCACACAGGACCCTGATCATATATACCAACTGGAATGGAAAAAGGACTTTGAGTTCGATTATGGATCCTGGACTTTATGCACTGGTGGGCCTCCGTTGAGGGAAAATCTGCGGCTGTGTTTTCTGCTTGCTTGTTTGTTGACAGCCCCAAGTGAATAGATTCACAGCATATGTATTATTAGCTGGTGGATAATCCTGAGCAAGTCATCACAGACACCTGAACTCTTGCTTCTATGGGCATCGTCAAATTCTACATTGAAGGAAGTCTTCCAGTGTAGATGGCTTCAGCCTTTAGTGGTGGGGGAACGGGTCTTTGCCCCATGCCTGCGATTAGGCGGCTGTTTGATATGTCGGCATTCCCTCTCTCAAGAAACAATTTCTTTAAACATCCCACTAACCATTTTCTCTTCATAGGCAGTTGGAATGTGAAAACTCTGCACAGAGTTTATTTTCTTGATGCCCTGATAGCTATAGGGGTATCAGTCTACTTTCTGTTCCAGGTAAAATTTTTTGCATGATCGTGCTTAATAGAATTAAGAATCTGGTTGACAGGCAATTGCGTGGTGAGCAATGTGGATTCAGAAGTGGTAAGGGGATGTGTGGATCAGATATTTTCACTTAGGCAGATTCTTGAGAAATGTTTAAAATTTCAGAAACCATTGGTTGCTGGCTTTGTTGATTTCGAAAAGGCTTTAGACTCTGTTGATCGTCATAATTTGTGGTTGATTGTGAAATCATATGGTATACCTGACAAGTTAGTTAACATAATGAAAGCTCTCTATAATAACACTGAGTCGTGTGTGAGAGTTAGTAAGGCTTGTAGCAATTGGTTTAGCATTACTTCTGGTGTTCGACAATTTTGTCTCCTTTTCTCTTTAGCTTGGTTATTGATTATGTTATGCGAAATTCACTTCAAGAGAAAGATTTTGGCCTTAAATGGTCTGGAGATACAAAAATGTCTGATTTAGATTATGATGATGATTTAGCCCTTTTGGCAAATGATGTTGATGAGATGAACTCTTTCATTCGAGCTGTTGATGAGACTGGTAGTAGAGTAGGTTTGGTTATAAACAGAGAGAAAACTAAAGTGATGAAAATTGGTCAGGCAGGCTGTGATTCAGTTAATCTGAATGGTTGCAGTCTTGAGCAGGTGTCACAGTTTAATTATCTTGGAAGCTATGTAACAGATAATGGTGATGTGCGGCATGAGATTAACAGACGAATAGGGATTGCTGCCGGGACTTTTACGAATCTATGGAGATTGTGGAGAAATAGGCGTATACACCTAAAGACTAAAATTAGACTGTATAATAGTTTGGTTCTTTCTAGGGTTAGTTATGGTAGTGAAACTTGGACACTTTGTAAACAAGATAACAGGAAACTAGATGCTTTTGATTCTAGATGCTTATGCAGTATCTTGGGCATTAGGTGGTTCAACTTTGTAACTAATGATGAGGTTAGGCAAAGGTGTCGGCAACCTCCTTTAAGCAGCATATTGTACAGAGAGAGAGACTCCGTTGGTTTGGCCATGTTACCCATATGAATAATTATAGATTGGCGAATAGGTTTATGAACAGTGTGCCTAAAGGCCTCAGAAAGAGGGGGAGACCTGGGATGCGGTGGGCAGACAATATCAAACAGGATCTTGTTAGAACTGATATACAGTGGTGAGATGCAGCAGATATGTTTGGAGAACAAAATTACATGGTCTTATTGGACCTCCGTAGTTATGGATGCTTGGTAATGATGACACTTGACTATGAGCATTGTCACGAGACGGAGCAGAGAGAGAGCCTCGTCTTGGAGGTGAAGCAGGGAAGGAGTGAAACTACCTCGGGCAAGGTGTTGGACGTTTTCTGTAGGTCTTTGGGAGACCTTACGATGTACATGTTTCTGCGTAATGTATATGCATAACATCAGTCTTGTACGGTATTGATGCCACCCAGAGTCTCCTCCTTCCTGACAAGAGGGAAATAAAAACGTACCAATTTTAATACTCCTAGCCACAGTAGGTTTCACTCGGTGGCACAAAGAAATATATCCACCCCCGCTCTGCACCTAGGGGTAATCGGGATTGGAAATCTCAGTAAAAATCCAAAATTTGACCTCCAACGTGTCCTTCAAGCTGAAATAGGTCATAAAAAGGGGAAACCATCTACGAATACTATCACGTGAAAATTGGCATCTGTGGAGTTGTTTTACCTCTGAGCAGCGCTTTTATGCACACAATGCGCTAAATGGCCTGGTCACAAGGACCCCAAGAGCTCAGAACAGGTTGGGGGAGGGGAGCAACTGTATAGCTGTTGGGGGACAGACAGCAGCTACCCATCAAGGCCGTCCAGCATGTTCTTTAATGTGCATAGGGTATGGCTCTCCCACACAAGGGAGTCCCATCCGGTGAACGGAGGCCTTTTTAATCGCATTGGTGTCCCCTAGTGACCGTGGGCAGGGCGGGGCGTTTTGCGAAGATAAATATCAATGCTGGCTCAGCTGGAACTCGAACCTGGGAACTGCAGATTATGAGCCTGCCATCTGAGGCTGTTTTAGGTTTTGCATTTCGGAAATGTTCGATCTGCTGGGTTCTTCAAGGATTTATTGATCTGCTAGGGCTAGAGAGATAAAGATTCGTGCCTATATTTTGGGTCGCAGATTTCAGAAATATATTTTGTATGCGATGAATCCTTCCTCACATTTCAATATACGAGTCTACTTCGGGTGGCAGAATTCATAAATATTAAAAGTTTTCAGATCTGGTGTTGCATTTCACAATGACATAGATTGCAGTTCAAAATGGCACAAGGCGATCCTAATACCTTCCGAGAAGGATATTATCAACGAGCTACGAGTAAATCCAGATAAAAGTTCAGCCTTCACCTGCAGGAACTCGTCAATAGTTGTTAAAAATGAGTTTTAAATTCTTTTGCTAAGCAGCATCTCTTTACTTGAAACACCTCACGATTTATTTGACACATCCTAACACTGTAAAACTGTGTAATAGAATTCACTTATTTTAATCAAATGTTCTTAATTTAAAACCCCTGTTCCCGCTGTAAAAATAATGGAATGTTTTTTCCTTCATCATCATACTCAAGCAGCCATGGGCTACGGAGGTCCAACCAGACTGCGCAGTTTAATTCTCCAAGCATATCTGTCCTGAGCTACATCTGCTGCATCCGGCCACTGCACACCAATTCTAACAAGGTCCTGTTTGATATTGTCTGCCCACCGCATCCTAGGTCTCCCCTTCTTTCTGAGGCCTTTAGGCACACTGTTCATCATAACCCTATTCGCCAATCTATAATTATCCATACAGGCAACATGGCCAAACCAACGGAGTCTCTCTCTGCACAATATGCTGCTTAAAGGAGGTTGCCCACTCCTTTGCCTAACCTCATCATTAGTTACAAAGTTAAACCACCTAATACCCAAGATACTGCGTAAGCATCTGGAATCAAAAGCATCTAGTTCCCCGTTATCTTGTTTACAAAGTGTTCAAGTTTCACTACCATAACTAATCCTAGAAAGACTATTATACTATCTATTATACAATCCATTATACCATCTAATTTTAGCATTAAGGCGTATACGCCTATTTCTCGACAATCTCCATAGATTCTTAAAAGTCCCGGCAGCAATACCTATTCGTCTGTTAATCTCATGCCGCACATCACCATTATCTGTTACATAGCTCCCAAGATAATTAAACTGTGACACCTGCTCAAGACTGCAACCATTCAGATTAAATGAATCACAGCCTGCTTGACCAATTTTCAGCACTTTAGTTTTCTCTCTGTTTATAACCAAACCTACTCTACTACCAGTCTCATCAACAGCTCGAATGAAAGAGTTCATCTCATCAACATCATTTGCCAAAAGGAAAATCTAAATCAGAAATATTCATATCTCCAGTCCATTCAAGGCCAAAATCTTTCCCTTGAAGTGAATTTCGCATAACATAATCAATAACCAAGCTAAAGAGAAAAGGAGACAAAATGCAGCAGAAGTAATGCTAAACCAATTGCTACAAGCCTTACCAACTCTCACACACAACTTAGTGTTATTATAGAGAGCTTTCATTATGTTAACTAACTTGTCTGGTATACCATACGATTTCACAATCAACCACAAATTATGACGATCAACAGAGTCGAAAGCCTTTTTGAAATCAACAAAGCTAGTAACCAAAGGTTTCTGTAACTCGAAACATTTCTCAAGAATCTGCCTAAGTGAAAATATCTGATCCACACATCCCCTACCACTTCTGAATCCACATTGCTCATCACGCAATTGACTGTCAACCAGATTCTTAATTCTATTAAGCACAATCATGGAAAGAACTTTCCCTGGAACAACAGAGAGTAGGCTGATACCCCTACAGTTATCACAAGAACTGCGATCACCTTTTTTTGAATATAGGGATAATAATAGCTCTGGTAAAATCTTTAGGAACCATGCTTTTATCATAAAAGTTATTCAAAATTTCAGTCATCCAAGTGGTAACCGAAACATTCCCAGCTCTGAGCATTTCTGTAGTAATTTCATCTACCCCTGGGGATTTATGAAGTTTAAGTTTAGAAATAGCAAAAATAACTTCAGATTGTGTTATAGGGCCAACATTAAAGCCACCAATGCATCTATCATCATTACAAACAATGGGAGTAGAACTAACCACATTGTTTAGAACATCACTGAAATGCTCAGCCCACCTAGCCATGACAGAATCCTCACCTTCTATAACCTTACCTTGTTTATCCTGCAATCCTTGTATGCCTGTCCGTTTTCTACCACAAAAAACATTAACTATCTGGTATAGCTCTCTGCTGTTGTGCGTCTAACTGCTTCCTCAACTTTGTCAGCCAAGCCATCAAGCCAAAGATTCTTATCAGTAGCTAACTGATCCTTTACACGTTTATTAAGCTCTCTGTAATCCTTTCTATTAGGACTAGTAGGGTACTGATTAAGGACATTCCTGCAATTCCTTCTTTCTGAAATAAGCTCAAGTGCCTTATCACTTAAATAATTCTGCTTCCTCTGCTCCTTTTTTCCTAAAAGAGTACTGTTAGTTTCCAA
This sequence comes from Ryuthela nishihirai, assembly GCA_038380435.1. Taxonomy (NCBI): domain Eukaryota; kingdom Metazoa; phylum Arthropoda; class Arachnida; order Araneae; family Heptathelidae; genus Ryuthela; species Ryuthela nishihirai. The sequence goes on along the minus strand of JAWZYU010000030.1, from coordinate 55,556,579 downwards.
AAAAGCCTGTTTAAAATGGCCCCATTCTTCCTCAACTTCAGTATTAAGCAAACCATGACTGTTATAATAACCCTAGCACAACACTTTTTAAGTTTAAGTTGCAAGACACTTTTAACAAGGTAATGGTCAGATCCAATTTCAGCTCCCCTATATGCCCTGGTATTTCTAACAGAACTAGCCCATTTGCTGTTAATTAACATATAATCAATCATATTCCTATGCAGCCCATCAGGTGAAACCCATGTGTATTTATGTATGTCGCGGTGTTTGTAATATGTGTTAGTTATTCTGAAACCATTGAGTATACTTACCTGTAGGAGACATTGCCCATTGCCATTGCAGCTACCAATACCAAAAGGGCCTATCACCCCTCCCCAAAGATCAGAGTCAGTACCAACTTTGGCATTGAAGTCACCTAGAACAAGGGTAATATCTCCTTTCTTGACAGAATTCAAAATATCCTGAAGTTGTCTGTAAACCCTAGCCTTCTCATCCTCATCAGCATCCTCAGTGGGGGCATAACAGCAGATAACATTGAAGTCTTTAACGCTTGTCTGAAATTTTGCTGTAAGAAACCTTTCATTAATGCACTCATATCCTAGAAGAGCATCACTAGCATGTCTGCTAAGAAGCAGACCCATGCCTTTGTACTGCTTATTATCTTCCCTCCCTGAAAAGAGAAATTTAAGATTATTTTTAAGAATCTGACCTTTATCTGTCCATCTGGTCTCTTGCAAGCCTAGAATATTTAGGTTATAGCGCTCCAATTCCTGCGTGAGGACATCAAGAGAATAACCTCTATATAATGTCCTCACGTTCCACGTTCCTGCAGAGAGAGAATGATTAGTAGGATTTTTAAAGAAATTAGGTTTATTGAGATTGGTAGGGCCAACAATATCAAACAGCCCCCTGATCGCAGGCATGGGGCAAAGACCTGTTCCTCCTCCGCTAAAGGCTGAAGTCACCGATGCTGGTAGGAACTTCAGGCACCACCTTTTCAAGTGGACTTTTTCAAGAGCCATATGGCCTGCCTGAGACACATAACTCCAGTTTAGGCTTGACGATGCCCAACTAGCTAAGTAAGGTTCAGGTACCTGCGATGGCCTCTGATTAGGATTATCCACCAGCTGATATAAGGTATCCCATGCCTCTGTTCACTTAGAGCTGGCAATCCAGAAGCAAACAGAAAACACAGCGGCAGACTCTCCCTCAACAGAGGCCCACCAGTGCAGCAAGTCCAGGATCAATAATCAAGCTCAAATCCATAAACAAGTCCAGTCTAGTAGGTATAAATGGTCACTACCTGGACCCTGTGAAGTTGACCACTCCTCAGCAGGGTTGAAAATAAAGAAAAAAGTGGCCATAGATGACCAGATCAGTAGGCCATATTGAACTGGCAGCCCTCCGCTTCCGTTCCCTCCCAAAAGTGAATATCTCTTTTGAAAGGTACTAACTGCCTGCACCACGAGAATTGATCTCTATGTTGCGATCTTGTGCAACCACGGCAATTCCCGGTTCCGCCTGACAGCACTACCTGGTTTAAGAAAAGCCATGACTATCTAGAGCCGGGGGCAAGGAATACGCCCTATAGGCGCACCTCATCCCCGGCCTCACATGGCAGCAGTCCTATAGAAGGAAAGCTAACCACCGGAAGAAACCTAACTTTAATCTATTCCCTGGTTTGCAAATGTGCAAGGATATAAAGATCCAAGCTCGATCGGCACCCGGGGTGGAGACTCTTAGTAAGACCCAGACTTTTTGGACAGCTCGTGCCTACTAGGCAGGAGGAACCTTTCGACCGAGCCGTCGAACTGACCACCCAAGGTCCCTGAAAGGTGAGGTCTCCGACGCCATCACCACCCGACCGGCAATCAAGCCGGCCAGCAGCGTCTTCAACCTCGGTTGGCCTTGGCCATGTCCAACCGGCGCCCAACCCGGTCGGCACAGCCTTCAGCCGGGTTGCTGGGCCCTAGGCCCCCCCACCACGACAAGGTGGTCCCCTATCGGGGGGGGCACCACGAGAATGTGGGGTCGGACATTAGGTGCTAGACCTGGCCGGTTCTGTGCATCGTCACTAGGGATTGGTACACAGCTCTCCTTCCAGTTTACGCCTAGCTACCATTTATGGTGAAAACTTCAAATAAATAGTATACTGTACAATAACCTGGGGAAAAGTGGGAGAATGCAACATTACACAAACACCTTAGTTCAAATTTTACTGGAAAGCATTTATGTTAAAATTAGGAATATAAATTTTTGGGGAAAAATTAGTATAACACTGTGTTAAAGAAGGTGGGGGGGGGTTACTTGGTAACACAGTGTATCCAGCAACTCCCTGACGCGTAGCACTTCACCGCAGTTGAGAGACGCTCATAGTGATGAGGTCAGCTGGTACATGTAGATCGCTAAAATCGGTCACTAAATGTTTCTTTAGCGTTGTCGAGTAAAGAAAGATTTCATCGTAGCTTTAATGGGTTGGGTCCGAGCACCACAAAGCATTGGGGAGAGGGAAATGGTGCACGTGAATTATCGGAGTTTTACGAAATGTCGTTGGGCAAATGCGTTTTGTTCAGTGATAAACGCTGCCCACTGACGACAGATCTGTACATCCATCTTTGTATTTCAAACCTGCTATTTTCAATAAATCAACAACGTGGTGTGTTTTGCGAACATTTCAGCAGAGTATGAATACAGACAAATCTGGCACGAGTCGTTTCATTTGCTTCTTCTACACCTTCGCTTCGTAGTCTCGTGTACATGGTTCTCTGGAGAACGGGTGTCCGACACCGTCGTCGACTATGAAACGACACAGGGCAAAATGAATGGCCCGCATCGAACCCCAAGCTCCCTTCTTCTGCTGCCCTTGCCTCCGAGGGAAATGGCCGTTCTGGCTGTGCGATGCAGTCCAAAAGAGACCACCCGAGGTAAAAGCTGTGTTCATATCCCTAGTCACTGGGAATGAATTTCCCTGCAGAACTTTAAGTATTCGTCGTCCCGGTTGAATGCAAAAGGCAACCAGTTATCATGATCCTGTCCCTTCGCTTTGCTAAGAGTCGAATAGCAGAGCAGCCTCGGACTCCGCATTGCCTTCATTTCACCCTCTGCCTGGATGTACCAAGCGTTGACTTGGAAACTTTGAAAGAAGATCCCAGCCTGCTCTCCTCGCTCGAAGTAATTACAATGCTCGATGGAAAAACGCTGAAGAACTTTCGGATGCGGATTTTCCCTCAACTCCGAGTGGTTTGCAAACTCGTGCATTGCCCAATGGTTATCCCCCGCTCTCCTTTTCACCTCTCTTCCCACTCCTCATTTGTTGGTTTCAAGATTTGCCAAAACAGCTCTTCCATCACATATTTCGAACACGACGGACAAACTTAACGATTTGTGTGTCAAATGAACGTTTGTGACGTAGAGGCTGTAAGAGACTATAAAAAATTACCCCCATGTTTCCTTCCCCCCTGAAAAGGGGGATATGAAAACGATTGTTCCCCTATATATCTTGAATGCGAGGGTGGAAAGTAACAAGCTGTGTGTCAAATGACATCTTCTGACGAGGGAGTGTCATAAGCTATAAGAAAATGCCCCCCCCCCGCCGCCGCCACCTAAAAAGTGGGAAATGTGAAAGTCGCTCAATCTTCCGAACGTGAGGGTCTACAGTTACGAGTCGAATAAAAGCTCATATAATGACAGTCATAACCGATTTCAAAATTTTTTCCCTACCAATCATCCCCCCCCCCCTAATAAAGAGGGGACTATTCTCGCGGAGGTCAACCTTAACCTCCAATGTCATGGGCGCTACCTCAAACAAGACTCCAAAAGGGAGGGAAAATGGGGGTCGGTGTTTAGGAATCATATATTAAAGTTTCCGAAGACAGGTGTTTTCAGTGACAAAGATAAATAAAATTAATAAAATAAATAAAAGATAAATAATAAAAACATAGATATCTTCCCATATGCGCCCTAAAAGTAGGAAATGAACTACCGCATTTCTTCGATTCTAAGACGCGCCTTAATTTCAGTACCACCAACGGAAAAGTTTTGATTTTCAGAAAAAAAATAAATCAAACGCTACAATATATCTGAGAAATATTTTTATTATAATAAATAAAAAAATAAATACCCCCTGAAGCAGCTGCTTGCCACAGAGGTCTGACAGGAGTCTGTCAGTTTAATAATAGAATTCAATTTACTAACAACAATAGTACCTATTTATCAGTAGATCCCATGGCCGAGTGGTTAGCGCGCTTGGCTACTGATCTAAGGGACCTGGATTCGAACCCCGGGTAAGGCATGGATGTATGTGTCGTTTTTCTGCTGAGGTCTTGCCATCCTCTCAGACCTTCTACTGTGGCATATAAACTGACAGGCTCCTGTCAGACCTCTGTGACAAGCAACTGCTTGAGGGGGTATTTATTATGCTTATTCATCATTTCCTTCTGAATCAATATCAGAGTCTGATTCTTCTGAGCCATCAAGATCTGCATCTGAATCAATATCAGAGTCTACTTCACATTCAGAGTCCGATAATAAATCGTCTTCTGATCCATGCAGAGCGTTGGTGATGCAACATTTTCTAAACGAGTGCTGCACTATTCTTTCAGGGATTAGCTTCCAAGCTGTTCATACCCATTCCGCCGATATTGATGCCGGCGATTTCTTAATTTTGCCGGAAGGTGTGAGCGGAAAGTTGTCAGTGAACAGTCAGGTTCCAAGCTCACTATATAAATCCCTCACAGAGCTCCACTAGAATGAAATAAAGGTTTCTTCACATTGGAAAGCGCGGGAAAATACCCACGCCACTTTATTCGCCAATGAAATGAGGGAATGCGATAACGGTCGAACTTGGAGGCGGGTTTCCGCGTAAAGACAAAACGTGTGGTGCCGTGTGCAAAGCACGGAAAAATTTGAAAAAAAAAAAACTGCGATTCTAAGACGCACCCCGTTTTTAGTGACGTTTATATGGGAAAAAAAAGCGAGTCTTAGAATCGAAGAAATACGGTAAAACATATCGATGGTGCAATCATTCACGTATTCATTTCAGAGGAAGACAGGGCGCCTGCAATCTTGTTGAGTAGGTAAATCGGCGCCTTACTTCCCATTGCAGTTAATAGGAATTCATTGACTGATTGCACCATCTATGCGTTTTAGGTTTATTTTCTACTTTTCAGGGCGCATATAGGAAGAGTTTTTTTTTTAATTTATTCCCTTCCCCCTGAGGTCTCCTCGTACCATTGTGCTGAAGCCACACACCGAGGAAGATTTGCGAAAGAAGCTTTTTGATGTTTCCATTTCGGGGTACTTGAAATTTAATTTAAATTTTAACATTCGGGAAATGATTTCAATACCAAAAACAGAAATTGTTTGGCAGGCGGCAAAAAAATCTCTATTGGTAGAGGTGATTCAGATGATTCTGAATGATTAACCCCCACCGATGCATTTGAAATGAATTCTGTTTCTCAGATAATTTATTTGAACAGAACAGGAACCAAGTCCTGTCAAAATTTCAGATAAAAGGGAAGTTATTGTTTACACATCAGTTCTTTTACATTTTCTCTTTAGGTAAAAATTAACGCTTCACCTTTCATAATTCAGTACTGTTTTAAGCTTTTATAGAAACGTTTTCTCTTGTCTCTGTTTCATATCGAACGAAACTAATACCCAAAAAATAAGTAACACAAGAAACACAGAAATATTTTTCCTTTATTGACTTGTAATGACCACCGAAGACAAAGCTCAACATTCACGTGGGTGGAAAACGAAGAGCACGAGAGTGAACAATGAAAGGCAAGTGTCTGTTGGACTGCGCATGAGCAAGCGATCGCGAATCTTTCTTTGCCTTGATGTGGACGGTGACGCTACAGAAGCAGCAGCAGATTCAGTTGGGGAATGATGAACGAGAGGAAGATGGATGCTCAGTCAAATGAATTCAAATACTCCGTCACAGATCAGAGTAGTTCACGTGCTTTGGCAACAGATCGTATCACACTTCTTGTCGATAACAACACAAATAACAACAAACCCCAATTGCACTCGTTCACTACTCTAAGCTACAAGAAATTAAATGCTAATCCCATAAATATTTCACAACTACCTTCCACAATTACTCACATTTAAATATAGTTCCTTTTTTTAATTTTAAACAGTCTGCTGAGTTAGAATGCTCTTTTACTCAGAAATAAATGCGCAAGTTTAAAAAGCAGTTTTATGTCTTTTAAAAAGTTTGCAAACTATTCCAAAAGCACACAATACACTTTCTTTAGATATATATAAAATTTATGGCACTTAAAAATATTTCGAAATCTATTTTACAAATACTTTTTATTTTACTATTCAGTTATTTGCGTATCAAATTTGTATAAATTTACTCTAAATAACTTCTAGTTTTTGATTGAAAGATGTCTCCCATAATGAGAACTTCGTTAAAGTCTGACGCAGACAATGAATTCGTTCCGTGGGTTCCCATGGATACTTTGCAAGTTAGGAGATTTTCTGCAATCTGCTTTTTAAGAGGAAGCCGAGACACCGATGGGCTCCATCGGATGGGGCGCTTAAACTGCATTCCATGTAAAGGAGGGGCACACCTTCTACCAGTGGAGGCTGCAGTCACGTGGTCAATACTGATGGACAAAAATTAGAATCACTTAACTATCAGTAGTTAATATGATGGTAGGGCCCGTCTCTGAGATACCTACGAGTCTGGTGGGGAAGAAGGGGTCTCTGGTATGCTTATTCCCTTAAATTTAGAACTTTTTTTATTTTCCGATGATAAAAAAACTAATTATCACTTATAACTAACTGACAAATAACGGTAAGATTCACTTTTTATGCCGATGAAAAATGCTCCCAAAAATTGTGTTCATTTAATGATAAATGCATTAATATATTTTCAGTATAATTCAAAATTTCAATATTTGAAGCCAAAATTTATTGAACTCAATTTTGGCAGTTCGATCTGAGTTTACTAAAGAAAATTGTTTACCAGGTTCGATTTTTCCTTTTTCGGTATTTTGTAGATGGCAACAAAAATTTCTCCTTCAAAGCGAGAAGAGTCGTCTGCATACCAGAGCGTCTGGAAAACCTTTTCAGCAAAAGCAGAACTGAACAAGCAGTCTCTAAGTTTCAAATAGTAATGGCAGTGGAGGAAAGCACTTTTAAGGGCAGGTTTCAAAATCAAATTTATTTGTAAATAATGAAAACTTATTGGAGATAATGAGGCCATTGTTGAGGGTGGCGTGGAAGTGGGGGGGGGGGGGGAGGCTTCATTTCCCAGAATATCTTCTTTGACTAAGCGTTTGTTTTTTGGCATCGTAAATCCCATGACTTGCATGAAGAAATTGCGAAAGAACTTTTCCCCCATTTCCTGTACGAAAACGTTTTCCTCGGTTCACGAAAGGTTCATTTGAGGTCCAAGTTTCACCTTATTTGCCAGAACATACAAATATTTAAAATTTTTCACCATTTTTATTCATTTATTACCGACGGGTGACTTTTACGTGAACACTTCTAATCACCGTTAATAAAGCAGTAATTCATAATATTTTTAAAGGTCTAATTTAGATACCTATGTAACGAAATAATTTGCTTCACTGCCTTGCACGATAAAGGAATGCATTCAGAATGGTTCATTTTCAACGGAAATATGTCAACGGCTGGTGTGATCGTTTTTTGTTCTGCCAAACGAGTTTGTGCTTTGGACATTCCATTCACGCCTTTCCCGAAACGCATCAGGCCCCAACTGCAGCGAACAAGGAAGAACAGCAGGAGCCACTGAAAAGGAGGAACTTCTCATTTCCTCTTTCTCTTGTACTGCATACCATAAAAACTTGAACTACAATAAAGAGGTATCGCAACAGTATAGAATGACAGTTTAGAAAGTTCTGAATCAAGTTTCGAATTCTGAAGCACGTGTGAGATGAGTTGTCTCTAGTCGTGGGAATACTTGTGATTGGTGGTCGACTTTGCTTGAATGACAGAATTCTTGCTTATGAATCCGCCCCCGCCCCCCCCCCCTCGGTCTAATGTACTTCGTATACATCTCTTCTGGAGATTCAGCGTTGAGATTCTTTGTCCTAAATTCTCTCCCTGGATTCGGCGAGGTGGAGAGAAACGCCAATGGGCTTTGAAAGGCATCCACCGTCGGACGGAACGTTAACAGGTTGCCTCGTGTGCAGGAAAGCGAAACCGAGTGTTTATTAAAGAAGATGCTGGATAGCCTTGATGGCAGGCTTCCATCTATCGTCTGCTAACACCTCTCCAGTGGTTGTTCGCTCAGAATGGAGGGGGGCAGGAAATATGCCATCAGTTTAGAAACGCCATGGAAGAAGAGATCAACATTCACTGCCCTACCGAAATAGAGGATTCCCATGTCACGTGAATGGAAAGAATCTAACTTCGAAGCTCTATAACTTCTAAAAAATACATTTAATGGAAAAATGCGACTGGGGATAAATTAAAGATCTTAAATCTATTTATATCTCGAATTTTAACAATATTTTTTCAGTATTTAAAGAGACACGGAAGCTGGAATATTGCACAGTAAATTATCTGTCGTAAAAATCATTTCGCAAACCATTTAATAAAAAAGTTTGCATAATGATTATTTCCATAAACTTTTAAAATGCATATTTTGTTACATGGTTTGAAGAAATACTCATTATTCAAGTTTTAATTAATTTATGAGGTAATTTGTTCTGAAACTAAAAATAATTACTATATGTATGGTTTTCAGAGCTGTGGAAGAAATAATAAGAAACAATGGAATTATGTTAATGATATATTAGGGACAAAAGTAAAGAAAAATATTGTGCCTTCTTACGAGAACACAACTGAATTGGTTGATGACATGAATAGAAATTTCATTCAAGGTATTACATATCTGAACCCTGAAATTGATAATCAATATAGATTATGTTATTCATGTGATATAAATGGTATATCACAATCACTTTATATGGAAAATACGGATGATGCAGAAATTGGTAAAGAACTTGCAACAATGAATAAGAATAAAGCCTCTGGGTATGATGGTATTACAGTGTCCATGTTACAAATTATTGATAAATATCATTTACATGATTTTACTTATTTAATTAATTTATCACTACAACAAGGAAAATTTATTGATCAACTAAAATATGCTTTAATTTCACCTATATATACAAATCAGGTGATAAACAATTGTTGACTAATTATAGACCGGTGTTTTCTAAATTAATTGAAAAAATTGTTGAAAAAAGACTTGTGAATCTTTTTAAATCAACATAGCTTTTTTTTCTAAGAACCAGTTTGGTTTTAGGGAGAGTAAAAACACTGAACAATGTATTCTGAAATTAACGGAAGGTATGGATGTATGTACTATTTTTCTGCTGAGGTCCTGCCATCCTCTCAGATCTTCTACTGTGGCATATAAACTGACAAGCTCCTGTCAGACCTCTGTGGCAAGCAGCTGCTTGAGGGGGTTATTATTATTTATTTTTTTTATTTACAAAAGCATTGATGTGGATGAAAAAAACATTGACAGTGTTTCTGGATCTACAAAAGGCTTTGGATACGGTGGATCAGGAAATACTGTTAAAAAAACCCTTTTGCCAGCGGTATAAGACGACATATTTATAATTGGTTTAAAAGCTACCTTTTAGCAAGAAGTCAGGAGGTATAAGTGAATAGGGAAATAAGTTCGTTTAGGAGAATTAAAAAAGGTGTACCTCAAGGCTCTGTATTAGGTCCCATTTTGTTCGTTATTTACATTAAAGACTTATGCGATTTATATTTAAGAGGATCATTAATATGTTATGACGATGATATTAAAGTAGTTTACACATCAAATACTTTTTTAGAAATGGAAATAAATGCAGAAAATGATCTTTTAAAAATACATAGGTGGCTAGTTTTGAATAAATTAAATTTCAATATTAATAAAAATAAATTTCTTTATTCTGAATTGCTTAAAACAGATATTTTAATAGAAATTAAATATCATGATGTTAATTACCTTCTTAATCCCAATTGTATATGCCCTAAATTAGAAAGAGTATAAAATTACAATTATTTGGGGTTTGAAATGGATTCTTCTTTAAAATGGAAGACTCATGCGAATAAGATAACAAAGTGGTTAAGGTACATATTGTTTAAATTTTATCATATTCAAAAAATAGTACATAAGAAGTTTTTAACAGTACTATATTATGCCTGGGTGATAATATAATATACAGAATCTAATATACAGAATGGTTTGTGTAGTTGGGGAGGTGATTATGATATTAATTTATGTAATTTCTTTATGGTATATAAAAATATTTAAGTTAGGTTTCAATGTTATCTACTTTATTTCGTTTACATCGTATCAGAAATATTTATACATACAAAATTCCATTGTTTTTATATCAAAATGAGCAATGCGTAGAGAGTAAACGCTTTGAACGAGTGAAAGGAGTGATGTTTGAAATACCGTTGGCAAAGAAGAATATTCTCCAGAGGCACTTCGCTTATTTGGCACCGAAATTTTACAATTATTTACCACTGGATATCAGAAACAATTTCACTGTCTTCAAAAAGAAATTATATACACATGCACAGTCGTATCAGAATAATATGATCACCTGCCATGGTTTATGTATGGCAGGTGGTCATATTATTCTGATAGGACTGTGCATGAGTTAAAGCAAGTCAAACAGTTATCCTCACCAACCAACAATTTGAATAAAATCGATCAAAGATCATCCAACTTAACTGCATTGAAAAAAAACTGGATCTTACCATTTCCTGAGAGGAAAGGGTTCTGCCATGGGAGGCGGGGGAATATTCGGAAATATTCCCTCAAGTTTCTTTCACACCCCTGAAAATTTCTAGCAAAGAAGCATTTTTTGTGCTTAAATATTCGAGCCAGTCGAATAAACGATGAGCAAGTGAAGCTGAACTGAATCTGAAACTGATTTTGAAAAATAGCAATGAATTTTTGTCAAAGCTTTAAAAAACCCTGCAATATTGAATCCTTGGCAGCATTTTTAATATTTTTTAATTTTGACAACAGGATTTCAATCATTTTCAACTGAATGACATGGATTAAAAAATAAATTAGGTTTCGTCACTTTTTGAACACAAAAAAATACAGTGAGTTTTTTTTTTTCTAAATTTCATGTTATTTTTACTGCATGAACGTTTTTTAAAGTATCCACTTGTCCCTCACTATCTTTGTCCTGAGGATAACTATTCAATCAGCCTCTTTCCTCGCTTTCTGTGTTCGTCGCCACATTATTGAGAATGAAACTTTGTTATGGAAGATCACGCGAATGAAAAAAGGAATCAACTTTGGTAATATAAAAATAACTCTATATTTTGTTTATCTTTTGTTGGCTACATTTAAATGCATTTAAGCTAACAACTAAGGTTTGTACGCAGACTTTACGGAATTATTCGAAAGTTAACTCCTTGTGGATATTATTAAATTTCAAGATGTCATAATAAGCAACAGAATCAATTTATAACGAAATTTAACCTTAAGTTGAATCGCTTAACCCAGTGATTTTGAAACTGTAACTGTGAGGCAGACCTGTCCTAAAGATTGGTGTGTGCGTTTGACCTCTGACACTTTTTACACTCCGTGGGCTAACTAAATGAGCAATCATAAGGACCCAGGGCTGGATCTGGAGGAGAGGGCACGTAACAATTCTCCTCCCCCATTTTTTTTTCTAGATCTGGGCCTGAAAGGGCTCAGAGTTGAATATGGGAATCGAACCCACTTGGACAGCTTTTAGCAGACGAATTGAAAAGAGGCTTCCATCTAACATTTTCTTTAAGGTACATCCTTCACAAGGACTTAGCTTAGTGAGACATGTCCTTGTGTGAGAAGGTCTGTAGAAGCTAAGAATAGCTTCTAGGATTATTCTCTGTCCTATACACCCATGTGAAAACAAAACAATATACATTCACGGACACAAAAATTGCAATACCATGACGAAAGCCCGAACCTCAGTGAAACTGAGCAGATTGGTAGAGCATGTTACAAAGAGTTATAATTAATCACACAATCAACTGCGTGCATATTATGTTTGGGGCCGCAATATGGGTTCTCATATAGGGGTATGACCCTCATTGGGGGCGATGCATACAGGTCCCTAATAGTGCCCTGAGGCACTTTCCGTCATCCTTCCCCCAAATGGAGTTGCTGGGTGTCAAATGTGGATGCTGTTGGAGACATCGACCCAGCATGTCCCATATGTGCTCTATAGGGGAGAATCCGGGGACTTGGCAGGCCAAGGAAAGGTATTGACATCCTGCAGACACTGTGGGACAACGTATGCCATATGGGGATGTGTGCTATCCTGCTGAAAAAATGGCAACAGGAAAGCTCCGCAGGAAAAGTAGACAATGGGCTCCAAAATGTCGTCAACATATCATTGAACTGTGTGCGATGGCATCATATATGATGCCATCGCATACCAGAACGCTGGCTGTAATGGAACTATGGTGACTCCCACTGAATCCTGCCACCGACTGCAGCGATGCCATGGCCATCGCCTGCACCCAAATAGAAATGTAACTCATCCGAGAAGACGAAGTGGTGCCATTCTGCCTCTCACAACACACACACACTCGATGCACAACAGATGACACACCTGGCAATGATTAGCAGTCAAAGGCAACCTGTGCAGGGGACACAGTGACTGGAATTCATTAAAATGTCCTCAGATGGTCTGTGTAGAAATACCACATTGTACTGGATTGCTGTAGATGTCGCACAGGGGTCAGAGGTTGCTTTGCTTGTTGGTGGATGAGGCAATCTTCTTGTGGTGTGGTACATCTGAGGGGACCTGAGGCATGGCGACGTGAAGTGGTACAGCCGCTCAAAAAAGTATCCGAACACCGTAGTTGATTACAGAATTCAGTAAAAAAAACTGGCAACGATTTTTTTAGAAATTAGTGATCTGGCAACCTTCGTGTCACGTGACACGAAGGTTGCCAGATCACTAAATTCTAAAAAAATCGTTGCCAGATATTTTTTCTGAATTCTGTAATCAACCATAGTGTTCGAATACTTTTTTGAGCGACTGTACCTATTCTTATCCACTAATCTAAAGAGCATATTACAGTGCTCAGTGCACGATAAGGTCAGCTATATGATGGGCAGACCAGTCTTCCTCATGCATCCCCATGAAAAGCCTCATTCAAAAGGGTCAAGCTGCTGATAACATACTCGCTTTCGTTACCTTGGCAGAAATGAAACACGTGCACCGTTTCATTTCCACTAACTTACCTGATGTCTGCTACGGTAGCATTTCTCGGTATCTTGGGATCGATAGCATCTCGCCTCTATTGTTCCATGGGTTGTTTTACCTCTGAGCGGCACTTTTTTGCACACCATGGGCTAAATGGCCAGGTCACATGGACCCCGAAGGCTCAGAGAAGGTTGGGGGAGGGGACCCACTGGAACAGCTGTTTGGAGACAGATGGTAGCCTCCCGTCAAGGCCATCCAGCGTGTTCTTTAACGTGCACAGGGTATGGCTCTCCCGCACACGGGGCCACGGCTAAACGTCCCATCCGACGGACGGCGGCCTTTGCAAGCCCATCGGTGTCCCCTACTGACCGTGGGCAGGGCGGGGAATTTTGCAGAGATAAATCTCAACGCTGACCCAGCTGGGACTCGAACCTGGGAACTACAGATTACGAGCCTGGAGCGCTACCGACTGAGCCACCCCCGCCCCTATTGTTCCATGTGACGTCATGTTGTGGTCACTGTAATCATTTGCATAAGACCTCCTGTGCGACATATGGTAATGATTTGGTGCCACAGCATTCATCCTTTGTGGGTGTTGCAGTTTTTGTGTCCATGAGTGTATGCATTGTTCTGGTAACGGAGCGGTTAGTGTGCTTGGCTGCAAATGAAATGGAGCTGCGTTTGAGCACCGGAAAAAGTACGGACGTTTCTTTCTGCCGAGGTCTTCTTACATACTTTTTCTAACGTGTATTGAGTTAATAGGCTCTTGTCAGACCTCAGTGGCAAGCAGATGCTGGAGGGCGAGCTTATTTAGTCGTCCTGATGGCCGAGTGGTTAGCGTGTTTGGTTGAAGACCAAAGCAACCAGGGTTCGAGCTCAGGATGTTTATGTTTCTTTGAACTGTCTTTCCGTTGAGCTCACGCCTTCTTCACTGAAGTTGGCCTAACAACATAACGATGCCAAAAATTATTTTGGTTTCAAAACAAGATACTTTTTTAAAAATTTGTATTTAAGGAAGAGAAAAAGAACTAAATAAAGAATTAAAAATAAATATTCACAACATATAAAGTTTAACGGAAGCACTGAAAAATAAAAAAAAATTGTTTGGTTTGCAACAAAAGTCTGATGGGAGCTGTCAGAGCCTCAATGGTTTCCAACCTGTGGGCTGCGGAGTTATCAGAAGGTGTCGTCGAATCTCAATTCACACCAAACATCGTCATTTTGATCTCTGTTCAGCTCCAACAAATCAAACAGCGTAAATAATGAGTTTTCTGTTGATGATTTTATATTATCAATGCTTCATCTGTGAATAATGGAAAAAACAATTTTGGGGCTTTCGAAATAAAATATTAGAATATCTTTCGCAGAGACTCCCGCTATTGCAGTGGGTCGTATGTTTGTTTACTCTCAGATTTCCAGAAGTGTCGAATTTGCTTTCTCATTGGGAGAATTGCTTTAGCTACAAATGACGACACTTGGTCTAATGGTTACGACGAATTTAACAACTAAACCAGCGGGCATGTCCCTGCCTATGTATGTTGACAAGCTCAATAGAGCTTCTAGGTTATCGCCGTCCTTTGCGTTGGGTAGTATCATCTGCCCTTGTTTAGAAAAAAATTTAAATCAAAATAAAAAAATAAATCAAAATATAATCAAATAATAATCAAATTAAATCAAAATAAAACTGCTTAATCTTCACCAATTTTTCATATTTTTTATTTTAAAGTTAGGGATATATTGTTAAGCGTTTGAAAATAATCGCTTGTGAAGTTTTGTGATTTCCACATAGAACTGCCCTCAGAGATTGAATATTGAAAATGAATTCCGAAACTTAATTTACTTAGGACAGGCTTTTCTGCCAATTTCTGAGATATAATTAAAGCGGAATTATCAAAAAGAATAACTGGAATATTCCAGAATCATCGCAGGGACTCCAGTGACTTCGAACTAGCCGATACTCCATTTCAACTAAGTTGAGCGGTAACTAAATGGAGCGTTTGACATAGGCAAGCCTTTCCTAATATCATTTCAAACACAAGTAACTGTTATTGGTTGCATTTTGAGGCCTCAGTTGAAGCATATGTCAAACACGTGGTGCGCAGAAAAAGGTGCACTTTACAAGGAGTCCTCATGAAGAATTAGATTTTACAGGGGCTCGTCAGGATGAGTTAGACTTCACATGGGGTCTGCGAGAAAGACTTTACAGGGAGTCCGTGGCAAAGGCAAAAGATTAAGAAACACTGCTCTCAATATTTCTTAGGAAGGAGAGACCGCAGCAGAAAACATTACAAGGAAATATCAATGCCTTAGCCAGGACTCGAACCCAGGTCCTGTTGATCTGCATCCAAGCACGCTAACCAAGAAGAAAAAAGAATCCAATATAAATGCTGTCCAATATTGTATATATCCAATATAAATGTTGTATATCAGATACAGTTTAGCTGAAGTATTAAAAGAAATTAACGATCAAAATTGCTTTCGATCAAGTTTACATTATAAAAAAAAAAATCCCCCCTCAAGCAGCTGCTTGCCACAAAGGTCTGAAGGAGCCTGCCAGTTTATATGCCGACTCCTTCTAATCAGTATATATAGAAGATCTGAGAGGATGGCAGCACCTCAGCAGAAAAACATCACAAACGTCCATGCCTTACCCGCTGCTCGATTTTTTTTTTCACCAACATGCCGAAAATAATTTCTTCCTAACTGCAGTTGATCATTTGCAGAGAAATGGCATTCTAAAAAAACGTGATTGAGACGAAAAGTCAAGGCTTATCTGCTTCTCACATTAAAATATCGAAAAATCATTTTAGTTAAAAATATTATAATTGCTTAGAAGTATGTTGTACATTAACCAAAAAATAAGAAAACACTTTTAGAAACGGAAATATAAGAAAATGTAAGCTGACAGTAAAAGCATGATGAAGGTCTTGAAATAAGCAAATGACTGCAATCAGAAATAACCAATTTTTCTATTAAAAACCTTAAAAATTGTTAAAAGAAATGGCACTAGCTTAATAAACATTCTCAATCAAGAATTTAATTCGTAGATTTTAAAAGATGAATGAAAGAGTCGGAACTGCTTCACCGCCAAATTAGGTTTGGAGCCAAGCCACGGAGTTATTCGCCTCGAGGAATGCAGCAATTGAGGATACTGGCCATCAGTTTTGCCCCATTTGTCAAAACGTTTTGGGTGCATTAATCATCACTTATATATAATAACCAATTTTTTTCCCTTTCATGATTAATTCAGTAAAGTTTTAAAATACGATTTCTATCAGAAAAAATAAAATTCTTTATCACATGCCTTGCGGATATGACACTGCATTTGATTCTGAGGCTTACGGCGCGTTAATGGGTAAAGGAGGAAAACAGGAATCTTTATCCTATAAACCCTGTTCAAAATATATCTGGGAAAAAGATACGAAAATGTGGAAGCTTAAGAACATCAGCAAAAAATTTTTTGCAACTTTTTTTGTGAAAGGATTGTTTCTGTCTTGGAGGTCTTGAATAAATACAATAATGAAGGAAGAATTTCCTGAAACCCAATTTTAAAATATATTTATAGAATTAGAAATAAGTTTTGATTAGAAGGAGTCGGAATTTCAAATACTTTAGGATTAATGCTGGAAGAAAATGGAAAAGTGTTGTAATGAAATGTAGATCAGGAAATTAGAATTTGACACTCAGCTGACTCTAATGATTTTTAAAAGAAATAAGGAACAAAGGAGCGAGATTTGGCAACGATAAAAAAAGATGCTTCTCGACAGAGTAATGAATTTCGGGTACAATGGAGGCTGATGAAATGACAAAATGATCCAGGGAGAAGATTGGCAGAAGGAAGATCAGATGAAAAGATTTCTAACTGGGAACTGAGAGGAAAACTATGAAGAAAAAGGATAGATGGCATAAAGGATGATGGAGAGGAATTTGAAGCAGAAAGAAATGTGAGCAATCCTCATCTGGTGTTTGTGTGGAGGGGGAGGAGGGATTCGCAATAACATATATGCAATCATCAAAAAAATTCACTTGAGTAATATCTGAATTTCAGTTTGCTAAATAGTATACACCAGATATTAAATCACATAACGAAGAGTTTACTAGGTCCCACTATCTGGGAATAACACATGAAGTTGTTGAGAGCGTCACCTAGTGACTTAAGAGAAGAAATCCTTGTTACGGATATATCGATTAAGGATATCGTTGCTGTAGTTAAACATCTCGGGTGCAGCGAGGGAGACACTCAGGAGGGGGGATGGTTTCGCCCAAAAGTAACGGTTAACGATGAGAAGATAAAATCAGCGACGTCGTCAGCTCCAGATACTTTTAGGATTGGCAGATGGGTCTCGTGATGAATCAGTGTACAATGGAAGCTCCCCATTGGAGGATCCTGTAACTCGTCCCACGATCACTGGGGCCGAGGTTAAATCACAGACTGTGAAGATCACTTACAACATTGTGTGATCCCTGGGAAGATCACTACAACTGTGTGGGAAGTGTCCTTCTCTTCAGATCAACCACCTCGCAATACACATCTGAAAAAAAAAACAATAAAAAGTCACCTTTAAAATGTAATATTTTTAGAAAATGTTTGTGTCGGTGCGGTTAAATAGAGAGGCACTTGGTCTCTTGGGACGATTTACATTTTTGCATGTTTGTCACTTGGTTCATTTACGGTTTTTAAATCATTTGTTCTTTTTTTTTATCTCTCACGTATCAGAAATTGCTCTTTTCAAACTCCAAAAATTGAATTATTTTAAAATTAATGAAAAAATAAAATACTACTAAAAGAACCATTATTTTTCTGCCATTGAAGTTGAAAGTACACAGAAAAAAAATCCTAAACACCAAGGTTGGGTTGTTTTACCTCTGAGCGTTTTTTGCCCACAATGGGCGAAATGGCCAGGTCACAAGGACCCCGAAGACTCAGAGAAGGTTGGGGATCCACTGGAACAGCTTTTGGGAGACAGATACTTTTAGTAGGTAGCCTCCTATCAAGGCCATCCAGTGTGTTCTTTAACGCTCTCCTGGATACGGTTTAAAGTCCCATCCGACGGACGGCGGCCTTTCCGAGCCCATCGGTGTCCCCTGCTGACCGTGGGCAGGGCGGGGAGTTTTGCGGAAATGAATCTCAACGCTGACCCAGCTGGGACTCGAACCTGGGGTCACAGCAGGGAGACGACGGTGAACAAAGCTTACAAGAAGTGTACAGTAAGACAGATTTCTGTTGACAGAAAAAGCATAAAATTCCCATTTTATTTAACTGTTTGAGGTCTATCTAGATATCTGGGAAATATTTATTGTTATAGATTATGCAATCAGCAGCCACTTTATTAGGTACAGTTCCGTGTTATGTATCAATAGTAACTGAGATACAGAACTCCGGATCATCTTAAACATCTTAAACAATTACTTTTTCAAAAAAAAATATGTGACTGAAAATAATTAAAAGAGTTAACTCTATTTTAATCTCACTTTTTAACATTATTCGTTCGCTATTTATAGAGTTAAGGAAATTGGACTATTTAACAGCAATAATTCCAGTTTAAGTAATTGCCGTCGATAGTTAATAAAAACAAGTTAAAACTAAAGCAATAAATGGAATGGTATTATCATTTAGTTTAGGTTTAAAAGCTAATCCTAAGAGTTCGCGTCATAGGACAAGTATCGAAAAAATATTTCCTAACATATCTCAGCATGGTGCGCATCGAATTTATCCTCACGCTGTCACTGCAGCACCCACTTTATACTAATTTTTGCTTCTGATGGAAATGTACATTGCCTTTCCTATTCTTAGAAGACTAATCATGCATTTTGCTGCGGCACAGTTTGGCGTGAGATATAAGAATTACCTGAAAGACT
The DNA here is from genome assembly GCA_038380435.1 of Ryuthela nishihirai. Taxonomy (NCBI): domain Eukaryota; kingdom Metazoa; phylum Arthropoda; class Arachnida; order Araneae; family Heptathelidae; genus Ryuthela; species Ryuthela nishihirai. The sequence continues at coordinate 55,537,506 of JAWZYU010000030.1, read as the reverse complement.
TCACAGAGAGAAAGATTCACTATGCGAACAACAAAGAACGGATGATTATGTAAATCCTTTAGCTCAACTATCCTTGTTGTGACGTCATGGAGCACGCCCTCTCAGTGAACCTGGTGCCCCCCCCCTCTCCTAACCCTTTAACACAGATTCAGCAAATGTATCTGTTGCTGTTCTAATCATGGAGGTTGGAATAGGTAGAGGTGCCCTTACTATCCGAGTGAAGCCGTGACTGCCATGTTGCTCCTACCTTGAAAGTCAGTTGTCATAGCATGTGTGCATGTTTTGCACGAATACTGGCACAAATAAATTGCAATAATTCCTGTAGGTGAAGATACTGTTATTAGGTATATAAAATTTTACTTCTTTCTTTTTATTCGTATTTGTTTCTATTCTGTGTCTGAATGTGCATCCCAAAACAGTGGTTGAACACAACGATCAAATGTTTTAATTATTTCTAACAAATACTGTCTAATAAAATTGAAATTTCTTTACAGTTGAAATGATTCTATTTTAATACATTACACTGCGCAATACACAAAAAGGCTTTGAAATGAAAATAGCCAATCTTTACTAATTTCGAGGTGCTGAACACGAAAATGACAATAAAATTTGACGATTGGCTCTTGTTTAGGAGACACAGAGATGGTCATGTATAAAAGACTCAGTCCGCATTGAGTACATAGGTAACCATTTCGCAATGCTGTATTTTAAACTCCAGATTGGAACATATTGCGTTGAATTGCATCAGCCAACCATACACACAATCCCCAGAGGTATTGCATCATTGTCTGATGCAATGTAGATTGCGGCTTTACGATCGCGGACAAAAGATAATGCATTCGTTAGCTGTAAGCGATGTCTCATAGGGTGAGCAAGTCTTTTGAGCGACTCCCATTTACCCCTGAGTCATAAGTACAACACAAGTGATCCTTGCAGTTTTAATCCAGCAGTAGTGATGCCTCGTAACTGTGTTAATAGTGCAGATACATTTTGTTACATTTGCAAGCCAGAAAAGGGCCGTCACTCCAATGCAGCATATGAGCTTTATTTAGCATGCAAGATCGGGGACCAGGACAAGGCCTGGGCACCACACATATACTGCAGTATGAGTGCAAGAAATCTTTCGAAGTGGCTGAAAAGCGAAAAGGTGACGATGCTGTCCCTATGGTTTGGAGAGACCCAAGCAATCACGCAAATGACTGCTATTTCCGCATGGTTTCACCTGTTTCTGGAGGCATCACAAGGAAAAGAAGTGGACAAGAGCATACCTGAATGTACAACTGCTCTCCGACCAGTTCTGCACGGCGAAGGCCTTCCTGTTCCCGAACCTGCAAAAGAATTTTCCATCGATTCAGACGATGAGGAGGGAGGCGAATCGATGTCTGGTTATCCGCAGCCTTCAGTGTTTAATGATGAACCATACATCTGCCACGGTGCGTCATCTGCGCCACACATTCTCACCGAAGAAGAAATGAACGATCTGGAACTGTCCAAGGCCAAACAGAGTTACTTGGATCAAGACTTAAACAATGGAATCTTTTCAAGAAAAATGTTCGAGTGACTTCGTTTCGAACTCGTCATGAGCAGTTTGCGCCTTACTTCAGAAAGGCAGATGACTTTGTGTTCTGCTCCGATGTAGATGGCCTGATGAATGCCCTCGGAATCAAACATGACCCTCAAGAATGGCGACTATTCATAGACTCCTCGAAATTGAGTCTCAAGGCGGTGTTGCTGTATAATGGAAATCGACTTCCATCCATTCCGGTCGGACACACTGTCTACATGAAAGATACCTACGAAACCAAAAACAGCTGTTGAACTGCCTTCAATACAGCAAGTATGGCTGGCCTCTCTATTGTGACTTGAAGGTAGTGGCTCTGTTGATAGGTCTGCAGCTGGGATATACGAAGTACTGCTGTTTATTATGTGAATGGGACAGCTGAGCAAACACTTTGCACTCTGTGAAGAGAAATTGGCCTCAGATGAAATCACTGAAGGTCGGAGAGAAGAATGTATGTAACTCAGCACTGGCAGAAACGCACAAAATCCTGCTACCATCCCTACACATCAAACTCGGTGTGATGAAAAACTTCGTAAAAGTCATGGACCGGACTGCATCAGCTTTCAAAGTACTTGGCTGACAAATTCCCTCAATTCAGTGAAGTGAAAATTAAAGAGGGAATTTTTGTGGGTCCTCAGATCCGCGAGCTGTTCAGAGACCAGATGTTCGACAACCTGCTTCAGGGTGACAGAAAAAAGCTTGGGACGCATTTCATCTGGTGTCAACTAAATTCCTCGGGAATGTCAGGGCAGACATGTCATGTCATCCTTCCCACAAAATTGGATATTCTAAGACTCTGTCACAGGTTGAACTATAAGAAACTGGTTAAGGACATGTTGTCTCTTTATCACAAACTTGACTGCAATAGGTCCTTAAAGATCCACTTTCACCATTCGCACTTAGATTTCTTCCCCAACAACTGCGGCATGGTTAGTGATGAGCACTGTGAACGTTTTCACCAGGACATTGCAACAATGGAGAGACGATACCAGGGAAACAGGTCCACTTCAATGTTGGCTGACTGCTGTTGGACGCTCGCCAGAGATGATCCTGAGAAGCTGTACAAGCGACGGGCAAAGCGACGTCGGAAGTAGAAGCGGAGTTTTCCCGATACATGTCATATGTACGTATTACTCTATTATATAAGAAACTATTGCGGATTTCTCAGAAATCGTAGGCTATTTTGCATTTTCATTGAAATCTTTAAGAAATGGCTACTTTTATCTCAGAGGCATGACATTTATGAAAATTTGTTGCCCAGTGTTATTAGAAAATATTTTTATTGCCTTTTCGCTTCGATTTTGCGTTTCTTTGCGACTTTAAAAACTGTTGTTGAGTTCGTAATTGGACGTTTATCGTTATGCATTTGCATATCAAATAAAAGCAATGCAACAACAATCCTCCAGAGAAAAAAAGGGAGAAGGGGATTAGGATATTTCAAACCAGCAGTGATTTTAGTAATGCATATAGCAAGAGTAGCAGTAGCTACTTTCCAATATTATTAAAGTAACGAAAAGGTTGGAAATTTCGGAAGAAAACTTTATCACAACTTCCTTCCGATAAAATGTTATTCCTTTTATCTACTTCGCAGGTTTACGCCTGCAGCAATATGCTGTACAAGCACCCACTCTTTTCGCAACAATCTCTCGTTCGTTAATACAGAGAACGCATAGTTACGAGCCGGAGCTACATGGCAACGGTCGGTTCTAGTTTTCAGCGAATGGGCGCCTCCCTCCGTGGGTGTTGACCGAAGGAAATGAACGATTAAATGTCAATATTGCCAGTTCTGAAAGGTGGAATTACGCCTAAACTTAAGAAAATGGTAACAGTGGATTTGTCAGCTATTACCGTTTCCGGTAGGAATAGCCTGGCCACTTCTTTGCTTCTAGCAAGTCCCTCTTTTGGGATTGAAATCAGCACTGCAATTTGGATGACAACCAAAATCACTCTTTCAAATTTTGAAGCCTCTGCCATTGTTTGGGCAGATGTGGTAGTCCTCTTTGGCGCCCTTATCAGTAGTTTTCTTTTCACAATAAAGGAATTTTGCACTAAATATTGTTTCTGCCTTACAACAGATATTCGCATAAAAAAGAATTGTTTTGTATTTAAGTCATCACAATTTAATAAAACAATTACTTTCAAAATCAGTGGTGATGCGAATGCAGGCAGACATATATTCCAAGAGTTTCTTCCAATAGGCAACGACCGATTTATGGTTCCAAGGAGCTGACGGTGAAAAAGGCACGCGCCTTACAAAACAAACTCTTGACAGGAAGTAGACGCCTTCCATTACATCTAGAAATAAATAAAGAACTGTCATGCTTCTGGCTCCATGGAGGAGGAAATGACAGAGAGATCTTAATTCATCTCTAACGTCGTCCGTGCCACGCCACCACGTGAAAGGAATACCAACCGATGAGTTCCCATCCGCTCGTGGAACTCCGCTCCTTGCACTTCCGCAGCGGATTTGTTTATACGAGCCGAGATCGCCGTTAAAGGTTAATGGCTCGAGAAGGAAAAGAGGGGCGCGGGGGGGGGGGGGCAAATGGCTCTACTAATTTATGACTTGCATCCTAGAAGATGAGACGATCATCATGGGGGACTTTCTCTAAAATCAAATCTAACGATAGAAAAATGAAAGTGTCTTGCTTGGGGCAGATTAAGTTGTTTTACCTCTGAGCGGCACTTTTTTTGCACACATTGGGCTAAATGGCTAAGTCACAAAGACCCTGAAGGCTCAGAGAAGGTTGAGGGAAGGGAACCCACTGGACAGCTGTTGGGTGACAGATGGTAGTCTCCCGTCAAGGCCACCCAGAGTCTTCTTTAACGTGCACAAGGGGGCCACGGTTTAACGTCCCATCCGTTGGTGTCCTCTACTGACCGTGGGCAGGGCGGGATGTTTTACGGAGATAAATCTCAAACTGCGAACCGCAAGGTTACGAGCCTGGCACACTACCGATTGAGCCACTCCTGCTCCAGGCAGATAACGATTTTACGAAAGTATTCAAATGCAACAATAAGAGCATTAATAATTACGTAAAGTAGCGATTTTCAACATTGCGAATATAACGCTCGAGGGGGCTCCGACGTTCCTCTATATCGCAGGGCAAAAGGTTTACGGAAAATAAAAAACGTTACATGCATATTTTCAGCGAATACGTGAAATCTTCACAGATACCTTCCCAACACACCAATAGAAAATCTTGTACGCTTTTCCCACAGGCAAATCATCTGAGAGGATGACAATATATTGAAACTTCAAAACCAGTGAATTATCTGCTCGTGCGAAAGAACAAGCTAATTTCCGCACTTTTAAAATTCGAAAAATTTCAATGTTAATATAATACAATAATATATATAATATTAATTTTATATAACTAATATAATAAGAGATTTAGTTAGTATGACAAGAAAAAAAAAGCAAAATGTAGGCCAACAAATAGAGATTGTCCTGGCGTCTATATTACATCATCCTCCTCCTCCTCAAGCAGCCATGGGCTACAGAGGTCCAACCAGACGGTGCAATTTAGTTCTCCAAACACGCTTGTCATAAGCTATATCTGCTGCATCTGGTCACTGAACCCCAATTCTAACAAGGTCCTGTTTGACATTGTCCACCCACCGCATCCTAGGTCTCCCCTTCTTTCTGAGGCCTTTAGGCACACTGTTCATAACCCTATTCGCCAATCTATAATTATTCATACGGGCAACATGGCCAAACCAACGGAGTTTCTCTCTGCACAATATGCTGCTTAAAGGAGGTTGCCAACTCCTTTGCCTAACCTGCTCATTAGTTACAAAGTTGAACCACCTAATGCCCAAGATATTGCGTAAGCATCTAGAGAGAACCAGATTATTACAGTCTAATTTTAGTCTTATTTTCTCTTCGTGCAAGAACTGCACTAGGTAAAAAATATTCCTTTAAAAAAAATATTCCTTTAAAATTCTACAAAGCATAAAAAACGCACTCAGATTTAGTGGTAAAACTCCTAATCTGGCAACACTTTCGTAACACCATCCCGTGTTGTGTATATTCGTCTCCATGCATTTATGTACTTAAAAGAAATTACGTGTATTGGCCCCAATGGGCATTGGTGCATCGAAGGGGGAGGCTTGGGAGTGTTCAACCCTTCCCACCCACCCCCAATGTATACGTTTCAAAAATTTCGAATTTTTCCGCTTTTGAAACATTTAGCAATTATTAAGCATTGATACAAAATGTACCATTGGTTACTAGTTTCCTTTAATATTTACTAATTAATTACCTATGTTTTAATATTTAAAAAAAAAACCCTCTCAAACTTATTTTCAAAATCCTTTACTGCTAACGTGTACTTGGGGTGGATGATTACCTGGATATCCCTCTGCCGGACATTCTGTTTAATGCTCCTAATTCATTGTGAAGGAGGAGTGGTGAAGAGGATGATGAAGAGCGTATTCAAGTATTGAAAGAGGAGCCTTCATCTCGATAATGGTGAAAAGCAGTTGAGTAGGTCGGCCATCTTAATCGCAGCTTCTCTTACCATTTGGTTACCTAGGTCATAGTAGGTATGCTTCGATAGTGGTGTATGCAAATGGCGGTGTTAGAGGCAGGATATGAAATTCCGCTCGCCACGTCGAGTGACTATTCTATACGTCACTGGCTTTGTTACCAACTGGCGAAATTGTAACATTGAAAGCTAGTAAAAATTGCAATAAAATATTTCAAGGGAAAAAGAGTATTCATTTCATTTGCACAGTCTTTATTAATGCACATAAAACCACGAAACATGTTTTGCCCCTGTTTTGCTTTGGCTTGTAAAAACTGCTGATTGGTCTTGTGGTGTAACCACAGAGAAAGGGCTCCTCCCCGCCTTTTCTCAATTTAATTCAAGCAATAAAAACATTTAAAGTTTAATTTCTTAATTAAGTTTTTATATTTTATTTTAAAATTTGAACTGTTTTATAAGCTTTATTATTGCCATTTTTATTCACATTTTTAAGGGACAATCTGAGTTTAACAAAACTGTTCCTTTTCAGCTTCCTGGAAAGTAGTACCTCACCTAAAATTCCCTTTTTCTGTTTCGGCATACAAGGTGATAACACCCTGGGGATTTTCCCTTAAGCGTTGGGCTTTCTCGTGTTCGACTGATATCACTTTTAGCGCCGAGATATTCCTCACCCATCATTCTTCTTATATAGTTTGTTATGAGTTTAATTTAGAGAATGATCTTTCAACAGAAGTAACTGTCACGACTCTATATAAACATCTCGGAGGAAGTGACCGAAAGTGCAACATTTTCAATAACCAACTAATTTGGGAGTTCTTTTACTGCGGTCAATTCTTAAAAAACTACTTTTAAGGCAATATCACAAGTAGTTTAAACCGACTGCTGAAAAATAACCTAAATATTTTGTTAATATCCTGAAAAGTAACTGACGTAAAGATTAAAAAAAATATTTAGGTTAAAAATAAATACATAAAAATATACATTCAACATAATAGGGTGTCTCAGTTTGGGAAGGTCTCTTTGGGGTTTTCCTGTGAGCCCCCCCCCCCCCCGGGAGATAGCTGCGCCACTAGACTGCTCTGTTTTCTACCACCTCAAAGGCTTGAATCCAGGGTTGCCACATTGGAGAGCGAAAAAATCGAGATTTTTTTCAAAATGACTTTTCTTCAGCCCACTGATACGGTGTACAGCCACATATCAAGTGGAAACGAAACAGTGCGACTTTTCGGTTTTCTTACATTTCGTGTTGACCTTTTCACTCAATTCAGAAGCAGTTTTTGTATTATTCCGCCGAATGCTTTCTAAATGATCTCGTTGCAACGTGATCTCACGATGACATTGGAAAGAGAACTCACCTGGGTGAACGAAGGAGTTATAACTCGGCGGACGCTTCGTCCTCGTTGCTCGGTGACCTTTCCGTACTCATACTGAAAGTGAAGGGCGGAGGAAAACGGTGGTCCGGCAATCTTCCGGTGTCGAAGAACGGGACTCGAGGCGCACTGGCAGCTGCTGGCCGAGTGGAAAAGTAAGAGTACAAGGACTGCATCACGGAATTGGAATTGACAGGTTCGAATGCACTTCCGCTATTCGCACTGCTGGAGGCTGCAGCGGAGGGCAGTGAATAAGGATAATACGGAGTCCATGGGTAGAGAACCCCCGAAGGGTAGCTGCTGCTGCTACTGCTGGTCTGTTCCGCCATGGAGGGCCAGAAACTTTCCGTCGCTGGAGTGCCAGGGGACAGTGTCGATTCAAGGAAGGCGTAGCTGCGAAAGTCTGACTGGGCTGAAACACAAAAGGGTGGAGAAATATTAAGAGAGTACAGGAATCAATTCACTAGTAATTATCACATAGATTATAAAATATTTAAATTGTGTGGAATATGTAAGGTGTGCCTTACACCGAATAATAAATTATAACAGGTGTCGCCAAATCGTATAGGGGACAAATCTTCTTAATATATGACAGGCCTCAAGGAAAGGTAAAATATTGTACGGTTATTATTTTAATAGTCCCCACTTTTAATACCGAAAATAAACCTAAAATTTCCTTTCTAATGGCTTCATCTTCGGCTGAACGCGACCCTACTCTCAATCTCGCCTTAGATCATCGCAATCAATGATCATTTAGTCAGTTACAGTTCGTTGCCATAATTTCTCTCCGCCATTTAGCCCATTGTGCGCAAAAGGGTCGCTCAGAATTGAAATATACGAACCTAACGCTATCGTGATTATGATAGACAGTACTCCTTGCGAGCCACGTGCTTGAGATCCCTGAGGAGGGAGAGAGGGATTGCGGGTCACGTGCTTGAGATCCCTGAGATGGAGGGATCCATTCGATCACGCACCTCTTTTCGTAGTCACCATGCAAAAATCTTACGCGAATAGACATCTCTTTATAAAACATATGTATTATAATGAAATAAAAATATTCAGATATTTTAACGATTACTATTCATAATTATCACTAAATACGTTTTAAGAGCATGCATAGTGAAAAAAAAGAAAGAAAAAGAATGTTTTAAGCACATTTTAATTTGTGCATTGTTGACAAGTCTTTTCTAAATGTGGCTCATTTTGATGCCTCTTATTCTCGATCAGTGGACACATGTTCCTCGCTTGCGCTAAATGCCTAGTGTTTTGCTTCAATCTTTTTGCCAGTCCACACAAAGAAGCCGATTCCATCTGATCTGGACAGAATTCTTTCTTGAACAAAGCTTGAGACAGCAGCAGCCATCTTCTTGTTGGCCTCTGATATGAATAGGAGGAACACAGCTTGCCCAAAATGCCTACCTCATCTTTCGTCATGTAATAAGGCATAACATCTGGCTTTCCACTTTGCTCATCAACTTTATTATCATGATGTAAAGATGATATGAGGATTACAGTTTAGATTGTTTTCACACAGAGGGCGCTATTGTTTATTTGATGGTAAAACCATGTAAAATGGATCCAATACCTCTTTGACGATTAGCTTTGAAGCGTGAAAATATTCTTATTCGAGACTACCTTTGCGAGATTCTTTATTCAAACCACGAGACCTAGGATCCCTTTAACCCTTCAAAGAGAATATGTTCCTTTTTTAATTCGGACCTTTCTTAAACTTTTCTAATACAAGAAATGATCTCCTTTCTTAACTACTAATAAAAAAATTTATTTCTCAAACATTTAACGATAAAAAATGCTAATATTTTATAAAAAGTTACAAAATTTAAAATAACTGAAGGAATATTCCCTTAGTCTCCGCATGGATCAAGACATCCACCAAAACCGACAATCCCTTAACCTCTACCAGCATCAAAACACCCACCAAGACCGACAATCCCTTAACCTCTACCAGCATCAAAACACCCACCAAGACCGACAATCCCTTAACCTCTACCAGCATCAAAACACCCACCAAGACCAACAATCCCTTAACCTCTACCAGCATCAAAACACCCACCAAGACCGACAATCCCTTAACCTCTAGCAGCATCAAAACACCCACCAAGACCGACAATCCCTTAACCTCTAGCAGCATCAAAACATCCACCAAGACCGACAATCCCTTAACCTCTACCAGCATCAAAACACCCACCAAGACCGACAATCCCTTAACTTCTACCAGCATCAAAACACCCACCAAGACCGATAATCCCTTAACCTCTACCAGCATCAAAACACCCACCAAGACCGACAATCCCTTAACCTCTAGCAGCATCAAAACACACACCAAGACCGACAATCCCTTAACCTCTAGCAGCATCAAAACACCCACCAAGACCGATAATCCCTTAACCTCTACCAGCATCAAAACACCCACCAAGACCGACAATCCCTTAACCTCTACCAGCATCAAAACACCCACCAAGACCGACAATCCCTTAACCTCTACCAGCATCAAAACACCCACCAAGACCGCAATCCCTTAACCTCTACCAGCATCAAAACACCCACCAAGACCGACAATCCCTTAACCTCTACCAGCATCAAAACACCCACCAAGACCGACAATCCCTTAACCTCTAGCAGCATCAAAACACCCACCAAGACCGACAATCCCTTAACCTCTACCAGCATCAAAACACCCACCAAGACCGACAATCCCTTAACCTCTACCAGCATCAAAACACCCACCAAGACCAACAATCCCTTAACCTCTACCAGCATCAAAACACCCACCAAGACCGATAATCCCTTAACCTCTACCAGCATCAAAACACCCACCAAGACCGACAATCCCTTAACCTCTAGCAGCATCAAAACACCCACCAAGACCGACAATCCCTTAACCTCTACCAGCATCAAAACGCTCACCAAGACCAACATCCATTAGCCTCTGCCTGTACGAAAACATACACCAAGACCAACATGCCTCACTCTCTGCATGAATCAAAACACCCACCAAGACCAACATGCCTTAGCCTTTGCACGGATCAAAGCACCCATCAAGACCACATACCTTAGCCTCTGCCTGGATAAAAACACTCGCCAAGGCCAACATCCCTTAGTCTCTGCCTGGATAAAAACACCGAGCCAGATCAACATGCCTTAGCTTTTGCATGGACCAAAGAACCCACCAACATGCCTTAGCCTCTGCATGAATCAAAACACCTACCACAACCAACATGCTTAAGAATCTGCCTGGATCAAAACCCCCACAAACATGCCTTAGCCTCTACCTGGATCAAAACACCGTGTAAAACCAACATCCCTTAGCTTCTGCATGGAAAAAAAAAACATCTACCACGACCAACATGCTTAACCATCTGCCTGGTTCAAAACCTCCACCAACATGCATTAGCTTCTACCTGGATCAAAACAGCGAGCAAGACCAACATGCCTTAGACTTTGCATGGATCAAAACACACACAAAGACCAACATGCCTTGGCCTCTGCCTGGATCAAAACACACACAAAGACCAATATGTCTGTCTCTGAATGGATCAAAACACACACAAAGACCAATATGTCTGTCTCTGAATGGATCAAAACACCCGCAATCCCTTAGTCTTTGCCTGGATAAAAACACCTGCCAAGACCAACATCCCTTAGTCTCTGCCTGGATAAAAACACCGAGCAAGACCAACATGCCTTAGCTTTTGCACAGATCAAAGCACCCACTGAGATCAACATCATTTAGCCTCTGCATGGATCAAAACACTTACCACGACCAACATGTCTTAGCCTTTTCATGGATCAAAACACCCACCAAGACCAACATGCCTTAGCTTATTCATGGATCAAAGAACCCATCACGACCAGCATCCCTTAGCCTCTGCCTGGATTAAAAAACAAGCAAGGCCAACATGCCTTAGCTATTGCATGGATCAAAACACACACCAACATCCCTTAGCCTCTAGCTGGAACAAAACACCGAGCAAGATCAACATGCCTTAGCATGGGGCAAAGCACCCACCAAGAGCAACATGACTTAGCCTCTGCCTGGATCAAAATAACCGCCAAGACCAACATCCCTTAGCTTCTGCCTGGATCAATCATCCAAGATCACACACCAAGACCAATATGCCTTAGCTTTTGCACGGATCAACGCACCCACAAACACCAATATGCCTTAGCCTCTGCCTGAATCAAAACATCCACTCTTCGCTGGTTAAAACTTCTGTCCCTGGGGCTCTTTTACCTCTAGGGGATTCTGTGTTCTCTTTCTTCTTAACTCTTTCAGTTCTTGTTTGATTCAGAAATTTCTTAAAGGAAAAACAAAGCTCGAAAACACCGCATTCATAAGTTAGAATATATTATTCACTTCCTTTTTTCTCAGAGGATTTTTCGAGGAAAAAGAGATCAGTTTGAAACTTTTTTTTTGCCGAGTCATACGTGGCGTAAACTGAAGGGATATTTCGACTTTGCATATTTTAATGCAGTCACATATCGAAAAATTAACCAATTAAAAAAAAATCATTGTACAGACTAAGTATTTACAAAGGTATTATCGTAATGCAGGTCTCGAGCCAGAGAAAAATAAATCGATGCGGAGGGGAGAGGGGAAGGAGGAAACACAATGGAGCCCGAAAGAGGGGGGGGGGGGGTAAGTGACTGGATTTCGAATTCGGTATAACATTTCCCCTTCCGTTTTACAGATCTTTAAACATTTCTTGAAAAATGCATGAAATATTAAATATAAGTTTAATAATTTTTTTCCTCTATTACCCTTATTAACATTTTGAAAGGGGGCAGGTTGGTCCCCTTCCCCCCTTTTCACACTCAAAATTATGATCCAAAATTGACCAAACTTATCGTACAAATACGATAATTACCATACACCTAGGAAAAATTATTCTGCTTTTCTCAATAAATAACTGCTAATGAAGATTTCTGTTAGTAAATGAATGAATTCATGCAATGATATTTTAGTGATTTTGTGGCATTTCTTAAAAAGTTGCTTGCAAGGTGTTTGCTTTTGTGTGCTACCTGACAGGCTAATGGCTGTCAAAAATCCTCGTCACAGATTACCATCCTGCAGCAAACAGATTTTGGTACTTAAGCTGTTAACCATTGGTTAATAAATTCAACCAGCACATTAAAGCATTTCTTTCGATACACGTTAATCGTTCTCCATTTTTATACATCCAAATGCGAGACATTTTACAAAAATTTTAAAATCAATTACACGTTGTTATTAATCTTTACCGTTGCTTACTCACATAAAATGCACCCGACTTTCTCAGCCAATGAGAGGCTATCTGTGGCCCTCGAAATCGGATAAAGACCGAGCCTTCATTTCAACGATGTCAGTCATTCTGTCAGCGGCGGCTCTCTCTCTCTTTTGCGGCTCTCTCTCTTTTGCGGCTCTCTCTCTCTCTTGCGGCTCTGTCTCTCTCTTGCGGCTCTGTCTCTCTCTTGCGGCTCTCTCTCTCTCTCTTGCGGCTCTCTCTCTCTCTTGCGGCTCTCTCTTGCGGCTCTCTCTCTCTTGCGGCACTGAAATCGATTCATGTGATTCACCGATGACACACGTGGGGACACATCTTAAACCGTATATTTCCACTTTTACTTATTTCACCTTTTCAGCTAATTTATAGCAAAAAAAAAATACTGTATAAATTTCTAGTAATGCTGTAATTTATTAAATTACTGACTGATACGATTTAGCTCACAAACCCATTTTTAGCCGAAAACCTTACATAATGGATCACCTGAAAAAATGTGAATTTGTTCTTACCAGGTTCGTGAAACTGTTACGCTCGCCATGCTCATTTAGGTCAAAGGTGAATGTCCCACCCACTGCTATGAGTTATGTTGGAATGTTCATCGCTATTATGAACGATTATGGAAATAAGCAGGTCAAAGAATAATTCTCAAAAAATATTCATTACGCGACAATAAGCAATAAGAATTTGAGGAGGTGGTTGCACAGAGAAATCGGAACAAGACGACTTTTTTTTACAAAACTTTTTATTTCACGACCACAAGTCATAAATATATATGAAAAAAAAACAAAACTCTTTTCCTAAAAAGTACAAAATAAACTTAAAACATATCGATGGTGCAATTAGTCACTGAATTTGTATTCACTTTAAAGGAAGATAGGGAGGCGATTTATCTGCTCAAGAAGATTGCCGGCGCTTTATTTTCCTTTGAAGTGAATGAGAATTCAGTGACTGATTGCACCATCGATAAGATTTAGGTTGATTTTCTAGTTTTTAGGGGGCATATGGGAAGATATGTACTTTTTAAAATTTTCAATTTATATTATTCCTTTGTCACTAAAAATATACCTTCAGAAACTTTCATTTGACATATAATTCACAAACATCCCCTGTTTTGGAATCGATTTTAAGGTAGTCCACGACATTGCAAACGCTACCATCATCATCATCATCCTCAGGCAGGCTACGGAGATCCAACTAGACCGTGAAATTTAGTTCTCGAAACGTGTCTGTCCTGGGCAACATCCGGCCACTGCACACCAATTCTAACAAGGACCTGTTTCACATTGTCTGCCCACCGCATCCTAGGTCTCCCCCTCTTTCTGAGGCCTCTAGGCACACTGTTCATAACCCTATTCGCCAATCTATAATTATCCATACGGGCAACATGGCCAAACCAACGGAGTCTCTCTCTGCACAATATGCTGCTTAAAGGAGGTTGTCGACTTCTTTGCCTAATGTCATCATTACTTACAAAGTTGAACCACCTAATGCCCAAGACAATGCGTTAGCCTCTAAAATCAAAAGCATCAAGTTTCCTGCTATCTTGTTTAGAAAGCTCCAGGTTTCATTATCATAACTAACCCTAGAAGGAATCAAACTATTGTACAACCTAATTTTAGTCTTCAGCTGTATACGGTCATTTCTTCACTCTCCATAGATTCTTAAAAGCCCCAGCAGCAATCATTATTCGTCTAGTTATTTGATGCCGCACATCACCAATATCTGTTACATAGTTCCCAAGATAATTAAACTGCGACAACTGATCAAGAGGAGCGCCAGACTCGTAATCTGCAGTTCCCAGGTTCGAGTCCCAGCTGGGTCAGCGTTGAGATTTATCTCCGAAAAATTCCCCGCACTGCCCACGGTCAGTACGAGACACCGATGGGCTTGGAAAGGCCCCCGTCCGTCGGGTGGGACGTTAAGCCGTGGCCCCGTGTGCGGGAGAACCATACCCTGTGCACGCTAAAGAACACGCTGGATGGCCTTGACGGGAGGCTGCCATCTGACTCCCAACAGCTGTTCCAGTGGGTGGCCTCCCCCAACTCTCTCTGAGCCTTCGGGGTCCATGTGACTTGGCCATTTAGCCCATGGTGTGCAAAAAAGTGCCGCTCAGAGTTAAAACAACCCAACTCAACCCTGATCAAGAATGCAACCATTCATATTAACTGAATCACAGCCTGCCTGACCAATTTTCATCACTTTAGTTTTCTCTCTGTTTATAAACAAACCTACTCTGCTACCAGTCTCATGAACAGAACAGCTCGAATGAAAGAAATCATCTCATCAACATTTGCCAAAAGTGCTAAATCAAAAATTTTCAGATCTCCAAACTAAGGCCAAAATCTTCCCTTTGTAATGGATTCTCCATAACATAATCAATAACCAAATTTAAGAGTAATAGTGACAAAATGTACCCTTGTCGAACACCATAAGCAATGCTAAACCAATTGCTACAAGCCTTACTAACTCTCACACATGACACAGTGTTATTATAGAGACTTTCGTTATGTTAACTAACTTCTCTGGTATGCCATGCGATTAACACAAATTATGACGATCGACAGAGTCAAAAACCTTTTTGAAATCAACAAAACTAGTAACCAAATGTTTCTATAACTCTAAACATTTCTCAAGAATCTGCCTAGGTGAAAAATATCTGATCTACAATTCCCCTACCATCTCTGAATCCATATTGCTCATCACGCAATTCCCTCTCAACCAGATTCTTTAAGCACAATCATGGAAAGAACTTTCCCTGGAACAGAGAGTAGGCTAATACCCCTATAGTTATCACAAGAACTGCGATCACCTTTTTTGAAAATAGGGATAACAATAGCTCTGGTAAAATCCTTAGGAACCATGCCTTTATCATAAAAGATATTCAGAATTTCAGTCATCCAAGTGGTAACCGAAACATTCCCAGCTCTAAGCATTTCCTTAGTAATTTCATCTACCCCTGGGGATTTATGTAGTTTCAGTTTAGAAACAGCCAAAATAACTTCAGATTGTGTTATAGAGCCAACATTAAAGCCACCAATGCATCTATCATCATTGCAAACAATGGGAATAGAACTAACCGCATTGTTCAGAATATCACTGAAATGCTCAGCCCACCTAGCCATGACAGAATCCTCACCTTCTATAACCTTATCTTGTTTATCCTGCAATCCTTGTATGCCTGTCCGTTTTCTACCACATAAAACATTAACTATCTGGTACAGCTCTCTGCTGTTGTGCCGTCTAACTGCTTCCTCAGCTTTGTCAGCAAGGCCATCAAGTCAAAGATTCTTATCAGCAGCTAACTGATCCTTTACGCGTTTATTAAGCTCTCTGTAATGCTTTCTATTAGGACTAGTAGGGTATTGATTAAGGACATTCCTGCAGTTCTTTCTTTCTGAAATAAGCTCAAGTGCCTTATCACTCAGATAATTCTGCCTCCTCTTCTCACTTTTTCCTAAAAGTGTACAAGTCTGTTTGAAACTGTCCCATTCTTCCTCAATTTCAGCAGTAAGCAAACCATGACTGTCATAATGATTAAATAACCTATCATTATAAGCTTTGGCTTAGACTTAGTAACAGAAGAAGTTAATAAATTTACTTAGGGATGAAATTTTCTTCTAATGTTAAATGGAATTATCATATAGACTTGTTTGTAAGAAACTGCGATTCACGGCTTACAAAATTAAAAAAATATAAATTGTAATAAACCAAGATATTGTTCTTTTAGTCCATAAGGCACTATTTGAGTCCATAATTAAGTAAGGAATTTCTCTGTATGGAATGACTTATAATACTGAATTAAACAAGATTAAAAAACACTAGTAAGTTTGCTTAGAAGTCTTCTCCTGATGTTAAAATAATTTCGATAATAGTAATAACATTTTTAGACACTTTGGCGTTTTATCTGTCAAAAATTTATATATATATATAATTGTGTGATAAAGAATTTTTATAACAGTGAATATAAGCAATATGTTTCACATGATAAATTAACAAGGAGTAAAACTTTGGGTATGCTAAGAAAACTAAAATTTATTAGTAATTATGGGCGCTGTGCTAAAGATTTTCAAATCTGACACGTGTTCAACCAAGTACCTAGAGAAATTTTGAAGGTGAATAAAAATTTCTAAGCGAAAAGAGAATTGGATATGATTAAAATAATATATAGATAGAAGTAAGAAAAATAAGATGAATCTTTTTTTAAATTGCGATAGAATTAATTTTGATAGTTATTATAATTTATGTCAAATTTTGTTTAAAAAAACTTATTCATTGTATTGCACTGTTAAGAGAAGATTCATTTGGCTCAGTTGCGATTGAATATGGACTTGCTGAATAAGCCTTTGGTGGTTAGCAGGATCAAATTTATTTACCTAGCATAGAGACAAAATGAAGCAAACAAACTTTGACTTTCGTTCTGGAGATATAGAGTAAGAGTCGTTTTCATATTTCCCCTTTTTTTAGGGGAAAAGGAGGTTATTTGTCAAAACCTGTGGCACTCCCTGCGTCATAACCTGTGGCACTCCCTGCGTCATAAGCTTTCATTTGACACATAAATCAATTCGGTTTCTCTGTCGCGTTCGAAAGATATGGTGGAACAACGGTTTTGACAAATCTACAAACCGACAAATGAGGAGCAAATAGGAAGTTGGGTCAAAAGACCAATCAACGGAAGAAAGAAACGGCAAATAAAAATTCATGTTTCTGTAAATATTTAATCCGGCATCAGCAATCAAGGTATGGCATTAGCTGAACAGAGGGGGCCGGATCTAGCGGGAAAGGCAGCCATGCCCCCCTCCCCCGCTCAGAATACCAATAAGGGGCAAAAATTATTGAACTTATTTATTTTGCATGCATTTTTCACGAAAGTTTTCAAGCCTGTAAAACCGGGGGGGGGGGAGAAATGTTAATGTTGCAATGGCAATCCGGTCCCTTGCGCACCCTCCTATCTTTTTCTGGTTCGATAGTGTTTCTTGCCCCCCTCCCCCAATCGATTTTTTTTTCTAGATCCGGAGACGGCTGGATATAACATGTGAAGCTACATATATCTATTGAATAATTTGAAATTGAATTTTACCAGGACTTTACCATCAGTTATAAAAATTTCTCGCTACGAGTGGTTTTCAGCTTTGGGGTTTTTTGTTACCTTTCCGCCACCCACAAAAATACCCGGAAAGGTTGAGCAGAAAAACAGATTTTTAAGTCTATTTCGCAATAAATATTTATTTTTTTCGAGCATAGTATCAGACCATTTACATGCTTTCTTTTTTCTTTCCTCAAAGCCCAGCAAAACACACTCGCCATCAAGACTAGGACCCCATCATAAAAATAGGCATAAAAATTTAAAATATTAGGATCTGATGCTTCGAGTTGGTGCCAGTAAATACCCTAATGAAGTGGGAAGTGTTTTAGCTTTAATTGCTCTGCGAAAAGTGTTGCTTACCCAAATGAGAAAATCTTGAAAGAGCCGCGGCTGAATACATTATGCAAGTCAACATTTAGGCAATTCCTCGAGGCAGCTGCAGAGGAGGTGCGGCACTTGTTCTAAATCGCTCACTTGTTGCCAAGCAACGAGAGATTCTCTCTCATCCGGGGAATGCAGAGAGAAGAGCCAGAGAAGCAATTCGTGATGTTGAAGATGCAGATGCCCCTGTGAGTCCATCAGTTGCTACGAGGTGGTAAGCAGTCTCTCGTACCTCATGACACTTTAGTTAAATGAACCAAGTGTGGCCGCTCTTCGCCGTTGCCGTCCAGACAACCGAGGGAGGTGGGGGGGGGGGGGACGATGAACTTCACTGGATTTACATACACTCCTCTCCGACATATTGGAACACTTCCACGTTATGGGAGTGAAAGGTCACAACCAAAACTCCTCTAATATTAGAAGTAAGCTTTTTAGAGGAAAATCTCACTGAAAATAAATTGAAGTTCTCAATCAAATTTATCCAAAACTTGATTTTTTAACAAACCGTTAAACACTTATTGACACTGGAATATTTAACAGAAGCTTTCACAGTCTTCAGAATTTAAATAAAAAAAAAATACCCCCTCAAGCAGCTGCTTGCCACAGAGGTCTGACAGGAGCCTGTCAATTTATATGCCACAATAGAAGGTCTGTGAGGATGACAGGACCTCAGCAGAAAAACAACACGACATCCATGCCTTACCCGGGGTTCGAACCCAGATCCCTTAGGTCAGAAGCCAAGCGCGCTAACCACTCGTCCACGACCCCTAAATATATTAAAATACAAATCACAACTGTTATAACAAATCGTCTATTAAAATAATTGCATTTGTAGAAATATTTTGGCTGAAAAAAGGAGTTTCGCCCTCAATGGACCTCAACTTATTATTTCACGAGTTCCATGTCTACAGGACATATCCTGTGATTCTTTACTACTTCTCAGTTGTTCTAACCACCAAGATATCAGCGGTTAGTTCATTATTCAGCCAATTGATTCTGGCATTTGTAGAAACTTATGCAATGATTAAATAGTTTTGTGGAAAAAACGATTTTTGGCGATCCGTATGTCGAACCCACTTCTTTCCAGATTCTTGCCAGAGCGGTCTAGCCACTAAACTAGGGCCAGATCCGTCATTTATCGACTAATATGTCATATAAACATGCATTCTTTAATGTGGCCCGGTATATATCTCTTCCGCATATGGGGCCACGGCTTAACGTCCCATCCGACGGACGGCGGCCTTTCCAAACCCATCGGCGTCATCTGCTGACCGAGGAGAGGGCGGGGAGTTTTGTGGAGATAAATCTCAACGCTGGCTCAGCTGGGAACTTCAAATTACGAGCCTGGCACGCTACTGACTGAGTTACCTCCATCTTCTTTCTTGTAGGACTTCTTTGATGAGCACATTGCATGAAGCGGCTTTTGGCCTCCATGATCCCCAGATCTCACACCACCCGACATTTTTTTTTACATGGGGATCTTAAAGAAAGAGCGAAGGAACTTAAAACTAATAATGGACCGACTGTTGCAGGCATTAAAAAACTTCAAAAAGTTGCAAGAAACACTGAAAAAAAAAGAGGGGGGGGGGGAGTGCTTGTCTTCCAGAAGTTGGTGGACGTCTTTAGCATCTGCTGTAATTGTTCTCAAAGTTGTTTATTACATTTATATCTTCGGTACCTCTGAAAATATATGGTACGCAATGTTGAGTTTCGTTTCAAATGGTATACCCTGCACAAGTGCAAAGAATCCTTAAGCCATACGATATGCATATTATAACAAATCAGGATCTATGAATCGTTCAGAAATTACATAAAATCATTGTGGGGAGGGTTATTTTACCTCTGAGCGGCACTTTGCACACAATGGGCTAAATGGCCAGGCAACAAATATCCAAAGACTCAGAGAAGGTTGGGAGAGGGGACACATTGGACAGCTGACAGATGGTAGCCTCCTGTCAAGGCCATCCAGCGTGTTTTTTTAACGTGCACAGGGTATGTCTCTCTCGCACGCAGGACCATTTTTTGGGGAGGGGGTTTAATTTTGTATCGCATTGGGGAGGAATCTGAGACGGAAGTACGTAAGCAAAAATGTTGCATTTATTTCTGAAGTCATTTTTCCGTTTTCAGATAACAAAAATAACCCATCACTTGTTACGCTGATTACCACACAAAAAAGTGCACACTCCTTACAAAAGAGAAAACTGTTGTGATGAGGGGATTTGGCAAACCGTTAGAAGGCGTTACATGGGGAGGCAGGATTTAAAATTCGACTAAAACAGTGTTACGTAATTTATGGATGACCCCAGCACTCACAAATTCAACTCTTTCCTCTCTAAACATTTCTACCTCATGAATCAATCAATTTTTATTTCATCATCATATACAATTTATAAGATAGAAAAATATGAGTGAACCCAAAAACCACATGGTTTGTCTGGACCACTAAAGGAAAGGAACAAACAGTATGTGCCCTTTTTCCGATATACGTACGATACATTTTTACTTTACACTTGATTATTTAACAGCAACATCTTCCAAAAAGAAAGCTTTTTAAATTCTGCTTGAACGTATTAAAATTAAAATATTCTTTACGATCAAGTATGCCGCAAGAACTTTCTAGTAAGATTCTCTCGGTAAAGAGCATGAAATCTTTGCCTGTGAAGAGTTTTCTTTCTGGACTATTTTTAGTAAGGGAACATGCTGAAACATGTTGTCGTCCCCGCCTCTCCTATGCACACCGAACATGTAGGTAAGCTCTGGCAGATGGCATTTAGAGAAGATTTAGCGACGAAACAAATCGCTGGATTAAAACAGGTCACAATGAAAGTCCAGAATTGTTTATTCTTTCGTAAACAATAGAGTACGATAGGTGTGTACTACAGTCGAACCTGCTAATAACGCATTTGAAGGGACAGCGGAAATATTCGATATATCCATAAATTCGTTATAAGAAATATTGCTCGAAAAGTTACTTAAAAAAATCTATTATTATGTATTTAAGCACAAAAAATAAAAGACTAAACTGTAAAAATAATAAGACTACTTAAACTCAGATAATAAAAACTAGTTATTTTCTTAATAAGCCATGCATCTAATGAACACTGCTTTTTCTGTTCGCTTGAAGTAGTGGACCGATTAGTGGTCAATTTTGAGCTCTGACTTTTGTGAACCAATGGAAACCAATTCTTCAACATTTTAGTATAAACTAATTTAATCTTTTGTCTTTGAACAGCAACTCTTGACTTTGCAAGCTCCGCCAAAGTTTTCTTTTTTAAAGACAAAGAACTCGGTAGAACTGCATGCACCTTGGCTACAGATCAGCTTTCTTTTCACCTTCCTCAAGTAGTATTTGGTTTCACCTTTCTCTGCCAAATGAAGAATTTTTCGTTTCTTGGACTATTAGACCACAACTATGTAGCAGGGTCGGACTGGTTTACATCTGGGCGGCGCTTTTTTGCACACAGTGGGTTAAATGGCCAGGTCACGTGGCCTCCGAAGCCAACGGATTGAGAGATAAGACATCCAACGAAAAATTGTTTACTTCTGAATTTTAAATCGGTGGAGACATTTGGAATTGGTTTTCAGCATCATCTACATACTTTGTTGCCTCATGATGATTTCCTCGCGCTATCTTATCAGATAGACGAATTATCCAATAAGAGGTCAAAAGGGTCGTGTTGGATACGTGCCTCTTCAATTTCGCTGATCGAAGCATTTTCGAGATAACGAGCGATTCAATTCGCCATTCTTCTAAAGCGGATCTCGGGGTTCAGCTTCACTAACATTGTTACATCACAACAATGATAAAAATACTTTTCGAAGGTCGTGTCGTGACCTTGGAGATAGCAAAGGGCAACTAAGTCGGCGCAGAATCGTCGTCATTCTTTCCCTTTTGCAATAAATAATTCATTAGTATTAAAATAAAATAAATAGCCCCTCAAGCAGCTGCTTGCCACAGAGGTCTGAGAGAAACCTGTCAGTTTATAATGCCACAGTAGAAGGTCTGAGAGGATGGCAGGACCTCAGCAGAAAGACAACACGAACATCCATGCCTTACTCGGGGCTCGAACCCAGATCCCTTAGATCAGTAGCCAAGCGTGCAAACGACTCGGCCATGGGACAGCTTAAATACTAATAATTAACTAATAAATATAAGTAATCCATTCTTCCTTTGATCGTTTATACTATCATCCAATAATCCCTGAATTGCTTTCCCTCGAATTCAAATCAGGTGGAATGTTCCAATTCCTAGGGGATATTGGTGGTGGGGTATGGGCGAGAGGCCTTACATTTTATAAGGAGATCAAATAACGAATTAAATAATTTATAATTTTTTTTAATACATAAATATTTAAATACAAAACGTACATAGAAAACAGTTCACAAAGACTATCCACAATAAAATAAAATTACAATAACTCAAAGAATCATAATTTTGGTCTCTACAACTGAGAACTAAGAGGCAACTGCCCGCCCAATTTCTGATCAACATTTCCAATGTAAATTTCGGCAGCAGCACACGGTATCACGTGGTAAACAACAATATAAAATAAAACTTGGTTTCCTTACAATAAATTTTCTACATCCGAAATATTTAAAACAAAAGAACGTAAATATATTTTAAATAGCAAAGAGTTATTTTCATTTCTAAAGGTAAAGATTCGAATACTGAAGGTGCAAGAAACGAGAAATGTCTCTGCAAAAGATATCTTTTTGCTAAAGGAACTTTATATAGTAATAGGAACTTTATATAGTAATCCAGTTCGTCTCTAGTTAAAAGTAACAGTATTTTTAAGTATCCAATTTTTTTGCTGGTATAGAAATAAAACAATTTTATAAAAATAAACTTGTCTAATAGTATAAAATGATCTTATAGGAAATGAAATATTGGAATATTTAATTCTAAATACAATTTTGAAAAATTTTTATGTATTAAATATAAATAGTTTAAATTATGTTGGTAATCTCCACCCCATATACATATTCCAAATTGTATATATTTGAATAACTCATGCAAAATAGAGTGTAACAAGAAAATTTCTTGGAACCGTTTTTTTCAAAAAAAAAATAAAATTTACATAAAATATACCTAAATTTACTTGTAAGTATGTCTGCGTTAGATTTCCATTTTAAATTGGAATTAAGCACAACACTCAAGTAGTTGAAAGTGAAAGTGAAAAATCACAGTGAATGCCATTTTTGCAATTTAATTCCTCATACTTAATGTTAACCTAGGTGCAGGGGCTGTCCCTCCCTGGACATCCGATACTGCCGCTCAACCCGGGAGAACAACTCCAGCCAGGAGATCATGGGAAGTTTCGTCCAGCAACCACATTAATCAACTGGGTGGTAATAGTCATAGAAAACGGGGGGAACAGACAAAGGAGACAGACACACACCCAGACTTAGTCGGATAAGCACTTCGAGTCCTAGAGCCAAGAAGGGCGACAGAAACCATGTCGCTGGAGCAGTGAAATCATCGGGTTTGGCTGCAGGCCATTAACATCTCCCAAGCTAATGAAGAGATCTAGCAAGACAGGCTCAGCAGAAAAGTACTTTACACCGGTCGTCTCCATGGGGACAACCAGAGGACGCTTCGGTCCTCGACGGCATCCCTGAATGAATAAGGTACGAACACCGCTTTTCTTCTGGTTCGAAATTATAGTTAGGTTAAATTATGTTTTCTCCGCAGTGCCTAGTAGTATAATATCAGTGTGCATAAAATCTTTTTAAATTTATGGTCATCTATCACATGATAAAATTGATGTTAAAGTTTAAGTAAAGCCAGAATGTGTTCCAATTCATTCTCAAAATTCCTCCACCGCCAAAGTGTGTGTGTGTGGGGGGGGGGACTTGGGATGTTGCGGTTTCTCTTAGTTAATCGGTATAATTACTTACTAATTAATGAAGAGAAGAAATCACAACGCGATCAAATTAACTGCAAGTTATTGCACCTCCAACCGAAGGAGTGCGTAACAATAACATAGGCATTGGTTTTTTAAAAGTAATGTTGATCGTATCAATGCTGCATGTTTCTTACTGTCATTAATACATTTATAAACTTTACCTGTTAGAGGTAAATATACACTGTTCTGTATTTTTATTTTCCAAAAAACCATATTGTTTAGCAGAGAAAAATTTCCTTCCATTTAAAAAATTGATTAATCTGTTTTTAATTATTTTCTCAATAACTTTTGATAAAACTGGGTGAACAGAAATTGGTCTATAATTATTAAATGGATTTTTATCTATTTTATAAATAGGAAAAATTATGGCCCTTCTCAAGACATCATAAAATTTTTCCTTATCAATACACATCAATAATATCTGTAAGAGAGTTTTCAAGTGACGTGTGGCAATAATTTTAAACATTTCAGATGTAAATCCATCATGACCAGCCGTTTTATTATTTTTTAAACGTAAAATTGTTTTACTTACCTCTGCTTCACAAGTATTTTCTAAATATATTGTTTTCATAGAAAAGTGTACTTGAGGAAGAAGAGGAACATCACATAAGTCATAAGCCTGTAAGTCTGTATGATTATGAGTAAGAGTAAAAGCTCTATTCATTTTATTAACTAATAAATTAATATTTTCATTGTGTGGTATATTAGAATTCATTTTGTTTTTTGTACCTATCGAAGTGTTGATATAGTTCCATTGTTTTTTTTCGAAAATTTCGAAAATTTCTTGTTGATACTTCTCTTTATACCCCCTCAAGCAGCTGCTTGCCACAGAGGTCTGACAGGAGCCTGTCAGTTTATATGCCAAAGTAGAAGATCTGAGAGGATGGCAGGACCTCAGCAGAAAAACAACACATACAACCATGCCTTATCCAGGGTTCGAACCCAGGTCCCTTACATCAGTAGCCAAGCGCGCTAACCACTCAGTTCTCTTTAGCAGTATTTATTTCTGTTTTAAGGAATTTACGATAATAAATAAAATCAATAGATAAAATACCAGCGTTTCTTTTCTATTTTCTATATAATGCCTCCTTTTCATTTATGCAAGTAATGATTTCTGTGGTTATTCAATTTTTCTTTTTAGCTTTTCTATTTCCGATTATTTGATGAATAAATTTATTTTTATTTTGGGAAATTACTTGTATCCAATTCTCATAATATGTAATGAACTCACCTTTGTACACATGTAAACACTCAAAATGTAAATTTTATATGATCTTCACAAAATTTATAATTTATTGTACGTTTTGTTTTTTAGTTAGGTTCATCTTTTTTTTGAGCATATAGGGTTCATCAGTAACGTGCAAATGAACAATAATTGGGCGTTGATCAGTGAAATTAGAGTGTATATGAAAAACTTCTGGGTTATGAGAATTTGTTCTAAGCAGCTAACATTAGTGTTAGAAAATCTAGTTGGAATATCAATATGTTTTGTAAAATCAAATTCACTCATTATGTTTAGATATTCAGCTATATCTTGAATATTTTGGAGCAAGTCAATATTGATATCACCAATAAAATATGCATTTTTCTTTCTAACATGCTTTTGTTTCAATTCATGATTAAAATTTTCTTTTGAAAAATTATGTGATCTATAAACTAATATTAGAGTAAAATTAAATTTGCATTCATAAAGATTCAATGCCTCTGAGCTATGTAAATCAAAATCAATTTGTTCAAAAATCAAAATTTCCTTCTTTAGCATAGATTAAAACACCCCCTGAAGTGTTTGTGTCTCTGCAATTATAAAAGATTTCATACCCATCAATACTGTACAGAGAAATCTCTTCATTTTTTACCCCTATCTCAGAAAGTAAAATTCAATCAAAATCTTTTTCAGCACATTTCAATTTTATAAGCAATTCATTGTAATTGTGTCTCAAGCTTCTAATGTTGAAATGAATAAAAGATATAGTAATTGAAGAACTTATACTATAAATACAATATTCAGGCAAGTCATTAAAAATAATGTTTGAGATCAGTTGGTCATCATTATAAGACAACAAATTGCATTCATTATACTGCAAGTAACTAGTTGATAATTGATGTGTACTGGAAGGTGTTAGGAAAATTCAGGTGAAATGTGAAGAATAATATGCAGGGAAATTCCTAAACAGGCAAACTGCCTTCTTCATTAATCTTAGAAACTAAATCATGCTGTAAATCAATAAATGAAAATGAGTGAAATTTCGCCACTAATCCAAGAGCCTTCGTTAGCTCTTCCTTAGAAGTGACGAAGAGCAGAGTATTCTTCCGAACTCCCCCCCTCCCTGCAAAGAGAAAAAAGTTTCGTTTAAGATGAAATCTTAGAGAAGCCTTAAGAGATTATTTCCGAGAGAGAGCGCTGGCTTCCCATTTCAATTCCATCATCGTTGAAGTCGGCTAACGGACGATTCAGGAATACAATCATTTGAAATGTCGCACCTATTCGCCGTCGACATTCTCAAGCGCGATGATCGCGCATGAAAGACTGCTGCACGGGGAAGGCTTCTTCTTCCTGAGGCAGATTACTTATTCCGCAAAGCGAGGAATGAAATGAATCCCGGCAGAAATCGGTAGTGTAGCGCGCAATAATAAGAAAGCGTTATTAGGGGCATTAGGCAGTTTGTTGGTGCCTCGAAGAGAAGAAATAAAAGAAATGTGACACGTGCGTCAAAGGAGACAGAAGAGAAAGCATTCGTGACTGGCGATGGTCGTCTCTGCATGCGACAGAATTTCAAAAACAGAATAAATCGTATCCAATAAGGCTTTTATTCGTAAAAGAGTTTCCCAAGAATATCCCTTAAAGTACGAGGTGTCTTAAGGCAAAGAGAGATTGCTAATCAAATCTGTTCAATTGGTATATACTTATACTTCCAATCTAACACCGTCTTTATCTTACGTTATTACCGAACAGAGAACTCCATTCTACAATACTACAATTTTAAACAAGATATCAAGCATCTTATGGAATCAAGAATTCAGTGGCATACTCAAGAATATGAAGTATCTAAATGAAATCTAACCTAAAAGTAATTCTACCGACTTTTTTTCCGACAAATGATTTTAACTGAGAGCAATCACTCAGTTAGCAATAGCGAAAGGAAGTGTCTCCACTTTCATTTTTCGTACAGTTCACCCTAGGTTCCACAAATTTGCATAAACGTGGAACTGATGCCACTGCGCCGCCGCCGATGAAAGGATTATCTCGTCCGTGCAAAGATCCGAAATAAATTAACATTAGAGGGACGGGGGGTGCGGAATGGATGTCGGATGAGGAAGGCCACCTCCTCCTATCTGCGCAATGCCTTTCGACAGCAAGGTGATCAGTGTGGGCCAATGCCGCCCATACCCCGAATCAATTCATTAACCTCAGGTGTCCAGATTACGATTGATAAAATTGAAATTGGGATATTTCTTCCCGGAAGTGAAACACCCGACAGGAAAGTGAACTGAATTTAACTGCCACAATGCGACAATAGGAATAACTGACACAATTCGGAGTATTCAAGAGGAGCAGCAATTCGCCAGCTCTGAGCCTGTGCAGTTATGCTGCATCGATTGACCCTAGAAATTACCTTTCGATTGACCTACGATTGACCCTACAAACCTACGTATCATAAAGATCACTTTCAATGATGCTGGGAGAGAATGGGAGAGGTGTCACTTTTCTCGTGGCTCTCCTGAATCGAAGAACTAACGTAGGATGCAGTAAAATTCGTACCTCGCCAGCGTTCGGTTGTTTTACCTCTAAGATCACTTGTTTTGAACACAATGGGTTAAAGTAGGGGTTCGCAACGTGGGGTACGCGGTAAAATTTTTTGGGTTACGCTGTGAGAGCTCAAAAGTCGCTAAGTTGGCAACACTTCTACTGATTAATAACACTTCTACTGATTAATTTCTGAAAACTGAGTGACGAAACGTGGCGCTGAAGTTCATGCTCACACAATAGGCGAGTCACTCATTCTTCCAGCAGCGGAAGAAATAGCTTCTTGGGTTTCGTCAGAAAAGGGGCAAACCTTGTCAGAACCATTCCTTTGTCAAACGACACAGTTTCCAGGAGAATTAAAGATATGGCCTGTAATATTAATGACCAACTTATTCAAGCAATTCAATGTAGCCCGTGGTTTGCCATACAAGTGGATGCCATACTTATTTTTGTGCGTGGAAAATTCCCGGATGCAATAATTGAACACAATGGATTCAAGTTAACCCATTGTGTTCAAATATATTTTATTTTGTATAATATATAATATTTTATTTTGTAAGCCTCTCAAAATTTCTACTACGGGTGAGGATATTTTTAATATGATTAATTCATTTTTTGTTATATAATTTTATGTTTATAATTTATTGTTTATAATTTTATAAGATTTGTTAAATTGTTTATGTCATTTTTTGTGTTTATCGATATATGTAATTTATGAATACAAAATTTAACGTATATATATATACATGTTTTATTTTATTCCCATTGTTATACTATAACAATATTTTTATCTATTATACAATAAATACACCTTTACCCGAAGATTCCGAGAAAAAAAATCATTAATATAAGTTAGAAATAAAACTGGGCTAAGGACTGAACCCTGTGGGACACCTTTTGTAACATCTAAAAGTTCATTATTAAAGGTTTTAATTTTGACAAATTGTGATAATTCTATTGCATAAATATGATTTAAACCATTTTAATACTTGTCCTCTAATGCCCGCATGCTGTAATTTACCCAAAAGAATACTGTGATCAACTGTATCAAATGCTTCATAAATAAATAAAAGAAAACTGCACCGACTTTCTCTGATTGATCAATTCCGTTCACAATGAAAGACGTTAATTTTAAAATTGCATCCTCTGTACTCAAAGATTCACGAAAACCAAATTGCGATTCACGGAAAAATGAGTAATTATTTAAAAAACTCATTAGTTTCTTTTTCATAATTTGTTCTATTAACTTCGAGAAAATGGGCAGTACAGAAATCGGCCTGTAATTAGATAAATTATTGAAATCACCCCTTTTCAAAACTGGAGTAACTCTATCCATTTCAAACTATCAAAGAAGATTTCCTTTGTAAAAGAGGCATTTATTAATTTAACTAAAATATCGAGATGGTATTTCATCACTAGCTTTAAAGTTTTAGAACTAATATTATCAGAGCATACTGATTTTCTGTCATTAAGACTGCGAATGGTGTTAAAGACTTCATTATGATTCAATTCCAACTACATTGAATTTTTATAACATCTTCAACTTGTCAGATAATCTGTGTTATTCAAATTCTGTGTAAAACAATTTTCACTAATTTTAATAAAATGCTTGTTGAACTCAGAAACCAAACCTGATAGGTCTGTACAGAAAGACAGATAATTGGCCTTTTCATTTTTACCTAAAATGCGATTTACACATTCCCAACTACACATTCGAAGCACCTGAACCTTGAAAGAATTCATTTTCATAACATTTCCATCGCAATATATTAAAACGTATAATTATACTAGTTTTATGTTTATTATTTCTTAAAATAATTTCCAATTCATTTACGAAATCACTAACCGATAATTTATGTGATCTGTATAGAGCCTACAGATTTATTCTTTTAACCCTATCCAATACATTAATGCATTCAGCACATTGCATCCGGGTAATAAGATTTATAAAACTAAACTTACGATTATTTCTATACATTACAATACCCCCTTATTTATTATAGTCTCTCCAATTGTATAACATATCATAGCCATCCAGTTTATAGGAAAACAATTCTTCTTCCTTCACCCAAATTTCACTTAGTATCAAAATATCAACGTTCTCTTCAATCGTATGTAAAATTACCAATAATTCCTCGAAATGTGCTCGCAAGCATCAAATATTGAAATGAAATATATTATCGCAGTTAGAATAATTATTGTTAACAAAATACAATAAGTCTATCACTTTGTAAGACAGTAGGTGATTTATATACAGTACTGTGCAAATTAGTTGGGACAAGCGAAGCCTGGAGAACCTCTTCGATCCGGCCACATCCAGCAGTCCCCCAAACAACCACCCAAGGTCATGTTTTGGGGATGTTTCACAGCTTCCGGGCCACAGACGCTTCACCCTATTGAAGAAGCCCCTATTAAGAGCTTCTTTACCCAGCAACATTTGAAGGTATTGCAGTGACCAGGAAATTCACCCGATCTAAACCCCATTGAAAATTTGTGAGCCATTATTAAAGCGCGCATATCTAAGATGGATTGCACGACGAAAACCAAAATGATAGAAAGTGTCATGAAAGTGTGGCACCACGACCCTGAAATGAAGGAGATGTGTGGAAAGTTAGTGGCATCAATGGTTGAGAGGTGGAAGAAGTAATTAAAGCTAAGGGGGGTCACATTCACTATTAACTACACTCTTAAACAAATAAATATTTTAGTTGTGTCTTTGTTACTGCATTTTCCTATTGTCCCAACTAATTTGCACAGTACCATCAGGAACTATGACTAACTTACATTTTTCCACTTTTTTTTTTCCTTTCGAATATTTCCTAGTAACACTGTTATTTTTATGTTCACCTTCACTATTACATAATTTGGAAGTTGGTGTTAATTTAATTTTCTAATTCATTTTCAAAAATCTATTCGCTTTTTAATTCTCGAAAAGAATTTACGGCTAGCATTCCCTTGGTAAGAAATTGAAAATATACGGAATTTTGTAGCCATTGGTGCAATTTCCATAGTTATTTGTAAAGTTCGGTAGTTGCAATTTCTTGCAAAGATTGAGCTTAACCAGCAGCAGAACATGACCATTATTTCTATTGTTTCATTTTTTCGTTTTTTTTTTGGGCTATTGATGTATTCATCAGTGACCATTAACACGGATAACCTGGAGTTTCGTGCAGTTAAAAATAATGGAGTGCAAATTTTTCCTTTTTCACAGATCCAGGAGGAAAAAATTCATCCCTCTCGCTGCGTATATACAATTTGAAAATGGAAATTTGCTTTGGATAAATCAGTCGCATCCAGTTTGCCCCTCCAGACTCTGATGGTATCTCGGGTCATAGGAGCGACATATTTCTAATCCCATTGACCCCGCCGATCCCTTGCACGACCAGAGTGCGTCTCTTTGCATCCAACTGGCTGTCGCCGTCGCCACTGGGAGATGTTCGCTAGCATCGTCGAGCGTTGCATATCGCCTTGGCGAAAAGCTCTCTTCGCCATCTGAAGAGGGAACAAGAATCAGGCAAATAATGGAGTTGATCAGAGAAATACCTCGTGTTGTTTCCGACTTTTTTTGGGAAAAAACCTGATCCGTTTCTATATCAAAATTTCCTTTAACGCTGTCAATAACGTATATTGATGAAGCAATTCACTTCGAAGATGTGCGCCATTCTGCTGAGAATTGCATTCTGAAACTAATAATGCGAGCGCAGCAGCGACTGGAGTGGCCAATAGAGTAAAGCCAGAAATCGTGTTCTCTTTTTCTTATAACGGAAAAACTTTTTGCTTTTTCAAAGTGCAAAACTAGTTAGGACACTTATTTAAAAAAACTAATGTTACACAAATTTGATCATTATCAAAGAAAAAAGTATTTTGCTGAAAGTAGTGTCTTTGATAGCTCATGAAAAGGATCAGTCTTCGTCGGACTATACATATTTATTATCACGCAATCACTGAATCAAAAATAATGGTTATAGAGGAATAATGCCTCGAGCAGAGTGGAATAGAAAATCATGATTGCCTGAAAATTAAAACATTTATTTTCAAGCTTTATATTTTTTACATTCAGCGGCCTCCAACGATGGCCAATTAAGGCCATTTGGTGGATTTGAAAATTATGAATCGTCGCATTTCGTTCGTTAGGAGGTGTTCAACTCAAGAAGAATTTTCATTAATCTTTCAAACCAAGAAGTTGTGTTTTCCCATGATGATAAAATGTTTCAGATAATACTTCTGATATAAACTCCTCAGGGGGGGGGGTCAACTTCTCAAGTCATAAAATGAACATATTTATTAGAATTATAAAAATTAATGTAAACTATAACAATAAGCGTTACGTAGTATTATGTAATTTCGTATCTATATTCGTAGTACGGGGTGTTTAAAAAAGGACGCAACCCTCTACTGTATTTTTCTATTTACACTTGACAAAAGACACAAATTTCAAAAGATGCAAATTAGACATATACATCTACCTTTGCAACAGATGTTGAAAGTGATTTCCTGCAACCTGGATGCCGGTTCGTACCCGTTTCATGACATTTGCAGCCACCTCTCGTATTGTTTGTTTTCTTATGTTTAAAATCTCTCAATGTTAGCCTTCAAGTGCATGAGGATTGTTTTGAAACACTACACATTTGAGATATTCCTAAAGGAATAAATCTGGAGTAAGATATGGGGATCTTGGGGGCCACAAATTTTTTTTAAATCAAATGGTCACCAAAAAATTCCTGCAGCATGACAATTACATCATTCAGAGTATGGGTGGTCATGCCATCTTGTTGAAACCAACACTCTCGTTCATTCACATCCAATAGTGCAATAAACTGTTGGATGAGGTCACAATAAACTTCACCAGTTACAGTTGAGTCAAAAAATAAAGGCCCTTTCACACGACGACGGGAAATTGCACACCAATTTTACGTGCGTGCAATGGTCGTTCGCGAAAAGCGTGAGGATCATCGAATCGGAGCTCGTTGACCAAAAGGATCCTTCCGATTGATTCAAGCAAACTGATGAAGAAATACGGAGTGGCACGAATTAAATCTGCTCAAACTTAAATATGATGCAAAAATAAAGTGGCAATTTAAAAAAACTAATTAATAAATTGGGTTACGAAATAAATTTAGAAGTTGTCTTGGTTTGAATATAAAAGTAATAACATTTTAATGATTCACTGAAATAAACAAATAAGGCTGTTAAACATTCGGACGAAGTTATATAATGTTGCTTCAATTTGTTAATTTTAGTTTTTAAATAATTTTATTAACTGGATCCTTAAGTCAGTTTAAGGAATCAAATGATTGGTTCTTTGGAGTTTCATGGCGCAAGCGCGGCGACGTCATATTGCGCCGGAATCACACGAACGACTGTTTTTGAATCATTTCCGAGTGTGGAATGAAAAGAACCGAGTCGCCGAAAGAGCCATTTTGTTATCGTGATGTGCCATTTACGATATTCGTGAATGAATGAACGAAGGATTTTTAATGTTACTGACCTTTTTCAGGGGCGCATAAATATCATCACACACACCCTACACTACCGACGCCCACATAGAAAAGCATTTTGTATCAATGATTTACATTTGCGCGACCTGCATCTTCTTTCTTCCCATAGATAATTGGCTTTATTGCCTTGCAAAGGGAAACGTCGAGAAGAACAATATGCAGTGAACAAAGCAACCGAATGTTCTCCCTCCCTCCACACACAACTCGAAATGGAAGCGAAGATGAACTGGCACACTCCTTTCGCCTCACAAAAGGACTTCCATAGAAGTGGAGACGTTCCTTAAGAGAGGTCAGATGCTGTGACCCGACACAAGATCATTCTGCCACATAACTCAAGAGAGTGAAATGGTTAGGTGCTGCCTCTTTGGTGCGTGCACTGCACTTGAAGTCATTTAATCGCCTCTGAAATTTGCGCTACCATAAACTTGACTAGGACACGCCCCTTTGTAATCCAGATAAATTTCCTGTGGATGCATTTCAGCAGGGAGGCTTCGAGGAATTACAATTCTCAGCAACAGCAGCAGAGTGAGAAGCAAAATAAATTCCGTCTTTAAAAGGCAGAACGAATTCAATGGGAAATGAATAACACCAAGCAAGTGCAGAATTACATCACGACCTGCTCTGACTATATTGTTCAAGGACTCTCTGCCCCTTCCTATAAAAGAGAAAAAAAATTCTGCGCTAATTCGGAAACATTTCAAAGTCGAAATAAAGTTGGCAAGTTAGAAATTGCCACGCAAAATATTATAGGAAAGCTTCTCATGAATATACACTCTGAACACTTTACATACAGTTAAAATTTAGTCACAAATTGCTTATCGCAAAAACGCTCCATATGATGTGATTGATTGGTTGACCTCTGAGCAGCACTTTTTTTGCACACCATGAGCTAAATGGCCAGGTCACAAGGACCCCGAAGGCTCAGAGAAGGTTGGGGGAGGGGACCCACTGGAACAGCTGTTAGGAGAAAGATGGTAGCCTCCCGTCAAGGCCATCCAGCGTTTCTTTAACGTGCACAGGGTATGGCTCTCCCGCACACGGGGCCACGGCTTAACGTCCCATCCGATGGACGGCGGCCTTTCCAAGCCCATTAAGTGTCCCCTACTGACCGTGGTCAGGACGGGGGAGTTTTGAGGAGATAAATCTCAACGCTGACCCAGCTGGGACTCGAACCTGGGAACTGCAGATTACGAGCGTGACGCGCTATCGACTGAGCCCCCCCCCGCCCCCCATATGATGTGAACGGAGAGCGGAATTCGAAGGCACTTACTTAAGAACTAAACGTTTTGTGAAAACAGCAGACTGAAGATGAGTTGAACTTTTCAATTACATCTATCAAAATCTCGCTTTTCGATAATACTAGTTCAGTATTCTGTTCACGAAATTTTCTGTGCTAAGATCTTTACATTAGTTGAGAAAATCGACCCACTGTAAGAGATGTTTTCGGATAATAATTATTACTCTTATTTCCAGTGCGTTATGAGAATAAAATATTAGAATTGCATTCCGAACTGGAATGTTAAAGCATCTTGAAATCTTTAAATAATAATCGAATTTTGTTCAGCAAAATGATGTAATTACTTTCGATTTACATTTTCTACTCTATTCTAGTCGCATTTAAAAGTTTCGAATTTCTGATTACAATGACATCGAACGATAGTCAGACCAAGTTTGCAAACTACCGCGTTTAGCAAGACTAAAGATCCTATAGAAAGTAAGGGATTTGAGGGAAAATAATAAATATGCCAATAAAACATATAGTAAACTTTCATTTTTTTCATTTACATTAATAATTTTATATTAATAAATGCCGATTTATAACAAACACAATAATCGTTATGAACATGGCCATAAACACAAAATGAATAAAACCACGAAGTCCAAAATAAGTCAGGGAAAAATAAGTGTTAGTCAAAAACATGAAAATCTACAAACAGCCGAAGACAGTTTTACCAAAAAATGTATCATTGAGGATGGAGAGCAACAAAATCGATCCCCGTGCAGTATCCACTCTCATGCTCTACGGCAGACCGGGGGGGGGGGGGGGGGGGGGTTATGTCGCGTTCTTTTGATTTAAAAAACCCTTAAGCATGGAGTTCTGTTCCTGAACTAGTCCACGTCGAACCTTCGTGGCACCCTAATTTCACGAGGATTTGGGTTGTTTTACCTCTGAGCGGCACTTTTTTGCACACCATGGGCTAAATGGCCAGGTCACATGGACCCCGAAGGCTCAGAGAAGGTTGGGGGAGGGGACCCACTGAACAGATGGTAGCCTCCCGTCAAGGCCATCCAGCGTGTTCTTTAACGTGCACAGGGTATGGCTCTCCCGCACACGGGGCCACGGCTTAACGTCCCATCCGACGGACGGCGGCCTTTCCAAGCCCATTGGTGTCCCCTACTGACCGTGGGCAGGGCGGGGAATTTTGCGGAGAGAAATCTCAACGCTGACCCAGCTGGGACTCGAACCTGGGAACTACAGATTGCGAGCCTGGCGCGCTACTGACTGAGCCACCCCCGCCCTAATTTCACGAGGAAATTCGACAACTCCTTTGTTTATAGAAAGACATTTCAGGGCGTGGGCATGACGATAACAAGGCGCAGAGGCAAAGTCAGTTGGGTAATTCCCAATCCTCCCTCACCCCTTAAGGTCACAGAAGTGAAGGGACACTTACACACTAAATCGCGTATGTGGAAGAAAAAAAACGCGGATTGCAAATTTTCATTGTGCAAAATATAAAACTGCGGCATCAGAAATCTGCGGTTGACAAGGGATTGCTGTCCTAGAGGTTTTCGACAAAGGTGCATTTTACCATTTTTTACTTTCAGTTTCGTTATTAATTATGGTAAAATGAATTTATTGTAAGAGAGATATATAGTACACCTCAGATAATCTAGAGATTCGAAAAGAACTACCTAGATTATGCTGATGATTCAGCCTTTTTGAGTAATGATGTTGATGAAATGAACTCTTTCACTAGAGCTCTTGATGAGACTTGCAATAGATTTTGGTCAGCAGTACTTTTGAATGCAGCACTCTTAAGGAGCGCGTTTCTCAGTTTCATTATCTTCGGAGTTATGTGGCAAACACTGGATATGTGCGATATGAGATAAACAAAAGAGTGAGCATTGCTGGTGGAACTTTTAATAATCTTTGAAGATTGTGGAAACTTCGGTTAGGCTAAAATTAGGTTATATATTTGTTTAACGCTTTCTAAAATATGTTGTACTAGTGAAACTTGGGTTCGTTGTAAGCAAGATAGCCGGAAACTTGATATCTTTCATTCTCTATGCCTACTCAGTCAGTATATTGGACATTAGGTGATTTCACTATGTAAGTAATATTGAGGTTAGAAAGGTATCAGGAACCATCTTTGAATATCATTTTCGGTAAAGAGGGAGAATGCATTGGTTTGTATATATTGCCCGCATTCAGAACTCGAGATTAACGAACAGAGTTACGAAAAATGTGCTTAAAGGCCTTATGAAAAGGGGGAAACCTAGGATGTGGGGGCAATACCAAATAAGATCTTCTTAAAATTGGCCGGCTTTGGCAGTCTGTATCTCCGTAGCTTATGGCTGCTTGAGGATTAGGTTAGGGGAGAGGGGAAAGATTGGGGCCAAACCCTTACTTTGCTTTAAGTTAAGGTCAGAAGAAGTTGTATGGAATTTGATGGTCCTAGCTCTTACTGTTTAAGTTTAGTATCTTCCCCTTTTTCTGCGAGAACAGATATTTTGGGGGTTTAAGTTACATGAGAAAGTTATGTATTGAATTAGGCAGTTCCAGCTCTTACCACACAAAAGTAATTCTGGGTCAAACTGAAAGACAAGAACAACCCTCTGTAATATACATACAGTACTTGAGTTATGACCTCATATATAGAACAGAGCTGTTAATCAAATATCGAATCAATTTCAGTTGCTTGATGAAAGTGCATACATCTTAGTTGTCTATCTACCAGCGAGTTTTCTTCACTTCATCTGACAAGATATAAGTAAGAAGTGAAATCTCTTCTTTGAAGCATATTCGGTCTTGTGTAGCAAAGATTTAAAGCATCACTGGAAACATTCGAGGATTCGCAACATCACTGTAAATGACAAGGAAAGACAGAAGAGCTTAATGTGCGAAAGGAGGACACTGATCTGCTGCTCGGGAAGTGATTGCTCTGCTCTAAACAAAGAGGCAATTTTATTTACAAATGAGGCAAACACTGCACACTGCCCTATTCAATATAAAGAAAGATCTTTCAAATGAAAACTACAAAACCATCATAAAACGCATAAAATGAAAACAATAATGATAACCTTGCGCATTATTGTTTAAAGTCTGTTGGCAACACTGAAGGCACATGAGGCTCTATCTGTCGTCGTTAATTAATCTTAAAGATGGTGGCACCCATACAATCATGCATCGAGATAGAGATTCTGAACTCTGAAGGAATAAAACCGGCTGAAATTTATCGCAAAATGTTGTTTCTATATGGCGGATGATACATGAGTCAACAAGTCAAGGAGTGGGTGGGTATATTAAAGAAAAGTATCAAATGTGTCGAAGATGCTTCGAAACCAGGACCAGCTCATCGAGTCGCAACACCATAAAACAAAGAGCTACTAGAGAAGCTTGAGCAAGAAGATCGTCGCAATACCAGAAGAAAGTTTTGCGATATTGAATTTGGGTTGTTTTACCTCTGAGCGGCACTTTTTTGCACACCATGGGCTAAATGGCCAGGTCACATGGACCCCGAAGGCTCAGAGAAGGTTGGGGGAGGGGACCCACTGGAACAGCTGTTGGGAGACAGATGGTAGCCTCCCGTCAAGGCCATCCAGCGTGTTCTTTAACGTGCACAGGGTGTGGCTCTCCCGCACATGGGGCCATGGCTTAACGTCCCATCCGACGGACGGCGGCCTTTCCAAGTCCATCGGTGTCCCCTACTGACCATGGGCAGGACAGGGAATTTTGCAGAGATAAATCTCAACGCTGACCCAGCTGGGACTCGAACCTGGGAACTACAGATTACGAGTCTGGCGCGCTACCGACTGAGCCACCCCTGCCCCTGCGATATTGAAAATCAATGTTGGTCAGTGTCAGGCTAGAGGCCTTTTTAAATATTTTTTTTTGTTCGGGTTTTGTATATTATTTTGGATTTCACCAAAAAGGCATATGCCACGCGGGAGGCCCTCTGTCCCAGCATCTGGAGAGTTAATTGAAGTAGCAGTGCCCGGAGGGACAGAGGTCACCCAAACGCTCGCGTCCGCTGACAAGCGACCCGGTGGCTAACGACCTTGCCAGATGGCCGGAGCAGAGAGAGAAAGGAAGAAAGGGTTTGGCAACGAGGAGAAAGAGAGCCAGTCATAGGACGAATGCGTAAAGACGTAAAATTGTAAAGCTGGGAAATGCCGACTGGTAATAATGGCATAGGGCTCTGTGAATACAGCTGAACAGGCATAGTAAGCTTGTGTTGTTGTAATGCTCTGTGAATACAGCTGAACAGGCATAGTAAGCTTGTGTTGTTGTAATGCTATGTAATTAAGCATATGTCCTTGTCTATGAAGCATGTTTGGAAGGTTCAATAAATAATTGTTATATTTAAGTAAAAGATGAAGTTGAACCAATTTATTGGGGAGGAGCCTCAGTATTGAGTCCCAGCAATTGTGATAAAACCGTTGATTTTATCTGAAAAACTCTTTCACCCGTCGCGTATTGCGATCAAACCGAGGGGACATTCCTAAGTAGTCACAATAGACCAACAAACGAAGAAGCAACATCACAAAGTGGCGCAGCCGCCAGTACGCAACAGAGGTGAAAGAAAGCTGCGAAGGTGACGTAAGAGTTCCGACATCCATTGTGAGCTGACCAGAACAAGGCTGATACTGCCAAGAATGTCCTGCGGTGTGCTTCAGGCCATAGAATAGCTGTGAAGGTACCTGAAGAGTCATGCATCACGTTCGAGCTGTGGAAAAAGCTGTGAAGGGGACGGAAAAGTTCAACATCCACTGGGAGCTGACCAACGCAGGGCTGATACTGCCAACAGTGTCCCGACTGTGTGCTTCAGGTGGCAGACTGACGAGGCGGTTCGTTCCTGTCGTCACATCGGAGGTAAGTATTCTCTTACTCTAGGGGTGAGTAGTTAGATACAGCAGAGGACTGTACGAGCTAAAATGGAGATTAGGAGCGGTCGCGATAGGGAAAGGGATGAGTTAAGGCGAGGCTACACAGTCACAGAAAGGGATAGCGTGCAGGGTGTTGCTTCAGGGAGTGACCGGGGAAGCGAGGAGGTGACAATAGACAGAGTCTGATGCTGCGGAAGACATGAGAGGGTTGAGGGATTATGGCAATGACAACGATACGGATAGGCTGCAGAGCGGGACCAGAAAGCAGAGAGCTAAAGAAAGGATTGGATATGATTTTGAATTAGAGAGGATAAGGTTAGAGATGCAACTGAGAAGGGAAGAGAGAGAGGCGGCAGAAAGGGAAAAGGAGAGAGAGCATGAGTATAGAATGCTGGAACTGCAAATGAGGAATGCAAACGAGGAGAGGGGTGATGTGCGAACGGTGGCAGTTTCTAGTAATCCAGCAGATGCGTGGCTGGCTAATTATATAAAATTATTGGGAAATATGTTAGCTGGAAGCCCTAAAAACCCAGAAGAAGTGATAAATCTTTTTGAGACAGCGGAAAGGGGTTTTAAGATATATGAAGTACCAGAGGAGTTTCAAGGCAAAGTCATCATTTCTTTTTTAGACGGTAAATATGCAAATCACGTTTTTCGAAAATTAAGTGCAGAGGATTTTGCTAATTATAAGAAAGTTAAAGAGGCCGTATTAAAAGAGTTTAAGCTCACTCCCTCTGCGTACAAGAGAAAGTTTGAAACTATCACGAAAGAACCGAATGAGTCATATAATCAATTAGCCTCGAGGCTCAGAAATAGCTGGGATTACTACGTCCGCAGTAGGAAGGTGACAAAATTTGAGGAGCTTATGGACCTGATAGTGTCGGATAAGTTACGTGATAGCCTTCCTCAAGACACTCATGCTTACGTAGTACAGAAAGAGGCGGAGTCATGGGCAAAAGCAGACGAAATAGCAACATGAGCAGAAATCCATCTAGCCAGTGTAAACGGAACAGAAGAGGTCCAAACTTTTAAAGAGTTAAGGCATAGACAAAATGCAGAACGTGTTTGTTTCCCCCCAGCAGAGGATAGACTCAGAGAGAAATTATTCGAGCAGAAGGTATCAACCGGCAGTTAATTTAGCCGAATATAGAAATGTCCCAAAGGTAAGGAGGTGCCATAAATGTAGATCCGATGAACATTTGATGAGAGATTGCCCACTGAGAACTGGGGACCGTGAGAGCCGAACTCAGGTGTACCAAGTTAGCACCTTGGATCAGAATTCTGAAGATGTTTGTGAGGCAACAATAGGAAGGGTTACGACACATTCAAAGCCAAGTCCAAGCAGTCGAGTAATGGGACAGGGAAAGATACGTATCCCAGTAGATTATGAAGAGGTTCGAATCAGAGGTGGCGACAAGACAGCAAGAGCAGTCGTGGATTCGGGGGCAGACCTGACAGTTATCAGAAAGGGGATGCTGAACGAAGAAAAACACCTGGTAAAAGACCATCTGTTGTTGCATGGACCGTTTGGTGATGCCAAAAGGGCAGAGGTAAAAGAGTTGCCTTTAAGTTTGACTGATGGTACAGACAATAGCACTGGGAGTGGCGGAGAAATTAAAGTGCTATGCGCAGTAGTAGCAAATCTGCGGAAGGAGGTACTTCTGAGTGTGGAAGCTTATAAGTAAGCTAATTAGAAAGATGAAGAGAAGGCCTGTAACTGGTAACCCCAGGAGGAAAATCCACGAGCCGTGGGCCAATACAGGAAGCTGCTATGAAAGAGGTAGAGAAATTCCAGCTAGAAAAAGGGAAATGTATGCTCCATGGAGACCGTCCAATCACCCAAACATGTGCAGCAATCGGTCAGACTCGATGTCCACGATGATCAAAATTATGCAGGGGAGGGGACGAACATGGCAATTGGAGGTAACAATGGGTCAGGCCGACGCCAATGCCGACGACTTTCAGCCTGTAGAGTCAGAGGGTACGTACGGGAAGGTGATATCTAGGTAGTCACGAAAGGTGTGCATAGCCTTTTACCTGGTATGTCACCTGCGCACGAATGAACACTGCCAGTACGGCATACCTTCGTTAAAGACAGTTATTAGTGAGAGAATTAATTTATAAACTGTTTACTCTCGGACAACTACTTCAGTCACCAGGTTTTTTTTTTGTTTGAAGCAAAAAAAAGACAATATTTAGACTCAGTGCACTAGTATATACCTAGAAGTTATTTTGTATTTAGGTGTAGTGTACATAGATGTGTATTGTGTGTTGTTGTTTTACCTCTGAGCGGCACTTTTTTGCACACCATGGGCTAAATGGCCAGGTCACATGGACCCCGAAGGCTCAGAGAAGGTTGGGGGAGGGGACCCACTGGAACAGCTGTTGGGAGACAGATGGTAGCCTCCCGTCAAGGCCATCCAGCGTGTTCTTTAACGTGCACAGGGTATGGCTCTCCCGCACACGGGGCCACAGCTTAACGTCCCATCCGACGGACGGCGGCCTTTCCAAGCCCATCGGTGTCCCCTACTGACCGTGGGCAGGGCGGGGAATTTTGCGGAGATAAATCTCAACGCTGACCCAGCTGGGACTCGAACCTGGGAACTACAGATTACGAGCCTGGCGCGCTACCGACTGAGCCACCCCCGCCCCCACATAGATGTGTAAAAGATGTGCCAATTCGCAGAGAATTTATAGAATTCATAAAGCAACTTAGAACTCTGAATTTTATGGCATTGAACTCTAAGATTTACGCGAAAATGAACTCTAATTTTCAGCGTTCAACTTGACTTTTTAGTCAGCAGTTAACAGGACTAACTACTGACAGGGAGGTGTCAGGCTAGAGGCCTTTTTAAATATTTTTTTTTGTTCGGGTTTTGTATATTATTTTGGATTTCACCAAAAAGGCATATGCTACGTGGGAGGCCGTCTGTCCCAGCATCTGGAGAGTTAATTGAAGTAGCAGTGCCCAGAGGGACGGAGGTCAGCCAAACGCTCGCGTCCGCTGAAAAGCGACCCGGTGGCTAACGACCTTGCCAGATGGCCGGAGCAGAGAGAGAAAGGAAGAAAGGGTTTGGCAACGAGAGAAAGAGAGCCAGTCGTAGGACTAAAAAGAGAGAGGAGAAAGAGAGCCAGTCGTAGGACTAACGTGTAAAGACGTAAAATTGTAAAGCTGGGAAATGCCGACTGGTAATAACGGCATTGGGCTCTGTGAATACAGCTGAACAGGCATAGTAAGCTGGTGTTGTTGTAATGCTATGTAATAAAGCATATGTCCTTGTCTATCAAGCATGTTTGGAAGGTTCAATAAATAATTGCTATATTTAAGTAAAAAATGAAGTTGAACTAATTTATTGGGGAGGAGCCTCAGTATTGAGTCCCAGCAATTGTGATAAAACCGTTGATTTTATCTGAAAAACTCTTTCACCCGTCGCGTATTGCGATCGAACCGAGGGGACATTCCTAAGTGGTCCCAATAGACCAACAAACGAAGAAGCAACATCACAGTCAGTGTATAACAGCGTTAGCGAAGAGTTGCAGTTTCGAAAAGTGTGTGGCTATGAGGGATAAGAGGACGACTTCTTTGAACGTACATGCGGCAAAAGGTGATGATAAATCTTTGATGAACTCTTATTGCTCATCAGAAAGCAACTGCATATGTTCAGAGTGGCAGTATTCAAACTCACTTCATCCATAGAAACCTTCAGCCGGAGAAGTGTTACTGTATTCTGGGATCATAAAAGGATAATCCTGAAACATTACCTGGAGAGATGAGAAATCATGACAAGGGCAAAATTATCGTGATGTGTTTCTGAATCATCAAAATAAATGTTGCGGTTATCCTCAAATGTGAGCATGCATAATGACAAATGTCCGCCCATTACACATTGTCATTTTAGCAAGTTCTACAATGGAGCAGCTACAGATAAAGGTTGAGGTGTTCACCTCATCGTACTTAATGCCGAGTGATTAGCACCACTTTTGGTTGAGGTGTTTATCTCATCCTCTATTCATCATACTTAGAGCCCAGTAATTGCCACCATTTTTAGTTGAGGTGTTTACCTCACCCTCCATTCAACGTACTTTGAGCCCAGTGACTGCCACCATTTCTGGTTGAGGTTTTACGTCATCCTCTGTTCATCATACTTAGAGA
Organism: Ryuthela nishihirai; assembly: GCA_038380435.1. NCBI lineage: Eukaryota > Metazoa > Arthropoda > Arachnida > Araneae > Heptathelidae > Ryuthela > Ryuthela nishihirai. The sequence continues at coordinate 55,493,932 of JAWZYU010000030.1, read as the reverse complement.
CGAGTGACTGCCACCATTTCTGGTTGAGGTTTTATGTCATCCTCTGTTCATCATACTTTGAGACGAGTGACTGTCACCATTTCCTGGTTGAGGTTTTACCTCACCCTCCATTCAACGTACTTAAAGCCGAGTGACTGCCACCATTTCTGGTTGAGGTTTTACCTCATCCTCCATTCATTATACTTAAAACCCAGTAATAATAAAACCCAGTAACCCAGTAAAGCCACCATTTTTGGTTGAGGAGTTTACCTCACTCTCCATTCGTCATACTTAGAATCAAGTCATTAGCACCATTTTTGGTTGTCTTTACCTCACCCTCCATTCAACGTACTTAGAGCCGAGTGATTAGCACCATTTTTGGTTGTCTTTACCTCACCCTCCATTCAACGTACTTAGAGCCGAGTGATTAGCCCCATTTTTGGTTGTGCTTACCTCAACCCCCATTCATCGTACTTAGATACGAGTGATTGCCACCATTTTTTGGTTGAGGTGTTTACCTCATCCTCCATTCATCGTACTTAGTGCCGAGTGATTGCATCCTTTTTTGGTTGATTTGTTTACCTCACCCTCCATTCATCATACTTAGAGCTGAGTGATTAGCAAAATTTTTGGTTGAGGTGTTTATCCAACACCTCCTATAACAAAGCCAGAAGACGAAATTTATGACGTCAGCTTAAGTAGTCCTACCATATAGACACTTCTTATATTTTTTATTTTAATATTATTACTGGTGGATTATGGGCTAATCTTTATACTAATGTTTATTTATCTATATATTTTATTTAGGAGAAAATTTATTTGTATTAATGAGCATTATAATATTTGATAATAAATATGAATAATTTTCTTCCTAAATAAAATATATTTATAGATAACCATTAGCAAAAGATTCGCACAAGAGTCCACCAGTAGTAATATTAGAATCAAAAATATAAGAATTGTCTATATAGTAGGACTACTTAGTGACGTCAAAGGTTTGGTACATTGGCCTTCTGTTAAAGAAAGTGTTGGTTTACCTCACCCTCCATTCATCGTACTTAGAGCAGAGTAATTAGCGCCATTTTTGGCCATGGAAAGATGCACTAAGAGGACGTCACTTCTCTGTCATATGAAGAGGTGCACGAGATGCTCTCCACCATGTTGCGGAGGTGCACGAGATGCTCCTCCACCAACCAGAAAACCTCTTCTCTTGAGGAATCCATTTATTAATTCATCATTGGAGAAAGTATCGAGCACAAAAGAAGACTAAGTGGGAGACTGACGTGCATATTGTCCTTTCTGTTGGGGTAAAACAACTCTCTTTTTCATTTCAATAATTTTTGTACCTACTTGTAGGAAATAACTGTGACTGGCCACCTGCACGGTGATCAGAGGAAAGGTTGCATTCAGCTGTCAGGTGGGACCATCACAAATAAGTTCGGACTTTCGGCACCGTCTACGTAGTTCAAAAGTGCGGTGGCAACTGTGTAATCTTCCCTGAATCATAATTTCGATTCAGTATGAGCTAGGGCGACTGCATTTCAGAATTTGAAATATGAATTAAAATAGTACTATATGTAAATTATAAACTTATTCCAATTAATATATTTTAACGATATTGCTTGCATTACATTTGTTTGCAATGAACACTTTATGTCCACTGTATACTTTAGTAGTCATATAATGTATTAAAGGCTAATATGGCCATTTTCTGAACAACGGTTAAGAATACGAGCAAGTGAATTTTGATGCTGAATTTTCAAATATGATTAAAATTCTCTAATTACAAAGGAAGTCTGTATGAAAAACTCCTTAAAAGAATTCAAGAAATTGTTCAGTTCTAACGTAAAAGTAGATTTACAGCTCATATAGAATGTTATTTCGATTTTACAATTATTGGTTGATCCTGCAAAAAATTTCAAAAAAAGGATATTTTTTGGAAATTCCTTAGAGAAGTTTATTGGTATCTTAAAGGAAATTTGGAAAGAACTGTGATCAGTAGGTGTACTATTTCAAAGAGGGAAACGTGAATAAAGTACTTGTATAGAATTAAGAGAATTTTTGTATCAGACTATATCGCGATAGATACTGTGAAATATAATGCGAAGTCTATTGATGCGCATGTTGCTGGGAGGTGAGTTGGTACACGCGCATCGATACGATTCTCACGTATTGCGTAGTGTTACAGGTAGGCATTACGAATGGCATTCTGGACAGCGCCATGAGATGGGGGAGGCAACTCGAACCACTGTATTCATTTCAGGAAAAATTTAGTCACTTAAAAACTATGTCTTTTATTCTTTTCAGAATATCTGCCTTACGTTAGAAGTCTTGTAAATTTATTTCTAATGAAATATATGCAGAATTTAGATTTAAAAAAAAACCTATTAATTATTATTAGCGATTTTCCTTTTGCGATTTCTGTTGCATCATATGGATTTTTTTTTTTCTCCGTTTGTTTATATCTTCGCGATTACGTTCTTTTTGCGGTAAATGTATTATCATTGTACAACTTTATTAGTTCCAATCTCCATAATGAAAAGCGAAGGGAAAGGGGATTAGTCAGAAATTTTGCCTCGGTTGTGAGGCTGTGAGATGCGTAGCTCCGACACTGATGCTGTCAATTTACGTTGGAGATCTGTAGGGATTTACAAGATCATTTATTCTTTGCAACAGTTTATTCCACCAAATTTCTAAGGCTTGTTGATTGGATTATTCGGTCTCTTCGTTCTTTTAGGTGACGAAAGAAATTACCTTGTTTGGATCAATTACCCCTGATTGGATTATTTAGTTCCAGTGGGATTTTTTTTAAGTGCGAAACAGAATTTCGCTGCGATATCAGAATAATCTAATCAGAGACAACAGAAATTCTTCAATTTCATTCGTAAACATTTTCTATAAATTTAAGCCTTACCAAGCTCATCGGTGTTCCTTCTCTTACCGAGGTCAGAGGGGGGAGGAGCGAACAAAATCCCACCGTAGGCACAGTTGGCATCCAAATCAAAGAATATCAGATGATGCGTGGTGTAATTTGCAGCCTGGAGTGAGTGACTGTTACGGAGAGCGTTCAAAACGTTTTTAACGTGTCTGTAGTTTTGCACTCGTTAATCCGAAGTTAACGAAAAAGGGCTACAGTCGCCTCATGCAAGGAGATGCTGGAAATGTTCGAACCTACTGGCCCCAAACGGTTAACAGACATTGTCACAGGTGATAGGACATGTTTTTATTTCTATACAAAACTCCAAGAAAGATCGAAAACTATGTTTGGGTTGCAGAAGACCCAAAATCCTCCAACAAGACTTTCGCTCAAGGAAGAGGATGTTCACAATTTTTTTCAGTTTCCAAGGTGTGGTAGCCATGGATACCTTACCTGAAAAAATGACTATAAACGGCCATTGCTCCACCAACATTGTTTTGCCCAAAATGATTAAGGAGATGAAGGAGCAGGTCCAATAACAGGCGTGTCAAGGGTTCTCCTTCTTCATGACAATGTCAGTACTCACAAAACCTGGCAAGTTACGGCCTATCAGAAGCACGATAAAGCAGCTACCCCTATCTTGCATATTCACACGATTTTGCATATTGAGTTTTTTGGTTGTTTTAAAAATTAAAAAGAACTTGCTGGAAAGCCTTTTTTTCAAGGGTGCAAGTCCTTGCAAATGCGCTCATTCAGAGTTGCTTCTTTGCAATTAATCTTAAAGGCTACTTTGCGGCCTTCTGCATTCTGGCATCCGGAGCGAATCCCATTCCTCTTCCAAATCGGTTATGCCACTGCATATTATGAGCCTATACACCCACATCTCCCACCGTCCCTGTGAGTTGGTTTCACTGTATGGTATACTAGCCCCGCCACTGGTGAATAATTAGAGTTATTTCTAATTTAAGCATTTCACCTAATCCAATTAGAGCGAATTTCATTTACTTCACCCTCACAGTTTCTACAGTAACAGCAGAGATAAGCTTTTCAAAATTAAAACTGAGAAAGAATTACGTAACAATGAAGCAGTGTGTCACAGCATCGTTGAGCAATCTGGTCAAACAGAAACAGCGATGAGAGTCGTACTCATTTCTCCAATTGGGAAATGAAGGAAAAAGGTGTTATTATTTTCATAAATATTGCATAAATCTGTATTTTTAGTAGCAAGATATTTCCCTTGAAGTTCAAAAAAATGAGCTTGATATTTGATCGACAATGAGTGCATTAAAATGAAAATCTGTAGCAAACGTTTTCGATGCAAAAATGTCGATGATACCTTTATGTCTCCTCATGAACCTGATCCTTTGAAAAATGCTCTCAATACAGAAACGAAAATGTTACGACTCCACTTATGACGACAGAAGCGAGAGCAGTCCTAAGAAGAATGAAAAAAATACTTATTTTTATAAACGATAGGAGGTGCCCTAAACGATATATTAATTTAATAAAGAAACAGACAACAAAACTTGTTTTCTAAAACTTCACCCATTTTATCTTACTGAACTTGATAGTCCAGAAAGAAAAATATATTCTTTTCATGAGGTCAGAAGCATGAGCAGCTCTAAGAACGAAAAAGTATGTTTGAAATCTGTGCTACAAAATTATCCATGGAATCTCTCATTATAGAATCATAAATAATACTTTTTTTCCAAAGCAATGGAACTAGAAATCAACTGCTGTGTCTTGCCACTCCATTTGCAAGGAGATTCTGAATAGCGATTTTTTCATTCGTAGAATAGGAAGAGTATAGAATGATCTCCTTGACGATTCTATTACATGTGCTAGAAAGGATAGTTTTAAAAGCTTTTAACGTATCAAAATATCTTCGATGCTTTCAATTTCAGACTTTGCCAGTGGATGTACTTTTCATCGATCCATTTTGCCAGTGGATGTACTTCTCATCGATCCATTTCTTTGCCTGCGATATTTTTTTATAATACAATGATGAAACGTTAACGGAAATTCTGATGAACAAAAATATTAAATATGTGTTTATAATGTTGCTAAACAGAAATCTATTGGAATTAGAATTGAAGTTATATAATTTTTAAATCTAATAGGTACAGCAGGTGAGGCTTTAGAGGCGACTCAGCTGAGTAGACGCTCAGGGCGCAAACAATTAAGGCGGCCGAAGCAGGCGCCTCAATTGCGTGGCGCCAAACAAATTCAATTATTTTGGAAGAATCGATTTTTTTCTCAATTTGGCTCCCAACTGATTTAATTTTTTAACAAATGATTTTTTCCTCGGCTTGAGTAACAACGCTGCATTTTGCTTGACTGTCCCATGTGGCTCGTTTTGCGTGAGTTTAAGCGTTCTTTGAGTCGGTCGGTCCTCAGAAGCTTCTTCGTCACTGACCCTTAATTTCAAAGGGTGAAAAGAATACGATATAAAGATACGTGAAACGTCGTTTTGATCCAGTCCAAGAGAAAATACTTGAAATTGACTTTTGCAACACGTCACTCGATGCAGCTTTCGTGTCAAAGGAAGAAAGATTCTGAAATTGCATCAACAGAAGGAAACTTCCAGTTGCCCTGCATAACATTAACGAAGGAAAAAAGAGCTGATAAAAAAAAAAAGAACTGTACAGATCTTCAACTGGTCTTAATTTTTCGTTCGTCCGAAGATATTGAAGGTGTTCCTCTCTATATGACGACTTAATAGCATTCAAAACTTTGTGAAAAATCTTAAAAATCTCATCTATTAAATATTTAAAATTTCATTAAAAAGGTGAATATGGAAGACCTGTGTTGCTTTTTATGTTTCTTTAAGGATTTTTGTTAAGTATGCCTCTTTATGTGATCAGTGGTAAGAAGTTTTTTTTTCCAACTTAAATTTATTAAGACTTATTTTAAATTATCCATGTTCTAAGAATTGGTCAAAACTTTTCCAGACAAACGAGAAAAGTTAACTTTTGTTATAACACTTTGGTGAGTACCAATCTTTCCACAGTGTATGCCGTTTTTCCATTTAAATATATACCTCATTTTTATGTCTCCATTTACCGAGGTTATAAAGCACTCGTTTAAAAAAAGACTACGTAAAAGAACACGAAAAAGAGGGCAGCATCAAGCAGTTCGGCGAAATGGCCATGACCTGCCCTGGGTGCCAGCAATGCTGTCGGGGTCCACACCATAACTGTCGCTTTAGAGAAACTGCTTCCAATATTCAACAATTGATGATTCAACAACCCCTCCTACTTTCATTCTTCTGGGTGAGGTCTCTGGGGAAGAGTCGCCTTATTCGACGCTGGTTCCCTTTTCCTAAACACTTCGATTACAATTTTCACATCGTTCCGCTTGGCGCAGAAAATGGACTTGACTGGCACGCATCTCCGGTGCACGCGACGCTCTGCCAATGGGTGGCGATTTCCTTTTTTGGTTTGCGAAAGGGATTCTGGGATGGTGAAAAAATGGCAACAAAGTGTTCGACCGAATGAAAGTTCTTTCTAAACCTCTGATTCAACATTCTCGATTCCCAAGGAGTGAATATTTCGACAACTTTTGCCCTTCCATCTTTTCAGCCAGACATTCTGGAAACGTTTGCTGAAATGTTCACCTACATTTTGGAGAAAAATTCGTCTGTAACCAAGATGACAAAAAAAATGAACACCTCTGCCTGCAAAAGAACAAAGAATGAGTTAAAGCAGGCTATAGCAAGTGATATAACGGATGAGAAGATGGTTCATTTTAATAATCCTAGAATTCAGTTCGTCGAAATCTGAGTGTCTGAAAATTCGAAATGGTAACCAAAACAGAATGAAAGAAAAGGTGGTCGCAGGTTTCAAAATTCATCCTGTTAGAGGTAGGAGCTTTTCAGCGCAACAAACTTCCTGTTACAACTCAACGAATCTCTCTGAATGAAGTGGAAAAACATCGCGGTTTTAAATTGGGCAACAAATTCGTATTCAATTCAAAGGAAGATACGGCGCCAGCAATCTTGTTGAGTAGGTAAATCGGCGCCCTAACTTTCTTTGAAGTGAATACGAACTCTGTGATTGATTGTACCGTCGATATAAGTTTATTTTCTACTTTTTAGAGCGCATATAGAAAGATGGGTATTTTTTTAAAATATTTTTAATTTATATATTTTTTATTTGTCAATAAAAACATCTATCTTCAGAAATTTCCATTTGATACACGATTCATAAATATCGACCGCATTTCTCGCCCCCTTTACCTTGGAGTCGTAAAATTAAAAAAATTTAATTAAATTTTATTAAATTTCATTTCAGACATAACTCATTAAGGTTGATCTCCTGGAAATTTCCGACCCCTTTGGAGTGGGAGGAGAATAGTGTGGGATATAATTCAAAGTAATCTACGACAGTCTTTACGGAGGGCGTTCAAAAAGTTGGTCGATTTCTGTGGATCTCAAATCTGTAGATTTGCATTCGTTCCTCTGAAGTTAACGAACTACGAATTGTTTAACAACTTGCCTAAACTTGTCATTACGTGCTAAATACAAAGCGTCTCATCATCCCTCTCTTCGCTGGCCGTGCGTTAATTTCGGTCTACGAAATCTCTGCATTGTTGCTATGGAGCTTCCTAAAGATGTGGAAAGATTTTATATTTTCACAAGGATGCAGCTTGGGGGCGACGGGAAAAAATCATGCCGATTATCACAAGTGAGGATCATACCTGTTCATACGACACTGTTACGGGACGGATGAGCAAATTCTCAGAACTGCTACGGCAGAACTTTGAAGACCTCCCTGGTCGAGGAAGGTCGAAGAAGGCTGTGAACGAGAGAACCATCGCCGGTGTTCGTGAACTCATTAAGGAAAGCCTACACATCACCATTCAGGTAAGAAGTTTGGAAGTCAGTGTATCGATTGGCAGTGTGGAAACAACAACCCAACACACAAAAAGGTTTTGAAATGAAAATAGCCAATCTTTACTAATTTCGAGGTGCTGAACACGAAAATGACAATAAAATTTGACGATTGGCTCTTGTTTAGGAGACACAGAGATGGTCATGTATAAAAGTCAGTCCGCATTGAGTACATAGGTAACCATTTCGCAACACTGTATTTTAAACTCCAGATTGGAACATATTGCGTTGAATTGCATCAGCCAACCATACACACAATCCCCAGAGGTATTGCATCATTGTCTGATGCAATGTAGATTGCAGCTTTACGATCGCGGAAAAAAGATAATGCAATCGTTAGCTGTAAACGATGTATCGTAGGGTGAGCAAGTCTTCTGAGCGATTCCCATTTACCCCTGAGTCATAAGTACAACACAAGTGATCCTTGCAGTTTTAATCCAGCAGTAGTGATGCCTCGTAACTATGTTAATAGTGCAGATACATTTTGTTACATTTGCAAACCAGAAAAGGGCCGTCACTCCAATGCGGCATATGAGTTTTATTTTGCATGCAAGACAAGGCCTAGGGCCACACATATGCTGCAGTATGAGTGCAAGAAATCTTTCGAAGTGGCTGAAAAGCGAAAAGGTGACGATGCTGTTCCTATGGTTTGGAGAGACCCAAGCAATCACGCAAATGACTGCTACTTCTGCATGGTTTGACCTGTTTCTGGAGGGATCACAAGGTAAAAGAAGTCGACAACAGTGTACCCGAATATATCATCTGCTCTACAACCAGTTCTGCATGGTGAAGGCCTTCCCATTCCCAAATCTCTAAAAGAATTTTTTATCGATTCAGACAATGAGGGAGGCGAACCGACGTCAGGTTCTCTGCAGCCTTCACTGTCGCGGTGCGTCATCTGTGCCACACATTCTCACCGAAGAAGAAATGAACGATCTTGTTCACGATCTGGAACTGTCTAAGGCCAAACAGAGTTACTTGGATCAAGACTTAAACAATGGAATCTTCTCAAGAAAAATGTCCGAGTGACTTCGTTTCGAACTCGTCATGAGCAGTTTCTGCTTTACTTCACAAAGGAAGATGACCTTGTGTTCTGCTCCGATGTAGATGGCCTGATGAATGCCCTCGAAATCAAACATGACCCTCAAGAATGGCGACTATTCATAGACTCCTCGAAATTGAGTCTCAAGGCGGTGTTGCTGTATAATGGAAATCGACTTCCATCCATTCCGGTCGGACACACTGTCTACATGAAAGATACCTACGAAACCAAAAACAGCTGTTGAACTGCCTTCAATACAGCAAGTATGGCTGGCCTCTCTATTGTGACTTGAAGGTAGTGGCTCTGTTGATAGGTCTGGAGCTGGGATATACGAAGTACTGCTGTTTATTATGTGAATGGGACAGCCGAGCAAAGACTTTGCACTCTGTGAAGAGAAATTGGCCTCAGAGGAAATCACTGAAGGTCGGAGAGAAGAATGTATGGTAACTCAGCACTGGCAGAAACGTACAAAATCCTGCTACCATCCCTACACATCAAACTCGGTGTGATGAAAAACTTCGTAAAAGTCATGGACCGGACTGCATCAGCTTTCAAAGTACTTGGCTGACAAATTCCCTCAATTCAGTGAAGTGAAAATTAAAGAGGGAATTTTTGTGGGTCCTCAGATCCGCGAGCTGTTCAGAGACCAGAAGTTCGACAACCTGCTTCAGGGTGACAGAAAAAAGCTTGGGACGCATTTCATCTGGTGTCAACTAAATTCCTCGGGAATGTCAGGGCAGACATGTCATGTCATCCTTCCCACAAAATTGGATATTCTAAGACTCTGTCACAGGTTGAACTATAAGAAACTGGTTAAGGACATGTTGTCTCTGTATCACAAACTTGACTGCAATAGGTCCTTAAAGATCCACTTTCACCATTCGCACTTAGATTTCTTCCCCCACAACTGCGGCATGGTTAGTGATGAGCACTGTGAACGTTTTCACCAGGACACTGCAACAATGGAGAAACGATACCAGGGAAACAGGTCCACTTCAATGTTGGCTGACTACTGTTGGGCGCTCGCAAGGCTTTGTTTTGCCCAAAATGGTTAAGGAGATGAAGGAGCAGGTCCAACAACAGGCGTGTCAAGGGTTCTCCTTCTTCATGACAATGTCAGTACTCACAAAATCCGGCAAGTTACGGCCAATCAGAAACACGATAAAACAGCTACCCCCATCTTGCATATTCACCCGATTTTGCATCATGCGTTTTTTGGTTGTTTTAAAAATTAAAAAGAACTTGCTGGAAAGCCTTTTTTCAAGGGTGCAAGTCCTTGCAAATGCGCTCATTCAGAGTTGCAGAGTACTCCCCAACAAGAGTACCACCAAGCATTCCAGAATTGGCGTAGACATCTGCAACTTTGCAAAATGTGCTGAAAGGGAGTACTTTGAAAGACAATAAAAATTTTGCTGACATAAATGCAATGGTTTTGTTCTGCAGATGCATGAACGTTGTTGCCTACCTGTACTAACAAAGCACCCCGTCGCAAACCACCACCTTGGTGGAATACGGAATGTCAAAGATCTTTGCAATTTAAAAAAAAAGTGCTTTTAACAAGGCTCGTCGATTACTTTCACGATGACTGGATGGCTTTCAAGACAGAAATAGCTTCTCTACACCTCACTATACAAGAAGCAAAAACAAACTACTGGATGAAAGTCGATGCCTCTATAGCAAAACCTAATAAGATTTTTCCTCAGTACAATAGATTTCCTCGAAACACTTCATATACTAATGTAGCTCCTACTATTGTAGTGAACAAAATATTTGCTACACAACTCAGGAACAAGCAGAACACTTCGGAAAGCTGTACGCTAGTTGCCTCTTCCAATCATGGGATCCTTTCGTAAAGAGGTGCATGATTTTTCTGAATTCTTAGACCCAACGTTCTCGATCCAGAAGCTTCGACAAGCAATTTCTCAACAAAACTCAACAGCATTGGGAGCTGATAAGTACTCAGTTTCTTTAATTAAAAACTTATCGCAAGATGATCTCTTGTTATTTTTAAATATTCTCAATAACATACGGATTAAAGGACATTCACTTCCTTCGTGGAAAAGTGCTTTAGTAGTTCCGATTTTAAATCTTGCCAGAGACAAGATGATTTTTCATCTTACAAGCCAATTTCTTTATTATCCCAAATACTCGTGGAGAGATTATTTTGGAACGTATCAAATGGATAATTCTCCGCTTTCAACCATTTCCACCAGAGATCACTGGATTCCTCCCTAAAAGAATACTGTACATTCTCCAGTGCCAATTTATATTACCTGTCAACAAGCTCATCAAAGACGACACTTTTATTCAATCATTAAACTTGACATAGCTAAGACAGGATTCTGTGAATCGTATTAGACTTTAGAAGTGACTTCTCTTAGAACTTCTAACAGAAGTCACAGGGGAGTGCCAGAAAAGTTTCAGAGGAGGACAGAGGTTACTGAAAAACAATGCGACCTCGATTAACCGATTATTGTTTTAACCGGTTAAAGTCTATTGAGTCTAGGATTTTGTACAGGTACCACTCAGTGATAGATCTACACTCCTAGAATCCCCCCCTCCTTCAAGATAGTGCTAAAAAATTCTTATATGGGAAAAAGTAGATGATGGTCATTGATTCCGGTGAAATGCAGACTCTGATCCCATCACGTGTTAATACATTGAGTATATATAAATAAAACAACATATTACAAAAATTCTGTATATATTCCAGAAATAACAGTTGCAAACTAATTTGTAAGTGTATTATGAGTATATGTACTTATTAGTTGAATGCATAACAATAAATCTTCATGATATGATAATATCCGTATCAAACATCTTAAGGAAAATAAAGATTTATCATCTTCAGTAACATCTCAAAAAATATAAATCAAATTATAACTACAGAAAATACACCTTCAGAACGAAAAATTGTAATTTTAAGACCCATATATAACAGCGGTAAAAAACAGATTTTTATTAATTATTCAACTATATTAATTTTTCCTACTTTCGCAAAAATTGTTAAAAAATATATTTATAATATTGTTTTTAAATTTCTACAAACTCATAACGTAATTAATAATAACCAATTTGGTTTAAAAAAGGAAAAACTCCAGATCAACTTTTATCAAAATTTGTAGATAATGTAAATCAGTCGTTCATCAAAGAAGAAAAGGTGTTAATCATATTTTTAGATCTCCAAAACGCTTTTGATACAATAAATCGTTTCTTATTACCTAAAAATTAGAAAATTATGGAATTCGAGGTGGTTTATTAAAATTCTTTAAAAATTATTTAGTAAACAGATATATTACTAGGCAATTGTTACAGTTAAAAAAAATCAGTTTTATTCGGAATTCCACACGGGTCTGTTCTGAGTTGGTTGTTTTACCTCTGAGCGGCATTTTTTGCACACCATAGGCTAAATGGCCAGGTCACATGGACCCCGAAGGCTCAGAGAAGGTTTGGGGAGGGGACCCACTAGAACAGCTGTTGGGAGACAGATGGTAGCCTCCCGTCAAGGCCATCCAGCGTGTTTTTTAACGTGCACAGGGTATGGCACTCCCGCACACGGGGCCACGGCTGAACGTCCCATCCGACGGACGGCGGCCTTTCCAAGCCCATCGGTGTCCCTCTACTGACCGTGGGTAGGGCGGGGAGTTTTGTGGAGATAAATCTCGACGCTTACCCAACTGGGACTCGAACCTGGGAACTGCAGATTATGAGTCTGGCACGCTACCGATTGAGTCACCCCCACATTTCTCTGTTCTGGGTCCTTTAGTCTTTTTAATATACACCGAAGAGCCAAAACATTATGACCACCTGCCTAATATGATGTTGGTACTCTATGTGCCGCCAAAACAGCTCTTACCCGGCGAGGCATGGACGCTACAAGATTTCTTAAGTTGTCTTGTGGTATCTGGTACCAACACGTTACTAGCAGATCCTTTAATTCTTGTCAGTTACGTGGTTGAGCAGCCGCAGATCGGACATTCCTCCCCCCGCACTCACATGATGTTCCAACGCAAACCACAGATGCTCGATTGGATTAATACCTGGGAAATTTAGAGTCCAGTGCAATACTTGGAAGTGTTCCTCATGTTCCTCGTACATTCTCTAACAATCCGGACAGTGTGGCATGTCGCATTATCCTGCTGAAAGAAGACACTACTAGAGAGGAATACCATTGCCATGAAAGGATGTACCTGGTCTGCAATGATGTTTAGGTAGGTGGTAGACGTCATAGTTTTCTGCACATGAATGACTGGACCCAGGGTTTCCCAGCAGAACATTGCCTAAAGCATTACACTTCCTCCACTGGCTTGTTTTTGTCCCACGGTGCATCCTCTTGCCAACACTTCTCCAGGTAAAAGATGCACACGTACCCAGCTATCCACACAGTGCAACAGGAAACGAGATTCATCGGATCAGACGACCTTTGTCCAATCATTCAAGGTCCAGTTTTGATGCTCGCGTGCCCATTGTAGGCGCATTAGACAGTGAACTGAGGTTAGAATGGGGACTCCCAGCAGCCTGCGGCAATGCAGACCCATTTTCAGCAAGGTCAATGTATTGTGTGTTGTGACACATTACTCCCATCACCAGCATTCAAATTACGGGTGAGTTGCACCATAGTATCCCTTCTGTTAGCTCGTACCATACGGGATAGCCCTCACTCCCCTCTAGCATCGATGAGCCGTGGTCAGCCTACAGCTTGCCGGCGGTTTGTGGTTTTTCCTTCCTCGGACCACTTATTGAAGTACTAATAATGGCCGATTGTGAGCACCCCACAAGTCTTGCGGTCTCGGGTTGGGTTGTTTTACCTCTGAGCGGCACTTTTTTTGCACACCATGGGCTAAATGGCCAGGTCACATGGACCCCGAAGGCTCAGAGAAGGTTGGGGGAGGGGACCCACTGGAACAGCTGTTGGGAGACAGATGGTAGCCTCCCGTCAAGGCCATCCAGCGTGTTCTTTAACGTGCACAGGGTATGGCTCTCCCGCACACGGGGCCACGGCTTAACGTCCCATCCGACGGACGGCGGCCTTTCCAAGCCCATCGGTGTCCCCTACTGACCGTGGGCAGGGTGGGGGAATTTTTGCAGAGATAAATCTCAACGCTGACCCAGCTGGGACTTGAACCTGGGAACTACAGATTACGAGCCTGGCGCGCTACCGACTGAGCCACCCCTGCGGTCTCGGAAATGCTTTGACCCAGTCGTCTGGCCATTACAATTTGGCCTTTGTCAAACTCACTTAAGTCCGCTGCCTTTCCCATCTGAAGAACAAGAATAACACTGATTAACAGAGCTCAGTATCAGGTGTTACTTATACCGTTTCATGACCTTCACACGCGCCGTCGTTTACTGGCAGTTGCTACGATTTACATAAAGACATACTGGTCATAATGTTTTGTCTCTTCAGTATATATAAATGAGCTTGAATTGAATTATTATTATAATCTAATTGAAGAAATTCAATTAGATTAAAGTAATGATTTAATCATAATAAAATATATTTAAATAATAAAAAAACTAAATGGATGATAATACATTCTCCAGCTTTTAAATAAAAAAATGCTTTTTTATTAAAACACAAAATATATTGTCCTGAAAAAAAAAATTTACTAATGATTATGGTTTTAATTGTTATAAACTTGAACATGTATAATACATAAAATATCTAGGTATATATATAGTGATAAATATTTTAATTGGAATATGCATGTCTCAAAACTATGTGAATATCTCAATTATACAATTTTGTGGAAAAAATTTTCCCGACATGCAGGATTCAAACCCACGAGTTTCCAGATACATGCCAGCGTGTTCTAAGACCACTGAACGTCGCTGGCTCCGTCATCCCCCCCCCCCCCCCCGTGACCTGTCAACCTCTCGTTAATGAAGAAAAGACGGAGCCGGCAATAATTGAGTGATCTTCGAACCCTCGGGCATGCATGGGTCTGGAGAGAAGCGGGGTTGAATCCTGCACGTCGGAAAAACTTTTTGGCACAAAACTATTTATTCAAATTATGGCACTGTAAGAGACAGATTATATTATTGAAACCTGTTATCATACAGAAACTTACATATTTATAATATAATAATACAAAATTATCTTGATTATATGCTTAAAAAGAAAATAGATCACAGTAAAAATAAAAGATTAGAAAGTAAAAATTGTTATAAACAGCCTAAATTTAAAACAATTATGGAAGATATATTGATTTCGCACTTTTAATGTAATTCCAAAAGAAATTATAAATGTAAACAGTTATAATAGACTAAAAATAAATTTTTAAGATCAGCTTAGATAAAATTATAGACCTTTATTAAATTTTGGTAAAATTTCATGAACTTTTTGCATTATACGTATTATTTTTTTCTTATTTGTTTTTCATAAAATTTACAATTGAAAGAACAAATGTATATGAATTATGAATATATCAATTGCCTCCACATAAGCACTTAGCCTTGTGGGTCCTGCGTGTTTTGCATTGAATTATGTGTTCCTATGAATAAAAAGAAATTCATTAAAAAAAGTTCTTGCGAAACAAACGTCTGCAAAATGTCCGTTATTTTCAAGTTCGACTGAAGGTAGTGTTTGAGGGAAGAAGAAAATTGCGCTTACTGTTTATGAAATCTCTTTTGAGGTGAAGTATTTCCTTTGCTCCTCTTTTCTATTATGAGAAGTTCAAACTAATGTTGAGTGGTCGGTTAAGAAACACGAAGCCCCTGCCACATTTACGGAGAGTGCACTCTTAACATTTAAGCAATGGGAACCAGATACTCTCCAAGAGTTAGCATTCGCTTCTTGAAATGGCATTAGAGCTTTGCGATTGTGAAGTGGCGTCGGGCTTCTTCACTGATCGATCCACTATAATTGGATTTTCCAATAATAAATGAAATAGTGGAGCGCAGCTCTAATATTATAGGAGGAAAGCAACTTTGACCAACGCAAAATATCCTCGTTGCTAAGTGCTTGGCATGACCTTCATAGCAGAACAGACCACTCTCCCCACGCCATATAAGTAAAGAGAGAAAAAAATGTTCTCTTTTCTTTTATATTTCATAATTAAGTTTTCGTCGAAAGATTCATATTTAACATCGAGTGAATCGAGAATCACTACAGAAAGTCGAATTCCGTAGGAAAACAGGTCTACAGGAACAAACACAAGTTACAGTGTTTGGCACGCGATTTGGCCCAAGACATGGTTTGCACGATTTAATAATAGGAAAGCTCGGTTCATCAAGGGCTGGGAAAAATCCATTAAACAAAAGTGGAATGCACAATAAATGGGAGGTGACATATGGCATCACGTCTCGAAGTGAGTTGCCCCAGAAGAATACACTGGAATCGGCAGAAGAGCGGGATGATAGCAGCCAAGCCAGTGAAGGGACGTGGACATAACGCAACAGACAATGTCAAATCTGCGGTGCGTGCATATTGAATTGTGTGATGGCCCATTTGTTTGCATCCAATATGCGATAGGCAGCGATGCAGATTCTCGTATCACGTGAATTATGTCACCCTATCAGCTGTATTGGAACGATTGGGCAAAATGCACACTTGCACGTGTTTCTTCAACGTGCAGACTTTTGCGAGTAATCAACAACATGCAAACATCCGTGGCATTTCAACAATTTTCAAATATTTGCGAGATTTTAGCAATTTGTCAACAACCGCGAGTGTTTAGACAATGAGTTCACAGCACATCATTGATTTCCTGAATATCTATCCACCATCAAGCTGTTTTATGTAGCAGGATGAAGACGGGTGTACAGGAAAAGGTCTTGAGCAAGGTAGGATCTCAACCCACGACCTCCCGAAGACATGTCAGGTGCCTTGACACAAGTCAAAAGACAGTGATTGACCACATGGTGTATAGCATATAGCATAACATCAGCAGTGGAGGAGAGATTGATCAGTGGTCAGAGCACCTGACGTCATCAGGAAACTGTGGGTTCAGATCCCACCCGGCTCAACACAATTTTTCCTCTACGCTCATCTTCATCCTGGGGCGGGGGCGGCTCAGTCGGTAGCGCACCAGGCTCATAATCTGTAGTTTCCAGGTTCGAGTCCCAGTTGGGTCAGCGTCGAGATTTATCTCCAAAAATTCTCCACCCTGCCCACGGTTAGTAGGGGGCACCGATGGACTTGGAAAGGCTGCTGTCCGTCGGATGGGACGTTAAGCCGTGGCCCCGTGTGCGGGAGAGCCATACCTTATGCACGTTAAAGAACATGCTGGATGGCCTTGACGGGAGGCTACCATCTGTCTACCAACAGCTGTTCCAGTGGGTCCCCTCCCCCAACCTTCTCTGAGCCTTCGGGATACTTGTGACCTGGTCATTTAGCCCATAGTGTGCAAAAAAGTGTCGCTCAGAGGTAAAACAACCCAACAACTCATCCTCATCCTGTTACATAAAACAGCTTGATAGTGGACAGATACTCAGTAAACAGCGAGTGTACCTTAACTTGTACACTTTGCGTTTTCTTTAAGCTTTTAGTGAAAAACTGAACCGTTTTGACTATGTAGGACATGTACGGGTCCCTTTGAAGTATTCAACCTGAAATTATGACAGATACATCTATCTCAATTCCTGTGGAGTAGGGTACTTGAGTTCAGAATGGATTACGGCTGATTGGAGAAGCAATTACTCATATCCAAACCTCTATTCTCAAACTACACTGGCAGGCAAAATTATTATAAACATATAGAGGCATAAAAAAAGTAATTCTTTTAGAAGAATGTATTTTAATTACTATTATTAATTACTGTTCTATTCATTTGTTCAAATATTCTAAAATAACCAGTAATAATATACTAAATTTTATGAGAAATCTCCCTCCTTTCATAACATCAAAATCGCTGCCGTGTCCTTCATTATCAAGGTAGTCTTTGGCTGCACCTCTCTGAAAGAGTGGCAGATCCAATAGTGTGACAAAGGATTGTCTGCCTTGATCCTCTTATTCTTCCGTCCTACTGATGACAGAGCACATGCTGCAAGATTTAAATTATTTTCAGTTCTGATGCTACCTACGACAGGGTAGATTAATAAATATGGAGTAAAAATTTAGCTTCTAAATTCAGCTCAGAAGATTTCTATCAAAAACAAGTGAAGAGTTTGGAGAGTCTCAGGCAACAGTTTCCGCCCACTTAAGGACAAGGGCGTGAAGAAAGAAGTTATTCGTCTTGCGTTGTATTGTTCAGTGCTTTTTGAAGAAGGTCCCATTCCTGGATGACGCAGAGAAAATTGATATATTCAATGTCTCCAGATATCAGGAGGCATTGAATATATCAATTGCCTCCAGATAACACTTAGCTTTGTGTTATTCGTCTTGCGTCGTATTGTTCAGTGCTTTTTGAAGAAGGTCCCATTCCTGGATGACGCAGGAACGCAACATTTGTTCAGTTAGCGGAGTTTGAGCGAGGCTGTATAGTGGGTCATCGGGAAGCAGGTTGGTCTTTTCGTCAAATTGCACACCATGTTAAACGAGCGGTATGGGCAGGTGTACAATGTTGGCGTTGATTGTATTAAGAGCATTCGCACACTCGCAGACATGGTTCCGGGCAAAACAGAGTTACGGATGCACGAAATGATCGATGTATCAGGAGGGCGGTGGTGGCAGAGTGGACGGCTATGGCATCACAAATTCGATCTTCAGTCGTACCAAGGTGTCTACAAGAACGATAAGCAATTGTCTTGGTGCCCATAGACCTCATCACTGTCGAGCACGTTTGCAGTGGTGTCAAGAACGAGTTCATTGGAGGGAAGAATGGAAGTCTGTGGTGTTCAGTGATGAAAACCGATTCTGCTTAGGAGCGTCTGATGTTTATGTGTCCGAAGGCGACACGATAATAGTTTCTTCGATCATGCATCCACCACACAGGGCCGCACAGGGCCCATGCCGGGCATCATGGTGTGGGGAGCGATTAGCTATCACTCTCGTACGTGGCTGGTGTTTGTACAGTGTACACTGAATACCAATACATACGTCAGCGACATCGTACAGCTGGTCGTCTTGCCATATTTGAGTGTATTCCCAAATGTAATATTCCAGCAGGATAACACCCACCCACACTCTGCCCAGGCAACTCAACATGCTCTTCAGGCAGTGCACCAACTCCTTTGGCCAGCACACTCTCCAGACTTGTCTCCAATCGAGCATGTCTGGGACTGGATTGGACAAAGACTCTTCTGCAGACCGCGGCAGACAACAAATATCGCTGAATTACACGTCCAAGTTGAAAACGCATGGAATGGTATCTCCCAGCGTGACATCCAGCATTTGTCCAACTGATGGCATGCCAGATTGGAAGCTTCAACTCGAGGAGGATTGCTCGAGGAGGTTCAACACCTTATTTAAATGTGCCTTCTGTAAAATGTAATGCTCATTAAAAGGTAAAACAAACATTGAATCACTTCACACATGTGATCACTGTCTTTTCCCAACAAGTTGTTTCTACTAAATAAATCTGATAGATTACGCTCCAATTGTTAATGGTGTTCTTTTTTCAATTTCCGCCAGTGTATATGCAAATTTTTAAAGATTCTATCTGTAAAACACTCAAAATTTCAAATTTCTAGCATAAATACATGGTTCAAAATTTTGGAATTTTCTCATTTATTCCACCGTTAGAGGGTTCAGTTATAGCGTTTGGGAGATTTGGAAAGTGCAAATGATAATATTTCATCAATAGATGTCCAACCCCAAAAATAATTTTAGATTTATCTCTAAAAAAAAAAACCGCGAAAAGTTACGTTTTCCCACCCCTTCTAGGAGTAAGGGGTCAACTCGGCGTTGTCAACTGAAACTTCACGACCTTCACACATTCACCACAAAATTTTCAAATACCAAACATAAATGCATCGTTTGCAATATTCGTTTAAAATTTTGGAATTTTCAAATTTTTTGCATCGTTAGAAGGCTTAATTATGCCTTTTGGAGCCTAATATTTCATGAATACTTATCCAACACAAAAATATTTTTAACTGATCTGTAAAAATAAAAAAATTTGATGTTTAGAGATGGAGAGACAGACGACAAAGTAAACAAATTATCTTTTTTATAAATGAAAAAAAAAATTTTTGAGGAAAACCAAAAGAAAGCTGATCTTGCCAAAAGTGTATAAAATTCCATTGAGTTCTTTTTCTATAATTAAGAAAATGAAGAACAAACGTTGGCATAGTTTGCAAAATAAAAAGGTTCTGCTTCAAGAAAAAAAGATTTATCTTTTTACCTTCTGCATGTTAAAACGATTTTTCCTTTAGTATGTTAGAGTCAGAGCTCAACATTTACAACTAATCGATCCACTGCTTCAAGCAAAGAGAAAAAGCAGTGTTCATTAGATGCATGGTTTACTAAAAAAATAAGTAGCGAGTCTTTATTATCTGTGTTTAAGTCGGGGTCGGGGGCTTAGCTCAGTTGATAGCGTTTCTGGCTGATAATCTGTAGTTTTGAGGTTCGAGTCCCACTTGGGTCAGAGCTGAGATTTCTCTCCATTAAACCCTCGCCCTGCCCTCAATCAGAAAGGCGAACTCGGAAGGGCTTCGAAAAATCGACGTCTGTTGGAATTGTATAAAGTCCGTGTACAGAAGAGTCATACCATGTGCACTCTACAGAACATGCTCGATGGCCTTGACGATAGGCTAATATCTGTCTCTTAAGAGTGGTCCACTTCTCCCAACCTTCTCTTAGCTCATGGGGTCTTGTGACCTTTTCATTTAGCTCATTGTGTGCAAAAAAGTGCCGCTTAGAGGCTATTTTTTCTTAAGTACATACTATATTTCGTTTTAAGATGACTTTTCGATCAATATTTATCACAGCGAATTTACGTATATAACTAAGTTTTTCAGCTGTCCCTCCGATTTTGTTATAAGTGGGTTCCGACTGTATTCACATTCTCAGAGCTTTATGTTATCTACTTATATATATTCAAGAGTTCATCCGTTTCCGCTGTTTCTTTATTTAATCAAGAACTCTTAAACAGTAGAACGAAATTCAGTATAACACCTTTCTGTTACATTGCTTAAAAACAAATGAGTATTTGGCCCCTCAACATCCCCTTCCCCATTGCTCTTCTAAAAAATTTGGGGAAATAACTTCTTCTAAACAGAAAGCTGCTTGATAATCAAATTTTAAGATAAATTAATACCATAAAGTAATGAGAGGGGTTGGTCCCCTAACATTTTGGAGTGCGGGTGGCTCAGTCGGTAGCACACCAGGCCTGTAATCTGCAGTTCCCAAGTTCAAGGTCCAAGCTGGGCCAGCATTCAGATTTATCTTCACAAAACTCCCAGCCCTGCTCTTGGTCAGTAAGGGACACCGACGAGCTTGAAAAGGCTGCCGTCCGTCAGATATGACATAAAGCCGCGGTCCCGGTGCGGGAGAGCCATACCCTGTGCACGTTAAAGATCACGTTGGATGGGCTTGATGGGAGGCTACTATCTGTCTCTTAACAGCTGTTCGGGTGGTCTCCTCCCCCCAACCTTCTCTGAACCCTCAGGGTCTTTGTGACCTGGCTATTTTGACCATTTCGTGCAAAAAAGTGCCGCTCAGAGGTAAAAACAATTCAAACCCACCCCCAACATTTCTACCCTCACAAACATCTCTTAAGTGAAAAAAAGCTGACAAAATGTGACACAGCTTATCATAAACGAGAGCAAACTGAAGATTTTACCACAACCATACATTTCTTCTGCCCCATAAAAAAATCGCCTCCTTAGTGAAAAGATTTAAGACAACCAAATGTCACACAGAACTTTTCTTAACTGACAGCAAACCGAGGATTTTGCATCGAACCATACATTTCTTCTCCTCCCCCATCAAAAAATGACTCTTGAACTACAGTACAAGAGATAGTACCAACAGTGTCGGAATTGGGAATTCTTGCTCCTGGAACAAATATACTGAATGGCTTCCTGCTACAGTGAATCACTATGGGTTGTTACCTAATAAAACTGCACCAAGCTTTGTCATCAGAATCGTTACTGCCATCAGTTGCAACTGAAAATGGAGAGGCCTGTTTATAAACAGGGCTGTGGAAATGATTTCACCCAACAGCACATTTAATTAATTTTCTTTCGTGATTTGTTTCAAATCTAGGAAAATTTAAAATTATAAAATATTTCCATGGAAAGAACAGATTTTTTTTCACCTCTGAATGCATCATTACTTTTAATGCACATAAAAGCAGGAAAAAAAAAATTCCTCTTCTTCCCGTGATGATAGTTAAGATTTTTCTGAATTTCCCCATCCTTGTGAAATTTAAAATACGTTTCGCCGACATTTTAACAAGTAAAAATCAGATCAAGGGTGAGGATCAGTCATCCAAAGTCCTCAACATTAGAGAGAGAAAGGTTTCAATCCTTCTCTCTCTATTACCATACGAATAAGCAGAAATTGAAATTTTTAGTATTCAAATGAGCAAAAACTGCATGATCTGCAGATAGGCCAACTCATTGAATGTTGGATAGATATACGCAAGTCTCAATCCCGTTGTAATTACAAGTATGACCCCCTCATATTATGGAATTTTCTTAATCTCTAACCCCCTTCCTCCCGAAGCTTCAAGGTCAGCCTAGCCTGTCCTGAAGTAACGGGCTGAAGGGAGTAATCCGATTTGCGATTAGTTGTCCAGGGTGGAGGTTCAAGTTGTAGACATACCCTGACCTGCAGGGCATGGGTGGAGTTCAGCCTATAGGAAACGGGAACAGAATCATGCCTTTATTGCAGTAAAAGAGTTAAAATGGAAATAATTTTTCCCTTTAATCATCATTTCCTTTTTGGAAAAAGTTGAAAATACTGCAAAATTTTGGAGCTGGGAAATTTCAAAACTGGAAAAATTAAAAATGGAAAATTTTCATAAAATCCAAAAAAACTGTAGTTGTTAGCTCTGTACATTATTAGAGTTTAATTAAATTAAAATATATATTTTGTTTAAATTTAATTAAATTAAAAATAATTTTACCTGTAAAAACAAAAGCTTTTTGTCTACAGATGGACAGAAAGATGACAAAGTGAACAAATCATCTCGTTAAAAAAAATGAAACGCCCAAACTATATTGGGTAAATCTGCTATTACTAGACTTTTCCTTATGTTTAATTTTTACTAACTTTATTGTGTAATAGCAGATATATGCTATAAAGTAACTCGTAGTTCGTTACGTAATAGTATAAATAATCTACAAAATGCATATGATGAAAACATGACATTTATTTCAGGTTTTGAATTGCGCTGTCACTATTTCTACAAAGTAAGTGATACACTTCAATTTGGAGAGGCGCATTCTCTCATGTATCATAAGTGAAATTAACATACAAGTATTGTATTCTCCGTTTTGCATTTTAATATACTCACCATGTCAGAATTTTATGAGGAATTTTCTAAATGAACATAATCGTATCAAATTTGCATTCTCCACAAGTCAGTGTTTTTTAGTTCTGAAGTTCATTTATAATGACCTCAGATTTTGAATGAAAAGTTTTGGAGGCTATTCTCTTCCTAGCTTTTTTAATCAAGAGTTTTGAATTTTTCATTCCTTAGCATATTGCAAATTACAATGGATATCAAAATTATTTGATCTTAGCAAAAAAATTTCTATTTCATCTTACTACTGATGATATTTTGGTAATTTCTGTCTGTAGGTAACTTTTGATCTGATTCTAAATTTCTGTTTGGTGCTTTGTTGTAAAATGATGAGCAATACGTAAATAAATCAATAAAGCTGAGCTTTAATTTAAAAATGTAGACTATATTCAGATTTTATTATGAATCAAAAACTGAAAACTCTTATGAAATATAAAACTATATCAAAATTGAAAACGATTAATTGAAATGTCATTTTTTGGCTGGAGCCAGGAATTTACCAGGAGCCGAAGCAAAGCTCCAAAGCACAGTCTAAAGCACACTGAAGCATAGGTGCAACAACCAGCGAAGCTATAGTTTCACCTCTAAAGCACACTGAAGCATAGGTGCAACAACCAGCGAAGCAATAGTTTCACCTCTAAAGCACACTGAAGCATAGTTGCAACAATCAGCGAAGCTATATTTCACCTCTAAAGCACACTGAAGCATAGGTGCAACAACCAGCGAAGCAATAGTTTCACCTCTAAAGCACACTGAAGCATAGTTGCAACAACCAGCGAAGCTATATTTCACCTCTAAAGCACACTGAAGCATAGGTGCAACAACCAGCGAAGCTATATTTCACCCCTAAAGCACACTGAAGCATAGGTGCAACAACCAGTGAAGCTATATTTCACCTCTAAAGCACACTGAAGCATAGGTGCAACAACCAGCGAAGCTATATTTCACCTCTAAAGCACACTGAAGCATAGGTGCAACAACCAGCGAAGCTATATTTCACCCCTAAAGCACACTGAAGCATAGTGCAACAACCAGCGAAGCTAGTTTCACCTCTAAAGCACACTGAAGCATAGGTGCAACAACCAGCGAAGCAATAGTTTCACCTCTAAAGCACACTGAAGCATAGGTGCAACAACCAGCAAAGCTATATTTCACCTCTAAAGCACACTGAAGCATAGGTGCAACAACCAGCGAAGCTATATTTCACCTCTAAAGCACACTGAAGCATAGGTGCAACAACCAGCGAAGCTATATTTCACCCCTAAAGCACACTGAAGCATAGTGCAACAACCAGCGAAGCTAGTTTCACCTCTAAAGCACACTGAAGCATAGGTGCAACAACCAGCGAAGCAATAGTTTCACCTCTAAAGCACACTGAAGCATAGTTGCAACAACCAGTGAAGCTATATTTCACCTCTAAAGCACACTGAAGCATAGGTGCAACAACCACCGAAGCAATAGCTTAACCTCTAAAGCACACTGAAGCATAGGTGCAACAACCAGCGAAGCAATAGTTTCACCTCTAAAGCACACTGAAGCATAGGTGCAACAACCAGCGAAGCAATAGTTTCACCTATAAAGCACACTGAAGCATAGTTGCAACAACCAGCGAAGCTATATTTCACCTCTAAAGCACACTGAAGCATAGGTGCAACAACCAGCGAAGCAATAGCTTAACCTCTAAAGCACACTGAAGCATAGTGCAACAACCAGCGAAGCTATATTTCACCTCTAAAGCACACTGAAGCATAGGTGCAACAACCAGCGAAGCTATATTTCACCCTTAAAGCACACTGAAGCATAGTGTAACAACCAGCGAAGCTAGTTTCACCTCTAAAGCACACTGAAGCATAGGTGCAACAACCAACGAAGCAATAGTTTCACCTCTAAAGCACACTGAAGCATAGGTGCAACAACTAGCGAAGCTATATTTCACCTCTAAAGCACACTGAAGCATAGGTGCAACAACCAGCGAAGCAATAGCTTAACCTCTAAAGCACACTGAAGCATAGTTACAACAACCAGCGAAGCTATATTTCACCTCTAAAGCACACTGAAGCATAGGTGCAACAACCAGCGAAGCTATATTTCACCCCTAAAGCACACTGAAGCATAGTGCAACAACCAGCGAAGCTAGTTTCACCTCTAAAGCACACTGAAGCATAGGTGCAACAACCAGCGAAGCTATAGTTTCACCTCTAAAGCACACTGAAGCATAGGTGCAACAACCAGCGAAGCAATAGCTTCACCTCTAAAGCACACTGAAGCATAGGTGCAACAACCAGCGAAGCAATAGTTTCACCTCTAAAGCACACTGAAGCATAGTTGCAACAACCAGCGAAGCTATATTTCACCTCTAAAGCACACTGAAGCATAGGTGCAATAACCAGCGAAGCTATATTTTACCCCTAAAGCACACTGAAGCATAGTGCAACAACCAGCGAAGCTAGTTTCACTTCTAAAGCACACTGAAGCATAGGTGCAACAACCAGCGAAGCAATAGTTTCACCTCTAAAGCACACTGAAGCATAGTTGCAACAACCAGCGAAGCTATATTTCACCTCTAAAGCACACTGAAGCATAGGTGCAACAACCAGCGAAGCAATAGCTTAACCTCTAAAGCACACTGAAGCATAGGTGCAACAACCAGCGAAGCTATAGTTTCACCTCTAAAGCACACTGAAGCATAGGTGCAACAACCAGCGAAGCAATAGCTTCACCTCTAAAGCACACTGAAGCATAGGTGCAACAACCAGCGAAGCAATAGTTTCACCTCTAAAGCACACTGAAGCATAGGTGCAACAACCAGCGAAGCAATAGTTTCACCTCTAAAGCACACTGAAGCATAGTTGCAACAACCAGCGAAGCTATATTTCACCTCTAAAGCACACTGAAGCATAGGTGCAACAACCAGCGAAGCTATATTTCACCCCTAAAGTACACTGAAGCATAGTGCAACAACCAGCGAAGCTAGTTTCACCTCTAAAGCACACTGAAGCATAGGTGCAACAACCAGCAAAGCAATAGTTTCACCTCTAAAGCACACTGAAGCATAGTTGCAACAACCAGCGAAGCTATATTTCACCTCTAAAGCACACTGAAGCATAGGTGCAACAACCAGCGAAGCAATAGCTTAACCTCTAAAGCACACTGAAGCATAGTTGCAACAACCAGCGAAGCTATATTTCACCTCTAAAGCACACTGAAGCATAGGTGCAACAACCAGCGAAGCAATAGCTTAACCTCTAAAGCACACTGAAGCATAGGTGCAACAACCAGTGAAGCAATATCTTAACCTCTAAAGCACACTGAAGCATAGGTGCAACAACCAGCGAAGCTATAGTTTCACCTCTAAAGCACACTGAAGCATAGGTGCAACAACCAGCGAAGCAATAGCTTCACCTCTAAAGCACACTGAAGCATAGGTGCAACAACCAGCGAAGCAATAGTTTCACCTCTAAAGCACACTGAAGCATAGTTGCAACAACCAGCGAAGCTATATTTAACCTCTAAAGCACACTGAAGCATAGGTGCAACAACCAGCGAAGCTATATTTCACCCCCAAAGCACACTGAAGCATAGTGCAACAACCAGCGAAGATAGTTTCACCTCCAAAGCACACTGAAGCATAGGTGCAACAACCAGCGAAGCAATAGTTTCACCTCTAAAGCACACTGAAGCATAGTTGCAACAACCAGCGAAGCTATATTTCACCTCTAAAGCACACTGAAGCATAGGTGCAACAACCAGCGAAGCAATAGCTTAACCTCTAAAGCACACTGAAGCATAGGTGCAACAACCAGCGAAGATATAGTTTCACCTCTAAAGCACACTGAAGCATACGTGCAACAACCAGCGAAGCAATAGCTTCACCTCTAAAGCACACTGAAGCATAGGTGCAACAACCAGCGAAGCAATAGTTTCACCTCTAAAGCACACTGAAGCATAGGTGCAACAACCAGCGAAGCAATAGTTTCACCTCTAAAGCACACTGAAGCATAGTTGCAACAACCAGCGAAGCTACATTTCACCTCTAAAGCACACTGAAGCATAGGTGCAACAACCAGCGAAGCTATATTTCACCCCTAAAGCACACTGAAGCATAGTGCAACAACCAGCGAAGCTAGTTTCACCTCTAAAGCACACTGAAGCATAGGTGCAACAACCAGCGAAGCAATAGTTTCACGTCTAAAGCACACTGAAGCATAGTTGCAACAACCAGCGAAGCTATATTTCACCTCTAAAGCACACTGAAGCATAGGTGCAACAACCAGCGAAGCAATAGCTTAACCTCTAAAGCACACTGAAGCATAGGTGCAACAACCAATGAAGCAATATCTTAACCTCTAAAGCACACTGAAGCATAGGTGCAACAACCAGCGAAGCTATAGTTTCACCTCTAAAGCACACTGAAGCATAGGTGCAACAACCAGCGAAGCAATAGCTTCACCTCTAAAGCACACTGAAGCATAGGTGCAACAACCAGCGAAGCTATAGTTTCACCTCTGAAGCACACTGAAGCATAGGTGCAACAACCAGCGAAGCTATATTTCACCCCTAAAGCACACTGAAGCATAGTGCAACAACCAGCGAAGCTAGTTTCACCTGTAAAGCACACTGAAGCATAGGTGCAACAACCAGCGAAGCAATAGCTTCACCTCTAAAGCACACTGAAACATAGGTGCAACAACTAGCGAAGCTATATTTCACCTCTAAAGCACACTGAAGCAAAGGTGCAACAACCAGCAAAGCTATATTTCACCTCTAAAGCACACTGAAGCATAGGTGCAACAACCAGCGAAGCTATATTTCACCTCTAAAGCACACTGAAGCATAGGTGCAACAACCAGCGAAGCAATAGCTTAACCTCTAAAGCACACTGAAGCATAGGTGCAACAACCAGCGAAGCTATAGTTTCACCTCTAAAGCACACTGAAGCATAGGTGCAACAACCAGCGAAGCAATAGCTTCACCTCTAAAGCACACTGAAGCATAGGTGCAACAACCAGCGAAGCTATAGTTTCACCTCTGAAGCACACTGAAGCATAGGTGCAACAACCAGCGAAGCAATAGCTTCACCTCTAAAGCACACTGAAACATAGGTGCAACAACTAGCGAAGCTATATTTCACCTCAAAAGCACACTGAAGCATAGGTGCAACAACCAGCAAAGCTATATTTCACCTCTAAAGCACACTGAAGCATAGGTGCAACAACCAGTGAAGCTATAGTTTCACCTCTAAAGCACACGGAAGAATAGGTGAAACAACCAGCGAAGCAATAGCTTCACCTCTAAAGCACACTGAAGAATAGGTGAAACAACCAGCGAAGCTATAGTTTCACCTCAAACCAGAGATGAAGAAGAATGAACATAGTTCATTAAATAATCAAAAAATAAAATTCGGGGGTCACTACACTAGGGCCGCGAAAACATCCTTGATGTCAACTGTTACATTTCTGACTATAAAATAAAAAATTTCCGTAACTATGGAATTTTTTGCCATACAATGAAACTCTGTGCTGAGATATAATTTGCATAAGTATGAAATTCCGTAAAAGGAGTTACGTAAATCGAGGTCTACCTGTACAGAGGTTTTTAACTGGTACTATGCGACACACTGGCATTCTGTGAATGAAGGTGAATAACAAATGATTGTGATTCGATCTATCAGTATAAGAGTTTTTTTTTTAATTACTAAAATGCAGTAGGTGTGCCGTGATGTGAAAAAGGCTGAGATCCACTGTACTACTCAGAGAGTTCTGATTCTGACAGGGTAGGGTTTACTTTGCCCTTCCCTTTTACTCTGAGAAGGAATAACGTATTTCTGATACATTAAAACTATGCTTTGGCTACCTGAGAGCATGCATGCCAGGCCCTTAACCACAGATGGGAGGGGGGGGGGTAACTCATGCCCCCTCCAACAACTCTTTAGTCTTTTTGAACTTAATAATGCAAAAATTATGACTGTCACATGTCCAGTTCACATTTTCATTAAATTCTCTGATAACAATAAAAGTGTCATTTGGCTGACACATAAAAAAAGAGCTGAAATATCTAAAAAATAAATACCTGCAATATTAGATATCACTAAGACGATTGCAGAAAACCTCAAAGTACAAAATTAAGAATTCACAAATCGAGCACAATGTTGGAAGATCACATTATTTATGGCCATATAAGTCATCTGAGAAAGAAATAATCCAATATCAGGGTCAATTTAAATGCAAATGAATTAAATACCAGTCAATTTTTAATGAAACCATAAGATGTGCAATAAGAAAGACCTGAAAAACGATTTACTAAATAATAGGAGCTCAAAGTAGCAATTACTGAAGTTGAACATTTCAGTGCCGACACTGAAAATTTTGAATTGCTTAATGAAATGAGAATTGAGCTCCCAGGAAGGAATTTAAGTTGAAAATAAAACTTATGGTTACATTGTAAAGTTGCACGAGCTGAAAGACTATATTTCAAAAACTAATGATGGTGACAGCTTCTAGAATATTTGGATGCACATCGCCATATGTGAAGGCCTCTTCTCGGGACTTAACTATTCTTTTCGAAGCGCAATTGTTAAAAAATTTAAGATATTTCAAAAGTACTTCAATTACGTATCAAGTGAAAACGAAAGCTTCGTTGTTTTGGGATCAGTAGCCCTCAGAAACGGAGATTTCTTAACTAAAAAAACCTGAATAATTAAAATACCGAAAAGTAATAAAAATATTATTTGGAAGAGGAAATTCTATCAAGAATAATTCAATGTGCATTTCCTTACTAAAAAGAACATTTCTAAGCATTCCTTTGGTTAATAGGTCTGAGATCTGTCAAATCCAGAATGCGCAACTAGTTTGGGTCTGACTTTGATCAAAAACCGCTACAAATCCCAAAGCCCTCCCTTGTTGCTTTCAGTTGGTTAAAGGACTCCAGAGATGCGGTTATAAATGAGGTAAATATGTGCGACAAATCGATATTTTGTTAATGTATGGGCATGTGTTAGAGAATAAATGAAGCTCAACGTAATAGCAAAGTGTTATGCTACTCTCCCACATTTAACGCCATGTAACCAGGTGAAACAGTCAAGTGCTCCACTTCGGAGCATTTTCAGCAGTTGTCTTACATTACTGGCAAGCTGTCACTGTTTAAAAACGTGCATTTCAAAGTTCATTTATTTTGTCTACATGTTGCATATACTAATTAAAACATGACATTTTATATGACATTCTAATTACTTTTAATCTATTCATTAACATTATATAAAACATTCTAATAACTGGAAGGGGAACTGTATACCAATCCACTCTGATGATACACTGATACGAGCAGGCATGGCAGCCGATGTCTGATCCCACCCTTCTCGTGATGCAGGTCGTTAGTACTTTCAGGTAGAGATTCTCCAAAAAGTCTCCTCCACAGATTAGTCGGAACTAATAAATTGGACTTCTGTTGCCATAATTTGTTCTTATTTTACTCCTGCTAAGAAGTGGTTCACTTCACAGAGTCTCGATGATGAAACACGTGTTTTTTTTTAGGTTAGTAGCACTCACAAACTGTGAAAAAAAAAACTTTTTTTCCTTATCCAACAAATAACAATTATCAATCTGTTTACATTCAAGAGTGATATCCTCAAAAACAGACAGCACAAAAAGAAGTATCACATAAAGCACAAGTGAAATCACATAGCAAAAATCACCAATAAAAATATTGCTGCATATAAGCACTTACCATAATCGAAAACTTATTAAGAAATAATTAATTACGTGAAGTGTATCGCAATTCTTATTACTGTACTTAAATAGTCTTTGAGCATATATACGTAACAAAAAAAAAAGATTACCTTCAACTATCCTTGAGTAGGCTTCTTTGACATTGAACTTGCACTTTTTCAAGATGGCATACAGATAAAGAGGTGCTGCACTTTCTCCTAGCAGTCGATAGGCATCAAACAACTTCTGCACAGCCTCTTGCACCTGAAGCATCACACTGGGAGAAAGAAAGCCTGAAAATGAAGCAGAACCTTTTAATTACATGCTGAAGCATCTCAAGCGACACTGTCATTTAATATTTTCAGACATCACGCATGTTTTGTTTTCAAAACTAGTTGCGCTCAAAACAGAAAACAAACTTTTATGGTCCACTTCAATACTGCTATTGGAATTAAGTGGCCTGACTTAAAAATTAGGTATTCTAAGTATTTTTATGCACCAAGGGTACCACGTATTAAAATTTCCAATAATTACGTTATATTTCTCATGTCATAAGTAAATGAAATTTTTATTTTAAAAACATGACCAATACTGCAATTAAACATGTTACATTAAGAAAAAAAAAACGGAGGAGTACATTGTTGAACACTGATTCTGCGTCTTTGATGAAATCTACAAATGGATCCTTGTAGTTTTTAGTTCACCTTCGAAAAAAACGAGCTAATGTTTTCCCTTTGTTGTCTCTCTCCGTCCGTCTGTAGACATTGAACTTTTTTGCTTTCAGAAATATAAAAAAAAATTCTTTTTGGTTTGGATAGGTAATGATGAAATATTAAGATTTCCATTTTCGGACCCTTCCTATTGCTAGAATTGCATCCTCTAAGGAGGAAAACGTTGAAAATTTCAAACTAATATTGCAAACGATGTAATTACGTTAGAAATTTTGGTTATGAAATGTGAATATAATGAAGTTTGAATTGAAACCTTTTTTTCCCCTTTACTCCCAGACGGGAGGTGGGTAAACGCAATTTTTTGTTCTAAGAGATAACTTTTTTAGAGATAAATTGAAAATTCCTTTTGGGTTCAATAGGTATTGATATCCTAGGGCATTGGTTCTCAACGTGGGGTAAGCAGTAAAATTTTTGGGAATACGCCGTGAGAGCTCAAAAGTCGTATATATGTATATTTTATTCCCATTGCTATACTATAACTATAGTTTTACTTATCTATACAAGGGGTACGCCAGTTACATACACATTTCCAGGGGGTACGTGAAGCATAAAAGGTTCAGAACCACTGATGTATATGTTTTATTTTATTCCCATTGCTATACTATAACTATAGTTTTATCTATCTATACAAGGGGTACGCCAGTTACATACACATTTGCAGGGGGTACGTGAAGCATAAAAGGTTGAGAACCACTGATATATATGTTTTATTTTATTCCCATTGTTATACTATAACTATAGTTTTATCTATCTATACAAGGGGTACGCCAGTTACATACACATTTCCAGGGGGTACGTGAAGCATAAAAGGTTGAGAACCACTGATGTATATGTTTTATTTTATTTCCATTGCTATACTATAACTATAGTTTTATCTATCTATACAAGGGGTACGCCAGTTACATACACATTTGCAGGGGGTACGTGAAGCATAAAAGGTTGAGAACCACTGATATATATGTTTTATTTTATTCCCATTGTTATACTATAACTATAGTTTTATCTATCTGTACAAGGGGTACGCCAGTTACATACACATTTGCAGGGGGTACGTGAAGCATAAAAGGTTGAGAACCACTGATGTATATGTTTTATTTTATTCCCATTGTTATACTATAACTATAGTTTTATCTATCTATACAAGGGGTACGCCAGTTACATACACATTTGCAGGGGGTACGTGAAGCATAAAAGGTTGAGAACCACTGATATATATGTTTTATTTTATTCCCATTGTTATACTATAACTATAGTTTTATCTATCTGTACAAGGGGTACGCCAGTTACATACACATTTGCAGGGGGTACGTGAAGCATAAAAGGTTGAGAACCACTGATGTATATGTTTTATTTTATTCCCATTGTTATACTATAACTATAGTTTTATCTATCTATACAAGGGGTACGCCAGTTACATACACATTTCCAGGGGGTACGTGAAGCATAAAAGGTTCAGAACCACTGATGTATATGTTTTATTTTATTTCCATTGCTATACTATAACTATAGTTTTACTTATCTATACAAGGGGTACGTCAGTTACATACACATTTCCAGGGGGTACGTGAAGCATAAAAGGTTGAGAACCACTGATGTATATGTTTTATTTTATTCCCATTGTTATACTATAACTATAGTTTTATCTATCTATACAAGGGGTACGCCAGTTACATACACATTTCCAGGGGGTACGTGAAGCATAAAAGGTTGAGAACCACTGATGTATATGTTTTATTTTATTCCCATTGTTATACTATAACTATAGTTTTATCTATCTATACAAGGGGTACGCCAGTTACATACACATTTCCAGGGGGTATGTGAGGCATAAAAGGTTTAGAACCACTGCCCTAGGGGATAAGAAAATCCAGTTTTTTCATTTTAAGGGATAAATGAGTTATGCTTTTTGTGTTTTATAGCGCAAATAATATATTATTGCTTACATTTTTCAATTCCCCATTCGTACGAATTGCTACTGTTGAGGGATGCAAAATTCGGAAAACGAAAAACTTCATTTTCTCTGAAAAGGAGCATCCTATATTCGCCAGAGGTAATAATGCTATCCTTCTAGTTTTACGGTAATTACGAGAATGGCTTCGAAAGAAATTTATCACTTATCGATTTTAAGAATATATATATATCTTAAATACTAATACATGCACTAATATCATATATACCTTAATCTAGAAAAGTAAAATAATTTTATGGTTTTATAGTTTTTTGATTTTTTAATGTATATTTCTCTTGGATGGTGGGCCACAGCTTTCCCCAACTTTCAAAGACATCTGTCGTTTTTGAAATTCAAATTCGATCGCCATTTCTTTATCTGGATTCGGATAATCGAGCAAATGATTACATTCAGAAGTATTCCACCTAATGGCTGAAAGCTGTTAGGAGGCAGATGGAACTGCATCGAGCTTGTTCTTTAACGAGTACAGGGTATGGCTCCTGAACATGAGACCTTTGTTCAAATTGTTATCCAATGGACGGTGGCCTTTGGTCTCCTTTCTCACGGAAGAAAGGAAGCACACAGCACAAGAAACGAGTGGCCTCGAACCTCGGAATATCACCTTAGGAGTATGGAGCGCTACCGAATGAGTCCACCTCCTGTGATGTTGCCAATTGGATCTTTTGGCGTTTCCTTGTAACTCCGCAACGCTTCATTTTTCAATAGTTCTTGATGTTTAAAAGTTCATCTCAAGTTCATAAACGAAGCAAATCGAATAAATAAAAAAAAAAATTTTATTTTCAGCCATTGGTGTTATTGGGTGCTGCGGGAAGACTGGTTGCAACCACAATATTAGAAGCTCCAGTGACCTAGAAATTTCAGCTTTTGTCAATTTATGCGAAATCTGTTCTTCTCCCGACTACCTACCAATTCGTTAACTATTCTTTCTTCATTCAGTTTGGTGAAAGCTGCGACTTTAAGTGATAGTAGCAATCCATGCCAAGATTGAATTACGAGACCCAAGATCAAATAAACATCTGCCAGCTTATCTAAAGTGGAAAAAAAAGATAGAAATAAAAGCACACAAACAACTATCACGTGTTTTACACAGCAAAAGTAGATACGAAAGCTTTTTGTCGAGTTGCATTCTTAATTATATGATGCGGATGAAGCTATTCTCTTATGGCTTTAGAAGAGATTTCATTTGCATAATACAGACTGAACCCTTCCTCTTTTCTTGGCGACATTATTGACTCTGCTTGAATGAACATGCAATACACGTCTGCAGATGCTGACAGCAGACTGCGAAATGTGAACCGGTAACTGACGAGAATAAATTAAAATCTCATTTTATTGAGTAAAAAACGTTGTTCTGTCGCTGCGATCGTTGCCACCACCTAAGTCTAGACGAAACCGTGGCGCTATTGTCACGCTACAATGTAGCAAGAGGCAGAGAGACACATCAGCAACCAGTCTCGGTTGGACAGGAAACTGCTCTCTCGGTTTCTTTCAGGAATAGAGGGAACGCCTTCGAAGCGAAGAAGTGACTGCACATCACCATTTACTAGGAAACTAACACTGGCAGGTATTATTTCATTGAAGAGAAACAAAACTGCTGACCTTATCAAACTATCAATTACATTCGGTTCATTTCAAGGAAGCACTCTTTTAAGAAAGTTCTGCGCACAGGTCGGAAGATTTTATCGCATTTATTAACGACCATTCAGTGGTCGTTATCTGTAATTACTGGAAGTATTGCACACTTCAGTAGAAAGCACGATGCTTTAAAGAAGAATTTTTAACTAATGTCGGCATAAATATTTAAATATAAACTATGGCTTCTCACTGCTGTAAGGAATGTTGCTGCAAATGATTAGGGTGGATTTTAAGAAATATACTGGTTAAAATCCTATTTACATTACCATCGGATTAGAGATCGAAAACACTAAAGAAAAATTTCATCTTCAGCATAAAATTGCCAAAGCCATCAAACAAAATCCAAAAATAAAATTTAGAAGCAAAATAATTTGGGTCTAAGTGAACCTATAAAAAATATCGGTTTAGAACCTAGACTCCAAATAATACGGAAGGCTTCAAAGCTCGTGGTGAGTCATAATTTAAATTTCCAGTTATGCTTATAACTGTGGAAAAAAATTCTTTTTATTACGATTTGAACCTTTTAATCAATTAAACAAAAAAACCTGCAACAATTAAAACTGATTAGTGCTATTCAATCTACGAAGGCCAAGTGCTCAGCAGGACAGAAAGATCCCGACCTTATCGGAGGCTCGAGCTCTGGTTCCTTTGATCAGTAGCCAAGCATGCTAAGCACTTGGCCACGAGGACGATCAGATTACTTTAAGGATTTTCAGTTTCAATCAATTATTATTTGTTCCTAAAATCGTATTACATAACAGCTATGCATGGTATTTTAGGAAACATAGTTACAAAGAACAAAAATATAACAATAACACCGATAAACGAAATAGTAATGACATAAAGAAAAGATAAAGAAAACATTTTTTGACTTAGCAATGTCGAGAACCAAGGGGCGTCTTATGCTCGTCAAGGTTTCGAAAATGAATAAAGTATTATAAATATGTGGCAACACATACGTTGATTTATATTTATAATAAACAATATTTCAAATTTAAAAATTATATGTTATTGAATATTTAATTTAAAATCATAACTTAAAGTTAGATAACCATTTGAAAGTGAAACACCTAGTAACAAAAGGAAATAGATATTCAAATTTCCAAAAAATGTTCCAAATTATCAATATCAAAAAGATATTTTTTCATTTTATATTTAAAATGAAATAA
The DNA here is from genome assembly GCA_038380435.1 of Ryuthela nishihirai. Taxonomy (NCBI): domain Eukaryota; kingdom Metazoa; phylum Arthropoda; class Arachnida; order Araneae; family Heptathelidae; genus Ryuthela; species Ryuthela nishihirai. Next base: position 55,457,542 of record JAWZYU010000030.1, on the reverse strand, counting down.
ATATTAGAAATGAAATTAGTTTAACTCTAAACTATTGGAAATTTTAGGAGCTAGAAAAAAAATGTATTTTTATTATATTTTTATGTGGAAAAAGAACTTTGTATGACAAGCCAACTAGTCTAGCATTATAAGGAGCCATGAAGGATAGGAACCAACATATCTGTTTAAATATACAAATAACAGAATTTGTATATTTGTCTAATGTTGCAAAAATGTAGTTTTAAAAACTGGTTTATATTTTTTTATGAATTAAAAACAGATTATGAAGATTATTTTCATATCCATCTCTCCAGCTTAATTTCCCATACTGAATAACAGAGTAAACCAATACATAGTCCAATAAAAAAATTTTTTCGTACAATAGGTTTTAAATAATAAAATATATCTTAATTTTTTTTTTGTCAAAATGTTTGCAGGAGTAATGCTTTTCAAGTTGGAATTCAGATGCTCTCCGAAATATTTATAACTAAAAATTCTCTAAAACAGGATAGTTGCAGTTTTGGAGAAAAAGATTTTTGTTTATGATATTTGATAAGTATGAGGTATTACTATTTTTTAGCTCAAAATATATTAATTTAGTTTCCTGTATATTTAATTTATTTGCTGAAAATCATTATGAATCAGTTGTAGATGATATTCAATTTCTTTTAAAAAGTTGTTTAATACATGGCTAGAATATACAACTGCTGCATCATCAGCATAACATGAAAAGGATCTCTTTAAATTTAAATAGCAAAAATCATTTAAATATATCAAAAACAGTAAATATGTCCTAACACTGATCTCTGAGGAACTCCTTTTCTAACAACACGAATATCACATTTTCAATTTGAAGTCCCTGTTTTCTTCCTTCTAAATAGCTTTTGAACCATAAATGGCAATTACCTCTTATTCCACTTGTATATAGTTTATCCATGAGTACACAGTGATCAAAAAACAAATTTTTCTTCATAACTATGAATATAGCAAGAGTTTTTTTATTATCATTAACACATTTAAAATTTTGCCTGTTAAATCTAAAACTGCTTGTTCAGAATTTAGTTTTACCCCAAAACCAAAATTACAGCTTATTTAAAAATTTGTTTCTTTGTTTTTTCAAAAAGAAAAAGGTCTATTTTCCTTAATAGTTTCCAAAAATTTATAAAAAAAAAATTAGCAAAATCGAAATTGGTCTATAATTCATAACATTATTTTTATCCCCTGATTTGTAAATAATTATTTTAACAAGCTTGAGTTCTTCATAGAAGATTCCATTTTCCAAAGACACTAACTAAATAAGTCAAAAAATATAAATGTCATTTGTATGTGCTAACATTTGTGCATCAATGCTATCATATCCAGGGACTTTTACGATAGATAGTTGTTTTATAACATTTGAAACTTCAATTTCCGTGGCACCTGTCACAAATATAGAGGGAGACACATACTTTAAATATGTCTGATAGGGAGGTAAAATATCGATTTCCTCATCTGCACAAAATTTAGTCTACAAAATTTGAATTCATATTATTTACAAATATATCTCAGTTACTAATATCAGGTAATACTGCATTTTTTTTTCTTTTATGCCAAGAAAATTATTCACATTTTCACAATTATTTGCATAAGAAAATAATTTGTCTCTGAAATAGCTATCTTTAACTTCCTTAATAAGCTTTTTAACATATTTATTATAGCTTTCGTAGTCTATTTCATATTGCACAATACCTGTATATTTTTGTATCTCAAATACAATCTCTTTTTCGTCAATATATTTAACGAAATCGTCAGTGATCCATTTTTGCCCATTTACTGCTTTATTCTTCTTTTTTTTATTACTAGTAAACAAATTTTTATTACCAATAAACTTTCGAAAAATTTTTTTTATAGAACAATCTATTATCAGTGCCATAATTAGATTTGCTGTTTGACAAAATGTTCATAATTATAATAATTTAAATTTGTACTATTTTTATATTTGGGTGAAACACTATTTATGAAATGTATATTCAGATTAACTTTACCTACTATTGGAATATGATCAGTCAAATCGGATTTATAAACTTTCACATCAACAGTGGCATTTTTTGCTTTTCTGACAAATACATAGTACAAACAACTATATCTGTTTGTAACAACTACATGTGGTAGCACATTTACATACTGTTTTGGTCCCAATTCAGACATCAAGCCCGACTTGGAAAGTTGGGCTTGGAAAGGCCGCCGTCCGTCGGATGGGACGTTAAGCCGTGGTCCCGTGTGCGAGAGAGCCATACCCTGTGCACGTTAAAGAACACGCTGGATGGCCTTGACGGGAGGCTACCATCTGTCTCCCAACAGCTGTTCCAGTGGGTCCCCTCCCCCAACCTTCTCTGAGCCTTCGGGGTCCATGTGACCTGGCCATTTAGCCCATGGTGTGCAAAAAAGTGCCGCTCAGAGGTAAAACAACCCAACCCAGACATCAAGCATAAATAATTATTGACAGCATCAGAATTCTTCAGTAAATCAATATTAAAATCTGCAATTAATAGAAAGTTTTCTTCATGTATGCACTTTAGATATTCACTTAACTCCTTAAAAAATGAATATATTGTGAACTATGAGATCTATAAACATGAATGACAGACACATTAGCTACAGGATCAAACAAATGAACAGTTTCTGCAATTGTCATATCAATGGTTTTTGTTGAAAATTAAATTTGCCATTTCAAATATAAAGCATTACTCCTACTGGTTTATTTGAAATTCTGAAATTGAAATACATATTTATAAAATGATGATTTTCATATGTATCTTTCCCAATTAATCCATATTTCTGAAAGAAATATTAAATTCTCTTTGAAAAACATTTTCAAATTTTACTAGAAACCGATTAAGTTTTCTTTACGCTTCTTATAATGAACGAAAGCGAAATCTGATGGTGAATCAAGAAATAACCGTGCATCAATTGGATCCTGCATTACCATTGTCTCTTCCTCATCCATAAAGCATCCAATAGAGAATTCAAATTTTCTGTGGCCATTAAAAACAAAGTTCTAACAAAAAGATATTGAAAACCTATGAGAAATTTAGGACTACCACTATCATTTTCAGTATTTTTCGTTCCAAATAACAGCGAAATTTTAATTTTGTTTTAAAATAACTACAAAACACACACAAATTTTTTTTTTAAAGTTACTAATAGTTTATAGGTGTTCCCCAACTGCTGGCTCACCCTCCCACAGTCATTAGGGAACACCGATGGGCTTGGAAAGGCCGCCGTCCATTGAATGGGACGTTAAGTAGTGTGTACCTGTGCCATACCCTGTGCATGTTAAAGAACACACTGGATGGCCTTGACGGGAGGCTACTATCTGTCTCCCAACAGCTGTTCCAGTGGGTCCCCTCCGCCAACCTTCTCTGAGCCTTCAGGATCCTTGTGACCTGGCCATTTAGCCCATTGTGTGCAAAAAAGTGCCACTCAGAGGTAAAACAACCCAACGTTAAAGAACACACTGGATGGCCTTGACGGGAGGCTATCATCTGTCTCCCAACAGCTGTTCCAGTGGGTCCCCTCCGCCAACCTTCTCTGGCCATTTAAGCCACGCAGAGAAACCAATCCAACCGCTTGGTCCCAAATCCGAGCTTATTTTGAAATTCGTAAGTACGATAAAATACCAGGAAAAAACTATACTCCACATCAAAAAATTGTTCCCCCCCCCACTCCCCAGAAAGAGTAGAGCTACGTTTATATAAATTAATCTGGAAGTGTGAGACAGTGATATATGCAAATGAATGGAAAATCACAGGTCTGCTACATTTAAAATGCATCGGATGACAAGGATTCCGTTAGTTGTAGGAAAGGGAGTCTTTGCGATAAAGTGGAGAGTGTAGGTTAAAGAAATCAAAGTTGACCTGTAAATGTGGTTACCATTGAAGGGTAATGTCGTTTGGACGTCGTAGATGGATGTTTAACCAACTCAGCGAGTTTATGCGAAATCGCATCAGATAGGTCTATGAGAAGCAGAATAGTCTACATGACGAATTGCATGGCTTTTGGGACGTGATGCGAGAATCGTTCGCCACTGCTGGCAGCGATGTACACGGGAAGGTGCTTGACGTCGTTGTTCAGGATAAGTTCGTTCTCCAGTGACTACAGACCGGGATGATCGGCAAATTTGCCGAATGACTGCCAGTATCAGAAACGCGACTGCCCAACCAATATCAGTCCGTGAGCCACATCTATCTGGGAGAGAATGTTGGCCACGAGGTTAATGAAAAACATTGGCCTATAATAAGAATAATTAAAAAAAACTAGTTTAGTGGCTTGCATTTTTGTACACAGAGAATTGGGAGTGTTATATAAATATGAGAAAACTTCCCTAATGGGATTATTTGGCCAAATATAGGACTAAAATGTTCTGACATTTATCGATATAGACCATAGTTGACGGTTCAAAGTTTGACGCCATTTTCGGTTCTTGAATATATACAGTTATCTGTACAACGGATTTGAGTTGTTTTACCTCTGATCGGCACTTTTTTGCACACCATGGGCTAAATGGCCAGGTCACATGGACCCCGAAGGCTCAAAGAAGGTTGGGGGAGGGGACCCACTGGAACAGCTGTTGGGAGACAGATGGTAGCCTCCCGTCAAGGCATCCAGCGTGTTCTTTAACGTGCACAGGGTATGGCTCTCCCGCACACGGGGTCACGGCTTAATGTCCCATCCGACGGACGGCGGCCTTTCCAAGCCCATCGGTGTCCCCTACTGACCGTGGGCAGGGCGGGGAATTTTGCGGAGATAAATCTCAACGCTGATCCAGCTGGGACTCGAACCTGGGAACTACAGATTACGAGCCTGGTGCGCTACCGACTGAGCCACCCCCGCCCCTCTGTACAACGGAAAATTCAACGCTAGACATAATGAACAGGGCATATCTGATACATGGACACCGATGTGCACGAAACTGTAATCCAGAGAAGACATATGCAAGCAAAGAGGCAACGTTAGGCTGCGACGAAAAGTTTGTTTCACTACATGACAAATGCGAAGGAACTAGCAACTGGTAATCTCGACAACCTTGAAATGAACTACAGTTTTCGATTTCGAGATTTATGGAAAAACGATAGCCTATCAGAATCAGCAAGATCTAAAACTTACTCGATAAACGTAAACGCGACGACGACAGCATCGAAGTTGGCCAAAAGGGAAGGAGAATGGTAGACTGCTAGTAAAAGCAACGCTAACACACTGTAACATGATCCGAAATAGCACAATTATATATAATAGATCATTATATATGTAATCTGCACATATATGATGCATATATATATTACAGCTTACATAATATATATTACTGCACATATATAATACATATATGTATAATATATATAATAGCACATCATATATAATAGCAGATCATATATGCAAACAATCTTGATTATTCAGCATCAGCGACAGTTATTTCTATACGTCAGATTCTGATTGCTCAATTAATGGACAGAGTCCTATTATTGTGAAGGCGGGGGTGGCTCAGTCGGTAGCACGCCAGGCTCGTAATCTGCAGTTCCCAGGTTCGAGTCCCAGCTGGGTCAGCATTGAGATTTATCTCCGCAACACTCCCCGCCCTGCCAGTAGGAGGCACTGACGGGCTTGGAAAGGTCACTGTCCATCGGATGGGTTGTTAACCTGTGTCCCTGTGTGTGCGGGAGAGCTATATCCTGCGCACGTTAAGGAACACGCTGGATGGCTTTCACATCAGCTCTTTAGGAGTTTGCACTAAAGATGGTATGGGACAGCCCTAGGAGCAACATCACAAGTCACCTGATTCATCAATGTGATTGCATCCTTTCCACAATAAAAGAGTTACTGGCTTTGTAAAGAAGGCCCTATACACATCACCATCTTTTTCGCTAAGCTCTGTTAAATCATTGCAATGCAGAGCATACCTTCCATGAGAGAATATAGTGGACCGACGATATTCAGTTCACACAAGGATCTTCATGTTCACAACACTCATTTGTATCTAGTATAACCACGTTACCTGAGAACACCAGCAGTAAGTCTCTGAAGCTTCAATGTGTGCATTGGTATCCTGAAAGACTCCATCACAGGCCCCTCCTATCTGCTATCCCCAACTGCTAAATGCTGGTGGTTACCGGGCATTTTTTTGCACACCGATGTTGGAGATTCTGGATGATGTGCCACTGGCTTTGCAACTACTTTCTTTTTGTTTCAACCCGATGGAGCTTCTGTACACTTTAACATTCAGATGTGACGATGGCTAGGTATGACTTTCCCTAGGCAGTAGATTGGGTGCAGTTGATCTGTATAATCGCCTGCCTTGGAGTTCTTCCTGTGAAGCCAGAAGGCACCACTTACGTCAACAAGCTGCAATTTCCTGACATACTCAAACTTCTTACAGCATGTTGGGCACTTCGAAATTTGTCCCTGTAATGCTGCGTCGCTGCTCCGTCCTTGCCATGTGATGAAGCCAACTTTCTATCACGCTTCGTGTTACCCGTTTATTGCCCCATTGCATTTTTGCGCGCGCCTCTTTTCTGGCTCACAATTTCGTACACATCTGTCAGATATACCATCATTAGGCCTAGCATTGAATTTCTATTGTACAGATAAATACATAATCTTCATATATAAATACATAAGTTCGAGTAACGGAAAAGATGTGAATAAACTTTGAATCGGGTTTGCCCGTTTACTATACCCTAAGTCGAAACATTTCAGAAAACATTTTCGTCTTATTTTCGACCAAGGAATCACGCTATGGAAATTTTGTGTGCTATTTATGAGGTATCCTGTATAAGTTTTACAACGTAAGGGAAAAAATTTTTTGCAGCTGGGTTTCATAATTATCGAAATATTTCGAGGTCGCTAATTTGAGTTGAACTGATGCTTAATAGATCAAACGCCTTTCGTTGTTTCGCACTCAGTAGCCATTGCTTTCCTACAAGCGACTTACAACAGATAAGAAGGGAAGATTCGAAAACAATCCTATGCTCAAAACTGATCATACTGGTTAATACCGATGAAAATCTGCGGCGGAATTGCAGAAACTACCGTGTATGCTATATATAGAAATCGCAATAATGATGGACATCCGACAAAAAACACTGGAGTTGCACTAAGAACTGGGAGGCCCCGTTGGGTGGTTTTACGTCTGACGGTGCTTTTTTTGTACACAAAGGGGTAATTGGTCAGGTCACAAGGACTCCCCAGGGTTCAGAGAACGTTGGGGAAGGGGCCTCTCGTGAAAGAGAGCATAGCTCCTCTCCTGCACAAGGGAGCCATTGGACAGATGGCTGCCCTCTTTTCCAAGCTCATCGGTATTCCCTTTCTGACGGAGGGCATAGCTCCTCTCCTGCACAAGGGAGCCATTGGACAGACGGCAGTCCTCTTTTCCAAGCTCATCGGTATTTCCTTTCTGACCGAGGGCATAGCTCCTCTCCTGCACAAGGGAGCCATTGGACAGATGGCTGCCCTCTTTTCCAAGCTCATCGGTATTCCCTTTCTGACGGAGGGCATAGCTCCTCTCCTGCACAAGGGAGCCATTGGACAGACAACGGTCCTCTTTTCCAAGCTCATCGGTATTTCCTTTCTGACCGAGGGCATAGCTCCTCTCCTGCACAAGGGAGCCATTGGACAGATGGCTGCCCTCTTTTCCAAGCTCATCGGTATTCCCTTTCTGACAGAGGGCATAGCTCCTGTCCTGCACAAGGGAGCCACTGGACAGACGGCGGCCCTCTTTTCCAAGTTCATCGGTATTCCCTTTCTGACGGAGGGCATAGCTCCTCTCCTGCACAAGGGAGCCACTGGACAGACGGCAGTCCTCTTTTCCAAGCTCATCGGTATTTCCTTTCTGACCGAGGGCATAGCTCCTCTCCTGCACAAGGGAGCCATTGGACAGATGGCTGCCCTCTTTTCCAAGCTCATCGGTGTTCCCTTTCTGACCGAGAGCATAGCTCCTCTCCTGCACAAGGGAGCCATTGGACAGACGGCAGCCCCTTTTTCCAAGCTCATCGGTGTTCCCTTTCTGACCGAGAGCATAGCTCCTCTCCTGCACAAGGGAGCCATTGGACAGACGGCGGCCCTCTTTTCCAAGCTCATCGGTATTTCTTTCCTGACCGAGGGCATAGCTCCTCTCCTGCACAAGGGAGCCATTGGACAGACGGCGGCCCTCTTTTCCAAGTTCATCGGTATTCCCTTTCTGACGGAGGGCATAGCTCCTCTCCTGCACAAGGGAGCCATTGGACAGACGGCGGCCCTCTTTTCCAAGTTCATCGGTATTTCTTTCCTGACCGAGGGCATAGCTCCTCTCCTGCACAAAGGAGCCATTGGACAGACGGCAGCCCCTTTTTCCAAGCTCATCGGTGTTCCCTTTCTGACCGAGAGCATAGCTCCTCTCCTGCACAAGGGAGCCATTGGACAGACGGCGGCCCTCTTTTCCAAGCTCATCGGTATTTCTTTCCTGACCGAGGGCATAGCTCCTCTCCTGCACAAAGGAGCCATTGGACAGACGGCGGCCCTTTTCCAAGTTCATCGGTATTTCCTTTTTGACCGAGGGCATCCCCACTTGACAGAGCACATTCTTTTATTTTTTCCACTGTCTATAATTAATTCTTTTATTTTTGGTCCCCCCCCCCTCCACATACATACTGGAGAATCAGTAATGTTCAAAGAAAAAAAAAATACTGCTTTTAACTCTTATTTGTTATTCATTGGTCATTTATGGATACATTATTTAAATCAGAAAACAACTATGTCATTAATAATATTTTAGTACGAATTATTAGAATTGTGGTGAAAATCTAAAACTTCGCCAATGCAAATTCGATTTAATCCCGAACGGTGAGAAAGCTCAGAGGCTGCAACCGCTTCACGTTTTTCATTCGTCAGAGACAAATTTGTATTTGTCCTAAACAGCATGCTTCTAATAAGAGTAAAAGCATCGAGAACTAAATATTCGCCACTGAATGCTGCCTTATGACATTCTGAGCGGCGGATTGCGAAACGGGAAAAATAAAAATAGCGTCCATAATTTTTGCTTCACTGCAGCCAAAGAGCACTGTAAAGCCTGTTACCTATGGAAACCGAAAGGAGAGGTAGCACGTGCTGCTCCCGCCTCTCTCCTCCTTAAGGCAGGTGGGATAAAGCCAGACAGCCGCCAAATAACACTAAAAGTTCGTCAACAGTCTGGACATCAAGGTTGCTCTCGTAGAGCAACACACGCACCAGCTGGAACTTACGGGAAATGATGCATAGCTATAACAACTGCAATGATTTACGACACCAACATAGGATTTCTTCATATTTCCATTTCTCAGCACATAACTTATTACTTAATTATTCCACAGAAGTTGAGAGTATGACGTAAATGCCCAGATAGCCTCAAAACATAATATCTGCTGATTTCTTGTCTCTGTCTTCCTGCTTAACTTTAGAGTTCCCCGTTTCACTGACTTAAAAAAAATAATCTTTTAATGAGTTGAATATGTATATTTATAACTCAGCGATTAGGCAGACAGAATACTATTTGTTCTCGAAACTTTCTTTCGTAATATTGATGATGGAAAAATTGCGGAAAGATAAACCTCAAAGAATATGAAAAAAATGTTTAACGTTCAATTTAGAATCTCTGAAGTTGGAACTTCTTGTCCTTCATGAAATCTAGCTGCCGATGTCAGTCAGGGATTTTGGAATAGGTGACCCTTCCGACAAAGAGGGGTGCACACCATCCCTGAATCATCTCAACGCTCTCGCCACCTCTCGGTGATCGACAATTTAAAGGGTATCATCACTTTTCCTCTGCATTTCACGTTCTTAAAAAAATGTAAAACTCCATTAAAAAATGGAATACCTCACCAGATTCCAATTCCTGGGGGAAACCTCTAGTACCCTCACATCCTACCAAAATTTAAATGCAGAAGAAAATTTTTTCTTTTTCAATCAGGCTAAACAAAAACGATACATGTTGCCGTCTATACAGAAAACTAAACTGATCGTAAAATATATTGTGCTCAAAATTAGAGAAAAATGGAAAAGTGTACAACTCAAAATGATTTACAGAAAATACAATTAAATGTGATACGGAAAAATACTGCGATATGCAGCGCAGGCCCAAGACATATACTGCCACTCCTCAAAACATTTTGTTTTATCCCCCCCCCCCGCTCAAGTGATCTTTTTTGCTGTTACAACGGATTTTATTTCTTGTCGCCTCAAGCGATTGTGATATTTTTTGGCGCTGAATATATTTTTCTTCCTCCAATTTGCAATAAAATGTCAGTTAAATCGTTAATAACTGGAATGTAGAGTTCTTTAGTATTCCAAGTCATAAACCTTAAGAATGTAGAGTTCTAAAGAACTCTACATTCACTTGTGTTGAATTGTTTTGCCTCTGAGCGGTACTTTATTTGCACTCAATGGGCTAAATGGTCAGGTCACAAGGACCCCGAATGCTCAGAGAAGGTTGGGGGAGGGGACCCACTGGAACAGCTGTTGGGAGACAGATGGTAGCCTCCCGTCAAGGCCATCCAGTGTGTGCTTTAAAGCGCACAGGGTTCAGCACACGGCTTACCTTCCCATCCGACGGACGGCGGCCTTTCCAAGCCCATCGGTGTCCCCTACTGCCCGTGGGCGGGGCGGGGAGTTTTCTGAAGATAAATCTCAACGCTGACCCAGCTGGGACTCTAACCTGGGAACTGCAGATTACGAGCCTGGCGCTACCGACTGAGCCACCCTCGTCACCCTGTTTTTTGATTTAGAGACCTCTGATGTCGAGAGGATCATGGGTACCACGAAATACGTTCACTTCTTTTCTCTCCTAAAAGAGGGAGAGAAAAATTTAAACGGAGTGACGGAGATCGATCGTAAGGAGTTTTATGTGAAATGAAAACTTCAACGTGGGGAGTCCCATCTGCTCTGCTTTTTGAGATTTCAGACCTCCTTTAATAAAGATGGAGAAAACTTTCATAGAGGGGTCGGGGATGGGGGGAGTCAATTCCATAGTAATACATTTGAAATAAAGAATGTATCGGAATATTTGCCCAATTATAAAATTAAATTTCCATTCAAAGAATAATCAAACTTTTTACTACATAGGAATTTTCCTTAATTTATGGAAACCAATGTTAAGTCAATGGGAAGCTAACGTCAAAACTCTATAACTTCTAAAATAAGTTTTTTTTTTTGAAAAATGTGATTGCAGATAAAGATCTCAATCAAATAAATCAATATCTCGATTTTCAACAATATTCGTTCAGTATTTAATGAGTTATGGAAGTTTGAATATTTAACAATAACAATGCCAGCCACAAAAATTGACTTCAGAAATTAATTAAAACTTAGTAATAAGTATTGTATCAAAGTGTTTAATAAAGTAAGTTTGCATTTTAGAACTTTGCCTAAAGAATTCTTTCACTTTCTTCAGTTTTGTATAAGTTTCTTAAGAGTGGCATTGTTATCACTAAATATTCAAACTTCCATAACTCATTAAATACTGAACGATCTTTATCTGCAATCGCACTTTTCAAAACAAAAAAACAAAAAAACTTATTTTAGAAGTTATAAAGCTTTGACGTTAGCTTCCCATTCACTTAACAGAGGGATTTTCCTTAATTTATGGAAACCAGTGTATTTTGAAAAATGACAGATCACCGCAGATAGTCAAGTTAACGTTATTTAGTAAAGAGTGATTAATTCTAGCAACAATGCAGCTTGCACAACGAGCTCTCGTGCTTCTAATAAAGTTACCGAACAAAGCAGAGAACAACAAATCCCGCTCCTCTACACGAGCATTCGCAGCTCATGAAGGAGCCTTGGAGGTGTCGACTTGCAACTCGCCTTCCCAAAGCATCGTATTCATGTTCAATTGGATTTAAATCTGGGGACTTCGCTGCTCAGTCCATTCTCTGGATATCTTCACTTTCAAGGTATTCTTCCACAATCTGAACTCTATCTGGACAAGCATTATCATCCATATAATTTAATTCTGGCCCAATAGCACCACAAAAAATCTGACATAAGGCTCTAGGATCTCATCTCTGCATCTTAGGGCAGTTAGAGTCCTTCCTAAGAAGACATGCAGCTCAGTGCACCCAGTGATATCTCTCTCCTGAACAACAAACCACTCTCACCAAAATGGTCCCTTTTCACGAAATTCAGGGGGTGCTAAAGTGTACCAAGATCTCTCCAGATGAACTATCCTAATTGATCCTTGGTTCAATTGAAATGTTAACTCCATTCGTCGTGCTCTCCGATAAGCTGAGGTTAATGGTATGTACACTACAGGTCTTCTAGCATACACAGTCGTTTCAGAATAATATCATCACCCACAGAATCACAGTGTACCCACCCAGGTACGTCACAGAGTGCACATGACAAGGTCGACCACACGGAGTTATAAGCGGCCAGCCAGGACAGATGAGCCATAGTGTGTAACAATGGGCAGAGGTATTGATTTGGCACACATTCAAAAAGGAATGATCATCGGTTACCGCGCCAAGGGCGGAAACATCTCGGAAACAGTAGACATGGGCTGTTCGTGAGGTGCTGTAGTAAGGGTGTACCAAGAATGGACCGCTGGTACACCGGGTACCTCCAGACGTCACAACTGTGGAGCCCCAAAGGCCATCGACCCCAAAGGAGAACATCACCTCCGTTGACTGGTAAAGGGCGATCGACCATTCAAATGAACGCTGGGGCACCCAGGTACGTGTCCCGATAACAGTAGAGCAAACCCTGTTACGCATGGGTCTCCAGAGTTGACGCTGCATAAAGGCGCCCATGTTAACCAATAACCATCAGCAATGACGACTACATTTCACTTGGGACTACCGTCATTGGAGAGTGGATGAGTGGAAAAAGGTTGCCTTCTCCGATGAATCGAGGTTTCTACTCCACAGAAGTGACGGGTGGTGGCGGATATGCGTCAGACACACGAGAACCAACACCCAGACATGATTGTCAGTCAAGTACAAACCGGCAGTGGCAGAGTGCATGTTTGGGGGACGTTTTCCTGGTATGACCTGGGACCGCTGGGACCGCTCAATGGATTTTTCAGGTTCATATGTCAAATTTTCAGGTTCATATGTTCATATTTTCAAACTGGATTTTTCAGGTTCATATGTCAATGGAGGTGATGTCCCTGAACGCCAATGGCTACCTGTCCATCCTCGCTGACCACATGCATCCCTTCATGTTGGACGTTTACCCTGGTGGTGTCTACCAACAGGACAATGAGCCCTGCCATATCGCTAAGGTGGTGCATGACTGGTTCCAGGAACACGACAGCAATGTCTTCGTTCTCCCTTGGCCGGCAAAATCGTCTGACCTCAATCCCATAGAGCACTTATGGGACCATTTGGATCGACAGGTTTGGCTTGCAGACCCACATCTCCGGAACCTCTGTGCTCTGCTGGAGTCCGAATGGGCCCTTGTGCCTCTGGCAACCTTTCAGGGCCTCATTGCGTCCATGCCACACCATTTCGCCGCTGTCATCCTGGTAAAAGGTGGTTATTCCCAATTTTAGGTAGGTGGTCATATTATTCTGATACGACTGTTTCTTTCATGAAATCACCGGAGCACTGGATACTATTCTTTCTGTGGCAGCTCCGATATATCATTCTATTGCACCTTGCTTGCTATCTATTACCGTTGATAGTTTAGTGGTCCGCATACCCTGCATGTAACTGAGAAAGGTGGGGCGAAAACTCATGGCGAAATTCAATTTTTTCCACTAACAATTCATGAAACTATTTCTTCCAACTGTCCATGCATCCTATATATATATACATATTTTGCCGATGAAACATTTGACTATTTTTGTAAATTTTATTATTATTTATTTTATATGGAAGCAAAAGCCATATTAAATATTGGAAAAGGATATAAATAAAAACAAACCCTAAGAAAGAAAAAAGGGTTAATTTTTACCTGTCTTCCTATTTCTTTTGGCTTTGATATTTGTCGGTTGGTTGATTTGTCAGTTTGTCGCTAAATACCTATCTTCCTATAGGACTCTAAAAAGTAGAAAATAAACCAAAAGCATATCGATGGTGCAATCAATCACAGCTCGTATTCACTCCAAAGGAAGATAGGGCGCCGGTAATCTTGTTGAGTAGGTAAATCGGCCCCCTATCTTCTTTTGAAGTGAATACAAATTCAGTGAATGATTGCACTATCGATATGCTTTAGATTTATTAAGTAGTTTTTTTTATTTCTGCCAAAAGCATATATTTTATTTGGATATTTTTTTTTAACTGTCTCTTTTCGTTTGTCTGTCGAAATTGTGTTTTTATCGATTTGTGTGTTGTATTAGCTCTAACCGAACGAGGTCAGCAGTGACTACGATCTTGTTAGAGTATGTCTTTCTATGAGAAGGAGCAGTTTCTAGAACACTTCTCTATCCTAATAAGTTAAGAAAATTTATTTCACTTTTAAAATATAATGCATACTAAATTTTTCTTACGTAATTTTTTTAACGCCGTTAAAATTTGTGACAGAAGATATTCTTCAGTTAAAGTTGTGATTTTGGTTACTCGTCTTAGACTATTGAGAGATTACTATTTTCCCCAAGATTCCGTATCACCCAGTTGGGTGTCTAAATAAGGTCGTAAGCACTTGAGCTTTTCATCTGAAGAGCCATTGGCAAACTTTTGGCGTGATACTTTGGAATGTTTTTTTTTTCATCCGTCAAACGAATATTACCTCGAGCCCGAGTGTGGTTCTTTGTCCCCAGTTAGCGACTGAAGAGCGTCAGATACAACTGATTCTGATAGAGCCGACCCCAGATGGTAACCTCGTTCCTCTTAGTTCTCTTCCTACGCAGCCTATACCAAGCTTCTAATTAAGAGATAATCGAAGAGCCTTCCACGTGGCATTATTTTAGCGAATGCCATTTCACCTGACCAGGCATCTTGAAACTCCTTGAGAAGCGCTCATCTTCCTTTCTTCTGGTAACAATTACAAATTACGTCAACTTTCAGAAGCCGTTGAAATTTGATATATGTGTAGAAACGTTGATATCGTAGATTAGCCAATCTGCTTCTGCCGTATTAGCCAGCAGCCGATGTCTTTTATAATTCTTACTCCTTCATTAAATTTTGTTTTGTTGAAAAACTTTTGCATTGAATAATTTCTACAAAAAGAAGGAATTAACCTTTAATTTACTAAGTGAACTCAGAAGATAAAATCTTTTTTCTAGTACCTAATCATAGAAAATATAAAGTTGAAATTATCCACTAGCGTTTGCGGCCATCGAGGGGCAAACACCCGTGCGTCCCTCGTCGTCTCTTGCTGACCAACGCGCGCTGAAAGGTTCTTTTGGGTAATATTAGAAATTTAAAAAAAAACTCTGTAGCACCTCCCATTTTTGTGTGCTTTTTGAGATGCGTAAATGTGTTGTAGAAGACTAAAAAAAAGCCACCTCCTCTCAACTGTCTGCAGCATATGCACCTAGATGTTTTCATCACATCAGTATATTTTTAATATCCCCTTAAGTCAGAATAATAAATATATAGTTTGACAACCAATTTTTCAGGCCTAAAAAGGCAGTCTGGCTCTGCTTAGCTCTTGCTGAAGGAGAGGTATCCTCCTAATCTGCAGCTCCAACGTTCGAGTTCCAACTCATAGTATTTAAGATTATTTTCGCTGATCCCCACTCTGCTCTCGGTGAGAAAAGGGATACATTGGGCTTGGAAACGCCGCCCAACGTCAGACGGGACGTTAAGCCGTGGCCCTTTGTGTAGGAGAGTCATACCCTGGGCATGTTAAAGAACATGCTGGATGGCCTAGACGAGAGGTTATCTCTCTCCTAACAGCTGTCCAGTGAGTCCCCTTCCTCCAATCTTCTCTAAGGTCTTGGGGTCCTTGTGACCTGGTCATTTAGCACATTGTGTGTAAAATAATTTCCGCTCCGAGATAAAACAATCCAACCCAGTTAACCTATTAAGACCGAAGTCAGACTTATGTCTTTTTATATGAAAAGGCTTGTACAAATTAGGAGTGGATTCTAGGATTCTTTTCTGTCGCAAATCAAAACTAATTGACACTATTTCTCTGAACACTTTCGTGGCAAAAAACAGAAATTTAGTGTAGGAGTGTTTCAGGAAAACAAACGTGCAAATTTCATTAAAACCTGGAAAAAAAGAGTAAGGTTCAACATGGTAATTTTTTGTGTTGATTTGATAAGGAATCACCCATTTTACATCCCAATTTCTGTAACTCTTTAAATGCTGAACGAATTTTGTTGAACATCACGATTTCGAAAATTTTATCGAGATCCTTAACCTATCACTAGCACAATTTTCGATAAAAGCTTATTTTGAAACTAGGTTGTTGAAATGGTTTGCCATTAATATAATATATGCATTAATTCGCAATTGTTTGAAGCAGTGCTTATTCTGAATCGTTGCATTCGTCCGTAATAAAATAACGAACCATACGGTTACGAAAAGAAAAACAAAAAACATCGATAATAGTACTTCTCCTTTCAACATTAACCCAAAAAACGCATTCAAGTAATAAAACTGGAGCTATATCTTATAGCCATCCATGACGTCAACCAAAGAACCCAGATTTTGTACGATCTCCACACCTCGCCATTCGTACTTCGGGTGAGGGATTGTCTTCAAGATCTGGCATCTTGTTACTTGGATAGTCTGACGGAAGTCTAGGGGGTGAATGATTAACCTGGGCAAGTCAGGAAAGTTGCATGCAAAATAATGCAAGCACAGAGGCAGATAATGATGGTCTGTGACACTCGCGCATAAACAGACACAGTCAAAGAGACAGCATGCAGGTGGTCCGACTGAAAACACAAAAACCAGATTTCTGTCCTGCCTAACTATCAGCTGCTTTCTAAACAGCAGGAAATTACGTTCTATAAAATTTTCAGGCTTTTCTGACTTAACCGCTATTTTTGGATTTATTTCATCGATAAATTCACGTTTTCTTTTACATTTTTTGCGCCTATTTGTAATCTGATGGTTGTCTATTCAGTTCGAGTGGGGCATGAAGAATGCAACTTCTCATACGTTTCAGGCGAAATTTCATACTAAAAACTTTTTAAGGTTAAAGCAAGTGGTTCTGATGCAGGCTTGGAAGATGACCCAAGGAGAAATCAAGTCACTTTCATAAAGAAATATTGAAGACGTTGGCGAATGCTGACTTGCCGATGGATTTCACATTTCTAAGTCCACCATCTGCAGGCAACTTCATGCGATCAAGCAAAAATTAACAAAATCGTCCCACACCAATTGACGGATCAGAGCAACGTGACGTATTATCACATTTACAATTTTTTTCTCTTCCCGTCAAAACTATGAACCGAGAACTCACCGCATATGAGAAATGATATGCTTAACTTGTTTGTTGATACACAGATAACTATTTTAGTATATAAAGCACTTTTTGAATCTATAATTAGATATGGAATAACGGTTTATGGGACAACCTATAAGACAGAATTAAATAAAATTAAAAGAATACAAATTAGTCTGCTAAAAGGATTGTTTAATTCAGAAGTTAAAAATTCCCTTACAACGAAAGATATATTTAGTTTGTTCAAAATTTACCTATTGAAAGTTTATATGTGTTTGTTACTGTTATCAATAACTTCTTTGACGATACCTATAAGCAAAATATTTGCCACAATAAGTTTACTAGAAAAAAGGCTATAGGTTTTTTGAAACAACCAAAATTTTATAATAATTATGGACGAAATTCCCAAGAATATCAAATTCCCTACCTATTTAACTTGCTTCCTAGAGAAATAGTTAACTTAAAAAAAATTTGTGATGTTAAAGAAAAATTTTTTCAATGGTTGATGAAAATGTGATGTTTTTATTTGGAAACTTTCATCATTTTGTCGGTTTTCTTTTTCATTTATTCTTTTTTTTCTCTCCTTCATTTTATGTACTACTGCTGTAATCTAGATCTTATCTGTAAAACATATATGTACATTCCCGCTGATAAGCTTCGGCTTAGCGGGATTTTTTATGTAAAATAATTATAGATAATTATTGAAAATAAATTCGAATTTGATTCCAAACCCAACGTGACCCGTTTCTTACCAATGCAAGGGATTTATTTCCGCACAAGGTCGTTTACTTCAACGGGGAGCAATCGGAAGGATGTAAAAATTCGCAAATTGATTTGTCAGCAACGGACCGATGAGAGTAATATCTGCGATTTTTTCTGTTCCCATCAAAACTGCAAACAGAGAGTCTTCACCGGATATGAGGTGGGCCATTTACGCTCAAATGCAGATATCAGAATGGAACAAAAATTAGTAAAATGATTCCTGACCAATGGATGGAAGAGAGAAAGATGCAATATTAAAACATTTGTGTGTTTTTTTTCTGTTCCCATAAAAATACGAACCGGGTCCTCACTGCAGATGAGAAGTGGGCCCATTTCCTTCAACATGAATCGTCGATACCAATAGGATGCAATAGCAGAGAAGGATGAAGTGCCAGAACCAACTGCAAAGGTTACACTGCACCCAAGGAGATCATCGTCTATGCTGGTGGAATATAAAAGGAATCATCCACTTCGAGCTCTCTGAACCAAATGATTACAGGTGATCTCCACGAATCCACAATTAGACCGACTACACCAAGCACAACTCCAAATCGCAGTGCCGGATTAACCAATAGGCACGTGCCTAGGGCCTCCGAGGTTATAATACATGGGGGAGGACCAGCCTCTGCAGGATCGCTATCAGGCATTAAGTATTAGTGAAACGAAAATTTCAAGCTTTCTTTATTTTAAGGATTTGAAAATGATAATTAATATACACAGTCGTAATATATTTTAAAAATTTTAAAGATTTGAAAATGATAATTAATATACACAGTCGAATAATATGACCATCCATGGAATCACAGTGTACCCGCCCAGTCACGTCATGGAGTGCACATGACAAGAACACAGGGAGATATAAGCAGCCGGTCAGGACAGATGAGCCATAGTGTGTAACGTGAGCACAATGGGCAGAGGTATTGATTTGATGGACGTTCAAAAAAGAATGATCATCAGCTACTGCGCCAAGGGTGGGAGCATCTCGGAAACAGCAGACTTTGTGGGCTGTTCACAAGGTGCTGTAGTGAGGGCATACCAAGAATGGACCACTGGCACACCAAGTACCTCCAGACGTCATAACTGTGCAGCCCCAAAGGCATCAACCCCAGAGAAGAACATTGCCTCCGTCGACTGGTAAAGGGCAATCGACACACAACAGTGCAGCAATTGACCACTCAAATGAATGCTGGGACACCCAGGTACGTGTCCCCGATAACAGTAGAGCAAACCCTGTTACGCATGGGTCTCCAGAGTTGATGCTGCATAAAGGCGCCCATGTTAACCAAGGTCCATCAGCAATGACGCCTGCAGTTTACATGGGACTACCGTCATTGGACAGTAGACGAGTGGAAAAAGGTTGCCTTCTCCGATGAATCGAGGTTTCTACTCCACAGAAGTGACGGACGGTGGTAGATATGCATCAGACACACGAGAACCAACACCCGGACACGCTTGTCAGTCAACTACAAACCGGCAGTGTGCATGTCTGGGGGACATTTTCCTGGTATGACCTGGGATCGCTGGTACCACTGGATGGGTCCCTGAACGCCAATGGCTACCTGTCCATTCTCGCTGATCACATGCATCCCTTCACGTTAGACATTTACCCTGGTGATGATGGTGTCTACCAACAGGACAATGCGCCCTACCATGTCGCTAAGGTGGTGCGTGACTGGTTCCAGAAACACGACAACGATGCCTCCTTACTCCCTTGGCCAGCGAAATCACCTGACCTCAATCCCATATAGCACTTGTGGTACTATTTGGATCGACAGGTTCAGCATGCAGACCCACAACCACATCATTCTTCATTTCATTGTGCTCTGCTGGAGTCTGAATGGGCACGTGTGCCTCTGGCAACCTTCCAGGGCCTCATTGAGTCCATACCACACAGTTTCGCTGCTGTCATCCAGGCCAAGGGTGGTTATTCCCATTATTAGGTAGGTGATCATATTATTCTGATACGACTGTGTAATAATATCTGCATATAGTTTTCAACATCAGATGTACCTGTTTCAATTCATTTGGTCCATACACAACGCCTCTGTTAGGGCTGTGGGTGACTCAGTCAGCAGCACACCAGGCTCATAATCTACATTTCCCAGGTTCGAGTCCCAACTATACATTGAGATTTATCTTCGCTAATCCCAGTTATGACCTCGGTGAGAAAGAGGGCACTGATGGGCTTGGAAAGTCTGTCATCCATAGCATGGGGCCCCTTGGTGGGGCCCCTTCCTCCAGCTATGGGATCCTTGTAATCTGGCCATTTAGTACATCGTGTGCAAACAAAGTGTAGATTACATAACTCGTCTGTTATGCCTTTGGATGCATTCATGACTTTTATTATCGCTTAGAGGAAACATTTTCGTGGAAATTTCTTTACGAAACTACAACAAAGAATTTTTTTTATTGTTGCTTCAGTAATTTATTTCCAATTGTGGTGTAGTTTTTTAGTTGTTAATTGCATTGTTTACACTACGTTCATTCAAAAATTTTCAGTAGCAGGCCTTGTTTCAATAATGGAAACAACTTGCAGGATACGTCATTAATGCATACAATGATTAACCGTAAAAACGTTTCAAAATAACAAGAAACTTTGCTTTCAGACACAATTATCATTAATTGCGAGCAAAGCCATTTGTTTGTACACTACGAAAATATTACAGAATTTCCATGTTATGCCAAAGGGAATCTAACCTCGAATATTGATGATTTCTGAAATATGTGCATTTCGTTGAAAAATGTGATTGAAGTTAAATATCATAATAAAATCCATTCAAATCTCGATTTTCACAAATATTATTGTTAAACCTGGCAGTTGTGGTAATCAGCGTGAGTGAGGCATGTGTACTATTTACAGGTTTAATAACATATATATATTGACAACTATTTACATCTATTAATATAACATCAACCTGCATCCTCAAGTTCATAGTACTGTTACTCAATCAGCAGC
The DNA here is from genome assembly GCA_038380435.1 of Ryuthela nishihirai. NCBI lineage: Eukaryota > Metazoa > Arthropoda > Arachnida > Araneae > Heptathelidae > Ryuthela > Ryuthela nishihirai. Next base: position 55,436,523 of record JAWZYU010000030.1, on the reverse strand, counting down.
CAAAAACTGCTATACAAAAAACACTAGCAGGATTTACGGCTGGGTTCAGCTAGGTTGCAAACCGAATTCATCAGGCCCACTTTGGAGCCTTCACACATTCAGACTTCCTTTCGAATGATGATCATGTGCCAAGAGGGACTCACCTTTCAGCTCTTTCTACCAGTCGAAACCACATCAATGGAGGGTTCAGCCCTCACCCTTGCTGCATACCCTAGCAGGGTCTCATATTTCATGCTGGTACACACACAAGAGCTGCCCACATCTCGGACCCCATAGAGATGTCATCCTCGCCCCCTTGTAGCCAATATGGAGCATAAACTAATGAGGAAATCAGCATATCCTCTCTACATTTGGAAAAATTGCTAGTCTCTAGGGGGGAAGCTCACCTCGCAAATGTTCAACCATGCCAATTAGTTCAGTATTTAAAGAGTTATGGAGGATAGAATAATTCAAAACACAAATCCCCTGTAATGGTGCATAGAACCGGTCAGGCCAGCACCAGAAGCTTGACTCTACCTTCTTGCGGTACAGTTCATTAGTACCTTTCAAAAGAGATACTCTCTTGTGGAAGGGGAGAGCTGCCAGATCGTGTGGCACACTGATCTGAGCTACTTTTTTTTCAGAATATAATCTCTTGATGTCTTAACACAAGAATTCCACGGTTACAGCGTAGATATTCTCAGCTTCCAAGAGACCAGATGGACAGATAAAGGTCAGATTCTTAAAAATAATCTTAAACTTCTCTTTTAAGGGAGGGAAGATAATAAGCATCACCAAGGCGTGGGTTTGCTTCTCATCAGATACGCTAGTGATGCACTTCTAGCATGAGTGCATTAATGAAAGGTTTCTTACAGCTAAATTTCAGACAAGCATTAAAAACTTGAATACAATCTGTTGTTATGCCCCCACTGAGGATGAGGATGAGAAAGGTAGGTTTTATGGATAACTTCAGGATATTTTAAATTCTGTCAAGAAAGGAGGTATTACCCTTGTTCTCATCATCATCATCCTCAAGCAGCCATGGGCTACGGAGGTCCAGCCAGACGGTGCAATTTAGTTCTTCAAGCAAGTCTGTCCTGAGCTATATCTGTTGCATCTGGCCAATGCACACCGATTCTAATAAGGTCCTGTTTGACATTGTCTACCCACCGCATCCTTGGTCTCCCCCTCTTTCTGAAGCCTTTAGGCGCACTGTTCATAATCCTATTCCCCAAACTATCATTATCCATACGGGCAACATGGCCAAACCAACGGAGTCTCTCTCTGCACAATATGCTGCTTAAAGGAGGTGGCCGACTCCTTTGCCTAACCTCATCATTAGTTACAAAGTTGAACCACCTAATGCCCAAGATACTGGGTAAGCATCTAGTTTCCTGTTATCTTGTTTACAAAGTGTCCAGGTTTCACTGCCATAACTAACCCTAGAAAGAACCAAACTATTATACCATCTAATTTTAGTATTTAGGTGGATACGCCTATTTCTCCACACTCTCCATAGATTCTTAAAAGTCCCGGCAGCAATCCCTATTCGTCTGTTAATCTCATGCCGCATATCACCAGTATCTGTTACATAGCTCCCAAGATAATTAAACTGTGACACCTGTTCAAGATTGCAACCATTCAGATAAACTGAATCACAGCCTGCCTAACCAATTATTCATCAATTTTAGTTTTTTCTCTGTTTATACAAAACCTACCTACTACCAGTTTCATCAACAGCTCGAATGAAAGAGTTCATCTCATCAACATCATTTGCCAAAAGGGCTAAATCATCAGCATAATCGAAATCAGTAATTTTCTTATCTCCATTTAATGCCAAAATCTTTCCCTTGAAGTGAATTTTGCATAACATAATCAATAACTAAAGAGAAAAGGAGACAAAATGCACCCTTGCTAAACAGCAGAAGCAATGCTAAACTAATTGCTAGAAACCTTGCCAATAATCACACACGATTCAGTGTTATTATAGAGAGTTTTCATTATGTTAACTAACTTGTCTGGTATACCATATGATCTCACAATCAACCACAAATTATGACGATCAACAGAATCGGAAGCCTTTTTGAAATCAACAAAGCTAGCAAAAAAAGGTTTCCGAAACTCTAAACATTTCTCAAGAATCTGCCTAAGTGAAAATATCTGATCCACACATCCCCTACCACTTCTGAATCCACATTGCTCATCACGCAATTGACTGTCAACCAGATTCTTAATTCTATTAAGCACAATCATGGAAAGAACTTTACCTGGAACAGAGAGTAGGCTGATACCCCTATTGTTATAACAAGAACTGCGATCACCTTTTTTGAAAATAGGGATAACAATAGCTCTGGTAAAATCCTTAGGAACCATGCCTTTATCATAAAAGATATTCAAAATTTCAGTCATCCAAGTGGTAAACGTCAGATACCCAGCTCTAATCGTTTCCGTAGTAATTTCATCTACCCCTGGGGATTTATGAAGTTTAAGTTTAGAAATAACCAAAATAACTTCAGATTGTGTTATAGGGCCAACATTAAAGCCACCAATGCATCTATCATCATTGCAAACAATGGGAGTAGAACTACCAACATTGTTTAGAACATCACTGAAATGCTCAGCCCACCTAGCCATGACAGAATCCTCACCTTCAATAATCTGACCTTGTTTATCCTTCAATCCCTGTATACCTGTCCATTTTCTACCATCATCATCATCATCCTCAAGCAGCCATGGGCTACGGAGGTCCAACCAGACCGTGCAATTTAGTTCTCCAAGCAAATCTATCCTGAGCTACATCTACTGCATCTGGCCACTGCACACCAATTCTAATAAGGTCCTGTTTGACATTGTCTGCCCACCGCATCCTAGGTCTCCCCCTCTTTCTGAGGCCTTTAGGCACACTGTTCATAACCCTATTCGCCAATCTATAATTATTCATACGGGCAACATGGCCAAACCAACGGAGTCTCTCTCTGCACAATATGCTGCTTAAGAGTTTGCTGGTTGCAAACTCCTTTGCCTAATCTCATCATTAGTTACAAAGTTGAACCACCTAATGCCCAAGACACTGCGTAAGCATCTGGAATCAAAAGCATCTAGTTTCCTGTTATCTTGTTTACAAAGTGTCCAAGTTTCACTACCATAACTAACCCTAGAAAGAACCAAACTATTAGACAGTCTAATTTTAGTCTTTAGGTGTATACGCCTATTTCTCCACACACTCCATAGATTCTTAAAAGTCCCGGCAGCAATCCCTATTCGTCTGTTAATCTCATGCCGCACATCACCATTATCTGTTACATAGCTCCCAAGATAATTAAACTGTGACACCTGCTCAAGACTGCAACCATTCAGATTAACTGAATCACAGCCTGCCTGACCAATTTTCATCACTTTAGTTTTCTCTCTGTTTATAACCAAACCTACTCTACTACCAGTTTCATCAACAGCTCGAATGAAAGAGTTCATCTCATCAACATCATTTGCCAACAGGGCTAAATCATCAGCATAATCTAAATCAGAAATTTTCGTATCTCCAGACCATTTAAGGCCAAAATCTTTCTCTTGAAGTGAATTTCGCATAACATAATCAATAACCAAGCTAAAGAGAAAAGGAGACAAAATTGTCGAACACCAGAAGTAATGCTAAACCAATTGCTACAAGCCTTACCAACTCTCACACACGACTCAGTGTTATTATAGAGAGCTTTCATAATGTTAACTAACTTGTCTGGTATACCATATGATCTGACAATCAACCACAAATTATGACGATCAACAGAGTCGAAAGCCTTTTTGAAATCAACAAAGCCAGCAACCAAAGGTTTCTGAAACTCTAAACATTTCTCAAGAATCTGCCTAAGTGAAAATATCTGATCCACACATCCCCTACCACTTCTGAATCCACATTGCTCATCACGCAATTGACTGTCAACCAGATTCTTAATTCTATTAAGCACAATCATGGAAAGAACTTTACCTGGAACAGAGAGTAGGCTGATACCCCTATAGTTATCACAAGAACTGCGATCACCTTTTTTGAAAATAGGGATAACAATAGCTCTGGTAAAATCCTTAGGAACCATGCCTTTATCATAAAAGATATTCAGAATTTCAGTCATCCAAGTGGTAACCGAAACATTCCCAGCTCTAAGCATTTCCGTAGTAATTTCATCTACCCCTGGGGATTTATGAAGTTTAAGTTTAGAAACAGCCGAAATAACTTCAGATTGTATTATAGGGCCAACATTAAAGCCACCAATGCATCTATCATCATTGCAAACAATGGGAGTAGAACTAACTAAATTGTTTAGAACATCACTGAAATGCTCAGCCCACCTAGCCTTGACAGAATCCTCACCTTCTATAACCTTACCTTGTTTATCCTTCAATCCTTGTATGCCTGTCCGTTTTCTACCACACAAAACATTAACTATCTGGTACAGCTCTCTGCTGTTGTGCTGTCTAACTGCTTCCTCGGCTTTGTCAGCCAAACCATCAAGCCAAAGATTCTTATCAGCAGCTAACTGATCCTTTACAAGTTTATTAACGTCTCTGTAATGCTTTCTATTAGGACTAGTAGGGTATTGATTAAGTGCATTCCTGCAGTTCTTTCTTTCCGAAATAAGCTCAAGTGCCTTATCACTCAGATAATTCTGACTCTTCTGCTCCTTTTTTCCTAAAAGAGTACTGTTAGTGTCCAAAAAAGCCTGTTTAAAATGATCCCATTCTTCCTCAACTTCAGTAGTAAACAAACCATGACTGTCATAATGACTAAGTAACCTATCATGGTAAGCTTTGGCTATAACTGGATCTTTCAGAGCTTCAGTATTAAAAGTAAATTTTTTAACCCTAGCACAACACTTTTTAAGTTTAAGTTGCAACACACTTTTAACAAGGTAATGGTCAGATCCAATTTCAGCTCCCCTATATGCCCTGGTATTCCTAACAGAACTAGCCCATTTGCTGTTAATTAATATGTAATCAATCATATTCTTATGCAGCCCATCGGGTGAAACCCATGTGTACTTATGTATGTCGCGGTGTTTGTAATAAGTGTTAGTTATTCTGAATCCATTGAGTTTACTTACCTGTAGGAGACGTTGCCCATTGTCATTGCAGCTACCAATACCAAAAGGGCCTATTACTCCTCCCCAAAGGTCAGAGTCAGTACCAACTTTGGCATTGAAGTCACCTAGAACAAGGGTAATATCTCCTTTCTTGACAGAATTCAAAATATCCTGAAGTTGTTCATAAAACCTATCCTTCTCATCCTCATCGGCATCCTCAGTGGGGGCATAACAGCAGATAACATTCAAGTCTTTAACGCTTGTCTGAAATTTTGCTGTAAGAAACCTTTCATTAATGCACTCATATCCTAGAAGAGCATCGCTAGCGTGTCTGCTGAGAAGCAGACCCACGCCTTGGTGATGCTTATTGTCGTCCCGCCCTGAAAAGAGAAATTTAAGATTATTTTTAAGAATCTGACCTTTATCTGTCCATCTGGTCTCTTGCAAGCCGAGAATATCTAAATTATAACGGTGGAATTCTTGTGTGAGGACATCAAGAGAAAAAGCTCTGTGCAGAGTCCTCACCATACAAAACATTCTACCATACAAAACATTCTACCCTACAAAACATTAACTATCTGGTACAGCTCTCTGCTGTTCTGCTGTCTAACTTTTTCTAGGCGACTTCAATGGTAAAGTTGGTATTGACTCTGACCTTTGAGGAGGGTATTAGGAGCTACAATAGCAATGGGAAACATCGCCTACAGGGTAGTGGTTTGAGAATAACACTTATTACAAGCACCACGACTTGTAGAACTACACCTTGGTTTTACCAGATATGCTGCATAAGAATGCGATTGCAATAGTAATTAACGGCAAATGGGCTAGTTCTGTTAGGAATAAGGCAGTCCTCAATTCACAGGGTTCCGTTCTGACATTTTGGTTATAAATCGAATTTCATACGAAATATTAAAATCAGGGAAATAATGAAGCAATCTGCAAAAATCAGCTTTTATTTCGGTTACTGTTTTAACATACATAGATAAAATAAATTGAAATATGTACATAACTATTGGCAATTATTATAATGAAACAAGACTTTAATCTTCAATGAGTGTTTAAAATTCTTCATCATCCTTGTTCATTACAGGTATATAATCCATTGGTTTTGTCTTCAGTGAGGAATACAACAGTATATACTAGGCTTTTTTAAGAAAATATCGAATTTTGATTGCACCGTTTGCCTTTTCTTTCCACTGTAAATTTCCCTATAAGAGACAAGCATTTGGAATTAAAAGGTTTAATCTTGGGAATTCTTAAACATGTGGGTCCAGTTGTTCGAATTTTTTAATTTCTTCATTTGGCTGAAGGCTGCAGGCATTTCTTTAACACAATTTTTCCCCAGTTCTTCTTGTTCGTGTCATCTTTACGCATTACTGGGAGGGGGTGGGGGCGATGATGCAATAATAATTGTAACACACTTACCTGTAGGAGACGTTGCCCATTGCCATTGCAGCTACCAATACCAAAAGGGCCTATTACTCCTCCCGAAAGATCAGAGTCTGTACCAACTTTGGCATTGAAGTCACCTAGAACAGGGGTAATATCTCCTTTCTTGACAGAATTCAAAATATCCTAAAGTGGTACATAAAACCTATCCTTATCATCCTCATCGGCATCCTCAGTGGGGGCATAACAGCAGATAACTTTCAAGTCTTTAACACTTGTCTGAATTTTGCTGTAAGAAACCTTTCATTAATGCACTAATATCCTAGAAGAGCATCACTAGCGTGTCTGCTGACCAGCAGACCCACGCCTTGGTGATGCTTTCCATCCTCCCTCCCTGTAAAGAGAAATTTAAAGTTATTTTTAAGTATCTCACCTTTACCTGTCCATCTGGTCTCTTGCAAGCCTAGAATCTCTAGGTTATAGCGCTGGAATTCCTGCATGAGGACATCAAGAGAATAATCTCTATGTAATGTCCTCACGTTCCACGTTCCTGCAGAGAGAAAATTATTAGTAGGATTTTTAAAGAAATTAGGTTTATTGAGATTGGTAGGGACAACAATATCAAACAGCCCCCTGATCGCAGGCATGGGGCAAAGACCTGTTCCTCCTCCGCTAAATGCTGAAGTCACCGATGCTGGTAGGAACTTCAGGCACCACCTTTTCAAGTGGACTTTTTCAAGAGCCACATGGCTTGCCTGAGACGCATTACTCCAGTTTAGGCTTGACGATGCCCAACTAGCTAAGTAAGGTTCAGGTACCTGCGATGGCCTCTGATTAGGATTATCCACCAGCTGATATAAGGTATCCCATGCCTCTGTTCACTTAGAGCTGGCAACCCAGAAGCAAACAGAAAACACAGCGGCAGACTCTCCCTCAACAGAGGCCCACCAGTGCAGCAAGTCCAGGATCAATAATCAAGCTCAAATCCATAAACAAGTCCAGTCTAGTAGGTATAAATGGTCAGCACCAGGACCCTGTGAAGTTGACCACTCCTCAGCAGGGTTGAAAAAAAAGAAAAAAGTGGCTGTAGATGACCAGATCAGCAGGCCATACTGAACTGGCAGCCCTCCCCTTCCGTTCCCTTCCAAAAGAGAATATCTCTTTTGAAAGTTACTAACGGCCTGCACCACGAGAAGGCGGGGTCGGACATTAGGTGCTAGACCTGGCCCGGTTCTGTGCATCATCACTAGGGATTGGTGCACACTAACAGTAGTCTTTTATGCAAAAAGGTACAGAGGAGACAAAGTTATTTGAGTAATAAGGCATTGAGGTTATTTTTGAAAGAAAAAACTGCAGGAATATCCTTAATCAACACCCTACTAGTCCTAACAGAAAGTGTTAAAAAGAGCTTAATCAACATGTACAGGATCAGTTAGCGGCTGATAAGAATCTTTGGCTTGGCTGACAAAGCTGAGGAAGCAGTTAGATATCACAACAGCAGAGAGCTGTACCAGATAGTTAATATTTTGTGTGGTAGAAAACGGACAGGTATATAGGGAGTGAAGGATAAACAAAGTTATAGAAGGTGAGGATTCTGTCATGGCTAAGTGGACTGAGCATTTCAGTGATGTTCTAAACCAGGCGTGTCCAACCTTTTGACTTCCCTGGACCACATTGAGTGAAGATTTGACTTCCCTGGGCCACACTGAGTGAAGATGAATTGTTTTGGACCACACATAAAGTATATAATATAGTTAATGTATACGAATAATAAAACTTCATTTATTTTCTTATGTTTTCTATTATAAAATTAAAAAGGGCAACACAAAACTAATAGGATATCAAAAACCCGCTGAAAAATTACATAATCATGTTGAAACATTATGTCGTAAACTACGATTTTGTGGGCCGAATTACTAGCTGTCCAGGGTCGCATGCGGCCCGTGGGGTAAACACACGCCTGTTCTAAACAATGTGGTTAGTTCTACTCCCATTGTTTGTAATGATGACAGATGCATTATTGGCTTTAATGTTGGCCCTATAACACAGTCTGAAGTTATTTGGACTATTTCTAAACTTGAACTACATAAATCCCAAGGAGTAGATGAAATTACTACTGAAATGCTTAGAGCTGAGAATGCTTCTGTTATCATATGGCTGATGGAAAATTTTAATATCTTTTATGATAAAGGCATTGCTCCTAAGGATTTTACCAGAGCTATTATTATCTCCATTTAAAATATATATATAAGTTAACAATTAAAAAAACACATATCTTCCTTATATTCGCCCTAAAAAGTAGAAACCCAAAGCATATCGATGGTGCAATTAGTCACTGAATTCGTATCACTTCAAAGAAAGATACGGTGCTGGCAATCTTGATGTGTAGGTAAATTGGCACCATATCTTCCTTTCAAGTGAATACGAATTCAGGACTGATTACACCATCGACAGATATGCTTTATTGATGAGACTGATATTAGAGTAGGCTAATTTTCCACTTTTTAGGATGCATATAAAAAGATGAGTGTTTTTAGTGGCAAAGAAAAAATATGAATAAATTAAAAAAGTACCTATCTTCAGAAACTTTCATATACGACTCATAAACATTGACTCCAGTTTTCCTCCCTTTTGGAGTCGTGTTTGTGGCAGCCCATGACATTGGAGACTGCTTTAAACATTTGACGAATAGCTACTTACTTTGAGATATAACTTGTTTAAAGTCGATCTCCCCTGGGGTGAATGGGGGGGGGGGGAGAAATTCGGAATAAGTTACGACGGTCGTTATATGAGCTTTTGACACCTAAACTCGTATCTGTAGGCCCTTGCGTTCGGAAGATATAGTAGACGGACTTTAATATTTCTTGTTTTTTTTTTAAGGGTGAAAAAGCAATGGCGGTATATTTTCATTTCGCGCAACATTTCCCACGTCACAAGCTTTGATTTGATATATAGCAGAACAATCGTTCTCCCATTTCCCCTTTTTAGGGGGAAGAAGGCATGGGGGGGTCATTTTTTATCACCTAGATATTCCCTACATCAAAAGCTTTCATTTGATGCCTACTTGTTAGTTTCCGCACTCGTGTTCCGAAGTTTTATAATGGAACAATCGTTTTCATATTTTCCTTTTTAGGGGGAGGGAGAATGCATGCGAGGGGTCAATCATTTTATAGCTTATGACACTCCCAGGATCAGAAGCTTCCATTTGACGCATAGCTACTTACTTTCTGCACTCGCGTCCTGAAGATATAAGGAAACAACCGCTTTCATATATCCACCCTATTTTAACGGGAGGAAGCAAGAGGGGTCTTTTGTATGGCCTATGGACACTCCCTGCGTCACAAGCTTTCATTTAACGTTTAGCTTACTTTCGGCACTCGAGTTCTAGAGATATAGCGGACTAATAGTTTTCATATTTCCCCTTTTTTAGTAGGGAAGAAAACATGGGGGGTTAATTTTTTTATAGCCTGTGACACTTCCCGTGTTGCAAGCTTTTATTTGACACATAAATCATTTTCTTCATCGCGTTTGAAAGTTATGGTGGAACAACTGTTTTGGCAAATCCACAAACCGACAAATGTCAAGCGAAAACCAACAGGAATATAAGTATAAAGGTGCTCGCAGTTCTTGTGATAACTATAGGGGTATCAGCCTACTTTCCGTTCCAGGGAAAGTTCTTTGCACGATTGTGCTTAATAGAATTAAGAATCTGGTTGATGAATAATTGCGTGATGAGCAGTGTGGATTCAAAAGTGGTAGGGGATGTATAGCTCATATATTTTCACTTAGGCAGATTCTTGAGAAATGTTTATAATTTTAGAAACCTATGGTTACTAGCTTCGTAGATTTCAAAAAGGATTTTGACTCTGTGAGTCTTCATAATCTGTGGTTGATTGTATGGCATACCAAACATGTTACTTAACATAATGAAAGATCTCTATAACACCGAGTCAGGTGTGAGAGTTGGTAAAGTTTGTAGCAATTCGTTTAACATTGCTTCTGATGTTCGACAAGGGTGAATTTTGTCTCCTTTCCTCTTTAGTTTGGTTATAGATTATGTTATGCGAAATTCATTGCAAGGGAAAGATTTTGGCCTTAAATGGTCTGGAGATACGAAAATTTCTGATTTAGATTATGCTGATGATTTGGCCCTTTTGGCAAATAATGTTGATGAGAAAAATTCTTTCATTAGAGCTGTTGATGAGACTGATATTAGAGTAGGTTTGGGACTAAACAGAGAGAAACTGAAGTGATGAAAATAGGTCAGGCAGTCTGTGGTTCAGTTAATTTGGCTGCGGCCTTGAGCAAGTGTCTCAGTTTAATTATTTTGGGAACTATATAACAGATACTGATGTGCAGCATAAGATAAACAGAATAGGATTGCTGCTGGGAGTTTTAAAAATCTATGGATAGTGTGAAAATTACGCTATACAATAGTTTTGTCCTTTCTAAAGTTAGTTATGTTAACTTAATATAGACCATTTTTAAACAAGATAACAGGGAATTTGATGCCTTTGATTCTAAAGGCTCACTCAGAATCTTGGGCATTAGGTGGTTCAACTTTGTAAGTAATGATGAGGCTACGCAAAGGAGTCGACAACCTCCTTTGAGCAGCATATTGTGCAGAAAGAGACTCCGTTGGTTTGCTCATATGAATAATATTATCCATGTATAATTATAACTGCTATAATTATCCATATTGCCATATGGATAATTATCTATATTGCCCATATGGATCATTATAGATTAGCGAATAGGGTCATGAACAGTGTGCGTAAAGGCCTCGGAAAGAGGGGCAGACAATGTCAAACAGGACCTTGTTAGAATTTGTATACAGTGGCCAGATGCAGCAGGCGTATTGAGAACTAAATTGCACAATCTGTTGGGCCTCCAGAGACCGCGGTTGCTTGAGGATGATGAATGCTTCATAAGATTTCACCTCAAAAATTGATTAGAACTTAATAAGTATTGTTTCAAATCCTAATAAAATAAATATACATTTTAACAAGTATGCGTAATGATTATTTCAATATCAGACAATTATGAATATTTTTCACAAAACAAAATTTATTATTAAATAGATCGTTACTGCAAAAAAGGAAAACTGTTAATGCATCTGTAGAAGGAACCAGAAGCATCAGCGCAAATTTTTCAAGGGTGTCAAAAACACAAATGAATGTTTCAAGGTGGAAATATTTAGGTCGATCTGTTCATTAATGATTTCAGTTGCGAATACCGTAATCATGTATACATCATAAAAAATAAAACTAAAAATGCCTGGAAACAAAACGTAAAAATGAGAAATATTACTGAAAACAACTTAATGTTTTTTCATACTAATAAATAAATGATACGCTTCGGGAAACAAGAGAATAGATAAAAATATAATATTTAGTACACTTGATATATTATTTAACATAAATTAAGTTTTGAATTACGCTTACTAATTGTCTCTTCTCATCCCTCAATGGTAATCTTTGGATATCCATCTTACTTTTCCTTTAGCACTCTTTAGGAGAAATCTGAGCCGCAGTAGATGTTGTTTTGACTGATTCATTGCTGAACTCCAAACCCTTTGCTTGCATATAACGATTTTGGAATAGAAGACGATGCCGAAATCAGGCTTACCTCACGCAGACGTTCGAGAATTACACTGTTTACGAGTCAAGGACTTGGGTTCTCGAGTGTAAAGTCCTCGATGGCGACAATCGTTTAACGTTGAGGATGGCTCAGATTATAATGAGGAGATTGTGGAGATTAAAATCATTGCTGGACCACATCGGTAGGGTTGGGTTTATCGCGGCGCGAATTACAGTGGTTTTGAAACTTTTCCGCGAAATTTCGTGTTATCTCCCCTAAAATCAGAATTTTCAAATTGTTAAAATTCCAACGGCATTAAATGCAATGGTCAACTTCAGTAAATTTCCGACTTTTCACGTGTTTCTTGTGCTCGTCTTTCTAAAATGCAGAAAATATACTCTAAAAAACTGATATCGAGTGTGACTTTTACTTTTCCTCAGTAACAATTTCTACCTGACTAAACTGTAAAACTTTTCCCTGCATTTCACTCCTTAGGTGGGTGAGACAATCCCATTCAAATCTTCTCTACATGATTCGACTTTTGTTAATGGAGTAATGCGTTGGGGAAATGTGGAATTCAGTGTTGGAACTCCACCTTTCTCCAAAGTACTGCTGTTCACTGTAGCAATTTTTCGATGCATAAACAAATGAAAATTATCACATTCTGTTATCACAGCTTCTGTTACTGTCATGAAGTTCACGTGTAATTCTCATCTTCTAAATCTTGTTGGCGAGATATGATAACAAAAATTCAAAACTGTTAATGCTTTGGTTGCAGCGGTTAAAGGTGAATTCAAAACTTGTCCTACATGTAAAATTCGTTTTAATATGTTTCTTCAAGAAACAGGAGACAAACCTAACAAAACACCAGTTTCCTTTCAAACAAGGTAGAACATTTGATTTCAAGCTGTACACTATTATGGTAATCATATAGAAGATTATAGTAGGTCTTCCAGCAGAAGATGGGGGAACAGCTCCAGTAGTACAGCAAAAGATATGATTGAAATGTGCAAAAATGATTCCTTAGAAATGATTTGAATTTAATAAAAAAATGATAGCCCAATATTTCCGATACACTACGTTGTTTGAAGTCCTTTTATATCATCACAAGTCTGTAATGGAATGAACGATCTGGCAGCAAAAGTCATGAGTCCAACACTCGCAAAAAACACACTCCATTCATGTTCGGAAAAAATTGGGCAATATTTCAATGATAAAAAAAACTTCAGATTTCGTCAGCCCGTAACAACTTTCTTTTAAGTACTGCAGAATTTTCGATCCCAATTAACTAGTCTTAAAAAAATCACACCTCTGTGGCAAGCAGCTGCTTGAGGGGGTATTTATTTATTTTTTTATTTTTATAAATATTTCTGCGAATGATGTTGATAATATAATTTTTAATAGCATGTCCATCCTCGAAGACGACAAACAGTTTAAAAGCCACATAAGCAATGTTGCGAAACAATTAAATAACACTGACAATATAATTCTTTTCTGGGTTGGATTGTTTTACCTCTGAGCGGCACTTTTTTGCATACCATGGGCTAAATGGCCAGGTCACATGGACCCCGAAGGCTCAGAGAAGGTTGGGGGATGAAACCCACTGGAACAGCTGTTGGGAGACAGATGGTAGCCTCCCGTCAAGGCCATCCAGCATGTTCTTTAACGTGCACAGGGTATGGCTCTCCCGCACACGGGGCCACGGCTTAACGTCCCATCCGACGTACGGCGGCCTTTCCAACCCATCGGTAATTCTTTTCTGGTATCAAAAAGAACGATTTCCCAGGCTCTCTGGTATTTATCAATCTCAAAGAAAGATTGAATTAATTTATTAAGATTAAGAGAGATCACTTTTTAAATTGAGAGGCATTGTGCAAGATGATTGCAGGAGCATATGGGAGGGAAATATACTGTATAAGAGTTGATGCTTTATATACAATGTGCGAGTTGAACCTAAATAAAGCCAATCGTTTAATTTTTTAATTTCTTTTTTTGTTTTTTAAGCAGTTGGATGTATACAACTATGGTTACTTTGTTTTTATGTGCGCCCTACTGATGTGCAATTTTTAGGATTTGTGAACCTAAATGATGCCATATTTTTGGGGGTTTTCAGCGGGATTACTCCGGGAATTTTACCTATTTTTACCCGTGAAAAATTTAGTCCTATGCATCGGTAACTGTAGGTGATGATCAAGATGAAGAAAGTACAATTCTGGATTTTTTTTATGAGAAAATCCATTTTATAAAATATAAACCTTTATTTTACAAAATAGACTAGAACTTCGACTTTACGATGTCGTATTTTACTTTCTACTGAATTTACTTGTTAAATTTTTCGCGAATATAAGTTTCATTGTACTTGTGCTTATTTTGACTGTCTCTAAAATCAGAAGAGGCAATATACAAAGTTTCCTGAATGTTAAGTCTTCAGGGGCCTTCAAGCGGGGCTGTGCCAAGGCAGGGGCAAGAAATGTCATCTGCCCTTGGCCCAAATCACATTTAGAGAGAGTTTTAATAACTCGCCCTAACGCATCCAAAGTAAACAACTCAAAAGATTCTGAAATTTACCAAGTCTCACGTTCACCATCTTGAATTGCATCATCGACCAAACCCAACCTGTTTTTGGAAGTAAACAATCTGGGGTCATGATATATTCTAAGTCCAATGGCCGCCATCTTGAATTCTTTGCCGCCAGATATTTTTTCCAAAATGCCATCTAATGTTTAAAATACGTATTTTATTTTACTAATTATACTAGTAACACTGGACTATACCTTAAAAAAAAAAACTCTGAACAACCCTGGGCTCGATCGCGGGACCTCACACTTATCAGCACACAATGGCATTTATCCATTACAATAAAGGCAATATTAGCCTTAGACTCTTAAAGATGATATACACCCCTAGAAATTTTCTTTCCTGTGTGAGTATCTTAATAAAATACCGCTATTCCACTAGTAAAACTACGTATAAGCTGAATGCACTTCAGGCACATATTCAATACTATAAGAATTATCTTTGGAGTATCAAGGTTACAGAACCACGTCGTATACACACTGAGTCCGGATACCTCTTGAGATACTGGTCTTTTTGCGAAACACTAGCAAGTTATAAAAAATAAACTATATCATAAATATTATTACGACAGATGAACGTGCTATAATGAATTTCTGATAAACGTGTCATGAACGCTCGTGTATGCCTCTGCGTGAGAATTACGTAACCAACGAATTGGAACGAAGAACCTAACTGAAAAATAAGAAAAATAGATAGGGTGGTTATGTTGGAGTTGTTGATATGTGAAAGAAGACATACTTAGTGTCAGTTTATACACAATAAAGTGGTTAAAAAGAAATATTTTACATGGTGAGTGCGCGGGAGGTTAATTAGTTTATTAATGTAAAGCTTACTAGTGAATTAACAATGTAAATAAGAATGGTTTATGCTAAAGTGAAAACTATACAAGGGACATGTAAAAACGAAAAATGACAGTAAAAACGAAGAGGTAAACGTTAGTCGAATATACAGAGCTAGTCTTAACTTTTCTGTAAGAAGCGATTATTACTTGATGTATGATAATATTTAGTTTGTTTATAAGAATTGGTAAGATTATTCTATATCTAGCCGTCCCATGGCTGAGTGGTTAGTACGCTTGGCTACTGATCTAAGGGACCTGGGTTCGAGCCCCGGGTAAGGCATGGATGTATGTGTCGTTTTTCTGCTGAGGTCCTGCCAACCTCTCAGATCTTCTACTATGGCATATAAACTGACAGGCTCCTGTCAGACCTCTGTGGCAAGCAGCTGCTTGAGGGGGGTATTTATTTTTTATTTATTCTATATCACATATGGGCAACCCCCGGCCCTAATCTATTTCAGCGAATATCTGATTCATGGTGGGAGAAAACATGGCGTGTTATACTAACTCACATTAAGCTGACGTCATATGACTTGCGCAAAACTCACCATGTTTTCTCCCACCAAAGTCTCTTTCTCACTTTGACTAGCGGCGTGTGTGAACGTGTTACAACGTGTCAGTTCGGTACTTGCGTTGGGTGTTGTGCTTTGTTAAGTCCTGCATTGATGATGTGTTCTGTTCGGTACCTGCTTTGATGTGTTCTGTTCAGTGCCTACGGTGTAGAAGAGTTTTGTTTGAAAGCTCTGAATATCGCTTATAAATTTGGGACAATGTCAGGGGTTATGCCAAAAAATGAAAAGTAGATGCAGAGAATCGTCAATTTCAAGACAACTGGACGGAGGATTATTATTTTATTCTGAATAAAGGTTTGCCAGTATGTTTGCTGTGCAACGAATCCGTATCCGTCAATAAAGAATACAACTTGAAGAGACACTTTACTTCGAGACATGCGGATCACCAAAAAAATTGATGGACAACTACGAAAAGATGAAATACAGAAGTTGAAGAAGAACTTGGATACCCAGCAGTAAATGTTCAACAAGCAAAGAACGCAGCACCTCAGCATTGTCAAAGCCAGCTTTGTGGTAAGCGAAAAAATCGCTAAGCATTCTAAGTCATTTGGTGAAGGAGAATTTATCAAAGAATGTCTGTTGGATGTTGCAAGTATATGTCCTGAAAAGAAAAAAAGACTTCGAGAATATTCGTTTGTCGAGACGTACTCTGTTATCCGACGGATAGAAATTATGGCTGATGATATCGAAAAAAGTTTAAAAGAGAAGATTGCTAGATTGGAAGCATTTTCAATTGCTTTGGATGACAGCACCGATGCCTCCGATACAGCACAACTGGCAATATTTATTCAACATCACAGAAGAATTATTAGCGCTTCGGCCGTTAAAAGGAACAACTACCGGTGAAGATATATTTGAAACAGTCAACACAGTCTTCGAGAGATTTGGGCTTAAATAGAGTTCACTATCTGGCATATGCATTGATGGAGCCCCTGCAATGGTTGGTGCACGGAATGAATTTATTGGAACAGTTCATGAAAGAGCAATAGAACTACAGATCCATCCGGAAAATTTAACAAATTTTCACTGCATTATCCACCAACAAAATCTGTTTGCAAAATCGATTAAATTCACAAATGTTATGGATGTTGTAGTAGCCAGTATTTACTTTATTAAGTCACGTGCACTTAATCACCGCCAATTTAAGGAGTATTTGGCAGACCTATTTTCGGATTATGAAGATGTGTCTTATTATTGTACAGTGAGGTGGTTGAGTAAAGGTAAAATGTTAAAACGATTTTATTATCTGAAACAAGACGTTGCAGATTTTATGGACATAAAAGGAAACACAATTAACCAAGTAAAAGATGATGAGTGGGTGTGTGATTTAGCATTCCTTGTAGATGTCACCGGATACCTAAACGAACTGAATATTAAATTGCAAAAACAAGGGCAATTGGTTCGTGAACTGTCTGGACATGTCAAAGCTTTCTGTAATAAACTAAGATTGTTGGAAAGTCAGATAAGAGCTAAAAATTGTTATCATTTTCCTACTCTAGCAACTCATAAAAATATCCCTTATAATTGTTATGGAGATGAACTGAAAGCACTAATAGAGCAATTTGATACAAGGTTTGCAGACTTCCAAAAACAAAGACTCCACATTCGCTATATTTGCTCGTCCGATGGATGCTGATGTAAATAATGTGCCAGAAAACTTACAGATGGAACTTATTGAGCTTCAGGCGGATTTAGTGCTAAAATTATAATTTAACAACATTGACGGATTTTTATAAATTTTATTTGGTGGAAGAAAAATATACAAATTTACGCGAATTTTCAAGAAAAATCCTTTGTCTTTTCGGCAGCACATATATGTGAGAATTTTTTTTCGAGGATGAAATACAATAAATCAAAAATTCGGAGAAGAATAACGGACGAAAACCTCGAAAATTCGATGCAATTATCCTTAAGTAATATTAACGTCAATATTGATAATCTCGTAGTTCAAGTACAAGGCCAATCTTCAGATTAAATTGTTATGTCGTTCATTATATTATAAAATTTATGTAGAGCTTTATCATCATCATCATCATCCTCAAGCAACCATGGGCTACGGAGGTCCAACCAGACCATGCAATTTAGTTCCCCAAGCAAGTCTATCCTGAGCTACATCTACTGCATCTGGCCACTGCACACCAATTCTAACAAGGTCCTGTTTGACATTGTCTGCCCACCGCATCCTAGGTCTCCCCTTCTTTCTGAGGCCTTTAGGCACACTGTTCATAACCCTATTCGCCAATCTATAATTATTCATACGGGCAACATGGCCAAACCAACGGAGTCTCTCCCTGCACAATATGCTGCTTAAAGGAGGTTGCAAACTCCTTTGCCTAACCTCATCATTAGTTACAAAGTTGAACCACCTAATGCCCAAGATACTGCATAAGCATCTGGAATCAAAAGCATCTAATTTCCTGTTATCTTGTT
Source organism: Ryuthela nishihirai (assembly GCA_038380435.1). Taxonomy (NCBI): domain Eukaryota; kingdom Metazoa; phylum Arthropoda; class Arachnida; order Araneae; family Heptathelidae; genus Ryuthela; species Ryuthela nishihirai. Next base: position 55,418,086 of record JAWZYU010000030.1, on the reverse strand, counting down.
TCACTAAATGAAATATGAAGTAGCAACTTGTTTTAATTCATTTAATATTAATTTATTTTATTTAATAATTTGGTCTGGCCCTTGACTCGGAGACAGAATGATAATTTGGCTCCAGAACTAGGAAAGGAGGCCCATGCCTGTTCTATAAAAAAAAATACCCCCTCAAGCAGCTGCTTGACACAGAGGTCTGACAGGAGCCTGTCAGTTTATATGCCATAGTAGAAGGTCTGTGAGGATGGCAGGACCTCGGCAGAAAAACAACACACACATCCATGCCTTACCTGGGGCTTGAAGGCCCTATTAAAATAAAATTAGTCATCTTTTTCTGTTAATTTTATTTTCATAAAAACCAGAATTAAGCCCTGGATGAAAAACAATAATTCTAGAAAGGTTCCAGAAAAATTAAGTGTTTTCTAATGGATGTAGGGGAGGTCTGTAGTGTTTATGGTAGCTTAAGAGCTTTTATTTTCAGATTATGAACATGAAATTATTAATATATTTAGTTAGAGAATTGAATAATTGTTTTTAATCTTGTTTACTATTTGTGATTAAGAAGTTAAATAATAAAATAAATAAATACCCCCTCAAGCAGCTGCTTGCCACAGAGGTCTGACAGGAGCCTGTCAGTTTATATGCCATAGTAGGTCTGAGAGGATGGCAGGACCTCAGCAGAAAAACAACACGAACATCCATGCCTTACCCGGGGCTCGAACCCAGGTCCCTTAGATCAGAATGCCAAGCGTGCTAACCACTCGGCCACGGGACGGCTAAGAAGTTAAATATGAATTTTTAATTACTGAAAATGTTGGGCAATATATTAATGGGTGTAGAAATGTAATTAGAATTGTGAAAAATAATGCAGGTTGTAATGATGGTGGTGTATTGTTTTTCATTGTCTTTGATGGTATTATTTAGTTCCAGGGGCTTTTAAATAATTAAGATCAGTAGTGCATTGTTTCAGATTTTGTTTTTCAAAATGTTCAGTAATAAAGTATCACAAGAAAATGTCCTGTAGACAAGAAACATTTGAAATAATTAGCTGAAAAAAACTGTAGTTGTCCTGAGTGGGATTCAAATCATCTCTCAGAAGCATGCCAAGCATCACAACTGCTAGACCACAAGACCGGTGCCTAAATAATGGGAATGTCTGCCAATTTCAAGATGTGAAGCGACAACAGCGCTAGTTACATTTGCTTCCGCTTGGTGCTAGCGATCCGCTGTTTTGCTTGCTACTTGCTTCGTAGCAATATAGGTTATTATGCTGTTTACCGCTTGCTTCAAAATCGGATTCTGATACCAGATTTGTTCGTAGGTGATTATTTACTGTTCTGTCTACTTTCTGCTATCTTTAACTAGAAATCTGAATGATACAATATTGTGTGATGTTTTGCAGAAGCAAAACTAGGTTTCAATTGAATCTCTTCCAAACTGGATCTGCAAGACAGGTGGATGCATCAATATGTCAACAACAAAAAGATGACATGATTTATTAGAAGAAATTTCTGAGATCACTTTTGGATAAATAATACTTTGGAATCACAGAAACCTTTATAGTATATGGAACTGAGTTAACTGCCCTAACAAGATATTAGAGAATTTCTGTGTTATGTGAATGGGAATCTTACTTGGAAGCTCTAACTTCTAACACATTCATTTAATGAAAAAATGTTACTAAAAATAAATTCAAGATCATAATCTTTTCTATTTAAATCTCGATCTTCAACAGCATCCGTCCAGTATTTAAGGAATTGGGGAAGCTAGAATTTCACAACAGTAACAGGTCATAAGAATTTATTTCAGATATTAATTAAAACTTAAATATTTTTTCAAATCATTTAATAAAATATAAATTTTGAAAGTTGCATAATGATTATTCCGATGTTAGATAATAATTATGAATGATTTTTATCACACAAAATAATTTATTACTAAATTTTCCAGCTTCCATCTCTTTAAATACTGAACAAATATTGATGATAAATTCGAGATTCAAATAAATTCGATTATCTTAACTTCAATCAGTTTTTCATTAAATGCATCAAATGTGTATATGTAAAAATCTGAGTGTGTTTACCGGCCACTTAGATAGCAGTAACATCCTGACAAGGTAGACACAAGTACCCTTCTGCACACACGAGCGGCTCGAAAAGAATTTAGCCCTGATGGGTCAACAATTACCAGTCTGGAATCTTTATCTTCATCACATTTCTCTATTAAATGAATATTTTAGATGTTACAGAGCAGTCGATTACATAGCTGCCAGTTTTAGGTGGAAAAGATTTTAATTAATGTAACAATGTCACTTTAATATGGTTGATGCTAAATTTTTATTTTATGCTTAGCTGGTCAAGCAGTGTTAAATTATTATTATGTATGTACTATGGTCGATCACAAAAGATTTTCTATCTTAATAGACTTTGGGTTGGGTTGTTTTACCTCTGAGTGGCACTTTTTTGCACACCTTGGGCTAAATGGCCAGGTCACATGGACCCCGAAGGCTCAGAGAAGGTTGGGGGAGGGAACCCAGTGGAACAGCTGTTGGGAGACAGATGGTAGCCTCCCGTCAAGGCCATCCAGCGTGTTCTTTAACGTGCACAGGGAATGGCTCTCCCATACACGGGGCCACAGCTTAATGTCCCATCTGACGGACGGCGGCCTTTCCAAGCCCATCAGTGTCCCCTACTGATTGTGGGCAGGGCGGGGAATTTTGCAGAGAAAAATCTCAACACTGACCCAGCTGGGACTCGAACCTAGGAACTACAGATTATGAGCCTGGCATGCTACCGACTGAGCCACCCCCACTCCTTCTTAATAGCCGATCGCAGAGTCTAAAAGTTTGGTCTTCCTTCTTATAGAGCTTCATAATTAGATTCCCATTGAAATAACATGGAAAGATAATGCTATAGCTTTCTTTGAGCATAATATTGTTACAACCAATTTAAAATTATTCACTAATTTAAATATTGTGTTACTTTAAAAAATATAGTGCAAGGTGTAGTATTAGGTATATTGTGTAGGGATAAAATTAGTGTAGTAGTAAAAATGTTGCTCATTTTCTTCAACCCAGAAACTCTTGTCCCGCCCCATCTCTTCTGAAACCAGTCTTGCACATAACTAATGGAATGTTGAACTCTTTGTGAGCTTTCTGAACTGCATAAATGTATATGAACCATGGTGCATCAAACAATTGGGAGATCTGGAGTCGTTCTAAATGGGTGCCCTGGAACAAAGTTCTGAATTAAAGCCTTACAACTATATCCTAAATGGAGCCCCTTTTATCCTTCTAAACTGAAAAATAATGAAAATTGACTACTTTATATAAAATCGTTAATTGAAATGATAAAAAAATTAACATTTTAAAACAAGCAAATAAAAGGAGCCACCCTGTAGGTCAGGAGAAGTAATTAAAATAAACAGATTAACATATAAAGTCAATTCTGTACTGCAAAACAAACTTTGCACTATTGCATTCAAAAAACGGCACTTCCTTTTAGATTGCATATTTATTTACAAACATGATTTTACTGTTCATCGAATGATATTAGCCTTGCTTTGTGATTTGGGTGTGAATAGAAATAAGGTAATGGATTCTTCTGAAAGTTTACCTTTTTACTGATATAGATTTTCGTGCCGGTTGACTTAGTTTGTATAAATAATTTCATCCATGCTTTTGTAATAAATTGCATTGTTTTGTAATTATCATTGTAATATATTTACTTGAACTCATGCTCAGTGCTCATCTATTTAATTTGTAACAATATTGAGAATCAGTGATACGAATTGAGACCATGGTTATAACCACAACAGTGTATGGAAGGACAAAATGGCGTATAAATTAAGAGTCGTTTTATTAAGATATTCTGGGAGGAAAAAACTTCTAGAGGTGTATATCATCTTTAAGAGTCTAAGGCTAATATTACCTTTAGCATAATGAATAAATGCATTATGTGTTATAAAGTGTGAGGTACTTTGATCGAGCTCAGGGTAGTTCAGAGTTTTTAAGGTACAGTCGAGTGTCACTAGTATAATTAGTAAAATAAAATACGTATTTTAAATATTAGATTACACTTTGGAACAATCAAATATCTGGCAGCAAAGAATTCAAGACTGCGGTCATAGGGTTTACAATATTTCAAGATCCCAGGTCATTTACTTCCAAAAACAGGTTTTGACTCCAAAACAGGGTTCATTTACTCCCTGTTTTTGGAAGTAAATGGGTTTCATACTACTTTTTTTTTAGGAAATAAGAATTGGTTTTAGTAGCACAGAGTACAGACATTTCTTGGCACCAGGACATGTATAAATATACACTATCTGATCTTTATAGAATGCTTCAGTTATTCTCATGGAATACATCATTAAAAATAATTTACAATACAACTTCATATAACATTATTTGAACTGTTGGGTAGCTCATTTGTAGGGCAGAAATGGTGATAGGATGCTGGCTATTTATTAGATGACAAAGAAGAGGAATGTAGTTGAAAATGATGAATGTAGTTGGGAAGCTGCTCCATTAGAGGCTGATGAAGGTGAAGGTTATGGTGGTTGTTCAATTTTTCTTATGAAATTATGGAGTCTGTTACACAGAGTTGTCCACATAAGTAATCTGCTTACCTGCTAACATAAAATAACGTTCTTGGAATTTTAATATTTTAAAATACATCACCAGAGTATTTTAAATAGTCAGATTTGTGTACGTTGTCATATATAACCCAAGAAATGTCTGTACTCTGTACTACTAAAACCAATTCTTATTTTCTAAAAAAAGTAGTATGAAACCCATTTTCTTGATGGAATTTTTGTTGAGCAAACTTACTGTTCAAACCCCTTTAGTTATATATAAAGTTAATGTAGTATCCAGTAATAAAGTATCACAAGAAAATGTCCTGTAGATGTATTTCAAGTGAGTAGAAGTATTTAAGTAGTATATAAGGCAAGCCAAGCAATCATTCCAATCTTTGTTTTCAAATACAACAACATTCTCATCATGAGATAAAAAATGCAATAGGTTGGAATGGAATAAAAAGTTTTCCATACACCTAAAAGAGGTTTCCGTGGAAATAAAGATTTGGCTGAGTATCACCAGCTCAATTTCAGCATTTATGAATGTCAGCATGAAATACATTATACCAGGCTCTCACTGATTGTGGAAGTTACATTTCTGATGATCACTGAGAACATACACCTGTGAGACTAAAAGCGTATGGGAAAAGTAGAGTTATATTAGCATTTTCAGTGTGAAGACTGAAAATTTTACATATTTTAGTGGTACATAACCCCCAAAATCAAACTTAACCCTCAAACATGTGGAATTTTCAGTCTTCCCTGCTACAAACAAAAATGCTGTTTTTGTCAAACTGCAAGGAAATTCTATATAATAAATATTTCTTTTAACATCCTCAATACCTTTACTGTACTCAAATCATTAACCATTTCATTAAAAAGCATTTGTTGCTGATAATGTTGTTTCAAATCTTAGTGAGCATTGGAATGGAATAAAAAGTTTCACTGGATTCATTTATTACTGGATTCATTTTTTCAGCAAGAAATTGCCAGTTTTATCTTGCCCATATCACACTACAATATCTACAAGATCTACAGCAGCAAGAAGAAGTCCATCAATCTGTTAGACATAACATCAGCCTGGGAGGCAAGTGAGCACAAGCATGGCACTAAATTCAATGGATCATCATCCACCTCCTCAAGCAGCCATCGGCCAAGGAGGTCCAACCAGATTGAGCAATTTAGTTCTCCAAGCATATCTTTCTTGAGCTTCATCTACTGCATCTGGCCACTGTACACCAATTCTAACAAGGTACAGTTTGATCTTGTCTGCCCACTGCATTCCATGTCTCCCCCTTCTTTTTGCTGCCTTTAGGCACACTGTTCATAACCCTATTCGCTAATCTATAATTATCCATACAGGCAACATGGCCAAACCAATGAAGTCTCTCTCTGCACAATATGCTGCTTACAGAAGGTTGCCAACTCTACCTAATCTCATCATTAGTTACAAAGTTAAACCACCTAAAGCCCAAGTTACTGCATAAGTATCTAGAATCAAAAAGATCAAATTTCCTGTTATCTTGTTTACAAAGCATCCAAGTTTCACTACCATAACTAACACTAGAAAGAACCAAACTGTTATACAGTTTAATTTTAGTCTTTGAGTATATATGCCTATTTCTCCACATTCTCCATAGATTCTTAAAAGTCCCGGCAGCGATCCCTATTCACATGTAAATCTTGTGCCACACATCACCAGTATCTGTTACATAGCTCCCAAGATAATTAAACCAAGACACCTGCTCAAGAGTGCAACCATTCAGATTAACTGAACCACAGCCTACCTGGCCAATTTTCATCACTTTAGTTTTTTTCTCTTATCACCAAACCTACTCTACTACTAGTCTAATCAACAGCTCGAATGAAAGAGGTCATCTCATTATCATTTGCCAAAAGGGCTAAATCATCAGCATAATCTAAATCAAAAATTTTCAAATCTCTAGACCAGTGGTTCTCAACCTTTTATGTTTCACGTAACCTCTGGAAATTTCTATTTAACTAGCATACCCCTTGTATAGATAGATAAAACTATAGTTATATTATAACAATGGGAATAAAATAAAACATATATATAACATATATCTAGTGACTTTTGAGCTCTCACGGTGTACCCTAAAAACGTTTACTGCGTACCCCACATTGAGAACCCCTACTCTAGACCATTTAAAACCAAAATCTTTCCCTTGCAAAGAATTTCACATTACATAATCAATAACCAAACTAAAGAGAAAAAACACAAAACGCACCCTTGTTGAACACTAAAAGCAATGCTAAACCAATTGCTACAAGCCTTACCAACTCTTACAAATGACTCAATATTATTATAGAGAGCTTTCATTACACTAACTCGTCAGGTATGCCATACAATCTCACAATCAACCACAAATTATGACGATCAACAGAGTCGAAAGCCTTTTTGAAATCAACAAACCAAAGGTTTCTGAAACTAAACATTTCTCAAGAATCTGCCTCAGTGAAAAACTCTGATCTACACATCCCTTAAAATAAAAAAATAAATACCCCCTCAAGCAGCTGCTTGCCACATAGGTCTGACAGGAGCCTGTACAGTTTATATGCCATAGTAGAAGGATCTGAGAGGATGGCAGGGACTCAGCAGAATAAATGACACATACAACCATGAGTTACCCGGGGCTCGAACCCAGGTCCCTTAGGTCAGTAGCCAAGTGTGCTAACCACTCGGCCATAGGACAAGCATACATCCCTTACCACTTCTAAATTGTGCAACAACCAGATTCTTAATTCTATTAAGCACAATCATGCAAAGAACTTTATCTGGAACAAAAAGTAGGCTAATACCCCTATAGTTATCACAAGAACTGCAATCATCTTTTTTAAAAAATAGGGATAATAATAGCTCTGGTAAAATCTTTAGTAACAATACCTTAATCATAAAAGATATTCAAAATTTCCGTCATTCACATGGTAACTGAAACATTCTCATATCTAAGCATCTCAGTAATAATTTCATCTACCTCTGGGGATTTATGCAGTTTAAGTTGAGAAATAGCCAAAATAACTTCAGACTGTGATATATGACCAGAATTAAAACCCATAATGCATTTATCATCATTACAATGGGAGTAGAACCAACCATATTGTTTGAAACATCGCTTTAATGCTTAGCCCATCTAGCCATGACAGAATCCCCACTTTCTATAACCTTACCTTGTTTATCCTTCAAACAATGTATATCTGTCCATTTTTTTAGCACACAATACATTAACTCTCTGGTACAGCTGTCTTCTGTTGTGCTGTCTGTTTCCACAGCTTTGTCAGCCAGTTCAACAAGCCAAAGATTATTATCAGCTGCTAACTGATGTTTTACATGTTTATTGAACTCTTTGTAGTGCTTTCTGTTAGGACTAGTAGGATATTGATTAAGGACATTCCTGCAGTTCTTTCTTTCCGAAAGAAGCTCAAGTGCCTTATCACTCAAATAATTTTGCCTCCTCTGCTCATTTTCCTAAAAGAGTACTGTTAGTTTCAAGAAAAGCCCGTTTAAAATGGTCCCATTCTTCCTCAACTTCAATAGTAAGCAAATCATGACTGTCATAATGACAAACTAACCTATAATGGTAAGCTTTTAGCTACAACTGGATCTTTCAGAGCTTCTGTGCTAATGATAACTCTTGCAACCTTAGTATAATACTTGTTAAGTTTAAGCTGGAAGACACTTTTAACAAGGTAATGGTCAGATCCAATTTCAGCTCTCCTGTATGACCTGGTGTTCCTAACAGAATTAGCCCATTTGCTGCTAATTAATATATAATCGATCATATTCTCATGCAGCCCTTCTCGTGAAACCCATGTGTACTTATGTATATTGCGGTGTTTGTAATAAGTGTTAGTTGTTCTCAAACCATTAAGTTTACTTACCTGTAGGATACATTGCCCATTGCAGCTACCAATACCAAAAGAATCTATCACTCCTTCCCAAAGATCAGAGTCATTACCAACTTTGGTATTGAAGTCACCTAGAACAAGGGTAATATCTCCTTTCTTGACAGAATTCAAAATATCCTGAAGTTGTTTGTAAAACTTATCCATCTCATCCTCAGTGGGGGCATAACAGCAGATAACATTCAAGTTTTTAATGCTTGTCTGAAATTTAGCTGTAAGAAACCTTTCATTAATGCACTCATATCCTAGAAGAGCATCACTAGGATGTCTGCTGAGAAGCAAACTTATGCCTTGGAGATGATTTTTATCTTCTCTCCCTGAAAAGAGAAATATAAGATTATTTTTAGGAATCTGCCCTTTATCTGTCCATCTGGTCTCTTGCAAGCCAAGGATATCTATATTATAACAGTGTTCAACAAAACAGATGCTGTGTGGCTATACAATCCACACAGGAAGAAAGGACTTTCTCCAAAACCCCAGGTAAGGTTCATATATTACAGTTACCAGGATTAATGACATGAATGTATATATGCAACCATGCCATTAATTCTAATAACTGTAGTATATGATATTAGTGACGATGAATGAATGTACCGCATTCAATAATGCCCAGTTACAGAGAGTAAGGTGGTTCACATGGATCATTTGGCCCCATTTTCTGGAAGAAGTCAAGAACCTCCAGATTTCACGACTGTTAGGGACAAAGAAATCTAAGGAGAGGGCAATGAAACCACATGTTAACATGCAACAGCTGTTCATAATAATGTGTGTATTGCATCACAAAGTGCTCTACATGCTGTGAAGAATATGACATGTCTGTAATAGAGCAGACAATTGAGTTTGAATTACAATTTAATTCAATGTTGAATTTTGGTGTGTGCACAGAAAATAGGTTGATGCTGCCTTCTGCAAGAGTTTATGACAGCAATTTAGTTAATATAAGTTAATATCTATTATTTTCTGTTACACTGTTAAATATTTAAAAGCACTTCAATAAAATATCTATGCTACCCAGTATCAAAAGTTATGAATGACTCAGATTTACTGTGAAGCTCTACTGTAATTTTTTTGTAGCCATTTAGTTAGTTGCTGTATGAAATTAAGTAATAAGTTTGTTTAGATTTTGTCTAAGATGAAGCCTAGTTTTACTGTTGATAGTAATAAGAAGCTAAGAGAAAAAGTAAAGAGTTGTATAATCCAGTTATAGGTCTATGTCTTATAGTAAGAATAATTATCTTGTATGTTCAAATGTATCATATAAGCTAATCAGTTAGTGATTTTATATGAGTGTAGTTTCATCATTTATTCATAAGTAAATTATTCAAATTGTCATACTTCTTATAAAGAACATCTTGTTTTATCTATTAAATAAGTTCATTTAACAGTTTGATCGTTCAAAATCACCACACAGTACTGTCAAATAATTATTACTGAAATTCTTCAACAATATATTATACTTGAACAATATATTTATACCACAGAGTCATTGGAAATGCTTTTTATTTCCATGAGGTTAGCTACTTTTAGTGGCTGATATCTGTTTAAAAAGAAACTTTAAATCTATGTTTTCAGTGGCATAGAAATGTTGGCCTCAACCTGTTTGAGGAACCTCCCCACAACATAGTGAATGCAGGAGGATTCACCATTCACTTCACTTAAAAATAAATGAAAAAATTGTTTTATATATAATTAAAAATTTCATTAATATTATTCTAAATATAATTTTATTCTACAGGTTACAATAGGAATTTAAGTTTTAAAATGCAATTTCTATTGATTATATCAAAGAAAATTAAATACCCCTCAATTAGCTGCTTGCCAGATATCTGACAGGAGCTTGCAGGTATAATACACCACCGAGAAAATATGTGAGGAAGACAAGACCTCAGCAGAAGGATAACAAAAGATAGGAAACATCCATACATTACCCAGGATTCGAACCCAGGTCCCTTTGATCAGTAGCCAAGCATTCCAGCCACTCAACATTAGGAAAAATTTTGATTCATAATGTTAATCTAAATACTTCTATTATTCCATTAAACTTTTATATTTAATATTTTTCAATGCAAATTTTGAATCACTTTTTATATATATAGTTCAAATTATTACCAATTGCTTGTAAAGAGTATGTATGAAACACGCAGAGGATATATGGCCATAAACTCTGGTATAAATTTTTGATCTACTACAAGTGTTGCAAACATTGAAATTAACCTGCCTATAAGATCTGTTACATTTGACACAATGAAATCTGAAACAAATTGAAATGTTGTACAGAAATATCTATAAAATATGCATCTTCATTCAAGCAAAGCTAACAATATAATTTATTCAGGAAACTGCACTGTTAAATTCGAAAAAATTTAACTATAAATACAGTAATCAAAATTTCACACATGTTTAAGGCAAAAAAAATGGACTTTACAGATTTATAACTTGAGAGAGCTACAATATGAATATGTAAAGAGCATACTCTATGCACTTTGAAAAATGGTCAGTTCCATTATGAGATGAGATAGATAGGGATGGTTAATGTTCAAGTCTTTTTCTAGCACACTTACTGATAGATTATTATAATTTTCATATACACATTTAATTGGGAATAAATTTGCAATGCTTCTAATGAATTCAAGATATTTTGATGCAAATGTAATTATGTCATTAAATTATTCAAAAATGAATATTATGGCTTATCAAGCACTTGCCCCAGAGTTGCCTCACTTGACACATCCTTATCCAATATTACTGAGAGTCTTATTATTCCTTAAGGGGGGGATGGAGTAAAAATAAAATTGACATAAACAGTAGTATCTGTTATTAGGTTAACAGGGAATAAGGAGAGATTTGTTTCATATTAGAGAAGTCTGATGAATATATTTTTCTCTTGACTATCAGATTCTAAAGAAAAAAAATGCATCTCTTGCCAGTCCTCGTGGATGCAAAATGCAAATATCGTGATTTTTTTTTTTTTTTTTTTGGGGGGGGGGCATAATAAGTTCTAAAAATATGTTATAATTAAAGGTTTTAAACTACTATTAACGAAAGGGAAATTTTGCAATATTTTTCTTTTAAGAATACTGTAATTGAATATAACGTAACCTCAGAAAAAATGTGTTTCTAAAAGATCTTGTACACTACAAAGAAATTTTCATCCCTTGATTCACAATTTTACAATTTATAGGGTACAAAAGTATATATTTTGCACAGAGGTTCTTACTTTTTATATCAACCAATATGCTAAAAAAAGTTTTAAAAACTTACTATTAGTTGCTGTAAAAGTAGAACCCAGAGATGATGGCATTGAAGGAGGAATATTACCAGGTGATAAAGATCCAACAACTTCGGTTGAAAGCTGTTCCCGTGCGATTCGCGGTTCATCTTCTTCTACTCTCAATCGACTAACTGTTTCATCTGCAATTTGAGTTCGTCGGAGCGTTCCCTGCATGGCCATCATCACCCTCTGCCTCTCAGTGATCAATTTGCACTTAGCACAAATACAGTTTTTAAATGGGCAGAACCGTTTGTGTCCTTTGACTGCAGTGTTCTTTCCGTGGTTCCTACATCTAGCGCACCTAGGATTTCGTGAACTGACGGAAATAACTGACGAATTTGAAGTTTTAGACGAAAGTTCCACAGAGCTATCATCCGTTTTCTTCTCAGAAATCGTTTCATTTGATACGCCACAATGAGCATATATTTCGTTTCGCTTTTCAAACTCCCTTTCCATGTTGACACTTCCTCACTTTTGCGAGCCTTCTTCCATGCTTTCCCACATTGACCGACAACACGTGAACTAATGAGGGTGGGCAGCACGAGACATCTAGTGACGTTTAAATAAACACTAAATTCGTGTTGCCATAAACGAAATATTTCAAATAATATATGGTACCAATGGCCACATGGTTAAACCATTTGGTAATTCTGTCTTCATTACTTGTTTAGCTTAGCGTTGGTTCACTGCTAACTAATCTGCGGTTCACTGATGCTTCTGTCAATAGCGGCGAGTCGCTTTCTCAGCGGTCCGCACCGTATGTTGGCCTGGAATCTGTTGCGACAACTACAAAATTGATTCTTCCGGTCCCGCCTTAACTTTTGCACATTACCTCGCGATTTCACTGCTCATTTCTTATTTTCATTTCAGCATTATGAACCTCAGTTGGTTTTCTAGCTGTTTAGCGTTCTTCGTTAAGTGCTTAATAATAGAAAAAAAAAAATAAATACCTCGTCAAGCAGCTGCTTGCCACAGAGGTCTGACAGGAGCCTCTCAGTTTAATACGCCATAGTAGAAGGGATCTGTGGGGATGACGGGTACACAGCAGATTTTTCGCTAACTGCACGCCGTAGATCCCAGGTGGTCACCCACATAGGAACTGATCGCGCCCAATGCTGCTTAACTTCGGGGATCAGACGAGAACCGGTGTTTTCAGCTTGGTATAACTAAGACATTAATATCACTATTTAACTTCCGGTAAAACTGCAACCTAATTTCGAAGATATATAGTTTCTAAAATAAATGTTTCGATAGAAAATATCATTGAGGATAAATTTCAAATCTGGTAACACTAGACAACAAATTTAAACTTTTTTTTTTTGTAACATTGATCAAATAAGATGTTTTTAACTAATTTTGAGGTGCTGAATTCAAATATGGCTGTGAAAAAACTCCAGAAAGTGACCAGTTTTTCTTTTTTTTAACTATAGACTGATGTATTTCAAATTTCAATGAATACACATATCTGGGAATTAAAAATAAATATAACTATTTTATTAATTTGCAACTTAAAACTCATTAATTAATTGCATGATTACAGTGAAAAAAAATTGGAAACATCATAGTTATAGACCACTGAATATAAAGTAACAAATGAAATGAAATTGAAATGCAAAATAAGAAAATGTGACTAAGGAGCTTTTATACTTATAAGAAGTTCATTTTTGTCTTTTATGTGCTGAGGTACCGTCCTTCTGCAAGAACCAGCAATAGTCACCCATTATTGCTGGGTCCCATCTACCTTGGTATCTCTCCTCCATGATTTGGATGTCCTGATGAAATCTTTCCCCTTGCTCATCACTGACAGCTCCTAAGTTCTTGGGAAAGAAGTCAAGATGTGAGTGCAAGAAATGGATCTTCAAAGACATTCAGCAGCCAAGATTTTTATACTTTTTCAGATTTTGAATGAGCTGATGGTAGTTTTCTTCTTTGTGATTCCCCAGAAAACGCTAGACCACAGACGTGAAGGATTTCCATGTAACGTGCTCCTTCATGTTCAGTTTTATTTCGAAAACAATATCATTCAGTAGCTTCCTGATCTGAGGACCAACAAAGATCCCTTCTTTGAGTTTGGCATCACTTAGTTTTGGAAATTTTTCTTTCAAGTGCAAATACCCTTTACCAGTTTTGTTCATAACCTTTGCAAAATTTTTCATAAGCCCTAGTTTCATGTGTCTACTAAAAGCGTATCTAACTCACAGAACAGTTCTCTTTTACCTTAACATAGCTTGGTGGACAATAACCCTACTAAAATGATGCACTTAATTACCTTGACAATTTTCATTTACTTTAACATAGCCTACAATGGCATCTTTCATTGGCTTCTTCATCTCCTCGTCGTGGGTGATAAAATGTTGCGTCATGTGTTTACGATTTTTGGTGGCCAGGGTTAAACCACAGGTTTCGCAACAACGAGGACTCCCGCGCTGACTGTTTTGTATGGCACACGTGTGTATGTAAGCTAGGGGTAGACTGCCCAGATTCACCTGGCAGCCAGCTTAAACTAAAAACTTTATAAGAATAAAGTCATTTGAGAAATTAATATACAAGCATACACAATCGTATCAGAATAATATGACCATTTAGTAAGTAAACTTATCGCATATACAGTAACTTTATCGCTACATATGCATTTCTTGACATTTCGAGAGTACTTTTGGAAATGAGAAGTTAAACTTTTATGTTCCAAATTTTCTGAATAATTTTATTTATTGTCAAACGATGATTAAGGATGAAATGATGACATTATTAATCTATTTAAAACTCTATAACTTATCCTGCTGATACCATAGTGGTTTTGAAAATGGCTGCTTTTATTATTAGTAGCACTATACAAGGATTGTTATAGGACTGCAGTAAGTTGCGCAGTAAGGAAAACTGATTTCCTAAAAATACTTTAATGTGTAACTAAGAAATCCATCTACAGATCACTCAGAAAGATAAAAGGAATAGCATTCAATAAGTGAATAAATGTTTAATTTGTTTGATTTATTAATATAATTGATCATTCATTTAAGTTTCGGCACAGCTGTAAGTTTTACTGTTGCTATGTTTAACGCTATGAAAAGTGAATTTTAGAGTAACATTTGCTCGTATTTAACCTCACATAATATTTAATTAAACGAATCTTATATAATTATAAGTGCAATTGACTGATTTCCTTACTGCCATAAGAAATTCAGACCACCAAGTGGCAAAAGTATCACGATAAAGCGGCAAACTGGGATCGAGTTCCTGTTATATTTTTACCGTAATGTGGTGTGCTTTGCATGCATCATCTTGAAGCGATGGGAACCTGTAGACTAAAGATTCGGTTCGGTTGTTTTACCTCTGAGCAGCACGTTTTTGCACACAAGAGGCTAAATGGCCAGGTCACAAGGACCTGGAAGTCTCAGAGAATGTTAGGGAAGGGGATCCACTGCAACAGCTGTTGAGAGACAGATGGTACCCTCCCATCGAAGCCATCCAGTGTGTTCTTTAACATGCACAGGTAACATGCACTTTAGCATGCACAAGTAATATACACTTTAACATGCACAGGGTATGACTCTCCCATATATGGAGCCATGGCTTAACGTCCCATCTGATGGATGGCAGCCTTTCCAAGCTCATTGGTGTCCCCTGCTAACCGTGGGCAGGGTGGTGATTTTGAGGAGATAAATCTCAACACTGACCCAGCTAGGACTCGAATCTAGGAACTGCAGATTATGAGACTGGCATGCTCCCGACTGAGTCACCCCTGCCCCTGTAGACTCAAGACTGCATTCAACAGTTTTAAATGTATTTTTCCCAATAAAACAACTTTCTTTTGCATGGTGTGGAAGACAGAACTTTGTAAAAGTAATATTAGAATTTCAGAATCAACTCAAATATAAACAAATTTCTGAGGTTTCATGCTACGTTCAAAAATATTCAAATTTAATATCCACCGTTGGTATGGGGAAGCCATTTTTAGTTCCTGTTAACTCTGCGACCAATGACCCCCAGATGACCCCGTACTCTCTTATTTACCACAGACCAGTAATAAAGGTAGACGGTAACTGAGAAGCATTTTTCACAGTTTTAGAAACGGAATTTTCGAATTTGGGGTATGGCAAAATACAACAATTCTATGACCCACCTCCCACCCCCTATAAGAAAATAAGTAACTAAATAAAATTATGGTTTACCTAAAATAATATTCAAAGTAACAAGCCAAAGTGGAGGGTAATGTGTATCCATATTTTTCTTCATGTTTCGTTTCTCAATAGCTGAGTTTTTTTTCATCTACAAAATTAGTGGGACGCCATTGTATCATGTTCCACCACTGATTCTACCTATTGTATTTGCATCTAAAATAAAGTTTTAGAATTTTATGCAGATAGCAAATGTTGTCTACATGTTCTGCCTATAACTGTATAGAACGATTCCAGAGACGAAAAGTAATATCGTTTCACGGGTAAATAATTTCATTTAAATTATTTCTCTTTATTACCAAAGAATGATCTGGAATGTAATTCAGTGGTAATTCAGGGGCATAAACATGGCGTAGACAACAATAAATATTTGGAATACACAGGGAAATTAAATTAAAAAAAGGTAATAAACGATACGATTTTTTTTTTGGTGGGAAACATTTGGGTTTCTGACAATTGGGAAATTATCTGCATTGAATATTTTCTAAGGCTCTCCATTAGCAAGTGAGCAATTAATAATATGCACAGATTAATAAATGTACAGTTCATAGAGATATATCACTGAGGGCTCGTTAAATTATGATCACCTCTCTCCATATTATGTCATTGTAGGTTAACCTTGAAGCTCTATAACTTATAAAAAAATGTTTTTTGACAGAATGAGACTTAAGGTAAATTAAAGATCTCAATAAAATCTATCTGAATCTTGATTTCAACAGTTAATTTCTGTACACGTTTGTCAATCCTCTCTGCCCTATCTGAGAGCCAAACCTACCCGAACAGCTGATCGCCCAGTTAAAACATCCATTCTAAGTGAGTGAATGTGCCTTCTTACTACTCTATGTATTTGTTGTAATTTACTTCACTTGCTGTGCTTAAAGTTATTTTTAGGCTTCAGTTTACTGTGAAGTTAAATGAACATCTTTCTAAAATGCCTTAAACATGGATAAATGGATAATTAAGAAGAAAAGTAACGTGGAGCCGAAGCCGATTGATTCCTCATCATCCCATCATCCCATGTGAGTAAAGAGGTGGATTCAGCAGTAAAACTTCATTAAATGTTAAACAATCAAGTGATAAAAAAATTGAAAAACATAAATATCATGAATCATATTTACAATTTGACTTTACATGGATAGGAAATTTAGAACGAAATCCACAGTGCGTTTGCTCTGAATTCCTGTCATAAAATTCCATGAAACCATCTCTTTTACGGTGACATTTTGAAACAAAACACGAGCATTTAAAAAATAAACCCTTAAGCTATTTTGAACGTCTTTTGGAAGACTTGAGTAGTAGAAAAACCGTAATTGAGCATTTTTCTGCTACAGAAGAAGATGAAAGTGGACTAAAAGAGTCTTGCAAAGTAAGCATTCAAATTGCCAAAGCCAGAAAGGCTCACACAATAGGCGAGTCACTCATTCTTCCAGCAACGGAAGAAATAGCTTCTTGTATGTTTGGTCAAAAAGAGGCAAACTTTGTCAGAATCATTCCTTTGTCAAACGACACAGTTTCCAGGAGAATTAAAGATATGGCCTGTAATATTAAGGACCAACTTATTCAAGCCATTCAATGTAGCTCGTGGTTTTCCATACAAATGGATGAGTCGACAGAAGTAGCTGGGCTAGCTCAATAATTTGTTTTTGGGCATGGAAAATTCCAGGATGCAATATTTGAAGACATTTTATTTTGTAAGCCTCTTAAAACTTCTGCTACCGGTAAGGATATTTTTAATATTATTGATTCATTTTCTGCCGAAAACAATCTCGAATGAGAAAATTGTATTTCTGTATGTACTGACAGAGAAAAAGCAATGAGTGGTAAATATCACAAGACTAGCAGGTCGCATAGAACAAGTTTCACCAGAATGTAAGTTCACTCATTGTTGTCTTTACCGTGAAGTGCTGATAGCTAAATTTCTCCTTGATGATTTGAAAAGAGTTCTGTTTGAAAGTGTACAAACGGTTAATTTCATCAAAACCAGACCACTGAAGTCGACTTTTTTCATTTATGTGTGAAGAAATGGGTAGCATGCATAAGAGATTGCTGCTTCACACAGAAGTACGTTGGTTGTCACGAGGAAATGTCTTTGCCGTTTATGAACTCCACAATGAAGTACGTCTTTTTCTTCATGGACCACGAGTTTCGATTTTCTTTGAGTCTACAAGACTTAGAATGGCTTCTACGGTTAGCATATTTAGCTGATATGGCGTATAAACTGACAGGCTCCTGCCAAACCTCTGTGGCAAACAGCTGCTTGAGGGGGTATTTATTTTTATTTTATCATTTCAAGGAGAGAACATTGATGTGTTCTATGTTGAGAAGAAAACAGAAGCAATGATAAAAAAAATTTCTCTCAGGGAAAACGGAATTAAAAAGAACAGCCGTGACCAATTTCAGCGACTAGATTCATTTCTTAAAGAAAATGAGCAAACGATTGCAGACTTCGAAGACATCAGAGAACAAATAATCCTTCACTTAAGCACTCTGAAAACTCTTAAAAGGCAATATTTTTCACCCCCTTATGAAACGCAAGAATGGATTCGAGACCCCTTTGCATTTCATTTGGAAAAATGTAAGCTTCCATTGTCTTATAAAGAGGAGTTGATTGAAATATATTGTGACAATGATTTAAAAACCATACATTCCAAAAAAGCCATTGATTAGTGTTTGGATTGGAGTGGAGAAGGAATATTTTTCTTGTTTATCGATATATGCAATTTATGAACACAAAATTTAATGTGTGCATATATATATAGGTTTTATTTTATTTCCATTGTTATACTATAACTATAGTTGTGTCTATCTATCCATACAAGGAGTATGCCACTTACATATACATTTCCAGGGGGTACGTGAAGCACAAAATGTTGAGAACCACTGCTTTACATATTAAAGTGTTTGAAAACCGCATGTTAAGATTCCATTTCTGCCGACAGGAGTGTCAAGGGGGAGGTAAATAATGCTTTCTCTCTTTGAACAATTAGCAAAGAGACTGCTTAAAGAGAGCAGAACAAAACAGACAAAAGCAACTTCAACCGAAACCGTCTCTCGGGTACTCGTTAAGCGTTCAAAGACAGTGACCGTTCATATCCGCCGTAGCTGTCAGGGTTCGGTTCTTAATTACCACCAGAGGCAGAAGTGGGAAAAGGGAAAGAGTTTTCAAATTCTTATTTTAACTCTCACTCGATCTGTTTTATGCATATATATTAATGTTTTCTGCTTTCGAATTCTAAATAAAGTTATTGTAAATAACTTCATATTCTGTTGAATTCATCATCATCATCATCATCATCGTCGTCGTCGTCATCATCATCATCATCAAGCAGCCATGGGCTATGGAGGTCCAAGGTCCAATCACACCATGCAATTTAGTTCTCCAAGCAAGTCTGTCCTGAGCTGCATCTGCTGCATCTGGCCACTGCACACCAATTGTAACAAGGTCCTGTTTGACATTGTCTGCCCATGGAGGTCCTAGGTCTCCCCCTCCTTCTGAGACCTTTAGGCTAAAGTGACCAGATTTTAACATTGGTAAAGCGGGACACCATGAGCGGTCACCATTGGTAAGCGGGACACCATATTTTATTCTTAGTTTATAAATTAAATTAATTTGATTGTTATAAAGTAACTATATTTTAAAAATTATTTTAATTTTAATCCTATGTTTCTTTCTAAATAATAACAATACTAACTTGTATTATTTTTCCTCTGAATTTGCCGTAACGTAAGTCGTAAGTGTCACTTACAAGGCCGGCGCTAGACTTTTTGCCGCCACTATAAAATATAAATAATACGAGTACTGTCTGCTAAATTCAAGGAAATTTATGTATTTATGAAATAAATAAGTAAATTACTTACCTAAATTATCTGAATAGCTGATTTGTTGACATCACTTGTTTAACTAGCACTAGCACGCAGTACGGTCATTGTTCATTAAGTCTAAACAATGGTGATCGAATTCTAACAACTGATCAACAATGCGAACTTTGATAAGCAGTTCTCGATAATCAGTTCTCAACAATTATTTCTTATTATTAAAGTTTAACATTATAAAATTAACAAAAATAATATAAAACTCATATCCTGGCGAAATAGCCACATGGCCGCCGAAAACCGTATATTCCCTTCCCGTTCTCCCGCCGTTCCCTAGCTTGTCGTGCATTCTTTCCAAAAATCGGGACTTTTTTAAAACGCCGCGGGACGCGGGACAAATTGTTAAAAATCGGGACTGTCCCGCCAAAAGCGGGACGTCTGGTCACCTTACTTTAGGCACGTTGTTCATAACCCTATTCGCCAATCTATAATTATTCATACGGGCAACATGGCCAAACCAACGGAGTCTCTCTCTGCACAATATGCCTCTTAAGGTTGCAAACTCCTTTGCCTAACCTCATCATTAGTTACAAAGTTGAACCACCTAATGCCCAAGATACTGCGTAAGCATCTGGAATCAAAAGCATCTAGTTTCCTGTTATCTTGCTTACAAAGTGTCCAAGTTTCAGTACCATAACTAACCCTAGAAAGAACCAAACTATTATACAGTCTAATTTTAGTCTTTAGGTGTATACGCCTATTTTTCCACACTCTCCATAGATTCTAAAAGTCCCGGCAGCAATCCCTATTCGTCTGTTAATCTCATGCCACACATCACCATTATCTGTTACATAGTTCCCAAGATAATTAAACTGTGACACCTGCTCAAGACTGCAACCATTCAGATTAACTGAATCACAACCTGCCTGACCAATTTTCATCACTTTACTTTTCTCTCTGTTTATAAACAAACCTACTCTACTACCAGTTTCATCAAATGAAGACTAAAATTAGACTGTATAATAGTTTGGTTCTTTCTAGGGGTTAGTTATGGTAGTGAACTTGAACGCTTTGTAAACAAGATAACAGGAATCTTGATGCTTACGCAGTATCTTGGGAATTAGTTGGTTTGACTCTGTAAGTAATGATGATATTAGGTAGAGTCGGCAACCTTCTTTAAACTGCATATTTTGCACAAAGAGACTCCATTGGTTTGACCATGTTGCCCTTATGGATAATTAGAGATTAGCGAATAGGATTATGGAAAGTGTGCCTAAAGGTCTCACTTAGTAGACGTAGGTTGCGGTGGGCAGACAATGTCAAACAGGAGCTTTTTAGGATTGGTGTGCAGTGGCCAGATGCAGCTCAGGACAGATATGCTTGGAGAATTAAATTGCAAAATCTTGTTGGACCACTTTAGCCTATGTCTGCTTGAGGATGATGATAAATAAATTATCTGACAGCTAAATTATTTGACCGTCACGAGTACAATTAATTTAAAGAAAAATACCAAAAAAAATGTTCTTATGAGTGTAGACAAAGCAAAAACGAGAATATTTTCATGTTTTTTTCTAAATGCCGGGAGGACAAATTTTAAGATGAAAAGTGGACATGTCCTTCTTTTGTAGAATGGAGGACGTATCCTAATCACGACTCTGATCCTAACCGTGATGATGACGCTAGAGCATGTGCACTTAAAGGAAAAAAGGAAGAAAGTGATTGATATCAAATGGCAGTTTGTTGTTATTAGGATTTCAAAGAAATTTGTGTAAATCATATAATTTTTACACTTTTTTTTGTTGTTATAAGGTAATATGGTAGCGATTTTTTGTATATACGTGCCTTCAGCATGTCCGAGGAATCTCTAGACTCTTTGGATATTAATCCAAACATTATCGAAGCTGTAAAGAAAGGTAATATATTGGCAGATCACACTGTTGCCAAGAATGTGAAACGATCGAGATTTTAAATGCTCATTAAAGGGAAGGAAGAAGAACGAATGTTATTGAATATTTGTATGCACAGTACATCGAAGTGTTACCCAATGGGTTGGTCGTGCGTTTGTTTATACCAATTGGGCATGTTTTCTCCCGTTAGCCAGATAAAAATGTTCAAAAAGAAGGACAGAAATGGAGGACAAAGGAAATTATGCTTTCTACTTGTAAAATAAAATTTTTTTGATAAATTTACTTCAAATATTGATTAACAGTTTGGTCAGAAAAAGACAATACTTATTCAGTAGATACATTTAAAAAATATATGGCATATACCGATTTTTATTCATACATGATAAGCAATAAAGATTTACACCAGGGGATTTTAACTGGCAAATTGGTTAGGAAATTAGTTATTATTTCAGCAGGCATGCAGGAGTGGCACAACAGTAAATTATGATATTAAAAATAATTTAATATTCTCTGTCGTTGAGCAATTAAATTTTAAAGGATAAAAATTAAAAAATTTTATTTCTCAATGACATAGAATTTTAAGCTATTTTTAATTAATTTCTGAGCAAGAAGGTCCTTTTAATTGTGTATTTAAAGTAACTGCTTCCTCGGCTTTGTCAGCCAAGCCATCAAGCCAAAGATTCTTATCAGCAGCTAATTTATCCTTTACCCATTTATTAAGCTCCCTGTAATGCTTTCTAGTAGGACTAGTAGGGTATTGATTAAGGACATTCCTGCAGTTCTTTCTTTCTGAAATAAGCTCAAATGCCTTATCACTCAAATAATTCAGCCTCCTCTGCTCCCTTTTTCCTAAAAGAGTACTGTTAGTTTCCAAAAAAGCCTGTTTAAAATGATCCCATTCTTCCTGAACTTCAGTAGCAAGCAAACCATGACTGTCATAATAACTAAGTAATCTATCATGCATTAGATATAACTGGTTCTTTCAGAGCTTCAGTATTAAAGGTAAATTTTTTAACCTTAGCAGAACACTTCTTGAGTTTAAGTTGCAAGACACTTTTAACAAGGTAATGGTCAGATCCAATTTCAGCTGCCTCATATTACCTGGTATTCCTAACAGAACTTGCCCATTTGCTGTTAATTAATATATAATCTTTCATATTCTTATGCAGCCCATCTGGTAAAACCCATGTGTACTTATGTATGTTGTGGTGTTTGTAATAAGTGTTAGTTATTCTGAAACCATTGAGTTTACTTACCTGTAGGAGATCTTGCCCATTGCCGTTGCAGCTACCAATGCCAACATGGCCTATCACCCCTCCCCAAAGGTCACAGAGTCAGTACCAACTTTGGCATTGAAGTCACCTAGAATTAGAATTAATTATTTTGCTATTTGTTTGGTTTCCTGTTAAATGCAGCAAAACAGTTCTTGTTGTGGCTCAGGCACAGATGCTTATTACATTTGTCTCTTGTGGAAGTGAACAGAAATGGAGGGCTGACAGATTAGTATGGCCTACTGATCTGGACAACTATGGCTACTTTTCTTTTTATTTCTACCCTGCTGAGGAGTGGTCAACCACACGGTCCTGGTGCTGACCATATAAACCTACTGTATTGAAATATGGCTCTGAGCTTGATTATGGATCAACAAGGGTAATATCATCTCTTTTGACAGAAATCAAAATATTCTGAAGTTGTTTGAAAAACGTAACCTTCCCATCCTCATCGGCATCATCAGTGGGGGCATAACATCAGATAGCATTCAAATCTTTAATGCTTGTCTGAAATTTTGTTGTAAGAAACCTTTCATTAATGCACTCATATCCTGGAAGAGAATTAGTAGCATGTCTGCTGAGAAGCAGATCCATGCCTTGGTGATGCTTATTATCTTCCCTCCCTGAAAAGAGAAATTTAAGATTATTTTTAAGAAAATGACCTTTATCTGTCCTCCTGGTCTCTTACAAGCTGAGAATATATAAATTATAATGGTGGAATTCTTATGTGAGGACATCAAGAGAATAAGCTCTGTGCAGAGTCCTCACATTCCAACTACCTATGGAGAGGAAATGGTTAGTGGGATGTTTAACTATGTTTATTGAGAGAGGGAATGCCAACAATATCAAACAGCCCCCTAATCACAGGCATGGGGCTAAGACCCATTTTCCCACCACTAAAGGCTGAAGCCATCTACACTGGAAGAATGTAGTGTTCTTCCAGTGTAGATGGCTTCAGCCTTTAGTGACAGAATAATATTCCTCCAATGTAGAATTTGACGATGCCAGTAGAAGCAAAGAGTTTAGGTGCCTGTGATGACCTCTGCGCAGGATTATCCACCAGCTGATAAACATATTCTGTGAATTTATTCACTTGGGGCTGTCAACCCACAAACAAACATAAAACACAGCAGAAGATTTTCCCTCCACAAAAGCCCACCAGTGCAGAAAATTCAGGATCCATAATCAAGCTCAGAGCCATATTTCAGTACAGTAGATTTATATGATCAGCACCAGGACCCTGTGTGGTTGACCACTCCTCAGCAGGATAGAAATAAAAAGAAAAGTAGCCATAGTTATCTAGATCAGTAGGCCATACTAATCTGTCAGCCCTCCCC
The DNA here is from genome assembly GCA_038380435.1 of Ryuthela nishihirai. NCBI lineage: Eukaryota > Metazoa > Arthropoda > Arachnida > Araneae > Heptathelidae > Ryuthela > Ryuthela nishihirai. The sequence continues at coordinate 55,393,822 of JAWZYU010000030.1, read as the reverse complement.
TTCTGTTCACTTCCACAAGAGACAAATGTAATGAGCATCTGTGCCTGACCCACAACAAGAACTGTTTTGCTGCATTTCACAGGAAACCAAACGTAGCAAAATAATTAAAATAGTAAAGGTGTCATTCATTTGCTATGTTTATCATGTCAAAGTGCATATAAGTCATTATTATTATTTTTTTTTACTGCTTTCTAATATTTCAGAATTTTACAGCTCTTTAGCCGTCCCGTGGCCGAGTCTTTAGCATGCTTGGCTAAGGGACCTGGGTTCGAGCTCCGGGTAAGACATAGGTGTTTGTGTTGTTTTTCTGCTGAGGTCCTGCCATCCTCACAGACCTACTATGTCATATAAACTGACAGGCTCCTGTCAGACCTCTGTGGCAAGCAGCTGCTTGAGGGGATATTTATTTATGGGATGGTTTATGTATTATAATGTTTAGTGCTCCCATCAGATCACGGCAGTTGGAGAAACTGGACTGTCCCATTTTAAGGGGTGAAAGACATGAACATGATGTCTGTCCATGGGCTCCCATAGTGACAAGCCATACAACTAAACCCTTTCAGTGCAAAGAGCTGATTAAATGGTTTTCAAAAATCACTGCAAATGACCTTGCAACGTTTTTTTTTTATGATTACCTAGTTTTTTTGTCCTTTTAATTTTTATATTTTTTGTTCAGAATTAAATGCTCTTTCTCTTAGTAAGTAATGTGAACTATTTCATTTGTTAGCTGCTTGATAATATGACTTGGAAGTTGGGTTGCATTTTTAGAGAAAAAAAAAACCCTGGCACTATAAGGATTAAAGTAGTAGCCTTAAACCTTCCAGTGTCCAGGACGTCTGTATACATTCACAGAATTCGAAATGAAGGGCAAAGGATGTATATATACATTTTTAGTACAACACCAACAACAAAAATAGAATAATTTTTTAAAAACAAAATTATTGTTTTAAAATTTTTATATATCGATCTTATGAAAATATATAATTCAGACTTGATAAATAATTATTTCTTTTTTCATTTGATGCATATTTTATTAAATTATTACATAAATGATTTGTTAAAGCCATCTGATTGCCATTTCTTAGAAGCGATAGAGGGTATTGCCAATTTGTTTGTTATCATTATTCTATGCTGAAGCAAACCCCTAATTTAAGTTCAGAGTTTGATTTGAACTATTATCAACAAATTTTTCTTTAAAGTTTCTAAAATCTCCTGATAATTAACAAAATACTGCTATTTTTAAAAATGGAAGATTTTGGAAGTAATTATGAAATATGTACCTTTTTCTGGTATACCACTGTAAAAAGTCTTATTAAAATTAATCTGTTTCTACAATGTTCAAATTTTTTACTTTAGTAAAATTCAGAATTATATTCTCTTTAATTTTGGTATATAACATGACTAATTTTTGTTGATTAGTTATTTATTAAAAATATCCTAAAGTTGACTTGTTTATTGGACTCTGCAACAAGCCTGGACTTTTCTCAAAGTATGCTATAGAGAAAAAAATTATGAAATAGAAGAAATGTTTACTTTAAATAAAAAAAATTTTTTGTTGTTCAGAAATAAATAGCCCTTCATGTGTATTATAATCATTTCTATCTATTAGTGTTTTTAAATAAATTTTTTGTTGTCAGATGCATTTTTTTACTACATGACTCTGAAAAAGTCCTATTAAAATAAAACTCATCTTTTTCATTAAATATTTTATTTTCAGAGAATCAAGAATTAAATGCTGATTAATTTGGTATTTAACATGCCATAATTCTTTTCATTAGTTATTTGGCAAAAAAGTTTTAAATTAGAATTTTTTTGGCTGAGCATAGGGAGAAAATAGCTTGGTCTCTGGATTTAAATCAATTTTTCGGTTGGACACTGGAAGGGTTAATGGTTATGTGGCATGTCACTCTGGGATCTGTGTGGATTGAGAGTAGGAGTAGTGGTGTGTATATTGGAGGGGGGGGGGGGGGGGGAGAGAACAACAGAAATGGTATATTAGTTTGCGTAGAGTATATTCATTCACAGCTTTCCAGACAGTCTTCTCTACTAATCTGTGAGTAGGAGATGCTGATGGTCCCACATGCAGGAGAGCCATACTCTGTGCACATTAAAGAAAACTCTGGATGCCTTGATGGGAGGACACCATCTATTTCCTAACAGCAGATCAGTGGATTCCCCAACCATCTCTGAACCCTCAGAGTCCTGGTTTTCTGTCCATTTAGCCTACCGCGTGCAAAAAAAGTATTGCTCAGTACAATCTAGGTGTCATTTATTTCACTTTATTATTCACAATTCTTATAAGCTGTAAATCAGAACTTTAAAGAAGAGCAGTTGTGTTTAAAATTTTAACGAGTATTTTCCGAAACCATACAATTTTTTTCAATTTCAAGTAGAGTAGACACCATTATCCAGAATGAATAGGAAAAAACAATCTCAGATAATCAAATTTCTGGCTAATCCACCTTCCCTGTTAAAATGTGCAAAGGCTTCAAAATTTTTTAAAAATATTGTAGCATGGACTTTATCCATTAAAATAGGAGATCTATGAGGTTTGTTTTCTACTCTCTTTAGTCTTTTGGCAAATATTTCTCTGCATGAAGCATTTTACTTTCTCATTGTATTGTACTGGCTGCTTTCTCCTAACTGGTATTATTTTCAGGCAGACATTTTTTTTCAACGTCTTGGTTTCCAATCCTGAATAATCGAGTCTACTGTTGCAGTATTTCAAATGAGAAAAACTATAGTTGAGGGAGGCCAGAGTCACAACCCTCCCTTACTGTATACTATGACTTAGTATAACTGTATTCCATGACTATATATGTTACAAGTCAGTTTTATCACCACTAGAGATCAGTTCTGGCTCAGGCAGAGTCATAATTTAAATTTCAAATTTTTTGTTGTAATTGTGGGTAAAAGTGTGTAAAAGAAAAATTGTGTCCTTTAATTTTAAGTTCTAATCAAAGGAAACAATGTATCTTTTTATTTATTTTTTTACTTACAATTATGAGAAAAAATTGGAATTTAAATTGTTTTAAGTTTTGGTGAAAGTAGCTGTATACTGAATTCAGAGATCCTAGCTCTTAGTGTTTAAAAGAAATTCTTTCCAGTTTTCATGCATGTGGTGTTCTTTATTTTTGGGAGATGGGGAAGAAAGATTGGATGCCCAAACACATTTTTGCTTCTGTAATCTATGATAAGAAAAAGCTGTATACTAAATTCCATGATTATACCTCTCCTGTTAAAAAAAAAAACTCGATTTTTGGGGGAGGGACAAAATTTTATAATGCTTTAAGTCAGTCCCAGATATAAAAAAATAAATACCCTCTCAAGCAGCTGCTTGCCACAGAGGTCAGTCAGGAGCCTGTCAGTTTATATGCCATAGTAGAAGGTCTGAGAGGATGGCAGGACCTCAGCAGAAGAAAAACACACACATTCATGCTTTACCCAGGGCTTGAACCCAGGTCCCTTAGATCGGTAGCCAAGTGTGATAGAAAAAAAAATTGTATTGTGGAAGCGGTGGGGGCGGGGAGGAGAAGTGGTGCAATTGAACTGGAAAAAAGTAGGGGAGGGGAGGCAAGAGATTCAGTTTCTATTGCCTTGTGACATTTTCCCTCTTTATTGTTTAGGTCTTTAAAGCATTTGAAAAATGAATGATGTATGCACAAATTTTTTGCCTCTTACCCTTGCTAGCATTTTTAAGGGAGGGAGGAAACATACCCCCAGATATCCTGGCATTGCTTTAAATTTCGATAAGATCTAGACCCTGCCTCCCTAGATTTGACTCTGCTTTAACCTTTCCCAGGTTCAACTATTTTTTCATGCTGATCAGGTAAAAAAAAATTAACTTTAGAACATTTTTGCCAAATAACTAATGAAAAGAATTATGGCATGTTATATGCCAAATTAATCAGCATTTAATTCTTAATTTTCTGAAAATAAAATATTTAACGAAAAAGATGACTAGTTTTATTTTAATGGAACTTTTTTTAGAGTCCTATAGTAAAACTAGTTTTATTTTAATGGAACTTTTTTTAGAGTCCTATAGTAAAAAAATGCATCTGCCAATACAAATAAAAATTTATTTTAAGAACTCTAAAAGACAGAAATGATTATAATGCACATGAATAGAAAAACTATTTTTTTCTGAATAACAAAAAAAAAAATTCTCGTTTAAAGTAAAACATTTCTTCTGTTTTGTAATTTTTTTTTTTTCCATATCATACTTTGAGAAAAGTCCAGGCTTGTTGCAGAGTCCAATAAACAAGTCAACTTTAGGATATTTTTAATAAATAACTAATTAACAAAAAATGGATGTGTTATATACCAAAATTAAAGAGAATTTAACTCTGAATTTTATTGAAATAAAAAAAATGAACATTGTAGAAACAGATTAATTTTAATAAGACTTTTTACCAGAAAAAGGTACATATTTCATAATTACTTCCAAAATATTCCATTTTTAAAAATTGCAGTTTTTTGGTCATTTTTAGGAGATTTTCAAAAATTTAAGGAAAAATATGTTGATAATGGTTGAAACCAAATTTATGAGCTTAAATCACAGGATTGTTTCAGTACAAAGTAAAATTAACAAACAAATTGGCAATAATGTATAGCGCTTCTAAAATATGGCAGTCAGATGGCTTTATTAAATTATTTATGTTGTAGTTTAATAAAATATCATCATCATCATCCTCAAAGCATCAAATGAAAAAAAGAAAATATTTTTCGAGCTTGAATTGCGTATTTTTAAAAGATATATGTAAGAAAATTTTCAAACGGCAATGTTGTATAGAAAACGTCTACAGATATCCTTGATCTGGGAAGGGTTATGTTATGATTAAAGAAAAAGCACAATATAGAATTTGGTGATCTTAGTTCTTACTATTTAGGAAGAGTTCTTGATCAGACACTCTTTCAAATATATTATTAGTTTTTGTCATCTGCAAGTGAATTATTTGTAAAAAAGACATTTATATATATATATAATATTCACAATTCTATATATTAACTGTTTGAATAAATGTTTTTATTTTCTGTTTTAGCTAAACTTTTTCCATTTAAAAGAATCCTTGTATTGTCACCTATAGAGCTGAGAAAACTTACAAAACTTACTGATAAAGATGTTTCTGCTCTCTTATCTGCTGTGTCATATGCTTCTTTAAAATCAAAATTTGTGAATGGTAAGTTAGTATAACTAACCTTGACAGAAGTTCCTGTTTACCTTCCACAGCTGCCCAATTAATTTCCTTCCCCAGTTCAATCATGATTTTATAAGTTCTGTGATATTTCAGAAAAATGCTTGAAATGATTGTTAACATTAACCTTAATCAAATATTAACTAAACTCTGCTCAAGAGAAAAAAAAATAGGAAGTCAAATTTATTTCATAAAATAAATAATGTTTTCTTTTTCAGAATCGACTCACCAAAAATGCATTGCACCAAAAAGCAACTCTTTATGAAAATTAAACTTGCTCCGTACTGAGCAACTCATACAACTCCTCTCTCTACCACTAAAGTTCTAACTCTCTCACTGACTGCTGCTCACAGTAACAGCACAGTGCTACTCTATTAACAACTGTCATGGTGACCCAATGTCACTTGCCATATATCTCTGGTGTGCAAACTGACACATGTGCATCATGCTAGTAAAGTTGCATTTGAATAAAATGATCACTTGCTCTCACTAGCTATGATGTAAGGGGCTCTGTCCTTCCATGTGCAATTAGCGGATGTCAATCGAAAAGCTGAGTTGCACATGCGCAACTCCTCTAGTGGAACTGGTGGGGAGAATGATGATCAACTTAAAATAAAAAGCCCCAAAATGATAATTATAATGTAAATAAAGTAAAAACTGTTTAAGGAAAAGTAAAAGTGAATGGGTAAACCATCACAAGAGGTTGTAGAATAAATTATTTATTTAGAATGAATATGAAAGATAATTATTAATTACAATATTCTGTGAAATATAAGGTCTTGCATTTCAAAGACATGTACTTTATAGATCTTGAATATGCAATATACAGGGTTATTCATAAATATCTGAACACTTACAAAATTTTATTACAATAATATTTGTAAAGCAAGAAACACATACATCATACCAATCAATAGAGGAGTTCTCAAAGTTTTGATTTCCCATAGCAAATTCTCATTATGACGTTATTGTTGATCTTGCCATGTCAACCCTGTGTTCCATCTCCTCCCACACTTTGATCAAGTCATCCTGCAAGATCCCTGTAACAACATCCATGATCCCATGTTTCAACTTTTACAGAGTATGTGGCAAAGGTGGCATGTAAACATTATCTTTGGTACATCCCCACAGGAAAAATTCCATTGGTGTCAGATCCAGTGATCTTCATGGCTGTTTGAAGAGTCAAGTCATCGGCAGCAACACTTCGTATCCATCTTATTCATCCAGGCAGATTCTTACTGAGATAGCGTACCTCACAATGAAAATGTATTAGAGCTCCATCTTGCCTGAAATTAAATATGCCACATCCTCAGTTAAGGAAACAGCTATTTGGTTAGCATGCCCATATACAATATTCCTATTTATTCTCTATGGGTAAAAAAATGGGCAGTATGTCTGATCTTTTGACAGTTGGCAGTTCAAAAAAATGCTTACATTTGGGTTGCCCCTTTCATGTTCTAAATCCTGGAGAGGTCATTCATTTCCCTCCCCCTCCCAATGAACATATTGTCTATTCACTTTACCATTCACATGGAATACAGCCTCATTGCTGAAGACATTACATGACAGCCAGTCTTCATGTTAATAAGTTGCTGCAATTCAACACAAAATTGGAACTGCAAATCTTTGTCACCAGACCTTGTAGTATGGGTCTTGCAGCATATAAGCACACATTAGTAACTGCTTCCATAAAATGTGCCACATAATTGACTAAGACACAAATAACTCATAGTTAGTTCTTGTTGATTGCTGTGGACTTCAGAAAGAGCTTTGCCAAACATGCTCAGCAATTACTGCTGACAATGGATGACCAGGAGGTTGGCCTTTGCAGATACATCCCATCATTTCAAATTGTTTGTAGCATTCATAAATGTTTTTACAAGCAGGAAATCCTTCACTGAATCACATTTGAACAGTGGGCAGCTGTAAAACTTTTTCTTTTGTTGAATTGCAGCACATAAAAGCACTTTCCATCTGAAAAAAATAATTTTTTATATTATGATATGGACAACCTCTGCAGCCACAGGTGGTTACTTCTTGTGCATGTGCAACTTTGAGAGCTCCCCTATTGATTAGTATACTTTATGTGCCTCTCTCTATAAATGTTGTAATAAAACTTTGAATATTCAAGTATTTATGAATAACTCTTACCTATATATATACAGGGTGATTCAAAACTTATCGTTCAAATTTCGTGGGGAGGTAGGGAATACGTCAGGAAACCGATTTCACATAGGAAAGTATGTCTGCAAACGTCATCTACATGAACAAAATGGACAAGTAAAGTGAACACAAGGAAACAGTACAGTTAAGTGGTAACGAATGTGACATTTATTCCAACAAGGTAAAGTACAGGTTCACAGTGGATTGCGATGATGATTCGCGCAGATTGCGATGCACACGTGCAAACATTTGATGCTGCGGTATTCTTCTGTTGGGACATCGGTCTTCGTAAACTTGCCTAGCTCGGCAGCCGCTTTCGCCAGCTGCCCCATATGCGAGATGCATATCTGCTAGCTCTTGATGCGTAAAATGTTTCATCTTATCACTTGTAAGTCAGCTCGTACACTGATGACAGTGGGAGTGGTCGGGCGAGCTGTACACTGGTTGGGTACACACAGCGCCCTCTACATACGCATGCGTACATTTGCGGACATACTTTCCTATGTGAAATCGGTTTCCTGACGTATTCCCTACCTCCCCACGAAATTTGAACAATAAGTTTTGAATCACCCTGTATACCAATGAGCATATACTGAGATGCCAGTTTATTAGGTACACCACCCCTCATTACATAAATGATTCATTTCAACACTTACTATGTCACATGACCACAGTGACAAATGTGTCAATACACACATAAATGTGACAAATATGTCATGTGACCACAGTGACATATTAAGTGTGCAATATGACTCAGGCAGGCCAGTTCTTCGAGCATTAGTTAGAGTTGGATTGAGCATCAGAATGGGCAAAACGAGTCACCTGAGTCATGGAATGTGGCATGATGGTGCTAGGCATGCAGTTTTTAGCATCTCCCAATTGGTTGTTCTCCAGGGTTTTCATGCACAACTATTTTCATCACAAGGGTTTACTCAGAATGGTGCAAAAACTACCAGTGATCAGCAATCCTGTGGATGAAAGCTTGGGGATCAGAGGGGTCAAAGGAGACTGGAGAATCATGCAAGTGAATAGTGGGCCACAACCAGGCAAATCACAGCAGAAATAAACATTGGTGTGCAGAAGGTCATCTCTGAATGCACCATGAATTGGACTCTGTTACAAATGGACTACAACAGCCACAGACCATGTCAAGTGCCGAAGTTGTTTTGTGAAGAATATGAATGCACGTCTCCAGTGGGTGCAGGAGCATAGACACTGGACCATTGAGGACTGGAAAAAGATAGCCTGGTAAGATGAATCAAGGTTCTTTTTGCTTTGTTGATGGAAAGATCAGAATTTGGCACAAGCAACTTGAGTTCATGGAGCAATCTTGTATGGTATCAATAGTGGTGGCAGGGTGGGGAATGTTTTCCTGGCACGTGTTATTCCCCCTGATACCTATAGAAGGACATCTGAACACCACAGCATATTTGAACATTGTTGCTGACCAAGTTCATCCCTTCTTGGCTGCAGTTTATCCTCACTTGGATGGACACATTCAGTATGTTAATGTACCTGCTCACAAGAGCATGTATCCTCACCTGATGTTCCAGGAACATGACGACAAGTTTTACCTTGTGTCATTGGATGACAAGTCCCCAGATCTAAACCCTATTGAGCATTTTTGGCATCAGATGGATAGGGCTGTTCGCAGCAAGACTGTCTCACCGTGCAATTTTCAACAACTGTATGACACATTCATTTCTGCATGGTGCAACATTCTTGCACAACATATCTTGTAAGTTCCATGCCCCGACAAATTTGAACTGTTCTGAAGCCAAATGAGGCACAACACGCTACTAGGTAGGTGTACCCAATAAACTGTTTTGGGTTACCTCTCAGTGGCACCTTTTTGCACACAATGATGACCAGGTCACAAGGATCCCGAGGACTCAGAGAAGGTTGAGGGGAGGGGATCCACTGAATAGCTGTTGAGAGAGGTAGTAGACTGCCATCAAGGCCATCCAGCATGTTCTTTAATGTGCACAGGGTATGACTTTCCTGTACACGGGGCTACAGCTTACATCCCATCCCCCAGTCAACAGCCTTTCCAAGCCCATTTGTGTCCCCTACTGACTAGGGGCAAGGAGGGGAGTTTTGCAGAGATAAATCTCAATGCTGGCCCAGCTGAGATTCAAACCTGGGAACTACAGATTATTCTCAGTGTATGCCACACATACTTGATTATAATAAATTGAAACATTAAATATATGGTACCAATGGCCAAATGGTTAAAACGTTTGGTAATCCTGTCTTCATTACTTGTTTAGCTTAGCATTAGTTCATTGATGCTTCTGCCAATAGTGGCGAGCCGCTTTCTCAGTGGTCCACACTGTACGTTGGCCTGGAATCTATTATGACAACAACAAAATTGGTTCTTCTGGTCCCGCCATAACTTTTGCACATTACCTCGCGATTTCCCTGCTCATTTCTTTATTATGAACCTCAGTTGTTTTCTAGCTATTTAGTGTTGTTCATTAAGTGCTTAGTAATAGAACTGATATTAATATCACTATTTAACTCTGGGTAAAACTACAACCTAATTTCGAAGTTCTATAGCTTCTAAAATAAGTGTTTGAGAGAAAATATCACTGAGGATAAATTTCAGATCTGGTAACACTAGGCACCAAATTTAAACTTTTTTTTTGTAACATTGATCAAATACGATGTTTTAAACTAATTTTGAGGTGTTTAATTCAAATATGGCTGAAAAAACTCCAGAAAGTGACCAGTTTTTCTTTTTTTAACTATGGACTGATGTATTTCAAATTTCAATGAATACACATATCTGGGAAATAAATATAAATATTTTATTAATTTGCAACTTAAAACTCATTAATTAATTGCATGATTACAGTGAAAAAAAATTGGAAACATCATAGTTATAGACCACTGAATATAAAGTAACAAATGAAATGAAATTGAAATGCAAAATAAGAAAATGTGACTAAGGAGCTTTTATACTTATAAGAAGTTCATTTTTGTCTTTTATGTGCTGAGGTACCTTCCTTCTGCAAGAACCAGCAATAGTCACCCATCATTGCTGGGTCCCATCTACCTTGGTATCTCTTCTCCATGGTTCGGATATCCTGGTGAAATCTTTCCCCTTGCTCATCACTGACAGCTCCTAAGTTCTTGGGAAAGAAGTCAAGATATGAGTGCAAGAAATGGATCTTCAAAGACATTCTGCAGCCAAGATTTTTATAGTTTTTCAGATTTTGAATGAGCTGATGGTAGTTTTCTTCTTTGTGATTCCCCAGAAAACACTGGACCACAGACGTGAAGGATTTCCATGCAACGCGCTCCTTCATATTCAGTTTTATTTTGAAAACAGTATCATTCAGTAGCTTCCTGATCTGAGGACCAACAAATATCCCTTCTTTGAGTTTGGCATCACTTAGTTTTGGAAATTTTTCCTTCAAGTGCAAATATCCTTTACCAGTTTTATTCATAGCCTTTACAAAATTTTTCATAAGTCCCAGTTTGATGTGTAGTGGTGGGAGCAGAACATCAGAAGGGTCAACTAGAGATTTATACCTCACATTACTCTTTCCAGGAATAAAAACATCTCTTTTGGGCTAGTCATTTTTTTTTGCAGTGTTCCTTTCTGGTCCTACTGTCCCACAAACACAGAAAACAGCAAAATTTTGTGAAGCCTCCTTGATGCCCAAGCAAGAAGAGATAGGACTTTTAGGTCATTACATATTGTTCATTTAAACTGGTCATATTTTACAGCAGTGAGTATTTTTTCCATGCTTTCATAAGTTTCCTTCATTCCCACAGCCTGTGTCACTGGAATGGGAGGTTTTTGGTTTCTTTTATGCAAAAGTACAGCTTTTAAGCTGAATTTTGATGAATATATAAATAGATGCCATTCTTTAGGGTTGTGAGTTCTTCCAATTTTTTCCATCAGCCTTGAAATATCTGTGCAGAAACACAAACCATCTTGTATCTGGTAAGAGGCAGGTAAAGCCAAATTTCTCTTTCTGAACAGAGAAACTCTGGTACTCTTGGCCAGAAGATCCCAGTCTTGAAGTTTTGAACCTAAAACCTCAGCTTGTTGTTTGGAAAGTCCTTTTGCTGAATCAGATGAGACTTATCTAACTTTTTAGGGGTGTTTGTAGGATCAGGATCAGTATGTGCTTCAAAATCTTCCTCTGATAAATGTGAATCCACCTCCTCCCAGTTGGTTGGAGGTGTTGGTATATGAAGGTCTTCTCCACGAGGAACTGGCCTTATGGCTGAGGCACATTTGGATATAGTATTTTGCTTTTGTTCTTTTTTGAAAATCCTGGCATTTTAGTTAAACAAAAATAGCAATCATGCAAGTGACTCATTGGCTCATGCCAAACCATTGAAACTGCAGAGGCAGAGGGCATGGATTTTATTTTTCAACCATTCACTGAGGCCAACAAAGCATGAAATGCAGCACACATGTGGAGCCTATGTTTTGTCCTAATATCCAACATGACATCCAAAATACGAGTTATAGGTTTTCTTCACAATCTTTGTCAAAGAACGATCTGCGATTTTAAAATTTCTACTCACATAGCAAAACTTATCTGGCACATTAACACATCCACGATGATGCCTTGGTGCATTTAATTGCCAAAATTCACTCTTCAACATACAGCATATGTTCCTCCTATAATGAAAACAATAAGAATGGTGGTCTGAGGTTAGGTTACTGTTACATGTTTTCTCCCACTTTGCAATTAGTGTTGTGAGCCAAAAAAAGTAAAATATCTATTATCCTTCCAGTTGCCTTGAGGTGTTGATATAGGAAGATCTTAATAGGAGTCAAAATGACCAATAATATAAAAATGTGACGTGCTAGCCATTTTTAAAGCCACATCTGAAATCAGCACCTGAAAAATAGTTAAAGGCAGTTACAATTGTTCATGTTATAAAAGCCTTGTAAACCCTGTAATCTAATGTTCTAGGTTTGAGTCGCATCGCTATCTGTATTGGGAATTTTATCTTTTATCTATCATTTTACTCTTGGTGAGAAAAAGAACACTGATGGGGTTGTAAAGGCCTCTTTTGGATATGATATTAAGCTATTCCCTGTATGCCAGAGAGCCATTCTCTCTGTCATTCTGTTGCTGGATAGCTTTGATGGGAGACTTCTTCCTTAGTCTTCTCTGAATCTTGAGGTCATTGTGACTTGATCATATAGCCCAAATGTGTATAAAAAGTAAGTGCCACTGTGATGGTCCACCCATTCACTTTTACTTTTCCTTAACCAGTTATGCTTTATTTGTGTTATGTTTATCATTTTTGGGATTATTTCATTTTTTTGGACTGATTACAATTATTGTTTCCGAGCTGTAGGAGTTGCGCATACGCAACTCCGACCTTTTGATTGTCAACTGCTAAAGTGTGCATGTAGGACATGACCCCTCTTGAGTCATAGCTAGCGCAATTGTCATATTATGCAAATGTCTTCCCCGTTATGCAATAGACACCTATCGGACTTGTTCGCATGTTATAACTGAGTGACGTTAGGTCACAGAGAGTAAAGAAGTGGGGTTAGTAGAGTGGTGACATTGGGTCACAGAATGGAGATGTAGTATTTAGTGGAGAGGTAGATTTTGTGTAGTGAGTAGCAGAGATGTAAGAGTCAGAAGTATTGTGAGAAGTAAGAGATTTAGATAGATGTTACTCCAACTTTTGTATTGAATTTGGTGAGTCTCTTGAATTTTTTGGAAATAAACTGCTTTAGAAACTTTTGAATATTTGCTATTTTTTTCTTGAGCAGTGTTAATTGATTTTTGATTATATTTAAACTTTAATTAAACTTGACAATCCTTTTCGAATTCTTACTCGATAAGTAATGCTTGATAAATATATAACAAACTATATTTCAACTTTATTTTTCAACAATTTTCAACAACATTTATCAACAAAAATTTTATAATTCCAACCTTTTAATCAGTCTTTAATAATTAAAAATAAGCACCGTCTGTCTTGGGGTGGGGGTGGCTCAGTCGGTAGCGCGCCAGGTTCGTAATCTGCAGTTCCCAGCTTCGAGGCACAGCTGGGTCAGTGTTGAGACTTATCTCCGCAAAATTCTTAGCCCTGCCCAAAGTCAGTAGGGGACCCCCGATGGGCTTGGAAAGGCTGCTGTCCGTCGGATGGGACATTAAGCCATGGCCCCGTGTGCGGGAGAGCCATATCCTGTGCATGTTAAAGAACACGCTGGGTGGCCTTGACGGGAGGCTACCATCTGTCTCCCAACAGCTGTTCCAGTGAGTCCCCTCCCCCAACCTTCTCTGAGCTGTCGGAGTCCATGTGACCTGGCCATTTAGCCCATGGTGTGCAAAAAAGTGCCGCTCAGAGGTAAAACAACCCAAACTCAACTTTATTTGGCAAGTTATTATTGCCTGGCACCCAATACAGCTATCCAGAATTTGAATAAATTTGGATCAGACAAAAGGTCCAACATTAAAAGTTAATAATCATTGGAGCATTACACCACTCATAGGTAAAACCACCCAACCCTTCACCAACCTTCTCTGAGACCTGGCTATTGTGTGCAAAAAAAATAGTGTGATTTAGAGATAAAACATCCCAACTGCTAATAATGACATTTGGAAGCAGTAAGTTTAAACACATATTACTTCGTTTCATTAAACATATCAAAATGTTGACATATTATTTTGATGTTTCTAGTTTCATAATTTGTCTGGTTCCTTGCAGTAAAATTGCATTCTTATTCCAGCCTTTCAACTCCAGCAGGCAGATTGCTATGAAATGTACCAGCGATTCAAACTCTGTGCTGGTTGTCCTGTAATAAATGATTTACTTAATGGTGGCATTCTAACAAGAACTATCACAGAAATAACTGGAGAGAGTGCAAGTGGGAAAACACAGCTCTGTTTGCAGCTAGCCATCCAAGCACAGTTACCTTTAAAACAAGGAGGATTGAATTCAGGTTAGATTTCAGTACTTTTATTTTTGTTGGATTTTTTGCTTTTAGTCACCCATCTGAAGTAAACTAAATAAAAAAAAATGAAATTGGGACTTGTCACATTAAGAAATCTAGTTGGGAAATAATGTAATCATGTGATTTTTAGGTGAAATTTTATAAACATTAATATAAATGCCTAATCTTAAACTACCACTTCATATGTTTCTCCACACTGTGCAATTTCACAGCATTCAATTTTTTTAACCAACCATGATTGCTAAGTGAAATGCTTAATTTCTATAACTTTTTATCAAATCTTAAAGCATGAGCTGAAGCTCTACCATTAATGCTATCTTCTAAGTTACAGTTGCCAGAAACATGAAATCTGAAATTCTTAATAAGAGATAAGGTGAATCACAAATATCATCTCTGTTTAATTAACTCTGTTTTGCTATCAGATTCTGATAATCAATTTGACCTACAGATGACAAATAACAGCAATTTTGAAGCACCCATATTTTAAGAAATAAACAAATAAATTCGCTGTCACCTGACAGTGAGATGTATAACCAAATATAAATAACTGAGCATCATAATGAGGAACTAATTATGTCTGAAGTCAACAGATGACATTACAATGTTTGAAGTGCAAAAACTTGAGCTTCACACATAGTTATAAAATTTCACAACTTCCTTTACAAGTCTCTCTTTGGATTAATGCTACCAAATATCCCCATAACTCTGAGGGGGCTGGTGTTGCTCAGTGAGCAGCGTGCCAGGCTCATAATCTAGTTTCCAGGTTCGAGTCCCAGCTGAGTCAGCTTTGAGATTTATCTCCGCAAAATTCGCTGCCTTGCCCACAGTCAGTAGGGGACACTGATGGGCTTGGAATGGCCGCCATCCATCAGATGGGATGTTAAGCCGTGGCTCTGTAGCGGGAGAGCCATACTCTGTGCACATTAAAGAATACACTGGATGACCTTGACAGGAAGCTACCATCTATCTCCCAACTGCTGTTCCTGTGGGTTCCTTCTCTGAGCCTTCGGGGTCCATATGACCTGGCCATTTAGCCCATGGTGTGCAAAAAAATGCCGCTCAGAGGTAAAACAACCCAATCCCCATAACTCTGAGGCTCACTCAGGGATAACATTAGGTTTTTAGCCCTTCCAGTGTCCAGGCTGATGTGATGCCCCCTCATTCACTTTTACTTTACCTTAACCAGTTTTGCTTAATTTACATTACATTTATCATTTTGGGGATTTTTATTTCATTTATGGCATCACAGTGCTCGTTTCCAAGAGTTAAGAGTTGCGCATGCGCAACTCCGAACTTTCGATTGTCACCCACTAAAGCGCTTGCACCAGGACACGACCCCCACTCTTGCATCATAGCTTGCGACACTTGTCAATTTATGCAGATGTCTTTCCTGGCATGCAACATGACATGTGCGGGCTTTGTACCTCTTGTTATAACCTGGTGACATGTTGTCACAGTAGCACAGAACATAGTAAGAGTAGAGAGAGTAGTAGAGCACAGCACAGTTTAGAGATCAGTTTTAGTTTGGAGTTTGTTGAAGATGTTTGTAGTAAGAAATGATGTAGTATCTTCATTATTGAAGTTTTGGTGAGTGCTTTTTAGAAATAAATTGTTTGTTATTTAAACCTTTTGAATCTTTACTAATTTTTTTTTTCCCTTGAGCAACGTTAGTTTGTTTTGATTAGCATTAACATAAAATTTTGACAATCATTTAATATTTTTGAATTCTTACTCATTAATGCTCGCTGGTATTTCAAACCCTAATTAAACTTTATTTTTTGGCAATTTGTTAATTATTGCCTGTCACCCGACTCGGCTATCTGGAGCATAAAAATAATTGGATCAGACAAAGGGTCCAAACTTTAAAAGTATTTCAATTCTATGGAGCGTTACACTGAAAAACAGGTTTCCATCCAGGGGCCAAGCTATTTTCTCACTATGCTCAGCCAAAAAAACCCTTTAACTTTAGAACTTTTTTGCCAAATAACTAATGAAAGGAATTATGGCATGTTGTGTATACCAAATTAATCAGCATTTCATTCTGGATTTTTCTGAACAAGTATTTAACAAAAAAGACGATGTGTTTTATTTTAATAGGGACTTTTTTAGAGTCCTGTAGTAAAAAAAATGCATCTCGCAGCAAAAATAAAAATTTATTTAAAAAAAAACTAATAGACAGAAATGATTACAATGCACATGAATAGAATGACTATATATTTCTGAATGACAAAAAAAAAATACTATTTTGGTTTTAAGTAAATATTTTTCTCATTTTGTAAGTTTTTTCTCGGTACCATACTTTGAGAAAATTCCAGGCTTTTAGCCAACTGTGCTGAGTCAGATAAACAAGTCAACTTTAGAATTGAAAAAAAAATAACCAATCAATGGAAATAGGTCATGTTATATATCAAATTAAACAGAATTTAATTGCGAATTTTATGGAGATAATATAAACAAATTTGCAAGCATATTGATTTTAATAAGACTTTTTCAATGTGATATGGTGAAAAAAAAGATCACACTATACAATTAAGTCTTCATTTTGGAAAACCTGCTGAATAAAAATAGTTAATTTATATATTTATCGAAAGGAAATTTCCTCCTGAATAATATAATATTCAACCTGAAATATGATTTTCATTTATTTTAATGATTTTTTTCAGTATCTTATATATTTTAAACATCAACAGTGTTATACAATGTGACTTCGCCTTCTCACATTCACGGGATTTTCTGAACTGGTTATGAAATAGAAAAAAAAACTTCCTTGGCTGTTTTTTTTACTGAACATTGTGAATTTTTTCTTTGGGTGTTGAAGTTTGGTGATTTTGGCTAAGTGAAGAAAGGTTTGCGCATCAAGGACCAGCCCTTCCCGAAATTGCCCTCCCAAATGATGGCCGATTTCCGTAGCAAGGAAGTCAATTTTTTTAAATATTGAATAAACTCGACTTTCTTGGTATATACTAAATATTCACCACTTTGTAAGTCGATTTAATTATAGAGGAAAAATTGTCTTGAGCCAGGTGGGATACAAACCCACGACCTCCTGACAACATGTCAGGTACTTAAATATTGAATAAACTCGACTTCCATGGTATATACAAATAATTATCACTTTGTAAGTCAATTCTCATTTTAGAGGAAAAATTGTCTTGAGCCGGGTGGGATAAGAACCCACGACATCCTGATAACATGTCAGGTGCTCTGGACCACTGAGCTACCGGCCGCTGATCAAGATTTCCTCTAATTGATGATATCAACATTCTCAACCTACAGTACATATTCCATTATGTCATGTATAGGCGCTGTTTGGGCGATCTTAGCCACAATCGGCAGATAAATGCCTTATAGATGGAAAGTATATCTTACAAGTGTACAATTGATTAAATATTGTTATATATAATTAAATCGACTTACAAAGTGGTAAATATTTAGTATATACCAAGAAGGTCGAGTTTATTCGATGTTTAATCAATTGTATACTTGTAAGATATACTTCCCATCTATAAGGCAGTTATCTGCCGATTGTGGCTAAGATCACCTGAACAGTGCCTATATGTGCGACTAAATGGAATATGTACTGTAGGTTGAGAATGTTCATATCATCAATTAGAACAGTGGCCCAGAGCACCTGACATGTTATCAGGAGGTCATGGGTTCGTATCCCACCCGACTCAAGACAATTTTTCCTCTATAATTAAATCGGCTTACGGAGTGGTGAATATTTAGTATATACCAAGAAAGTCAAGTTTAGTCAATATTTAATCAATTGTATACTTGTAAGATATACTTTCCATCTATAAGGCATTTATCTGCCGATTGTGTCTAAAATCCCCCAAACAGCACATATGTGACGTAATGTAATATATATTGTAGGTTGAGAATGTTCATATCATCAATTAGAGGAAACCTTGATTGGCAGCCTGTAGCTCAGTGGTCCAGAGCACCTGATATGTTATCAGAAGGTCGTGGGTTCATATCCCACCCGGCTCAAGACAATTTTTCCTCTATAATTAAATTGACTTACAAAGTGGTGAATATTTAGTATATACCAAGAAAGTCGAGTTTATTCAATATCTAATCAATTGTATACTTGTAAGATTCCCATCTGTAAGGCATTTATCTGCCGATTGTGGCTAAGATCGCCCGAACAGCGCCTATATGTGACGTAATGGAACCAGCTCGGCTCAAGACAATTTTTCCTCCATAATTTAATCGACTTACAAAGTGGTGAATATTTAGTATAAGTCAATTTTGCTTCCGTATCCAAGACATTCAGTTTCAGAAAACTGTACAAGCTCAAAGTTTTTTATTAAAAAAAAAAAGAAATAATAAATGAAAAATTACATATAACCTAATGGGATGTTAAATAAAATATCTGCAACAACTTTTAAGGCAGTCTCCTATCTAGCATGACTCTGAAAGATCGATAAATCAGCCGACTGAAGATCGCTAACTAACGGAAGTAAATATACAGAAATTAATTTGCCTCCATATCCAAGACCTCATTTATTTTCAGAAACTAATACCAAAAATTAGAGGTACACAGTGCAGTAATTAAAATTAGAGGTACACAGTGCAGTAATTAAAGTTATTTAATTCTCTATGACACCGTTAAATGCTTTTAAGCACTTCAACACATGGACTATGCTATCAAGTATTAACAATTATTAAGGTGAGATTTACATACCATGCTGTAGAGCAGGGGTGGGCAATTGTTTTCGTATCTACACTGCGCATGTGTATTGACGTGGCCATCCTAGTGGAAAATACGAGACGAATCTTCGGTCGCGCACGGGAAGGAAATCTTGGTTCAAGGCGGATTTTTCTGACTGTCTTGGCAGGCCACAAAAAACTCTTAGCGGGCCGCTATTTGCCCACCCCTGCCGTAGAGGATGGGTAGTAACAGAACTTCCGGGATGCTTTCAGTGACAAATTTAAAAATCAACATTATTGCCAGCAAGTGATGTCTCAGTGGAGATTAAAAGAAGGATAACGGCTGCCAATGGTCTACCTGCCTTGGTGAAGGAAATAACCATTTATACCTTTGATAACATAGAGTGGCTAAAAATTTTTTTGATCCACGAAGCACTCTATGCTATCAAAGGTATAAATAGTTATTTCCTTCGCCAAGGTGGGTAGACCATTGGCAGCTGTTATCCTTCTTTTAATCTCCACTGAGACGTCACTTACCATCAAGAACGTCGATTATTAAATTTGTCACTGAAAGCATCCCGGAAGTTCCTGTTACTACCCATCTTCTATGGCATGGTGTGAAAATCTCACTTTAATAATTGTTGATACTTGAAAGGTCAGATTCTTAAATAATCTTAAATTTCTCTTTTCAGGGAGGAACGATAATAAGCATCACCAAGGCATGGATCTGCTTCTCAGCAGACATGCTACTATTCTCTTCCAGGATATGAGTGCATTAATGAAAGGTTTCTTACAGAAAATTTTCAGACAAGCATTAAAGACTTGAATGTTATCTGCTGTTATTCCCCCGATGAAGATGAGAAGGATAGGTTTTACAGACAACTTCAGGATATTTTGAATTCTGTCAAGAAAGGAGATATTACCCTTGTATTAGGTGACTTCAATGCCAAAGTTGGTATTGATTCTGACCTTTGGGGAGGAGTGATAGGCCCTTTTGGTATTGGCAGCTGCAATGGCAATGGGCAACGTCTCCTACAGGTAAGTAAACTGAATGGTTTCAGAATAACTAACACTTATTACAAACACCACAACATACATAAGTACACATGGGTTTTACCAGATGGGCTGCATAAGAATATGAAAGATTATATATTAATTAACAGCAAATGGGCAAGTTCTGTTAGGAATACCAGGTAATATGAGGCAGCTGAAATTGGATCTGACCATTACCTTGTTAAAAGTGTCTTGCAACTTAAACTTAAGAAGTGTTGTGCTAAGGTTAAAAAATTTACCTTTTATTCTGAAGCTCTGAAAGACCAAGTTATATCTAATGCATGATAGATTACTTAGTTATTATGACAGTCATGGTTTGCTTACTACTGAAGTTGAGGAAGAATGGGACCATTTTAAACAGGCTTTTTTGGACACTAACAGTACTCTTTTAGGGAAAAAGGAGCAGAGGAGGCAGAATTATCTGAGTGATAAGGCACTTGAGCTTATTTCAGAAAGAAAGAACTGCAGGAATGTCCTTAATCAGTACCTTACTAGTCCTAACAGAAAGCATTACAGAGAACTTAATAAACGTGTAAAGGATCAGTTAACTGCTGATAAAAATCTTTGTCTTGATGGCTTGGCTGACAAAGCCGACGAAGCATTTAGACAGCACAACAGCAGAGAGCTGTACCAGATAGTTAATGTTTTGTGTGGTAGAAAACGGTCAGGTATACAGGGATTGAAGGATGAACAAGGTAAGGTTATTGAAGGTGGGGATTCTGTCATGGCTAGGTGGGCTGAGCATTTCAGTGATGTTCTAAACAATGTTGGTAGTTCTACTCCCATTGTTTGCAATGATGATAGATGCATTGGTGGCTTTAATGTTGGCCCTATAACACAATCTGAAGTTATTTTGGCTATTTCTAAACTTAAATTTCATAAATCCCCAGGGGTAGATGAAATTTCTACGGAAACGATTAGAGCTGGGAATCGGTTGTTTACCACTTGGATGACTGAAATTTTGAATATCTTTTATGATAAAGGCATGGTTTCTAAGGATTTTACCAGAGCTATTATTATCCCTATTTTCAAAAAAGGTGATCGCAGTTCTTAGGATAATTATAGGGGTATCAGCCTACTCTCTGTTCCAGGGAAAGTTCTTTAAATGATTGTGCTTAATAGAATTAAGAATGTGGTTGACAGTCAATTGCGTGATGAGCAATGTGGATTCAGAAGTGGTAGGGGATGTGTAGATCAGATATTTTCACTTAGGCAGATTCTTGAGAAATGTTTAGAGTTTCAGAAACCTGTAGTTACTAGCTTTGTTGATTTCAAAAAGGCTTTAGACTCTGTTGATCGTCATAATTTGTGGTTGATTGTGAGATCATATGGTATACCAGATAAGTTAGTTAACATAATGAAAGCTCTTCATAATAACACTGAGTCGTGTGTGAGAGTTGGTAAGTCTTGTAGCAATTGGTTAGCATTGCTTTTGGTGTTTAACAAGGGTGCTTTTTGTGTTTTTTTCTCTTTAGTTTGGTTATTGATTATGTAATGCGAAATTCTTTGCAAGGGAAAGATTTTGGCTTTAAATGGTCTAGAGTAGAAAGATTTTGGCCTTAAATGGGCTGGAGATACGAAAATTTCTGATTTAGATTATGCTGATGATTTAGCCCTTTTGGCAAATGATGTTGATGAGATGAACTCTTTCATTCGAGCTGTTGATGAAACTGGTAGTAGAGTAGGTTTGTTTATAAAAAGAAGGAAACTAAAGTGATTAAAATTGGTCAGGCAGGCTGTGATTCAGTTAATCTGAATGGTTGCAATCTTGAAGAGGTGTCGCAGTTTAATTATTTTGGGAGCTATGTAACAGATACTGATGATGTGTGGCATGAGATTAACCCTTTCAGGACCATAAGGTTTCTAAGAGTAAATATTAGTATGTAACTGTTTATTTTAGTTTGTTTAGATGTAAAATAAATAAAAATCATAAGAAAAATACATAACAATGTGTAGTTTTTTTGGAATTTTATGGGAAATATTTTTCCCAATGGACTATAAAGGTAACACAAATTATAGTTAGGCTTATTATGCAATGTCTTTTATTTATTGGTTTATTAGAACAAAATGTTAACTAAAATAATATAAAATTATGAAATAAAATTACTATACAAAATGATGTGTAATTATGATATTCAGCGAAGCAATTTCTTTTGGTTGTGAGGCAAAGATGGACATTGCACATAGTACATATATTATGCGTCCTTACAGTTCTGTTTTTTTTCTAAATGTTCCCATTTACGTAATTGCGTTCGGCATACGTTCTATTTTGACATTCTAGATAAAAAATGCAGATAAGATTATAATTAAATACGACAATCACCAATTTTAAAATGGGAAAAATGTTTTCCTTGGTCGTGAAAGGGTTAACAGACAGATAGGGATTGCTACCGGGACTTTTAAGAATCTATGGAGAGTGTGGAGAAATAGGTGTATACACCTAAAAATAAAATTAGATGGTATAATAGTTTGGTTCTTTCTAGGGTTAGTTATGGCAGTGAAACTTGGACACTTTGTAAACAAGATAACAGGAAACTAGATGCTTTTGATTCTAGATGCTTACGCAGTATCTTGGGCATTAGGTGGTTCAATTTTGTAACTAATGACGAGGTTAGGCAAAGGAGTCTGCAACCTCCTTTAAGCAGCATATTGTGCAGAGAGAGACTCCGTTGGTTTGGCCATGTTGCATGTATGAATAATTATAGATTGGCAAATAGGGTTATGAACAGTGTGCCTAAAGGCCTCAGAAAGAAGGGGAGACCTAGGATGCGGTGGGCAGATAATGTGAAACAGGACCTTGTTAGAATTGGTGTGCAGTGGCCAGTTGCAGTAGTCTGTAGCTCAGGATAGACTTGCTTGGAGAACTAAATTGCATGGTCTGGTTGGACCTCCGTAGCCCATGGCTGCTTGAGGGTGATGATGATGATAGCATAGTCCATGTGTTGAAGTGCTTAAAAACATTTAACAGTGTGATAGAGAATTAAATAACTTTAATTTTAGAAAATAATACTATATCAAAGTTTTATTGGAAAAGTAATAAATAATAAAGTAAAAATTAACATATAGCCTAATTCGATGTTAAAATATCCACAGCAACAAGTTGTAGGCCGGCCATATGATATAACATAGCTCTGAAAAAATCAATACTTATCAATCAGCCAAAAGATCACTAATTTCCGAAAATAAATCTACTGGAATGAAAACTAAGGTTTAAATATAAAAAAAAAATACTAACTTCACAAAGAGTATCCAATATGCTGGACCAAAACTGTAAAAAACACTTATAGCACATGGAATGGAGATAGCATGTGTCAGCCATCTTCATCTTGTTTGCCTCAGTGAAGCATAACTAATTAAATGCAGCTGCTACCAGAATTTCTAAGAAGGAGAGTTTACTTCCAGTTTCGATTTTAAGAGTGGGAAAGATGCATAGAATGCTGGGAAAAATGATAAAAATTAACTTGGGATTACTGGAGTAGGTTTATGACAGAAAAATGTGTGAAACAGAAAAAAAATGGTGGTACATATTTTGTAATTACTTCCAAAATCTATCGTTTTTGAAAATAGTAGTTTTTTTTTTTTGTTAATTTTAGGAGATTTTCGAAAATTTAAGGAAAAATGTGTTGATAATAGTTCAGATCAATCTTGTGAGCTTAAATCAGAAGATTGCTTCAGCAAATAGGAATGTTAACAAGCAAATTGGCAATACCCTTTAGTGCTTCTAAGAAATGGGAATCAGATGGATTTATAAAATTATTTATATTATAGTTTAATAAAATGTGCATCAAATTAAAAAACAAAATATTATTTTTGAAGCCTGAATTATATATTTTTATAAGATATATATATATATAAATTACAACTGCAATTTATATTTTTAAAAATATTGATTTTTTTTTTGTTGTAAACTTTTTTGTTGTAACTAAAAATGGATACATTCGTCTTTGGCCTCTCAATTCAGATTCTCCAAACATATACAGACGACATGGACACTGGAAGGGTTAAGTCCATATTGGAATTTAACTAGGGTGTATTTTGCAACCTTTTCTCTTTAGTTTGGTTATTGATTATGTTATGCAAAATTCACTGCAAGGGGAAGATTTTGGTCTTAAAAGGTCTAGTGATTTTAAAATTTCTTATTTTGTTTATGCTGATAATTTGGCACTGTTGGCTAATGATGTTGATGAGATGAATTCTTTCATCATTCATTAGAACTGTTGATGCAACTGCTAGTAGAGTAGATTTGGGGATAAGTAGAGAGAAAAACTAAAGTAATGAAAATTGGTTAGACAGGTTGTGGTTCAGTTATTTTGAATGGTTTCACCATTCAGCAAAGGTCTAATTATATCTGGAGCTATGTTACAGATACTGGTGATTATGTACCATGAGATAAATAGAAGGATAGGGGTTGCTGCTTGGACATTTTAAGAATCTATTTAGAGTATGATAAAATAGGAATACACCTTAAGACTAAAATTAGGCTATACAATATAGTTCTAAAGCTAGTTATGGCAGTGAAACATAGACCCATTGTAAACAAGATAACATGCATTCAATTCCAGATGTTTATGCAGTATCTTTGACATTAGATGGTTTGACTTGTAAGTGGTGATGAGGTTCAGTGAAGGAGCCCAGAAACCTCCTTTGAGCAGCATATTGGGCAGAGGGAGAGACTGCATTGGTTTGGCCATATTGTGCTTATGCATAACTATAGATTAGTGAATTGGTTTATGAACCAGTGTACCTAAAGGCCTGTGAAAAAAGGGGAGACCTAGAATGCTGTGAGAAGACAATGTCAAACAGGACTTTATTATAAAAATTATTTTTTATAATAATTAATTATGAAATTAGCCAAGATTAGGCAATTTAATTAATTATTAATTAAATTGCCTAATCTGGTTGGATTTCCGTAACCTATGACTGCTTGAGAATTGTGTTATTTTACTTTTCTAAGTAGTTGTAGTTTTCTTATATTTGACATTGTCATAATAATTTTGTAATTAGCATTGTTAATATTTTTTCTTTATTATTGCAGGGGTTGCTTATATATGCACAGAAGATGCTTTTCCTACTAGAAGGTTCAGTCAGCTAGTCCATAATTTTCAGAAAACCAACACATCATTCAGCAGCCTAAACTTCACAGATAATGTATTTATATCCCAAATTGGAGATGTGGTAAAATTAATTTTATTTGTAATGATATTGATCAGTATGCTTAAAAATAAGACCGAGTTAGTTGCATTTTAAAATCAGAGTTAGAGTGTCAAATGTCTGTCTTTTGTAGTTTGACACTGAATTGACACTCTTTACTGGAGTTATGAGTTTTAATGTGTACAGCTCTTTGTTTCTTTGCAAAACATGTCTCCAAAAATATTATGTGGGAGCCATTATTTTAGTTAAACTACTAATGTAAAAGTGTTTGTCATCTATCAGAGAAGGACATGAAATATCCTGGTATCACACAAGTTGTTCTACAATGATAACTAATGAGATAAACTCGATTGTTCAACATCCACTAATAAATCAGCACTTTGACATCGATTCTAATTTTAGAGGAAAAATTGTCTTGAGCCGGGTGGGATAAGAACCTACGACCTCCTGATAACATGCCAGGTGTTCTGGACTACTGGCCGCCAATCAAGATCTCTAATTAACGCTATGAACATTCCTTTTATGTCACATATAGGCGCTATTCAGGCAATTTTAGCCCAAGCAGCTTTCTATTTGCCATATAGATGGAAAGCATGTCTTACAAGTATGCCAATGATGATAAATAATGAGATAAACTTGACTGTTCAACATCCACTAAACAATAATTTATTAGCATAATAATTGCTAATGATGATTCTTAAAATATCCAAGCTGCAATTATTATTAATAGATGTTGAACAGTAGAGTTTTTCTCATTATTTATCATCATTGGCATACTTGTAAGACATGCTTTCCATCTATATGGCAAATAGAAAGCCGCTTGGGCTAAAATTGCTTGAATAGCTCCTATATGTGACATAAAAGGAATGTTCATAGTGTTAATTAGAGGAGATCTTGATTGGCGGCCGGTAGCTCAGTAGTTCAGAGCACCTGACATCTTATCAGGAGGTTGTGGGTTAGTGCTGATTTACTGTTCTACAATTAAGTTATAACAACAATGTTCACATCTTGCTCTGTTGAAGTCACATATGCAGGTAGATCATTTAATTTATGGACTCTTCTTTTCCCCCATATGGTTAATGAAGATAGAGTGATCAGTTCTTGACACCATTGTTGGGAGAGTTATGATCTTATTCTTCATAGATTAACTTACCAATAAATATCTCCACCCTACTGTGTTTTCAGTTAATTGGAAAGTTCAAAGTCTGCTTCTGATTCTTGCTTGTATTTTATGAAAATTTTCAACTGAAACAGTGAAAGCAAGCTATTTTATCATCATTATCATCACGAGGATTGATCATTGTGTTGCTGTTTTCCAAATTTTCATTCATAAGTTGGTTGTTTGATACTTGGAACACTATTTCTATTGACACAGTGCTAAAAATAGTAGTTAGATTTCTGAACCATCTCAAAGCAGCACATTTAACCTATATTTAAACATAAATAACGTAGATTTGCACAAAATATTATTGCAAAATAATAAAATGAACAAAGTTAAAATAGAATAACATGTAGTGGTTTATTTACTATATTGGTTAAATGCTGGATGGACTGTAGCGATTGCTGGGTCTTGTTTATTAGTATCACGTCCAGAGTCTGTAGAGGTTGATGACACTGGTTCATTTTCATCACTTTCATGGCCTATAGTGGTGGATGGCTGTGATTGATTTACAGACTTTTTTTGAAAAATTCTTTTTTTGGGTTGTTTGGGTTGGGTTGTTTTACCTCTGAGCGGCACTTTTTTGCACACCATGGGCTAAATGGCCAGGTCACATGGACCCCGAAGGCTCAGAGAAGGTTGGGGGAGGGAACCCACTGGAACAGCTGTTGGGAGACAGATGGTAGCTTCCCGTCAAGGCCATCCAGTGTGTTCTTTAACGTACACAGGGTATGGCTCTCCCACACACGGGGCCACGGCTTAACGTCCCATCCGACGGACGGTGGCCTTTCCAAGCCCATTGGTGTCCCCTACTGACCGTGGGCAGGGTGGGGAATTTTGCGGAGATAAATCTCAATGCTGACCCAGCTGGGACTCGAACCTGGGAACTACAGATTACGAGCCTGGTGCACTACCGACTGAGCCACCCCCACCCCCTCTTTTTTTGGTACATATTAATGAAAACTATGTGGCAGATCAATGTCAGGCATTTTTTTTTCAAATTGTGATCATACCTACAAAGCTACTAGCTTATCTGCAGATTATTAGAGAACAAATGACCATTATTTCTTTTTCTCAAGGGTTATGCTTTCCTATTCTTTTTATCCTTTTGTAAATTTTTCTTTAGTGACCATTGTAATCACTATTAAATCACTTTTAAATAAAAAACATTTAATGAAAGCACAAAGTCTTCAAGAAAACTCTTTCCCAACAAAAACACAAGAAACAAGGTAAAAAAGGCAGTCAAATTCAAAATGCTCATATATATATGCTTTGCTAATTGGGCTGGGTCCTGCTGAATTTTGGTTAATCAGTGTACTGATTAACCAAAATTGCTGAACATGAGACTTCGTGAACAGTTCATTATGCAAGTCAATGGGGGCTTATGAGAGTCATTTCATTAAGTGAAAAGTTCATTTTCCAATGACTTAATTATGTGGGGGGTTCACTGTATATGTATTGCCTTGCATATAAGAGGAATTTGTGGAAAAAGGATTTAAAAAAAATATTGCTTGAGCAATTTGCAAGAAAATGGGCATAGAAGTAAACATGTTGAATTAATATTGAAATTGTAATGAAAGGTCCATCATCGTAACCTTGAAAATATCCCAGTGGTGTCAAAAAGGTCCAAGATAGCATCCCAGTTGGGACATAAATTGAGGGATAATAATATGAGTGATGATTTCTGTTCCATAGCTTTTTTACTTTCGTATCCAGGACCTCATTCATTTTCAGGAAATGATAAAAGATCAGTTTTTTGGTTGAAAAATGAATAAGTAATAAAAAAAGTAACCTGATTCGATGTTAAAAGAAATCCATGGGAAAAAGTTGTAAGTCACTTATCATCATAGCCAGTGACATATCATGGCTGTGAACAGACCCAGATTAGAAAAAAATCGCAGGGAGGGGGGGGGGGGGATAAGTAACACAATTGAGTCAAAAAAAAATAAAATGGG